>OW964552.2:28736880-30047069 GCA_943138885.2 Tholera decimalis | reverse complement strand
CTTGATGGAACCAATGACGTCGTAAAATCAACGGCGGGGGGCTGTAGATATTGATGACAAAATTGTATCTACAAATTCAGAATTGTAATCAACAAGTTACATAAAATTGTAAAGGCACAAGGCGAGTCCACAAACCTACAATTTCTGTAAACTTGTAATTACAATATCAATAAAAAACAAGCTAAAAATAGATTTATCCTTTTATTAAATTTCTACAATCAATTTTAAAATACTTATAACAAACAAAAACATAGCATATATAGTAATATTTAGAAGTAATTGAAAATTTTTAAAAATTAGAAACGGGTGTAACCGCCGTTGGCCTCTATAACCTCTAAAAGACGAGACCTCATTGAACCAACAAGCCGTGAGCAAATATCGGTTCCCCGCATTTCCTCCCAGATATAATTACAGTGACTAATAAGAGCTTGTTTGGTTCTTTCATTTTGATGCGACCATCGTTGGACCATAAGGCCCCAAAGATTTTCTATCGGGTTGAGGTCCGGCGATCTTGAGGGCCACTGAATTACCCTTACGTCAGTGTGTGAACAAAACCAGGCTCTTACGATCCTCGCATTATGAATTGATATCTTGAACAAAATCAAATTGTGGCACTTCGTTCTCCGGGTAAACATTACGGACTGTCGGTAGCATTGCATTCTGAAGCACGTCGATATAATTTACAGCCGTCGCTCGAGGAGGTAGAGAACACAATTCTCCTACACCATCCGTACTCATCCAGCCCCAAATATTTACGGAAATTCGACCTGATTCTCTATTTGGGATTACATGATCATCTTTATACCGTGTTGAATTATATCGCCAAAGGTGAAGACGTCCATGCTGACTGGATTTAAACGTTTTTTCATCACAAAACACTGTATTAGACCAATCAAACTCTAAGTGCTCTCTGGCGAAGTTCAGACGAGCAAGTCTGTGAGCATCCGTCAAATATATTTTCTTGGCGTAATGCCTGTGGTGCAACCCCATGTAATGTAGATGATTCCTTATTGTTTGGGCACTCACATCGAACATCTCCGCAAAATGTTTTGTGGGCTTAAAACCATTGATTTCATATTCCCGTCTCATGAATTCTCTATCGTTATTGGAGAGTGCAGGCCGGCGACCACTTCTTCTGTGATCCAACAAACTTCCCTCCTCTCCTTCACGACGAATCCAAAAGCGGACAGAACGCCTCGATATATTCAAATTCCGGGATATCGCACTGATACTGCTTCCCTCATTAAATTGGGCAATTATTTGTGCTCTTTCGGCAATGGTCAAGTTGGCAGGCATTGAGATGATTTTATATGCAGTTGATTGAAAAATAACACGGAAAATATATCGATTTTTTGCATATATTTGACAAAATGTCAATTGTCAGTTTTCTTTTTCAAATGGAATTCGGTTGTCTAAATAGTTTTTATTACTTTTGTTTGGAAACATTTCAATTGCTTTGTAGAAACTAATGTCCTTTTCATTTATACTAAAGGTTAAAATGTCATGTACTTATATGTGACATATGACGTATGAATACTAAATACATAGGTTTACGTCATGATAATGTTGTCTCTTTCAGTAATATCTTTTTATAACGAACCTTGTTGTAATTTTCGATGACCGGGAAACTAAATCAAAACTGGTACACCACTTTCTTGGCCGACCGTACTACTGCCGTGACATTTGAATTTCTAACTACAACCGTTTAGTTGATAGTGGGGGAGGACACTTGACTCTAACGAAAATTGGTACTTTAAAGCTTGATAAGTCACGAACGGTTTACTTAATCAAAAAACGGTCTTACCAAACCCGTAATATTTTTTAAAGACCTATCCAACGATATCCCACACTATGGGAAGAACGAAAAAAAAAAATTATCATCCCACTTTACATGTTTGGGAGGTACCCTAAATAATTGATTTTTTCAAAATTTTATTTTACCACTTTTTTGGCGTCATTAACGTGTATACTTATGCCAAAGTACAACTTTCTAGTACCAACAGTTTTTGAGCTAAACCGCGGACAGACGGACAGACAGACGGACATGGCGAAACTATAAGGGTTCCTTGTTGACTACGGAACCCTATAAATGGCAGTTCACTGGTATCGGGAACGGGGTCCAAGCTACCGGTGGTTAGGTCTCCAGAGAAAGGAACCTCCTCACAATAAGAGCTGTATCGAGGAGTACTGCCTTCTGTATCAGGCTATTTATCCAGCTGTGCAACGCCAGCTTCGACAGATGGTCGTCGAAGCTTTTAGCTATCAGCCCATTGACTGACATGACAATCGGCACAATGACAGCCGAGTCCACATTCCACATGTCAACAACCTCATGAGCTAAGTCGAGATACTTTATGTGTTTCTCTTTCTCAGCTTTCACGAGATTCTCGTCATGTGGGATGGTAACATCGATTATCATTGCGCGGCGCACTAATCGGTCTATCACCACTATATCAGGCTTATTGGCAACGACACACGTCAATCGTCCCGTCCTTCATAATATGTCTCCGGTAATTATTCGTCAAGATAACTTCGTCCATAATTGCACAGACAAAACCTTCAGTTTCTCCGAAGAGATCCCCGAAGCGTAGCCAGGCAACGGAAGCTGTCAAATCTACATCGGACCCATAGAGAGCCCGATAGTAGCGACCATGAAGCTCCTTGCTTTTCCATACCTCCTTGCGGTCATCTGCGGTGAGTATAACAGGTTTGTGCCAGTTCTCTTTAGCCATGGTCAGCGGGGTGAGTCCCTTGTCCACTGCAACCACATCTCGGTGCATACCCACATCGGCTTGAAGGAAATATTCCCTGAGACTGCAAATCTCGCGGTTGTGGAGAGTTTTGGCGTTTAAAAAGCCTCGACCTCCACACTTCCACGGGATGTACAGTCTCATCACCGATGATCGTGGGTGATGCATCCGATTTGCGGTCAGCAGTGTGCGGACCTTCCTATCCAGGGCGTCCAGTTCGGTTTGAGTCCATTTGAGTATGCCGAAAGAATACATCAACACCGGCATGACCCAACCGTTGAAGGCGCGCACCTTATTTCCTCCCGACAAAAGGCTGTTTAATACCTTTGTCAGGCGGCCAAAGAAGCGCTCCCTCAACGATTGCTTCATGTCAGCAACATTAATGCCCAAAGCTTCCGACATACCCAAATACTTATAAGTTTCGGTCAAGCAGAGAGATCTAAGGTGTATGGAGTCTGAAAGTTGAATTCCCTCAGATTCCATAATCTCTTCTCGTTTTACATGCATGATTGCGCATTTGTCCACACCAAATTCCATCTTGATGGCGCTACTGAAAGTTTCAGTTACCTTCAGTAGTTCCATCAGTTGCAAGTTGTTGGGGGCAAAGAGTTTCAAATCATCCATGTAAAGGAGGTGGGATATACTTTGACCTCCTCTTCTCAACCGATAGCCCAGGCCTGAGTCCTCTAACATTGTGCTTAGAGGATTCAGGGCCAAGCAAAACCAAAGTGGACTCAAACTGTCACCCTGAAATATTCCCCATCTGATCCATATAGGCTCATCATTCCCTCGGATCGGTCGACATCCTGGATAGCGAAGTACCGTCTTCCATTGCCTCATACATGACTCAAGGAAGGTGCGTAGAGTTGGATCTATTTTGTAAAGCTCTAGCACCTTCATGAGCCAGGTATGAGGAACAGAGTCATAGGCTTTTTTGTAGTCTATCCAGCATGTTGATAGATCTTTGCGGGATCGACGAACCTGTTGGCTAATGGCCATGTCAATGAGGAGTAGCTCCGTAGTGCCACGGGACCCTTTCCTACATCCATTCGAAGCGGACATAATTGAGTTGCACTCAATGTGCATATTTATTTGCACTCTAAGAATGGACGTAAGAACCTTATAGACCGTAGACAAACAAGTAATCGGTCTATAGTTTTTGGGTTCCATGGGACTACCAATCTTATGGAGCAGGTGGGTACAGCCAGTCGTAAGAAACTCTGGTAGAGACCCAGCCTCTAAGGATGCCTGGAATTGAGAAGCCAAAAGCGCGTGCGAGCTGCTATACCACTTGAGCCAGAAGTTGTGCAGTCCATCCGGTCCTGGAGACTTCCAGGTTGGTAACGGATGAACTGCTTTGGCTACATCAGACTTATTGATGGTTATTTTATCCATTTGTGGTATAGCTTCACATACGCGTTCAACTTCACGCATCCAGTCACCCTCAACATGACAGACGGTTACCGACCAGATGTTGCGCCAGAATAAATTCGTGGCGGTATCATCCGGGCGGCACACGTCAGTCACATTTTGATTGGGTCGCTCCCAAGCTCTGTATACCCACCTCTCATCGCTCTGGAACATGCGATTCTGTGAGTACCGTTCAACCCGCCGCTTAAACCGTCGGATACGGCTTGCCCATGCATAAATTTTCTGCTTCAGGAAGTCAATGCGCTCCGTAATATGGGGTGTGTATTCTCCAGGGCTGATTCCAGTCCCCGAGAAAGCCCGCCGTACAAAACGCATCACACGTGGGCGTGCATTGCCTTCCTTGAAGCAGTATAGTTTGCCGATGAGTGTTCTGGCCTCATCGATACGCCTCTCGATCCTATACTGCCAGGCTGGTACAGCAGGTTTTCGTCGAATAGCTTCGTCGTTATTAGGGAATTTGACGTTAGCTAAGCGACATGCCGCAACAGCCCCGCAATACAGGATTGAGTGCGTATCAACGAGGTTTTCGCTGCTCTCAAAAATGTTCTCAAGCAGCGAGTCCAAAGCACACACCAGCGCCCTATTTTTTTTGTGCATGGGTAATCGTGGTAACCGGGGTCTAAGTTCAGGCGGAGCCGATCTATACTCGCGAAGCGCATCCTCCAGTGCGCTCCTCAGTCGATCGTTGCATTGGCTACTTACCGTGACAACCCTATCATCTAGCTCATTATTATGACTATAGAGCCGTGATGTCATTCCGCTACTAGCGGGCGCTTGTTCCACGGCTTGTGTCGGGGTCGAGATGATATGGTTGCTCAGTACCTCTGAGCGCAGCCTATCAAGTGTTGCGTCATCCAACCTGTGGCTACGCTGGATGACCCGCACCTGATCCGACAGTCGTTGGGCCGAGACTTTGACAGCTGGTTCTAGGTCCTGGAGCAGAGACAGCATCCTGACACGATACGCAGTGAGGCTGATCTGATGGACTGATCCATCTCATGCGCTGCACACCACCGGCAGCGGGGACCCGACTCGGAGCCGGTTGGCTCCTAGGCCCCAAGCTGTTCGGTGGCCGGCCTCTCCCCTGCCGACGCACAGGTGTTGGCGACGTCGGCGGAGAGAAATACTCGTCGCTCGAGCTCGACGCGGCTGCAGCCGCCGGTGATATTGGTGATCCTGAGTCCGGCGGCGGCGAGGCGGAGCTGAGCGACAGGTCCGGGGGTGGTGGGCGTGCACGTCGCGAAGCTGCTCTCGTAAGCATCGTCCAAGTTTATTTGTTCACATATTTACATATTATTTCTCGCATTTTTTCTTGATTGGTGAGATTGACACTTGACAGTTGTCAATGGCTGGTTTATTTTCATTTTGTGGAAATATTGGTGGCTTTTAGATATTGTTATTTTTCTTTGTTTAATATGTCCTCTTTTCATGGATATTGGAAAATTTGGATGGGAAAAACTTAATACTATTGTTTGCGGATTTAATTTGTATAGACGGAACATAAAACTTGGTTTGACGGCTAGTGTTGCCAGCTTATTATTATTATTATTATTGTACCGGAGAAATATCGGTAATGCAAAAGTAATGACTTTGAAACAATTCAGGCACAACATTGCTAAAAACTTATTGTTACGCCACAGAACAACCACGAATCACACCGATAGTGTGAAGGGTCCAACACCATCTAAACTAATAAAGGCGCCGGTTAATCCAAGACCAGCAACAGAAATTTGCAATGACCAATTTGGCCATTTCGCGACTTTTGGGACAAAAGGCAGCTGCAAACTATTTACCAAGGGGCAAACCACTGTTTCATGTACTAAGTGTGGAGTCTGATTGTGCTTAGTACCTGGTAGAAATTGTTTTTATAGTTTTCATCACCAATAATTTCTTATATATATATACAAATATATTGTGATCTCATTAATTAAAAGTTATTATTTTTTAATCCTTTTGTATTATTTATTACCTCTTTTTGATAGTGTGTCTCGTGAGATACATTCGGCTGAGATAGTTATTCCTTACGAACAAGGCAATGTATCTCACTGGATACGGATGGTATCTCAGGAAATAAAACTCAATTATTTTTTTTTATTATTTTTCCCTGCAACCTATGTTCATATAATAATAGATTATTTGAAAAATATCGATATTATAAGTTTTTTATTTTTGCCAAGAAAAGGGTTAACAAGATCAAAAAAATCAAAAATCAAAATTGTTTTTATTTTACATAGGCCTAAATGGGCACTCATAAAAAAAAGGTCAGAAGTTAGGGCACGGTTCGGAATTGGTCGTTTCCTATGGAGAAGAACCGGCAAGAAACTAACTAAAGATCACAACAATACGCCATCTTGCTTTGGAAAATTGAGTTTGACATTAGTACAGCATTGCCATATAAAAAGTTTGCAAATAATTCCAGTGTCTACTTTCGTTTGCCAGACTACCCCTTTTGTTCTTATTTTATCCCGGTGTCCTAAAGACAGTGACGAATTCGGAATTTCAACCTTCCTTAACTATAGTGTCTAACTGTTCTTTCTGACGTTTTAATAGTCTGCGTAAAACGGTATTTGGTCCTGGCATTGTAATCAACATAACAAAAACTAAATTTAAAACAACTCGTAACAAAAACAAAGTGTACAACTTTCGTGTACGCAAGTGTATTCGGGAGCAAATGGAACGAGAACTACTGACGCACTAATCGCACGCTCGGATTGACACCACGTCATACCCCGCGTCCCGCTGACAACCGCCGACACCTAAAAATCGACTTCTGCGCATCTAAAAACTCTTGCCAAGTTACTTGCCGAGTACTATACCTCATAACTCGAAGACGGCTGAACCGATTTGGAAAATTATTTTTGTTCGAAAGGGTATACTTTCTAGTTGGTCCCACCCGGAGGATACGGTGGTGTGTCCCGCTTGGGCAGAGTTTCGCCGTGTCCTCGTTGAGGCGATCGGCGGCGGTGACTTCTCGCGACCGGCCCTAGTTCAGACCATGGTGCGGAGCGAGAGGGAATGGGATGCACTAGCCTCCTTCTGCGGAGCAGTCATGCTAGCGAAGGAGGAGGCCGGATGCGTGAGGGAGAGGCAACTCTCTTCCTCGCGTTTCAGCCTCCGCGGGTGACGCCCCGGGCGTCGAGCCGATATCCGGCCACCGTTGGCGTGGGCTTGAGGACGGCGAGCAGGGGTAGCTCACCGTCCGGTAAACACCAAGCCCGGGTGACACTCCCTTCCGCTTAACCTAGAGCCGAAGTCATTCGATGATTTTTCCAACCGGAAAAAAAGGATCTGATGATGGAATCATGGAGAAATCGAGGGAACTCTTCAAATATTATAGGCACACCTATAATGTTTTGGATATTTCTTATAGGAACTTATGCAGCTGCTCTCGAAAAGCACCATTTGGGGAAGTGGAACTGATGATGAAGACCACAGATGGCCACCGTAACTACTCAATAATAAGTATTTTGTGGACTGCGATTCGATTACTTGAATATGGATGTTAAGCACTTTATGCTCGTCACAATGCATATGGTGAAGTACCAGGAGAACCACAACAAGGCGGTGTCAAAAAAAAAGATAATTCAAAGCCAATAACAGCGACTACCGAAATTAAAGTTATTTTTGGCTTTGTAGTGTTTTGATATGGAAAACGGTTTTATTCTTTGCTATAAACTCTTTTTTTACATTTGCATAATGATTATGCATAAATTAATTTTCCTTCAAAACTCAAAATATGATTTCGCAATGAGCCCGCTTTTGACCCCGATCACACCTGATGGTAAGTGTCAGATGAGGTCTACGATCGAACGAGCGAGCCCAGAAGATGCCTGTTCACTCTTGATTTAAAGGCTGACGGGTCATATGTGGCAGATGTATGAAAGAAGCCGGTAGAGAGTTCCACACCTTGGCTGTGCGCACAATAAATGTAGAGGAAAAGCGCTTAGTACGACAAGACGGTATATCAACCAAGTGTGGATGGTAGTATCCTGGAGTACGTCTAGTAGACCGGTAGTAGAAGGGGGATGAAGGGATTAGGTCGTAGAATTGTCTGACAATTCTACAAATATGTCAATATGTCAAGACAATTTTCTGTTTAATAAAGCAGATTTAACCAGTTTTTCACGACAAATTGTCACTTGTCGCTTAAAACATTTTATTAAACAGAAAAATGTCGTAAATTCGCGATTTTCCTACATATTTGTCAAGTTTCCACTATGACAATTTTGTCGCTTGTAAGTTTTGTTAAACAGAAAAATTGTCGAATTGTCACTTTTTGACATGTCGGACTGGTTGGATTATCAGCTTTATTAAATAGGGCCCTGGTGACAGAAAGCGGAACCTTAGTAATAGGGTCCCGTTTTTACCCTTGGGTACGGAACCCTAAAAATTGATTTAGTTATGTAAGTATGGGTAGGCATTTTTAAGTACAGTATTGACATTTATTAATAAAATACCTAACTATCTACTATTTACTTGTATCTATTATTGTCAAAATTAAATTATAACTTCTTGTGACTTGACCACGACTAAATATGTGACCCCCCCCCCCCCCCCTGGGGCCAAAGCTGGATCCGCCGTTGCCCCTTGGTCTTAGGACTAGCCAAAATGTTGTAGTATTTACTAATGATTTTCCTTTGAAGTGTTTCTCTGAATGAAGTGTTCATTGGTAGGCATTGTTCATAGATTCTCAATCATTATCAGCAACGATTACAATTCCGCCTTACATACCTACGCGCTACGCTCTAGTTTTATCAACAATCTTGTAAAAACAATCCCGTAAGAAACTTTAGTATCTACCTACCCACAAATAATAAGTGTGCCCTGAAGTGGTAAAGAAAAAGTGTAGGAAACTACAGGAGAGCAATTAATTCAACTCACAGACATATAAAGAGTAGGTATGTGGGTGACTCACATACATTAATGAACATTAAACACATAAATTACATTAATAACACATAAACACATATTTACAATATCTAAATTTATTTTTACAACTTAAATAACAAATAAATAAATATAATAAATACAATTAAACAATCACATTACACATCATTAACACTAAACTACAATCTAATATTTAATACAATAACAAACAGTTTTGTTCATCCGACAATCTCGTAATAGTCTGGCAAACGAAAGTAGACACTCGAATTATTTGCAAAATTTTTATATGGCAATGCTATAATAATGTCAAACTCAATTTTCAAAACAAGATGGCGTGTTGTTGGTGATTTGTTGTGATTTTGTTAATAGCGTTTATTCAGCGAAATATAAACAAAACTATTAAAAGTGGAGTACGGGAGATGTTGTTTCGCATGATGTCTAAATATCGAGAAAAACAACAGGAGAAAGACGCCGAATTCAAACAAAAACAAGATTGTTTACGTGTGGTGTTCGATTTCATAGTTAGTATGACGCTGCTAAGTTGATACTTTGTCGTAATTCACAATTTATATTTATTGAGGAAAAATATTTATCTATTTTGGTTCACATTCATTTTATAGAATGTTAAACATTATGGTTATTTAACATACAATTAAATGTTGCATGGTTTTTAACATTTTATTTTCTTTTATAGAAAATCTGGTGGATGTAGCAGGGGTTGATGAGATAGTGAAACCTATTGAAAAACTTACGGATTTAGAGTTGAAAGATAGGATAAGAACCCAGAACCAGTACTTGGATAAAATAGCTTCAATCACTGGTAAGTTTTTACTAGGAGTACATAACTTTTATAAAGATGTAATTGAATTCATGATTTGAAAACCTAATCATTTTGTTTTACCATTCTTTACAGAAGTGAGCGTAACTACATTAATAAGAATTAAAAAGGAAGGTGCGCGTAAAGGCCATATAAACCCACAGTGTCCGACATAGATAGTTTCGACATAGATGCTATTCGTTACAAAATTAACGAATTTTATATCGTTAGAAAACAAGTTTAAAACGAAACACACCAGAACCAGTATATGAAGCTGATGAAATTCTGAAGCAGAATGGGCACGAGGTATTGCGAGTTCCCCCCTACCACTGTGATCTAAATGCCATTGAGTTAGTATGGAGTTTGGCTAAACGTAAAGTGGCAAGTAAAAATATTGCTCTGCCTGCAGTGGAGTTACAGAAATTTATAAAAGAGTCGTTTGAAAATATAATTCCCGAGGAGTGAAAGAAAATGACTGATCATGTCATCCATGTTGAAAATAAACATAAAGAAAGGGACAGAATTACAGAAAATAATTTAGAAAGTTTTATAATTAACGTAGGAAACAATGACTCCAGTGACTCTAATGAAACTTTCCACATGGAAGTCTTACATTCAGAATTTGACTATAGTGAATAAATCAGAACTATTTTAGAATACTCTTGTTTTTTTTTTAAATCGAATTAAGACACAACATCTAAACTATTACCTACCTAAAATATCTCTTGTATTTTTATTCCGATGAAATTAAATACATAATTCTAAAGTATCAAATAAAGTTATTCCAGGTATTTCATAGTAGTTTTGGGGTTGCTATGCTGATATTTTTTAAATTTGCCGCGCTTTTTCAGTCTCTACTTTCGTTTGCCAGACTCTAGTACCTACACTGGACATGCACATCGGGCTCTTTATCTGGGGGCTTAGTATGAGTTTGCGATACTATTATCGTGTTCGAAAACTATAGCTTTGTCTCTTTCCCACTAATATGGTACGTGTGAAAGAGACAAAGCGATAGTTTTCGAAAACGACAAAAGTATTTCAAACTCATATGATGTGACGTAACCCGCTATGATGTATGCGCACGCGCGGCCCGCGCGCTCTACCAGTATTTTGTTCCCACGAGTCACGATCTATATGATACGCTGCACGCACGCTCGCTTAATTCTGTGCCGCTCATGTATGTACCCTCGCTTTTAATATATTGTGGCTTAAGACTATCCGTCGGCTTTTGCTGTTGTATCTTGCTTGTGCTTCTCACTCTGTGCATGTAGTCTGTGCTATAAATAGTGTACATGAAGAGGACTTATCATTTACCCGAACTGTAAGTGCCCGTGCCCAATCAACCACACACACACTACACCCACGCCCACCAAAAGTAGTAGAGTAGACTACTCTATGTCTATGATTCAACTAGCTATAGATGTACCAGAATCCCATGGCAAATGGGGAAGTTAAATTTTTTAGTAGGCAATACTAGGGACGTTGGATTAAACCATCTTGATATTGTCCACTATAATAATACCTATTTCTATATAATAAAACTGGACCACATCCCACATGAGCAAAGCGATGGATCAGCAGAGTTGATCATCTATGGTATAATAATAAGTGAAACTTGTTCCCCTTTTTTGAAAATTACGCACACGCATGTTTGGGATAGTTAAACTTTATATAGAGAAAGAGCGCGGAAAGCTTTTACATTTTCATAATTCATTCGAATAATTATTTTAATAATGGCCGCATTTTGACCATTTAGCGACCCCTTAAAAAACCCCCGTAAAATTCAATCTGAAAATGGTAACAAATATCCCACCTGATGAAGATATTGAAGTATTTACAATGAATCGCTCCTCCAGCATTTCAATCGAATGATCACGCTTAATAAATTCTTCTTGTGTTACTTAAAAATAATATTACGATCATATTCCCGAAAAATAAAGTATCAAAATTAGTCACTCCTACTAACCGGTCAATGTATGAGCGCACTTTAAAATCGCAGATTGCACCTACTGCTTCACAAAATTTATTGTAAGCATTGAAATCAATATTTCTCGGTTAGGATCGCAGTGATTTTTTCTTGATTATTTCCAAAAATATAAGTTTTATCAAGTAAATAAACAAACACTCAGGTATAGTTGACACATGTACCTACTACTCTGACTTCACAGATAACTTTAATCTGACTTGACAGTAGATCATAGACAATTACCATTCTATTTATTTGCCATGAGATTCTGGTAGACTTGTACTTCCTTATATAATCCATAGTCTGCCAAATTTAGCTAAATTATTTTTTTCTCTACTCTCAGACAAATAATAGCCAGGCAGACTTTAAAGCCCTGCAGTCATCTCCTGTAAAACATAGTGTATTACATTCTCTTTGGTCTCCTGTGAAGCAGAGTGGGATTTTAGTCAGTAGAAGCCTGACACCCTTCCGCGCCATCCACAGCAGGCGGAGTCATTTGATGATTTTCCAATCTAGAAAAAAATACTAAAGCTCGGCGGCGCACGGTGGGCTGAAAAACGGCTTTCATAGACTTAGGCATTTTATTTTGCAAGTGCCAGTTTTTGTGCCGGATATCACTTCTATTTGTTATAACAATATACAAAAATGACACCAGAATTGATTCTGCACAAAAACGAAGGAATTATAATTTTTTTACGAAAATTTTGTATGGAGCTAGTATGAAAAATCGAAATATCTCTGAAACGGCAGCGATAACCGTAATATCCTTATAGGAGGTTTTAGTACTAATTATTTATGATTTTTTGACATACGTTACCATAATGGTTGTAGATGCCTTTTTTTTTTTTAAATCGTCAAAATATTTCAAACAGGCCCGTTGGTATAGTGGTCAGTGGCCCTGACTGCTATGCGCAAGGTCGTGGGTTCGATTCCCACCTAGGACAAATGTTTGTGTGATGAGCACGGTCATTTGTTCTTTGTCTGGGTGTAATTTATCTATAATATGTATGTATTTAGAAATATATATGTATGTTTATCAGTTGTCTAGTACCCATACCACAAGCTCTGCTTAGTTTGGGACTAGATGGCGTTGTGTGAAAAGTTGTGGAATATTATTATTATTATTTCCTTTATTTCTAATTATACACATATAAATTACATTTTTAAATATTTCTATAAAACACAAAAAACATTTAAAAATATAAAAAATAGTAGCCCACCGGTATCGGGAACTGGGTCCAAGCTACCGGTGGTCAGGGCTCTAGAGAGAGGAACCTCCTAACGATACACGCCGTGTCCAGGAGTACCGCTTTCTGAAGCAAGCCCTTGATCCAGCCGCCTAACGAGAGCCTCCTAAGGTGTTGGTCGAGGCTCTTGGCTATTAAGCCATTGGCTGAGATGACTATCGGTACAATGACTGCCGAGTTCAAATCCCACATGTCGACAATCTCATGCGCCAAGTCAAGATATTTGATTTGCTTATCTTTCTCGGCTTTCACGAGGTTCTCATCATGTGGGATGGTTATATCGACAATCATGGCACGCCTCTCGTTTCGGTCCACCACCACTATATCAGGCTTATTGGCTACAATAGTCCTATCAGTGATGATGGACCGATCCCAGTATAATGTGATAAGGCCATTATCGAGAACTGGGTCGGGCACATACCTATAGTACGGCACTTCCGATTCCACAAGAGAATATTTCAGAGCAAGTTGCTGATGTATAATCTTGGCTGCAAGGTTGTGCCTATGCAAGTATTCTCCATTAGCAAGACGAGAACAACCAGAGACAATATGACGGATTGATTCACCTGGACGGTGACATGCCCGACACATGTCAACCGTGCCATCCTTCACAATAAATTTCCGGTAGTTGTTCGTCATGATAACTTCGTCCATAATTGCACAGACAAAACCTTCGGTTTCCCCAAAGAGGTCACCGAAGCGCAACCAAGCTACGGACGCTAATTGATCTACATCGGGCCCATGAAGGGCCCGGAAAAAACGTCCGTGTAGCTCCTTACTCTGCCATATCCCCCTTCGATCGTTAGTGTCTAGCACTGCAGGTTTGCGCCAGTTCTCATTAGCCAAGGAGAGCGGGGTGAGTCCCTTGTCCACTGCTACTACATCTCGATGCATACCCACTTCAGAAGCAAGGAAATGTTCCCTGAGACTGTATACCTCGCGGTTGTGGAGAGTTTTAGCATTCAAAAAGCCTCGACCTCCACATTTCCGCGGGATATACAGCCTCATCACTGACGAGCGTGGGTGATGCATTCGATATGCAGTCAGCAATGTACGAACTCTCCTATCCAGGGCGTCAAGTTCAGTTTGAGTCCATTTGAGTACGCCGAAAGAGTATATCAACACTGGCATGACCCAACCGTTGAAGGCACGCACCTTATTTCCGCCCGATAGAAGGCTTTTAAATACCTTCTTTAGGCGTCCAAAGAAGCGCTCCTTCAGCGATTGCTTCATGTCAACTTCATTGATACCTAACGCTTCCGACATACCCAAATACTTATAGGTTTCGGTTGGGGAGAGGCTTCTCAGGTTTATGGAATTCGAGGGTTGAGATCCCACGGATTCCACAATCTCCCCTCGCTTTACATGCATAATCGCACATTTGTCGACACCAAACTCCATCCTAATGGCACTACTGAAAGTTTCAGTTACCTTCAGTAGTTCCGTCAGTTGTAGACTAGTGGCGCCAAAAAGTTTTAAGTCATCCATGTAAAGGAGGTGAGAAATAACCTGACCACCTCTTTTCAGCCTATAGCCTAGACCTGAATTCTCCAGCAGTGTGCTTAGAGGATTCAAGGCTAAGCAAAACCAAAGCGGACTCAAACTATCGCCCTGAAATATACCTCGCTCGATCCTTACCGGTTCGCTGTACCTTGGGATATATCGACATCCTGGATAGCGAAGAACTGTCCTCCATTGTCCCATACATGATGTCAGAAAGGTGCGTAAAGTTGCATTAATTTTATACAATTCTAGCACCCTCATGAGCCATGTATGGGGCACTGAGTCATAGGCCTTCTTGTAGTCTATCCAACATGTCGACAGATCTTTTTTGGAACGTCGAACCTGTTGTTATTATTATTATTATTATTATTATTTTTATTTATTTTTACATATTAAACGTTCCTTTTAGTGTTTAAGTTGAAGAATTCAGAGCTTTAACAACTCTTAACATAAAATAGCATCACCCCTATAGACCTGAAGGACTAGACAGAGGTGTGTAGTATCTTGTTGATCTTGTAAGATTTCCAACAATACCAAATAGTTGAATATCAGTGTCAAAGTGCCCATGCTGTCGCTTCTTTTAGAAAGATAGGGGAATGAAATTGTTAATTGATCATACCCTAAAAGTATGATTACAACATAACCGGACACATAATAATATCGACACAAAAGGAATTTTAAAACCTTGCATACGTTCAAAATACAAAATAACATATTGTGTAGTCATCTAATGAGTCTGATGACAAGTAATTAAGTAATTAGAATGATGGTTGTAGTCTTCTGATTCTAATGAGCCTATTAAGTGATTAAATGATTTGAAATATCTCGCAACAATACCAACTAAGAACTGCATTCACCTTTTTATAATTAGTGAGCTAATGTGATTTGCTAATGTTGATTAGTTCTACTATGAGTTCTACGAAATGTTTTTGACGATTATAAATTTTTATTATCATATCTTTTATAACTTTAATGAGGGTAGTTAACTAATTATTGACTTTATACAATAAAAGGGCTATAATTTTGTTCCATAATTTAAATTGTTCACAACCGTGTAACTGCTAACACTAAAACTATTTGCTTTGCGACTACAAAATCTTAGAATGGAAAGTTTAATCACCAACTTAGATTTGTTTGTTCTTCTAAAAAGTGAGTGTCCTTCATTTAATCATGAAGTATTGTTTAGTGCAATTGTGTCCCGCATAGGCGATTGCCTTTCTGCCGAAGATCAAGTAACTCTCAAAGAATTTTGCCGGAGATTCACGCGAGCTGCTTTAAACAGGTGGCAGAAATCTAAACGATTCTTTGATAAGTTTAGAAATACGTACGGAGAATGGTTGCAAGCAAATATTGATTGGCCGAGTTGCGTGCAAACTTTAATAAATCAAGAACCAACTGTTGATGAGATACCAAGAGCACGCTCAGTCTCTCCAGAACCTTCGACATCATCGACTGTTGGAACAATGACAAAAAGGTCCCGAAAACCATTCAAAGATCTGGGAAGCAAACAGAAAAAGAGAAGATCTAGTGAGCACATAGGCGAGGATTCCTGTGAATTGGCATATGCAGCTGCAGCACGTTTAAAAGAAGAAGGTTATGAAGATATCGCATCTGTAATCAATTATATGATCAAAAATCCAGAAGCTGCCGTTAAAATCAAGGAAAGCATTAAGAAAACAGTAATATTTACACCAGAGAAAGCACTTGGATTGCTTCTTTCACTTAAGCTTTCAAAGTGGCAATATATTACGTTGCGAGAGACTGCCATTCGGGAAGGTGCTAAGGATATTTACCCATCCTACTATAAACTGCAACAAACTAAGCTTGCATGCTACCCTCCTAATCAATCAGTATCAGTTACGGATTCATCAGCTAGAATTACACTTCAAGCTTTACTTGACATCACGGTGAAGCGGATTCTTCAAAGTCTTTCTGATAATGTGGAAAATAAGCAGTTAAAGCTGATATCGAAGTGGGGATTTGATGGTGCTTCCAATCAAAGCCGATACAAGCAGAAAATGGACGGCGAGCATGATGATTCAAGCATTTTCATGACCTCCTTGGTGCCACTGAAACTGACAGATGGAGATAATACTATATGGACAAACCCGAAACCATGCTCAACTTTTTATTGTCGTCCGGTTCAGTTCACTTTTGTAAAAGAAAGCCATGCAGTTGTCATTGATAACAAAAGAAAAATGGATGAGGAAATTGAGGCCCTTAACCCCACAGAGTGCATTAATAGTAACAGGGTGACTCATAAACTAATGATGACAATGATCGACGCAAAAGTCTGCACGTACCTTTCTGAAGCTAGATCAAATGCATCATGCTACCTGTGCTTAGCAAAACCAACAGAAATGAACCACTTAGATGCTGTAACATCAAAAACTGTGTGTTCTGACATATATGAATTTGGCCTATCATCCCTACATGCCCGTATAAATTGCATGGAATGTCTGTTACACATTGCGTACAGACTTGACTTCAAACAGTGGGCAGCAAGAAGTAATGAGCATAAAGATATGTTACAAAACAGAAAAAAAAACATTCAAAATAAATTTAAAGAGGAGCTCAATCTGTTAATTGATATAGTAAAACAAGGCTCGGGAACTACCAATGACGGGAATACCGCAAGGAAGTTTTTCGAGTTTCCCAATAAAACTGCAGCTATTACTGGGTTGGATCAAAACCTGATAAAAAGATTTGCTGTTATTTTGCAAGCAATAACATCTGGTGAGAAGATCGATGTCATCAAATTTAAAGATTTTGCTCGCAAAACAGCAGAAAAGTACGTGGAATTATACGACTGGTACTACATGTCATCAACCGTACATAAACTATTAATACACGGAGCTGACATAATCGAAAAAATGATATTGTCCCGATTGGGACTCTCTCGGAAGAAGCCTCAGAGTCTCGAAACAAAGATTTTAGGAGGTTCCGGGAACATCATTCGCGGAAAAGAAGCAGGCAAGATTCTAATCAAGATATCCTAAATATGCTTGTTGTTTCTTCGGATCCTTTTCTAAGTGCACAAAGGCCGAAGTTAGATGCCAAAAGGAAGACAACCTTTTTTGCTGAAACTCTCGACCTAATACAGTTTCCGGAAACTGAGTTCGAGTTTGTAGGTATATCCGATCTGGATTCTGACTCGGAATTGGAGTCCGACAACGAAAGTTGTAAAGAAAATTTGTAAAATTTAATTATTTTTCTTTATGTTCTTTTGTTATTTATGTTAGTTTATTGTACCAATATGTTTAGTTAATAATTTCATAAATTATAGTTTCAAATATATATTTTGTATAATTGAATTTATTAGATATTATTTTTGTTACTTCTGTTTTATTTAAATTACCTATCAATAAAAAGTTTATATACAGTCTTTTTTTTTCACATATTCTTAATATTTGGGGAAAAAGCATGCTTCCTAACGATGTTCTTAACTTTGACACAGTTCATGGATCGTTTTGAACAGTTTCATATGTTAAAATAAATAATGTTAGTACTATAATCCCCTATAAGGATATTATTATTATTATGTGTCCGGTTATGTTGTAATCATACTTTTAGGGTATGATCAATTAACAATTTCATTCCCCTATCTTTCAAAAAGAAGCGACAGCATGGGCACTTTGACACTGATATTCAACTATTTGGTATTGTTGGAAATCTTACAAGATCAACAAGACACTACACACCTCTGTCTAGTCCTTCAGGTCTATAGGGGTGATGCTATTTTATGATAAGAGTTGTTAAAGCTCTGAATTCTTCAACTTAAACACTAAAAGGAACGTTTAAATATGTAAAAATAAATAAAAATATTTTGACGATTTTTTTAAAAAAAAGGCATCTACAACCATTATGTAACGTATGTCAAAAAATCATAAATAATTAGTACTATAACCCCCTATAAGGATATTACGGTTATCGCTGCCGTTTTAGAGATATTTCGATTTTTCATACTAGCTCCATACAAAATTTTCGTAAAAAAATTATAATTCCTTCGTTTCTGTGCAGAATCAATTCTGGTGTCATTTTTGTATATTGTTATAACTAATAGAAGTGATATCCGGCAAAAAAACTCGCACTTGCAAAATAAAATGCCTAAGTCTATGAAAGCCGATTTTCAGCCCACCGTGCGGCGACGGAAATACGTGATGTATAATACCACACATCAGCGTGTGTTCAACTCTTCGTTTAATTAATTATAAATTGCTCGAACGTCTTGATGCCGTCCTAAAATTAAACACGTTAAATGAAAGAATAATAATTATGTATTAGGCATTTAATCTGGAAAAAAACAACCTTACAAAATGTAATGTAAATATTCTGGAGATAGAACTGTACAAAATTACGCGCAACCGACAGTAAAACTAGTGTTGCAAAAAACTCGAGTCTTCGAGTCCTGTATAAACGGACACGGATGATGAATTACAAGACTCGACTCATTACAACAGGACTCCAAGACTAGAGAAATAAGTTCTCTACGAGCCCTTGTATGTGACATGAGAGCTCGAGTCTTTTTGTGCGCTCGAGTCCTTTTTATGCGGCGAGTCGTACTCAAATTCTTTTCGTGTATGAGTCTAGCAATTAAATTGTTACGTTAACAGGTACAGGTAGTATCTCAAAATATAAAGCCAGTTTACCTTCTCATCTCTATTTTCTTAGAAGTGAGTTTTAAGTTGATTTGTAATGATTTTTTCGTGTCAGTTTTTTTTAGTGCAGAATTACATAACCATTAATATAAACTTATCACCTATTCTAGTCTTTTCGAATGATGAGTTTCAAGTTTCATTTTCATGCTTCGAGTTTTTCTTGAAGACTCGAGTTCATTTTAAGACTCGAGTCCTTTTGTAAGACACAAGTGGTTGTTCAATGACTCGGACTCGGCTTGACTCTAGACTCCGAACCTTTTTAGCACACCGAGTCTTGCTTATTTGAGTCGAGTCTTTAAAATTAAGACTCGAGGACTCGAGTTTTTTGCAACACTAAGTAAAACGCTGCTTAAACCGAACGCAGTCGGGGCAGATTTATAAATAAGGTTTCTATTTTTTGTTCTTCGGATATGTAATCCTAAAAACAGTAAAGTAATAAGGGGCTATACATAAATTAGGCCACACTTTAATGAAGAGGGTCCACAAAGTGCGGCTCTTTATGTGTACGATCATAAGGTTTAGAAACATACTAAAAACATAATAACTTATTTCAGAACGGCTGATGTAAATTATTTTGCTGTTACGACACATCGGGGAGATGTGACAAGTCCGCGGAGTCAAAAACCTTGAAACCCCTAAAAACAAATTGAAAATACATAATTTAATATCATTGTACTAAACTAATTTAAAGTAGTTGAATCAGATTCCTACGTTCAAATTAATTATGAACAGTTCGAAACATAAATTAATGACTAGATGAATACAACATACCGGTCAAATAATAGCGGCAGTGAGTATATAACCACTAGAGAGCGTATAGGCCGATTTCTTTGAAGAACACGACTTACTGTTACGGGTCAGGCGGGATAGAGAAATGCAGAGCTGTAATTGGTCAGTTCAAGGTCAAGTTGCGTAGATATGCCTGGTTAGGGATTGGTCTACTTGATTAAGGGAAAGTAGCCGATATCGATAAAATTGATGTTAACATTGTAAAAATACCGAGTAAAAATCCCATAGTAAAAATATTTTAATTAAGGCCCAAGTTAATTAGTATTAGAGTCCGCCATACTATTTGACGCTTAAAAAGATTGAATATAGGTATCTTATTTTCACGATTTGACTCTTCTCTACATTAAATCAATAAAAACAAAACTAGGAACCAATATTCCCTAGTAACCTTATCTATCCACTGTAATTTTAATTCTGGAATCTTCGGAAATCTTAAATGAAAACATGCATGTCACACAGAAGAAAAACCTTTAGAACTTCCTCCTTTTTTAAAGTCGGTTAAAAGTAGAATCTGAATTTAAAAAAAAAATAAGTTTAATTTTGTAATTATCGATATCGTATTCAGACGTTAAAGTTAACAGCACAGATTTTTACGATAAAATACGAAAGGGATAAAAGAATTAGAATTTCTTAATGAAAGAGACTTTTCCAAAAGACATCAACGCGCGACTCAACCGTGGGCTTGCTCACCCAAACCACCATTTTAAATAGGGATCTATATTGTGGTGGCTTATAATTTGATTAATAAAAAAATAATTTTCGTAGTATTTCATTACTGTTGAACAGTTATGTCATCCATTTAGTATCTATCTAGATACTAAATGGATGTTTGCCACACCACTTCAAAGCGCATGAAGGCATAATTATGCGTTATAAATTGGATACAATAATTTTAAATTTGTAATTGTTTAGCATGCACACTTGGTCACAACTAAAATGATTCGTAGCCAATATAAAGGTGCAAAAAGGCTAATAGTTTTCATGCGTCGGGGCACTGTATGCGCAGTCAAGTGGTTTTATAGTCTTTGAATAACGGTCTAAAATGTCACAAGAGTATAATGGGTAAATAGTCACGAAAGGATATGAAATAAAAAAGTTCTTATTTGTAGAATGTTGGTTCTATAAATCCTAACTTTGCGCAAAACTGCAATTTAAATTTAAGGGGACGGCATACAATTGTAAATAAATTCGAGCTAAAGAGAAAACAAATAGTACATCTGTGATTTTAAAAATAACAAGAATAATTATAGAACTTCTATAAAAACGATACTAGACATATTAGTAAAAATACAAAACATGTTAAAAATAATATTAAAATGTAACATTCGTTATTAAATTCAAACATAAGTGACAACAAAATAGTCTCAATAATTACAACCATTATTAACTAACGTAATCAATGGAACAATGGGAGTATTGATTATGTTTACAATACATTATGGCACATAGGGCTTTAAAAGGAGACTGTCATATGCAGATGGAAGGGTTTTACTAAGTTAAATAGTAAACTAATACTTAAGAAAAATATATCTAGTTAAAAACATACCACATATGTGTTTATATTGCATCCCTTCTGCATATGCGTATATTTGCGGGCGGGAGGGTGGTGCTGCATACTGCATGCAAGATTGATCATCTAGTTTTTGGCGCAATTAACATTACATATATTTTTCTGAAGTTTAGTATGGATTTCCGCAAAGTAACGCCTGATTCCATTCTGTATATGTAAAAAAGTAATTATGACGAATAAAAGATTCCTTTTGAATGACTGGATTTACTGACAATGTTACCTGCGTAATGTTGCTGCTTATTGTACTTATCTAGTATTTGCCCAGTGTGTTTTATAACAGATATTCAAAGCCGTGCATCAAATTTTATAACCGACTTTCTGTAATGGAATACTACTTATAACGAAATAATTTACTGCTAGTACACTATAATTTCCTACGATACATGTGAGTACAAGAATATGTATAAAAATATTTGAATGAGTATTATATGATTTGCCTATCATTAATACATTTAAGCCAAATATGCTAAAACACTAAAGTCTAATTTACTACAATTTTGTAGAAATGTATGGGTGCTTTCAATTTAGGATATGAAGTGGCGATGCAGTAACCTAAGTTCACTAAGATTTATTTTTTAAAGAGAGACATCATTGTGGGTAGAATTCACGTTACTAGCATTCTTGTCAACACCTTCAACTAAGCTAAATATGCTTGTTTTAGGAGTGGGTTCACGGCAAGTGTAATGGGTGATCGAACCCATGATCTCGAGATATTAGGCTATTGACGCTTCTATTGACACTCGTTTAATTTACTCTCATCGTTTCTAAAACTGTACTGAAAGCACCCATGTCCATATATTTGAATGAATTAACCCCAAGTATCTAACACTTGACTGCACATGTTTAAGTAAAAGTTCGGTGACAATATTTTACTGTATTGTGCACAATCATTTGAATACATAATGGCCGCAGCCATCGTTGTAGCGTCAGACTCCATATACTTGCGCAATACTACTTCCAATTTTGATATAGACAAATGATTGTCAATAAAGAAATTCTTGGATAGCCTGAAACATAATTCCCATAACTCTGTGTCTACAGGGAAAATACTCATACATCTATCTATTATCTGAGCTGCTTTTATAGAATTGTCACATTCCGAAGCGTTAACGGTGGTTTTTGAAGATATTCTTTTCTTGCGATAGTTTAATTCATCACAGCAACAAGGCAAGGCAGTGTAGATAGATGGGTCTATTACAGGATATGGCTCTTCGTTGAGAATCGATAATGATACCTCTTTAATGCGCTTAGACATGATGTTTTTTATTATTAATTTGAGCTCATCTTTCTTTGGGAAAGTTTTAGTGTCATTAATTGAGCCTTCAACTTCAATTGCAGTGTGCGTCATGTAAGTGGGGTCAGTTTTTAATTCTGAATTCAAATTGTCCAATAACAATCTTAAACATTCTGAATATACTTTGTTATGGTACGCGAACTTTGCGGCCATATTACAATTTCCTTTAAAGTTTTCTTCGTTCAGCCACGGTTTTAGTATGAGGATCATATCGTCAGCCCACGACTTATTTTTAAAATCGTTCATAGATGCCAGCGGGTTTAATCTAGCTTCAATTGGTTTCCTTTGCAAATCGTCAACGTCAAATGGAAACATGATATCAATTCTATCGACTTGTTGAAATTGGAATTTGTTATTACCCCGGCTTGCTGGAATTTTAATAACGCGTTTTGTAGTCTTCATCATTATAACGCGGCTGGCGCCTCTATCCTTTTCGGTGAAGTACTAAAACAAAATATTATTGAGTACGAATTCACGAATAATATCACAAAATAACCAAGGAAATATTATAATTTACCTGTAGATGTATGTTGTCCGAGACATATACCCTTCCATCATTATCGATATAAACAGTGAAGTCTCCTCCGCATTTTACCATGGCATTCGTTTTCATGTCTTTTGTTTCAACATCTGGCGTTTTAGCGTTACTGTTTTTAACAATGTCCGTTTGGGAATCTGTGCGTATTTTAATTTCGGTTGGAATCATAATTAGTTTTCGATCTCCACTTCCTGTAATATAAAAATTGCAACATTATATGAACTTATACAATGCATTTTTGATACCAAAAGTTTTCATACTTTTTTCATAATTGTACTGACCTATTTGCCCATCGAAGTTGAGGCCCCAACCGTATAGTGTGCCAGCGTTGTTGAGTATGAATGAATGATGCCAGCCCGCCGACAACTGTAAGTTAAGTCCTTATATTACCGAATATTATTTAGGGAGTAGGACACGAAAGGAACTACCAAGTTAAAATACATTCCAACTCATTTTAAACTTTAAGAAAAATACTTGATATTCGCTATTATTTCTATGACCGCAAGATTTATTGCTAGTCATAAAACACCATTAATGTTGATAGCCACACAACCTTAAGTTGTTAAACAGATGCAGCTAATGGACTTCGAAGGGTTCCGTAGTAGCTACGCAAAACAACTTTGTTTTTCAGTGTTTGTATGATTGACAAAGTTAAATTTGCGGATTTTTTAATGTGCAGAAACTGCTAGCTATATCTCATTCAAACCAATTTTCGATGAGTTTTCATTCAGATATAGCATATACCTATTTTGTTTAGATTTGAACTCTATTATTTTTGACGCTCAAGCAAAACGGGTCGAGTTCTCGGCATTTCGTTTTCGAGATATAAGAAGTTTTGTAAAGTAGGGGTGAAATAATTATGCGTTTTATTTCGCGATTTTACTTCATACGATGTTTCCAAGTACCTACCGAGTGGTCAGCATATTTAATTTTAATTCTTTGTTGCTAATTGCTGGCTTTACCGGCAGTATCTACTACACTTCTCATCAGAAAAATCGAAACACCTTGCAAGTTTATGTTTTATAAGGATTATCAGAAAAATGTGTATATTTAGGAATATATGTCAAATGTCGTTTAATAGTGAATAATATGAGGTTTTCATATCCTAATGCTAATGTTCTAAATTCAAATTAAATTTTCATAGGTTTCGTATTTTGTTTAACAAGTAATTTTTACCCTATATGAAGTATGAAGGAAATTCATAAAACGAAACACGTAAATGAAAAAAAAAGCTAAGAAACGTTTATTTAATAACTTGTATTCCCTCCCCGAGCTCTTATTACTGCTTCCATACGGTTTGTTTTTATTTTTTTTTGATACGGTTCTTCATCGACCAGATGAGAGTCATGATCAAATGTTGTGGCATTCCATTCCATTCCTCTTGGATTGTATTTTGCAGCTGGCAAAGTGTTTCTAGGGCAGGATCTCTTGCACGAATTCGTCTCTTTAAGTCATCCCATAGATGTTCAATCGGATTCATGTCCGGGCTTCTTGCTGGCCATTCCATAATGGAGATACCGACTTCGGTAACATAATCTCGTACGACGCTCACGGTGTGAAACCGTTGCCATAATAATGTGCATGGGGCATCACGTGAGGCTCAAGACACTGTTCGATGTACCGATGACTGTTTAATGCAGGCAGACGTGGCCCAGACACAAAGACAAGCTCTGTCTTACCGTCGGCGCTGGTTCCTCCACAAACCATCCAGAACCGCCACCATTTTCTTCGAACTTTCTTCAATGCAACATTGTGCAAAGCGTTCTCCATTTCATCAGTAAACCTTGTTCCTTCCGCCGTTACCATACAGCATAACTCATCAGAAAAGAGGACTTTGTTCCACTGGAGGTATGACCACTTTGGGTGCTTCCGTGCCAATTTAAGGCGCGCTCTTCTCGATGGCCAGCAGTTAATTTCGGCCCATTTGCTGTCTTTGGTACCAGTCCACATTCCTTCAACCTTCTTCTAATTGTAGAGTCACTTACAGCCACCCTACGTACAACATGAAACTGCTGCTGCAGTTGAAAAGCATTAAGACGTTGATTTCGTAAACAAGTTGTTACAATAAATCGATCATCTCGCTCAGAAGTGACCCGATTCCTGCCAGATCCTGAGCGGCGCGTGAACAAACCAGATAGCGTTTGTAGACTCAAGATTTTTCTGATGAGAAGTGTAGTAAAAATTGAGAGTGGACCTTTTTACTAAATTGTGTATGTATGTATATCTTTTTACTATGTTGTGTACTAAATTTTGTTGTTACAAATATAATTATATGTTGATTTAATGGAGAGTATTTCAATCTACAATAATAAATCATGTAACAAGCAAGAAGTGTTTCTTTTTTACTCAAACTTTGAAAATGCTTTTTCTCAAATCAAGCTTTTTCAGAATTTCAACTTCAAATGTCTGACAAAAAAATATGTGGCAGTTTTTGTATATTTTTTAACCGAGGAAAAAAAAAGGTTATCAAGTCGACGCGTATATTTTTTTTTGTATGATCACCAATTACTCGAAGACGGCTGAACCGATTTGGAATATAATTTTTTTGTTTGAAACAGTATACTTCGAAGTTGGTCCCATTGTCACCAAGTCAGGATCTGATGATGGGATCCTGGAGAAATCGAGGGAACTCTTCAAATATTATAGGCACACCATAGTGATTTGAGTATTTTTTATAGTAATTTATGTAGTTGCATTCGAATAGCACCATTTGTGAAGTGAACCTGATGATGAAGACCACAGATGGCCACTAGAACTACTCAATATATAAATAGGTAGGAATAATAAGTATTTCATGGGTTCCGCTTCGATTACTTGAATATGATTATTAAGCACAATATACTCGTCACAATCCATATGGTGAAGTGAAGCTGATGGTGAAGTACCACGAGAACTCCTCAACAATTAACGGCTCAGCATTGAGAAAAGCAATATTTTGTAAAAGGTTATAAGTAGTTGACATTTAGGCTTTTGTAACTAGGTAAATTAAAAATCGACCAACTAAAAAGAGTGAAATAAAATTGGCCAAGTGCGAGTCGGACTCGCCCATGAAGGGTTCCGTAGTAACTATAATAAATATAACATACTTTTTTTTTTTAACGTGGTAAAATTATCAAGTAAGTCGACTCCCACCCCGGGCAGGGTGGGAGGGACTGTCAGACTTTTACTGACTAAAATCCACGGTGTTCCTTCAATAACCCTTTACGTACCGGGGTCATGGTAATGGGATAGGTCCCACGACCCCGGCAGGCTTCGGCCCTCTGCAGAGGGGGCCTCGTCATATTGCTGACGCTCTTTGAGGCGCGCGTGGAACACAACGCGCCGTCGACCCGGGCATGGTCCATGGTCGGACAGCGAGTTGCCCTTTACTCGCTGTCCGCATGCCCGCGCCTACGGTGGCCGGAGATCGTCGGCCGACGTCCGACGCCGTGGGCGTCTACCAAATATAACATACTTAATATATTTATTTGAAAAAAAAAAAAAACCTTACAAATTTCTTAAAACTAGCTTATTTACAATTTTTACAACTACGCCAAATAACTTTGTTTTTCATAGTATTTGTATGAATTACAAAGTTATATTTGCGGTTTTTGAAAATATACTGTATCTCAAAAACTGCTGACTCGATCTCGTTCAAACCAATTTTGGTTGAAAGTTTACATTAAGATCTACAACACATGATTTTTTTAGATTTCTCACTTCATTATTATAGAAGTTAGAGGGGGAGTTAGAAATTTTCTCTTAAAATCGGAAAGCGGTTCACAGAATACATCTAAGTAACAAGTTTCAACCGTGTAGTCCTATTAGTTTCGGAAGAAAATGGCTATGACATACGGACGGAGACACAGGCAGACTATAAGGGTTCCTTTTTTTGCCATTTGGCCATAAAAAGGTAGTGTCATGAAATAATAATAACCTTTATTATGGAAGAAAGTACAAATACAGACACATAACACAATAAAAACGATGATAGCTGTAAAAGTTTCTTTTTATCTTTATTCATTTAGAGGCTTTTAATCAAACATGATCATGCCAGCCCCATCATACCCTAAAAAGAGATAGAGCAGAAAAGGAAATATTAAGTTCTCTTTCGTTGACAGACACCGTTATAAATTTCTATAACATCTTTACTGTAAGGCTTGGATAAAATAGTTTGAAATATACCCAGGGCCGGATTAACCATTAGGCGGAGTAGGCAACTGCCTAGGGGCCCCGCATCAACTAGGGGCCCAGGTCCAATGCACGCACCAACAAAACATGTTTCTTCGAACGAGAATTTGATATGCGTGTAAACTTAGGGACCTCACTTATATTTCACAAAATACAAATTGTTAGATTTAGTAGTAGAATTAAAACAATTTTAGAACAAATCTGGGAATGAGTAAACAAATATATTGAAAAACATAGCCCTTAATGTGCGTTTCCTCAATTCACACACGATTTGGTCAGTCAAAGTAAGAAAAGGGGCCCCGAGAATGTCATTGCCTTAGGGCCTCTGACAGGAATAATCCGGCTCTGAATATACCTAATTCAAAGATGTTAATACTTAGTTTGGCTATTAATGTTCCCCTTTCCTGTCTGTAGCTGCAAAAGTAAAAAACTGGCTGACATGTCAACATACCTGTACAATTTCCCCGCGAACGTGTTGCGTGTCGACACGCTGGGGTAGCAGGTGGGGATCGGGCGCGGCGGGAGTCGATGTCGACGCGGAGGGCGATTCCGCACCGCGCCGCGCCGCCGCCGCACGTACTTGTTGCGGACTAGCCCCCCATGTCCATACCTCGCCCTTGCTTGTCAGTGCTAGCTGTAGTGTGATCACAACTTTAAATAATTGGGAAGAGGATTCACAAAAAAGGTCTTGGGAGTGAAAAAGAGTGGGGATATGCGAAACACGGTGTAAAGGCAGTTGTCACACCGCCGACGATAAACGAGCAGAGCTAGCATCTGAAAACAAGTTGACGAGCAGCGAGCGTATAGTTCCGATAGTTTTGGCGCTGGGCTATAAGCGAGTGAGCGAGTGCGACGGTCGATTACTCGCTAGTTGGTCCGCTGGACCGCTAGTCGGTCTCTGGGCGTGAGTTCTGACCGCCAAGCGAGCATCGCTGAGCGAGTATTATCTTTGACAGCTCTTATCGCTCAGCGATAGAACTAGTGAAGCCAGTCGTCCCTTGCACGACAGTGTGAACAGTCAGAGAGCAACTATTAATATATGCATCTCTTTCGTTTACACGGAATATATATTTCATTGTGCCTTTTGAGTGAGTAAATCACCGATAGTTAGTTATTAACTCGCCGGCAGTCGGCCATCTGCCTAAGTCCCGCAATTCCATTGAAAAGGGAGTATCCTCCGACCAGACCGGTGTTTTTGTCTGGTGGGCAACTGCCCGATGTTTCTTATCGGGTGATTTGTATGCAGGCTAGTTGTGCGGTAAACTCTGCTGGCGCGATAAGGATTGCTATCGTTAGTTTGTAAGTTGCGAGATAGATGTCGCTACAGGTCACTTTGGCGGACAAACGTTAAAAAGAGTTTCTGCAATTTTGAAAACATTGAAGTATCAGAGCTGGATATTAACCGTCAGATCGGCAAGAACCGACCAAAACCTTCCTACAACTACACCTTCACCAACGAGGGCAAACTATATTATGCTACTTGCAACCGGGCGTTCAGGACAAAAGAGCAATGCCAAGTGTCCATAGTAACTTTGGCTTAATATAAAATTCTCAAAGCCAGCGATGAAAATAATTTTATTGTGTGTAGTTCAACACTAAGAACTGTTTCTTAGCATTAAATATTGTATAGAACTTCTAACAAAAAATATTAGGATAAATACAAATATGGAATTTTGAGGTTATTACAGTTTGACGATCTCTGTGCTCGATTGGCCTACTTCATGGTGTAATAACGGAATAATGGATGTATTTCAACACTTGAAAACTTGGATGTACTTGAAGAGCAAAAGAGTCTCAAAAAACAGAGAAGGAAACGTAAACACATGCACTTTGCAAAATCACCGACATCAACAACTGTTTGTGTTTGTAATGTCAATCAATTCCCTTTGTATCACTTTTGGCACTTGTTTTTTCTGCTTTTCGTGGTTGTATTTGGCAGAATAGTCGACATCGCCTCTGCTTGCCACATATAAAAATGAAATGGAGTTTTTATTCTCAATAATTAAAATATTATTTCCGATTTTTTATGTCATCAAATGCGATTATTGTTCACCACATATTGTTATTATTTTTAGTATAGAAAAGAATGCAGAAAACAATAAAGGATGTGAAATAAAAAACTGATTAATAGGTTTAATTGCAGCATACTCAAAACTCAACTTATTTTTGACAATTTCCGGTCAGCTATTTGTTTATTAATAAATCAATTCTATTGGAGAAGTTCTCGAAAGAAATTAAATATAACTTTATAGTTTAGATTTTTTATATAGATTCTTATACATTAAAGATAAATGGCCGTGCCATTTTAAATTTAAAAGTTGTGTAGGCCAGGATCTGTCTTTGTTCTTTGTGCGATTCGCCAGTCACATCCGAGAGCACACGTCAGAAGATAGCCAGAGTCAGACACGACATCATCATCATCATATATGTATATCAATCCTGACTGAGGCCCGGCGATTTCACCCATGTTAATTATTATATTTACTACCTCATTACACATTACTACATTAAGGAGCCCATGGCTAAACAATAACAGTACTAGTAGAAAGACTAGTCATCACTAGTCATAACTCCTAATAATGTCTGTGAAAACTTGTAATTGGCTTTCCTTCAATATTTTTCAACTATCTGTATCCTAGCTCTAAGTTTTCCAAAGATAATAAAATTAAAATAAGTAAATAAAATTTTGGGAATACATTCATTGTACGTACAGCTAAGGACTAGAATTACCTGTCAGAGTCTATAATTCCTGATAGCTATACCGGTCACTATTTGTTTCTAGAATTGCCCCGCAAACCAACAAACACTATTGCCGGGAATCCACTATAGACACTAGCATATTTAGCTTAGTTGGAGGGGTTAACAATATTGCTAGTCCGTGCCGTTCAAGTATTACGCAAGCACATTTTTTGCAATTTTTAACCCACCTCTTTCCCTCGTCAGCAAAAGTAAGCAAAGCTCTTACCCCTCCCCCCCTCCCATGGTTACGTAAACATTGGTACAATTGATTGATTCATGAGCAGCAGTTATAAATCTAGAAATAAGGAATAGGTTTGGAATAAAAGTCCGTAATGCACATAATATTCATTTACTTATTATATATACATATACATAGTACTTGTGTGGCCTACCCAAATCTCCTTTGGTCTTTTTTGTCAAATTGTTGAGCTCCTTAAGTTCTAAGTTGAGCTACATAATAACTGACAAATGCTTGCACTGTCTGGACAGGTCCGCTCAAACTTGCGTGGTTATTTCCTCAAAAAAATACCACAGACATGAACCTACATGCTTCTCATATACAAATACAAATTGTCTGGACTTTAAAAGAGACTATGACCTCTGAGTTTGTTTCGGTGTTTCTTCTCAGAGTAGTCAGTTAGGAAATACCGGCCTCATCTAGCTAAACTTAACACGCAAAAAAACATGACGTGTAAAAGTGTTATTTATAACCAATTTATAAAATAAATATTTCATTTCATTTCATTTAAATAAACTTTACTGACACGGAATTCAACAATTCATTATTTGTAGGAATCCCCGAAAATGCATTTCGTTTTGAAGCATAGACAATGTGTGTTGCTACATGTGTAAAAAAAAAAAATAATTATTGCTGACGTAATCACCATCTAGATCCCCCACCCGCCATGACATCAAAAATAAGCAAAGCAAAGACCCCCACGCCCCCCTATAGTTAGAAATTAGAAATTAGAAATTATTTATTCATTTGTTAACATAGGTAAACAATACAGATCTTATTTTAATAAACAGAGCGCTATGTTATGCCAGGAGGCGTACAAATGTGGTGTGCATATCCTTGCGAGTATTATAAATGAAAGAAAACATTGTACAAAATCATGCATTATTATAGTATTATATTAAAATAAATTAAACAATCACTAAGTAATAATTCTGTCACACCTAAATAAGGAATTATTTATTCTCAGAAAAAATATATATGTCAAAATAATTAAAGTGCCAATAATTAGAATGTCAAATAATTAAAATGTCAAATAATTAAAACGTAAAATAATTAAAAGTCAAACAAATTAACATGTCAAATAATTCAAATGCCAAAACTAATAATTGTGGTATTAAATTAATTCGTCATTTAAGTATTCGTCAATGGTATAATAGCATTTATTGGTTAATAATAATTGCATTTTTTTCTTAAATTGTTTCAAATTTAATTCTTTTATAGAATCTGGTATTTTATTATAAATGCGTGGTGCCATACCCAGGACACTTTTCCTTACTAATGCAGTTTTGCATTTAAAATTATTTAAAGAATTTTTGTATTGATTACGAATTGGAACATTTCGTACAGTTTTCATTATTTCAAAAAGGTTGGGATTCGATTTCACGAAGATACTGGTTTCTAATATGTACATCGCCGGTAACGTAAGTATCTTTAATGATTTAAAATATGGTACACAACTGTCATCTGTTTTCAGACCACACATAGCTCTAATGCACCTTTTTTGTGCCTTAAATATTAGTTCCTTATCTGGGGAATTACCCCAAAAAATTATTCCGTACCTGAGAAGTGAGGCTACTAGACCATGGTAAGAAACCAGTAACGCATCTATATTCACTTTTCTACCCAATTGAAAAAGTGCATATGCAGATTTATTTATTATTTTACATAGTTGTTCTATGTGAGCTTTCCAATTAAGATTATTGTCAATGTGTAAACCTAAAAACACACTTAATTTTGTATCTTCTATCTCAGTGTCATTGTAGCTAATACAAATTTTTGGTGCTTCAATTCTCTGGTGGAAGTGCATTACTTTAGTTTTCTTGAGGTTTATTATCAAATTATTCATATGAAGCCAATTAATTATGTCAGTTAGTGTATTATTAATGTCAAGTTGGTAGGTATTTAAGTCCTTACATTTTACTATAGCAGTGCTATCGTCTGCAAACAAAATCATTTGTTGTTGTGTCACTTTTGGTAAATCATTAATGTAAATGAGGAATAAGGGGGGCCCAAGCACACCACCTTGAGGAACTCCATATTTTATATTCCTGAACCTCGACATATACGTTCGTTCCGTTTTGGTTTTTGCGCACACTCTAGTGATTTCTGTACATTGCAACCTATTACTTAAATATGATTCTAGTAATTTCAAAATGTTCCCTCTGATGCCATAGCAATGTAATTTCTCAAGAAGGACTTTGTGATCAACATAATCAAATGCCTTAGTCATATCTGTGTAAATAGCGCACACGAGTATTTTTTTATCAACAGCAGACATAACATTATTTAAAAGGTCAAAAATCGCCATATTAATAGTTTTATTTTTCCGGAACCCGTTTTGCTCTTTGCATAAAATATTATATTTGTGAAGATATTGATATATCGAGTTATATATAACTTTTTCAAAGATTTTAGAAAAAACAGGAATTTTGGCAATGGGTCGGTAATTTTTTATATGCGTCTTGTCTTCCTTTTTATGGAGCGGTTTTATTATGACTTTTTTTAAGGCTTCCGGATAGATGCCCTCGGTAATACCTAAATTAATAATATGTGCTAAGACAGGTGCTACAAGCTCAATTACATATTTAATTACTTTTGTAGATATACCGTCAACACCTACAGTACTAGTATTTTTAAGTGTCTTGGTTGCTAAAATGATATCGGACTTTAGAACGGGCTGCATAAACATTGATTGCATTGTCAAATTATCTAAATTATGATTTATTCTAATGTCATCTATTATGTTACTCTCAATGTCATCTATAAAATAGTCATTAAATGCATTAGCTATGTCATTCGGGTTTGTATAGGTCAAATTTCCAGTTTTTATTGTGAGTATCTGTTCTTTAGGCACGTTAGTTTTGGATCCATTTACTATCTGCCATGTGGCTTTTGATTTGTTTTGCGAGTTGTTTATAAAGTAATTATTTTGTGCTTTCTGAGTCAATTTTACGATTTTTTTATAACGCATAGTGTATTTTTTCAACTCGTTTTTAGCTTTTTTTGTTGGGTGTAGTCTGTAAGCCCACAATAATGCTCTCTTTTTTTTACTACATTTTTTTATGCCGCGGGAAATCCATTTAACCTTTTTGTTAGTGTTTATGGTTATTATTTTCTCTGGAAAACACAGATTGTAAAACAATGAGAAAATATCAAGAAAGGTATTATAGGATATATTTACATCATTACTTGCGTAAACTTCTTTGAAAGATATTTGTTCTATGCATGATTTAAATTTGTCAAGATTCTCTTTGGAGTAATCTTTTTTGACCGATTTCCAAAATTTTAAGCGACACGTTTTATGTACAGGTATTTTAAGTATTTGTGATGTGTGATCTGACAACATGAGATCAATAATTTCTGCTTTCCATCCCTTTTGTAGATTATGTGCGAAGTTATCAATGCACGTTTTACTATGAGGCCTAGTAGGCTGGTTTAGAGCTAAAGTTAAGTTATAGTTAAGTAGGAAGTGTTCCAATTCCAGAGTAGTCTTATTTCTTAACAGTATATTAATATTAAGATCACCACAAAGTACAATTTTTTTATTCGATAGTACACAAACTCTTTTTAATACATCGTCAAGTTTTTCATAAAATGTCAAATAATTATATTTTGGTACTCTATACACACATATAATAATAATTGAATGGGATGTCAGTTCTATAGCACAAATTTCAAACACGCCTGATACAGACTGTTTAGCAACATCTGGTAGTTCCCTATACTGGTGCCCCTTTTTTATAAGAATACAAGTCCCTCCCCGATTAGTACTTCGTGAAAAAAAAGCGGCTAGATAGAAATTCGGAATGTGTAATAGACTTTCATGTCCAGATGTCATGAAATGCTCTGTTAAACAAAGTACATCTACAGTTGTCCCTTTATTTTCCAAGTTTTCTAATTGTACAGTTAACAGATCGGATTTATTTAACAAGCCAGCAATGTTCTGGTGCATTACATTAATACTACTGAAGAAAAAACTGTCCCATGTCTTCTGATTCAGTTACTGTCTTCATTTGGTTGTCGGTTTGGTTCGATTCAGGATAGTCGTAGTCAATGTGTGATGATTGTATGTTCATAGTCATTTTGAAAATATCCTTAAAAATGGATTTCATTCCAGAGTTATTTATTGCGCCTGTGCGTTTGTTAAACATGGTTTCATCATACTTTAAATTCATGTTACTGTCTAGAAAATATGCGTGATCATGAGTGAAAGTATCCAGATATAATAAATTATTAAAGGTTTCCACTCTTGAATTATAAAGGTAGTTGTTCGTGAAGAATTTGTATGTCGGAGTGCATATAATTATTTTAGTGTGAGATACTTCTTGCAATAATTGTCGAATTAGTAAAATGCTATCAAAATATCTATTTGTTATCTTAAAGTCCTCCTCACCTATTAATATAATACAGTAGTCTTGTTGAGTGAACCCTGACAACTTTTCTTTGATACCTTTTAACAGAAGTTCTATCGTTCCATGAGGCATGATATAGTGACAGAGTTCATACTTCTCAAAAGTATTTTCTGCAATATGAAGTAGTTTATTTTTGTTGTCTGTGCTTAATATGCAATTTTTTTTACGCTTCGACTGTTTTTCATCTACATTATTTTTGCATTTTTTTGTTTGTAATGTAAGTTTGTCGCTTTCTTTTAATGTTTTTAAGTTGTTGCATATTTTTTTTACTGGAGTATCATTGTTTCCTTCGTGTTTAGTTGTCTCCGTTTGCGTATGTTTATGAGTATTTTTTAAGCTTTTTGCCTTACCTTAGTGCTTACGTAATACTTGAACGGTCCCTAATGTGTTTTTTTTTTTAAAGATTACTAGCAATGTGGGTAGATTTCACATTACTGGCAATCTTGTTAACCCCTCCAACTAAGCTAAATATGCTTGTGTCTGGAGTGGGTATATGTCAATAGCGTAATGGGTGGGGTTCGAACCCGCGACTTCTCGATCACAAGTCTGACACCTTATCCATTAGGCTATTGACGCTTTATATTTCCGTTTTCCATATAGTGTGAGCACTCACATTGTGGAAGTATCCGACGGCGATGGATCTGACCGGGTCGTGCATGCGCACGCGCACGGGGAGCGAGCTCTTGTGCCTGGCGCCGCTGGCGAGCTGCCCGAACACGCCCGCGCCGCTCGCCCATACTTCACCATTTTTCATCAGGACCACCGAGTGACACGCGCCAAGACCTACACTCAAAACCTGCAAAGCAATAGTTATTTGTTATACAAGATTGCAAAGTTGCTTTTTAACCGCATGCTCAATTTTGATGACCGAGCAAGCGAAGGATTCTGAAATTGAATCACGAGTGCAGCGAGTGATTCATGCATTAGAATCCTGAGCGTTAGCGAGGGAATCAAATGAGCACGAGGTGAAAAATCTTTGCATTCGAGTGCAACACGTAACTTTTCATCCCACCTCAGCGAGGAAATGACTAAATGAAAAAAAAAATGGCGCGCAAAGCAAATTAAAAAAAAGTAAGTACACCAAGAAGGTTCCAGAGTCTGAGTTTTTAACAAATTAAAAAAAGTTGTATGATAAGTTCGGCCCCATGGAGGTAGAAGTAAATAGGTTTAATGATGTTTTGAATTCACAAACTTAGTACACACGATGTTCTAAATTCAATTTACTTTATCCTCTAGCGGATAAAAACGGCTTTTGCACTCAGATATCGAAGAGCGAAAATACTCTTTCCAAGATGGGGGGATGAAAAAGGTTTTTATTTCATCAAAATGCCCTAACTGACTAATATTTTTTAATAATCGTGTCGGATTGCCGTCCCATCGGACTATGAGAGTTAAGGAACAGAGAGTGCACCTGATCTTGTGCGCATACTTAGTATACTTCATCCACGAGTTACGAGTTGTGAAATCAGTCAGGAGGATATTTATTATATTATACTTTTCATTATACCTTTTCTATCCATATAAATATTTTATGTGTACAATAAAATATATAATAAATAAATAAATGTACATATTAGTTACATGTTTAAATATTCCTATAAAAAATCATTTAAAAATATAAAAAAACAGTACTCCCCGTATCGGGAACAGGGTCCAAGCTACCGGTGTGGTCCCCTGTGGTCTCTTGAGAGAGGAAACTCCTAACAATTCGCGCCGTGTCCAGAGGTATTGCTTTCTGGATCAAGCCCTTGATCCAGCTGCCCAACGAGAGCCTCCTCAGACAATTATTATTATGTATACAAGACTTCGTGGGAAATTAAAACTTACAATTACTTTGGCAAATTATCAGCCTATATCTCGTTGGTTAAAATTTTAGGCATTATTAAAATCAAATTCGACGTAGCCTATATAGAATGGAATCCAGAGTCACCTGCGGAAATTCATGACAGATAAATATTTTTAATTCCGCCAGATACAAGTATTTCAAGCTTAAATGCAGTACGCACATCGCCCCGCCACGGCCGCTACCCGCAAATAAACGCACGAGCACATGCGGTAATTGCAACATGAAACTCAAACCTGAATTCGACACATGTTTTGCGCCTCCTCCAGCAGGAACTTGGCCCATCCTCAGGAGTAGTGCATTCAACCTTGAAAAACTAGGTTTTGGCGGAATTCATACGGAATAATGATCCAAAGAATAATCATTTAATTCAATAACCCTTCCTTTACAGTCGGATAAAAACAGATCGCTAAAAACAGAAAACCAATCAAATTACTGGTATTCGTAGGACAGAATCTGAATAATTATGGACGACTAGAAACTAGATATTCTGTTGTGTCTACTCTGAAAATGTCTTCGCAGTAACAACTGATGTTTGCAACGGATACGACAGTTAGGATATTTGATTTTTACTTTAATGTATGTATTTGCAATGAGCCAATGCTGCGCGTGTACTTGATGGAAATATGTGAAAAGCTAAACTACGAAAGAATATTTTTAGGTTTGCGGATTAACGTTTTTGGTAAATCTATAGACACTAATATTATAAAGCGGAAAAGTTTGTTTGTTTGAACGCGCTAATCTTCGAAAGTACTTGGTGGATTTGGATGAAATTTAGTATCAAAGTAGCTTGAAGCTTGAGGAAGATTATAGGCTTTTTACGTTTCACCCAACTGCAAACGGAGGGTCATTAAAATACAAAAACATTGAAATACCCTAGACGTCCCTAAAAACTAAAACTAGATAGCGAACTGCTTGTTTCGAGTATTTTTCCGGGAAAAGCTTGAGAAGATTAAGTGAGAAAAATGTTAGTCACTCACCTTTCTGCCTTGGAATTTGGTGACCAACTTAGGTGAGTACTCGTCATCTATGCTGCCGTGACACAGCTGACCATGGACGTTCCATCTAAACGGGAATAGAAAATAATAAATAAATATTTCAGAAAAGGTTAAAAAGGTAACTTAGGCAAGTGTGGAGATTAATACTCAATAAGTATATTATTCTCTTTTTCTTTTAATTCTTTTAATATTTTTTCTTAAATTACAGAAGAGTTGAATGAAACAAGCGGTTTCAAATTTAGTATGTAAAGACACTAATTGAATAGGACGTCACTCTCATTACATTACAAAGTGATCCAGTAAATACACACATCAAAAGTGTCTAGGGATCAAGCATTTTTATGCGGATTTCTTGAGATTGAGATGTGGCTTTGTAATAAAGTTATGATTTTATAAATTTATATGGATCCTTTTTGTTGCATTTCATAATTTGAAACAGGAACTGTTAATCAAATTCGAGTAAAAGATGAAAATCAGCTGTCAATATTTTCCCTATAAAAACATACAACGCATTGAAGACATTATTAGTGCTACTGTTTCCCTACTACTGATTAAAACCAACGTTATTATGGAGCGGCGACGTCATTTAAGCAAGGAAGAAATGCTCAGAGCCGTGGGAATGATAGAAGCTGGTTCCCGGCAACGTACTGTGGCTTTAGCTCTGAATACAAGTCAGAGTGTTATCAGTTGACTTTGGACACGTTACCGAAGCACTGGTACCGTGGCTGAGCGCCATGGAGGACGGTATCGCTGCACCACACGGAGACAAGACCGATACATTCAAATATTAACTCGAAGAGCTCCAACAATAACCGCCATGATGTTAGCCGTGAGGCTTCATCACTCTTCAGGGAACTTAATTAGCGACCAAACAGTCAGAAACCGCTTGCATGAAGTGAACCTTCATTCCCGAAGACCGCTACGGGTACCACCTATAGCAATGCACAATCGTAGGATTCGATATCAATGGGCTCTTGAACACAGAAATTGGGCAGAAGAACAATGGCGTTTCGTGTGCTTTTCTGATGAGTCTCGTTTTGGTATGAGACCGGATACAAGACGTATACGACACTGGAGAACCCCTGGACGCCAACAGCGATTAAAATCCTGCCAGGAAGTCCATCCTTTAGTGGTGGAACCATCATGGCATGGGCGGGTATTTGGATCGGCGGAAGAACTGAGTTGATTTGGATCAGAGGCAACCTCAACGCTCAAATTTATGCTGAGACGATTGTATCTGACGTCATCGTTCCTTTACAAGTGCAAATCGGTCCCTTATTTCAGTTAATGCATGATAATGCACGACCGCACACCGCAAGAGTTGTAAGACAGACTCTCGCCGCAGCTAACATCAATGTCCTGCTCTGGCCTGCTCAGTCGCCAGACTTGAACCCGATTGAGCATGCATGGGATATGCTACAGAGAAGAGCTCTGCCGAATATGGAGGGTATCCAGTCGCAAGAAGACCTTTTTTTGTTGTATAACGAACATGGGCGGCCATTCCACAGCGTGATTTGGATGAACTCATTTTGAGTATGCCAAACCGATGTTCTTGTGTTGTTAGTGTTCGCGGTAGAAACACGGATTATTGTTTAAGTTACCCAATAAAATTTTAAAGAAAACTGTTATTTCAGTCTTTTTTTCGAACTTTAATGTTAGTGGTTCAAATGTCAAAAATCCCTTTATTAGGAAAATGGCAAATTTCTTTATTAATGCAAAGGTGACTTTGTTTATCGTTACTGTGACAAACGAAAACACTTTATTTGATGAATCCTTAAAGAAAATTTTAATTAATATCAATCAGGAGAAAAGTTATTTTAAAAATATATGTTGATCCCTAGACACTTTTGATGTGTGTACTATATTTTAGGTGTCAAGGATAGAAAAAGTAACTTCAAATGCTTCTTACTCTCTTTCTCACAAATTGTACCTTAACTTTAGGTTCATGTAGATTATTATTGTAGTCCCCTTAATGCGAATGCTTTCTCTGTGTATGAAGAGGCTTCTTGAAGAGGATTTATTTAATTTCGCAAGCATCGGAATTCTTGTTGGGGTGAGTTTACCAAATTTTAAGTTCCAATACAGATATTATCTCTTACGACCACTCGACCGTCAAGTTCCAATACAGATATGCACACTTAAAAGGAGATGTTCCAGAAATGTATGGAGCCTGGGCTACCATTAGTACACCACATGTAAATATTGCTATATAATGTAGTAACCGTTTTTTAATATTAATTTTCTATGATTTCGCTTTATTTTAGTGTGATATTCAAATTAACTCGGTCGAGGACAGCAACACAATAAATATGGCGGATCAGCCATGTTGCTATTAAACAATGATGTGCTGTCCAACCATGAGTTGGACGAAAAAAAAATAAATTAAACAATGATGTGAATGTCATTTTGACATGTCAATTGTTTGAATCGTGTTTTTGACGTCTCGGAGGTTGATGGATATTTTTGTAACTACAATAAAATATCAACATACGAATTCCGAAAATACTTAGGATTCCTTATAATTATACTTATAAAATAAGACCACAGGATAATTATATTACTGCTTTACGGCGGCACATCTTTTACCTAATACATATTTCAGTAGCTAAAGATTGGTTATATTGGAAACATAAAACGAAGGCTTGAATGTTACTTTGTGTAGCAAAATGTGCTGTTTCATTCTTTAGTGCTTGTCAATAATCTCTGGACTTCGATAATGCATAGGAGAGCAGTGAGCTGTTCTGTGAGTTGTAGATAACTATTACTCCTATAAAACTCCAAATAAGTTCTGTAATTGGTGACATTAAGAGGATGTAAAACCAGCCATAAGAAGTATATAAATAAAATAACTTGTAGCGACTTAAATATAGGTGTTTTTTATTTATTCCGCATCATCCCTTATCATTACTCCATCCAGGAAAAAAGCCGGTGCTTCTATGCTCTCCAAAATATAGTTCATTTTCATCTATAACAGAGGTACACTGCAGGCACGCCATTGCACATAAACTGGAATAAATATGAGTTAAAATCTATTAGAATATGGAAAGTGGGAAGATAACATCATATAGTAATATCATGTTAACAAAATAATAGCACGGGTTAAAGCAGACATACCTGAAACTGAACTTGTCATTGTAGAATACCGTAAACGACGATATCTAAATCACAGGCGAATCAAAAACCATATAACAAAGCTGGGATCAACAGAGAAGCACTCAATCAATATCTTTAGAAATAATCTGGGTCGCAAAACAAAATAATCATTGAAAACTCCGAAAGCATTCAATCCAACACAGCGAAAACACATAACGACTCAATAAGCTTGGGTAGAAATATCGATATTTTTCATAAAATAATCGATAAATATAGACAATATTTTAAATCTTAATAAATCGATATTTTTTAATTCACTATAGTATACTATTGGTCTAAGTTACACTTATCTTGTCAGATCTGGAAAGTAGTCCAAATGTTGCACCAGATCGTCAGCACGTTTGTGCCATCAAAATATGCACATATTTTCAGATTAGTTTTCTTTTCTTGGCCTCGCGAAGCGTAAAGGCGTGTCAAAATTCTACCGACTAAAAACCCACCCTGTTCCCTTCCAGCTGCCCTTAAGTTCCGGGGCCACGGTATCTCGTTAGAACATTCCCGCAACCCCGGCAGGCAATGTTCCTATGAGGCCCCGACACTGGTGCTGACAGCTCTTAGAGGCGCGCGTAGCGCGAGGAACATAACGCGCCGCCGACCCGGACCTGGTCCTTACCGGACAGTGAGCTACCCCTGCTCGCAGTCCGCAAGCCAGCGTCTACGGTGGCCGGAAATCGTCTCGCGATCCCCGACGCCCGATGCGTCTCCCGCGGTGGCTGGAGTCAATGTTACCTACGTGCAGGGGCGAGCACAGGATTATGAGACTAGTAATGCGGCTAGCGTTGCCAACTTTTTTTGATGAAAATGATGTACGTCTACATACCTGTTGTCATTAAAACTACTTCTTGCACAGGTGTTGTAGTCGGTTGGGTGCTAGATGGGCCGGGTTCACTTAACACTTCCTGCATCAGTGTGTCTTGGCACTCTTGAATGAGTTGGGTTCTTTGTTTTTTAAATACATGTCTAGAAGTACTAGCATCACTCATCCTTTTTCTGGGGTCTTCCTGGCAATAAAATTTTGTAAGCACAACTCCATCTACCATGATTATACTCTTGCTTAATCCCATATTATATTGATAGCCATATCTTTCTCAATCTGAAATATTTTTAAATGTTGTTTTAAAGCCATAAATGTTGATGTATTTAGTGGTAATAAATATAATTGAATATTGAAATATTTGTGGCTATTCAGGTATAATACAAAAAACATCTCAGTTATCTAACCTTAAAACAGTAGAATAACTATATTGTAAAAATGTTTTAAGTTAGTAATAATAACATGTTTACTTACATCAAAATGATCCTGACAGAAGAAAATTACCGAACTATCCTTTATTTCTTTAGTATTTCTGTGTGCAAGTTGTACTATTACGAACTTTAACATTTTTTGGAACGGTTATAAATAGCTTCTCTTTCTTTATTATTACGTTATCGTTGTATTTGTGCACCTGGTACACCATTTATAACTCATTTTTTCCAGTAAATTACAGCCAGAAACTCTATTAAACAAAACTCTCGATTTGACTTGTCCAATGTTGATATACAAACGTGTGACCACAGAACACAGATACTCCTAGCGGAGCGTGCTCGTTTTGACAGCTTATATAATCTTAATCACTATATTTTGTAATGCTTTTTTTTAAACGAAATATTTATAAAATATGAAAATAAATATTATTTGTAGGGTCCTTATACACCAATAAATAATATGAGATGGTTTTTAGAAACCAGTCAAATAGCCTATTCTGTCTATTATTTTTACTCGGAACGCAGTATCTCTATGTAGTCTGTGGTATCCTGCCGCATGACCGGCGGCTTTAGAAAGTCATGGGTGTGTGCGTTTGCGAACTTGTACGGACACTAAAATTACGTCACACATGCAAACAAATCTCCTGCGTGAATCCGCGGCATTACTTGGGAATTAGGTACATTAATTCGCAGCGCCTGGCAAACATAATGTTTGTGTGGGTGCTATTTATAAAATATTAGGCGTTTTTAAGTTATTATATTTTGTTTATTCATTTATTTACTATTAATTAAAGTCATCTAAAACGTACGAACGTTTTATTAAAATATCTGTGAATGGCAAGTAAAGCACTGCATTTATGCCTTCAAGGAGCGCACGCCTGTGCCTACGTGCATTACCTTTACGGAAAATATCTATTTTTGACTTGATAATAATTCATATAGATTAAAAATATCGATTCGATATTAATCGATTTTTCACTTGCCCATCTCTACGACTCACAGAAAGACACCAAACGTCATGAAACTTAAATCTGTCAAACACGACTGTCATGGCTGCCCTATAACAAGGGTTGTCATAATAAAAATCTTCCCAAATAATAATTTATCACAGCTCTACCCGTCTCCAAATAATTTTTTGAGTATTTTTATGGTAATCGCTATTATCTTTTCTATTTATCTATGTGGTGTACTAATGGTAGCCCAAAATGAAACATCTCCTTTGTAAAACTCACCCCCAAGTGTACAAACGCCCTCTAAGATCAACGACAGCTGAATGGTAGTGTCCTGCCGAGATGGCTGCCAGCGGTGCCGTGAAGTTGCCAGCCACGTAACGTTTAGTAACGTTCCGGATGAAACGGCACTTTCACCCACGCCCAGCTGGCCGAATGAGTTGTCACCGGTCGCATATATCTAGTTTGGTAAACTCATCCCCAAGTGTACAAACGCCCTCTAAGATCAACGACAGCTGAATGGTAGTGTCCTGCCGAGATGGCTGCCAGCGGTGCCGTGAAGTTGCCAGCCACGTAACGTTTAGTAACGTTCCGGATGAAACGGCACTTTCACCCACGCCCAGCTGGCCGAATGAGTTGTCACCGGTCGCATATATCTAGTTTGGTAAACTCACCCCCCCAAGTGTACAAACGCCCTCTAAGATCAACGACAGCTGAATGGTAGTGTCCTGCCGAGATGGCTGCCAGCGGTGCCGTGAAGTTGCCAGCCACGTAACGTTTAGTAACGTTCCGGATGAAACGGCACTTTCACCCACGCCCAGCTGGCCGAATGAGTTGTCACCGGTCGCATATATCTAGTTTGGTAAACTCATCCCCAAGTGTACAAACGCCCTCTAAGATCAACGACAGCTGAATGGTAGTGTCCTGCCGAGATGGCTGCCAGCGGTGCCGTGAAGTTGCCAGCCACGTAACGTTTAGTAACGTTCCGGATGAAACGGCACTTTCACCCACGCCCAGCTGGCCGAATGAGTTGTCACCGGTCGCATATATCTAGTTTGGTAAACTCACCCCCCCAAGTGTACAAACGCCCTCTAAGATCAACGACAGCTGAATGGTAGTGTCCTGCCGAGATGGCTGCCAGCGGTGCCGTGAAGTTGCCAGCCACGTAACGTTTAGTAACGTTCCGGATGAAACGGCACTTTCACCCACACCCAGCTGGCCGAATGAGTTGTCACCGGTCGCATATATCTAGTTTGGTAAACTCACCCCCAAGTGTACAAACGCCCTCCAACATCAACGACAGCTGAATGGTAGTGTCCTGCAGAGATGGCTGCCAGCGGTGCCGTGAAGTTGCCAGCCACGTAACGTAACGCCCCGGATGAAACGGCACTTTCACCCACGCTACCCACCCATGCGGCACCCACGCCTAATTGGCCGAATGAGTTGTCACCGGTCGCATATATCTATAAATTATAAAAATATATATTATGTCTTTTCATTTGTTCTTATACATACGGCGTTGGGACATCGTAACTATTAATAAACTCCTAATCCCACGCCTACGCACAAAACAGTTTGGAAAGAAAAGAAGGGAAATCAACCATTTTGGGATCGTGGGGTCCGAGTGGTCTAAAATTATTTAAAGATCTTTCCAGACCCCTATTTGACACTTCGCGTGACCCAAGGGATGGTTTTTACCTTGGACAGAGGTTAAACATTGCCATACAATGTGGCACGCCGCCAGTCTTTTGGGCACATTACCAGTGAACAGCGATGAACACGAATTTTTGGATGCCATATTTTAGATTACTTTCAGATTTATGTAGTTCAGGGTTTTTATTTAAATGTATACAACGTGTAATTTAAAGGGTATATACATACCAAGTGCATGGCTTCTTTGGATGATAACAAACGATACGGCAAGGGTTTTGTAATCCTAAGTCTATGTGTGTAGAACTTATTACAAATTCTAATACACAATACCAGAGACCGAATTTTTCAAATTAAGAAGAACGAAAAGAATTATCGTGTTATTGGCAAGTGACGTGGAAAGTTATTGACCCTCATAGTGCTGTGACACGTTTGCTATGATTGGTATTCAAGAAATATATAAAACCAATAATTTGGTATCAATTCTTTGAGTCAGTTATTTTGTGCTGAAACGGTGCTAGAGACTCCATACCAAATGTTGTCTTCAGTCCTTTTGGATACATATGGGGTTTCCGTTACACGTTGTATATTCAGAATATAAATAAAAAATATTTTTTATTTACGTCTGTTTGTTCCGAATGGTTATGTTATGGTTAAAATTCTCATGTAGGGGGCTCGCTTGCCATCCACGAAAAAAAAAAACAATTCAGCCCTATACTAAAAATCCAGTATTAACCAATTACTAGAAACTGACCTCATATTTAGCACAATCACTTGTTCTTATACGTACGGCGATGCGTCATAGTTACATGGTGGACATCCCACCCCTACGCACAAAACGTTATTAAAAGAAAAGAAGGGAATCAATTTTGTTAAACCGTCATATCAGAGTGAATCAAACATACCCCATTCTCCGTTAACACCAGAGTATGATGTCTTCCACAAGCAATATCAATCACTCGTCCAATGAGCTCAGTATTGATGGGTATATTAGTCATCTTTATTTTAGCGTTTCCTTCGTCCACGACTCCCCAATGAGCAAGCCCACAGCTGACAGTCCTTTTAGGCGTGAACTGATTCTTCCAAGTTTCTGGACTCTGTGTCACTTCCAGGTGTATCTCAGGACATGGTTCTCTGGCGTCTATTACGCATGCGATGTGTATGAATGTTGCTATTAACTGCTGAAGTCTGGTCGTCTGAAAAAGATTCATTCATATTCATTTTATTCAGAGTTTGAGATTGAAAGACCATATCTCAAGCGCTAATTTTAATTACTCTGGTCGACAAAATTTATTTTGTTTTGCAACACCTAAAACAGTTTTATATTCTTAAAGAACTATGCATAGCGTGTATAATCCTCTAAGAAACTATATGTCTATCAGGTCTAGATTTTGAATAATCTGTTGTCGAAGTCCTAGAATTTCATCATTTTATCATATTTCATGGGGATCCTGCCGTTTTGCCGAAAAGATTTTGACAAAATTTCATTACCCAAACAAATTTTAGCGACCTTTTTTTATACCATTGCAATATTTCGAATGATTTTAGTACGCATATTTTTATTTGGTCAAATTTTTACTTGGCAAAATATTACCAAGTATAATGTCATTATAGCATTTGGTCTTTAATCAAATGATTTATTACACTATTCAATGATTTATTACAATCTTCAGACAATAAACGTTAGGTTAATTTCTTCTTTAAACAAAATGGGTAGGTTAGGTTAGGTTTGCGTTACAATTTTTTGTGAATAGATTTTAGCTAAGTAACAATTTGGCAAATGAAATTATGCGAAAAAATTTTTGGGAAGTGAAAATTTGTCAAATTCCTTTCGGTCAAACAAGGGAGAGACCTTATTTCATAACTTTGTACTAAGTGAACAACTTTATTGAAGAAAATAATAATATATACGTTGAAAAGTATTTGTCCTGCTCTCCACATCGCTTTTTGAATCAACTCTCTACTATCTCCCACCACTGTAGTATGGATGTTTTGAATTATGATACTTTTTTCCCTACAGTACACCTGTAGGAATTTCAATGGAAAAATCTGGCAACATTTCAAATGTCTATAATTCAGGAAACGAAAACCATAGAATCTTGATTAAAAAGCAATGAATAGAGCAGGAATTATACTTTACAACACATTTATTTAAAATGTTTATATGAAATGCGTCACTTTGTACAAAGTCATGAAATATGCAAAAACTATGAAATTTTATGAATTTGTCAACAGAGTATCCAAAATCTTGACCTGATAGACATATAGTGCATAGTTCTTTATGAAATAAACATTGTTTTGGGAGATAAAAGATAAAAAAAAATGTCGAACAATGTTATTATAGGCATCAACATAAGGTTTAGATTACAATGTCAACGCACGCTTATACTTGATAGTGTATGAACCAGAATATACTCACATAAACCGATGTTATTCCTTGCTTCAAGTCCCGCATTACTGGTCGTAATTGGTCTTGTAATGGATTCAACCACAAACAGAGGCACTGCAAGCAAACATCACTCTTTAGTTACGACGTCATATCACACGAAAGAAGGTTATTTTTTTCCATTTGTTCTAAGTTACCTTCAAAACCGTAGTATCGAATTTGTCACAGTTTCTAATGATGTAGTCAAATAACCACTGTCCGTTTTCTTCTAATAATAATGGCACTAGACATCTTTGTCCCAGCAGGCAGTCGATAGCACCGCGACATATCTCACTTCGGGATTTTAATGCAGACAGCATTATTTGTGGTTGCCCTCTATGGATACTGAACATAGGTACTAGCTCCCAAAGGCCCACTGTGGCGGCAAATGACGATAACTCCAGCAATTCAGCTGGTTTCAATATCGTTAATTTGGCATCGCTGGAATAGACATATACGAATTGAGCTTTACTATTTAGTAGAAAAGTGCTTTAGATTAAAACACCGAAGATAGAGCTCCGAAGTATCTATAGCATCATGTTCTTAGCCATAAAGTCTAACGGGATGTAGCAACTGCCTATCTGACCTCCACAACCCAATAGACCAGTGAGCAGAGCAACAGAGGTATCATAGTATATGTATGTAAATAAAAATGACTAGTCGATATGTATGTTCGGGCATAACTTCGGAACGATTGCACCAAATTAAATAATTATTTATTTATTGGGTTCGCTTTTGTCAGGTTTGAAAAGTGAAAATACCACGGCAACGTAGTAAGAACTAGAAGCTAGTTTCTTTGATGTGGCCCGACAGCGCCTGCCGGGTTGCGGGAATGTTCTAACGAGATATAGTCCTCGTCACGTAAGTTGGCAAGGTTTTGGCGTAGTGGGGGTAAGTTCGCGCATCGTGCACTTAGTGGAAGATAAAAGTGGTCACTTTTACTGCTTGCCATTATTCTATGGTTATTGCCATCATTTATTTTTAATCATGTCTGTTCAGAAGAATGTTAAAGAAAGAAGAGGACACAATTAGTTAATAAAACTGCTACCCCTTTTAATCTTCTTTTTTCCCGGTGTCCTAAAGACTTAATAGTCTAAGAGCCCGTGAACCCCAGACCTTCGTTATTTTATAAAAGCTGAAAGTTTGTCAGCGCATGCTCCCAACAGAGGTAAGAACGATGGACCATTATAAAGTTTGGTTTATTAAGTATCATTATAACTATAGTGTCTAACTGTTCTTGGTAAACGGTATTTGGTCCTGGCATTGTAATCAACGTAACAAAAACTAAATTTAAAACAACAACTCGTAACAAAAACAAAGGGTACTACTTTCGTTTACGCAAGTGTATTCGGAAGCAAATTGAACGAGAACTACTGACGCACCAATCGCGCGCCCGGAGCGGCGCTACGTCATACCCCGCGTCCCGCTGACAACCGCTGACACCTAAAAATCGACTTCTGCGCATTGAACGACTCTTGCCAAGTTATTTGAATACTACTATACCGCGGCCCCGGAATGTAAGGGCAGTTGAAGGAACAGAATGTTCTAACCAGACACCGCAACCTCGGTATGCAAGGGTGGGTTTTTAGTCCGTTGAAGTCTGACACTCCCTTCGCCTCCACTCACAGTGAGAAGATGATTGAATGAGATTGAAGAATGCACGTGAACTGGCTGAGTTTTTAATATGACTTTTCATTTCATAGGATTTATTACAGATGACTCCTTCTATGTGCGGTGTTACACAAAGACATATTCCAAAAGAACAACGCGATACGTTGTGGTCAAAACTCACGGACAACAAGACGAACGGCGATGCACCATCGTAACATGGTATTAGTATGGACATAATATAACGATGGCGTTTGGTGCGTATGGGAATACATCATACGTACAGCTAAGCAGTGGAATTCGCTGCTGGAGTCTGTGTTTCCTGATAGCTATTATAACCCCACGTCTTTAAATCAAGAATGAATTATTTATTTATTTACAGGTTATGCACATAGGTACAAAGGCGGACTTAATGCCGTAGGCACTTTCTACCAGTCACCCATGAGTGGTGAAGAGATAGTGTGGGAGGTGCAATATGTATGTGAAAAGTAAAATTGGAAAAAATATGTATATTAAAAACCCCTAGTATCATAAAAAATAGACACCTACATAAACAATATATATGAATAAATACTTATATAAATACATACAAATGAAAACTATTTAGTTTTGTGAAAATTCTGCTTATTTGTGTAGAAAATAGATCCGCAATTTCTTTTTAAATGCATAGCGACTGTCAGCCGTCCTAATCTCGAGAGGAAGTGCATTCCAGAGGAGAATCGACTGGATATGAAAAGAAGAATGAACAAAGTCAGAAGTATGAGAAGGACAGAGTTAGAGAAGATTATTGGATGAACGTAGATTCTTATTGTGTGAAGAACATAGAAATTGGAAGTGAGACATTAGATAAGGAGGGCTGGGAGAGTTGAGTAAAGAGAAAAGCGTTGTCAAAGCGCGCAAACTTCTCTGGCGAAACGTCACCCATTTAAGCTCAGTCCCGAAACTAGAGACGTGGTCATATTTCCTTAAATTAAATATGAACCGAACGCAGTTATTGAGGATACGATCAAGCTTATCGAGCAAGACCGCATTCAGGTCAAAGTAGCACACGTCACCATAGTCGATTATTGGGAAAATTAAAGTCTGCACAAGCATAGTCTTCGTCTTAACAGGCAAAAAGGCAATTATTGGGTACTTCTAGGTAACCCTGCTTCGTCTTCGACCACATCATCGCTTACTATCAGGTAAGATGGTGATAATAGAAATACTTACGGTTCAAACGTATCCTCAGTACCAGTGCTCAAATTCAATAACGTAGCTAGTAGTTTAACAGTTATAGCAGCGTCACCCAAGCTGCCAATGTTACTAGTTTGTTTAAATGATGACAAATCGCTTAGTTTACCGAACACGCCCAGACGCGCGACCCAACCGTCTGGTTGACTCTGTAATACATACAAGATATGATAAATCAAAACAAAATAATTAGTTATGTTAAGTATGAGAAACTAAGTGAAGTGACGAACTGCCAATTACACACTGATCAATGAAATATACAACGTGTAACGGAAACCTCATATCTATCCAAAAGGACTGAAGACAACATCTGGTATGGAGTCTCTATGCACAGTTTCAGTACAAAATAAGTGACTCACAGAATTGACCCCAAATTAATGGTCTCATGTTTCTTGAATACCAGTAATAACAAACGTGTCACAGCACTATGAGGGTCATCACTTTCCACGTCACTTGCCAATAAAACGATAATTCTCTTCGTTCTTCTTAATTTGAAAAATTCGGTCTCTGGCATCAATGTATTGAAATTTCTAATAAGTTCCACACATGTAGACATAGGATTACAAAACCCTTGCTATATCGTTTGTTATCATCCAAAGAAGCTGTGCATGTGGTATGTATATACCCTTTAAATTACACGTTGTATATGTTTTTATAATCCCACGGCCGTTTTTCGTGTTTTAAGTTTTACTAGATGAGACCGGTGTTTTCTAAATGCCTACCTTGAGATTAAACACCGAAATAAACTCGGAGAAACAACGTCTCTTTTAAAGTCCATACAGTTCGTATTGATCAAATCATATTATGAGAATCACGTAGGTTTGTCTGTAGTGCTTTTTGAGAAAAGAAGCGTATGAGTGGACCTTTCCATACAGTGCAAGCATTTGTCAGTTATCGTATAGCTCAACTTAGGACTTAAGGAGTTCAACGATTTGACGATCAATACCAAAGTAAGGAAATTTGGGTAGGTCTCACAAGTATTCAGTATTCGGGGTGGGCATGCAACAGACACATGAATGACAAATGTTTGCACTGTTTGGAAGGGCCTCCTCAAATCTGTGTGATTCTATCCCCTAAAGAGAACCACAGTCATAAATCTACATAGTTCTCATATGATTTTATCACTACGGATTGTATGGAAGTTGTGAAAACTTGTAATTGTCCTTCTTTCAATATTTTCAACTCTCTGTAGTATTATTGTGTTTTTAAGCTATAAGTTTTCCAAAGAAAAGATAAATAAAATGTACTGAGCACTCATGCCGCCGCGCATTATCAGCCGTTCAAGCCATGCTAGATTGCTACGAGCTCTTGGTTGCATCGCCCTAGGGAACGATGTAGTAAAACCAACCAGTTAAATGACAATGCCAGATCCTGACCCAGTCATGGTTATTATTTACAGAAAAAGTAAAATGATGAAAATAATTGTGACAAATAAAGAACCTTTTCAAATAACTGTACTTTTTTAGCTTATACCCCCAACGTAATTTAATTATTTGAACAAGTATTTCTTAAGATTGTAAAATTATGTAGTCGATGTTTTTTGGTGCACGGTAAAACTCTACTGAGTTTATGTTGGCACCAACTTAAATGTAAATAATGTGTGTGAACTATGGAACAAATAAATAAATAAATAATAAATTGTTTTTCTTTAAAAGTTGCGGTTTACAATTTTATGAAAAAAGGAATTGAATCCAGGAAATTATTTTTTGCCATTTCCTATTTTCTGATAACCATCTGCGTTACATAAAACGCATATACAAAACAAAAAAAAAAATATGTTGGTAACTAAAACAAATATCATTTTACATAAAATATTATATGAAGATTATAATTATGCGTAACGTTTATTCGTTGTTTAAATCGTTAAGGATGAAATTGCAAATAATTATGAAAATCAAAAAACTATTACAATCATGGGTCTGAATTTTGTATAACGAAACGTTTTGAAGCGCTCAAGTCAGCTGTCAGTGTCAATAAATAATTTTGTTGGTTGGGCACAACATCAAACTAATATTGACGCACCGGCAGCATTTCTCGATGATGTCTTAATTACTTCTGAAGATTAGATAATAAATAAATCATGTTTGTTTTTTTTCATCTTAGTCTTACTGTTTTACAGTAAGAGTGACCCTTAATAACAGAATCCCACCTAGGTTTCCATAATTCTAACATTTATCTTAACAATTATACAGTGTGTTAGGTTAAACGAGGGACTTATTGAGGGAGGGTATTCAGTATTCGATTCTCGTCCCAAATATGTGAAGAACCTATAACTTAATTTTTTTACTTAATTGTCCAATATAATACACTTATCATGTACACTGAGGCGTAAGAGGTGAATTAACTTATAAACAGTACCTAAAGTAATCACGTGGCAAAACACGGCCCGATCCTGCCAAAAAAGGAAGCTCGTGTGTAAACTCCGCCACCGCGGGGGTCCCCCGAGGACTTTTGGTATGGTTCTGTCTGTTATTAATCAATTTTTTTTGTTCATATTTTTATTAGTATCATGTAAGCATACACTATTGAATATGTCCCTCGTTTAAACTAACATACTGTATAGCTACACCACCTAACCTATAAATCAATGTCATTATTGGTTTTATTTTTAAACGAAAACCGCAAGTTTTACATGTTTCAGAACAAATGTTTAGTTATCAGTAATAAATATACAAGATGCTGCATATTGCATGCTTGTAAATGACTTTTATTGAGTGGGGAAAAGATCTACAGAGTATCTGGCATTATCCTTTACTTATACTACTTTGTATATTTTATACTATACAAAGTTATATGCTCTCATTTCATCTGTGCTTCTGATGCAATAAATCATTTATTATTATTACCTGTGACAGCGAGTACAAGTAATGCGCAGGCGCCATCTTGCCGCGCGACATCAGCATATCCGCGGCGGCTCGGAGCAGCGCTGGTAGAGGAGCTCCCAAAGCCGCACACGACTGCTCCGCGCCAACACTGCCGCGCATTATCATACCTACCAGCCATTCACATGCCTCGCTCCTGGGGAGTAGATAAGTAAATTGGTCACTCAATTCATGTGGGTTATCTATGCTAATATTTTACAGAGGGAAAATTTATGATGGTCAAATTTGTATGTAGGACTTCGAAATTAATGTACCAATTTCTAATCTTGAAAAAAACATTAATACATATATTCATGTTTTTTTTAGGATTAGATCACTGCAACACGCCAAACATCGAGGCGGACAGTTTACAGCAGCAATTCACATATAAACAGTCCAGTCTGCTCGCTACACAGCACAGGAAAATATTGGGGCTGCCACGCACGCGGTGCACCAGGGAAGCGCATCGTTTTCTCATCATGGTATAAAAACAGACGACTCGAGCTTCAGCAAACATCCCTGACGCACTACAGAAAAAACGGCGCAATCCATTGTTATAGTGAATGCGAAGGACGCGATACAATTTCTGCGAATAATCGGCCCAGACTGTGAAAAAGATTTTGCAATGCGGAGTTTGTCTCCTGAATACCAATCGAAATAAAGTAGGTATACACTTATCAAATTAAAATAAGAAATCGTCGAGTATAAAATACTAGAATACTATAAAATACCTGCGTTAATTTGAGGATATTTCCAAATCGGTTCTGTGAAAGCATAACAGACGGATAGACAGACTTTAGAATTTATAATATAAGTATGGATGTATAAAAACTTACACAGTATTGAGGATATAAGCTCCTTTGTTGGTGACGATCAGACAAGATTCGAGACTGAACCTCGGCAGCTGTAGATCGCACATAAATGTAGGCTCGCGCCACCCGCCCGCCATGGTAGCTGGTTCCTTCGCCGACATCAGGTGCGCTCGTCTCACGTCGCCGATTAGTTCTGCTCGCCATAATTCTGAGTACTCTCTTTTAGCACCTAATAAGGCTTCACCCTGTAGTAAAATAAAAAGAAAATAAGCATTGTATCACAATAATTAGGTATTATATATTCATTATTTTCTTAATCTATACTAATATTAATAATTTGTCCCAAGTAAAAAAAAAATATATATATATATTATAAACCGGAAAAGTTTTTTGTTTGTTTAAACGCGTTAATCTTCGAAACTTCGAAAGTACTGGGTGAATTTGGATAAACTTACCCAACTACAAAAGAAGGAGGGTTATGTTTTTATCGTGATAAAGCCCACAGGAGCGAAACCTCACGCGAATGCTAGTATGTATACATATAAAATAAGCTTTAACCCTTTGACCGCCATGTAAAATTTCATCTATCTTGCCCCCAACGCCGCGACCGTATTACAAATCATTTATCGTACGATTGGCTAGTGATGTGTAACACGTAAAATATACAGTAGTAATATTAAATATTTGGAAGTGAAATGATGGTTAACTTACGTTTAATCATGTTATTTTAAAGAAATAAAATATTGTTTATAGTTTTAAAGACCTTAACAATAAACAAGCAGTAAAAACATCTGATTCAAAGTAAGATTTTGGTAACGATTTCTTTAAAAGCATCAAAATTTTGGCAACACTAGTGGACGCTTTAAAGCGTCTTTGGCGGCAGTAACAAGTCTTTCTGTGAGATTTACTTAAAACTACTAGTGTTGTTAGTTTTAGTTATCGAATATATTATATTAAAAAGTTCGTCATTATCCATTTTTAAAAATTAAACGATGTGACACGCACAGGAATGATAAAGGCAAGGAATAGACTAAACGGTCTATTTTAGTTGTGACAAAAGTAGGTAGACTTTAAATTTTAAGGTAAATTAAATTTTAAATATAGCCTCATGTCACAACACTACTAAAGATATAAAACGCGCATATGATGTCACAAGCGGACGCCTTAAGACGTCCATGGCGATCGTGGCTACCATAATTGTGAAGGAAATAGTAATGTTTGACACTTTTGTCGATATTTTCTTAATTACCCTCTTTCTTCATACACCACTTTTTAAAGATACTATTTTGCAGTTAGTTCATTTGGTTAGTTAATTGGAAAGGTAGGTAGGTTAACTTTGTAAATAACATAGAATGCATAAATACAAATATCTTTTTTATTAATTAGTTTTAACTATTCTTTTATTGTTTTTCAGTGTCAGTGAGATCTAAATCCTGATAATGATGTATTTTCAAGCCATTTACGAAATTTAAATTTTTTATATAAAGACGGGTGCGCATACAGGGGTGAATGTGTGATAGTTCTTCCGGTAACAATTGGCAGAAATTTTTGTTTCTGTTATCCTCTTTACTATACATTTCACATTCAATACAGCCAGTATGGTCTGTTGGCCGCTGTTTTTTAGCCATTGATGACATATAAATATGGAGTATCCATTTCTAAAATGTTTAGCGAAGTCGATATAGGTTGATTAATGTTGTTGTTAGAGTCACTCCTAATTTGTAAAATTTATTAGAATTCTTTTTAAAATTTATTTTTTTAATACTTAAGAATTCGTAATATTTACGCGTATGTCCCAAGAAATCCTAACACGAGTGTAGCTGCCCTCAAATCTCCATGTAATAAGTTAATTAATCTTTATTGTACCTGTTGGTTATTTTATAGTAGCCAAATAAACCTTTTTATAATTTACACTCATCACGGACAATTAGGCATACAGAGGGAATTTAAAACTTACCTTTACTTTTATCCATCATTTTTCACAAGTAACGACCTCACAAATTCTCACTATTAAAACAAGTAAGTGGCAGAACTTTCGAGACGTAGATTAGGTACGTATAAAGAAATAATCATCTAACCACTTACATTCTCAGAACTAGTCGGTGCATTAAGACGTCCATGGCGTTGAGGGTAGATCTTTTTTTACTTAAAATTTCAGCGTTCATGTTAAAGGTTTTACCGAGTTAAATATAGACTTTTTATACTTTTTATTTAACTGAAGCTGAATAAGGAAAAGTAAATTTGTCTGTGTATGTAATGATCAAGTTTAAAAATCAAGTACTTGTTAAGCATTTGACTATCAAACATTTTGACGTCTTACGTCGTGGTCGGCGATTGTGCCCAGTTTTTTGGTGACGCTTTAAGGCGTCGTTGGCGGTCAAAGGGTTAAGCTTCTTCCATACCAAATTTCATTCAAATCTTCCCAGTAATTCCGATGTTTAGCGCGTTTAAACAAACAAACTTTTCCACTTTATAATATTAGTATAGAAAGCAAGCTAACCCTCACCCTTTAGTATTCACAATTAATATTGTTTCACTCTTTAGAAATAAAAAAAAAAGTATTAAAATATATTAATGATGATTGACAATGTTAACTGAGCTGACCAAAGTACCCACGAAAGTTCCCAGTCAGCCACTTTCATCTGCTTTTACCCAATCATATTTATGTCGGACTGGAAAGTCTTACCCAATGCAGCCGAGTAACTCAATATCCATTGGCAAGGCTGGTATCAAATTTTCAGGCTTCTGACTACCCATAACGACTGTCAAATATGTACAAATGACAGCCGGAGCTTTATGTGCTTCCGAGACACAAAGGATTCTCCATTATGTGTTAAAATGGTCATCCACAGAATGGCCATGCCAAGTGCTACTAGAAGGTCGAAACTTCAAGGTAAGTAACGCTGCTAACGAAGCAGTTATTGCTACGCCACAAGTTCCTCAACAACTTTCGACCTTATTTATAAGGTCATTAAGGCGAAAAGTGGAAGACCGGGAACTTTCGCTGTAGTACACTAAACCAACTACATATATAGATATATGTATGTTTGTTGCTCGCAAAAACTACTGAACGAATCTCAATGAAAATTGGTAAGTAGATAGTTGACATCCTGGAATAACAATACATACGCAATAAATGATTGAGTATTGAGCTATTAATGCCCGAATTCCCACGGGGTCGGGATTTACGCGGGAAAAGCCTCCCACGCGAACGAAGTCGTGGGCAAAAGCTAGTATTACATATTTTTCAGTCTTGTAATAAATTCCACAAGGCTTTATTCTATTTTCTCTAAACATATCATAAATACCTGAATAACAGAAAAGCTTGAAGAATGAACTTCCAGTTCCTTCTTCCTCAAAAGGTATACGAGCCTCTGGGACCATAGGCCTTGGATATATTGACCATCTTTCTTTATGTGAGGTCTTAGAGTTCTTGATGGAGTATCATCCTCGGGGCTTTCTAACTAAAATTAAAAAGGATAAGATAATAAATTATTTGTTAATACATCATAAGTTATAGAGAAAATTGATTTAAAAACCACTAAAATAAAATGACATAAGGTGGATAATAGGTGGACTTACTGCTAAATGTGATCTTAAATTTCTTATCAAAGAAGCAGAACTTACAATCAGGGTCCCTTCATTTAATTCAAACGCTGTTAGGAAATGTCTTCCATTAACATATTGTGCTGTCAATGCCCAGTTATTGGAACCTTTCCGAAATAATGGCAAATACTCTGTAGGCTTCAATACATACTCCACTGTTTGTGCCTTACTGTCATCTGAAAAATAATTAATTTGATCTCTTTTCATAAAATAAATTCTAACCAGTAAACAGGACAGCAAAAAGTCTAAAAGTACTTATCTCTCTTATTCTTAAAGTCTTTTACAAAAGATTTCAGGTTTTTTCTATAAGATTCTTTATGTAAATGTAAAAAAGTACTGCTTCTGATTACACTGTCATGCAGCACGAAAATGGAGGCAACCCCGTAAGTTATAAAATACTTGTGATGGGGTTACCTCCTCCTAAGCTCGTGTTTATATAGCAAAAATGTTAACGAAATTTATATATACTGTAAAGACAAAGCAACAGCAGAAAAAAGTATAAATAGAAAAGACAGACCAGGAGAGCTTACCCCAGATAGTGGGAAAAGGCTAAGGAAAAGAAGTAGATTTCTTACCTTTGGAACCCCCTTGTATAAAAAAAGTAATTTTATCCTTGGAAAGTTGTTTGATGTAGGACATAAAGCTGTCTCTCTTGTCCTTATCATTTTGTGCTCTCGTTTGTTGCAGCCAGTTGTACCCAAAAGATCTGTGCTCCAACACTAGTTTACATTGCTGTGCCTGGCTGACTGATATCTGAAAACCAGAAATTAACACATTATTACATACGTTTTTAAACTAACATGGTCACAGTATCATTAGAACTTAAAACGGGATATTTACTGTGTATTTATTGTTTCAAGTTTCCGATATTTCGGCACTGATGCAAGTGCCATGATCACGGAATACGGATGAACTGAAGTCATTGCAGATGGATGTTTATGAGCAGCTCATAATTTTCCTTCCCAATATATCAGAAACTCGTAACAATAAATACATATGGTAAATTTCCCTTTATCAATAGGCTTTTGGCTAAGGTGTCGGCCTTGTGATCGAGAGGTCACGGGTTCGAACCCCACCCATTACACTATAGCCGTAAACCCATTCCAGATACTATATATTTAGCTTAGTTGAAGGCGTTAACAAGATTGCTAGTAATGCGAATTCTACCCAAATAGCTAGATCTCTTTAAAAAAAAAATTGGAATTGCCTTATTGGTTTAACACTTTCAGCTGAGCATCTGGGTATCCAAACGTTTGTTGCGCGGTGCACTATTTTCTCATACAAAATAAATGACGATTAGTGACGTTCTGTTCTATACAACCAAAGATAATATGAAATGTTGTGTCATATGCAATCCACGTATAGTACATTGAAGTAATTTACATGTACATGAAGGTATTTGTATAAGCCTCAGCCATTTTTATACATGTTCTTTGAAGAAAGACATATTTTTTTACTGACGTGATTAAACGTTGTGTCAAATAGCGTTTATCAAATTTTACGTGTTATTAATATTCCCCCTGCAAATATTTATTTATTAAAATACCCATGTATAGTCACTACGCGACACTGGCAGAAATTGCCGACACTTTCGGCAGTATGCCATAAAAAAAAAAAAACGTTGCTCAGCTCAAAGTGTTAAGTAACAGTGTACCTTTAGCACAACCACAGTAAAATGCCCCTCACCATCCCTATATCTGTATACCAGGCGCGTGCATAGGATTATGGCAGGGCATGCGGCGGAGTAAAAACACACAAAACTTCTTCTTTTATAGATTTTTAGCATAGCCACAGCCACGCATCGCCACCATGCTACGATGCGTGGCTGTGGCTATGCTAAAAATCTATAAAAGAAGAAGTTTTTGTGTGTTTTTACTCCGCCGCATGCCCTGTCATAATCCTATGCACGCCCCTGCTGTATACTGATCATCACCTGCTTAGCCATTTCCCAACTGTGTTGAGGTCGGCTTTTAGTCTAAATGGATGCAGCTGAGTACTGAGGACTTGAAGAGTACTAGAGCTTTAGATGGCGCAACTGCCTATCTGATCTCCACAACCCTGTAACTAGCTTATCTACAGGGTTATTGGTAATATGTCCCGATCCTGTTAAGGGCGTGTAGATGAGGTCATTAACTAACAAATAAAATGTTCCGCCGTCAAAATAGATTAGTGATTTATAGGAGAAAAAAAAAATATTTATTTCATAAGACGTTGCAAAAATCATAAAAATAAAATAAGTATTGGATCTCTTTTTTTTTCAAAAGTACGGATGTTTTTAATTGTGTTATGTTTTTTTATTATGCGCAACTTAATTCTTTAGCTATTTAATAAATAAGAATGCTAAAACGTGTTTTCGTTTTTTTTTTTGTAAATTTTTAAAAGAGATACAAGTCCTATTTTATTTTAATATTTGATTGCTATAATATTCCACAATATTCCACAACTTTTTTTTTTCACACAACGCCATCTAGTCCCAAACTAAGCAGAGCTTGTGGTATGGGTACTAGACAACTGATAAACATACATATATATTTCTAAATACATACATATTATAGATAAATTACACCCAGACAAAGAACAAATGACCGTGCTCATCACACAAACATTTGTCCTAGGTGGGAATCGAACCCACGACCTTGCGCACAGCAGTCAGGGCCACTGACCACTACACTACAACGGGCCTGTCAATATTAAAAAACAAATCTCGATAATGGTATACTTAAGGCCTAGAAATTTAGGGTTGATTTGTTAGTTAATGACCTCATCTACACGCCCTTAACAGGATCGGGATGTGTTTCCAATAACCCTGTATAAGCTAATATGGCTGTGATAAAGCTAATTTCCAAAGTACCAAAATTATGTAGATTCTTTTTATTTTATAACATGGCTGGATTCTAATTCAAGGCAGAATATAATATCAGAATATAAATAAATAAATAAAAGTAAACCTCTTTTGTATTGTATACATATATTGATTTTACTTGATTGTTATTTCTTCTCTTTGTTATTATTGAAATTATTATTTACTCAAGTGAAATAATGTAGTGCATAAGTTGTTCATTATAGTTTGACCTAGAAAACATTTGTTCTTGAATAGGCCAGTAATTATACTTATGAGAAAGCCACAAAGGTCATTACACTCTCGTTTCCATAAAGAACCTGCAGGCTTATTCATAAAACCTTTTTAACCATGAGCCAAGTTTAAATAATGAATTGCAGATTAATTATTCAAATTCACAGACATTGTATTTCAAATCCACTAATTAGTATAAATACACTAAGCCAATGGTTACTGTTTAAGATTGATAAACTTAATAATGTGTAATGATTTCCAATAACATAATTGTTAGTTACACACTGATATAAATCTGGATCATAAGCTAATTTTTAACTGACTTCAAAAAATGTGGAGGAGTTTCTCAGTTCGTTGGAATCTTTTTTTATGTATGTTCCCTGATTGCTTGAAAACAGCTGGACCGATTGGAAAATTCTTTTTTAGGGTTCTGTAGCCAAATGGCAAAAAACGGAACCCTTATAGTTTCGACATGTCTGTCCGTCTGTCTGTCTGTCTGTCTGTCCGTCCGTATGTCACAGCTATTTTATTCTGAAACTGTTAGAACTGTACATGTGAAACTTGGTAGATAGATGTATCCTGTGAACCGCTTTCCGATTTTATGAAATACCCCATACATGGAACTGAAACTGAAAATATATTTTTTCATGAAACCTATGTGTGTGTGGTATCTATAGACAGGTCTTCAAAAATTACATTGAAGTTTCTAAAACCACTTTTTCATAAAGTTAATTGTTTAAAAGATATACGCTTCTAAAGTGATAAAATGTGTCCCCCCCTCTAATTTTTATAATTATGGAGTGAAAAATAAAAAAAAATATATATGCTATAGCTCTTAATGTAATCTTTCAACCAAAACTGGTTTGAACGAGATCGGGTCTGCAGTTTTTGAGATACAGCATATTTTCAAAAACCGCAAATATAACTTTGTAATTCATACAAACACTATGAAAAACAAAGTTATTTGGCGTAGTTGTAAAAATTGTAAATAAACTAGTTTTAAGAAATTTTTAAGTTCTTTTTTTTCAAATAAATATATTAAATTATATTTATTATAGTTACTACGGAACCCTTCATGGGCGAGTCTGACTCGCACTTGGCCAATTTTTTACCATGTACAGTGCATAATTGTTGGTTTCCTTAATATATAAAATAAAAACACCACTATGATCCACTAAAAATGACTATCTTTTTAATATATAAAAATTTTTTGATTAGCCCAGTTTGCATATAAAATACAATCAAAATGGGCATTGCTTATAGCCATACCATTCTTCCCATCACATATAAACCATGAAGGTATAGGCTCGCGAGGTAATATTGTTATTTCTATGGCTGCTATTTGTTTCAATAAATCAATCAAATTTCAATAAAAAAACAGGACTTACCAAGAGTGTTAATAAATCCAGTGAATCATCAAAACAGATTTGCAAATCTGTTATTTCTCCAGGCACTTTACACTCGCCCACTATACTTTGTGAGTCTAGAGAATAAAATGTTATTGTACCTGCCTGAAATTACAGAAGCATACAACACTTTAAACTAATACTGCAATAAGTCCACCATAACTATTGAATAACAAGCACAAGTTAAAAATGCCTTTAAATTCATAGAAAAAGGGGATTCAAATCTATGTTGTGTGGATAAATAAAATGTGCAGTTAGTTACATAACATAGGTAATCAGCCTATAATTTTTCCAGTGCTGGGGCATAAGCCTCCATTTTATGAGAGGAAACAGGCCATAGTGTATTTATTTACTTAAACTTTATTCATGTACAATGGTTGTACATGAGTGGACTTAATGCAACAAGGCATTCTCTGCCAGTCAACCTTTCCAACATGCAAGCCAAATGCTGGTTGGTGGATGTCACATCTTCAGACATTTTGGTCCTAGGTCTTGCCTGGCTTCCTCTCTGTCTAACTTCTCCATTTTGAGAGCAATGATAATGATGAAAATACACAGAGCTGTGTTGCCTGGGTTCAAATCCACAACCAACAACTAATAGTTATGCCTAAAACCACTGAGCCACCACTGCCGCAGTTTATTTCTACTCATCATATTTCTTTATTCACTTTTTACACTGAACTGTCACCTACATTGGCCCTTTTAATGTATAAAACATTAAATTTTATATATTATAAACAGACAATGATAGAGAAAAGAAAATAATATACAGTACCTTAGAACCAATAATAAGTACATTCTCCGATTCTTTCGTAAGCCAACATACCAGAGATGTCGGATTTAATATTTGTCCCAGTGGCAATACAGTAACCCTTGAAAGGGACCATTTGTAATCAAACATATTCTGCGGGATGAATAGCGGAAGAAATGGCACCAGTAAAACCTTCTGTTCACTAACAATAATCACCCATGTTCCACTTGGTTCAAAACACATACAATATATTGGATTATCTAGGAAATCCCAATCATAATATTTCTCAAATCGTTCTAACTGAGGATCAATGTACATAAATATTAACTCTTTACCACTTGTAAAGGCAAACAACTTCTTATGCCCCACTTCATAAAAACTATATGCAGTAATATCTAGATGTATTAATACATCTAATTTAAATAGACCCGAAAAATCCAAATTTTCACTTGGCAGAGCCATTTTAAGCCTAATATTTTATTCTAACCCCACCAATAGCAATATTTCCAGGATATTTTACTTTTCACTTAAGCCTCCAGAGTTTGTGATCACTTCGATAACAATATTTTATTTTCATTTCACATTTGTATTTGCTTCATTTTCACAATTTGATTGTCAACTGTCAAGATAATGTTTGACACATGTCATTCCGTCCGTTCCATTCTTCTATTTTTCGCTTTCATTACGTTATCTTGGCCTTGGCTGCAAAATAATAGCGTTGCATGAAGGTTTTATTTAGATTCTTGCAGCATGATGGATTTTGACGATAAATAATAATAATAATGGGTCTTTACCTCAGAACAGTAACTGTCTTTACCTATGTAATTGAAGAGAATTGAAGATTCTTCAACCAGCATTTTCAGATTTAATTATCTGTGGATTGGCGCGCTATTAGAGATTCAAATACATTTTATTCAAGTCTTGTTAATTTAGTTTCAAATTCGGTCATTTGTTTTTAAACAGTTTTTTGTTTTTGTGAAATTGTGGTAGTTTTTGGCGCCATGAAAATTTGTACGATTTTTTAATGTGAATTCCTACGTGGAAATACCGCAGCACAAACAACAAGAAACATTAACGACGTGTACGGGCCTAACACTGCTTGCATAAACACGGTCCCTTAGAACAACAACGCATAGGTGATAGAAGAGGCGTCTAGAACAAAACACGAGCGATTTCGTGAGTCCACTTTATTTTCTTTGTGTGCGTGAGCCGAATGTGTCTACGTTCTTCAAACGCACACAAATATAGCTTTCAGTGATACCATTACCAGACCATTACCCACAAAAATGGGTAAACGCACTATTATGTTGCTGGATCAAATCAAGTATTTTATGTTATGAAACTAGATAAGATGATGTTTTTTCATGTAATATGACTTATATGACATATATTTACGGAAGGTAAACGAAATGAGATATAATTTATTGCGTTTAGAATGTTTGATGTGTAATGTGTTATAATGATATTATAGAAATGTATTGATTGCTTGAAAAATCTCGTTTGATATCAATTAAAAGTATGTGTTGTATTTATGAAATAGAAAAATATTATTGAGAACATTACTTAAATGAAAAAAATCTTAATCAATAAAATTGTCATCTTTATGATGCCACTCTTCGAACTAACAGTAACTTTTAGTTATAAAACACTGTAGCTGTAAATAAATATAGTTTAGTTTGACGCAAACATAATTGCTGCCAAAACTATATTTTTTTTTAAACAAAAATAACCACAAAAGAAATCAATATGGGTATTTTTTTCTTCACGGATAGCAACATTGAATTATGATAAGTTAGGTTATTAGAATTTTTGTTTGATGGTCGATTTACTTAAATATAATGTATAAAATGTAAGTATTTACTTGTGAAATGTAATTTATTTGTCTCAGACCATTCCATATATTCCATGTCCATAGACATGATTGATTGATTGATTTGATTACACGTTTTTTGTTTTCCTGAAGGACTATGACATCCCTTTACGCTACAAACGGTCGTTTTAAATTATTTACTCGCGAGCTCTGTTCCGCAGAATGTGACCTTGAGTACTGACGGCTCGTCGAGCAAAGTTAGCCAAAATGGCTAAGTTTTAGTTGCCTCACTTTTTGCTCTCGTACTATCCTTCTATGCGTTGTTGTTCTAAGCACGGTCCATTATTGGTTCAACCGTTTTAAATCTTCAAATTCTGAGTTGAAGAATACGCCTCGCGGTCGGCCGGTAACCATTGTCGACAACGACGAATTGAAGGCGATAGTGGAAGCGGATTCAACTCAATTTACGGCTGAGCTAGCTGCGGGGCTTTTAATTAGTGACAAAACTACATTATAGCACTTGCGTTAAATCGGAAAGATAAAAAAGCTGGATAGGTGGAGGTGGGTGCCACACGAACTAAGCGACCAACAGCGAGACTTACGCGTCGAAGCATGTGTTAGATTCACCACATAATTGATACCTAGATATTTGTGTGTACCTAGATATATATATGTGGTGTGGGGTAATAGGAGATTTATTATAAAAACAAGAAACAAATCTGACAAGTATTTATTTTACTTTAAACCATTTCAATAATAAGTTTACTAAACCCAACTCAAAATATTTTACTTCTCATAAAACTTCAGTACTTGTCAGAAGTTTTGCTCGGTTCGAAATAGGGTCGTTTTCTGTGGAGAAGAACCGGCAAGAAACTCCACAGTTACTCTTTTAAAAATATCATGTTTACATTGTATCCATAAGGTTATTTACATTGTATCCAAGGATACATTGTATCACACTAATACATCACAATTGATTTTGCTATATTCGGGAAGTAAATTACATTGAACCAATTAAATATTTAGATAACCATATCAAAAATATCGTTAGAATTACTACGTAGATTTATCATCATTACTTTAAAGAAAATATTACTTCAAACAACATTATTAGGGATGACACAACATAGATATAACACATATTCATTTATGTCATAGTGTTATATCCATAAACACAGTATACACATAATATCACACAATATACATAGTTTAGACACATTTTAAATAATAGTTAAGGTACTTAGCTGAGGATCTGCTCGGCCCGACTGCTCGACTTAGAATGATTTACAAGAGGTTCGTTTCTCCTTTTATAGACAGTGACAGACAAGTACAGTCGTTACTTTGTTGCTATAAAAAATAACCGTTGATGCGTAATGGCCGGGTTCTCAGAATTCGTCGCAAGACTTCCACGAAAATCAATTAAGTCGTAGTGAGTACAAAAACTAACAGTTGAAGATTCCGAGATGCTTAATTAGTTTTCTTAGAATTCTGCACAAGATTCTACGAAAACCAATTAAGTAAGTCTTACAAAAAACTGAGGCGAGTCACTAAGCCGTTTTACTTGGAAAAAGACATGTGTTTGGAATTATGAGTGGCGCCACCAAACTGTTGCTAACGAGGTTTACAATGTTGCTTAACTAGACTGTTTTTAATGTATCAATATTATGCATTTAAATATTGCTATATACATAGTATACCAGTGGTTTTAACAATGATTTTATGATAAGAATCACAACCGAATCAACTTCTGGGATCAAAGAGTTTTAATATTATTTAAACAATTCAAAATATTGTGCTAAAAATTTAAAAGATATAACACGGCCATTCTGATATGTACTTCGTTCTCGAAGTGCATTTTCACAAAATATAACATAGATATAACATGGTTATTCTGCTATGTACTTGGTACTCCAGTACCTAAACACATTGTACTTTATACATTTGTCATATAGCATATAATTTAACAACTAATTATCTTTCTGTAGACTTATGTGAGAATGAGTGTTGTGTATGATGATGTCTGTATGTGTGAGAGGGTGTGTGTATGTGTGTATGATGAGGTGTGTATATGTGTATGATGAGGTGTGTATGTGTGTGATGATGTGTATGATAATGAATTGGTCACAGTCACAGGCACAGGCATCGCCACAGCCACAGACACAGACACGGCATTTGTGTAATGATGTGTGAAATGATGAATTGGCGACAGTCACAGGCACAGGCATAGCCACAGACACAGGCACAACGTGTTTCGCACAGCCACAGGTAACCCACAGGCACAGCATTTAGTCATAAGTCACAAGTCATAAGTCATAAGTCATTTATTTATTTGTGTGATGATGTGTATAATGATGTATTGGCCACAGTCACAGGCACAGGCATCGCCACAGCCACAGACACAGGCACGTGTTTCGCACAGCCACAGGCAACCCACAGGCACAGCATGTATGTGTGTAATTATGAATTGGCCACAGTCACAGGCACAGGCATCGCCACAGCCACAGACACAGGCACAACGTGTGTTGCACAGCCACAGGCAGAGCCACAGGCACAGCGTGTTAATTCGTGTTTTTTTTTTTTTTTTCTTTATTTCAAAATAATAAATTCAATATAACTAAGTAATAATAATACCAACTAATACATTTTAGAGACTTAAATAGCATGCCCAACAATAGCGTCCTCATCGACCATTTCATTTGCCCAAAAATTTAGCTTGTCTTTAGAAATAATGAGATTCTTTTGACTTCTACCACGCAATCCATAAAGATCATTATTCAAAATCTCATAAATATCGTACGGTCCTCTAAATTTTGGTTTTAGCTTTTCATGACGTCTATGATCATAAAAAAAAACCCCTAAAAAAAAACTAACGACGTTAAGTCGTCGTCATCGAAACGTTCTTTAAATTTTGAGCGACCACCCTAAAACTATTGTTAGCGAGTTCTCAATCTGCTCGAATGTCAGTCTTGGTGCGCGGCGTGGTCACCATAAATTTTGTTTAAGTGAGCCTGAACACAAGGTATATTTGCATAGTATATAGCATAGTATATCTGTGGTGCTACAGACAGATATGAACCTACATGTTTTTCATATGATTGGACCAATACAAATTGTATGGACTTTAAAAGAGACGTTGACCTCTAAGTTTGTTTCAGTGTTATTTTTTCTCAGAGTAGTCAGTTAGGAAACACCGGCCTCATCTAGCTAAACTAAACTTAACACGCAAAAAAACATGGCGGGTAAATGTGTTTAATTTATAACCAATTTTCAAAATAAAATACTTCATTTTATTTAATTGCTACCAATTAGTAGACGTATTTGGGAAAACTGTATATTTTTAAGTGATGGTATTTAAGGACTGTTGAATTTTTAGAATAGTCGACAACGGCTCAGTTGCCAAAGAAGAAGAAAAAAAAAAAAAAAAAAAAATAGTTCGTTCGGCCAATCTGACACGTTAGTAAACCTAGTAGCCAACATATTGATTACGATTGAGGTGTATCTTTCGAATTTACCGTTACCTATATTGCGTATGATAAAAATTTAAAATTTAGGCTTTTGTCAATAAATTCCGTTATAGTGCTACAACTTTTTCCGTATCCACAAAACAATCTATAAATAGGCTTAACATTCGAATTTCTCAGTCATTTATTATTATGATTTTTTTTTAAGGTATTCAAATTAATCATTAATTATTAGATCGAATGTAGTGTATTTAGGGTTAAGATAAAACTATTATTATTGTTTACTAACATAGAATAAGTGCTACTAACTTATTTATTTATGTTATAATGGCTTACAAAAACCAATTACAATAACATAATACAAAAACATTAAACAAGAACAAAAACAGAAATTACAATTAGAATAAAATATACATAAACAAAACTCGACTCAAACATACAAAACAACATTTAAATAAAAAAAATAAAGAATAGTAATGATTAAACTATTTGCCTTTCAAATATTTTAAGGCTAACTAATGAGTCATGAGTAACATGGAGTAAAAATATTCGAATTTGAATATTAATGAATTTCAATTGAATTTTTTATGTATCTATATCGTATGTATTTGTGAAAATTATTTTGTAAACGATTTATCATCTTAAAATTTGTAATCGATTCATCATCCTAAAAGTCAACACACGAGAATGAGCAATTTCTTATTTAAACTATTTGAAGGTATTTAGAATTTCCACAACCTTCTCGAGATTCATTGGTCTGTAGTTGACCAGTTTGTTAACAGAAGTGAAAAAAACTATTTCGAAAATGGTTTAGATTTGATTATCAGTGAGGCAAGCATTTTAAATTTATTTATGACCATACAACAACAATATGCAGCCTAGGAGTAGTTATTTAACAACCCTATTTTTTATTTCGTGATGGGATTGCATATTTTGGCATTCAAAACGTTTCAATTCTAATAACATAATGGAAAATAACTTAATGGATTTCCATAACATTCGTTGTTTCCAATATCGAGGGTACAAATCTTACTAATATTATAATGCGAAAGTTTGAAAGGCTGGATGGATATTTGTATGAATATAATAAAGTTCCAGTAGAAATAAGAGAAATAAAAAGTATGTCAACAAAAAGTCACGTTAAAAAGTCAGATTAATATAAATAAAATGCAAATGTAACACAATAAAAGTACATTGCCATATTTACCACATCTAGTAAGAATCACTTTTTAGATCTTTGTTCAAATAATCGTCATTGCCATATTTACCACATCTAGTAAGAGTAACTTTTTTGATCTCTGTTCAAATAATCGCCATTGCCATATTTACCACATCTAGTAAGAGTAACTTTTTAGATATCTGTTCAAATAACCGCTTACCCACTTCTTTATTTTACGAATCTGTCATTTGTATCAAAGTAGTTTCAACCATTATCTCTGTATGCTTACCTACACTTGAAATATTATAAAAATGTTTTTCATAAGAATTATTGTAATTCTTTATGAGGAATAAATAAAGTTCTTAAACCATAAAACTCTATTTGTATTCTAGAAAATTTGATGATTTGGATTCAAGAAATCGCTTCAATTTATTAAAGTATATATTTATTTAGCTTATATTTCTAATGTCTATTAGCAAATTATTGTATTGACATAATTAAGTTTATGTAATAGCTCATAAGATATTGACTCGCGTACCTAGCCATTGATTTTTCTCAGGATTTAATTAGCGTTTGTTCGAATTTACAAGATTAAACAAAACTTTCGCATCATGTTTTGTTATAATACCCACATTTTTTTATCTAAAGTGAATAAGTTAGTTCGCTAGTGTTGGTATTGGTTTGAAACATTTACCTGGCCTAGGCAAATTGTCAAGCGATCGATAAATTAATTAATTATTTATTATTAATATAGGTTACGTTAAAATCTTAAGCCTGCAATACATGTTGGCCGAGCGTTGTCGAGTGAAGGCCAATACCAACATGTAGACGGTGTATTTGCCTTGTCTTGCTATCGCTCGGTGTCACTTGCCTAGTTGGCCGAGTGGAGGCCAGCGCCAACGTGTATAGAGCTCATTTGGTGCAACTTGTCTTTGCTCGCCGTTGCTCGTGATCACTTGCCTCACTTCGGATCGGTGTCGGTTTTTGGTCACAAATCAAAGGCGCTCGCCTGCGCTCGGCCAACGTGTGGGCAGCTCTACAGACCCTCTTCTACATTGGTCATCTGCATTGGCGTTCGTCGAACTTGTCGAACGTGTGGACATTATTTCTTGCCTTGTACCTATTTGGCAACGCTCGCGTTGGCGTACGCTCGGCCAACATGTATTGCAGACTTTATAAATAAGCCAATGTCTCACAACGATCTTATGGTCGCTTTTTAGTTTTCACGTAAGCAGAGACGTAAGCTATTAATTCTGACGTTGTTTTGACGCTATTGTTGAAGGATGCAATTTTCACATTATTTTCTACACATTTAGTATTTCTTAATAACATAATTTTCTACCTTGCGTACTCGCAATATTTTTGTATAACCTTTCATAAAAAAAAAATATTTTTCGGACACAGTGTAATTATTACGACACAGAAATGTTCCCATGATTGACCTTCCAGGCCAGACCCTTCAGGCTGCCAGGTCTTGTACCATACTAAAGCAAAGCCTTTAAAGGCCTTACCTGCCTTAGCGACTAGCCAAGTCGCTCGAACCAAATTATACTCCAAGCTTGTTAAGAGCGCGTATAAAGCAAAATTACCAATTTTCTATTTGATTTTACATGAAAAATTCCAGACCAAATCTTAAAATAAAAATATATGAATAACTACATCATATTTTCAAGGGCTCTCTCTGATCAAAAACATAAAATAATAACATTTCCTTGGTAGAAAAAAATCACGAAATAACCTCTAATTCTCATGTTTTTCCGTTTTGTACTCGATATGGTAATGCCTATTGCGACAAAAACTTGATAAATAATTATATTTAAACAAGAGTAAAGGCTTTGCTTAGGCATTTTATGTAATTCCTTTTAGTTTAGGATTTATTACGATAAAACACTTTTGGCGCATACTACGTTTTTATTCCGCGCAAGAAGTCATCTTCCGTCGCTCGTTGCGGGAGCTTCAAGCATATTTCTATTTCACACATCAGTCGCTACCGCTCTGTTGAGACGAGAGGACTACGCTCAAGTGTTTTAGCTGCGCCGAGTTATAATCATTTCAATCGTAATTGTTGTTGTTGTTCGAACTAAATAGTGAAATGGGAAACAAAAAAAACATTGAAAGAGAACTAAAAAAGTTACAAATTGACAGGATGGCTAATTGTCGAAGGTAAGTTTGTGAGTTACTTGTTTGTTATATACTGAAAAAATAAAAATACATTTTATACTTTCGAGAAAGTTTATGCAGGTGATTTTAGATTTTATTTTGAGAGACACAAGATCTAAATTCGTTTACCTACGCACTTTCGTGGGCCGAGTAGGTAACTAGACATAATAATATGTGGGGACATTTCACACACGGCTGTCTGACCCCAAACTAGGAAGACCCTGTACTATGGGTGTCAGACAGCTGATATACATAGACAAATATATTTTTAAATACATACATATATAGATAAACAACACCCAGACACGACGATATCAAAAATTCGTGGTAGGTACTTTATTAGATTATTAGGATAATAGGTAATAAATTACATTCATAATAGGTAGCTATTTACTTTTGCTATTTTGTTATGTTATTCTTCACGATACAATTTTATGATCATTTTCCCATAATGTAGGTAGTTATGAGATCTTCTAAAAATCTAGATACACGGATGGACAACAATAATGATCTTGCGAGTACCTATCCTATATTAAAAAAAAATTATCTACCTATACCACTTCTTATTTAATATTTCTATGGTCACTCGTAGTCGTAGGTAACGCGGGCAGAATAGTATATTCAAAATAAACACAAGCTTTTAGTTGGTATCCGTGTTTGTTCGATGAAATATATTTATATCGATTACGAACCTATTTAAGTATGCCCATTAGGTATTTAAACCCTATTTTTGTAGATCAATTTATTGTGGACGTGATTGTATAACAAGGAATTTGTTTTGAAATAATATTTTATTTTCAGAATGTGGCCACCTCGCTCGCCAGATTTAAACCCATTGGACTTTTTTACTGAGGCTGTTTAAAGGAGGTAGTTTATAAAGAAGAAATCACTTCAGTTGAACAGCTGCGACAACGCATACGTTCGGCTGCTGACGAAATATCGTCGGCAGGATTTGCGCGCCGATTGAGACGGTCCTTCATAAGAAGGTGTAGAGCGTGTATAGCAGCTGAAGGAGCCCACTTCGAACATCTTGTATATTTTCTTTTTCAATAAATTTGTTTAATAACTAATGTCTTTTATGGTGTCAACAAACCCATAGTGATCAAATTTTAAGGAAATTCTCATTCTCTTTGAGTCTAAAATTAGTTACAGCAGTGTTAAAGTAATTTAATTTTGAAATATTGACAGGCCCGTTGGTATAGTGGTCAGTGGCCCTGACTTCTATGTGCAAGGTCGTGGGTTCGATTCCCACCTAGGACAAATGTTTGTGTGATGAGCACGATCATTTGTTCTTTGTCTGGGTGTAATTTATCTATAATATGTATGTATTTAGAAATATATTTGTATGTTTATCAGTTGTCTAGTACTCATACCACAAGCTCTGCTTAGTTTGAGACTAGATGGCGTTGTGTGAAAGTTGTGGAATATTATTATTTAAAAAATCAAATTTGTATAAAAATTCTCCTTTAAGATTCGAACAGCGATAACTTTGTACTTTATCAAGATACTGGTTATTATTATACCATTTTAGAATTTGCATTAAATAGGCAATTATCTATACTTATAATAAATCTGTAGAGAGGTCAATTCTGTACATGAAATATATTTTTCAACAGTATTATAGATTGACATATTATATTTCCCTACTAAATTACGAAAGTTAATCTGTGTGTTACATCTAAATCACTGAACCGTGAGGAAGGACATAGGCTACTTTTTTTTACGTAAAACGACGGAAACGTGGACGAAGTCGCGGGCAACAGCTATCTATGCTAATATATAAGGCTGAAGAGTTTGTTTGTTTGTTTGAACGCGATAATCTCAGGAACTACTGGTTCGAATTGAAAAAAATATTTTTAATTAAATACTCAATTTATAGAGAAAGGCTATAGGCTATATATATCATTACGCTAAAGCCAATAGGAGCGGAGCACCAATGAAGAATGCTTCAAAATCGGGCTTAAATTTAACGTTAGCCCAAAGTAACTATTCCACGCGGACGAAGTCGCGGGCAAAAGCTAGTCTAAAATAATGAGCCACCGCAGTGTAGTACATTTTTTTCGATATAGTCTGGCGGGAATAATTCCGAATCATTCCCGTCGTATACTTCGGAAGTATTCCGAAATATTCCGAAACTTTGGGAATATTTCAACTGCCAAAAGAAACCAGGAAAATCGACCTTTGAAGTCGGTTAATATACCAAAACCTGCTCCTACCTAAGTATAACAAATACTTTTCTGAAAACCGCATCAAAACGTGTTTGCTTGCAAGGTTTGCCTTTAATTGTTTTTATTGGCTGGGCTATTAAACGCGTTAAGTAGGTAGGTAATGATTAATACCTACCTATGCGACTCGCGAATACTCGCGATGCGTACAGAGCTACATACAAACTAACCAAAAACATAGGTAACCCTTTTTCAAAAAACAAATAAAATATGCTAGGCCTGGTTTTTTATTCAACTACTGACATTTATAAAAATAGCATTCAATTTCGAAATAAGTAGAGTACCTACCTAGAAACAAAAGAATAAAAATCCTGTTAATCGCAGGCTAACATATCTACCTATAAAAATATCAACATATACTTAATCAATCCCATTTATAATAAAACTAGTACTCACGCGGGGCTTCACTCCCGTGGATTCTATCACGGTAAAACATAACTCTCCTTTTTTGCAGTCGCGTAAAAAGTAGCCTATAACCTTCCTCAAGCTTCAAGCTATTTCCATACCAAATTTCATCCAAATCCACCCAGTACTTTCGAAGATTAGCGCGTTCAAGCAAACAAACAAACAAACTTTTCCGCTTTATAATATTAGTATAGATAAACATTTATGTTTTACTCTTGTATCGTACGTAGTCTCGCACTGAACAATAATTAACCCACCCACCACACAACAAACAAACACGTTAATTTCGATTGAATTATTCGGGCGAAATATTCGGAAACATTCGATTGCGGGGTACGAATCTTTCTCGCGGGGGGAAAACTTCTCCGGGGAGCATCTCCCCTCTTACCGCACCCCTCACCGCCATCGCAGCGCGGCGGCAGCGGCCGGCGCACAGAGGGCTTTATTTAAATTCATTTTGAATAATTCTGATTTAAAGAAACTTTCCCAGAAGTATTCCGGAATTATTCCGAATTTTTCAGAAGTTTTGCAACTATAGATACAGGGGCCCAAAATTGCGTAATTCCGTAGAAAAAAATGTTAAAATTTAAGAATAACTATTTTTTGCAATATTGATTTAGAATGTAATAAAAAATCTTGATACTGATCTGATAATATAAATATTCAGGACTGATATAAAAAAAAAAAACAAAATGAAAAAAATATCACCAATTTTAGAAATGGTACCTAATTTTGTAGTTAGGCAGTCGCCTAGCGTGCGTCATTGCTGACTACGCATCGGATGCGCCTGTGCGTCATAACGTAAACTGCACAATTGCAGATTTAGCAATAAGTTTAGTTAATAGAAATATTGTAATTAGAAATCAGTCTTGTAGAATATTCTTTAGAATAAACATTGTATTTAAATAAATCTTTTTTTAATAATAATCTCGTTCGCCGTAACTTAACTGGCGCAGTCGGTAGGATCGCGACACTCTGCTTCGAATAGAACTCTTCGGCTAGAGTGAACGGTTTCTATCGTTACCATCGCGATCGCATAATATTCGAATCTACGACGGTGAGCATCCCGCGGGAGACCCGGAGAATTGGGAGTCCTGCTGTTCTACAAGGCCCGGCTGGAGATGCAGAGGTTATTGGGGTGAGTGCAAGTTGTATTCCCAGTTTCCTATGCTATATTTCCTGTCGTAATATTTTAAATGTTGTATGTGTGTTTGTGTATAGGCTAAAATCGCTATAGACAATATATTGTCAACATTTACGTATACTAGTATAGAACGCATACCTATTTTATTGCAGGCACGTATCTTAGCCCCTTATAAATCAGAAAACATAATTAAAATTACATGTGTTTATTGTCCGCTACAATCGCGACTCATATAACACTAATAAAACTTTACGCTAATTTGATATAGGCACTAGGCTGACTGTCAACCTATATAACTCAATTATCTTAATATTATCAGAGTATAGTATTTTTTTAAATAACACGTAGTAATTAAACGATGGCTATGGCAAGCATTGAGCTAGCGACATTCAAGTTCGTTTCTGAACTTCTGCCAAGGTATGACGGCAACCCAAAAACATTGAATTATTTTATTAAAGAAGTAGAAAATGTTATTTTATTGTTAGAGTCACCGATTAGGGCAAACCCCGCTCTTACGAGTCTTATTAAGAGCAAATTGAGCGGTGCCGCAGTTAGCGCTATAGCTTCTGAAGAAAGCGTCGACACCTGGCAAGCAATCAAAACCGCGTTGACTCGTAGGTTAGGTGAACCGCGCAACGAAATCCAGCTGATGCAGGAATTAACACGTTTGTGGCGTAATAAAAACGAAGACGCCGAAACGTTCGGTAAACGCTTGCGGGATTTATTAGAAACTTTAATTATAGTAGGTAGACACACAGATAAAACTTACTATGAAAGCATGGTCATAGACCAATACGTCAATAATCTTGATTTTCACGTATCTATTGGCGTGCGGATCGCGAAACCTCTGACTTTAGAAGCAGCTATAGTAGCGGCTAGGCAAGAGGAGGCGCGATTAGTTTTTAATAGATTCAATAATAGTTTTAATTCATTAGTAATACAAAATAAAGCAAAAGAAATACCTAAGCCTAACCAAGCGATATCCCATGCTAGCAATTTTCCCCCTCGTAATAGCTGGAACCCAGAACTGAGGCAACAGCGAGGACAAGGCGTAGCCCCGTGGAAAAACGGCCCTGCTTCAGGTAATGTAAGACCTAGTGGTTCAGGCACATTCAGGAACTCAGGAAACTTTAGATCGCAGCCAAATATACCCCGCCAACAGGTGAACCCACCACAAAGAGTGTCCGATGTCACCATGAGGTCAGTAAACCAGCCTGAAAAACCACGTTTTGTTCCTGAAGACATGTTTTATACGGAACAAAGCCAAGAGCAGTATTACCCAGACGGATACGACCCCTACCAAAATGGTGAGTGTTGTAGTCATAACCTTCAACATAAAGATCAAGACTACGAGTATACGCCGGATATGCTTGGAGAGGCATCAAATCACCAGGATTTTCACCAGGACGTGGACCAATCGAATCCCAGTTGATAAAGACCGTCGATCTCAACCACCAAGGTAAAGACCATCTTCCTTATATTGAGCTACCGGAATTTCAAGGCAAATTCTTATTGGATACTGGAGCCTCACGATGTATGATATCACCTGATGTAATAGCCGGTACTAACTTAGAACAGTTTGTTGAACATGAGCCATTTCAGGTTAAAACAGCACACGCAGTAACTCGTCATGAATATGTAGCAATTTTACCCTTACCGCCGTTGTTTAACACAGACATATATCATAAATTTTTAATGTTCGATTTCGATCAAAAGTATAAAGGTCTCATTGGTATGGACTTGTTGAAAAAATTAGGTTGTAGTATAGATTTTAAAAATAAGGTATTACGAACTTTCAATACTGAAATCCCAATTCATTTCGATTATCCCGTGAAGCGAGTTAAAATTGAACCTCATTGTGAGAAATTTATTGTAGAAAAACAAATTATATGGACGGTAACTATATTTGCGATGATTTTTATTGGTCTAAAGGAGTCAAGTCGCCAGCCGCGATAGTAACAGTAAAAAACGGGATTTTTAAGACAGCGGTCATCAACTATACTGATACGCAGCAAATAGTTAGTAACAATTGCATCTTACCTCTAGAGCCAATACCACCACAGTTAGTAGAGAGTAATCAAACGCATGAAATTAACACAATGGAGACTAAGATTGACATAGACAAAGAACTTTGCGAAAACCTAAAGAAAATTCGTACTAGCCATATGAACGAAGAAGAAGAACGCGAAATTATCAAAATTTGTCATCAATACCGCGATATATTTTATTCCGAAAAAATACCCTTATCCTTCACGCATACAGTTAAACACGAACTGAGATTAAACGACGATACCCCGATTTTCGTAAGAAGTTATAGACAGGCCCCTACACAGCGTATAGAGATCCAAAAACAGGTAGATAATCTATTAAAACAGGGAATCATTAGAGAAAGCATTTCACCATGGTCATGCCCTGTGCATATAGTTCCAAAAAAGCCAGATGCGTCGGGAAAAGTGAAATGGAGGCTTGTTATAGACTACAGACGACTTAACGACAGAATTATAGAAGATAAATACCCCTTACCTAATATTAACGATATACTAGACAGACTAGGGCGCGCACAATATTTTACCACCCTCGATCTTGCAAGTGGCTACCACCAACTAGAAATGCACCCAAAAGACGTAGAGAAAACCGCGTTTACCACTGAGAGAGGCCATTATGAGTTTTTAAGGATGCCTTTCGGGTTAAAAAACGCCCCGAGTACTTTTCAACGTCTTATGGACCACATACTCCGAGGCATAGAGAACGTTTTCACGTATTTAGATGACGTAATAATTGCAGCAACGTCACTCCAACAACATAACGAAAAACTTAAATTAGTATTTCAGCGATTTAAAATGCATAATCTCAAGGTCCAGTTAGACAAATCTGAATTTCTTCAAAAACATGTAAACTTTCTAGGACATGAACTCACTGATCAAGGGTTGAACCCCAATAAAGACAAGATCAAAGCAGTTCTAAATTTCCCCATACCACAGACACAAAAAGAAATAAAGGCGTTCTTAGGACTAGTAGGTTACTACCGAAAATTTATCAAAGACTTCGCGAAACTAACAAAACCCCTAACATTATGCCTTAAAAAGAACGCAAAAGTTTTACACTCAGATGAATTTTTAGACGCCGTTAATAAATGTAAACAAATTTTAACAAACGCCCCAATCCTCCAATACCCCGATTTTGATAAACCTTTTATCTTGACTACAGATGCATCAGACTTTGCACTAGGTGCTGTTTTGTCCCAGGGCAATGTAGGCTCAGATAAACCAGTTGCCTTTGCGTCAAGAACATTGTCAGATACCGAGACTCGGTACTCTACTATAGAGAAAGAGTTGTTAGGTATAGTTTGGGCAATAAAATATTTTAGACCCTATTTGTATGGTCGTAAATTTACAATATATACCGATCATAGACCCCTTACATGGTTAATGAGCTTAAAAGACCCAAATTCCAAACTAACCCGTTGGAAGTTAAAGTTAGCTGAATACGACTATAAGGTAGTTTATAAAAAGGGTAAACAAAACACTAATGCAGATGCATTATCTAGGGCAAAAATCTTCCATAATAGTTTAGAATCTTTGGCGGTTAACTTTGACGATAACGAAGATGATGATATAATAAACAGAATATTCGATAATGCCCGGAGACAAGCTGAGTTAGACAATAATAACCCTAATAACCAGGATAATAGACGTAATGACCAACATAACAATAATAATGAGGTAGAAGTTAGAAGCACTATCCCCTCTCAAACCGACAACGGAACAGATTCGATGAGTATCGTAACCGTCGATCCGGACCAATTAGTCTCTACAAACCATACACAACCTGATAATGAAAATAACGGTATACCTATCTTATCGGACGCTATAGATAAACAGCTAAAACAATTCTTTATTAGGTCTACCCCAGGTTCTACTTATAGAGTTGAAGACAGATCAACTAACTCCAGGACAGTTATTAAGGACGTTTTCATCCCGGTAAATAATACTGAATCAGAGATCATAAAATTCTTAAAAGAACATACTATAGCAGACCGTGTTTTTCACTGTTATTTTTTCGATGAAAACTTATATTTAGCTTTTTCAAGAGTTTACACAACTATTTTTAATGATAGAGGACCCAAATTAATTAGATGTACTTCGCGGGTTACACTTGTAGAAAACAAAACCGAACAACAAGAACTTATTAAGCGTTATCACGAAGGTAAATCATCGCACCGAGGTATTCAGGAAACGTATAAGCAATTGCATAGAAATTACCATTGGCCTAATATGTTGTTATCAATCCAAAGATTCATTAACCAATGTGATTTGTGTTTAAGAGCCAAATATGAAAGAAACCCCTTAAGACCCCCATTAGCTATAACAGAAACACCGACGAAACCATTTCAACATTTATTTATGGACCTATATTCCACCGGAGGTGCAACATTTTTAACAATCATTGATAATTTTTCAAAATTTGCCCAGGCGGTACCTTTAAACGCTTCTAGTAGTGTTCACATAGCAGAAGCTTTGTTACAAGTTTTCTCTGTTTTAGGATTACCTCTTAAAATTACCACAGACTCCGATACTAAATTTGACAATGACGTTATAAAAGAAATATGCGCTTCGCACGATATTAATATTCACTTTACGACACCCTATAACCCAAATTCGAATTCACCCATAGAAAGGTTTCACTCAACCATTGCCGAAATAATAAGAATTCAGAGAATGACAAATAAAGACGAACCGATACAACTACTGATGAAGTATGCTATTATTGCCTATAACAATGCTATTCACTCTACTACTGGCTATACACCACGAGAGCTACTGTTTGGCCATACAGCATCTAGGAACCCGTTAGAGCTATACTATCCTAAGGAGTTCTACCAAGATTATGTCATTAATCACCGCAAGAATGTAGAGGCAGTACAGGAATGCATAGCAGCTCACGTGGCTAAGAATAAGGAACAAATAATAGAAAAGCGAAACCAAGCAGCCGAAGCGATAACATTTAAGGTAGGTGAAACAGTATATAAACAGGTTGCCAAAACTACGAGGAGTGACAAGACGAAGCCAGTATTCAAAGGTCCGTACAAAATCATTCATTTTCATCCTAACAATGTGGCAGAAATAATAGGGAGTCACCCAAACTCAAAATCTATTCGAGTTCATTTTAAGCTTCTACGAAGACCACATCTTGTTCCAGGACCCTCGTCACAGGAGCCTTCGTGTTCCACGCAGCCGCCAATCTAACTCTCAATCCCGTAGATAACGCTAATGGTATTCTGTTGCTAAAACAGGGCCAGATCTTGAAGCAGGTAGATACCTTTAGTTTGGCTTGCGTATATAATGTTTCTTATTTACACGAAACGACCCTAAAGCTTATGTCATTATATGCCAGTACTAAAGCTGCTGAAAATAACGATGAGTTACATAGAACTTATAAAGATCAAATAGAAAATAGTTTAAATTTAATAAGTAAGAAAATAGTATTTATCGCACCACGCCAGAGATTTAGACGTGGCTTAATTAACGGCTTAGGTTCCATAGTTAAAACTATTACAGGCAACTTAGACTATGAAGACGCTATGAAATTTGAAAATGAAATATCTAACTTACGCAATTCGGTACATAGTATAGATTCATCTCAAAAACAAACATTATTTATAGCAAAGCATGCAGTTGAAGAATTCAGTAAACAGGTGGAACTCCTAGACATAAATCAGAAAAAACTAGGTGCAATGTTCAAAAATGCCACTTATAGTAATAACTTAGTAGTTAGTAGATTACACTTCTTAGATTTATATATTCAAATAGATTTTAGTTTAGACCTACTATTAGACAAACTAGTTATCTTAGAAGATGCCATGACTTTCGCGCAGTTAGAAGTAATGCATCCTAGTATTATAGCTCCACATAGTCTTATCAAAGAAATGTTAAATATTCAAAAAATAAACCAATTCAGACCCGTTGATAATATTAGCATAAAGAATATTCATAGTATAGAGAAGTCTATTAGCGTAAAAGCTTATAGCACAGATAACACATTGACGTTTATACTAGAGATTCCTTCAACTGATCCAAACTCTTATGACCTTATCCACCTATACTCCATACCCGATAAACAAAACCTCACCATCATCCCCAAATCCAAATACCTAGCACTGGGAAGCAACGAGTACTCATACCTAGAAGAAGACTGCAAGAAGATCACGCAAGATGTCCAGCTCTGCGCATCATTGAACACCCAGCCCGTGGAGAAATCCGAAGACTGCATAATATCTCTTATAAAACATGAAAATAAGAACTGCACAAGAGCCAGGATGGATCTGAAACATGGGAAGATCCAGAAACTGCAGGATAACAAATGGTTAATCATCTCTAAAGAAGAACAAATCTTAAGAACCCTTTGCGGAAGGAAATCTCACTACAAAAGAATAACAGGCATATACATCGCCAGCATTACAAGCGATTGTCAAATGGAAATATTCAACCGAACACTGAAGGCAAACACCAATACTGTTGCTGCTGATGAAATCATACCACTTCCCAGTCAAACTAACATCCCGGAAGAGAACATCCATTATAACCTACAATTAGAAGATATATCACTGGATAGCATTCACGAACTGATGGATCGAGCTGAAAACGTAAAAGGATCTATCATGGATTGGCAGACTATGATGGCTACTCCAAGTTGGTCAACACTAGGACTATACCTCATCCTGATAGCTGCAATCATCTGGAAGCTACGGCAGTGGATACAAAGACAACCGAAACAAGAGGAAGTTCACACTGAGGACACTGCTGGAAGCTGCGGGACGCGCTTCTATCTTGAGGAGGGAGGAGTTAGGCAGTCGCCTAGCGTGCGTCATTGCTGACTACGCATCGGATGCGCCTGTGCGTCATAACGTAAACTGCACAATTGCAGATTTAGCAATAAGTTTAGTTAATAGAAATATTGTAATTAGAAATCAGTCTTGTAGAATATTCTTTAGAATAAACATTGTATTTAAATAAATCTTTTTTTAATAATAATCTCGTTCGCCGTAACTTAACTGTAAGTACGATTTTTATTTAAAATATTAAAAATATCAATAATTTGGTCATCCATGGGCATATGACGATATAAGTGGGGTAAATGATAGATATTATCTGGCCAATCGACAGTTTCAGAGTTATCCATTATTTACGCCACACCAAAATCACGCGCCAAAATAATATTATATTATACATAATATAATATTACCTTTTGGTATTGATTTTATATTGATTCGTGTTCAGTATCAGTGGTATAGTCACCCCCTACTAACTTACTATTTACGTATTATTCGCGTACACATAATAACATTTCGTAATATTGTATAACGCAGTCATACTTTGAATACAGTTGTTTCATCTGAATATTATACGTATACTTACTACAGAAGATACGCGTCGAGCGAGCGCGTAGGTACACGCGCGATCGTATTCGATGTGAGGAGCGGGTAGGACAGTGCGGGTGAATTCTAAAATTTTGCTGGCTTTAGGCGCGCTCTTAATATCTGCACACCACGCCACTGGCCGACGCCGCTGTCGCTGGTCGCCGGATCGAATGTCGGGAGAGCCACGTCATCCCGACGATTCTTGCTGGATAACGCGCCGGCAGTAAGCAGCCCTTGGAGAACTTCTGGATCCATTTCGGTGGTGAAAAATACCTGGAAATATAGTGTGATTAGTATGGTACTTGGTATCCCACTTCTGATGTTAGATTCACCACATAATTGATACCTAGATATTTGTGTGTACCTAGATATTGATACCTAGATATATATATGTGGTGTGGGGTAATAGGAGATTTATTATAAAAACAAGAAACAAATCTGACAAGTATTTATTTTACTTTAAACCATTTCAATAATAAGTTTACTAAACCCAACTCAAAATATTTTACTTCTCATAAAACTTCAGTACTTGTCAGAAGTTTTGCTCGGTTCGAAATAGGGTCGTTTTCTGTGGAGAAGAACCGGCAAGAAACTCCACAGTTACTCTTTTAAAAATATCATGTTTACATTGTATCCATAAGGTTATTTACATTGTATCCAAGGATACATTGTATCACACTAATACATCACAATTGATTTTACTATATTCGGGAAGTAAATTACATTGAACCAATTAAATATTTAGATAACCATATCAAAAATATCGTTAGAATTACTACGTAGATTTATCATCATTACTTTAAAGAAAATATTACTTCAAACAACATTATTAGGGATGACACAACATAGATATAACACATATTCATTTATGTCATAGTGTTATATCCATAAACACAGTATACACATAATATCACACAATATACATAGTTTAGACACATTTTAAATAATAGTTAAGGTACTTAGCTGAGGATCTGCTCGGCCCGACTGCTCGACTTAGAATGATTTACAAGTTTTTTTTTTTTTTATAGTACGGGCCACTTGTAGATCAGCACACTAAGGCTGTGAGTCTACTTAACCGGACTTTGATTTACAAGAGGTTCGTTTCTCCTTTTATAGACAGTGACAGACAAGTACAGTCGTTACTTTGTTGCTATAAAAAATAACCGTTGATGCGTAATGGCCGGGTTCTCAGAATTCGTCGCAAGACTTCCACGAAAATCAATTAAGTCGTAGTGAGTACAAAAACTAACAGTTGAAGATTCCGAGATGCTTAATTAGTTTTCTTAGAATTCTGCACAAGATTCTACGAAAACCAATTAAGTAAGTCTTACAAAAAAACTGAGGCGAGTCACTAAGCCGTTTTACTTGGAAAAAGACATGTGTTTGGAATTATGAGTGGCGCCACCAAACTGTTGCTAACGAGGTTTACAATGTTGCTTAACTAGACTGTTTTTAATGTATCAATATTATGCATTTAAATATTGCTATATACATAGTATACCAGTGGTTTTAACAATGATTTTATGATAAGAATCACAACCGAATCAACTTCTGGGATCAAAGAGTTTTAATATTATTTAAACAATTCAAAATATTGTGCTAAAAATTTAAAAGATATAACACATGCATAGCATTACTGAATTGGCATAGAAACGAGGGAATCTTAATCTAATTGTTCCTTGGATCCTGTACAACAACCGTAAGCGTTCATCTCAGGGGGTGGACCCGGGTACAGCATCTAATCAGTGCGATAAAAAAAGATTTCTTATAAGGAAATGATGATGACTGTCTAGTGTAACAGTGTCGGCCTTGTACATCACAGCTTCTTACCGAATGGTACAGCAGTGATGGCAGATACCTATTGCCAAGAATTGCAAACAATGATTGAGAAGCTCGCAATTCAACTATCAAGACTGGTCAATTGCTCTTCCCTATTGCTTATTTACTGCAACGCGCAAGCTCACACTTCACGACAGACCATCGCAAAGCTACAAGAGTTAAAGCTGGAACCTCTCTGTCACCCACCGTACTCACCGGAACTTGCACCAACAGAGATCAGCTTTTTTCAAAATTCAGGTAAAAAATTAAGGGGGAAGAAATTCAACACCCGAGTGGCAGTACAAAACGCTTTCGCTGACTTCATCGCCTCCTGTCCGAAAAATGTCAAAATGGCAAAATTATATAGATAATTTGGGCCAGTACTCTAATTAGCTCAAATAAATAAAATACCATAATATTTTAATACAAATATCCTATAGGTAAGTACCTCATATCTATACTTTTTTTTTCTTTTTTAACGTGGTAAAATTATCAAATAAGTCCTCCCACCCCGGGCAGGGTGGGAGGGACTGTCAGACTTTTACTGACTAAAATCCACGGTGTTCCTTCAATAATCCTTTACATACCGGGGCCACAGTAACGGGATGAGTCCCACGACCCCGGCAGGCTTCGGCCCTCTGCAGAGGGGGCCTCGTCATGTTGCTGACGCTCTTTGAGGCGCGCGTGGAACACGACGCGCCGTCGACCCGGGCATGGTCCATGGTCGGACAGCGAGTTGCCCTTTACTCGCTGTCCGCATGCCCGCGCCTACGGTGGCCGGAGATCGTCGGCCGACGTCCGACGCCGTGGGCGTCTACCACTGCGGCTGGGCTGGAGGGAGGACGCCATCCTCTCCCTCACGCGGCCCGCCTCCTCCTTCGAAAGCATGACTGCTTCGCAGAAGGAGGCGACCGCTTCCCACTCCCTCTCGCCCCGCAGCATGGCCTCGACCAAGGCCGGGCGCGAGAGGTCTCCGCCTATTGTCGCCGTGAGGACACGTCGGTGCTCTGCCCAAGCTGGGCAGTCCTGCACCGTGTGCTCGACTGTGTCCTCAGGGCGACCCTCGCAGTAGTGACACCCAGGCGTCTCTTCCTTACCCATCAGACACAGGTACCTCCGGAAACTTCCGTGTCCGGTGAGGACCTGCGTCATGCGGTAGGTCAGGACGCCGTGACGCCGATCTAGCCACTCCTCAAAGAGGGGTCTTACCGCCGCAATTGCGGCGTGCCCGACCTCATATCTATACTAATATTATAAAGCGGAAAAGTTTGTTTGTTTGTTTGCTTGAACGCGCTAATCTTCGAAAGTACTGGGTGGATTTGGATGCAATTTGGTATGGAAGTAGCTTAAAGTTACTTCCATACCATAAGATCATCTAGAGAGCAGGTGACAGGGCATGCGGATCATTGGGAGATAGAAGGTGGGCAATTGTCTGTGGGGTCACGCCGCATACCTATACATTTGAGATCTGAGCTATTTGTAAATCCCCATCTATAGAGATTATCTTTGCTACGGTCGACTTGGGCTCGCAGTCTGTTAAGGCACTTCCAAACCAATCACAGTAACATGTGCCCAGGTGAAAGGCTCTCAGATGGTGATGCGTTAAGTACTCGAAGGACCGTGGCGCGGTTTAGCTTGGGGGTGAAATATTGACCATACACAGTAATGAGTTGACCAGGGTATGAAGAAAGGTTATGAGGGACTTACTTGGATATTTCTTGATGTAGCACGTGGGATGAATCACTTTCTTCTTCTGATGTTTAAGCACTTCACTTTAGTCTTTATTTATCACACTTGTGTATGGCCAACAATAACACAACAATAACAATATTTTGATAGTTTTAGATATATAGCGGTATTTAGTTAATCTCAGCTAGACGCGGGGTGATAACTTGCTTAACAGGCAAGGGGCGCGGGGTGATAACTTCACGATGGTTTCTTCTGGAAGACTCTGAGACAAGCTATTGCAGAGGTAATTATACCCCTTCCGCACCACAGTATCTGTACGGTGATTCGCTGGCGTTGAATACGCCAATCAGCGGCACGTGCGATGAGCATTTCTTCTCTCATTCGTGGGAATTGGATTATAGGAAGGAATGAATATGATTGGTCAACTCAAAACCGCGGTAAAAATATGAATCTGTATTCTAATATGTGATACGTTCGGATATATGTTAGTAGAAAGTTACAAATCAAATAACTTGCGCAAGCAGATGGTTCCATAAAGCCAACAAGTGTATTGAGGAGTTCCCACCAAATATCACACCTTGGTATGGAGGCGTTGTTATTCGCTGGACTAACTGGGCTGAGTCAGCCCAGTTAGTCCAGCGAATAACTTTTACGGCTTTTCAGTCTGTGGGGCATTGGGGCATATACGTGCATTGGCTGGTAAGTGAGCTCGTAGCTTTGTCTTCTTCCTCAACTTTCCATTATGGGCCGTTGATTTGGAAGTTATTTTTGTTTTGTAGAGAGTATCATAAATATAAAGTTTGTTACAAATCAAAAATTGGAAAATAGCACGCCATTTGCAAGTTTTTCGGTTCGATAAATGATTGTCATGGTAGTTATAACTGTTCTGCCGTGATTCTTTAAAAGGCAGTCATCTGACAATTTACCGATTTTGAGTTTTTTATAAATTTGGCACTGGTATCAAAGCCACTTCACAGCTTTTTATGAAAATAATATCTCAAAAGCTAAATAAGTTTCAGAAAAAGGGGTTAGATAGGTCGACTCGCCTTTTTTCCTGATGTAGCTCAATGTTTAACTCAAAATCGGTAAATTGTCAGACTGCCTTTTAAAGAATCACGGCAGTGTTACTAGGAGAACTTAGGATTCAATAGCGAGCGAAGCGAGCTTGGGACTTGGGGCAAACCGACTCGTCCAGTTTAGGTTAGAAAGGGATTGTGGGGTCTAATGAGCGAGCGAACACAGACCTCACCGTCTACTTCATGGCTATAATTCATATACCATTAAGCTCCACTTCGCAGGACTCCGACTACGCCTTTTAAGCAACTTTTGAGTGTTTCGAGGTTAGGTTACAAAGGCCTTTTCATGGTAGTGGTGCCAGGGAGGAGGGGAGTACACCCCCTCGCAGGGACGGATCTACCTATGGGCTATTTGGGCTGCAGCCCAGGGCCCCGTGGATATAAGGGGCCCCTGTCAGTTTTCATTAATAAAATAGACGATACTTTTCAATCTATAATTATATGTATATATAATAAATCGAAAATATGTAAAAATAAAACACAATTTTGGTAGCGCCATAATCGACCAATTCGTATGTACCATTATCGAGAACGAAGCAGGGAATTGTCTTGTCGCTTATAATGATCGGGTATTCAGTATTAAAAAATACTTAATACCCCTAGGAAGGGCGTAGGGTAGTTTCCTAAAATATTTTATTTAGTCCGTCACGTAGTTTAACAAAAAATATTAGACACGTATTTTTTATTTTTCACGTAACTGAAAAATTAAGACGATACAGTGAGTTGAAATTTCGCGTAACGTCACACTCCGGTATAATTCTTAGCACTGTGTGACGTCAGTAGCCCCCACTCCTGTACTTTGAAGCTTTCCAATTTGTGAATTTTTCTTGACTTGAAAGGGCAAAAAATACGTCACCAATATTTTTCGAAAATCTACCTAATGGACCAAATAAAATATTTATTTTGTAACACAGCTAGAAACTACCCTATTGCGTCGGGTGGTACCGCCACAATTCTGTTATTGTCATCTAAATACAAACTCAGTGTTTAATTGTCACAACTGTGTGTAAGTATGGGTATTTAGTGCGCTATTAAGTGATAAGTAACTTATTCTAATTAAATTAAAATTATTTATAAAACGTAAGCTATGTGAGAAAGCTTTTTACAAAGTCAAAGATTATATTGAGGATTAAAAGGTTTGGGAATGAGTTGCTCGAATGATATACCTACTTATGTGCTCTTTTTTAGTATATTTTGCTGAGTTAATGATTGACTTTCTAAAGTATTGTATATACTTTGTATTTTATTATTTCTATTTTCGTTTTTTTTTTTATCTATTATATTTTTATTATTATGAATGAGAGGAATATGTAGGTTATTATTTCTTTTTATGTAATTTTCATTATAATTTATAGTTGATGTATGGCAGTTTGAGTATTTTTCTGACCTACCCAAATGTCCTTACTTTGGTACTGTTCGTCAGATCGTTGAGCTCCTTAAGTTCAAAGTTGAGCTACACGATAGCTGACAAATGCTTGCACTCTGGATGGTTCGCTCAAATCTGTGTGCTCTTTTCCTCAAAAGACACAACAGACATGAACCTTCATGCTTCTCATATGGTTTGACGAATACGAATTGTATGGACTTTAGAAAAGATGTTAACTTCTGAGTTTGTTTCGGTGTTTCTTCTCTGAGTAGTCAGTTAGAAAACACCGGCCTCATCTAGCTTAACTTAAAACACAAAAAAATGACGTGTAAAAGTGTTATTTATAACCAATTTACAAATAAATATTTTATTTTCATTTATAAATATCAGACTTGAGCCTTGAAGATAAGTGAATTATCTTACTTATAATAATTGAAAGTAATCTGATTATGAAAAGGTCCTTAAATGCTCCTAATTTAGGAAATCTGTACTTATATTATAAATCAGTAAAGTTTGTTTCTTTGAATGCGCTAATCTTCGAAAGTCCTGGGTGGATTAAGATATAATTTGGTATTGAAGTAGGTTGAAGCTTGAGGAGGGTTATAGGCTTTTTTTTACCCGACTGCTAGTTATGAATAATTTTTAATTATTTGATATTAATAACAGGGCTTTACCTATGAAATCGCCGTTTTGCCGTACTGGCAATTTCAAATTATAATATCAAATCATATACTGTCCTCTTAACCTGTATCTGTACCTGTATCCAACATTGCAAAATATTTACCTATGCTGATGATACAGCTATGATAGTCGATGGAGTGGATTGGGCCCAATGCTTTCTTAATGCCGAAAATGCACTGAAACATGTCATGAATTGGCTAACAAACAACTTGCTTACCCTGAACGTGCAGAAAACGGTATACCCTTTGCCATTAGGTCAAATCTAACCCTACCGCTATCTTATCTTCTTAAGTCCCACACTTGTACTTCTCTGTCCCCTTCTATATGTGACTGCCTCAACATATCTAGGATTACTTTTTTTTTTTTTTTTTTTTTTAACGTGGTAAAATTATCAAATAAGTCCTCCCACCCCGGGCAGGGTGGGAGGGACTGTCAGACTTTTACTGACTAAAATCCACGGTGTTCCTTCAATAACCCTTTACATACCGGGGCCACGGTAACGGGATGAGTCCCACGACCCCGGCAGGCTTCGGCCCTCTGCAGAGGGGGCCTCGTCATGTTGCTGACGCTCTTTGAGGCGCGCGTGGAACACGACGCGCCGTCGACCCGGGCATGGTCCATGGTCGGACAGCGAGTTGCCCTTTACTCGCTGTCCGCATGCCCGCGCCTACGGTGGCCGGAGATCGTCGGCCGACGTCCGACGCCGTGGGCGTCTACCACTGCGGCTGGGCTGGAGGGAGGACGCCATCCTCTCCCTCACGCGGCCCGCCTCCTCCTTCGAAAGCATGACTGCTTCGCAGAAGGAGGCGACCGCTTCCCACTCCCTCTCGCCCCGCAGCATGGCCTCGACCAAGGCCGGGCGCGAGAGGTCTCCGCCTATTGTCGCCGTGAGGACACGTCGGTGCTCTGCCCAAGCTGGGCAGTCCTGCACCGTGTGCTCGACTGTGTCCTCAGGGCGACCCTCGCAGTGGTGACACCCAGGCGTCTCTTCCTTACCCATCAGACACAGGTACCTCCCGAAACTTCCGTGTCCGGTGAGGACCTGCGTCATGCGGTAGGTCAGGACGCCGTGACGCCGATCTAGCCACTCCTCAAAGAGGGGTCTTACCGCCGCAATTGCGGCGTGCCCGATATCTAGGATTACTAGCGTGAAATATCTGGGCACTCATATTGATCAACAACTTAACTGGCATAAGCACATAGATGTTTTCACGGGCAGAATCCGTAAACTTATATTTATTTTTAAAAAACTACGCAAGTCTGTGGATAGTAATACCCTGAAACTGGTATATTCTGCACTATGTCAGTCAGTACTTTCATACTGTATTCCAGTTTGGGGGGGTGCAACATTAAACGAATTTATCAGGCTTGAGTGTGCACAACGGGCGGTCTTAAAAGTTATGTGGTCTCGGCCTCTAAGATATTCCACAATACAATTATATGCCGAATGTGAAGTGTTAACTGTCAGGCAGCTCTATGTTCTCCATACGGTAATCCGTAAACACTCTTCCCGTCCCCACAAAGAACCATCAGGCAGAATTAAACACAACATCTTCCCACAAGAATATCACAGAACAACGTTTTCCAAGCGCCAGTATTACATCACCAGCACAAAATTATATAACAGTTTAAATAAAATATTAAAATTATCCACAAAATCAAAATATCAATGCAAACGTTGCACAATTATCTATTAACACTCACCCATCAACACACAGAGGATCTTCTTTTAGGCAACCTTCCAAGTTTAATATAAAACTAATTTCAATTTTCCGCATACGACACTCACTCACATTTATCATACTCACACAGTTACATACAACACACACATACACACCTCAATCACATATAAATGGCATACGTTCACTTATTTTTTGATTTGTAAAAGTAAAACCTTCATTTTTATTTTATTTTGCGATGTTTAGAAATTGTTCTAGAGCTGTAAAAATTTCTGGCTTGTAAAATTGTTGCGGAGGGACACTGATCTTCTAAGATACAGGTTCTAACCTAGTTTAGAGGTCAGGGTTTCAATGTATTGCTACCTAGTATAAGCCTCTCAATGTATCTACTCCTACTATACCATTGTAATAGTTTTTAAGGCTTTAGTTCAATAAAGATTTATATTTAAACATTTAAGATTTAAATAGAAATAAAATATATAGAAAAAAACACGATGACTGATCTCATGAATAACATTGGTAAAGATCTAATATATTCAGATGAACACCTGACGTAAAGAAGAAGTAATCTTATTTTTGAAAATAAAGTTGTTCATATTATCACTAATTGCTGTATACCATCTTAAATATATATTTTTTTACATTAACAATCTCTAGCTATGAAGAAGAGCGCTCTTTCGCCAAGATGTCGTATATTGAAAACAAATACCTATTCGAAAAAAAAAGTAGAACGAGTGACGGTCTAAATCATTGGTCAATTCTATCCATATAATACATATGTTTAAGAAAGAATAAGTAAATAAAGGAATTTGCAGAAAATGCAGAAAGATCGTCCAATAACTGTTTGTAATTATATAAATAAATTACTATACTTAATAAAGGCCTGATTCTTCCATCTCCCTTTCACTACTAATATACCAGACGTACTACAGGGCACCATCCTCACTTGGTCAATATACCATCTTGTCATACGAAGCGATTCTCCTCTACATTTATTATGCGCACGTTGGCCGTACGCACAATAAATGTAAAGAAGAATCGCTTTGTCAGTCGGACTTGAACCGGTCTTCGAATCGGTTTGGAACTATCTGTCGGCTTCTGTGTTCTTTTCCACATATGACTCGCCTGCCGCCTTTAAAGTAAGAGTGAACAGGCAACTTCTGTGCTCTGTCGTCCTATAATAGACCTCATCTGTCGTTTACCATCAGGCGTGACCAAGGTCAAGAGCGGAATCATCAGCAAAAAAAAAATATAAAAATAAAAATACGAAAATCAAAAAATCTGTAGAGAGGTCAATTCTGTACATGAAATATATTTCCAAAATAACTATCAGGGGGTGATTAAGAGCCCACAAGTTAGAGGCGCGAACTCGTTGGTGCCGTAGCTAATTCGCATGCTATTTCACCTAACATCGTGCGAGAAAGAGATAGACTCAGTGATGAGCGGGACGAAACTGTTGCGCGCACACAAACACTCCCGTGTAGTACACACCAGACACGGCACCGTGCCGTCGCACCGTACACTTGCGCAAGGTCATTGATAAATGCGGGCGATCGCGAGTTACTCATACTTTTTTATACGGTAACTACGCTCGAATTTGTATTTATTTCATAATAGAGAAATGTACCTACATCCTTACGGAGACATCTTGCTGCCGAGATATACACTTATGTTTATACTGTGGCTTTGCCAACCACGAGTATGATATTATGGACTTTATTACTTACTACTTCATAAAATAAAAAACGTGTTATTTATAGTAAATAATTTTACTGATAAACATTTCTTCAAAATAAAGTAATGTTAAAAATATTACGTCATTTTCGAGACTGGTTTTTGCTGTTCAGTATTAATCCTTATCTAAATAAATGCGTTTGTTAGCTTTGCCATATAATATAGATCAAAATTGCCCTTTGCACTATATAAATCAAATAAGTATTTTAGAAGATATTATAGATTTATTCGCAAGTCTCGTAACGTCGCTATTCACACCGCAGCGCAGCGCCGCCGCTCGGGGCGGCCCGAGGCCACCCGATCCGATTATCCGAAGCTCGCGTTCATTCAAGAAATGATTTAAAAGCATTTATGGTTTTGTCGTTGTCATTTCATGATTTTAAAATACCGATGACTTTTACCTGTGACATGATATCGGACTCATCTCTACTTTGAAGCGGAACTTCTAAAAAATTACGAGTAGGCATTTAGCAAATACATAAATAACTCATAACCTGAAAATAGGACACTGAACTCATCATTCTGAACCACCTATAAGACCAAACCAGAAATCGCGAAAAAAATCGACTGTTTCACAATGACGTATTATAATATATTTGCTGTTCGCATATAGTTGTCGCCAAATAACTTGGCAAGAGGCGTTCAATGCGCAGAAGTCGAATTTTAGGTGTCAGCGTTTGTCAGCGGGACGCGGGTTATGACGTAGCGCCGCTCCGAGCGCGCGATTGATGCGTCAGTAGTTCTCGTTCAATTTGCTCCCGAATACACTTGCGCACACGAAAGTTGTACCGGTTGTACGAATACCCTTTGTTTTTGTTACGAGTTGTTGTTTTAAATTTAGTTTTTGTTACGTTGATTACAATGCCAAGGCCGAATACCGTTTTACGCAGACTATTAAAACGTCAGAAAGAACAGACACTATAGTTAACGGAGGTTGAAATTCCGAATTCGTCACTGTCTTTAGGACACCGGGAAAAGAAAAGAATAAGAAAAGAATAAAGGGGGTAGCAGTTTTATTAACTAATTGTGACGTCGAGAACATATTATTTTTAATGTTTTTTTAAATATCTTTTTTTTTACTTTTAAATGTATTTATGTATTATATCTTATTTTATTTATAATACCGAATTAACGAATGAATTCCTCTTCTTTCTTTAACATTCTTCTGAACAGACATGATTAAAAATAAATGATGGCAATAACCATAGAATAATGGCAAGCAGTAAAAGTGACCACTTTTTTCTTCCACTAAGTGCACGATGCGCGAACTTACTCCCACTACGCGAAAACCTTGCCAACTTAGGTGACGAGGACTATACATACTTACGATTCTGATATTATTTTTACCAATATTAAAAAGCGGAAAGTTTGTTTGTTTGAACCCGCTAATCTTCGAAAGAACTGGAAGGATTTAAAAAAATATTTCTGATTATAATAGGCAGTTTCACGGGGAAGGCTAGATCGGATATCTAGCATCACGCTAATGCTCTTCGTTTTTCCTAAAATAATGGCATTAGTGAAGTACCTAAGTCGGAAGTAAATTACTATAATCGCGTGCGCTGGCGAAATGCTGAGATCAGCTGAGATATACCAAAAGTTCATGCACTACAAAAATGTAGGGTTTTTGCAGATCTAAAAAAAGTCCGCGGTACTACCTACATATCTAACCTTTATAAATAAGAAACATTAAGGCAAAACCCATTTAGACCTACCGTCTCACATACGATACACCAGAAATCATAAATTATTTTGAAGTACCCTTGATAAGAATTTGTTTACGTCTGGTGCAAGTGTCAAGTGGAAGGTCTAAACAATACTACAAAAATTGATTTAGTGTTATAGTTGGCTTCAGAAAGTGCATACCTACCTGTTTTAATAGTGATTTGTTCTTTTCAATTTTATGATGTCATCAAAACGGTAAGAATTCATTATTATATCCCAAAAATTCGATATATTTATCAATTTACAGTAAAAACAAAAGTCAGAGAGTAAATCTGTTATTTTTATCGTTTTATTTATGTTAATGTATTTTTTTTACTCATGATAAGTAGTGTATCGTATTTGATACACTAGGCTTATATACATGTTATAATTGTCTTTTTCCGGTTTTCAGATTATTGTCACTGAACGACATAGTTAGGCTTTTGGAAGACGACGAAATTGAAAATACGGGTACAGTAAATGATATTTACTTGCTTCCACCTGTAAATGCAAATGAGGAATTGACAGATGAAGATTCTGGGGATGAAGATAGCGTCCAAATCAACAACCTACCACCAAGCTTGTTGAGATCAACTGCAGTACTAATCTAAATGCCAGATAAGCAGAATTGGGCCTGGGTGCCAGTGTGGTTCTCACATACACTGATAAACTTAGCCAGCTTGGTCTCAGAGGAAATTACCATTTGTTCATTGACAATTTTTTTTCTGGACTTCCATTGATTGCTGAGCTAACTAAAAGCAACATACGAGTAACAGGGACTATTAGAGAAAATAGGACCGGTAATTGTCCTTTATTAGAAAATAAGGAGGCTAAAAAGAAGGAAAGAGGTTTTTTCGACTATCGTGTCTCTGATGAAATTATTATTTGCAAGTGGTATGACAATAGTATGGTGACAGTTTGCTCTAATGCGATTGGTATAATCCCCTTACACAAAACAGATCGATATTCTCAAAAAGAGAAAAAGAAAATAACCGTTTCGCAACCACATTTGATACACCAATATAATCAAAATATGGGAGGTGTTGATCTTTCTGACCAAAATATATCATCACTAAGGACTAGTATTCGCGGTAAGAAGTGGTATATGCCTCTCATCTTGCACTGCATTGATATGTCACTCCAGAACGCTTGGCTTCTCTTCAGATACAATGGTGGTAGTATGGATATGCTGACATTTAGGCGCCGCGTAGCAATTGCACTTATAGAATCAAATACTCTAAGAAGTAAACCAGGCCCGAGCAGACCATCGTCACTAATAATGGATGCCAGATTTGATGAAAAAGGTCACTATGTCATCAAACAACCACAAAATAAAAGAACAAGATGTGGACTGTGTCATCGATTGTATCCTACAAGATGCGTCAAGTGCGATGTTGGTCTACATCAGAGAGTGGTTTTCAAATCAGTGGTCTACATATTGACTGTTTCCTTACGTATCACACCAAAAAATTGTATTATGTGCTGTTTAACATCAATAAATAATTCTGTGTGAACTTTGGTATTTTTGCATATGGATAAGCCTACTGTATCATATACGATACGGCCCTTTCCACCTTCCCTATGGAATTTATATTTTTTTGAGTATTTTATTTCTCTTCTATGACACCCTATAATCTAATAAAAATAGATAAAAATACTAGAATTAGAAAAAAATAGTTTCAGGTCTAAATGGGTTAAGTTATGTGTATGATACTTATGTTAGAAAGTAGTTTTATCATCAAGTCATTTTTATGAAGATAAGCTTTGTCTTTTACAGTACATAATTTGGACGCACAGTTTAGGAGAAATGTAAAATTAAAATTTTCAACAACTTTATTTGCTGAAGCAGTGCTCGGCGCGCGGACGTACCTACCTATACTCCCCGACCCGATATATTCCGCACTGATAGTATGGGTACCTAACCTTGGTTTCTTTTCAATTTCTTTGCTAAGAGACTTCCTATCATGTACAATAATTGTAGGTATGTAAAATCGTTTCACCTTTTTTTACTTCAGGCACGGTAATATTATGATATATTACCGTGCTTCAGGTGTGTGATTTTTATACCTATACTTAACTAGACGTATTTTTCGTCTATATTTTTACGATTCTTAAGTTTGTGTAGGTAGGTACCTATAATAGGAAATCAATTCATATTTAGTACAGGAATATATAGTATCTAAGTCGTTACTTTTATTAAAATATCTTCGAAGCAATGTCATAATTATGTGCTATAGTTTTGATTTGACGGAACCAGCGCGAGCGACTAGACAAACAGCACTTATACCTCGAATCCACACAGTACCTACAGATTTACCTTTTAGTTAGAAAAGGAGACAAATTCCTGTACCTATAGGTATTTTTTGGAGTCACAATAAATAAAGCGTCGGGGTAGCAGGCATGTTCTAAAGAGATACCGGGGCCCGGGAACGCAAGGGCAGCTGAAGGAACAGGCAGGTGGATTTTTAGTCAGTAGAAGTCTGACACTCTTTTCCGATCCACCCAGAGCGGGACCCGATAAAAACATTTCACATCAGACATTTTAATGTCCCCTCTAACTTTTATAACAATCTTACTTCTTATTACCAAAATACTCTAAATCTATACTCAGCAATATGATAAACAACTATCTTTACTTCGCGATTCTCTAACTAGTGCGAATGAGATAGGTATACCTACTTAAATTTTTACTGTCGCTTTTTCGACACCCCACGAGACCCCCCTCTCCCCCCACCCTCCCTCTCAGGGCTACCTCAATCCCCCGCGACCTAACTTCGTTTCCGTGGTCGCAAGATAGCCGAGTTTGGGCTCATTTTAAAGGACATCAAAAGCTCTACCACTTGGCCCCATCAGAATTCCAAAATTCGGCAATTTATGTGTCTGTCTCTTTTTACTGTCGCTTTTTCGTTTCATAAACTTTCAAATCACAACGACACTAAAGAAGTTTTCACTTCAAAAATATGTCATAGTAAATATTTTGTTGATAAATATTTCTTCAAAATAACGTTATGTAATAATAACGGATGGAACAGTCAGTAAGAGTTTGCCACGCCCTTCCGCTCTAACCCGATCCGGGGCTGCGGTATCTCGTTAGAACATTCTAGAAACCCAAAACCCACAGGATGTTAAATATACCTACTATTACATATCATATTCGTTAATTTTCATTGACAGTACATAGCCATTAAAAAATATAGTAATGGGTGGGAAAATCATCGAATAACTTCTCCCGCTCTGGGTTAAGCGGAAGGGAGTGTCAGACTTCTACTGACTAAAAACCCACCCTGACCCTTCAGCTGCCCGTAAGTTCCGGGGCCACGGTATCTTGTTAGTACATTTCCGCAACCCCGGCGGGCTAGTTTTTTTTACGATGAATATACAAAGCGAAGTTCCTTATCTATTTCCTATTTATAGACATCAGAATGAGAGAAAAGTATACTACCTATCTTACTTAGTAGGTACATAATATTTCAAATGCAAATATCAAGAATATACCTACCTACCTAACGTACGTAATAACTATCGTTATTTTGCAGTTATTAGTTTACAATATCAATAATATTAATTATTAGCCAAGGTATCGAACTCTCTGCCGACTTCTGTGTTTCCTGCCACATATGATCCGTCAGTCTTTAAAGCAAGAGTGAATAGGCATTTAGGCACTCATTTTACACTTATGTGTATGATCGAGGTCAAGGGCACATTCGTATTAAAAAAAATTATAACAAGCAAGACTATGGGTAGGTATAGGTACCTACTTAGGAATTTGTATCCAAAAAGTAAAATACAACTTATCCATTATTAATTTGTAGTGCTGAAGTCAATAAACTATATTATATAATCATTGTATAATAATAAACTCACGAAACATTGAATTTACCTCAAGTCCAACTACAAGTAAAAAACTATATCATTCAAAGTAATAGCGAAGTCAAATAATCAATAAAGTATCAAAATCCAAAGCTCAATGTCAGGGGTTAAAGTGATAACGATACTAAGGTGCAAATGATAATAGCACAGTCATCCCTAGTATACATACATTCACAACACGCACGACCTAAAATTACGTAATTGTAGCAGATAAGCAGACTGACCGGTGAAATTCTGCGAAATGCACACAGGCACTGGTTTCCGGCTTGTGTGACTGTGTGCGTGCACCCGCCCCGCCCGCGCGCCCGGGGTAAACATTCAAGTGAAATGCAGAATGATTCTTGTAAGAAACGGGCGCCTAAAAATTGACGAGTAGCCTTTTAGGAGAAATGTTTTTACCAAAAAGCAACTAGATGTTTTAATTCTAAATAAAGTTATTTAAACTCTTCAATAACTAAACTATGTCTGTAAAAATTTTGATTCAGAGATTTTATATTTTACTTTTATACTTTTAAGGCCCTAAGTTGCGTTAAAATTCGTGTTAAAATACGGAACTTTGGAGGCTCATAACTTTCAAATTCCTTATTCTTTTACTATTTTTGTTTATCACTGGCATAGATAATGACAAGACAAATCGATATTATACTCAACTTTGAAAGTACGATATCAAATAATGGAGTAATCCTACAAGTATATTTGTATGGAGAAAATGTCAAAAAGCGTGGCCTTAAGGATCGATACTCATGCCAAAAATGCAATCAGTTAAATTTTTGTCTGTCTGTCTGTCTGTCTGTCTGTATAACCGTTATAGAAACAAAAACTACTCGACGGATTTTAACGAAACTTGGTACAATTATTTTTCATACTCCTGAGCGGGTTATAGTATACTTTTCATCACGCTACAATCAATAGGAGCAAAGCAGTGAAGGGAAATGTTGGGAAAACGGGAGAAGTTATTCCATTTTTTAAGCTTCCGTCGCGTGTGCAACCTTAATGGTTAAAGCTACACAAATCATTTCATGACGGAAATGTTCTCCTTAAAATTATATAAAAAATATCCCACGACAGCATATGTCTAACTTTTATGGTTGACTCACAATAACACGTGTAACTCCCGATAGCTTAGCAGTTCGAAGCTTTCTGATTATAATATTTGTCTACTCTTACGTTTATAACACTCTCAGTCAGCCCTAATTGAAAAAGTTAACATTATTAACTATTCCATAAAAAAATTGGCCAAGTGCGAGTCAGACTCGCCCATGAAGGGTTCCGTAGTAACTATAATATAATATGCAAATTTATTTGACGAATAAAAAACCTTACAAATTTCTTAAAACTAGCTTATTTACATTTTTTACAACTGCGCCAAATAAATTTGTTTTGAAAAAAAAAAACCTTACAAAGGAGATGGCTAAACGGCTGCCCCCAGCATGAATAGGAATTTCACACTAACCCGTAATATTGAAATATTCATTCATAAATTATTTAGTGTTTAATAATTTCTTATAACTTTCGTGAACTAATAAACATAAAAAAGTTTTATAATTGATTTTATGCTTTCTGGTTTGACATGACAAGATCAAGTACTGCAAGCTAGGGTTGAGACATATCGCATTTCCAGAATGTCAAATCGAAATAATGGAACTAACATCGATTTTTAACAACGGTTATCAAAACAATTTATTTTCAGAAACTACATAATTATAACTGGATAAGTGTGTTACTAACACTTCGGACTCACAATCTTACTACATATTTTGTGTCTGTCAAGGTCGACAACAACATTTTTTTTTCTTTCAACTTTTTCGAGTATTTTATCGATTTTGTTTTCTTACATTTGGAATCTGATTCCATCTCTACTCTATGATAGAAAAAAAACAAACGTCAGACGTCGTTTGAACCAGGGGTGGTCGACTCTTACTGTCGAATCAGGAACATACCTATTGGGGCCAATTTTATGTTGCCAGATATATATTAAATACTTTTTTATGTTTAGTGGCAACATCCAAATAAGTAAAGTACACATAATATATATGTCTATGATTTGAAGTTAAGTTCTAGTGAAGTTATCCAGTGCTACGGTGCTCCCATGCCCATCAATAATTATTTAAAATCTATCAAAAATTAAGACTTGGCTTAAAGGTCTTGTTACAAACCATAAAATTCCAAAAAAAAATAAAACGTACAACTTAAGTGTTGCTATAATTTCAACGTTTACCTCAATCCTAGGTAAAACTATAGTTTAACTCTATAGGTATAAGAATAGTTATAGGGGCACCTTTCAAGTAATATATTTTTTTGAAATGACATAATAATTTAAAAACTCATAACTCCCATTGTATAGGTATTAAACATAAAATACATTGTTTTGTATTGATTTGAAGTAAATTATGGAAAGATTTTGAGGAAGGTTAAAACCTGACATAGCAACACAGCATAAATAAATTAAAATAAAATGTCTTCCTGTTTGGCTTGTGCTTGCTTACTTCAGTTATTTTAATTTGTTTTTCATTGTGTTTCGGTACTTTCTGGTTAACAATGAAATACCACAAAAGGAAGTGCTTCATGTGTGGCAGTTCAAGTGCGAATCCAGAGATAACTCTCCATCGGTTTCCTAAACCGGGAAGAAACAACTATCTCCGGTACTTAGCTTCATAAATTTGGCAATCTATAGCCCTTACATAATTGTTTATCTACAATTTTACACACTAAACTCAGATTTTTAATTTGCTATATCAAAATAACCTATGACCGACCTTTTTCATCAGTCAGTTTAGTTTCTTACAGCTGCGAACTATGGGCGAAATTCTGTTTCCCTGATGGACAGTGGTCTTCGCCTGATTTACAAATGAAGCTGTATAATGAGCATCGAATGCTGTGCCATACACATTTTAAGGAATCTTCCTATGTGGACTTCACTACCAAAAAACTACGTAGGCATGCTGCTCCTGAAGAAAACTTTGTACAGGTTAGAACTTTATTGTTAAGGTTTCTGTATCCAAAGTGTAAATTGAAATGTTAATTTTTGTTAGAATATCATGTTCCACCAGCTAAAATTATAGATATAAAGCATCATTAGTACAGAAGTAAAGGAAAATTGATTAATTTAAATAACTGTATACTTCCTAGGAAGTTAAAGAACCCTCTGTGTACAAGTCAAAACGGTTTCGTCCGTCCGTCCGTCCGTCCGTCCGTCCGTATGTCACAGCTATTTTATTCCGAAACTATTAGGACTATACATGTGAAACTTAGTAGGTAGACGTATTCTGTAAACCGATTTCCGATTTGTCCCCTCCCCTCTAACTTCTATAATAATGGAGTGAATAATCAAAAAAAAAATATGTGTCTGTAGATCTTAATGTAAACTTTCAACCAAAATTGGTTTGAACGAAATCAGTTCAGCAGTTTTTGAGATGCAGTATATTTTCTAAAACCGCAAATATAAGTTTGTAATTCATACAAACACTATGAAAAACAAAGTTATTTGGCGTAGTTGTAAAAAATGTAAATAAGCTAGTTTTAAGAAATTTGTAAGGTTTTTTTTTTCGTAAAATAAATATACATATTATATTATTATAGTTACTACGGAACCCTTAATGGGCGAGTCTGACTCGCATTTGGCCAATTTTTTATTTTTATAATGTGGCAAATGGTGTTAATAAATTGAAGAAGGATAAATTAATAATAGTTCATTTGATTCAGAGAATATTCCAATACTTAATTCAAGTTGTTACTGTTTTAACAAATAATTATTTTCAGATAACACAAACTCTTCATTCACAAACTCAACATTCCAATGAACCTGTTGTGGGTCTTGCACGTCATTGGGCACTGTCAGATGTCACAAACCAGGCACAATCAACAAGAAAAAGTAATGAAGGAGACTATGATAAGGTAAATTAATATTTTAATAGAGTTCCATACTGAAAGGGTATCAGTTTTTGAGATACAGCATATTTTTTAAAACCGCAAATATAACTTTGTAATTCATACAAACACTATGAAAAACAAAGTTATTTGGCGTAGTTGTAAAAAATTTAAATAAGCTAGTTTTAAGAAATTTGTAAGGTTTTTTTTTTCGTCAAATAATTATAAATATCTAATATAATCCAAAGTTGAGCTTACAGACTAACTGACAAAGGCTTGCACTGACGGGACGGGTCTACTCAAATCTGGTTGGTCTTTCCTCAAAAGGCCGTTTCAGACTAATCTACATAATCCTCATAAACGATTGTGAATATGTGCACTATGTAGGTTTTTTTTTTAATTATTTATTCGAGTTAAACATAATAAATTGTCTGGCAGTTTGAGTGCTTTTTGCGGCCTACCTAAAGGTCCTTACCTTGGTATTGTTCGTCAAATCGTTAAGCTCCTTGTTCTAAGTTGAGCTATACGTCATTTGACAAATGCTTGCACTGTATGGACAGGCCCACTCAAATCTGTGAGCATCTTTCTTCAAAAGACCGCCTCAGACTGAAACCTACAAGGTTCCCATATAATTAATTCAGTGTAGATTGTATGGACTTTAAAAGAGACGGACCCCTGAGTTTGTTTCGGTGTTTCTTCTCAGGGTAGTCAGTTAGGAAACACCGGCCTCATCTAGTTAATATTTAAGGAAAAAAATGACGTGTAAAAGTGTTATTTAATAACCAATTTGCAAAATAAAGATCATTTATCATTTATATAAAATTCTCGTGTCACAGTTTTCGTTGCCATACTCCTCCGAAACGGCTTGACCGATTTTGATGAAATTTTATATGCATATTCAGTAGGTCTGAGAATCGGCTACTATCCATTTTTTAGGGTAGGGTAGGCTAGGGATAGGGTAGGGATAGTGTAGGAGTAGGGTAGGGTAGGGTTAGGGCAGGGGTAGGGGTAGGGTATCGGATACAACGCGAACGAAGTCGTGGCGGGTCAGCTAGTTATATTATATTATTATAGTTACTATGGAACCCTTCATGGGCGAGTCTGACTCGCATTTGGCCAATTTTTTATTTTTATAATGTGGCAAATGGTGTTAATAAATTGAAGAAGGATAAATTAATAATAGTTCATTTGATTCAGAGAATATTCCAATACTTAATTCAAGTTGTTACTGTTTTAACAAATAATTATTTTCAGATAACACAAACTCTTCATTCACAAACTCAACATTCCAATGAACCTGTTGTGGGTCTTGCACATCATTGGGCACTGCCAGATGTCGCAAACCAGGCACAATCAACAAGAAAAAGTAATGAAGGAGACTATGATAAGGTAAATTAATATTTTAATAGGGTTCCATACTGAAAGGGTGTCAATGGAATTATTAGGGTTCTATAGCCAAATGGCAAAAAACGGGACCCTTATAGTTTCGATATGTCTGTCCGTCTGTCTGTCTGTCTGTCCGTCCGTCCGTATGTCACATCCATTTTATTCCGAAACTATTAAGACCGTAAATGTGAAACTTAGTAGGTAGATGTATTCTGTGAACCGCTTTCCGATTTTAAGAAAAATATTTAAAATAAAGGGGGTCCCCCATACATGGAACTAGAACTGAAAATATATTTTTTATGAAACCTATACCTACGTGTGTGGTATCTATAGACAGGTCTTTAAAAATTACACTGAGGTTTCTAAAACCACTTTTTCATAAAGTCAATCGTTTAAAAGATATAAGCTTCCAAAGTGGTAAAATGTGTGTCCCCTCTCTCTAACTTCTATAATAATGGAGTGAAAAATCTAAAAAAATATGTCTGTAGATCTTAATTTCAACTTTCAACCAAAATTGGTTTGAACGAAATCGGGTCAGCAGTTTTTGAGATACAGCATATTTTCTAAAACCGCAAATATAACTTTGTAATTCATACAAACACTATGAAAAACAAAGTTATTTAGCGTAGTTGTAAAAATGTAAATAAGCTAGTGTTAAGAATTTTTTAAGGTTTTTTTGTATTCGTCATATAGATATACATATTATATTATATTATTATAGTTACAACGGAACCCTTCATGGGCGAGTCTGACTCGCACTTGGCCAATTTTTACTAAGCCTATTATGTTGGTTCATCTGTCACACAAGGCTTTATCGCATTAATGGTAAGAGATAGCCAGTTGAAATTTTAATTATTTTTTCAGATAACACAAACTCTTCCAAAACATCCCATTGAACCTGTGGCAGGTCCCTCACATCAATTGCCACTGTCAGATGTCATAAACCAAGTAGGCAGAAATAACCCACAGGTATTTATTTTCATTTTAGAACAGTTATATTAAATGAGTCAAGTGGTAAGGCCATAGGTGTCAATTATGTTATTTGGAATAATAATAAATCTTATTTATTAATTTAAGGTGGTGACAACTCCTTTACACTTATCACCATTGTCTCTGCCAAAAAAGACACAAATAGAAAAAGGAATACAAGCAAAGCAATCTGCATCTACGCAACACATGATACAGACTGAACCAGGACAAGCAAAAACTGAAAAAGAAAAGCGATTGCAAAGTAAATGCAGAAGACTGGTAAAACATATTTGTTGCCTTAAGAAAAGAGTGAAAACCCTCAAAAATCGTGATGTTTTAAAAATTTTAGAAAAGGATGATGGTGTTATGAAATTGATTAAAACTAAAATTCCATCCTCATTTGCATTGCTACTTCAGAGCCAAATTAAAAACTTTAAAAGGAATTCAAAGGGCCGGAGGTGGACACCTGAAGCGAAGATTACAGCACTTAGACTATACAAGAGATCACCCACATGCTACCGCTTGCTCAGGAGATTATTTTGTTTACCTACACCATCTACATTAAAGGCATTGTTAAATAAATTAGACATGGGTGTTGGGATGAACAAACAAGTTTTTAGTGTATTGGGAAACTATACAAAAACACTGATTAGCTCAGAAAACCAATTTATAATTATGTTTGATGAAATGTCTATTAGGAAAAACCTATATTATAATAAAAAGTTGGACATAATTGAAGGTTTTCAAGACCATGGGCCACAAGGACGCACACCTGAAGTAGCATCTTATGCTCTAGTATTCATGGTTGCTGGTATACGGAAAAAAGTAAAGCAACCTATTGCCTACTACTTTTCTGGAGCGTCTGTCACAGCAGATAGGCTTGCAGTTCTTATAAAAGAGGTAATGTAATGATTGTCATTCTCTTTATTCTCATGGGCTTAGCACACACTACGATTAATTAATGCGTCTAGATTTGAACTGCCAAACAATTTAACGTTTAGCTTTTTATGCTATTACCAGCCCTTCGCCCGCGACTTCGTCCTTGGTCCGCGAGCCGCCGCGTCGCATCCCATCGCCAGCCCGTACTCTTTTTTTTTTCTTTTTGTTCGGCTCCTAAGTGTCGTGGCGTGATGATAAATAGCCTATAACCTTCCTCGAGAATATGGCTATCAAACGCAAAAATAATTTTTGAAATCCGACTGTCAGTTCCAGAGATTACCCCCCTACATGATACAAACAAACTTACAAACAAATACCTCTTTATAATATTAGTGTAGAAGATAGCTAGTTACTGATGCTATATTTTAAATAGAACATTATTAATCTTACGATGGCGCAAGACTCAAACTGCAATGCGTTTTTGAACGAGCTTTGGCATGTCAAGCAATACTCTGAAAGCTTTGTTTTTAATAATTTGTTTTATATATTTCAGGTTATACGACACTGCAGCTGGTCTAAACATATCTGCTTCAGTGTGCGACCAAGATGGGGTCAACAGAAAAGCATTGCGCCTTCTTGGTGCTTCCGTAGAACACCCACACATTGTTATAGATGACAATGAAGTAGTCACGTTGTTCGACACGCCCCACCTGCTTAAGTGCTTTCGGAATTTGTTTTTAAAGTACAACATAAAGTGTCCTACAAATATTTCTTCAAATGACAGAAGTGGCACAGGTAATTTAATCTTGACCTCTTTGTTCGCTTGTAGGCTGATTAGGCCAGAAATACTAAAGTTGACATAATTGATCTGCAACTTTCATCTGGTTTTAGTTATTAATTGACTTTAATATGCTCGACCATTGGGGACTTTTATAGATTGAATTGTATTGATATAATTTTTGCAGGTCAGGCAAAATGGAGTCACATAGAAAAGTTTTTTGAAGTGGATAATAATAATCCAAATTTCGTGTTTGCACCATCGCTGACTAAAGACCACTTGCAACCAAATACCAAACAAAAAATGCGGGTATACCTTGCCGCCCAAGTGTTGAGTCACACTGTTGCTGCTGGCTTATATGCAAAAATATCTCAAGGTAACTGATTTGCTTATAAAAATTATCACTATAATTTGCTCACTTTGGTGTTTCCTGGTGACTAAAAATAATTATTCGAACATTTCCAGGAGAACTACCTGCGGAGGCTACAGTAACTGCAAATGTTATAAGTAACATTGACAAACTTTTTGACTGTGTCAATGCAGACACTACGGATTTAAAAAGAGGCAAACCATATGCTACAAACATGAAAAGGAATTCACCTCATTTATCCCATTTCAAAGAAATGAAAAATTTCTTTAAAAATATACAATTTATGGGATGCAAAAGCACGCCACCGACTCAAGAAGGCTGGATATGGTCTATTAATGGGATAGAACGGCTGTGGACCACACTAACAAAGAACCACAATGTTAAAAGTTTAGCAACGCGGCGACTTCAGCAAGATCCAATTGAAAATTTATTCAGTTGCATCAGGGGTAATTGTGGATCAAACATAAACCCTACTGTAGGACAATTTGTTGGTGGGTTAAAAACAGCAATTTTAAGCAATTTGTCTCACATCAGTGTTGGCAATTGTAAACTTGACGAAAATGATGCTATAATAAACAATTGTAAGTTATTGTTTTCAAATGAACATAATTTACAATGTTTAAACAATACAAACTTAACTACTGAAGAAGACACCGAAGAGGCCGACAGAGGAGCAATTTTACTGGAGCTGGATGACGATATTTTAGAACAAGGCACTGTGGACGATGCTGAATTACAAGCGTGTGCATATGTTTGTGGTTTTATTATAAAAAATTATAAAAATCAATGTTCCACTTGCAAAGGATTATTTATCGCAGAAGAAACTGACACCACGCATCTATTTGTTGAATTCAAAGAATACAATGATATGAAAAAAAGTTTAATGTACGCATCACGCGATTTTATCATGTGTGTCGAAAACTGTGCCCAAAAAGTTAATAATTTTTTTAAAGAAAATCCTCATTTATCGTGTATTAAAGCTACCATTAACATATTATTGGGCGAAATAGACTATAATTTTTTGAATAAATGTGAAAAACACAAACAAGGTACTATACAATTTATAGGAAACAGTGTTTTTCAAATTTGTGTCAAAAGATACTGCAGAAACAGAGAGTTTGCTGCTAAGAAACAGAGAGTTTGCAGAAGCAGCCTCGCAGGCAGCACTGAAAAAAAAAATTGCCATTTTAAAACATGTTTAAAATTTAAATCTGTAAAAATGATGACATTTTACTGTTAATAATTGATAAATGTTATTATAATTTACATGAATATTTGAATAATTTTTGTAATCCATTTTGTAATCATTATTAGTTTGTAAAGGTGTACTGCTCCCAAATTACGATGATTATTTTGTAACATACTTCTTTGACATCATTTTCTCATTATTTGACAATATATACCTACAATTCTAATTTCTACTCTATTTGTGGTTGTAAATGTTATTTATCTTTTATTCAAATTCTCTGATATTATGTGAATGTGAGAACTTTGTAGGCCTTGTAAACTGTAGATTTGTAGACCATTTTCTATTTTAATAAGTACCTAGTACTTGTTGACAGGCCTACACTGTCCTCCCATACCACGAGTTTGACACATTGTAAAAGCCAATTATTTTTATAAGAGTAATCGTGGAGTTTCTCGTCGTCTTCTCCATAGAACGACCAATAAGAACCGTGCACCTAGCTTCTGACGTTACATAGTGCCCATGTAGGTTTATGTGAAATAAATTATTTTGATTTGATTTGATTGGAAACTCACCTTGCTAAGGTGAGTTTCCAGAATGTGAATTATGGACTTTATAATTACTATTGTGTTGTCGATAGTCATTATATTAATGATCTAATTGTATACAATATTTTTTCTGTACTTATTTTATTTTATTTAAAATAAAATAAGTACAGAAAAAATATTGTTATATTTTTGTGCAATGTGCAATATTTTTTCTGTACTTATACTTAACTTTATTTTATGTACCACAATATTGTAATGAAAGAAATAAATATTTTTTTACATTTACAATCAACACATACTGTTTTCTTTTGTTCCAGCTGGCTTCTGCACTTGCAAGAAAACTGAAAAGTTATCTTGCAGGTGCAAAAGCCAAATTATATCAAAATAATTTTTCTAAAAAAAAATGTTTATGTAGCGGGAATTTTGAATATTATTTTTTATATTCGAAATTCCCGCTACATAAACTTATTTGGGTATACCAAGAGATGGCGCCTCTGTGCACCAGTTTTTGTCGTCAAATTTTTTGTACTAAGTTGACATTCTTCTCCGCTAGGAGTATATTTGTTCTGTGGTTTGAACGCTCTGCTGTTTACTCTTTCGTTGTGCTTTTTGGATTTGGATTTTTGATTATCGGTATTATATTAGACTGCGGCGGCATTTCACCTCTTCTTTGCCTGCTGTTTTACTCATGAACCTAGGACGATGGTTAACAATCGAGGTAAGTTATCTGCAGCTCGAATAATTCTACGACTAATAAATATAAGAAACAATGAATAAATGTGATTGTCAAGTTGTTTACCTTGGTTCTCTAAATACATCACTTAGGCACAAAGGACCAAAAATACTTGCCTTGTAATTGTTACGACGACAACAGACCGGTAGCCTTAGATGTGATAATAATCAAATATTTAGGTTTAATACCTAAATGTTTGATTGATTGCCAGTCTGTGTTTCCTGGTCGTTAGAACCTGGGGGTCTTTTTAACTCAAGAGTGAATAAGTTACTTCTAGATAAGCGTGCTTCATCTTCGACCACTTACCATCAGGTAAGATGGTGGTCAAACGTGAGCCTATTATCAATTAAAAAAAATATATCGGTAGTAAGGTAATTCAGTTTTGTTTTGTTTTTTTTTTTTAGGTTCCAAGGGATGCCAACATTTGTCATCCTTGTTATGAAAGGCTGAATTCAGAAGCAGCTAATGATAGTTATTTATTTGGCCATACAATGGTGTGCATAACTTGTTGTCGTTCTGTGAGAAGTATGCAACATCATGCAGTGGCAGGAAACGATTTGCTGATGCAGGATTTACCGATATCACATTCAGCTTTCCATCAGGTAAATAAAGTGATGTTTAAATAAAATGCATTATTTTATTTATTTATTTGACAGGTACTCTCTACAGTAACAGTCAAAACCAACATGTGCAGAGAGTCATTATTATATTACAATATAATAAAATAAAAAATAACATAAAACACAAATCATTATCAATATCATTATTCAGATATTCAGTTCCTCAGCCTACTAACAGTTTATAATCATCATTTCTTTTTTTATATCAATGACACCACACAAATAACCTAAATTAACTTTGTTTTAGGCCGCCAACTATGTGTGTCATCCTTGTTGGATGCGGCATCAAAGGCAGACAAACCGGGATCAAAATCGGTCAACTCTGCCTAGACCTGAACATGTGCAACGAGCTGGACTGGAACCTGAGCCAGAGCCAGAATTAAACCTGCCAAACTATAAACGGGCTGCAAATACCTCTAGACACTGTGTGTTTAATGGTTGTATTATAGGACAATAGTAGTTACACATTATTCCAGCATTTATATAAAAAATGCTTATTGGAAAATATAATTTTATATTCCCCACAATACAAGGGTAAGTGATGTACATTTAAACTTGAATTTTTGGCACTTAATATTGATGGCATTAGGACCATATCAAGTTAAACAAGCTCCGTCATACTATGGAGAGCATATTAGAGCAAATGGTGTTTACAATACTGAAGTGTGCCCAGATCTTGAAACAGTGAATCATTTAGGCGGATCAAGACCTCAACTTTTAAGAGGCCGAATAAAGTATATTTTATATGAAAGTGAACCCACAAATAATAATTTAGATGACATACTGTCATATTACTGCAGCTGTATTGTGGGCAACAGAACTTTGGGCTGTTGTTGTCATGTAATGACAGTGATCTGGTATCTCGGGTGGGCGAGACATCAGAACACATTATCATCTCCAGCTTCATTTTTAGAAAATGTATAGGACATTATCATTACATTATATATATATAAGACTTACTGAATAAATAAATAGGTAAATCGCATTTTTGTTGTTTTATTTCTATATCTTTTATGTCCTTGATTAGGTACTCAGTGTGTTCATTATCTAGTTTAGGCAGAATTGTTTACCTACCTACCTCAATACAGAAATTATAAATATTTGGCTCAGTTAATCTTTAACATCTTTTTCAATACGTTCATCATTTCAACCATAATGTTATTCACATTGTTTGTGAATACTGTCTTTATTTTAACTCATTTGGATAATTAGTTTAGGTTTTACAACAGAATACTTATATTTTTGTGGAGATTATCTAACGTAAGTCCGTTGTATTAAGTTTTTTTGGTGCAATTACCACTTTGTAGATATTTTAACTCAAGTACCTTAGTGCAAAATCGCCAATGAAAAACACAATTATTGATTAAAATTGTCGCAGAAACATTAAAACGCCTACATAAAAGTTTATAGCAATGTCATTGTTTGAAGTTTTTGTACCTTTGTCGTAGGAGTTACGTGATTTTATTTTCAGGATTGTGCAGATATGAAAAGTTCCTGAACCTTTTTAATTATAAAATACTAATTTTCAGATATTCAGTATTATATATGGCTGGGAACCATGTTTATTCATTGCTGGGGCAGTCGTCCATACTTCAATTTAGCCATGTCCTTTCTTAAAACTGGCTTTTTTACATTTTTTACAACTGCGCCGAATAAATTTGTTTTTCATAGTGTTTGTATGAATTACAAAGTTATATTTGCGGTTTTAGAAAATATGCTGTATCTCAAAAACTGCTGAACTGATTTCGTTCAAACTTATTTTGGTTGAAAGTTTATATTAAGATCTACAGACATATATTTTTTTAGATTTTTCACTCCATTATTATAGAAGTTAGAGGTTGTGTCCGCCACACACACATTTTACCACTTTGGAAGCTTATATCTTTTAAACGATTGACTTTATGGAATAGTGGTTTTAGAAACCCCGATGTCGTTTTTAAAGAACTGTCTATAGATACCACACATGCATCGATTTCATGAAAAAAAATATTTTCAGGTTTAGTTCCATGTATGGGGAGCCCCCCTTTATTTTAAATATTTTTTAATTTTTTTCTCAAAATCGGAAAGCGGTTCACAGAATACATCTACCTATCAAGTTTCACATGTATAGTCCTAATAGTTTCGGAATAAAATTGCTGTGACAGACGGACGGACGGACAGACAGACAGACAGACAGACGGACAGACATGTCGAAACTATAAAGATTCCGTTTTTTGCCTTCGGCTACGAAACCGTAAAAAGAATCATATAAATCGGTATAGAAACACTAAAGTTATACATGAAATACGCATATAATAATAAGCCATCGCGCGTGAACACTGAATCATGCTATAAGGATTATTTTTGAGAATCGGTCGCCGCGCTCGACGCGTCTCGCGGTCGAAGCGTTCTCTAGGTACTTAAGCCTCATGTGAACGTGATCTAAACAATATTACCAATACATTAACTTACGCTGACGGAGTCGCGGGCACAGCTATATTGTATCATTACGCTAAGGCCAATAGGAGCGGAGCGCCAATGAAGAATGCTTCAAAATCGGGGTTAAATTTAACGTTAGCCCAAAGTAACTATTCCACGCGGACGAAGTCGCGGGCAAAAGCTAGTTATTAAAATTTAATCCATTTTAGCCCTGTACCGTATTTTCATCAAATAGAAAACATTTACTTGACAAAATGACAACTATTTGAATGATTAAGGGGCCCCCTAGCAGTTGTAGCCCAGGGACCCACAAATTCATGATCCACCCCTGCCCCCTCCCGCCACTCCTACTCGCATCCACCTGCCAAACGAGACTAAATATTCACCGCACCGAAGATAAACGGAAGCTCTCCATAAATCTATGGACATTTATGGAAAATTTTATTCTAACCTAATAACTTTGACCATGGATATCTCCATAACCATGGGGTTCGCATTGGGTTCGCAGGATGGGGATGGTACAGGGGTATCCCTTCTCACCCTTGTAACTAAAGCAGTCGCAGCGACAGATATTTCTGAGTCTAAAAATATTATAACTGCCATAAATATGTTGAGTTAATTTCGTCAGTATTGCTATAGTATTATGGTGTAGGTGTTTGATTGATGATAACTGACTACCTAAATCTTAAAAGCTTTAGTAGCCTGGTCATTACACAAACAAAAATATAAGAGCTGTCGCAATTTGATCCTGTCAAAAGTGTCAACGTAGGTAGTGATGTGCCAACTCGGAATAAACAAAACTCGAGTTAACTGGAGTTGAAATTCACGTAACTCGAGTTAACTGGGTGAAATGAAACTGAGTAAATTATTTGTTTTCGTAACAATATTTAAAAAAATTGAACAGATTCAGTATAAATATGTATGGGGACCATTATAATTAAAGTAGGTAGAATTTAAATAAAAAAAGAAATGTATTTATTTATCATTTATTTATGTTTTATGTATTTAGGATTAAAGGAGAAGGGAATGACTCCATAGATTCCTGGGCCCAGGTGCTAACTGAATCAAACTAGCCTTATTTGTAAGAGGATATAATAACAAGGCCTTACTGAAAATTTGGTGAAATTTGGCTATCCAGAAACCAAGTTATATGAATTATAGTAAAAGTGAGGTTCTGTCTGTGTCACATTGTAATTTTTTATGTTATTTACGAAATACTTTGAATGGCTCCGGTTGTGTATTAGATTTATGCATGGAGCGTGTGACATGTAGAAGATCTGACTCGTTTGACTCTCCCGCGCCCTGGACAGACGCTACAGTCGAAGACAAGTTTCTACAACCAATATCCTGTAACCTAGAAGTAGTAGGCACCAACCTTTTAAAAACTAAAAAAAGGGAGAAGAGGAAGTAAAATAAAACACCAATATATGTATAAAACATGTATTATTCATCTTCAATAATTATGAGAATATCATCTAAAAATTGTGCAGGAGGTACGATATTTTCTTGGTATCTTGCCCAACAGAGATACCATATAATACACATTACATGGGCACAGCAGCCTACAGTCCTTCTACCTACAATACAATTACAATAATATGATAATATTTAATTAATTTACAATTGTTGGTTCAGGGTGCTGCCATCCTCGACAATTGGGGCACCTGGTGAATGTAGTTGCACTGAGGGTTCATGTACATCATCATTGCCCTGATTTTGTTCTGGTTGAATGGAAACATTCGCAGGTTCATGTAGACTGTTGTCATGATTTCCATCCAATTGTCCAACAAAAACCCAACTGATGATTGGGCTGGTGGTGGTGGGTTACTCTGCGAGGAAGTTGAGGGACCTGTTCTCATATGAATAGCAGCTCTGTCTGCTAATATCCAACAGGAATGGCATATACGACCCGCCTCGCCCACCTATAAAAAAAGTAAAATTAAATCCACAATTATACTATAATATAGTAATATTGTATGTACTAATCAAATCAGATAATTTTTGTTTATTCATATTCTATAATGCACATACACTACGTTGACATTGGAATTTCGTGCTCGCCCTGAGTTTTCTAATAGGAAAACTTAGAACGATAGATAGATTTGATTTCATACATTAATATGATAATATAGTGAAAATCGTTATATTTATTGTAATAATAATGTGAAATTAAATGTATTTGCAATAATAAAAATAATAGTAATCTATTTTTTAACTGTTCCATATAATACTTTAGACGATTATATTAGTTCTTTAAGGCTTTTATTTTTATTTAGTGTATATATTGATAGTTAAATGTATTTTTTTAATATTTAAAGTGCTAGTTTAAAATCATGTTAGTTTTGCAAATAAATCTTTTATTATTTTAATACAGCTTGAGTAAAGTAAGATATACTATAGAAGTAACTTACCGTTTGGGCAGAATCCACTCTCTAATCACATTATATATTGCAGATTCATGAGCAGAATCATTACGAAGAAGGTGGCTGATCCGCTGTGCTAACAGTGAACGACCGCAGCGGACACTAACACTGGAATGGCCAACTTGGGTTGGTGCATCGATCGTACGTCTCCCAAGAACCACATCTTGGACCAAGTCCCAACATGCTTGGTATACATAGTTCTCACTGGTTAGGTTCTGAGATGCACGCTACTGACGAATAACTGATAAAATCGCCTCATTTTCCAAGACTCTTCTACCAGTAGAGTTACTGCGACCAGTCGCAATCGTACAATTTACACAGCGATTCATGTCGTCAATATCCAATCGATAGGCGTAAACAGTTGTCCAAAATAGAGCCAGATAATTTAGCAAGATCCATCAAATAGTCCGTTATAATATACAAAGCCGAGGTCGTAGGGTTAAACAATAAAACAAGGAAAATACGTGCGTACTCAGAACGAAAGAAAACTAACAAGTGCTTCTGTCTAGTGTTGAGTAGGACTTACAAGAGGCACTACATTTGTACCGTACGTGACGTCAAAATGTAAGAGCGGCTCGGCACTATAAAATGTACTACTTCAAATTTTATGTCGCGGTCGCGGTGCACGCTCGTCACTCATCGTAAGGGTGAGAGTGACAGAAAGCGCGGCACATGCTGCATTAGTACGACATTTTTCAATGAACCGAGGGCCGAAACAAGACGTGACTCGAGAAGTAATGATATATTTTATTCACTCTAATGCTAAATAAATGTACTAAGATGAGGCGTGAATTGAAACGTGTAGGTACGCTTTAAATTTAAAATTTTGAATCTGCATTCGAAATTTTAATGCAAAATTGTTGATAAATCATTGTTTTTAATTGCTTGTCATTGCGAAATACGTTAATAAGTATTCTATCTAAGTGACAATAACATCAAATATCATATTCGTACTGGTTACTTCAAATGTATCGCTGAGTTTCAGTACGCCTCGCCTCATTTGAAGTGGGACATTGTACCGGCTCAGTACAAAAAAAAAGGCTACTCTTACAAACTCTTTTTCAAGTCGTGTCCTACCCAACACTACTTCTGTCAGTCAGTGACTGACGGATGACAGGCACAAGTGTTGTCAGAAGAAAAAAAAATCACTCTGAATCGATTCAATTGATTCCACGAAAGCTTGATATGCGCTTGTCACTCGATTTTCATACATATTCTCAGATTTATTCATAATCGATCAGTAGTAATTCAGGCATTATTTAATCGATTATTTATTTTCATTAACTTAATTTAAGTTTTTTCTCTTTCTAGGTAGAAACATAGTACCATACTTTCTGATTTCTTTTAGAAAAATATAACGGTTTTTTTTAATACACATTTCAACTAGTTAACCAGCTGAACCCAGAAGTCCCCTTCTCCTTTTCGTAACATAAATAAAGTATTTCTATTAATTAACAACTATATTTATATGAATCTGAACACTGTTTGCACTTAACATGTCCATTCACTGGCGATTCAAATACATCCCAAACAACAGATTTCCTTTTAGGTTTCGGCATTTTTTCTATACAGTACCTAATAATTCGAAAAACTAACAACAATAACAACCGGCACTCTAAAATAACCTCAAATCTGCAACAATGCAATGTTGTGTTGGTGTTACATTGAAATAATTGACATTTGTAGCGAATTAAATGAATGAAAATAGTCATAAATGATCGGCAAACTTCGCGCCATCTCAGTGTCTGTCATTCGGCTGACGCGCTAGGGCGGAGAATCCAAATCGAATAAAAAGAGAATTCAACTCGAGTTGACCCGAGTTAAGCCCAGCTTAACTCGAGTTGACACATCATTAAAACGTAGGCACCTTTGTTTGACAGATTTAATTCGGAATTTCAAACAAACATTTTAAAATGATCTATTTTAATTTTTCCTTTGGATAAAACCCTTCGTTTTATCCAAACAACGAAATGTTTCACTTAAATTCAATTACTTTAATTACCTCAATGATAGCCAGGTAAAACCTAGAAGAAAAAACTAACAAAATACTAGGAGTCATTCTCTCAGCTAGTTAGTGTTATAATAAAATTTATATAATTAATTAAGTGAAGATATTTATTTTCCTTAAATGGTTTTTGTTATTAGAAAAGTAACTGTTTTAATCCGGATTTTGTCCACAGGTTGTAGCATTATTTGTTTCTTCTCTTTGCTATCTTGCTTATTTTAGAGCAAGTGACCTAGCTAAAATTTCAAATGCCGAAAACATCGGTATTTCACCGTGGTGTGAGATTCTTTTTTAAGAAAAACCTCTTATTAACAAACAGTGTTACATCTGGCATATGCATGGTTGTTGGAGATTTAGTACAGCAAGAATTTGAATACCAAACTAAAGTATTAGCACGAAGATATGACTGGGGAAGAGCAGGTGTTATAAACTGTCTTATCTTAAATTAGCATTAGTGTGTCTAATTATATTTGCTATGGAATATTATCATCTACTACACTACAATAGTATTTCATTAAATTTGTCTAGAATTTTTCTGTTATGTAACTAGGTAGGATTTGTATATCAGATACTGTTAGCTCTTTTCTATGTGTATTAGAGCATTATAAAATAACATTGCATGCAAATTTTAGCCCAACATTTTTATGCATCAATAAATAAAAATAAAAAAATTATTGATGCATAAAAATGTTGGGCTTACTTTTTTTTAATTCCAAACATGCATGCTTTTGGACAGGTTCAATTTCATGTAGAGGTGATTAAAAAATATTTATTGAAATGATAGGTTACTAAAAAATTTATTTTATATTAAGTTGTTTGTTTCAGCTCGTATGTGTGCTGTGGGAGTGGCCATGGGCCCTGTCCATCATATTTATTATGTTAAATTAGATAAAATACTGCCAAGAGCTGACCTTAAAACAGTTGGTAAAAAGATACTGTGTGATCAAACAATTGCCTCACCATTAACAATTCTATGTTTTTTCTTTGCAATGGGAAGTCTAGAACAAAAATCTTTACGAGAAATTACATCAGAAGTTAAAAAGAAGTTTTTATATGCATACATGGTAAGTTACAGAAATTTTCAAAATTTGTGATATTATTACTTTGATGTCCCAGTGGTTAAGGGGGTTGTAGGTGGTGAGTTCTAACCCAATCAGCATTGGCGTATCTAGAGATATTTCCCAGAGGGGGCCTGGCCCCCAGTAGTAGAAGCGATGATCGCTTATCAAAGTTGCGTCAACTCTTAACGTACGAAATGAAAATTTTCACATAAATTACTTTAACATGTATCGCATAACGGAACCTTGCATGAGTGAGTCCGACTCGCACTTGGCCAGATTTTTTAATTTTTCAGCCATAATTGTTTGTTAATCAAAATTCTCGGGTGGGCACCAGACCATTCTGGGGTGGGCACGGCCCACCCGGCTCCCCCCCTTCCTACGCCTATGCCAATCAGGCACATTACTTAGGGTAACTTATATCATCACCACTGCTCTCAAAACAGTGAATGGTGTGATTGTAAAAACACAGATCAGTTTCATTACATTGTTGACACAATTATCAAAAGTTAAAGAAAGTGACCTATTTCATTTCCTAGATTTTCATGCCATAACCTAGTGTTTTATGCTCAACCAATGTTAAAAGACTGATTTCTTTGTTTCAGGGTGATTGTATGTATTGGCCACCTATACAATTTTTTAATTTCTATTTTCTGCCTACACAGTATAGGGTTGTGTACATAAATGTAGCAACTATGGTGTTTAACATCTTCCTATCATTTGTGAAACATTATGATCAAAATCCTAAATGATCATAAGTGTCTGGACCTCAATGTAATTTATAGTGTAAATATTTTTTTATAATGAAATAGTTTTGTTTGGATGTATTAATATAATTCATGGAAGGACACAACTGTAAACTTTAGGGTTTTTCGTTTTGGACCCCATATTAATAAAACTCTTATTTGATCTCACCCTGACTTAAAAAAAACAGACAAAGTGTAAATTATGTCACTGTTTCCATTGTCATAAAAAGAGAAATGATCGTAAATCTGTCCCGTCACAGAAAACGTGTTTTCAGATAAGAGGAATTAATATGGCAGATGTGTTTGTCATTGATGTTCAGAAAATCAAGGGTACATGAAATACTATCTAATGACATGAAATACTAACTACTCATGTAAAATACTATTATTGAAACCTATATAGTTGTACATAGAATTGATAGAAAGTTATTATAATAGCAATAGCTCCAAATTATACTTATAGTGTTTACAGTTGTTTTCCTATAGATGCTGGTTAGTTAAGTATAAGACAATAAAACAATAAATGAGTTTCATTTGGTTACGAATAATCTCTGACTTTACCATGCACATTGATTTGTTGATCTATCAACTGGAACATGATTAACTATTTTCCTCCATAAAAAACGATTATGTTTCGTTTTTAGAGCTACCTACTACTAATTAACAAGTTAATTAGTGTGAAGGTCAGCTGCATCAGCTTCTTGACTCGTTTTTTAGGGTTCCATACCCAAAGGGTAAAACGGGACCCTATTACAAAGACTGCTGTCTGTTCGTCTGTCTGTCTGTCACCAGGCTGTATGTCATGAACCATGATAGTTAGACAGTTGAAATTTTCACAGATGATGTAGGTATTTCTGTTGCCGCTATAACATCAAATACTGAAAAACAGAATAAAATAAATATTTAAGGGCCCCCATACAACAAACGTGACTTTTTTGTTCAATTTTGCTCGATATTGATAACGGCAACAGGTAGACGCTTGAAATATTCACAGAATATTTAGTTATATATTCACTTTAAAAATAAAACAAATATTTAGGGGGCTTCCATACAACAAACATAATTTTTTGCCGTTGTTATAGATAATGGTACGGAACCCTTCGTGCGGGAGACCGACTCGCACTTGGCCAGCTTTTATAATAATAATGTATGACAGTTTAAAATCGTTCAGTCACAGAATGTACCTTCCTCATTAATTACCTTTTTTTTCTATGTTGACTCTTTTACAGTGCTACAGGTAATACATACCTGGGTAAAGCCCCTCGCCCACACCGTCTTTTTGTAGCGAAGCTGTCGCACGTTTTCAAACGCGCGACAACATCGCTACTAACGCGTGTTAGTCGCATTTGCAACGCGCTACAATAGCGATGCCAACGCGCTACTGCCCAAGTAACACAGTCTTGGAGGTTTAAAACAAATCTGTCTATAGACAGTCTATTCATGGTAATCTTTAGATAGGGGCTTTCTAAAGATGGTTTCAATAAAGAACATGTATTCTTATAGTTTTTTTTTCTCAAGCTCGATTATTTTTAGAGCATTTGTTCTAAAGCACACTTATTTTAAGTACGTTTATAGGTATATTGAATGTTTTAAGATACAATGCTCTACAAATAGTTAATAAAGCCTAAAGGTACCTAACTTGATATAACTTTATAGATAATATGATATATTTTAAGATAAAACATTCTATTTCAGTTCTGTGCCTTCGGCTTGACCTTTCGGAGATTAACTATCATTCCTACAGCACACAAAATCCTCTTACCTACGTAGTCTCGTCTATGAGTGAGTGGAGCGGCGCAGGGGAATGCCCCCGCGCGGCCGCACGGTGGGCTGAAAATCGGCTTTCATAGACTTAGGCATTTTATTTTGCAAGTGCGAGTTTTTTTGCCGGATATCACTTCTATTAGTTATAACAATATACAAAAATGACACCAGAATTGATTCTGCACAGAAACGAAGGAATTATAATTTTTTTACGAAAATTTTGTATGGAGCTAGTATGAAAAATCGAAATATCTCTAAAACGGCAGCGATAACCGTAATATCCTTATAGGGGGTTATAGTACTAATTATTTATGATTTTTTGACATACGTTACATAATGGTTGTAGATGCCTTTTTTTTTTTAAAATCGTCAAAATATTTTTATTTATTTTTACATATTTAAACGTTCCTTTTAGTGTTTAAGTTGAAGAATTCAGAGCTTTAACAACTCTTATCATAAAATAGCATCACCCCTATAGACCTGAAGGTCTAGACAGAGGTGTGTAGTGTCTTGTTGATCTTGTAAGATTTCCAACAATACCAAATAGTTGAATATCAGTGTCAAAGTGCCCATGCTGTCGCTTCTTTTTGAAAGATAGGGGAATGAAATTGTTAATTGATCATACCCTAAAAGTATGATTACAACATAACCGGACACATAATAATAATAATATCCTTATAGGGGATTATAGTACTAACATTATTTATTTTAACATATGAAACTGTTCAAAACGATCCATGAACTGTGTCAAAGTTAAGAACATCGTTAGGAAGCATGCTTTTTCCCCAAATATTAAGAATATGTGAAAAAAAAAGACTGTATATAAACTTTTTATTGATAGGTAATTTAAATAAAACAGAAGTAACAAAAATAATATCTAATAAATTCAATTATACAAAATACATATTTGAAACTATAATTTATGAAATTATTAACTAAACATATTGGTACAATAAACTAACATAAATAACAAAAGAACATAAAGAAAAATAATTAAATTTTACAAATTTTCTTTACAACTTTCGTTGTCGGACTCCAATGCCGAGTCAGAATCCAGATCGGATATACCTACAAACTCCAACTCAGTTTCCGGAAACTGTATTAGGTCGAGAGTTTCAGCAAAAAAGGTTGTCTTCCTTTTGGCATCTAACTTCGGCCTTTGTGCACTTAGAAAAGGATCCGAAGAAACAACAAGCATATTTAGGATATCTTGATTAGAATCTTGCCTGCTTCTTTTCCGCGAATGATGTTCCCGGAACCTCCTAAAATCTTTGTTTCGAGACTCTGAGGCTTCTTCCGAGAGAGTCCCAATCGGGACAATATCATTTTTTTCGATTATGTCAGCTCCGTGTATTAATAGTTTATGTACGGTTGATGACATGTAGTACCAGTCGTATAATTCCACGTACTTTTCTGCTGTTTTGCGAGCAAAATCTTTAAATTTGATGACATCGATCTTCTCACCAGATGTTATTGCTTGCAAAATAACAGCAAATCTTTTTATCAGGTTTTGATCCAACCCAGTAATAGCTGCAGTTTTATTGGGAAACTCGAAAAACTTCCTTGCGGTATTCCCGTCATTGGTAGTTCCCGAGCCTTGTTTTACTATATCAATTAACAGATTGAGCTCCTCTTTAAATTTATTTTGAATGTTTTTTTTTCTGTTTTGTAACATATCTTTATGCTCATTACTTCTTGCTGCCCACTGTTTGAAGTCAAGTCTGTACGCAATGTGTAACAGACATTCCATGCAATTTATACGGGCATGTAGGGATGATAGGCCAAATTCATATATGTCAGAACACACAGTTTTTGATGTTACAGCATCTAAGTGGTTCATTTCTGTTGGTTTTGCTAAGCACAGGTAGCATGATGCATTTGATCTAGCTTCAGAAAGGTACGTGCAGACTTTTGCGTCGATCATTGTCATCATTAGTTTATGAGTCACCCTGTTACTATTAATGCACTCTGTGGGGTTAAGGGCCTCAATTTCCTCATCCATTTTTCTTTTGTTATCAATGACAACTGCATGGCTTTCTTTTACAAAAGTGAACTGAACCGGACGACAATAAAAAGTTGAGCATGGTTTCGGGTTTGTCCATATAGTATTATCTCCATCTGTCAGTTTCAGTGGCACCAAGGAGGTCATGAAAATGCTTGAATCATCATGCTCGCCGTCCATTTTCTGCTTGTATCGGCTTTGATTGGAAGCACCATCAAATCCCCACTTCGATATCAGCTTTAACTGCTTATTGTCCACATTATCAGAAAGACTTTGAAGAATCCGCTTCACCGTGATGTCAAGTAAAGCTTGAAGTGTAATTCTAGCTGATGAATCCGTAACTGATACTGATTGATTAGGAGGGTAGCATGCAAGCTTAGTTTGTTGCAGTTTATAGTAGGATGGGTAAATATCCTTAGCACCTTCCCGAATGGCAGTCTCTCGCAACGTAATATATTGCCACTTTGAAAGCTTAAGTGAAAGAAGCAATCCAAGTGCTTTCTCTGGTGTAAATATTACTGTTTTCTTAATGCTTTCCTTGATTTTAACGGCAGCTTCTGGATTTTTGATCATATAATTGATTACAGATGCGATATCTTCATAACCTTCTTCTTTTAAACGTGCTGCAGCTGCATATGCCAATTCACAGGAATCCTCGCCTATGTGCTCACTAGATCTTCTCTTTTTCTGTTTGCTTCCCAGATCTTTGAATGGTTTTCGGGACCTTTTTGTCATTGTTCCAACAGTCGATGATGTCGAAGGTTCTGGAGAGACTGAGCGTGCTCTTGGTATCTCATCAACAGTTGGTTCTTGATTTATTAAAGTTTGCACGCAACTCGGCCAATCAATATTTGCTTGCAACCACTCTCCGTACGTATTTCTAAACTTATCAAAGAATCGTTTAGATTTCTGCCACCTGTTTAAAGCAGCTCGCGTGAATCTCCGGCAAAATTCTTTGAGAGTTACTTGATCTTCGGCAGAAAGGCAATCGCCTATGCGGGACACAATTGCACTAAACAATACTTCATGATTAAATGAAGGACACTCACTTTTTAGAAGAACAAACAAATCTAAGTTGGTGATTAAACTTTCCATTCTAAGATTTTGTAGTCGCAAAGCAAATAGTTTTAGTGTTAGCAGTTACACGGTTGTGAACAATCTAAATTATGGAACAAAATTATAGCCCTTTTATTGTATAAAGTCAATAATTAGTTAACTACCCTCATTAAAGTTATAAAAGATATGATAATAAAAATTTATAATCGTCAAAAACATTTCGTAGAACTCATAGTAGAACTAATCAACATTAGCAAATCACATTAGCTCACTAATTATAAAAAGGTGAATGCAGTTCTTAGTTGGTATTGTTGCGAGATATTACAAATCATTTAATCACTTAATAAGCTCATTAGAATCAGAAGACTACAACCATCATTCTAATTACTTAATTACTTGTCATCAGACTCATTAGATGACTACACAATATGTTATTTTGTATTTTGAACGTATGCAAGGTTTTAAAATTCCTTTTGTGTCGATATTATTATGTGTCCGGTTATGTTGTAATCATACTTTTAGGGTATGATCAATTAACAATTTCATTCCCCTATCTTTCTAAAAGAAGCGACAGCATGGGCACTTTGACACTGATATTCAACTATTTGGTATTGTTGGAAATCTTACAAGATCAACAAGATACTACACACCTCTGTCTAGTCCTTCAGGTCTATAGGGGTGATGCTATTTTATGTTAAGAGTTGTTAAAGCTCTGAATTCTTCAACTTAAACACTAAAAGGAACGTTTAATATGTAAAAATAAATAAAAATATTTTGACGATTTAAAAAAAAAAAAGGCATCTACAACCATTATGTAACGTATGTCAAAAAATCATAAATAATTAGTACTAAAACCTCCTATAAGGATATTACGGTTATCGCTGCCGTTTCAGAGATATTTCGATTTTTCATACTAGCTCCATACAAAATTTTCGTAAAAAAATTATAATTCCTTCGTTTTTGTGCAGAATCAATTCTGGTGTCATTTTTGTATATTGTTATAACAAATAGAAGTGATAGCCGGCACAAAAACTGGCACTTGCAAAATAAAATGCCTAAGTCTATGAAAGCCGTTTTTCAGCCCACCGTGGGCCGGGGCGGCAGCGAGCGGGCGGCGCCGCAGCGTGTCGCGCGCCGCCCGCTTCTTTCGTTAGTACGCTGTTATTCACTATACAGTGCGCACGATTTTCTTAAAAAACCTACGTAACGTTGTTGTGACGTTTAGAAAAGTGTGTGTTTTACCTCAAGTGATAAGTGCATCATATCGCTGGAAGAGGTAAGCAAATGTTTTTGTTTTGTCTATGAGAATTACGAGTGGCAAGTGCGTATTCATTTACGTAAACATAATCCGGGATAGAATATTTGTATGTTACTTATACTCCGCCTTTGTAAATGGTAAATTCGGCCACATAGTACCTATATAGGTTCGGAATATGTGTTTTTATTATTTAAAAGCTTTTGATCAATGAAGAGGCGTTTTGATGCATAGTACTTACTTAGCAGTTTGACTGATAAGATCTGTCTCTACTAGGCGCAGCCTAACAGCTCACTAGTTGCAGACATAATGTAGCTGGCCGCAGCTATTCAGCTCGCCAGCTGTGGTCTCACGACTCAGGGTTCTTAGCCGTACGGCTCGTGATCCGCAGCCGCACGGCTCGTGAGCCGCAGCCGCACGGCTCGTGAGCCGCAGCCGCACGGCTCGTGAGCCGCAGCCGCACGGCTCGTGAGCCGCAGCCGCACGGCTCGCTATAACCGTACGGCTCACAAGCGCTACTCGTAGTACGACTTGTTTGCCTCAGCCGCCTTGCGGGATGGTTGATCGCTTCTAAATCAGGCGTATTTACAATAGCGCCCTTTAGCAAAATTTTGTGACCTGAATCTTATGGCAATTTTGTTATTTTGCTTCAGATGGTTCAAGAAGTGTCTCTCGTTTCGCTGGGAGAGCTGTTGGAGGAAACTGGCGAGACCGAGTGTGACAATGACATTCTAGAACGTCTTAAACTTCTAGCACAGGAGCAGTTGCCCGACGGGTGGACTGCTTGGAAGGCGACTCGTTTATCAAAAGTAGATATCTTTGGTGAAACTGTCGACCCCCAGGTATTGAACAAACTCAGGTTTGCCTTACCAACGGACCAGCTAGCTAAAGCATTCGTTCCGGAAGCTACACACTTATCCGAGAAAGGGTTTCGAGACATCAAGATGAAAATGCTAGATTGGGCGTTTACTAGAGCCTTAATTACTAGCCCACCCGCAATCTGTAATAAGATAAGAGGGTCAGCCGCTGCAACTGAGCTATTTAATGAGGCAGTTAGACCTAGAAGGCCTATGTCAAGGAAGGAGAGTAGAGGGGAGAGAGAGGAGAGAAGGAGGTGTTATCTCTTGAGACGGACGGCGAGCCTACGAGCTCGAAAAGACAACGTATTTCTTCAGATCCCGAATCAGGGGATGCGTGGGCAACTAGATCAAAACGGTCTAGAATAGATATTCTAGAGGAACGCATGAATGACATGTTTTCGAATCTGATAGAAAAGATTGATTCATTGGCTCCAGTTAAAAATGACCGATCGCGGGAGAGTTCTTTCGAAGAAGATATTTCATCGGCTGAAGGGGATGACCCTCCTGTTCCATCAGGGTTAGAGTCACCTAACGATTGGCACGCACCATCCTTGAGTGCTGGTTTAGAGATAGATTCTATTCAACCTAATTGGTCTGAGCTGGAGTTTCTTCTGGAAGCTGAACCTGCGATTCCAACACCCTCAGAGCAGATCAAATCAGAAGGCATTGCCTGTCAGAGATTCGGGTCGGAAGCGTGGAATCGCATCAGGTATAAGGAAGTGGCGAAAAGACTGCACGCATCGCCGGTCTTTAGCACCTTAAAGATAAACGCCGAGTTGAGTGACCTCGGAATACAAACGTCGGGACTTCTTAGCAAACAGGATGGAGTTTTGGGCACAATCGTCCATGGTCTCCTCTGTCAGAGGAAAGCGTTGGCCGAAGCACTCAAGAAGCTTGCGGTCGAGTTTCCGGCGGCTGCTGCAGACTTAAAAAAGTTATTATCAGAAGGCTCGGAGTTTAGAGCAGTATCAGACGATCTGTTGCAGTACGTTTGTGCACATTGTGCTGAAACTATTGATATGAGACGTAAAAATTTTAAGACGAGAAGTGACGCCCTAACGTTTATACTGCAAAGTATACCTCCTTCAGAAACACACCTGTTTCAGGAGGAAAAGCTATCGGGCTTTATAAGGGAGAATGGTGGCACGTCCCGTATATTTCCTTCTCGCTCCGGAAAGGCCCCGGATAAGGAAAGGCAGTTTTTTCAGCAGTCCACTAAAGGTAGCCAGCCCGTTACATACCGTTCACAAAAAGCCAAGAACCCAGTTTGGCACACTCGCCCAACCCAGGCAGCTTCTCAGAAGCGAAACCAATCAAGGGGTAAACCAAAGAGAGCCGATAGGAAGGAGCAACGTCAACAACGCCGTAAATATTGACAAGGTATTCAGAGGGGGGCGATTGAAAAATTACAAGCAACAGTGGCGAGATTTGGGAGCCCCAGTGTCTGTCTTAAAGATAATAACCAGCTATGCGTTGCCATTCGCACAAAAACCTCCATCTATCCCACTAAGCCAAAAAATGATAGAGGAATTCGCCACAAACCCCTCAAAACTAATGACCAAAGAAATATCGACTCTACTAAATTTAGGCGTTATCGAAAAATCAACGGCCAAGACGGGCTTTTTGTCAAGAATGTTCTTGATACCCAAACAAAACGGCAAGTTGCGGCAAATTTTCGACCTTCGGCGACTAAACCTTTACTTGGGTTCAAGGAAATTTCGGCTAGTAAATCAGAACTACGTCCCCAAATTTCTCCAGAGGAACGACTACATGGGAAAGATAGATATCTCTCAAGCATACTTCCACATACCAATACGAGAAAGTCATCGCCGCTACCTCACTTTCTCATACGAAAACCAGCTTTATCAAATGACTTCCCTTCCGTTTGGTCTCTCAAGCGCTCCACTAGCTTTTTCCCGAGTAAGCAAATGGGTGGCAAGCATGTTAAGAGCGCAAGGTATTCGCGTACTAGTCTATCTAGACGATTTTTTATTCGCCCACCAGGATCCTCAAATATTGGAGTCACAAATGAAGTACTACTATTGAAGTACTACTAAATGAAGTACACTATTACTCTACTCCAAAGTCTGGGCTGGGTCCTAAACTTGGAAAAATCAATTTTGAAAGCTTCACCGGAAATAGAGTACTTAGGCATAATTTGGAATACGTTTGCAAACAGAAAGAGCCTACCGAAACAGAAATACGACCAGTTGTTAAAGGATCTGCAAAGACTAGCAAAAGGCCAGTGTTGGAGCTGGAGTCAAGGCACGTCATTGATAGGGAAGCTGGGATTTGCATCTTTGGTGACTCCCCTAGGGCGTCTGTTTATGAGAAACTTGCAAAGAGCATCTCGTGCCTTACCAGAAATGTACCCCACAAAGATGTGCTTGCTGCCAAGGGCGGCCATGGACGACTTAAACTGGTGGATAAAGAACCTATCCTGTCCGGGAAGAATGTTCGTTCCCGAACCAAAGATATTCATTACCACGGACGCTTCCAACATAGGCTGGGGAGTACAAGTAGGGAACTTTCACCTCTCTCAGCAGTGGACCAAGGAACAACTAGATTGGCACATAAATCGAAAAGAGCTGTTTGCAGTCTCAATGGCGCTGGTCAAGTTCTCAGAAGTAATAAAAGGACAGGCTGTAATGGTACAGTCAGACAACAGAACTGTGGTGGCGTATGTGAGAAACCAAGGTGGAACGAGATCAATGACCCTACTGGAATCGACAAAGGAGTTACTTCTGCTGGCCCATCATCTAAGGGTGGACCTTATACCTTTTTACATCCCAGGTCGATACAACAACATAGCAGACTCCCTCTCTCGAGGCAAAAATCTCCCAGATTGGTATCTCAGCAAGGATATAACGACGATAATATTTCAGAGGATGGGCACGCCCCAAATAGATCTGTTTGCGACAAATCTGTCCAAAGTAGTCCCCCATTATGTGACTCTAGATGCCAAAGATCACCAAGCGTTATTTGTGAACGCATTCAGCAGGGTATGGCACTTCCAGTTGGCATGGATTTTTGCCCCTCCACCTCTCATCCCCAAGGTGCTGCAGCACCTGAACAAGGCCTCGGGGTCATATCTTGTAGTGGTGCCAAGATGGGAAAACGTTTTCTGGAGAGGAGACCTCAAAAAGAGGTCTGTGGACGCGCCTTTTCGAATTGGGAACCTGGACAAGCACTTGATAGACCTATCAACCAATCAGCCCCCGCCGGGATTGAAAGATCTTTCTTTGGAGGTCTGGAAGGTACGGGGTGGGGCCAACTAACTGCAGACCTTCAGACGGAAGATGTTGCCCTTCTCCAGTCTGCTTGGCGGAAATCAACGTGGAAAACCTACAGTTCCTCATGGAAACAGTGGACTTCGTGGTGTAAACAGTACGGGGCAAAACCTGATAGGCCTCGTCCACAGGAAGTTGCGTCATATTTAAGCTTTTTATTCAGAGTCAAAAAGTTGGCATACGCAACGATTTTAGTGCATAAGTCGGTGATAGTGACTTTTTCAGATCCTGAGCAAGTCAAAAACTTAACCTCTCACCCGCTTATTACATCAATGCTGAAGGCAATTAATTTACAGAAACAGGCCTCCATGATTCCTAAGACCCAAATATGGAATATTCAGGATCTCTTATTCTGGTTAGAGACTCATCCACCAGACAAGAAGAGTGTTTTCCAAGTTTCACGTTATGTGTCGTTGTTATTACTGCTGGCATCGGGACGAAGAGTCCATGACCTGACCCTTCTTAGCATAGGTACCGAAAATTACATTAATACAGAGACGTCGATAACATTCTGGCCTATCTTTGGTTCAGAGACGGATGGTACAAGAGGTCGTCAATCAGGATGGTTATTAAGTAAATCAGATAACTTATCCTTCGATCTAGTAAGCTGGGTTACGTGCCTGATTGAAGTGACATCGGAGAGACGAAAATCTCAAGAGAATTTGCATAATCTTTTTATAACCACCCGAGGAAAGGTGAAGGCTGCATCCAGAGCAGTAATAGCGGGTTGGTTAAAGACCACCTTTAAAGAAATAGGCATCGTTTGCACACCAGGTTCAGTAAGATCAGCAGTTGCGTCGTACGACTACATAAGCGACACACCTCTAGATGAAATTTTAAGGCGGGGGAATTGGAGAGGATCTACAAACTTCTTCAAACACTACTGTAAAGAAGCCGAAAGGCCGAGAAGGCCTAGTGGAAATGCACTACGTACCACTTTCGAAGCTATAGATATAGTGCAATTGATGTATTTTTGTATCGTTGTTCATTAATTGGAACCCTTTTCGCGATTCATAATAGTTTTATCAATACAAGATGTAAAAGGATAATAAATATTTTATTCTCGCTGTACTAGAATATTTTTATTGGTTTCCTATCAGAAAACTAAATTCCAAGTGACATATATATTTACTTTAGATAATTTATTCTAATATACAAGACGATCAGTGTCACAGTACGCTGGCATCTTGGAGCCGGCAGATGGTAAACACTTCTCCGAAAGGTCAAGCCGAAGGCACAGAACTGAAATACTACCGTTTTCTACCCCGAAGGGAGGAAAACGATTTTTTCAGGTCTTGCCGAGGCTTGACCTGAGCAATGCCTTGCCGACTCTTTCGGAAGCAGGTACTAACGAAAGAAGCGGGCGGCGCGCGACACGCTGCGGCGCCGCCCGCTCGCTGCCGCCCCGGCCGCGCGGGGGCATTCCCCTGCGCCGCTCCACTCACTCATAGACGAGACTACGTAGGTAAGAGGATTTTGTGTGCTGTAGGAATGATAGTTAATCTCCGAAAAGTCAAGCCTCGGCAAGACCTGAAATAATCGTTTTCCTCCCTTCGGGGTAGAAAACGGTAGTATTTTATCTATTGGTACTCTTATCTTTGCTTATAAACAGACTTGTCTAGATAAAATACTTTAATAGATATTTTTCAGATTATCTTAAAAAAGTATAGTGAAAACGTGTTTCTAGTGTTTTTTTTTCCTAAAAATGGCTTAATTAAGTGTATTTTACATTAAATATTTGAATTGGATGATTTTATGCAATGGAAACAGTAAAAAAAGAGAGAGATTTTCAACATACACACATCAAAAGTGTCTAGGGATCAACATATATTTTTGCAATAACTTTTCTCCTGATTGATATTAATTAAAATTTTCTTTAAGGATTCATCAAATAAAGTGTTTTCGTTTGTCACAGTAACGATAAACCAAGTCACCTTTGCATTAATAAAGAAATTTGCCATTTTCCTAATAAAGGGATTTTTGACATTTGAACCACTAACATTAAAGTTCGAAAAGAAGACTGAAATAACAGTTTTCTTTAAAATTTTATTGGGTAACTTAAACAATTAATAATCCGTGTTTCTACCGCGAACACTAACAACACAAGAACATCGGTTTGGCATACTCAAAATGAGTGCATCCAAATCACGCTGTGGAATGGCCGCCCATGTTCGTTGCAACAACAAAAAAAGGTCTTCTTGCGTCTGGATACCCTCCATATTCGGCAGAGCTCTTCTCTGTAGCATATCCCATGCATGCTCAATCGGGTTCAAGTCTGGCGACTGAGCAAGCCAGAGCAGGACATTGATGTTAGGTGCGGCGAGAGTCTGTCTTACAACTCTTGCGGTGTGCGGTCGTGCATTATCATGCATTAACTGAAATAAGGGACCGATTTGCACTTGTAGAGGAACGATGACGTCAGATACAATCGTCTCAGCATAAATTTGAGCGTTGAGGTTGCCTCTGATCCAAATCAACTCAGTTCTTCCGCCGATCCAAATACCCGCCCATACCATGATGGTTCCACCACTATAAGGATGGACTTCCTGGCAGAATTTTAATCGCTGTTGGCGTCCAGGGGTTCTCCAGTGTCGTATACGTCTTGTATCCGGTCTCATACCAAAACGAGACTCATCAGAAAAGCACACGAAACGCCATTGTTCTTCTGCCCAATTTCTGTGTTCAAGAGCCCATTGATATCGAATCATACGATTGTGCATTGCTATAGGTGGTACCCGTAGTGGTCTTCGGGAATGAAGGTTCACTTCATGCAAGCGGTTTCTGACTGTTTGGTCGCTAATTAAGTTCCCTGAAGAGTGATGAAGCCTCACGGCTAACATCATGGCGGTTATTGTTGGAGCTCTTCGAGTTAAGATTTGAATGTATCGGTCTTGTCTCCGTGTGGTGCAGCGATACCGTCCTCCATGGCGCTCAGCCACGGTACCAGTGCTTCGGTAACGTGTCCAAAGTCGACTGATAACACTCTGACTTGTATTCAGAGCTAAAGCCACAGTACGTTGCCGGGAACCAGCTTCTATCATTCCCACGGCTCTGAGCATTTCTTCCCTGCTTAAATGACGTCGCCGCTCCATAATAACGTTGGTTTTAATCAGTAGTAGGGAAACAGTAGCACTAATAATGTCTTCAATGCGTTGTATGTTTTTATAGGGAAAATATTGACAGCTGATTTTCATCTTTTACTCGAATTTGATTAACAGTTCCTGTTTCAAATTATGAAATGCACCAAAAAGGATCCATATAAATTTATAAAATCATAAATTTATTACAAAGCCACATCTCAATCTCAAGAAATCCGCATAAAAATGCTTGATCCCTAGACACTTTTGATGTGTGTATTTGAAACATTGATGGGTGAATTAAGGAATGATGAGGCGAAGTTCTTTAACTACTTTCGAATGTCTTTTTCCTCTTTCGACGATCTCTTGGGAAGAATTTCAATGGACATAAAATTACAAGACACAAGATTTAGAGAGTGCATTTGTCCACAACAAAGGCTGTCCATATGTTTAAGGTACGTCCTTTTTTTTTCAAATAAGTATTTATATAGGAAATGCTCTTCCAAGGTGGCTAGTTGGATTGTAATATAGTTTTAGGACTTCAGGAGTTTAATAAAATACAGATAAGTATGCAATTATTGAAATATTTTTATTGGAAACCGTCACATGAGAGCTTTTGTTTATGTCGTCTTGATTAAGTCATAGTGACTAAATTCCTTCAAAATCATAATCTAATACACTCGATGCTTCAGAAGATGGTTGAGAATGATACGATGACTGCGAGGTTGGTTATGGTGAACGTACGAACGCTGCCGTTTGCTGAAGAGATTGTAATGCACTTGTCGCTGCAGGAGATGGTTGAGAATGATACGATGACTAGGGTTGCCACCTTTTTTGTTTGCAGTTAAAGTACATTGGTTAAAATAGGTAAGAAAAAAAGTACATAGCATCAAAATAAAGTACAATTTATTTTCAGTCACTTTCCGCTGTCTGTCCGTATGTACGCATAGATCTTTAAAACTACGCAACGGATTTTGATACAGTTTTCTTTAATAGATAGAGTGATTCAAGAGAAAGGTATATAGTAGAGAAACAATGATAATTTTAGAGGTTTCTAATGTGATGTCTCAATAAACAATTTTTTTTGCGCTTACACTGCAAACGCTGGCTGAACCGTACGAGATAGATCAAAATAATATACTACAGTACTGTATACCTTAAATAATTCTACAAAAAATTCCGCGATGGCATATGTTTATCTCTTACGGATAACAAAAAACAACTAGAACCTTATAGTATTTTTTATTGTTTTTCAAAGTATTCACCACGTAGTTTAATACACTTTTCCATTCGCTCAACCAGTTATAACATTTATTCCACTAAGTTCAAAATGGCTGACTTTAAAGCGTCGACTGGTTCTTCACCGGACTGGAACCTTTGACCACGAAAACTTTTATAATTTTAGGAAATGTAAAGAAATCATTAGGGCTTGGGTCAGGACTGTATGGAGTATGGTCAAGAATTTCTACCTTTTCCTGCTTCAAATACTCAATCGTTTGACGAGCGCTGTGTGAGCTTGCGTTGTCGTGGTGCAGGATGATGTGTCGCTTTGAGTTAGATTTTCGAAGTTCGGCGATATTCGGCGGTATCCAACGGCAAACTAGCTTTCTCACACCAAGCGCTTCATGCAAGATCTTCTGAATGGTTGTCCCTGAGATGCCTAACAGAGCCTCTATCTCTCGATGTGTCACATGACGATCTTCGAGAATTAGTTGTCTCACAGCAATGATGTTATTTTCAGTGAAGGCGGATTTTGGGCGTCCTTCGCGAGATTTAATAATAATAATATATCCTTTATTTCAGGCAACTAGGCCCATAAAAAACAATAAACAAATACAAAATCTTATAAATAAACTAATACACAACAAATTTAAAACACTTAAAAACTAGTTAACACTGTTGAAATAAAAAACACGATGCATTCTAATAGATGTTGTGGTTTATTACAACAGAAACAGAGCTTCCTGTTTACCGTTTGAATAAGACGGCGAGTGCGCCTAAGCGCTCCGCGATAAAAATTCCCTTTTTGGTGAAATCTGGACGATACTTGTAAAATAAAGAGACCTGCACCTGTGCTTCATTGAGAACTTATAGTGCAGTGTTGATTTTTGGAGTTCAACCATCCCACGGGTGGATTTAAGAAGATTTTGCTCGCCGGCCGGCAGCCCATACCTGCAAATGATCCCGTGCACATGAACGAGGTATCTCCACATCTTCCTGGTTTCTGAGTGGGATCTCTGGATTGCCAAGGTACGTGGGCTTGTTTTGCTGCTAATAATTCTCTGGTATTGGTTTGTCGAGGATTCATCAATAGGGAAATTGAATGACCATTGAGGTCCGCCATTACATATAAAACATAGGTTCTTAGTTTAAATTTTTATAAAACCTTTCACAAAGGTGCAGGCTATTTACACGCCTCACCATAATTTTGGTATATAGGTATATGAACATTAAGTCCATATTGACTAGTGCTTCCGTGGCAACTAGAACCGTCAGTAAAGTACTAAAAAGGAAATATGTGGTAGGATGGAACAAACATGTAAGTCAGGCTCACAGGAAGGCTCGGCTTGATTTTAATACCTGGGTACTTTATGGGAAGCCGCGTACGGGACCAGTATATTTGAGTATGTGTGAAAGCAGAAAGGGTTTTAAGCAAAAATTGAAGTGGTGCCAAGATCATGCGGACCAAATAAAAATGGACATATTAGCATCGAAATACGAGTCTAAAGATTTTGGTAGTTTCTGGAAACAAACGGCTCACTTGAATCCTAAGCCGAGTGTTCCTGTGAGTGTTGGCAACCAAGAAGGTAACCATAATATTGCTAATATGTTTCAAAAGCTGTTTACAATAGAATCAATGAGTTGTGTAAAGAACAACTTATGTAAGCCAGACGTCAGACCAGGAGAGTCTTACACGCGAATAACGGCCAAGGATGTTAGAGGCGCCATTCAGAGAATGAAGCGAGGTAAGTCGCCTGGTCATGACGGCTTAAATATTGAACATATGCGCTATGCAGGTGTACACATGCCTTGAGTCTTAAGCTTGCTGTTTAACTTCTGTATAGGACATTCATTTCTCCCTGGGGATATGATAAAAACTGTAGTGGTTCCAATAATAAAGGATAAAACCGGGGATCCATCTGATAAAAACAACTACAGGCCGATATCATTGGCCACTACCACGGCGAGAGTCCTTGATAGTATCGTGAACGCGCAGCTAAACGAACACCTTCAGATACACGACTTGCAGTTCTGTTTCAGACCCAACCTGTCAACTGAAATGGCGGTTATGTGTCTGAAACAAACGGTCAGGTACTATACTGAAACTCCAGTCTATGCATGTTTTCTTGATCTCTCAAGGGCTTTCGACCTGGTATCTTATGATATTCTGTGGCATAAGTTGTTAAGTGAGACCAATATACCGAGGGAGACGGTATCTCTACTTAAATACTGGTATGATAAACAATTGAATGTTGTAAAATGGGTGAACGCACACAGTCAGCCCTATAATTTACAGTGCGGAGTCCGTCAAGGGGGGCTATCCTCTCCTAGTCTCTTCAATTTATTTGTGAACCGGCTTATTGGCGAGCTTAATGGAACCATGGTCGGGTGCTCTATAGATGGTAATATGGTAAATAATATCAGTTATGCGGATGACATGGTTTTGTTGAGTCCGTCGATTGGGGCAATGAGGAGACTACTGGGGATTTGTGAGACTTACGCACAGACACACGGGCTCAAATATAATACCAGTAAGAGTGTTTTTATGGTATGTAGGGCGGGGAGCAAGGCACCTAGTAATATACCCCCTATTAAGATATGTGGAGCTACTCTCACGAGGGTTTTTAAATTCAAATATTTAGGGCACGTGTTGACGGATAGGCTACAATAGACGATGAAGACTTGGAGAGGGAACGGAGGGCGCTGTCAGTCCGCTGTAATATGGTGGCCCGCAGATTTGCGCGATGTAGCACAGATGTGAAACTGATGCTTTTCAGAGCCTTCTGTCAGACTTTCTATACCTGCAGTCTGTGGATCAATTATACGAGGCGGGCTTACAACGCCCTTCGGGTGCAATATAACGACGCTCTGAGGATACTGCTGAAAAAGCCTCGGTATTGCAGTGCTTCTGCTATGTTTGCGGAACATTGATTTAAATAGTAAAGATACGGTCATCAGAACATTTGACGGACGCGGTCGCCCTACAAAACACTAGCGCCATCCATGATAACTAAAATGTCAATCGGCGTGGTCTGCTCCTAGACGTAGCCTTGTAAGAGCGGGGTGTGGTATTTTTCGAGGTACAAAGAAATAAAAAAAAACCTTTTAGTTTCTGAATTTTATATTTGTTATACATAAAAATACATTTTAATTTGCTTTTAATAAACAATCAAAAATAATTTTTTACATAATTTAATCTTATAGTAATATTATTAAATCTTTTTATTTCATCGGCTGCAACGCGCGCCGCTGCAAAGTTATGTCGCACTTTTACGCGGCTTCGCGTTGTCTATGCTAAAGGTTGAGACAAACAAGAAAGAAAATTGTTTTAAATAATGTTAGAAGTTGATTTAATGACATATTTTTAACTTACCGGTGATATGAAATGTTATATTTTTTTTATTGTGCTTTACGTCGTAGTTCACGCAACCCTTCACGACACAATTTGGCATTTTTGCTTGTAAAACTGACGACCCCTCCCGAAGATAGCCGATCGCGTTCTAGTTCACTTCGATAAAGGTTAGACCACTTTGGGACCAAGTTCGAGGCGTCATTATAACATGCGATCCGCCCAGTCCTTACGAAGTAATATATATGTCAATGTTGCGGAAGCACGTATCGACGATTTCTTCGCCGTCATACGCAACAGAACGGCATCTATGATGAGCAGGGTCCGCGGTAGTTCCAGCAGTATCGTCAGGGCGTTAGCGGATAAAATAAATAGTCCGTTTATTGTATATTGGGCAGGTGTACACCTGCAATCCAATAAAAAGTAATTTTTGTTTTGTCATGCTTACTAACACATACTAACTTATATATAATGCTTTTTGTACCTACTAACAACCTACTAACATTATTTGTAATGATTTCTATGGGCCCTTAGGTCTGAAATAAAGATAATAATAAAAATAATAATTACTGAATACTGAATTAATAAAACATTTTGCAATATAAAAATCGTCAACCATTTCTCTTCACAGAAAACCAGAGAGTATATAGTAGGAGTGGGTGATACAAATCGTATATAGATAACGTGACCATTTATTTTTTGTCTCAAAACGGGACATTGGTTTATTAAGGTCAATTAACAGGATGTCAATGAAAAAAAAAACTTTTTATTTTTTTTTATTTAGCTATAGTCAGTTAGCTTAAAAGTTACGAATTAAAAATATATATACTTACCCCAAAAGATAAGTTATATTTATATTTATCAGATGAACAAATTTGCTTTCATATAGCTGGTGATGATTTTAAGTAAGAATGAAATTCTTAGTACGTTTTTTTTTTATATTCACCTTCGTCTAAAATTTTTGAACAATTTCCCATGCGGGGACCTTTAAATCAGTCCAATAAAATATCTCCATTTCTATGGTGAGTAGTAGTAGTCTAACCTTCAAGTTTCAATACAGCTTGATGAAAACTTGTTGACTGAGCGTGTAAAAATAAAGCCACAGTTTGGAATTAAAGTCACCCCAAGAAGCTCAATATGATCGGTTATCTGCACGGTTACAACACGGAAAGTAGAAGCCGTTTCAAATTGGCTCCTTTTTGCGGAGAAGAGACACGCCTGGATCTTAGCTGCATTAAACTTAACCAAGTTGGCATCGCCCCATTTGGAGACAGCCTTCAAGGACAAGTTCAAGCGCCCAACCATGTCCTCACGGAGATACTGGATCTGTGACCCACCAGCTCGCGCGCTGGACACATATCTCTCAGAAACTATGCTGTCGTCTGCATACACAAAGGTACCGGGCGCAGATCGTTAATGTGCAGCAAGAATAAAGTTGCTGAGAGAACAGACCCCTGAGGGACCACGGCATTAATTGCCAATTGGCCAGACGAGCAGCTATCAATGGCCACTCGAATGGACCGATCTCTCAAGAAGTCTTAAATCCAAACGCAAAATTGAGTGGGTAAACCGAAGGAAGGAAGCTTAGCAATAAGGCTATCGTGCCAGACCCTGTCAAAGGCCTTGGAGATGTCAAGGGAAACAGCAAGTGCTTCCCCGTGCCTCTTAATGGCCTCACTCCAGATATGAATGTTAATGTCAAATATAAACTACGTAAAAAACACGTAACAACAACAACAAAACAAATATCGAGAAGTGGGCGAACGAAAAATCTGTCAAATAAATAGTCAACTAAGCGCGAGCGACGTCTTGGCCATTCTCGGCTATATTCACATCGACCGATGAGTCCGTTGACGCGGTCTCAGAAAACGGGACAATTTTGCGTCCCAGAGATCATTGCGGGGACACCGGGACTCGTAATTATAAAAAGGGACAGTCCCGATCAAAACGGGACGTCTCACATACGTCAATATTCCACATTTACGCGGCCAAAATTGAATTTTAAAAAATTACGGTAAACACATAAAATGGTACATGCAGAGCTAGAAGACAGTTCCAAGAATCCTAACTGAGCCCCACCATATACCTGCGATACACCCCGACCGCTTTCAGGTAGTCAGTACTTGACCGTCAACCCGTGCGCTTGTTTTTGCTGCTTAAAGTTACAAACACAAAAGTTACAACATTTTTATTTTTTTTTCGGTGTCAGTTTTTGAAGTGAAAGTGATGGATTCTAATAACACAAGTATGGATCTTTATTTATATTATTGTTTACTTACCCAAAATGCCCAATTCGAATAATTAGGGGGTTTCAAACACACGCGTTGTTTTAGACAAATTTTGAAGTAATTTTGAACTTTAAATGTGAATTTGTTGTATTTCTCGATGAGATACGATCGTCATTATTTTTTTATTTGAAAGTACAATCCTTAGAATAAAAGGAAATATAAAAACTAGCTGCGGAAGAGTGCGGATGACAAAACGGGGCACCTTTTTAACCATTAATATTTTATATGACAATATAACCATTTTTTATTAGTTAAGTAATCTTAGCTTTCATTGTTTTAGATACTTCAAGCACATCAGGTGTGAAAATTGTTACTCGGAAATACCTTTATCTGATTATGAAAAATGAGAATTTACCGAATTTCGATGCAAAAGTGAATTATTTAGAAAGTCATTTATTATTAAACTATGGCAATTAATTAACAATAGATGAGGACATAAAAGACATAAAACAAAGATTTTCTTTATTTAAGTCGGTGTTAAAGGACAAATTGGCCAAATGCCATAGAAAGGAAGAGATTTTCTTAAAAAACAATGATTCTTGTTTAATGGAACATTTCAACTACCTACCCATAAAATCATTGAATCGGCCGGGACGGCCTTCGAAATCATTTGAAGAATTAAGTGAACGAAGCAAGCGTCGAAAAACCGAAAAAATCCGAGCAACTGTGGGAGATGACGTCATTGTTCACGCTGCACAAACAACCTTAAGTGTACAAGGAAGAAGGGATGCGTCGAAAATCCTAAAAGAAATAACAAATTTCCCTAGTCGAGCGCAAGAATACAGAAAAGCAGTCGACGAAAAAAAGAAAAAAGATAGTGTTACTCCTTTGACACCCCTACAAGCCTTAACTATGTTCGTTGAGGCTGATCTAACAAGACGTCAGTACGAAATCATTCGAAACACGAACAAGGTATTTTATCCCCCATATTATCTATTGTTACAAGCAAAACAAGAATGTTATCCACCAAAGGAATGTTTACGGGTCACAGGTACCTGCGCGGAGAGCAGCTTACAAAGCCTTATTGACAATACCGTTACACGGTTATCAATTTTCTTGGAAGAAGTGCTATTGACGCTTAACGAAGAACAAAGAAATTCACTGAATATAATTTGTAAATGGGGTTGCGATGGCTCCCAACAAGCTCAATACAAACAAAAATTTGATGGTGATGGTGAATCAGATGCAAGTATATTTTTGAGCTCGTTTGTGCCCCTTAGAATAGTATATGGAAAGGATAAAAAAAAAGTTATCTGGCAGAACCCCACGCCATCATCCCCACGATTTTGCCGCCCAATAAGATTTCAGTTTGTTAAAGAGTCTACTGACGTGATAGAGGAAGAAATAAGATACGTTGAAAGTTCTGTGTAAGCACTGAAACCCACTGAAATAAATTTGAACCAAACAAAATTTTCATTTGATCATTTTTTTTGAAATGACTATGGTAGATGGAAAAGTATGCAATGCTGCAACCGGAACAAAGTCTACTAGTCGGTGCTATATTTGTGGTGTAACATCGAAAGACTTCAACAAAATTGAATATAAAAAGGAAACATCAAGTTTTACGGGTGTTAATTTTGGGCTTTCTGTATTGCATGCCAGAATTAGATTATTTGAAAGTGTTTTACATTTGGCATATAAATTACCAGTAAAAAAATATAGGGAAAGGAGGTCTGAGGAAGAAAAACAACTAGAAGAAAAAACAAAGAAGCACATCCAAGAAAGATTTCGGATTGAAACTGGATTATTGGTAGACATGCCCAAATCAAATTTCGGAAATACCAATGATGGTAACACCAGTAGAAGGTTTTTTACAAATCCCCATTTGGCAGCAGATATAACCGGGATAAACTATGAACTGATTTATAGATTAAAAGTTATATTGGAGACAATTTCAAGTGGACATAAGATAGATTCACAGAAATACGATTCTTATGCCAAAGATACTGCAAAATTATATGTAAGCCTTTATGGATGGCACCCTATGACTCCGACCATGCATAATATATTGACACATGGTGCCACTATAATAGAAAATGCTTTGCTGCTGGTCAGCTATCCGAAGAAGCCGCAGAGGCCCGGAATAAACACTTCCGTGTATATCGCGAAAACTTCGCCAGGAAATTTTCTAGGGAAAATTGTAATATTGGTGTGTACCATAGATTACTACTGAGTTCGGATCCAAATATTAGCAGCCTGAGGCCCAAGAAGAGATCAATCAATCCCCAGAACATTTTGCCCGGAAACAATAAACATGCTAATGCCAGAATATCCCGACGAACCAGACTCAGATAGCGAGTAGCAAGATGAATCCATTACGTGATAATATTTTTTTTTGTGTAATATTCTTCTGTTGTATTAATTTGTTTGTAATATTGTACAAATTTTGTGTGTATTTCTATGGATTGAATAAATAATTATGTGAAATAATGATTTTTTACCTTAATTTACAAAAAAAACTTAACTAAATAAAAAAAAATACTCTTAAGAGATATGTAAGACGTGATATAAGTAAACAAATAATTTTGGCCGCGTAAATGTGGAATATTGACGTATGTGCGTCTGGTCACGTTATATATAGATACAATACCTATATATTGGTACAATATCCAATACCTATATATCGGACGGCACTGAATCTATATATGTATCAGGTATCCGCGTATCTAATGCGTTGATGTTGGTATGATAAGTCATAAAACAAAAACACCACACAATATCCGTATCGCACTATGATATTCGGTTCAAACTGATATTGTGATACGCGTGTTCGATGCGCGCTGGAATGTCAACACTATACAAAAATACATTCACTGATTTCGAGTATACAGTTACAAATAAAATATAATGATGTTAAATATATCGAACAAAACCGAAACCTAAAAATCACTGTATCTTACATATCAGTTTCGTTTCAGAGTTCCACACAGATTCAGCCAATATATAGATATTGAAATATATAGATGCGATATCCGATATTCAAAACCGATACATAGGTACGATTTTATACAGAGTAAAACCGATAATACCCATGCCTAGTATATAGAGATTCTGTCATAGTGATGTAGAAACACAAACTATTAGATAGTGAGGTGCTTGACATCTCAATTCTCAACACTCCTCCTCAAATTTAACATTTCATACATTTAAATTTGGTATCAAGCACATCACTAGAGATACATACTCATTATAAAACAACTTGTTACATTTTAACTTAAAATTATCCATTATAACTTAAATATTATACTCATATTTATAACTTTAGTTTCACATAGTAGCTTAATCTTGCACACTTGCACAACTTAATATCAACAATCATAGAATGACAATTTAGAGTAATACTCATCCTATCTTAATACACTTTAGCACATAAACTGGTTACTAAATTTTAAAAACTTCTCTTTACCTAGACTCTTTGTCATTAAACTTCTTTTTCAATTCTTTTATAATAACATCTCCATTTCCAATTATCAAAATGTCATCGACATAGATTAGCATCCAACAGTCATCCTTGTAGTACTGTACTTAGTACAGTACTACAAGGATGATTATTGTATGTACTACTAGTACATACAATAATCATATTCTGAACGTTGAAATCCATTTTTCTTTGCAAATTCATCTATGGTCTCATTCCAGCATTTAGGAGATTCTGTTAAACCGTAAAGTGCTCTCTTTAGTTTCAATACTGTTTTAGAATTAAAGTTCGGCCGTTCAGAGAATGCGTTCCTGACACCTATCAGTTAGTCAAGACTAGTGATGGGCACAACATAACACTGAGTTCGTTACCGTTCCTCCAAAATGAACCGCCGCATTATTTTAAGATTATTTTCGTTTTAAATTGGCGGAATCATTTAAAATTTATATTTTAGTTATTTAAGTGGAAACCAAAAAAAGGTAATATTCATATAATAAAATTGTTTTATTTATTCTTTGTTACAAAGTTACAATCTGTATTTCTATGCAATAAAGTAAGTACATTGAATTGAATGTGCGTACAGAATATTAATCAGACTCCGATTCGCTTGAGGAGGTGGTGTCTTCATCATCTTCGCCTACATGTATAATTATATTATTATCAATAACAGAATCAATCCTCATATCTCGGTCAAAATGTTCCAAAATCAGGTTTTTAGTCTTCTCAACAACCTTTGCCCAGTCATCTCTTGTGACTTCCCCGCAGGCTTCTTTTAATAGGGTCATCATCTTTTTCGTGCTGAATGGCGGGGAAGTATTGTGGCGGGCGGCGTAACCTTTTATTTGAGCCCAGATTAGCTCGATCGCGTTATATTGGCAATGATAAGGAGGAATTCTTAGAACGCGATGACCGTACTCCAGAGCCAGTTCATCGATTTCGTATCGCACATTTGCCGCTTTATTTTTTTTAACTAATTTAATTAGCTCTGCTTTTAGCATCTGCATATTTGCGTCAATGCCTTTTGCTTGTAACCAAGCCACCATTTCTTCTTTTTTATTAGCTTGGGTAGGTGGTTTCTGTATTTGAACCGAGTGATAGGAGGCATTATCCATGAATATTACAGAAGGCTCTGGTAGGCTGGGCAAAAGCACGTTCTGGAACCACTCTTTAAATGTAGTGGCATTCATTTCCTCGTGGTAGTCATTTGTGGTTTTTGATTGAAATGCCAGTAACGCGTTCTCCACAAAGCCGTATTTTGCAGAACCTGCGTGGCATATTATCAGACGGGCCCCCTTACCCATTGGTACTTTTGACGTCGACGCTTGTGTATCATCCGTCCAATAACGGGAAACCGTGTGATTGGCGTTTAGCCATGTCTCGTCAATGAACACGACATTATCCCAGTTATCAATTTTTTTTGCTTCTCTCAAAAAACTTATCCGTTTTAAAATTATGTCGTATCGTTCTAATAAAAATTTTCTTTTGTCTGTTTTTTTATACGAAAAACCAATATCTTTTAAGATTTTGGTTAAGGCAGTTTTACCCCCGCTAAACAGTCCAGCTTCTCTTAACGATGCCAAAAGCTTCTTCCTGTTGAGATATTCATTTCTGGAATAGTAACCATATATATGATTTCTGATTGCATCGGCGTCAAAGGTGTCAATATCTGTCACGGGTTTAGTTTACGTTTCTTCTTCGGAGTACGTAAAATATTATCTTCCATGCCAGTAGAGCCGAACTTTTCTTTATTAATATTTGTTATCGTTCGTTTGCTAACTCCAAGCGCCTGAGAGACGCGTTCTTGTACTTGTTCGACACGTACCAGGGGTCCGCAATTTTGCCGCTCCCGCTCAAAGTAATCTTGCAGCTTGATGATTAACTCACGGGCTCCACTTTTCAATGTTTGTCCACGTTTAGGCATTATTATGCACCAAAAGTAAAAAGAACGCAATACAAAACACAATCGAAGTCCGATTTAGCGCCGATGTCAGTTTGAAAAGCAGAAACAGTCCATTAAACGAAAGCCGGGTAATCAAATAAAAACAGATCGAAAACACTTGAAGAACGTGGTCTATGCGCACGAAACGACAACAGACGACTGTTTTAGCGTCACAAAATGGCGGCCCAACGCCATTTGGGGTTACCATTTTCAATCTAAATATAAGATAAGATAAGATAAGATTTCTTTATTTGCTCCAAACATGTGTACACATACATAATAAAAACGCATGTGAGATAACATAAAAATGAAAATAAAGTTCAGACATGTTTGCCTATACTATGGCGTGCAAATGTTTTAAATAATTAATTTGACAATTTTAATTTAAACCCAATAATATAAATTGATACAGATTAGCAATAATTAAAAAAATAAATTTCAAAACTATACATCACAAAAATAAAAATATTAAATGTCAAATTATACACAACAAAACGAAACAAAAGTAAAAAAAAATATCATATGCCAAAAGTAAAAAATAAAATAAAGTCAAATTGTACATGTCAAAACTAAAAATAAAAATTTTAATATCAGAAGTATACATGTCAAGATTAATAACATACAATACATATAAAAATGCTACTTTCTTTCGCGCGTTCGGTTTGGTCATAGTTTTATTTTTATATTTCATAAAAGTTATCTTATAGTCCATTATTTTCAAATTCTTAAAAAGAAAAACAAAGCGTATTATTTTATATTATAAGTATAACTGTATAAGAACAGATTACGATACTTGCCTGTTATTTTTAGCACAGCACTACAAATATAAAGCGCTGACATAACCTTGTAATAGCGCAGTATAGATTTAGAAAAATATTGTTTACCAAGTTATTTGACACTCAGTTTGGCACAAAATTATAACATTCATTGATTATTGATATAATAATGTTGTTTTAATGCTCATCAATTGTTAAAACGGTAAACAACCAGCAAAAATATTTTTATCGTAACTGCAACGCCATTACAAAGTTACGTCGTCAGTTCAATCGCGACGTGTCAGGAACGCATTCTCTGAACGGCCGTAGTATAAAAATCCATATAATAAAAATTCGTCTTGAACTTTTTTTTTTTTTTATGTATGTTACCTCATAACTCGGAGATGGCTGGACCGATTTGGAAAATTCTTTTTTTGTTTGAAAGGGTACACTTTCTAGTTGGTCCCATTGTCGTGACGTTTGGATCTGATGATGGGATCGCCGTCATGACCAGGCGACTTACCTCGCTTCATTCTCTGAATGGCGCCTCTAACATCCTTGGCCGTTATTCGCGTGTAAGACTCTCCTGGTCTGACGTCTGGCTTACATAAGTTGTTCTTTACACAACTCATTGATTCTATTGTAAACAGCTTTTGAAACATATTAGCAATATTATGGTTACCTTCTTGGTTGCCAACACTCACAGGAACACTCGGCTTAGGATTCAAGTGAGCCGTTTGTTTCCAGAAACTACCAAAATCTTTAGACTCGTATTTCGATGCTAATATGTCCATTTTTATTTGGTCCGCATGATCTTGGCACCACTTCAATTTTTGCTTAAAACCCTTTCTGCTTTCACACATACTCAAATATACTGGTCCCGTACGCGGCTTCCCATAAAGTACCCAGGTATTAAAATCAAGCCGAGCCTTCCTGTGAGCCTGACTTACATGTTTGTTCCATCCTACCACATATTTCCTTTTTAGTACTTTACTGACGGTTCTAGTTGCCACGGAAGCACTAGTCAATATGGACTTAATGTTCATATACCTATATACCAAAATTATGGTGAGCCGTGTAAATAGCCTGCACCTTTGTGAAAGGTTTTATAAAAATTTAAACTAAGAACCTATGTTCTATATGTAATTGCGGACCTCAATGGTCATTCAATTTCCCTATTGATGAATCCTCGACAAACCAATACCAGAGAATTATTAGCAGCAAAACAAGCCCACGTACCTTGGCAATCCAGAGATCCCACTCAGAAACCAGGAAGATGTGGAGATACCTCGTTCATGTGCACGGGATCACTTGCAGGTATGGGCTGCCGGCCGGCGAGCAAAATCTTCTTAAATCCACCGGTGGGATGGTTGAAACTCTGAACACTGCACTATAAGTTCTCAATGAAGCACAGGTGCAGGTCTCTTTATTTTACAAGTATCGTCCAGATTTCACCAAAAAGGGATTTTTTATCGCGGAGCGCTTAGGCGCACTCGCCGTCTTATTCAAACGGTAAACAGGAAGCTCTGTTTCTGTTGTAATAAACCACAACATCTATTAGAATGCATCGTGTTTTTTATTTCAACAGTGTTAACTAGTTTTTAAGTGTTTTAAATTTGTTGTGTATTAGTTTATTTATAAGATTTTGTATTTGTTTATTGTTTTTTATGGGCCTAGTTGCCTGAAATAAAGGATATATTATTATTATTAAATCTCGCGAAGGACGCCCAAAATCCGCCTTCACTGAAAATAACATCATTGCTGTGAGACAACTAATTCTCGAAGATCGTCATGTGACATATCGAGAGATAGAGGCTCTGTTAGGCATCTCAGGGACAACCATTCAGAAGATCTTGCATGAAGCGCTTGGTGTGAGAAAGCTAGTTTGCCGTTGGATACCGCCGAATATCGCCGAACTTCGAAAATCTAACTCAAAGCGACGCATCATCCTGCACCACGACAACGCAAGCTCACACAGCGCTCGTCAAACGATTGAGTATTTGAAGCAGGAAAAAGTAGAAATTCTTGACCATCCTCCATACAGTCCTGACCCAAGCCCTAATGATTTCTATACATTTCCTAAAATTATAAAAGTTTTCGTGGTCAAAGGTTCCAGTCCGGTGAAGAACCAGTCGACGCTTTAAAGTCAGCCATTTTGAACTTTAGAGTGGAATAAATGTTATAACTGGTTTGAGCGAATGGAAAAGTGTATTAAACTACGTGGTGAATACTTTGAAAAACAATAAAAAATACTATAAGGTTCTAGTTGTTTTTTTGTTATCCGTAAGAGATAAACATATGCCATCGCGGAATTTTTTGTAGAATTATTTAAGGTATACAGTACTGTAGTATATTATTTTGATCTATCTCGTACGGTTCAGCCAGCGTTTGCAGTGTAAGCGCAAAAAAAATTGTTTATTGAGACATCACATTAGAAACCTCTAAAATTATCATTGTTTCTCTACTATATACCTTTCTCTTGAATCACTCTATCTATTAAAGAAAACTGCATCAAAATCCGTTGCGTAGTTTTAAAGATCTATGCGTACATAAGGACAGACAGCGGAAAGTGACTGAAAATAAATTGTACTTTATTTTGATGCTATGTACTTTTTTTTCTTACCTATTTTAACCAATGTACTTTAACTGCAAACAAAAAAGGTGGCAACCCTAGTCATCGTATCATTCTCAACCATCTCCTGCAGCGACAAGTGCATTACAATCTCTTCAGCAAACGGCAGCGTTCGTATGTTCACCATAACCAAACTCGCAGTCATCGTATCATTCTCAACCATCTTCTGAAGCATTGAGTGTAATGATTATGATTTTGAAGGAATTTAGTCACTATGACTTAATCAAGACGACAAAAACAAAAGCTCTCATGTGACTGTTTCCAATAAAAATATTTCAATAATTGCATATCTGTATTTTATTAAACTCCTAAAGTGCTAAAACTATATTACAATCCAACTAGCCACCTTGGCAGAGCATTTCCTATATAAATACTTATTTGAAAAAAAAGGACGTACCTTAAACATATGGACAGCCTTTGTTGTGGACAAATGCACTCTCTAAATCTTGTGTCTTGTAATTTTATGTCCATTGAAATTCTTCCCAAGAGATCGTCGAAAGAGGAAAAAGACATTCGAAAGTAGTTAAAGAACTTCGCCTCATCATTCCTTAATTCACCCATCAATGTTTCAAATATGTTGAAAATCTCTCTCTTTTTTTATTGTTTCCATTGCATAAAATCATCCAATTCAAATATTTAATGTAAAATACACTTAATTAAGCCATTTTTAGGAAAAAAAAACACTAGAAACACGTTTTCACTATACTTTTTTAAGATAATCTGAAAAATATCTATTAAAGTATTTTATCTAGACAAGTCTGTTTATAAGCAAAGATAAGAGTACCAATAGATAAAATAGAATGTTTTATCTTAAAATATATCATATTATCTATAAAGTTATATCAAGTTAGGTACCTTTAGGCTTTATTAACTATTTGTAGAGCATTGTATCTTAAAACATTCAATATACCTATAAACGTACTTAAAATAAGTGTGCTTTAGAACAAATGCTCTAAAAATAATCGAGCTTGAGAAAAAAAACTCTATAAGAATACATGTTCTTTATTGAAACCATCTTTAGAAAGCCCCTATCTAAAGATTACCATGAATAGATTGTCTATAGACAGATTTGTTTTAAACCTCCACTTATGATACGTAGGACTCAGAATTTTAAAATTTTGCTTGCTAGTCATAAATACAATATCTTTGAGTTATTTTGCTTATTATTAGTATAACTAAACTATTTACTGAGATAATACTGAGACTTATTACGTTTATTATTAAAAATACTATGCAACGCGGTGCTCAGCGGCGGTGATACAGGGTGCAAAGGGGTCAACCGGATCAATAAACCGGTCAACTGGGGATCTTCTAGCGTATGCCATTCATATCTGGAGTGAGGCGATTGAGAAGCACAGGGAAGCACTTGCTGTTTCCCTTGACATCTCCAAGGCCTTTGACAGGGTCTGGCACGATAGTCTTATTGCTAAGCTTCCTTCCTTCGGTTTACCCACCCAACTTTGCGTTTGGATTGAAGACTTCCTAAGGGATCGGTCCATTCGAGTGGTCATTGATGGCTGCTCGTCTGGCCAATTGGCAATTAATGCCGGGGTCCCTCAGGGGTTTGTTCTCTCAGCAACTTTATTCTTACTGCACATTAACGATCTGCTAATGCCCGGTACGTTTGGGTATGCAAACGACAGCACAGTTTCTGAGAGATATGGGTCCACCGCGCGAGCTGGTGGGTCACAGATCCAGTCTCTCCGTGAGGACATAGTTGGGCGCTTGAACTTGACCTTGAAGGCTGTCTCCGCAGCTAAGACCCAGGCGTGTATCTTCTCCGCAAAAAGGAGCCAATTCGAACAGACTCCTACTTTCCATGGTATAACCGTGCCGATAACCGATCATATTGAGCTTCTTGGGGTGACTTTAACTTCCACACTCAATTTTGGCTCGTTTATCGAGGCTAAGACTCAGTTAGCATCCAAAAAGTTGGGAATCCTAGCCAAGGTGAGACGGTACTTCACACCGGAACAGCTGCTCAATTTGTATCAAGCCCAGGTTCGGTCGTGTATGGAATACTGCTCTCATCTTTGGGATGGATCTGCGAAATTCCAACTGGACGCGCTTGAGTCTATCGAGAAGCGGGCCAAGAGACTCATCGGTAACAATGCACTGGTCGAGTCAAAGCTCCAGAGCCTTGAACACCGGAAGTGTGCGACGGAATTACACAATCTAATTCCACCAAGCCCGTTCCATCATCGGACTACGAGACAAACGGCGAAGCGCCATCGTTACATGGACATCCCACTCGTACGCACAAAACGTTTTGGGAATACGTTCATTGTGCGTACGGCTAAGAAGTGGAATTCCCTGCCGGAGTCTGTGTTTCCCGACAGCTATAACCTAGGACTCTTTAAGTCAAGAGTGAATAGGTTACTTTTAATGCGGCGGACGTGATTTATGCAGTAAGTAAGCTTTCCTTTGACATCATTTTATTATGAAGACAAAAAGTGCGCTGCATATTAGGGTGACTGCTTATTAGTGACTGATACTGAAACAGGTGATTGTGCTCATGATAACAAACAATTTTCCGAAAGAACCATTTAGTAAGACAAAATGGCGTCACGTGGCTAACAGTTAATAGTCTACAGAGCTTATTATTTTAAGACTTTACAAGTGATCTCTGATTATCTAGTTTAAATGTTAATGAAAAACTTTATGAAGATTTTTTTGGACAAATAATGTTATTTGTTATGTTAAAAGTTTATATGATAATAACTCTTATTACGTTCGGCCTCTGGGCGCGATTCATAGCCAGATTTTATCATTATCTTTTAGGTATATTTAGAGGTAAAAAATATCTATTAAAAATTGTCCAAGAATATTGCTATGATTAACTTTAAGTAGTTAAGTGTCTAAAAACCAAGTTTAATAAAATTTAATTATAAGAAGTAAAACTGTTGTTTTTAAAAAACTTTAGAAAAAGTTTCTTAGTTAAACAGACTTATATTTTGTTATTTTTTTGGTTTGATTTTAAACACATTAAACGTAAAATGGTGTTTTATTTCATTGGGATTACCGACTGTTACATAGATGTTTCTAACGATTAATGCAATAACTATTTCAGTTATTGTATTTATCATTAGAAATTATCGAAATTATTTATGTAAGTGTTTACTTAGATCTGCAACGAGTAGATTTGCTAAAGATAAATACAATAAGTATTGTAGTTATTATATTTATGACTAGTGATGTTTACTACTACTACCATCAATATATAATACATTTACATGTTTTCGTCAAGTAGTACGTCAATAATACATTTACATGTTTTCGTCAAGTATGAAGTGCAGTGAAAAGTGAATGTGGCGTCAATTGTTTATAGCAACGATAATTGCGGCGATAAATGTAATATTAAATATATGTTCAGTGATATATTGTCGAATATTCGTGCTTTCATCATTAAAATAAATAGCATCGGTCCGCTAGTGCAGCGATTGTAGGTTATGCTATAATTGACAAAACTATAACAATAAGTTAAGGACGCATTTACATTTATCACTCGCTCAATTTTAGGTATCCTAGTAGCAACACAACAACATTTCGCGCACACACACTTACAAACCATTGTTCGCCCGATTTTATACATTACTTAACTAATATTGATACTTGAAGGTAATATTATATTTTCTTTAATATTGTTTGATCATAATAAGTTGTAACTTATTGTTTACAAAGGGTTACATGCTTATTGATTAGATGTTAGTTTCAATTTTGTATTAATGTGTTTGACGCCCGATTAGGAGTACTAGGGGACTTTGGAAATAAAATACTCATATGTGATAAAAAAATTAATAAGAAATAAAGAAGTTTCGTCATGCCTGTCTGTCTGTTTTCAACCGACGAAAAAAACGGAGGAGGTTATCAATTCGACGCGTATATTTTTTTTAATGTTTGATCACCGATTACTCGAAGACGGCTGAACCAATTATGAAAATTCCTTTTTTGTTTGAAAGGGTATGTTCGGGGTTGGGGTGAGATAAAGATATACAAAGATTAAGATTATAAAGATTACTATATTTCAGTATTACAAATGGGATAACAATTAAAACTAATGTGGTGAATGGGATGAGATTGAGTTGCGCCCGATATGCTATTCGAATGCGTACTGACTATTTTACTTAGGTGATACATAAAATATTCAATGCATAGTGCGCGGTGTCGCAATTACGCTGTCATGTTAATATAGTTCGGTGATTGACCCGAACCGGTGATGCTCCCGAGGGAGGAAAAGATGAGGTTAGTAAGTATGTAAAGTTAGATGGGTAGTGAAATTAATATTAACAAGGTGAAAACAATGTTCTTATAATTCTATTTACGTAGGGTTAGTTATGTTAAAAGATGAGATGAAGGTAACATTATAACTTAAACAGAATCGCTACAGTGTAAATCAGGAAGAGAAAACACACGAAAGATCAGTGAAGAACCTCTATCTTCCTTTTTTGTAAGCACTCACTAGATAGAGCTAGTCTCTTAGGATCACTGTTCACTGATTTACTACTAGATTGCCTTTTTTCCCTAATTTCACTATACTCAATCACAAAACTTTCTGGATCGGTGCGTGGAGCTGGCAACGCAGTCGCCGCAGTGGTTGTTTGCCGCTCTGCTGTAGACGCGGGACGATTTCCTTTACGCTGCCTTAGCTGCCAACATTTAAAACAGTAAGCTGCTACCAATGACAAGATTGCCAATATGATGAGATATATAGCAGCATACTGATGGACGTCGTGGTGGGAGATTTCGGTGCTCAAAGGTTCACTCTGTTTCATGATTTCAAGACTTTTCTTAATAGCTTCAAATTGCATGAGGTTGTCTGAGTTATTGGGGTTAAGCTCATAAGGGATTTCTGGCATGGTGATATTTATCATGTGATTAATTGGTGATATTTCTGGTGAGATAATCTTTGTCGTCGTGCTGATTTTACTAGACAATCTTTTGGTTGAATACACTATAAAATCATTTGTTTTTACTAAACAGCCTTCCCCTACATGCAACAGACCTGCATCAGATAATCTTACTGCTTGAACTTGATGTTCACACAGAAGTTTCACATTACATTCATTGCAGCATAAATAATAATATTTGTTTTCTGATGTTAACTCTTTCCAGTCATTCTTGCACGAAGTAGTTTTTGTTTTGCAGGTTCTTGCATAGGCGTATGAAGGGGGGGGGGAGCCGGGTGGGCCGTGCCCACCCCAGAATGGTCTGGTGCCCACCCGAGAATTTTGACTAACAAACAATTATGGCTGAAAAATTAAAAAATCTGACCAAGTGCGAGTCGGACTCACTCATGCAAGGTTCCGTTATGCGATACATGTTAAATTAATTTATGTGAAAATTTTCACTTCGTATGTTAAGAGTTGACGCCACTTTGATAAGCGATCATCGTTTCTACTACTGGGGGCCAGCCCCCCCCCCCCTGGGAAATATCTCTAGATACGCCAATGGGTTCTAGTGCCTGGGATCGTCTCGCACGGGCTATGATCGTCTCTCATGTGATGAATAGGCTTTCTAATATGACATAGAATAGTCACAGGATTTTGTAATGCGCATGACTGCAGATCCGTGTCTGTGATACTCAAATACGACTCTTTTCGTATATTGATGGCTGCCAATTTAGAGACTAGTTCGACCTTCATCATCATGTTATTTGTCGCAATGCGTGGAACCGGGATGAGATTGAATATTTCGTAAATATCCCTTTTGATCAGGGGTATTTTTATTTCTATAATAAGATATTTCCCAGAATATTTGGCTCTTACTTTGAGCAAGTTATAAATATCATTAAGGTTGAAGCTGTCGACAGGAACTACCAAGTCTCCAGATATCTGTGCTGAAATTGTGCTAAGCTCCGATCTAAGTTGTTTTGGAGATATCAAGTGAAAATCTAATTTTCCACTATAGATCTACTGTATCTAAAATTGAGTCCTGGATTCGACGAAGGGTATACAGCAAGTTGTTGGCAGTGAAAGCCGAGGTTAAGAAGTCTGTGATCATAGTTACATTTTGTACTTGTTGAGCGAGATTTTTATAAGAATCTTGAAGATAATTAAGCTTTTGATTAATTAATTTGTGATGTTTAGTGACAGTTAGGGCTTTCAAATACCGGATTTTTTTAATACCGGTATCAATACCGGTATTGGAAAAGTCAATACCGTGATCCCGGTATCAATACCGGTAATCCGGTATTAAACGCAAGTTCAATTAGGACATTCATAAAAGCAATAAAATACGTGTTTTTTATTTTTAAATCAATCTTTATTGTTCTTATTTATTGAAAATAATAATAATAATTACCAGCTGTCAACGTTTCGGCCCAACGACTATCGGATCAGGTGCGGGTCATCCAGCGTAACCGTATGTTGGATGACGCCGTACTTGATAGACTACGCCTCGAATCATGGTGCAGCCATGTCTCGTCTGCTTCACCACTGGCCACGGTGCAACTACAACCCAGTATCTCACCGTGACCCGACCCGATCATCATGTTCACTGACGTGCAGTGAACATGATGATGACGAGGCTATAACCGTGAGTACCCAGTGCAGTAACAGATTGAGGAGTGCTTTGTAGGATGCATTACGGGAGTATCGCTCCACACAGCCTGAGCTTAGACCTCGTCTGCCTCGTTTACCCATGCATAAGAAAAATAGGGCGCTAGTGTGTGCTCTAGATTCACTGCTGTCAAATTATTTTGACAATAGTGAAGACCTCACCGATACCCATTTGGTCCTGTACTGTGGAGCTGTAACAGCATGTCGGGTAGCTCATGTCAAGTTCCCAAAGACTGACAGACCTATTCGACCGGCGGCGGTACCAGCTTGGCAGTGCAGGATCGAACGTCATATCGCTGGGGCTAGAGCACTCATTGGTAAACTTATCTGCTTCAGGCAGGGCAACACTCATCCTAGAGTGATGCGCTTTGTGAGGCGAGCGTTGCGGGGATTGATATCAGCCCTCGGGATTATCTAACCCACATCACAGAGCGTATCGACTTCCTGCAGCAGAAATTCTATGCATGGGCAAATCGAATTCGTCGATATAAGCGGCGGGTGGAGCGATACACTCAGAATCGCACATTCCAAAGCAATGAAAGGTGGGTTTATAGGGCCTGGGAGCGATCTGACCAGGGTGTGACTGATACGTGCTAACGTATCTACCGGATGATGACGCCATGTGTTCGTTCTGGCGCAGCATCTGGTCAGCTCCTGTCAGTCACACTGAGGGTGACTGGATGCGGAAGATCAGGCGCACGTGCGATCTTTTACCAGAAATGGGGGCAATCACGATCAGCCCCCAAGATGTAACCCGTGCAGTCCGTCCGTTATCCAACTGGAAATCCCCAGGACCGGACGGGCTGCACAATTTTTGGCTTAAATGGTTCCAAAGATCGCACGCCCGCTTGGCATTTCAGTTCCAGTCTTCCTTAGAGTTAGGATCGCTACCTCAATTCCTAACTACAGGAATAACCCACCTGCTCCATAAATCAGGCAGTACTGCGGAACCTAAAAATTATAGACCGATCACGTGCTTACCGAAGGTCTATAAAGTTTTTACATCCATTATGAGAGCCAAAATTAATAACCACATTGATACAAATTCAATCATGTCTGCTTCTCAAAATGGACGTAGGAACGGGTCCCACGGTACTAAGGAGCTTCTCCTCATTGATATTGCCATTAACCAACAGGTACGTCGTTCGCGAAGGAATCTGTCGACATGCTGGATAGATTATAAGAAGGCCTATGACTCGGTTCCACATACATGGCTCATGAAGGTGTTGGAGTTGTATAAAAAAAATCCAATACTACGCACTTTCCTTGAGTCATGTATGGGGCAATGGAAGACGGTACTCTGCTACCCAGGATGTCGACAGAGCCAGGAAAACAGCGAACCGATTAGAATTGAGCGTGGTATTTTTCAAGGTGACAGTCTGAGCCCACTGTGGTTTTGTCTGTCTTTCAACCCTCTCAGTACACTGCTGGAGGGTTCGGGGCAAGGCTACCAGTTGAGAAGAGGTAGTCAGGTCATATCACACTTGCTTTACATGGATGATTTGAAACTTTTTGCCCCCAGCACCTTGCAATTGATGGAGCTACTGAAGGTAACGGAAACCTTCAGTAGCGCCATCAGGATGGAATTTGGGATGGAAAAATGTGCGGTCATGCATGTAAAGCGAGGGCAGATTATATTACACCTAAGATCCCTCAGATCAACTGAAACCTACAAGTATTTGGGTATGCCAGAGGCACTAGGCATCAATGTTGCTTATGTTAAACAATCATTGAAGGAATGCTTCTTTGGCCGCCTGAAAAAAGTACTGAATAGTCGTCTATCAGGCGGAAACAAGGTGCGTGCCTTCAATGGTTGGGTCATGCCAGTATTTATGTACTCTTTTGGCATACTCAAATGGACTCAGACTGAACTAGACGCCTTGGACAGGCGGGTCTGCACAACGCTGACTGCAAATCGGATGCATCACCCACGTCTATCGGTGATGAGGCTGTATATCCCGCGGAAGTACGAAGGTCGTGGCTTTTTAAATGCAAAGACCCTGCACAACCACGAGGTATGCAGCCTTAGGGAATATTTCCTAGAAGCCGACGTGGGTATGCATCGAGATGTGATAGCGGTGGACAAAAGCCTCACTCCGCTCTCCTTAGGTAGCGAGAATTGGCACAAACCTGTAGTATTAGATACTAATGACCGCAAAGAAGTATGGCAGAGCAAGGAGCTTCATGGACGCTATAACCGGGCTCTTCATGGGTCTGACGTAGATACATTAGCGTCCGTAGCCTGGCTACGTTTTGGTGACCTCTTTGGGGAAACCGAAGGTTTTGTCTGTGTAATTATGGACGGAGACTATTTGCATAGACACAACTTTGTAGCTAGGGTTATTCACCAGCAACTTGCTCTTAAATACAATCTTGTGGAATCAGAAGTACCGTACTATAGTACGTTATCCCGAAACTGATTGACAATAACAAAAACGACATAAGTACAGCTCGATTTCGGTTTAAGACTACAGCGAGACGCTTGCGCTGGTGAAAACTAGTATGAGAATAAGATCACATACATTTTCAGATCTAATATTTGTAATACCGTAATCACGGTATTGGGGCGTCAATACCGGTATTGTAAAAGGCCAAAATAAAATCCGTGATCACGGTATTACGGGATCCCGGAATACCGGTATTGAAAGCCCTAGTGACAGTATTCTCCATCCTTTTCATAAGATTGAATTCAGCTTCTACGACCGATGTTTGGTTTTTCCAGAAGTTGTATAGGTGGTTTTCATTATGTTTTAAAATCTCAATATCTTTTTCATATTTTTCTGCAAATCTTTGGTCCAATACTCCGAATAAACTATTTGCAATGTAGCCTACTCCGTCTAGCAAGCCACGTCTACGGCGTTTCTTATTAGTCATAATCAAGTCATTCATCATGACAATATTATCATAATGTCTAATTTCTTCGAACTCGTGCTCAAGTTGTAACATGACGCCGTCGCAAGGTGTTTGTGTTCTAATCGTAGAGCATAAAGTTTCAAGATACTTGATATATTTTAATAATGCCGCCGTTCCTTCTTGATAAGGCTTTGTGTCATAATAGACTATTAAATGCCAATCATTTCTAATTAAACGCATGTTGGATATTTTGTCGAAGTAGACATTATTGTTTCCCAGCATGGTCAAGTTGTAGGATGCTTGAGTGGTATTTATTAGTGACAGTAAAAATAATGTCAAAGATAAAACCATAGCTGAGAATGAGATAGGGCGTTTTTTTCTCGGGGCTGGCGGTTTATTATCAACTTGTTGTTGTGTCCATCCATGTAAAACGAGTATTCTAAGATGTCAGGAGCGCAACTATGGGGATAATTAGGCCTTTCGTCGGTGGCCAGTTGCTTCAGTGTCATCATGGCTAAAAAGGGTGCGGCTTTTGTGCCGTATGTAACTGTTGCTAACTGGTATTCTTTTAAAGGTTGAGATTCATGGTTCCGCCAGATAATTTTATGATATTTCTGGTCATCGGGATGAAGCCAGATTTTGCGAAACATTTTTTCTATATCTGCTGTAAAAGCATATCTAAGTTGTCTCCATTTTAAGATAAGGCTCTGAAGTTCTTGTTGTAAATTAGGTCCTGGGCACATAAGATCATTGAGGCTGTATCCACTCGAGGTTTTTGCCGAGGCATTAAAGACAACTCACAATTTGGTAGTTGCTGACTCAGATCGTTGAACGCAATGGTGCGATAAGTAGCAGTCCGGCTGTACGAGTGACGCAACTGGTGTCATATGTCCGAGCTCTAGGTATTCAGAAATAAATGTTTTATAGTCACCTGCCACTGCTGGTGGTTTACATAACTTCCGTTCTATTTGGAAAAATTGAGCAATCGATTTTGTTTTCGACTCACCTAAATTTTCCACAAAGTTTTCTTTGAAAGGTATTTTAACGACGTAGCTTCCATCTTCCCGTCGAGAGGTCGAAGATTGGTAAAACTCGATGCATTTTTGATCTTCTGACATCATTGGAGGTTCATGTATGTCCTCCACTTCCCAAAATTGCTGAATCTCTTGAATATTATTCAGGATCACATTGCAATGGTATATTTTGTAGTTGCCGCTTAGGATCCATCCCAACTGGGTTTGTTGGGCAATGGGCAACATACCTTCTGATCGACAGATACCGTCCATAAGTATAGTGGAATAGATATCTGCCCCAAATAATATATCGATCGGCCTACTCTTGTAGAATTCGGGATCTGCTAAGGTTATTTGGCTGAGAGTAGGCCAGTCTGGCTTAGGTAAAGTACAGCTCGGTAAGTTATTTATTAGTTTGTTCATTATATATACATCCGTTTCAAAAGTAAAATCGCTAACCAACGACGAACATTTGATGGTAATCCTGCCCTTACAGTTGTTTTCCTTATTTCCTATTCCAGAGATATAACCGTTGCATTTCCGTCGCGGTAGTCTTAACAACTGAGCTGCGCTTTCCCTAATAATGGATGTCTGTGACCTTTGATCTAAAAGAACTCTCATTTTTTGGTAAGATCCGTCCACTGTTTTCACGTTAATTATTGCCGTGGCAAGCAATATTTCTGAGGGTTCTTTAAAAAGGGATGCAACTGTGTTACTTTCTTGCTGTTGGGGTTTCGCAATCGTGGCTGCATTTGACCCAGCTCGATGTGACGTAAATGCTTCATGCAAAATGCTATTGTGTTCTTTATTGCATTCTTTGCATTTTATTTCGGAAAAGCATTTTTTGCCTTCGTGGTAATGTAAGCAATTAATACAAAGGTTTAACTTAGCAATAGCATTTTTACGTTCATTAGGTTGCAAATCCATCAACTTTTGGCATGCATGAATGCGATGATCTTCAGAGGTGCAAATAGGGCATTGCTTGCGATTATTTTTGCGTTTGGACTTTGACGATTGCGAAACTTGATTTGTAGAGTAATTCGTTTTAGGATTGTTGAAGTTTCGATTATAATTGGAACCTTTTGAAAATGATGGCTTGTTATTGTTGTAGGATTGAGATGAGGATGATTTCTGTACGGAATTTTCAAGCTTCTTACGTGATGTTTCCAGCATCATGAACTTAGTTTCCAAAAAATTAAGGAAATCTTCCAAGATGGGCAACTCTCGCGGAGATTTTTAAGCTTGTAGATAATCCTCGTATGTATCCGAGTCCAGTTTTTGGGACAAAATACATACAAGGAAAGGGTCCCAGGAAGTCACATCGACTCCCAGATTCTTGATAGCATTCACGCTCTCGTACGTAGTGTCGTGAATGCGTTTTATATGATTTGCTGATTGATGCTGATTTGCAGGGATATTCAAAATATTGTTAAGATGAGAAGTAAAGATCAACCGTTTATTATTATAACGATGATTGAGGATATTCCAACATACAGGATAATTGTCGGAGCTTATTTGTAGATGTTGAATTAATTTTTCAGGTTCACCTTTGACCTTACTCTTTAAAAACTGCATCTTTTGTGGATTTGACATAGAGGGGTTGTTGTGCACTGCTTCGGTAAAAAGATCTTTGAACGAAACCCACTTATTGTAGTTTCCCTCAAAGGTAACTATCTCCATTTTAGGAGTAGATTTTTCAATATGTGCAACGGACCACATTTTCTTATTGATATATTTTTTGATTTTATTATAATGTTTCTCGTAATGGTTGAATTGTTCTTCGTACTCGGGGTTCAGTCCGCCACACTCGTTATCCAGCTCCCAATGAAGCGAGTCAATAGCCGCCCAACGAGATTGTAACGTCTTCAGGAGGTCTTCAAACTCCCATTTCTCCGTGACGAGATCAAGGTCAATGTTAGAAGATGTTCTTAAGAAAGCCTTAAAGTTGGTAGCTTGCTTTTTAAGGAGGATTTCAGCTTTACTCTCTTCGAGAGCAGGGGTTTTAGCAGCAGCAGGAGATGTGAGATTTATAGATTGAGATTCCGCAGAAGGTCGGAACGTAGGAGGTTTTAATTCAGGGGTTTGGGGTCTGCTTGCGAGAGGGTTATAATTCTGAATAGTAGTTTTGATATTGTTGTATTTTTCTTTCATTTGGTCGTATTGATTGGTACTGAAATACGTATGAGATTTATCACCAAAAGACAACAAAGTCATATGATTATTATGGAACTCTGTGAAGTATTGTTCCAAGGCTAATCGACGACGTAGGTAGTCGGAGGTCTTGCGCTCTGCACCATCCTTCTTGAAATTGATGAAGAGCCCATTTATGGCTTCGATCAGTTGATGTTGGGTCGATAAAATGTCTTCCATTTTCGACATTATAAGGATAAAAAGAGACCTTACTTGTACTGAAGGCTTCTTTGAAGATCAATGTCCTCGCGATGGCTGCAAGAACAAACCTGGAGTAGCAGCGCGATGAGATGATGCGATGCTTTCGTTACACCAGGTCCAATCAGGATCAGTAGGATTACGAATACACTCAGTTCTGTTCACCAGGGTCTGGTTACAAGTTTTAAGCGAGACACTCACACTGTACAGTTTATAGATACACGCGTAATGATCCCGCTCCGATGGCTCGAAGGACCAATGTTCGGGGTTGGGGTGAGATAAAGATATACAAAGATTAAGATTATAAAGATTACTATATTTCAGTATTACAAATGGGATAACAATTAAAACTAATGAGGTGAATGGGATGAGATTGAGTTGCGCCCGATATGCTATTCGAATGCGTACTGACTATTTTACTTAGGTGATACATAAAATATTCAATGCATAGTGCGCGGTGTCGCAATTACGCTGACATGTTAATATAGTTCGGTGATTGACCCGAACAGGGTATACTTCGAAATTGGTCCCATTGTCACCAAGTCAGGAGCTGATAATGGGATCTTGGAGTAATCGAGGGAACTCTTCAAATATTATAGGCACACCTACACTGATTTGAGTATTTTTTTATAGTAACTTGTGTAGTTGCATTCGAAAAGCACAATTTGTGAAGTGGATCTGATGATGAAGACCACAGATGGCCACTGGAACTACTCAATATATAAGTAGGAATAAGAAGTATTTCATGGGTTCCGTTTCGATTACTTGAATATGGTTATTAAGCACAATATGCTCGTCACAATGCATATGGTGAAGTAAAGCTGATGGTGAAGTACCAGGAGAACTCCTCAACAATTAACGGCCCAGCATTGAGAAAAGCAATATTTTGTCTACTTTCTAACTACTTTCAGAAGTCGGACACCGCCTACCTACCGAAATTAAAGTTATTTTTCACTTAACAGTGTTTTTTGGAAGTCGGTTTAATTTTTTGGGTAAAAAGTTTTTATATTCCGAAACTACTAAGACTATACATGTGAAACTTGGTAGGTAGATGTATTCTGTAAACCGCTTTCCGATTTAAAGAAAAAAAATTAAAAAATTTTAAAAACATAAAAATATATATTTTCAGTTTCAGTTCCATGTACCCCACATGGAAACTGAAATTATTATTTTTTTCATGAATCTTATGCGTGTGTGATATTACTAGACAGGTCTTTAAAAATGACATACGGGTTTCTAAAACCACTTTTTCATAAAATTAATCGTTTAAAAGATATACACTTCCAAAGTGGTAAAATGTGTCCCCCTCTTACTTCTATAACAATGGAGTGAAAAATTATACAAAAAATATATGCTATGATCCTTAATGTAAACTTTCAACCAAAATTGGTTTGAACGAGATCGGGTTGGCAGTTTTTGAGATACAGCATATTTTCTAAAACCGCAAATAAAACTTTTTAATTCATACAAGCACTATGAAAAACAAAGTTATTTGGTGTAGTTACTACGGAACGCTTCATGGGCGAGTCTGACTCGCAATTGGCCAATTTTTTAGTTTTTGTACGAACTGAACATTTTGGCATATTGAACCGTATGAAGTAAGCCCAACAAAAGGTAACTGTTGTATATCGTTGAGGAAATCCCTCGACTGTCTATGGTCTCCATCATCAGACCTGTAATGGCACTTATAACCCATATGGGTGCAAAGTTCTCATCAATATAAATGAATTAAGTCCAAACACAAGGTAGCTACTGTAAACCGTTGAGGAGTTCCCTTAACTGTCCTTCGTCTTCATCATCAGACCTCTAATGACAGTCACAAACTATCTAGGTGTAAAGTTCTGGTCAATTCAAATTAATCAAGCCCAAACAAAAGGTTACTGCTGTAAATCGTTGAGGAGTTCCCTCGACTGTCAGGAGTCAATCTGATGAAAGGCTCCATCATCAGATCAACTCTAGACCTTCCTTAATTTGTAGTACTTTAAGATACTTAATGAGAAAAAAAAACATTTATACGGTCGAATTGCGAAACTTCCTTATTTGAAGTCGGTTAAAAAAAATTTTTGTTTCATGCTAGGTTCAGTAACCAATATCCATCCAATTCTAAAAATAAGTATGGTTCTCGTTTTACTTTTGTTTCGGTACGAAAAAGCATCAACGTATTTTAGTCACAGTATACAAGATGCCACTCTTTTTATTATAGGTTTCAACGTATTTATTTTTTCGAGAAAGCGATACACCCCTGCGTTCACGAGCGCGTCTTAGCGCAGAATGACGGTCGGAGCCGTGCGTTCGGTAGAAAAATGTATGAAGAAATTTGAGATCGCTTTTATTTTTAACCGACTTCTGAAAAAGGAGGAGGTTCTCAATTCGGATGTTTGTTTTTTTTTTTTTTTTTTTTTTTTATGTTTGTTCGGGCATAGCTCCGTCGCTCGCCAACCGATTTGAAAAATTCTTTTTTTGTTGGAAAGGGTATACTTCCCAAATGGTCCCATGAAAATTTTATCGACATCGAACAAGCCGTTTCTGAAAAATTAACAAAAGTCTAAAAAAAATATTTACATTGATGATCTTTTCGGTTACTCTATATTGTGTTTTTTGTTCGCGCGTTTTTACTTTTTTGTAGTTGACATTTTGGCTTTTATAACTAGATTAATTACAAATTGACCCACTAAAAAGCGCGAAAATAAAAACTTTTTTGCAAAAAAATAAAACCGACTTCCATATCAAAACACTACAAAGCCAAAAATAATTTTAATTTCGGGAGGCGGTGTGAAAAAAAAGAAAATACAAAACCAATAACACCGACTACCGAAATTAAAATTATTTTTGGCTTTGTAGTGTTTTGATATGGAAGTCGGTTTTATTTTTTTGCAAAAAAGTTTTTCTCATAAATCATAAAGTTTTTTATGTATGTTCAAAATAATTAGCTTAACGTATAGATAAATACATAGGCTATAATTTCTTGTTATTTTGAAGTTAAGAATATGCTCCAGATTTGGCTTACAGGTACGTATTCAGACCCCATTTTTTGTAATTTTCTACGATTATTGCGGCGATAAAAACGTATTTGTGTGAAAAAGATGTATAGGACTGTGTAATTATAATGCATTCAATGTGGAGATGAATAAATTATCTTTAAATTAATACCATAACATTGTCAACATTTTAACTTCTTATGTATCAAAATGGCACCAGAAAAACATTGATATTTGCGAGAAAACGTAAATGCGTCCTTAACAGAACTATTTCACGATGAGTAAAAAATCAATTGCTTTACTATTCGATCGAAATAATTATGGAGCGTTGCTATAATTTCAAAGAATTAAAACATATCACATATCATAACAACGTGTCTGAAATGACAGGTTGGACCAGCCAGCCGTCAAAGGGAACAATTTTCTCCTATATCAAACACATTGAGGAGGGCTTTTTAAAAGCTAGAGTTACAAAATTTTAATGATGTATCCAAATTTTAAATTTAAGATTTATGAACAATAATTTAATCACAGTTTATTCTTATAATAAATTATTTAAAATTATTACTTTTTTACAACAAATTACAATTAAAATTGCAAAAATAATTAAGTAACTAATTGAACAACAACTTTTATTCAGTTTACTTGCTGAAAGAAATAATGTCAATACAAAATTTATTATTATAAAATAATAAAATCAACATTTAAATTTTAACAGTCGAGTAGAAATTTAAACAATAAATTTTATTTAAGTATTTGTAAATTTAAAATGATTTTCTGAACGAAGAATTTTATGAGAAAATTTTCTAAATTGTTTCGAACGACGATTCATTTTGCAGAACCGCTTACAATCGCATCATGGAAAAACAACCTGACGAACCAGAGGATTTCACGAATGAGCCACTACCTTCGATGAGTGAACCCATGGAGGTTCAAGATGCTGTAGCATCTAGTTTAGCAACGCCATTCGCGCAGCCAATAATCGCTGCTTCAAAATCGAAAGCACAAAACAACGTGAGTACAGACAGCGTATCGCAGCATCTAGAAATCCTGCTCAGGCGGCTGCTGCGAGAAAATCAAAAAACGAAAGACAACGCAACAACAGATTACGCCAAGCTGCTAACTTGGCTATTGCCAGTGGTTCTCTTGAAGCGACAACTACATCTTCATCTCGTTCAGGGGAAGAGTCGAACAATGTTACAACAAAAAATCTATCAAACAAATAAAATTAAAATTTTCTTTTGAAAAATGCAACCATTCCATCAGTATTTTCTTATGACGTTGTCACGTTCAACTATCGTCAGTAAACCGACTTTACAGACAACCGATTTTTTAAACAACCGTACGCTAAGGGCACTCCCTGTGGAGTACGGGTAGGGTTGCCACCCGTACTTTATAATAAAGTATTGTACGTTATTTCAGGTAATTGTACTCTATACTTTATGAGAACAATAAAGTACACGAAAATACTTTATATCGCATGATTTGATTTCTTTGGGATTTTGAAAAGTTTAGTCGTAATAAACAAAGCGTCTCTGAATTTGATAAAAAATGAATTACTTAGTTACTTTAATTTAAGTATAGACTGTAAAGATGCTGTACAATTGTTTAGTAGAGATACTAATTTGATACAAACCGCAAAAAGTAATATGTTTTTAAACATAATTAGCTACCCACCCCGGCTTCGCCCGAGTGCAATTTTTCTTTCGGTATCATACAGTTTTCTTTCTAAACCCTATCCAGACAATTACGAACACAAAAAAAAAGTCAAATAAATGCAGCTGTTCTGAACTAATGCGCTTACGTACATATACATTCGGCAATTAAATTTTAGTAAGCAACCCGCCCTGGCTTCGCATGGGTTCTTTACGGAAAATATAAAATAGCCTATGTTACTCCGAGGAGATGTAGCTTTCGGTAAAATTGGTTGAGTAGTTTTTGAGTTAATAATAATAATATAATAATATTCCACAACTTTTCACACAACGCCATCTAGTCCCAAACTAAGCAGAGCTTGTGGTATGGGTACTAGACAACTGATAAACATACATATATATTTCTAAATACATACATATTATAGATAAATTACACCCAGACAAAGAACAAATGACCGTGCTCATCACACAAACATTTGTCCTAGGTGGGAATCGAACCCACGACCTTGCGCATAGCAGTCAGGGCCACTGACCACTATACCAACACACAATCGTAACAAACAAAAAATCAATCATCTTTCCTCGTTATACATAATATTAATTTAGATGATTAGGGTTAATACCGTATTAGTGTAAATTCCTTTCACATTACCGCTTTATAATTGCCAATTTTTAGGGTTCCGTAGTCAACTAGATCCCTTATAGTTTCGCCATGTCCGTCTATCTGTCCGTCTGTCCGCGGTTTAGCTCAAAAACTATTGGTACTAGAAAGTTGTAATTTGGCATGAGTATACACGTTAATAACGCCAAAAAAGTCGTAAAATAAAATTTTGAAAAAAACAATTATTTAGGGTACCTCCCATACATGTAAAGTGAGATGATAATTTTTTATTTTCGTTTTTCCCATAGTGTGGGATATTGTTGGTCTTTCAAAAATATTAGGGGTTTGGGAAGACCGTTTTTTGATTAAGTAAACCGTTCGTGACTTATCAAGCTTTAAAGTAGCAATTTTCGTTAGAGTCAAGTGTCCCCCCCTATATCAACTAAACGGTTGTAGTTAGAAATTCAAATGTCACGGCAGTAGTACCTATATATAACGAAGTTTAAAGGAAAACTATCACACATAAGTGGGCTTTACAAGTTTACGAGTAATAGTCGATCCATTATATTTGACTCGAAAATTTCGAACAACTCCACAGAAATGTCGATAGATGGCGCTAAGCGTCAGTTGTATCGCGCTAGTTGCTTGTGACGATTGAGTAGTGTAGCCTGTCCTGTATTTAAATTCAAAACACCGGCTATGACAAGTTTTATACAAATCTCTAAAAAAAATTAAAACTTTCCGTGCAAAATTGTCGGATCAGGTGAGGATTTGTATAGGAAGTCAAATTAGTTAGGTAGTCATGTTTGGCTTTTAGTTAGAGCATGGTACGAAACGATCAGTCAGCGAATACGACACGCACTTGGCTGTTATAAAAACTACGGAACCCTACACTGCGCGTGGCCCGACACGCACTTGACCGGTTTTTAAAGTATTAAAATCGACATAGGCAGGATGTTATCTTTAACACATAGACATATGCCATCGCGGACTTTTCTGTAGGCATATGTAAGATACACAATTCCACCATACATTGATTTACTACATAAACTTTCGGACTCCCCCGGCTCGGAAGCGAGGCGCCCGGTCAAATTACGGCGACATGAAATTAATTTCGTTGTGCATTCTTTTGATTTTGCTATACTTCCTAAGGTATTCATTTAATCTGCATGGGATAAAGGGAAGAATTAATCTTCATGAAATGTTCAAGCCAATTAACGTATTTAAAATGATCAGGATTAATACAGTATTTATGTAAATAGCTTTCCAATTACCGCTTTATAATTGCCCATTTTTTAAAGTATTAAAATGGATATATACGAGGCATGCCTTTTAAGTTCTGTCGTTTCCATATTTCCCGGCAATTTTGAATTTGGAACTGTTCTATATTCGAATGTGTTTAAATTTTGAATCTCAAAACAGTTGAAAGTATTAGGATTAATGCTATTTATTGTTTAGTCACAGCGTCGATTGGAATCTGTCAGGTTACGTACGAAAATGAATCTTTCTAAGAAAAATCTTCGTGCAATAATTTTCTACAACTTTAGAAGAGGCTTGACACGGCATCAGTGTTTTGAAGAGCTAACATCTGTGTTCAGTGATGAAGCCCCATGTCTGCGGACTGTCGAACGCTGGTATTTAGAATTCCAGCGTGGACATACTAGTTGGTTGTGCTGGTATACAATTTCTTTCGTTTGTATTTAATTATTGGCAATACGCCTAATAGCTGATTGGTTGACAAATTTCCCCTCCCGCTTCCCTCTCTCCTTGCGCTAAGGCCGTGCGCGCACTGCCTTGCGGTGGCCGCAATTCCGGTAGTTCTACCGCACCGGTAGACTGACCGCATTGCGCGCACTTCTATGACACTCCATACTTCACAAATTTTGCGCGCACGGTCTAAACCTTTGGCTACTCGGGAGTGAAAGAGAGGGCGATACCGCCCCAGATCATTCGATCGGAAATCGAACATTCAGTGGCTGTCGACTGGCGTTAGAACGTTCACGCGTTCCTATGTGAAAAATTCGTTGAAGAAGTAACGGTGATATTGTGGTGGTGAACCGTAATTCAGAGTGCTGGCAGTCAATCCTGGACTATCAAGTTCAGTGCTTCCTTCCTCTACGGCGCTTGATTCTTATCTTTCTTTCTAATCCAACCGCCACGTTCCCATCAAATTTGTGTAACCGAAACTTCTGGAATCGCAATCTTTAGATTTCCCGCGTATACACTAGTGTTAGTTACAAATAATCGATAATAATAATATAATAGTCGTAATCAGTGTGGTACCGCACTGGCTGGACCCAACTTCCTGCTGCGTGCAGCTGTACCAACGACGCAGCTCTACGTGTCCAGGCTGCACTAGGCTACGAAGGATGAGGAGATCATGGAGTACGTGCGAGCTAAGACCAACTGGACTTTGAGGGTCGAGGAGTTGAAGTCGCGTCATGAGACGAATTTTAAATCGTTTGTGATGCGGGTTCCAACTCATCTATTAGAGACATTCCTAAAGCAGGAATTTTGGCCGAAAGGTGTCGTGTATCGACGATTTCGCGGAAGATTACGCGACACCTCGCAGCGCAACACGACGCCGTCTATTCGTGTTAACTAGTTTTTGTTTTTAAGTGTTTTAAATTTGTTGTGTATTAGTTTATTTATAAGATTTTGTATTTGTTTATTGTTTTTTATGGGCCTAGTTGCCTGAAATAAAGGATATATTATTATTATTAAATCTCGCGAAGGACGCCCAAAATCCGCCTTCACTGAAAATAACATCATTGCTGTGAGACAACTAATTCTCGAAGATCGTCATGTGACATATCGAGAGATAGAGGCTCTGTTAGGCATCTCAGGGACAACCATTCAGAAGATCTTGCATGAAGCGCTTGGTGTGAGAAAGCTAGTTTGCCGTTGGATACCGCCGAATATCGCCGAACTTCGAAAATCTAACTCAAAGCGACGCATCATCCTGCACCACGACAACGCAAGCTCACACAGCGCTCGCCAAACGATTGAGTATTTGAAACAGGAAAAAGTAGAAATTCTTGACCATCCTCCATACAGTCCTGACCTAAGCCCTAATGATTTCTTTACATTTCCTAAAATTAAAAAAGTTTTCGTGGTCAAAGGTTCCAGTCCGGTGAAGAACCAGTCGACGCTTTAAAGTCAGCCATTTTGAACTTTAGAGTGGAATAAATGTTATAACTGGTTTGAGCGAATGGAAAAGTGTATTAAACTACGTGGTGAATACTTTGAAAAACAATAAAAAATACTATAAGGTTCTAGTTGTTTTTTTGTTATCCGTAAGAGATAAACATATGCCATCGCGGATTTTTTTGTAGAATTATTTAAGGTATACAGTACTGTAGTATATTATTTTGATCTATCTCGTACGGTTCAGCCAGCGTTTGCAGTGTCAGCGCAAAAAAAAAATTGTTTATTGAGACATCACATTAGAAACCTCTAAAATTATCATTGTTTCTCTACTATATACCTTTCTCTTGAATCACTCTATCTATTAGAGAAAACTGCATCAAAATCCGTTGCGTAGTTTTAAAGATCTATGCGTACATAAGGACAGACAGCGGAAAGTGACTTTGAAAATAAATTGTACTTTATTTTGATGCTATGTACTTTTTTTCTTACCTATTTTAACCAATGTACTTTAACTGCAAACAAAAAAGGTGGCAACCCTAAGTACGGGCCTCGGCATAGCGTGGTCGTTGGTGGAGGGCAGCAAAGGGACAGGCTAGGTCCATATTATTTAAGGGATTATTTATCGCTACTGGCTCAGCATCGCGGGCTGGCTCGTTTGGCAAAGGTCGGGGAGAGTTTCCGTTACAAGTACGCGGACGTCGCGATGGGCCTCGTCGGCGAGGCCGGAATACGGGACGCGTTTTATTTCTGTATTTTCTAAGAGTGCTAGTTTCCCTACTGCTCTGTGTTCCCGGACGTGGCGGCTAGGCTCAAGGCGACTTGGGTTGAACCGGACTATCAAGTCTCACAGATCTTGACGGGGCATGGATGTTTTAGAAAGAGATTGCATGAGATGAAGCTGTGTGAGATAAGTGTGTGTTACTGCGGAGAGGCTGACGAAAGCTTGGACCACACTTTGTGGCAATGCCCCCTGTATGAGGAACAGCGATGTAAGATGATGGATGGGATTACACGCTTGGAGGAAGGACCGGTCTATTATTGCGAGAGGCTTCTTCGGAGGCTAACTTCAGGCGGCTGAGAGAATTCGCGCACGCATGGCATAAGATCAGGAGCGGGCTGGAGCGAGAGGGGTAAGCGCAGGGACGGGCAGCGAAGGCGTACTGTGGTGTACGGACCCATGGGAGGGGTCGTACGATAGAGGCCGCCCCAGAATGGGGAGAAAGGCACAGAGGGACAGGACGAGGAAACTTGTAAAGGAGTCAAGAAGCGACTGCGGTGATAGCGCACGCGCTATGTCCGCAGCCGTCTCCTTGCGATTCGGCCCATATGACATGATGTCGGTGGGGCCATGGGTGGTTGGCGGGATTGCTCTCTTGTCGGATGGTGGTGGGGTCGTCGGGCTCGTCTAGGACGTTACGCGGGCGACGAACCCGAGAAATATTGGAGGGTCTGTATCGGGCGGCCGACACGATCAGGGGGTTTGTGTGGTTTTCAGCAGAGGTGAAGTAACGCACTGAATGGCGTTTCAGCACTTGCTTTATGGTCGGGGCAAAAACTTAATAATTTTCATAACTACCTACTTATAGTTTTGGCGGTAACGAAACCACTGTGAGATATAATTCGACGACAACGCCATCTAGTTAGAAAAGAAGTACTAATTGTTACACAAAACTGAAAAATGAGACTGGTTTGACACAATCCTCAACTAATTTAATTACTTAAACACAACTAACTATAATTTTACTGCGGGCCTAGACAAAATCCATTTTCGGTAAGCGTTAACGCCAACGGAAAAATTAAATTGTATGGAGTTGACATTTGCTAACCACATGTCACGTGATTGTCACGTGTTAGTAAATGTCAACTCCATACAATTTAATTTTTCCGTTGGCGTTAACGCTTACAGAAAATGGATTTCGTCTAGGCCCGCTGGACAGAAACTGTTTTTTAACCGACTTCTAAAGAAGGAGTAGGTTATCAATTCGTCACGTATATATAATATATTTTTTTTATGTATGTGCACCGATTACTCCGTCAATTGTGGATCGATTTAGAAGATTATTTTTTCGTTTGAAATGGTATGCTCTCGAGATAGTACCATTGTCACCAAATTAGAATTTGATGAAGGGATCTCATGGAAATCGAAGGAAATCCTCAAATTTTAAAGGCAATCGTATAGCGATTTTTTATTTTTTATAGTAACTTGTGCATTTGCTCTCAGAAAGCACCATTTAGTGAAGCGGAACTGATGAAGAAGATCACAGATGGCCACCGGAACTACTCAATAATAAGTATTTCACGAGTTGCGGTTCGATTACTTTAAAATGGTTGCTAAGCAATTTATGGTAAAAAAAAACAGCTGCCAAGTTTAAGTTCAAAATTCAACCCAATTACAGCAACAGGGAAAAATATGTGTCAATTAGAAATCGCTGCAGCAAGGTGTGTAGAAATGCAAACCGCCAATATATCCACAGTTCCGTTCAGAATGGTGATCCAGCTAAGGTCTGGAATTTTCTCAAATCTTTAGGTATCGGAAAAAAGAGTCATGAAACAATTCCTAAGGACTTAGACTTCAACTTACTTAATAGTCATTTTACTACTTCGCCTGTATTAGATAGGGCCACTAAAGCTGCTACTCTAAATTATCTTTCAAACCTTCCGGTACCTGATTATTCTCCTTTTGTCATAAGTCAATTTGCTGCTTGTGATGTTAAAAAGAGTATTGTGTCTATTACGTCCGACGCTGTGGGTAGTGACTGTGTCAGTCGTAAGATGATCATTTCTATCCTTGACAACATTCTTCCGGCCATCCTTTTTATCCTTAATTTCTCTATTTCTAGTAGTATCTTTCCACAAGCTTGGAAAGACGCTCAAGTTATCCCGTTACCAAAGAAATCGCATCCCGCATCTTTCTCTGACTACCGACCCATTTCCATCTCCCTTTTCTATCCAAAGTCCTAGAAAAGCTTGTCCATCAACAACTCAGCGCCTTCCTTTCTAAACATAATCTTTTAAATCCCTTCCAATCTGGTTTTCGACCTGGTCACAGCACTACCTCAGCACTCGTTCATATTACAGATGATATAAGGTCAGGCATGGAGATGGGGAAGTTAACGGTACTCGCACTACTTGACTTTAGCAATGCTTTTAATACAGTTGACTTCGACATTCTGCTTGGCGTTCTATGCTCTTTTAACATATCTCCTTCGGTAATTGACTGGTTTCGTAGTTACCTGTTTGGTCGCCGGCAGCGTATTTGCACGGAGGATTCTTTCTCTTCTTGGTGTGACACCTCTGCCGGTGTTCCGCAGGGTGGCGTTTTATCTCCTTTACTTTTCGTACTTTTTATTAATGCTATCACTCAACGACTATCTTCCTTCTACCACTTGTATGCTGATGATTTGCAAATGTACACGCAAGCACCCCTCGTCGACTTATCTGATGCCATTGGGACAATTAATGGGGACCTCGCTCGGATTAGTGATTGGAGCACTGAGTTCGGACTGAAAATTAATCCTGCCAAAACCCAAGTAATTGTTGTTGGTAGCTCCCGGACTATCTCTAAGATCGACTGGTCGACACTTCCCGAAGTTTCATTTAATAACACCGTCATTCCGTTCAGTCACGCCGTGAAGAACTTGGGGATATACATCGACAAAACTCTGTCTTGGACGAAGCAACTGCAGGAAGTCAGTCGTAAACTGTTTGTTTCTGCAGGCTCCCTGAGACGGCTTCGTAATTTTCTTCCCATCACCACTAAAATTGCAATTGCGCAGTCTCTTCTTCTTCCTATCTTGGACTATGCTGATGCCAGCTATCTTGATTTGACCCAAGAGCAATTTGACAAGCTAGAGCGACTTCAAAATCTCTGTATTAGGTTTATATTTGGCTTGCGCAAATATGACCATGTTTCTGAATTTCGTACTAAGCTCAAATGGCTTCCTATTAGGTTTCGCCGGAATGTTCATTTACTTTCTCTGCTTTATAATGTGCTATTTAATCCTTTCACTATTTTTTATCTTAAAGACCGCTTTCAGTTTCTCTGTGACACACATTCAAGGTCCTTGAGATCATCGGAAAATTTAGAGTTAAGTATCCGTATGCATTCCACTTCCTTCTTCGATAAATCTTTCACTATCCAAGCGGCCCGTTTGTGGAATGCATTACCCATAGATGTGAGGCGTGCTCAATCATTACCTACGTTCAAAAGAATGGTGAAGGAGCATTACCTCTCACTATAATTTTTTTTCCTCGTTTCTCTATTATGAATTTGAAATATTTATAGTAGTTATATTTATATATTAGTATATATTTATATATTATTTTTTGTGGTATGTATTATTATTATTCTATTATTATGTTTAATTAGTGTTATGTATGATGTTGTACACTGACAGCCCTAAATCTATCTCTTTTAATTTCTATCCATCCAAAGGTTGTCTGTAAGAGATTGCCCTGTGCGATAAGACCGCCCATTGTACCCTAGTTTTATTATTTGTATCTTTAAATGTATTGTAAGGTGTACAATAAAGTATATAATAAAATAATAAATAAATGTGAATGGTGAAATGGAGCTGATGGTGAAATACCAGGACAACTCCTCAACAATTAACGCCCCTGCATCGGGAAAAGCAATATTTTGTAAAAGGTTTTATATGTATCATCTATGGTGATGAGCAAGTTGACATTAGGCTATTGTAACTTAGATAAATTATAAACAGATCCAAAGACACCATCTTCTGAAATTAAAATTATTTTCACATTGTACCTAGTGGTTTTTTGGAAGTCGGTATTTTTTTGTTAAAGTTTTTTTATAAAACTTAGGTATTTAAATATGAAACTAGCGCGATACAACGGACGCTTAGCGCCATCTATCGACATTTCTATGGAGTTGTTCGAAATTTTCGAGTCAAATACAATTGGTCGACTATTACTCGTAAACTTGTAAAGCCCACTAGTGTGTGATAGTTTTCCTCCTTTTGACCGCCACGTCAAAAAAGCAAAAGAGTGCCCTCGGCGCCAAGTTCCGAATTCATTCTTTAATACCTACAAAATAGTAGTGAGGTCGAAATTATATCGATAAAGCTCATGGAAAACTGACAATACATTTAAAATAGATTTTAATTTCAATAAAGATTATTAAACCATTCTTGTGTTGAGTTTTATTTCAACCCGCTTTATCCTTTATGACATACCTAAATGTAGTAATCTGTGTCACATTTACGGCCTTTATTATTATTTAAATCCATAAATACAATCAACAATCGATAAAACCAAGTCAATACCATCACAGCACTATTGTCCATCATGACGTAATTTTTTGTCACTCTGTGACGACAGTGGCGCAGCTGGCACGGATTTCTTGAAATTGCTCGCTTCTGCTCTAGAGGTGCGACACCGATACTTATTAATAATATCGAAATATTTATTCTTATTGTTTTGTACTTTCAACAGTGTCAAGTAATAAAATGTAAGTTTCTTTGAAAGAACAATCAATTCAATGTTTTTTTATTCCACCAAGCCCGTTCCATCATCGGACTACAAGACAAACGGCGATGCGCCATCGTTATATGGTGGACATCCCATCCATACGAAACAAACGTTTTGGGAATACTTTCATTGTGCGTACGGCTAAGGAGTGGAATTTCCTGCCGGTGTCTGTGTTTCCTGATAGTTACAACCTGGGAGTCTTTAAGTCAAGAGTGAATAGGTTACTTCTAGGCAAGCGTGCTTCATCTTCGACCACATCATCGCTTAACATCAGGTGAGATTATGGTCAAACGCAAGCCTATCAATTATAAAAAAGTGGCTCTTAATGAACCGCTATTAGGTCCATAATGCAGTGTATTAGAAACGTGTGCTTTTTACTTTACGTTACTGCACTAGTGCTATAACGCCACAGATAATTATTTACTAGTCGGAGGTCGGAGATGTACGTTTTTTTTAACCTCATCAACAAACAACGACTACATATTTTCCATCCATGTTAATATTTAACAATACAAATCTGTTTTTACCTCGTAAGTGTTGAAAAACGTCGAATGAAACGCGTGTGCAATGATCAACATAGCACACATGCATCATAATCATAATGTAGTATAGTGTATCGCCACTAACTGATGACATCAGTGCTGAAGTAATTGCACTTTCTTAAACGGGTCATTGTCGACTCCTTGTATTATATTTAATAAGTCTTCACTACTCATATTATAAGTCCTCCATTATTAATAATATTTAATAACAGTAAATGAACTACTCTATTTGAAAAAAATTCGCGTTTGACGTCATGGGACTGTCATAGTCATACATAGACGACTGTGGCGTCTCCGGAACAGACAATACAACAGTGTGATAGAGATGGGCATTTCAGCCATTACAATTAATCGATAAACTACTAACACTCCACGTTTAAAGAGCGTTAGCGTTCAGTATTATAAAATTTTCTTGATTTCTCAATCATAAAAGTTCAATATCAAATGTTTTATCTATTTATTAGCGCAGAATTCAGAGTAAATTAAGTATAACGTAGGTTGCCGTCGTGGTCGATATTCTTGTTTTATTGACTGGTATCTACATTACTACGTGTCCTGTTATGGTGACTGTGGCGTCGAGGACTCGAGTTTTTGGAACTTTATAACTGGTTTTCTTTTTTGTCATCTTATGTTACTATACATGAAACCTGACGAAAGCAGTTCACTTCAAATAAATAAAGAAGAGATAAGGTATATAATTAACAAGGGAAATGAACAAAACAATGCCGTTTTATGATATTTATTTACGTTTAAAATTCTGTCACGCAGTCGCGACAGTGGCGTGCTGGGCTCATTTTGGCTTGTCGTCTATACACGACTGTTGCGGTCAAAAGGTTAAACTTCGTTATATATAGGTACTACTGCCATGACATTTGAATTTCTAACTACAACAGTTTAGTTAATGTAGGGGGGACACTTGACTCTAACGAAAATTGGTACTTTAAAGCTTGATAAGTCACGAGCGGTTTACTTAATCAGAAAACGGTCTTCTTCCTAAACCCCTAATATTTTGAAAGACCTATCCAACGATATCCCACACTATGGGAAGGACGAAAAAAAAAATTATCATCTCACTTTACATGTAGGGGAGGTACCCTAAATAATTGTTTTTTTTTTCAAATTTTATTTTACGACTTTTTTATGGTCATTAACGTGTATACTCATGCCAAATTACAAATTTCTAGTACCAATAGTTTTTGAGCTAAACCGCGGACAGACGGACATGGCCTAACTATAAGGGTTCCTTGTTGACTACGGAACCCTAAAAATGTGACCACAAATATGTATCCATAAACATTTTGTTAACATTTTAAATAAGTGTTAGAGTATTATTTTGAAATCATATTTTAACAAATTATCAAGATTTAATGTACCAAATTTTGGATAATAAGAGTCAAGTTGCAAACTCTAAATTCATGTTTTTACCTTCATTCACGTTTAAATATTGAATTTATTTAATAATTGCTTACATTCGTCCATCCTGACTAACTATTCGCGTCCTCGCGAAATAGTAAACATACTTATATTCAAACAATATAACATTAAATTAGTAGTAATTTTGATTCATGAGTATATAGTGTAATTTATTTTATCCCTATTAACCCTTATTAAAACGCTGGGAGCTATACTTCCCACATCTCAGATTGAAGTAAATCGTGTTTAATTTTTATATGCTTAAACCTAATGCAATGTAATATTTATCTACGCAATCTTAACATTTTAGAGAACCTTTTTTAATGGCAACACTTTTCAGAGAAGTATTACATGTCATGGTAAACACACGTCAAAGACAGTTGACGTGATTTTGCCGCCGAAAACGACCGTTATTTTTTAGTTTTTTGTGTAGTGCTGAATAAAAATTAGGTAAGCAGATTTGAGTTTTAGCTCTGTAAACTAGACTATATTATGATTGCGTGAAACGTAAAATATGCCCAGAATCTTTCGTTTATACCTTGGTAGAGTCGATTGAAATTGAGTCTCTAAGTGGGAAGATATCATCCCAGTGTTCGTAACAGCACACGACATTTGGAAATTCTATATATAAAATCCGTGTGTCTAAAAAAAACTTGGTATATGCAACTTATTATTTATTATTCGTTATTATTCGTTTTTTGCAACTTATTATTTATTATTAGTTAGTTTCAATACTTTAGAATTTATTGGTTTTATTTTGTTTTAGAAAAATGCCACCTAAAAAACTAACTGAAAAGTTGATAGAAAACATTTTAGAAGAGGATGATTGGTCTGATAATGATTCCGATGATGATTTAGTTTACGGTGATTTCATAATAAGTCCTTCAAGGTCATTTTTGCAACAAAATGAGGAGAATAGAATCGAGATGCGATTGGAAGAGATGTTTGGGATGGATGATTTGGGTGACAAAGAACATGAGGAAACTACAAAAACACTAGAACCATGTCAGAACTTATTAGAAATACTAAACCCGGAAAATCCTGAATGTACGATATTAGAAAAAATAGCAAATGGTGATACTGGTGATAATGCTAATTTAGAAATACAAAGTAGGGCACTAAATCTAATTTCTGACAGTGATTTACCAGTATCAATTGAGCATGAAATAGGGCTAGATAACATTCAACAAATTGTCTCCACAGATGATTCCCTTCAACAAGAAATCATATATGAACATGTTGAGCAATACGTTAGTGACATAGACGAAAATTTAGTTAGAGAGGAGGAATTGCAAATTCCAATGAGTTCTACAGTGGAAAGAAATAGATCTCAGCCACGGAAATGGGAAATATGTAAAACCACTCATGATATTCCAAATTATACCAAAAAGTTTCAGCCTAAATCTGAATTCAATCATAAGACACAACCCATAACCATTTTTGAAAAATTCTTTCCAGATTATTTAATACAATTAATTGTTGAACAAACAAATCGATATGCTCGCTATAAAAATAGTAAAAACTGGATTGAAGTCAATGAAGATGACATCAGAGCATACTTAGGTAGGGTAGACCGGGTACAATAGTAACACGGGTCAATAGTACCATCATCGATATTTCTACTACTGAGTTAAATCGTGCATGTGTGAGTGCGCCAGCAAACGCGCTCCTTACGTCCCGAGGCGCCCCTCAATCGCCGGCGCGCGTGCTGTGATACGGATGTGTTAGTGAAGAATTTTAGATTTTCGGCAAGCCACAGTAAGTTTTTACGTAAAATATAATTGACTATAACTCGTACTACCAGAGCTTTTTCGATAAGTAATTGTTGTTGCCAGTTTAAACGGATATTAAACTTTTGATTTATGATAAATATGGAAACTATAAGTCTAGAATTATGTGACTATGAGATGGTTTTTCTAAATAAGTTACTTTGGGGCAATTGTACCAACATCGCCGGGGTCAATGTTACCGGTACAATTGACCTTATGGTAGAAATAACCCCGTAATAACAATAATAGATTAAATAAATAAATACTTAAAATATGCAATTACTTATTAGACATGTTCTTGTTTTAGATGCCACGAAATAGAATAAAAAAATATATGTTGAATATGTGCAACGTTTGTCATGTTTCTCTCATAAGATATAAACGTAAAAGAGAAGCAATGAAAGTATTTACCTAAGAGCAAGAACAAAGTATAGCGAAATATTTAGTGAGAACAGCAGATATTTATTATGGTTTAACGCCAAAAGAAGTAAGACGCTTGGCACTTGATTTGGCTATTAAATTTGATTTGAAAAGACCACAGTCCAGGGATCAAAACGGAATCAGGTCCTGATTGGTTTACATCTTTTATTAAAAGAAACTCGGAACTTTCGATAAGGTGTGCGCAAGCCACTAGAATGTACACCTCAGGAGTCAATTTATGTTTGTCACAATTGCGAATCTGGCTAATATTTTTTATAAGTAAATAATATCCTATGAGGGTCAGTTGTACCAGGGGTCGATTGTACCTCCATACTAAAATATTTTTGTTGATTATTTCTATTTCCTAATTGTTATAAAGCTATTTAATTGCAAATATGCAATTAACAGTAGACCAAAGTTGATTGTATGTTAATAAAAACTTATTTTATTTTTGTTCGATGTGATGAATGTTAATTTTAATACTTCACGTTTGTGTTGATTTAAAACACTGATCTCATGATATTTTTGTTCCTAATTTTTAAGACTGATTGTAAACCCATAAGACTTCAAATAAATGACTGAGAAAATGTGATTAATACCTGTATTCGCGGTTTATTACCCTAAGCAGTTTTGGTACAATTAACCCTTAAAGGGGGTCATTTGTAACACAAGCCATAATTTGATTCAAAGTCAATTTTGACCAAGTTTTGTTCAATCTACGCCAACTTTAGATATTTTCTTCGGTAGATAATAAACCTAGGCTATAAAATAATAATATTTAAAACAAAAAGCGACAGTACATTTTGTGTAATCAACCGATGTTTCTGAAATGGTACTATTGTCCCGGGTCTACCCTATTCTTATCCTAATGGGCTTAAATCCCTTACCAGATATGGAGCTTTATTGGTCAAGTGATTCCTTCTATAATAATCCTGAAATTTCCCGTGTATTTCCAATAGTGAGATTCAAGAAAATAACAGAAAATTTACATCTAAATGACAATAGCACCGAACCACCGAGAGATTCACCAAATTTTGACAAGTTATACAAATTAAAACCCATGATCACAACATTAAATGAAGTCTATCAGAATGAGGCATAGGGGAGGTAAGCCTAAAACGGGTAGCCCGCCTAAAACGGGTATGCATTTTAAATTGCGCGCCGTTATTGCTAGTGAGAATGTGTGCGTGCAGAGCGGGGCCTCGCAACGCTCGCCAATCACAGACAGTCGGCGCGCTTCTCTGGCGAACACGTGTTCACGGTAAGACACAAACAAAGTTTTTTGATATTTCCACTAAAAAAAATCGAGTTACATTACTGTTGAATACTCGAAACTGGTCTATGATATGTTCTTAATAGCTTTGTATTATTATTTTGTAATAAATAGACGTTTTATTTGTGCAAAAGGTTGGCGTCTATTATTCCGGTTTTAAGGTTATGACTCGATTGAAAAAAATACATGCTTGTGGGCAAAAAGGGTAGGGGTAAAGCAGGTACCCGTTTTGCCCATACCCGATTTGCCCTGTATAATTTCATTGAGTGCTTATTAGTTCTTTTACTTTTTATTTAATTTTACTTTTGCAGATGGTTAACAAATATAAAAGAAAGACTGCAAACGCATCGTGGGATGAGGGAGTTATGAAGCTTGCGATGGAAGAAGCTCTCAAAACTTCCGTCAATGGTGCGGCCAAAAAATATGGCATCAACCTTTCGACTTTACAGAGACATGTAAAAAAGGGATGTCCAATTAAAAAACTCGGAAGGTTTACAACTGTTTTTACAGCAGCTCAAGAATCAGAGCTAGTTGAGTACCTATTTCATATGGATAATCTGTTTTTTGGACTGACGAAAACAGAATTCTTAAAATTAGTTTACCAATATGCAGAGAGAAACAAAATTACACATCCTTTTAAAAACGAAGCCGCGGGTGAAGATTGGTACTCTGGTTTTAAGATGCGTCATTCCGAAGTTAGTTTGCGCCGTCCAGAACCAACATCAGTCGCACGTGCCAGAGGCTTCAATAGACCTCAAGTTGAAAGATTTTATGATTTACTTGAAGCAGAAATCGAAAAGCACAACATTGATGCAACGCGAATTTACAATGTTGACGAAACTGGTATTCAAACTACAAGCAACAAACCTCCAAGAGTATTATGTAGGTCTGGAAAAAAACAAGTTGGTGTTATATCTAGCGTGGAACGAGGCAAATTGACGACGGTTGTATGCTGCTGTAATGCAGCAGGTTCTTTTGTTCCTCCATTTCTCATTTTTGGCCGAAAACGAATGGTAGACAGGCTTTTAGATGGAGCTCCACCTGGGTCATCAGCTACTTGCAGTGATAATGGTTGGATCAATGGACCAGTATTCTTAGAATGGTTGCGGCACTTTGTAGACAACGTTAGGCCAACCCAACAAAAAAAAGTTATTTTGGTGATGGACAACCATGAGTCCCACAAGTACCTCGGAGCTTTGGAGTATGCATCGCAAAATCATGTGATTTTTGTCTCTCTTGCTCCACACACAACACATCGTATGCAGCCGCTTGATACGTGTGTCTATGGACCATTAAAAAATTACTTCGAGCAGGCAGTTTCTGTGTTCCAACGAACACATGTTGGACGCATTATTTCCCAGTATGAAGTAGCAAGACTATTTGGTGAAGCATATATGAAAGCAGCGAGTACCCAGAATGCAGTAAAAGGATTTTCGTCTACCGGTATATGGCCCACGAATAGGAACGTATTTGACGATTCTGATTATTTACCATCAAATTTGACCGACAGACCTGATCCTTCCGGTGTTCCAATGGATACTGAGGCTGATCTGATTGCTCATGAGCCTGAGATGAATTTTGATGTTATCAATGAAATTGAAACGAGCACGCGCGAGATCCGTGAATCTACTGATTCTGGCCGCACTGTATCACCATCTGTTCTGGACCAAATCATAGAAAGCCATTATTCCTGCAAAACTCCAACGCTGATAGCAGATGATGAACTAGTGACTCAAAATCCCGTTGGGTCCTTAAATACTGATACAAGCAATAGTAAACATATTATGTACAAGGATATAACTAGAGCATCTCATGTGACTCCAATGGATATTCGGCCATCACCAAAAATGGAACCTAACAAAACCGCCCGAAGACGTAAAACACAGAAAGCGGAAATTCTTACAAGCACTCCTATAAAAGACCAACAAAGGGAAAAAGAGGACAAAAAAACGTATTTAAAAAAAAAAGTTGATGCAGCGAAAAGAAATTTAAAAGGATCAAAACATTCAAAACCTACTACGAGTGCACAAAGATCGATAACAGAGAGAAGAAACTCTAAACGAGGTCCAAGAAATGACAAAAAAGATAAAGCTGAGTACCGTTGCTTGGTATGCAGCGAGCTTTACAGAGAGCCACCAGCAGAAGACTGGATTAAGTGTGATGATTGCGAGATGTGGGCTCATGAAGCCTGCACATCATACTCTGGCAGAGGTTCGTATTACTGTGACATGTGTCACGAATAAGTTAAGTTGAGACTGCAAAATATGTCAGAAGACTGATTATAATTATGGTTGTGAACCCCCTGTTAATTATAAGTAGAAATTATTAAGAGTTATGACTGTTATGAAACAGTTATAGTCATTGATTGACGTTGATCTCAATAATTTTGTCCTTACCCGTTTTGCCCAAAAGCCCTACCTGCTTTAGGCCCCCCCTACGGGCAAAACGGGTAATTCGAATGGTAAAGTTTTTTGTATGTTTTTTATTTTTAATATGTAAAATTGTTACATTTGTCATTAATTTTATAATCCTTAATAACAAAACATTTGAAATAGTACAAATAAAAGTTCACTTTGCATCTATAATTGGGTTTTTTTTATCATCAACCTTAGCTTACCCGCTTTGGGCTACCCTCCCCTACAATTCAAGTGTACAGTCAATAGACGAGTGTATGGTTAAGTTTAAAGGCAGATGCTCATTGAAGCAATACATGCCCAAAAAGCCCATTAAAAGGGGGTTCAAGATATGGGCCAGATGCGACGCAAAAACTGGATACCTATACCAATTTCAGATATATACGGGAAAAGGGGACAGTGTCGAAAACGAAGGTCTGGGCTACAATATCGTAATGAAACTCAGCAACAACCTCCCCATGAATACACTTGTAGCGTTTGACAATTTCTTCACTGGTTGCAATTTACTAGAACAGCTATATGATAAACATATTTATGCTGTAGGAACGGTTAGATCAAATCGAAAAGACCTCCCAGAAATGATGAAGAAGCAACCAAAAGAATTAAGACTACAAAAGCATCAATTCTCGGCTATGACATCAGAACCTATCACCGCAATAAAATGGCTTGACACAAAAGAAGTCACTTTGCTTACCACAGCACATCAACCATTGGACATCATGTATGTAAAAAGAACTCAAAAAGATGGGTCAAGAGTAGAAGTTCTTTGCCCAAAAGCAATTGCTTCTTACACAATGAGCATGGGCGGGGTGGATCTATTTGATCATTATAGATCCTCTTACCCAATCAACAGGAAATCTCGCAAGTTTTGGATGCGTCTTTTCTTTTTTATGTTTGATGCATCCATCATTAATTCATACATAACGTACAGCGTAACACATGCCGTAACACCACATTCACACCGTGAATTTAGACTGCGTTTGGCACGTGCGCTAATAAACAATTGCTCTCAAAAACAAGCACGTCCAAACATACCCTTTACAAGCAAGAAAGGGGGCCCATTCGGAGTGCCGGAAGAGATTCGGTTATCGAATGTAGGTATACACATGCCCCAAGAAAGTAACACTTATAAGAGATGCCGGTTCTGTAGCACAAGAAAACGGGAGAAAAGGACACAAAAATTGTATGCTCCATGTGCACCGTACCTCTATGCATCAAGGAATGTTTTGAAAGGTTTCATACCACTGAAACTGAATAGACAAGAATTACTTTGTATTTTATTTTTTTTAATGATAAATTAAAGACTGACACGAAAAGGATAGGCTGATCAATGTGATAGAAACAGTTCCTAATACGTAATAACTATAAGTATAATTTCAAACAATATGAATAAAAAACTTCTATTATAATAATTTATTTTATTGATTACCCAAGTGCCGAAAAGTACTCACCAATACAAGTAACTCTCTACTACAAATTCATATCTAGCTAGAGCTATTCAACTAAAAATGTATGATGAAGTCATTCATTTTTCAATTTCTGAGTCCTTCCCTTAGTAAAAGAAACTTGCATTGAGTACTTTTACCTCCTTTATTAAAAAACACGATCTATGTAATTTTTTACGTTAAAATTTAATTCACAAGTGGAGCCAGGGCAACTAGTTAGTGTTTTAAAATATTGATGTCATACTGGACATTGGGAGCTATAGTTCCCACCTTTCCAACTTTTTTACAAGAGAGAACAGACGACGGGATATATACTTCCCACCCAAAAAAGGGTACTTCCCCCCACTAACCCCTCTTTTGTGGGTATTTTTGAAATCTACGACCCAAAATTACCCAGGAACGTATCTTACTTTTTTGTTAACTCCTCCACAGGCTCGCGTTTGAATAAGGGTTAACTCAAAGCCAAAATGTTTTATTTCACAGGGCACGGTTCGAAATTAGTCGTTTTCTGTGGAGAAGAACCGGCAAGAAACTCCACAGTTACTCTTTTCAAATCAAAATATCATTCTTACAATGTATCCATAATACAGGTTAATAAGCTATGAGAGGACAGTATAGATCAATTTAATACAGCACAATGTAATTACAAATAAAAAATTGTTAAACAAATCTAAGAGTCTACAGTGTTCTGCCATTCTCAAAGCCTTATGTTATATTAAAGTAAACTTGAGAAGCGACAACAAAAAGGAATAAGTATCGAGGATTATAAAACATTTAAAATGTTCAACAATCGTAATCAGCATTTTTATTAAATCTATTGATTGTAATCAAGTATAGATGAGTGTAACATTACAATACAAGTATGTGTAGGTACGTAGTATTTATTTCAAACATTACAGTATCCTTAATTATAAACAGACAACTTATGAACATCATAGAACACCAAATGACTTGAAGTTATTAACCCCAGCACATAGTCCAGTCATCTTTTCTCGTTTGTAATTTGACTATGATGCGATAAAGGGCCAATGCTGGTCCTAGAGGGAGTCCCAAACCTCTCACTATATCGGCACGCCGCGCCATGCTCAACGCTTGGCCATCAAATTCCTGAAAAAACAATTTCATACTTACCTACAATATCATTTAAATTTATTCTACCTTTTTAACTATAGCACATAAATAAGACGTGCGGGGGCTTCACTCCCGTGGGCTTATCACGATAAAAACACATCGTTCCTTATTTTGCAGTCGGATAAAGTAGCCTATAACTATAACCTTCCTCAAGCGTCAAGCTACTTCCATACCAAACATCCCAAATCCACCCAGTACTTTCTAAGATTAGCGCATTTAAACAAACAAAAAAACTTTTCCGCTTTATAATATAAAGTATAGATATTATGAATTTTAGGCCTGCATATTTTAGCGTGAGTCTAGCAGCATCGCTCGAAATTCAATTTTAGTCTTATGAATCCTGCTGTTACTCGCGCGAGAATTCCACGCTACGTCGTTCGCGTGGAATTCTCGCATATTTTCCTGAGATAAAAGTAGTCCGTGTGTTATTCTGATGAAGCTATATTACTGTAAAGTTTCATAAAAATCCATCCATCCTCACTAACTTTTGCATTTATAATATTAGCAGGATAGAAAGTAGGATTAGTAGGAAGAATGAATTATTTGCATAACAATATCCATTATCAGTGTTCAAGTAGCCTATCTTAAGCGACGAGTCATTTTCCCTAGTTAATTAAACACTAGCAACCCGCCGATGCCATGCAAATGCATACAAATGCTGTAAAGTAAAATTTAAAAAAAAAAATCTTATATCATAATAACTGTATGTTGGAATGTTTTGTATTATAATTACCTGTTCTTTAAGAATTGGAGCAGCTTCAGGCAAGTACTTTGAAAAATATTCAAATGCATCATCTGTTGTCCAATTAGTTATGTCCGGTATACTTGGATCAATAGGCAAGTCCTCTAGTTTTGAAGGAGCTCTGTCTAGCTCATGTGGTTTTAGAAATGGATCCACCGAAGGCGAATTTTGTGCAGTATATTCCATACTCCGACGTATAGCAGGAGATCCTACTACAGCAGGTCGAGATTCCAGGCAATTGTTACATTCCCATTGGTCCCAGGCTTTCAGCCTCTCTGGAATACGTGGACTATGGCAAAGGGCGTGATAAGCATCAGAACAAATACTGCACACCGTTAAAATGCCCTGAAATAAAAATATCAGATCATATTATGTACCTGTGATGCATTATCTAAATTCAGATTATCTGAATCATTTTCAAATGAAGTTAAAATATTTAGGTTTGAAATGTTTAACTTACAGCGTCATTAGTTTCGCAACAGACCACACATGTTTTACAATGTGGACATTGCCAAGTGTTGTCAGGTCGAGGTTTTAAAATACCAGAGCCTGACTGGAGACAGCTCAAATGTGCCTTATTGTTGCAATCTCGACACTCAACAAGTCTATCATTAGACCCACGAGGTTTCTGCACAAGGCAAACAGAACATACTCCCCCTGATGTTTCATGTGGTAAGGACTCTTCTTGTTCTAGTTCATCACCACTCCCATCTAGAGACAATTGGCTTTCAGATAATGGTGTTCCATCAACATCTGACTTTTGAAGTCCAGCAGTAATAAGTCGTTTCTTAATTGTACTTTTATTGAGTGAGCCCACTGGGCGCCCTCTTTTCCGTTTGCTTGGAACATTGTTATCAGATGGGTCAAATACTTTTTTAGCCATTTTACGTCTTTCGCCGACACGCACTGCAGCATTTCGAGATGTGCTGCCGCTAAGTCCATTACTAGATGATCCACCACCTCGTTTTTTAGGCCTTCCTCGCATTCTTTGAGGTGAAGACCTGCATGAAGAATTTGCTGATGAAGTCATCTGAAATTTTAAAAAATAATAAGATATTTTATAACTTAATCAAAATAACTTTAACTGTAGTGTGTGGCTTAGAAGTGTCACTACAATTTTGCAAATATACTCCACCCAAATCTGTTTGACTCACTTTACAAGGCAGTGACAAGTTTTCGAAAACGTGAAAAGTGAAAGTTTATATTTAACTGAAACAGACTTTTTAAATTAATAATGTAAGCAGTTTTGTCACTCCTCTGTAAATTGATTCAAAATTAAATGGGTAGTGGTTTGCAACAATATGTACAATCCATTCATAAAAAACAGTTTTTTGTTGAGAAACTATTTAGAATACAAATTTTAATTATTATATTTTGACAGATAAATGTCACCAAGAAATAAAAACTGCTCACAGGTAAAAAAGTTAAAAAAGTTCGAATTACAAAAGCATCTAGTATCTAATCAATGCTTGGATAAAATTGCAAAAAAATATAGCTTGAAAGCTTGAAAAGTTTATTTTTGTGTGTGGCATTTCATAGATCAACCTCTGAGATTGTCGTCTGCTTAATCGGACTACACACTAAGGGCACCCTCTGTGGGGTACGGACCTCGGCTTAGGGCGTCGCAGGAGGAGGGCAGCTAGGGACAGGCTGGATCAGATAATTATTATTATTAATAAAGGAATATAAAGCTACTGGCTCAGCGTCGCGGGCTGACTCTAGCAAGGGTCGGGGCGAGCAATTACGGGACGTCGCGGCGGCCCCCAGCAGCGACGACGGATGGTCGGTTTTTGTAGTTGTTTCCCGACGGCTCTCTTGGAGCAGGGTGATAGCATCAGCTTGAAAAGGTATAGATAAAATTGAGAAAGAGCTACATTTTTCTGAAGAAAGTACTTGTGGATGTTTAACTAATTCTGCACCCAAAAACATTGTACCTGAATATTTATTTTTCAATTTATTTGTACTTACTTAAACCTCTTTAAACCTTGTACCTACAATATTGGATTTAAAGGATTCAATTACAATATAGCTTCAATTTTTTTTAAATCTTTGGGTGCAGTATCTTGAATTGATTTAGACTTGATACATAAAATGCTGCAGGAAATGTGCAGCATAATCATTATCATTTATTGATAATTATGTTATTAAGTACTTTCAAGAATTCCCTGACTCCTGTGCTAGTATTAACTCTATTAAAGCAATCACTTTTTTACTTTTTGGAATACACTACAATGCCATAATCTCAAATAATGCATTGCTGTAAATGCTGCTTTTATACAGAATCATACATTTATTTAAATATATGATTCTGTATAATCTAACCTACCCTATATAATATATATAAAATACCCTGTTTAATCTTATAAATCCAGATCGAATAAAAATAATTGACCATACTTTTGTATTACTGAAATCAGCATTGTACTCAAACTTGTAGCTATCAGAGCTATCACCATCATGATCAGCAGGACCCAATGCCAAATTTCCATTCTGTAATTTTACTAAACTCCCTGATGACAACTCTTTGTTGACGATGGTTTCCAGTTGTTTTTTTGAATACTTTGATCCTTGTGAACCTGCTGCTGACACAAGATCATCAAAAGCAATCCCATTTTCCAAATAGCTCTGATCCTGATAAATAAGTGTAGCAATTGCAGATGTTATTACTCTTCGCTCACTTGTTGCAACTGATGAAGACATTTCTAAAAAACAAAAGAAGCAATTTAAATATTACTGAGTATAATTTGAGTTAAAATCCTCAATTGTATTTAAGCAACTGAGAAATATCATGAGAGATATTTTTCTCATTTCAAATTATGTTAATCTTGTTATACACCGAATACTCAAACAGGTTCAACTCACTGTTGTTTAGGTTCGACTTTTTTCGCCACTTAGCAGCGTTCCTATAGCTTACATTATCTTTATAATCAACTTTAAAAATACTTTTCTCCTTCAGGCAACGTTTGAGATCTGCTTTAGTGTCTTTAGGTAGAACTTTATAACACTTTAACATAAACTTGCAAATTCTATTTATATCGGGACGCGATTTACGTGAGCGCAAGTGATCAATAGCAGCCAAAATCTGATTTTTATACTTTATCTCTGACATTTCTGGAAAATAAAAAAAATAAAAATAAGTAGTAAGGAAAAAATAAATTGAGGGATAAAGAAAAATAAGTAAAATTAATATAATTGGTGGGATTAATGAGGTACAAAAATATTCAAAATTACAATCAAAACGCAAATAAACGCGATACGGAAAGTATTTTAATGAGTGACAAGTGTTTGAAAACTTTACCTGAACAAAATCATGCCGGTGATTTTGGAACAAAGCACCAAAGTGATGCAGCTTCCTTTCACAAAAACATATTGAGGTTACACCATCTGTCGAATTAAAAGATCTGGCTAGCTGTACGCAAGCAAACTCTTACATTAATTATATATTTTCCGCTTACACTGTCCAAAATTTACTATTACTAAACCACTCACACAAACACATATACATGACATATGATCACCATATACTTCTGCACACATAGCCAGTGTTGCCAACGCGACTAAAGCAAATGTCGCTAGACTTAAGGTTCAAAAGTCGCTAGATGTTATTTGGCGAAAATAAAATAATTCGTGAACGGTTTTTTTTGTGGTTGTTGACTAGGTTTTTTTTTGTTTTTTTTTTAATTTTTTTTTGGCATTGCACTGTTCGTGCTTATTGCCACTGACAATATTTTATTTGATCAAAACGTAGGAATCAATTACTCGCGAAATTATAAAATAATACAACAGGTAATTTGGAATAGGAAAGGAGATTAGTTTTATTAAATAAATATAATAATAAATAATAACAAGATAAATGGAAATTTAGTACAACAGAAAAATGTATATAACCATTTAACGCCACCAGGTCCAACAAAAGGGCCGACTCGGTGCATAAACTAAGAAATATGTACATGGTAAAATAAGTACAATTTTTTTTTTATATAAATGCTTAAATAGCTATATCGTTATTTACAAGAAAAAGAGCGATGGTTTTATAAATATCTACACTAAAATTAAACAAAATACATGAAATAGAAGTGGGAAAAGGGACTCGGAGGGAAACAAGGCTTTGGAAAAGTGAGGAGTGGTCATAAAGGGGGCAGGAAAAAATAAGGTGGTTCAGATCTTCCACTTCAGCGCCACATTCGCACGCAGGGTTCTGCACAATGCCAAGCCTGGCAAGATGAGCAGGAGTGCACATGTGACCCAATCGCATACGTATTAATATTGTTGTAATCTTTTTGCTTAATTTGTACTTGCTAAACCAAGGTTTCACAAAAATTAATGGCTGAATAGTACGATAAAATTTCCCTTTCACTGATTGCCCGGACCAAAGCTGACCCCAGGATTCCTGTAGATAAACCCTGGGCAGAGCTGCCAGATCTTGGGAGTTATTTTTGTACGGAAAGACGTCTCCACACAATACGGCATCATTAACTAACTGGTCAGCTCTCTCATTACCCAAAATGCCACAATGTGAGGGTATCCACGCAAAATGCACTGAATACCCCCTAGTAATATACCTAAAAAGGAGTTCACGTGTTTCAAATATAATATAAGAATAGAAAATATTACTAGTGTACAACAGAAATAGAATTATGAGAATAGAAAGGAAATCTGGCCAAAGATTGTGAGGCACTCCTTGCATCAGTTAAGATGAGTGAATTCCGTAAGCCCATCATTAGTATATACTCGACAGCTTTGAATATACCGTAACATTCTCCCGTAAATACAGATGATTCGGGGGGAAGCTTCTTAACCCTTCCAGTCTCTATCCATAGTGAAGTTAAAGTTAATGTTATGACATACGTCATCCCGGTAAATATTAAGGTTATAATGTATGTTTGGTGACATAATTAATGAACTGTAATTACAATGAAATATAGGAAGAAATTGAGATTGATGACAGGGAGCTTCAATTACATTGTATTTTCTAAAGCTTTTCACTAAACACGGAGTAGCTTTGTGCCTCCAGTAAGTGGATGAAATTACTTCTTCCGAGAGAATGGAAAGTTTATTTCGCAAAGGATGATAAGTAAATTGCAAACACCGAGCCATAAATCTATCAGCTAAAAATTGACGTCGTAAATGAAGTGGAGGGTCTCCACATTCCACCTGAAGACAATTAATAGGACTGCTTTTCATTGCACCTGAAACCACTCTGAGTGCCTTGGACTGAACACTGTCCAGTTTCTTAAGACCAGCAACATTAGCAGGTTCCAGCAAAAAAGTCCCATAGTCCAATACGCTTCTAATCAAGGTGTTGTACAGTAGTTTTAATGAAAAAGGATGTGCTCCCCACCAAACACCAGAAAGACATCTAATTATGTTGATATTTCGTTCACATTTAGCAGCTATATAGTCACAGTGTGGTAAACCAGTAAGATGTGTATCCAGAATAAGACCTAAAAATTTAACCTGGTTTTCAACGGGCATTGGGATATTATTGTACCTTACTGTAACCATAGGAGGCTTACGCATTCTAGTAAACAAGACAATGTTGCTTTTATCAATTGACAGGTGCAGACCATTGGTTTCTAGCCAAGTCTTCAGTAAGCTTAGAGAAGAGGTTAAGGAAGTACAAATATTTACAACAGAATGACCAGGTAAATAAAGAAGTAAATCATCCTGATCATGATTATTAGAGTCTAGTATTTCCAGTAACTTTTCCCCATAGTAACTGGAATTAGAACTACCCCAGGACTGATGTTGTGTATTAAAGTCACCCATTACCAAAAATGGTTTAGGTAAAACTGAGAGAAGATTATTTATTTCAGAAAGAATATTTACAGTGGGACGAGAATAATATATACATACTAAACAGATTTTATTTACAATAGCAGCAACAGCAGATATATCGTCACTGAGACTTGGAAGAGCAAAAGATTGAAAAGACAAGTTATTTTTAATAAGTATGGCGACACCGCCATACCCGTCACTTCTGTCTGTTCTTAGACACGCATAGCCAGGAATTCTAAAAGAGAACCCTGGTTTAAGCCATGTCTCACAGAGAGCGACTGCAAAGGGATCATATTTGTTTAATATGTAGGATAAATGCTGCGACTGTTCCACTGGACAATCATGGATAGATTTGGATCCATTATTAAGGTTAAATAGGTTAGACAGCGTGTCAATTACAGTGGCAACGTTGGACGGTTCAATATTATTATTTTTAGATAAGGTATTAATTAGCATGATTATTAAATTTAAAATTTGACTCTCATTATTAGTTGTTGTTTTATTTTGGAATGCAACACCATTCCCTGACACAGAAACTTCATTATTGCTTAATGCTTGATGAGCTGCGCGGTCATAACCCTTAGTTGTTTTTGAGGGATCCCGAGGTTTAAGGAATACCGTTTTTCTATGTGAGGAGACAACTTGTGTGTTACGTGATAGGGGCGAATTTTGTGATGAAAAATAATTTTGAGTGGTATGTGATGGGGCAGATGTTACCACATCTGCATACAATTTCGAGATTGGTGGATGTAGTTTCGACGCTTCAGCATACGACACGCAGCTATGGGCCATATAATGCTTAATTGATTTTTGTCTTTCAAATTCTGGGCATTTTTTATTGATGGCGTAGTGAATGCCACCGCAATGACAGCATTTACTGCTACTCTCGTCTTTAATACTGCAAGTGTCAGCAGAATGCTTCTCCCCACACTTGAAGCACTGAGTGTTCGACCTGCATTGTACTTTTGTATGGCCAAAACGACAACAATTAAAGCATTGAATTGTTGGGAATGTATACAATTCCACTGGCATGGAATTGTAACAACAAAACACACGTTTTGGTAAAATTTGTCCGTCAAAGGTGAGCACGACTGTTTGGGATGGTTTCCACACAGGGGTCGGTTCGTGTACTTTATAGTTAAGACGTCTTGTTTTCATGACTTTCCCGCATCCAGCGGGAACCGATATATTTTCCGCTATTTCCTCCGGAGACCATTCGGTAGGTACGCCTTTAATAATTCCAATACGGCACACATTTATAGATGGAACGAATGCCTTCAATTTCTCTTTGGCCAAACTTGGGTCATTTATAAAAGAGTTAGCATCTACGTAACGAGAGAAGCTGAGCGACATTCTATTTCGACCGATACGTTTTAGAGAACCGTTAATTATGTTGTTGTATTTACGATTTTTCAGGAAGTGCCCTAAAGTTATTAGGTGCAATGTCTGACTTGAGTTTTGTGCATCAACCATTTTTTGTATGTGCACGACGTATGGCGACAGTTCTGTGGCTTCATACAAAGCCCTAGCAACCTGTGGCGTCTTCTGAGGAAGATCTGACTTAAGGTTTTCAGTCTGGGGACCATCGCCATCCACAGAACGTGGAGTGGCTTCTTGGTGAACTTTAATTAAATTTACCGGTACTACTGAGTCATTATCACAATGACAATTTGTTTCATTATTTATTACTAATTAGAGTGACCATTTCTCCTTCTTTTATTGCAATGTTTGCATATTTTGCGTGGAGCTCGAGCCCTTTTTCGCTCCGATCTGGTGATGGACGAGTCTGTGTCCATACTGGAGTCATGAATAATAATATTATGCCCAACCGAGGGGACTGTGTCCCCCGGATCAGGCGGTTCATTGTCCATTGTGGCCACTGGCCAGAAATATATATAGAAAAAAAAACTTACCCTAAATATGAAGAGTTTTAACTAAACAACAAATAAACTAACTAATATAATGAATATTTACATATATCTACACAACTTATCTCCAATCGCAAACGTTTTTTATTATTTTAATGAAAACGAAAGAAAAATCACGCCCGTCAAATTCGAAGATTCCCGCGCTTTTCTGTTGACTAGGTTTACTATTATCAATTTAAAAAAATGGAATTACGGTCAAATTTCGAACCAATATTTTGACTAAACGACCGGTAGGTTATTAGTGTTCTGTGGTAAACGAGCTTACTTGATGAGATCGTCGTTACGATGGATCCGCAAAGGTAGCCCGCGAAATTCAAATTTTCTTACGTGTTCTGCAATATGCAGGTCACTGGTCAGTGTCAGGTTTTTTTATTTATAAAAATATGATTTGCTACCTTAAAAAAACGTAGAGTCCGCGCCACCACTTAAGTCCGATAGATGCGGCGCTAGTGTCTATATCATAAAATATATAGTTCCACTTTTTTCCACCGGACTTCAGGGGTGACGTGGACCAATGTGGATCCAAAAAAAATAATTACGCGGGCTGTCTTAGCGGAACCAACTTTAGATTAAGATTAGACAAAGACTTTCAGTGACACAATTTTATAAAATTATTGACACATAATTTATTATTATATTTAAATATCTTTTATGTAGTAGTAACTTATTATGTTGACTTTTAGGCCAACCTGTAGATAACCAAATTAGAAAAGGCGCTAGAAATGTCGTTAAATTATTTTTGTCGCTAAATCAGAGTATAAAGTGGTTTTTGATATCAAAATGTTGCTTAATCTAGCGACAAAGTCGCTAAATTGGCGTAAAAAATATGTTTCTATGACATTAGTACCTACAGGGCTGCCTCATTGCCTGCCACATTGCCTGCTCGTTCTCTATTGGAAGCGCTCACTGGTTTGAGACGGAGACAGTCTGGCTTACAGAGTACATTTTATATACTGAGAGTCTGGCTCGAAGCTCGAACAACTTAGGTTTGGCCGTTGGCGAGGTGGCCATTGGCTTTGCTGTTTTTAACCAAACTGCAGAAAACGAAGGGTCAAGAGTTATACATTAAAATGCTTGTTAATATAAATTCTTAATTCATTGAGAAACAGGTTTTTTCAATCGTAACCAGTCAGACAGAGACTGAGAGTCGAGCTGAAACACAATTGGCCAATTGATTGTAATTTTGGATATTAGCTCTCCATATTCTCTGTCAAAGTATAAAAATTACAAGACAGTGAAAGAATTATTTCCATACGTCTATTAGTTTCGTCGATTGTCAATTTAGAAGTATACGCCCGACGCAGGCACGTACCTACTCCATGCGTGTGTCGTCATCAACTATGGTCATAACGGTAGTATGACCGCCATCCCTTGAAAAAGTGCCTCAGTTCAAGTACCTCGGAAGTTACTTGAGGTTTGATAACACTCTTTCAGCAGAAATTCCAGCACGCATTGCGCATGCTGCTACTAACTTTGGCAAGCTTAATCGTCGCGTTTGGAGCTCTCATGACTTAAAGTTGCAAACTAAGACTTCAGTTTATAAAGACCTAATTCTGCCTGTCCTGTACAGCTCAAATACCTGGTGTTTGTACAGAGCTGATATAAAAAAAACATGTGTGCAATTCACACACTGAATTCACACGTGGTAGAAGTGAAACCTTCAAAAATTTTGGCTTTTTTAGGGTTCCGTAGCCGAATGGCAAAAAACGGAACCCTTATAGTTTCGATATGTCTGTCCGTCTGTCTGTCTGTCTGTCCGTCCGTCCGTATGTCACAGCCATTTTATTCCGAAACTATTAAAACTATACATGTGAAACTTAGTAGGTAGATGTATTCTGTGAACCGCTTCCCGATTTTCAGTAAAAAATTAAAAAATATTTAAAATAAAGGGACATACATGGAACTAGAACTGAAAATAGTTTTTTTCATGAAACCTATGCATTTGTAGTATCTATAGACAGGTCTTTAAAAATGATATAAGGGTTTCTAAAACCACTTTTTCATAAAGTCAATCGTTTAAAAGATATAAGCTTCCATAGTGGTAAAATGTGTCCCCCCCCCCTCTAACTTCTATAATAATAGAGTGAAAAATCTAAAAAAATACATATCTGTAGATCTTAATGTAAACTTTGAACCACAATTGATTTGAACGAAATCGGGTCAGCAATTTTTGAGATACAGCATATTTTCTAAAACCGCAAATATAACTTTGTAATTCATAGAAACACTATGAAAAACAAAGTTATTTAGCGTAGTTGTGAAAATGTATATAAGCTAGTTATAAGAAATTTTTAAGGTTTTTTTTTATTCGTCAAATAAATATACATATTATATATCGGCGCAAATACAATAATTTGTCTATTAAAATAATTGAAATGATTAAAGTTTAATAATTTGATTGTTTTACAAACTATTAATTGATTTTTAAGATGTAAAATTAACGTTTAACATGTTTCAATTTAAAGCATTGTAATTTAAGTAGTTTAATATTTAACTAGAAAATGTGGGTACATGTGTGACAATCCCTCTATATAAGGCCGCACTGTGAGCGCAAGATTCATTTAGATTAATTCAGATTCATTCTTGTTCGAGCCGCTGGACAGTGCGGACCTCTCTGTAAAGTCGTTACGCTGTCAGTTGAATAAACGAGTCTCTGGTAACATTAACAAGTGCTTTTATTTGAAAATCAAACATGAGTGATCACCAAGACAACATTCGTGACGTTGGCTGAGCTGACGTCACACTTTTGGAAAAACACATACGACGCTGTCTCTCCGTCATATATTATATTATTATAGTTACTACGGAACCCTTCATGGGCGAGTCTGACTCGCACTTGGCCAATTTTTTTCTTATGAATTTATGTGTCTGTCTCTTTTTACCCGACTGCAAAGGAAGGGTTATGTTTTTCGCGCGAATCTTGTATGTATGTATGTATGTTTGTATGTATATATGTATGTATGTTTGTAATATTCTTTATTACCTCATATCTCCTGAACACCTGAACGGATTCACACAATTGAGGTATCGTTAGATTTGTCTTAACAGCCCAAATGTTCTTAGATAGGTGACATTTAAAAAAATTAAACATGGCGGCTGTGCGGGCGGCGGGACCCAATTGAACATATTTTTTTAAAATGGGATGGGTCCGCCTGCTTGTCACTTTTAAAAATAAAAATGTGCTTGTTTCTTACACTTCAGTTGAGCAGTCGGGTTTTTTAGATTTTTTAAATAAGTTTTTTTTACTGTCGCTTTTTCGTTTCATAAATTTTCAAATTACAACGATGCTAAAGAAGTTTTCACTTCAAAAAGTTGGACTAATTTCATCTGAAATGTCTTAGGTCCATTCTGCGCATAAAATGAGATCGAGTGTTTAACACGGAAATTCTTCGTCGTTGTAACATTTCAGGCATTGAAGCTTTGCTTTTGTGGTCGCAACTGAGATGGTGTGGACATGTTTATCGCATGAATGATAGCAGACTACCTAAATCCGTTTTTTGTTCAGAACTGTTATATGGAAAACGGAAACATGGGGGGCAGTATCTGCGGTACAAGGATGTCCTGAAACGTCACCTTAAAGCTAGTGGAATACCTGTAGCTCGGTGGGAACAGCTTGCTTTGCTGAGACTGGAATGGCGTCGCCGAGTATCCTTGTCAGCCGAAAAATTTGAAGAACGGCGTTTAGAAGAACTCGGCCTAAAGCGCCACACACGCAAAACTCGCCCTAAGCCTACCTACCACTACACTAGGGCTTTCATCCCGGGAATCTCGGTCTCGAAAATTTCGAGAGTCTCGACGATTTTTTAGTATTTTCGAGACTCGAGACTAACATTTTCAGTCACGGGAATAACGAGACTTTTTAGACTTCAGTAACATAATTTTTTTTTTTACAATAAATAGAACCGACTTCCATATCAAAACACTACAAAGGCAAAAATAACTTTAATTCCGGAAGGCGATGTCTTTAGTTTTGTATATATTTTCGTTTTTGACACCGCCTTCCGAAATTAGAGTTATTTTTGCCTTTGTAGTGTTTTGATATGGAAGTAGGTTCTATTTTTTGTAAAAAAAAAATTTACACGCTTTTTAATGGGTCGGTTTGTAATTTATCTAGTTACAAAAACCATAATGTCAACAACTTATCACCTTTTACAAAATATTGCTTTTCCCGATGCATAGCCGTTAATTTTTGAGGAGTTCTCCTGGTAGATGTAGAGCTGATGGTCAACATCAGCTCTACATCACCATACTCGTATGTATTGCGACGAGCATAAAGTGTTTAACATCCGTACTCAAGTAATCGAATCGCAATCCACGAAATACTTATTATTGAGTAGTTTCAGTGGCCATCTGTGGTCTTCACCATCAGTTCAACTTCCCCAAATGGTACTCTGCTCAATACCCAAAACGCTATAGGTGTGCCTATAATATTTGAAGAGTTCCCTCGATTTCTGCAGGATCCCATTATCAGATCCTGATTTCGTAACAATGGGACCTACTAGAAAGTATACCCTTTCAAACGCAAAAAGAATTTTCCAAATCGGTCCAGCCATCTCCGAGTTATGAGGTAACATACATAAAAAAAAGAAAAAGAAAAAAAAAAGTTCAAGACGAATTGAGAACCTCCTTTTTTGAAATCGGTTAAAAACTGTATTAAATAATTTATTAAACCAATAGGAAATTTTTATTATGGGCATGGCAATGGTAGCACGGTCGAGCGTAGAGTAAAGCTTAGTATTATCTGTGGAGGTTGAATAACCTTATTGACAAATAACACAGATTTTGTTATTGAGGTAATATGGATTTTGTCTACATATTATTATAAATGTAAATTGCTGTGCCCGAAAGGGTCCATGTGAACTATTACCTACTTGTATTAAGATCTTGTTAACACATAATTATGATTGCAATAAAAACTGAATTATAGAACTATTCTGATTGAATTGAAAGGGGTTCGAACTTTTTTGTATGAAGACTGGCATGTCGAACCACCGCCATTTTGATTTTTTTTTAGAAATCGTGGCGCATGCTGAAAGCAGCATGTGTTTAACAAAAAATATCAGTAACATGGTACCCCAAAATGTCACATTACCGAGATATTTGAAGGTAAACATCGACATACGACTACAAGGACAATCATTAAAAGTAGACTCATTACGTGTCTATAAGCATAAGATTGTATCCAAATAATCGTTCCCAGGTTGATTATGATTATTAATGTTTATAGAAAGAGAGTAGGTACATTACACGCTACTAGGAGCACGAGAATACTACTACAAATAATTATTTATCCACTAAATCGCATCGCAATGAAACGCAGTCGACATGTCACTATCGTGTGGCGGATCATGTGACATGTTACTCAGCTTGAAATCTGCCTTCGCCTGAATGCACGTATTTTATCATTACTCTACAGTATTCTCTTCAATCCTACAACTCCGTTTTATCTCAAAGAACGTTTTAAGTTCCTTCATGACACACATGTTAGAGATTTAAGATCATCGGAGAATTTGAGACTTTCAATGCCTGCACATTTCACTAAATTCTATGGCTCATCGTTTATGGTGCAAGCTATTCATAATTATGTGGAATGCATTGCCGGTGTCAGTAAGACAAGCTCAGTCACTCACTACTTTTAAAGTTCGGTTGCTAATTATTTTCTTTTCAATTTATGATTACTCTTTTGTTTTCTCTCCTCATGATGTTAAAGAACACATTATATGTCTTTTATTATTTAATGACCTATGTATTGTATTTATATATCCTTACTAATATTATAAATGCGAAAGTAACTCTGTCTGTCTGTGTGTTACGCAATCACGCCTAAACTACTGAACCGATTTTAATGAAATTTGGTACGGACATAGTCTAGAGCCTGAGAAAGGACAATGACATAGGCTGCTTTTTAATGCGAAAAAAGGGCTGTTGGGAGTTGAAATAGGGGATGAACGTTTGTATGCAAATGACGTCATTTTTAAAGCTTTTTTTTTTGGGGTGGGAAAATCATCAGAAGACTTCTTCCGCTCTGGGTCAAGCGGAAGGGTATGTCAGATTTCTACTGACTATAAACCCACCCTGTTCCTTAAGCTGCCCTAAATTTCCGGGGCCGCGGTAACTCGGTAGAACTTTCCCGCAAACCCCGGCAGGCAATGTCCCTATGAGGCCCCGTCACTGGTGTTGACAGCTCTTTGAGGCACGCGAGTAGTAGTGATTTGCCGGTTCTGGCGCACCAATCCCGTGGCTCACCGGTTCTGGCGCACCACCGCTTCTGGCGCAATCGCGGTCCAGGGCGTTTCAAACCTAAAAAAAAAAAAAAAGTTTTGGGGTCCGCTGATCACGTTTCTGCAATCCGTTTTCGCGTAGGATGCATGGTTCCGGAGATACACAAATCAATTAACAACAATCTGTTTCATTTCCGGTGACCCGAACCCTCATTATCGACTTTCATTGTTCGCCTTTTCTTATCTATTGTCCATGCGTCCGGCCGCGCACCCTCATTAGGATTGCATTGACGTTTCTATGTATTACTCATTGTTACTGCTACTGCTATTGTATACTTTTATTGTTCATAGACCATTGCTTACTTTGCTATTCGGGATCATCAAAACGGAATCAATAAAACACATGCGTCATTAACAAATTTTATTTTTAACTACAAAATATGAGCGGAACATCTCATCCACTAAAATATCGTTGTACAGTGTGTTCCCTGTAAATATGTTTGTAAAACTATGCATTGAACATCCCTGAAACTTATATAGCAAATACATTAAGCAATATTCACCACAAACTGAAGTCCAATCATTCTGAATCCTATCAACACTCCAGCCCCATCTTTTACAAATCCTTTTCAAAAACTCGAGATGATATCGCGCAGGTGTTCGCCTATATGAATCAAAATATTGACCAATGCCATTCGTATCGATATGTACAGCTACCCAGTGTGAACCTGGTTTATCATCCGCATCCAAATTGCATATTATATACGTTGGTGCATGGGTATACATAGGGAGTCTATTAGCAGCATAAACATTATTTTCTAGACTGGGATGAATCTTTTTCAGATGTTTTTGTACTTCTAGTGTATCCATGATATAGCATATTATTACACTACCAATCTATTCAATGGTTGTCATAGGAATGTTCAATTATAGTGATTTGTAAATATTAAATCGCATTATTTTGTAGCACTCACAAAACAGGTTGATGCCAGCAATGTGAGATAAGTTTGTTGACTCATAGAGTTACTATCAGTTTCCGAAGGAACGTGAGATAATTTTGGTGATTCATAGAGTTACAATCAGTTTCGTTGTATTTAGGAATTTGTTTTAGATAAGAATGGTGCTATATAAGATCGTACCATTGCAGTCATGCAGTCAGTCTATGGTCGTTTGACCGCAGTGGATTGTATACGTCTACCAATACTACGTTTGTGTTACTTCAACGCATCAATGGCCATGGAGGTAAGTGTTTATTCTATTGACAAACTTACTTGTATTCTTGTTGTTGTTTCCTAACGTGTGTGATTAAGTGTAAACAAATTGATATTAACATGATAATTGTCTTGTTGCAGAAATCATTCAACTTCGATGAAAATACCTATAAACAGTATTACTACTCACCGCTCTCCCCTCAACATGAAGAAGAGAACGATGACATCGTTATTAATAACACATGCGATGGTGGAAAAAGGAAATCACAACCGATTGATCATTTTTTTGAAGTGGCACCAAAAATAAAAAAGAAGAAACTGTTATCGTCAACCGTGGCACGAGCCGCTAGAGATGGTGTATCATACATTTCTAGTAATTCTGACGACGGAGACCAAGCGACGCATCTCATAAAAATTGAAATGTACGATATGAAGAAGCTATGTAAAATTCCAACTACTGATCATTGGAAACACGCTACCACGAGGATTAAATATTATGTAAAGAATAATAAGGATAGCATCTACGACAGCACAAACGGGCTCGTATACAATATTACAAAGACAATAGCAGAAAGTGAAAAAGTTAAAAAATACTTTTTTAACGAAGACACCCATTAGTTGATTAGTGAATGTGATTCTGTTTACTTAAATTACTTCTGTGTACTCATTAGATTCTACCTGACTCTTCATTAATAACACATGCGATGGTGGAAAAAGGAAATCACAACCGATTGATCATTTTTTTTTGAAGTGGCACCAAAAAATAAAAAAGAAGAAACTGTTATCGTCAACCTTGGCACAAGCCGCTAGAGATGGTGTATCATACATTTCTACTAATTTTGACTACGGAGACCAAGCGACGCATCTCATAAAAATTGAAATGTACGATATGAAGAAGCTATGTAAGATTCCAACTACTGATCATTGGAAACACGCTACCACGAGGATTAAATATTATGTAAAGAATAATAAGGATAGCATCTATGACAGCACAAACAGCCTCGTATACAATATTACAAAGACAATAGCAGAAAGTGAATAAGTTAAAAAATACTTTTTTAACAATGACACTCATTAGTCGATTAGTGAATGTGATTCTGTTTACTTAAATTACTTCTGTGTATTCATTAGATCCAAGGAGGTGTCGTCTTGTGGTGCTGAGAGAAAAACAAGATTAGAAGGAAGAGATGAGTGTGGCATACGTGAACAGATCACTTCATTGAAAAGCAAAACTACAAAACTGATTGGAGAAGAAAAAGTGAAAAATATGCAGTACCCAAGAGCTGAATATCCATTTTTCAGTTCAAAATCTAGACGGTTGTTCAGTTTCGGAGACTGGCCACTCGTTATGAAACAGAAGCCTGAAGATCTTGCAGAAGCCGGTTTCTTTTATACTGGTCATGAAGACAGGAGCAAGTGTTTCCATTGTGGTGGCGGTTTAAAAGATTGGGAAGATGATGATGATCCTTGGCAGCAGCATGTTCAGTGGTTTAGTCAGTGTGCTTATGTAAAGTTTAAACTCGATCAGTGTTCTGTATAAGATTGAATAGGGTGTTTATAAAGAAATAAAAAAATAGTATATTGCATACAATTTGTTTTATTTAATTTTATAATGTTTCCTTTAGTTACATACACATAACCTTAACTACTATAGTCTACAGTAACATTTCTATTTTTATCTATTTCAATAATATTATCAAACTCAGCATAAACAATACAGTTAATTGTTTGTATTAGTGAGGATTCAAATCGTACTTCTAATCTTACACTACCATGCTTTATGAGATTCCAATGAGCTGATGAGTTAGCTGATAAATCAGGAGTTAAATCAAATGCTAAAAGACAGTAACCTTTAGCATACTGTTCACGAGAGATTGCATTTCCTTCATTTAGAAAGTGAATACCAGTCCCCGAGAATAGAGTATGATATGCTGATGTAAATATATTATTATTAAAAGATGGTTGCAAAGCTTTTGAAGGTATTTGTTGACCATCAATATATAAGCTGAAAGAGTTAATACCATAGTTTTCAAAGTTAAATGGATTTTTAGTAAGCGAACCATTAAATGCAGAATTGTTTACAAATCCAATAATATATCTTTTGGGTACCTGTCCTAAGAATATATTATCAAGAGTTTTTCCTTGAACACCTGATGGAATTGTTAAAACTTTAACTTCAGCACGAGTAATAGGATATTTAGCAGTGGTAGAAGCTAAAACTTTCTGATGTGCGAGTAATACACTTGGATTAATTCGTGCTCTTCGAACAATAAGAGTTGCGTCTGTAATGCAAACTTTAAACTTTACATCATTTGACCCAGCAATTAAATTAAAACTCTCTCTTGATCGAACTAATTTTACACTCATTTCAACGCCATTCATTAAAAATTTATATTGATTGAAAATGTCACCATGAAGATGACCAATCATTTCTATTTCCCTACTTTCATTAACTAATTCCTGTCTTTTAACAAATCCTATGTTTTTACCATCTGTGGAATCCATTTTTCCTGCTGTATCCTCATACCAAAGGCTACAAGTAAGATGAGATTGTTTAGCAGCAGGAGCATAGTTTAAAAGAGTTTCCATGTATGCTCGATAGGCATAGGTATTATTAGGTGGTGATACAAGTTTTTGGTTTAAATAAACATCAAGTTGACTAAAAAGTGAATGCAGCCAATTATTTACAGGTGCTACTGCTGTAGCTGATATCAAGTTTGATGAATCTTGATTTAATACTTTTGCCTTTATCTGGAGTAATGTATGAGACAAATCTATGTAGTCATCGCCTGTTCCAGGAACTTGAAACTCAATAGGTCCATCATCAGCAAGAGATGAAATTGGTTTATAGTGAATCCACAATCCATTTTCAATGCTTGTTTGTGTAGACGGTAATGCAAATAAATCTAATTCTGACTTAACGCACTCACAAGAATGATTATGAAGGAAAGACATATTTAATTTGAAAATATATCTTCGATGTTTTTTGGTTTTAGACCAAGTTTTTTCGTAGCTTTCACTTTAGCAGTTAGTGGTGGAATGAACGATGCCAATCGTTTTCTTTTAGTTATATATCCAGATCCTGTCATGTTAAATCGATCAATTTTGTTATCAGCCTTTCGTTTTAAGTTAGTACTAACTTGTTTAAGACGATCTTTTATTGAGGCTTCCATAGGACGCGCTTGAACCATATCCGATAAAAGTCCTACTCCAGCGTTTAATGCCTCCTTACCAACCACTCGAACACCACTTGAAAGTAAAGGTAAAACTGATCTAAATAAACCTCCTAAGAAGCTCCCAATACCATGACCGCGTTGGTATGGTGAACCCTTATAAATTACACCAACTCCTGATCCAGCTTGATGTGAATAATAATTTTCATATGGACATTTATGATGATCATGAGGAGAATACATTATTATAATTTGTGGAAATGTAGTTTAATACACACGGTTCCAAACTGGAATGGTATTTTTTGTCCTGTGCTCGATCTTATATCTATTTCCAGCGTATCGAACTCTCTTCGCATAACAGGTAAGTAGTGAGGTGGAGAGAAAACGTGCATTTTATTCGCACCATAAATGTATTTTGAAGGATCTAATGAAATGACTCTTAATAGCGGAGTCATAACATCACCCACAATCTGAGGATCGATAATGTCGCAATATAGAAATAGTTGAGATGGTAACCCTAAGTGTAAATTAGCAGGACACTTCCCAAAATTTCTGTCTAGAAGATTTGTATTTGGTTCATAACCTAGTTGTAAACTTAATTTGGGTGATAATGTTACGGATGTTATATTTTTATCCAAAACAGAAATAGACACAAATTTTGTTATTTCATCATAACGAAATTTCAAGTTCCCTCTGATACCATTTAACGCTCTTAAAATATGTTCAACGTTATCATAGTTGGTAGCCGGAATATGTTTTTTGTAGTACACTGTTGATGGTTTATCTTCATTAGGCATTAACATGGTTTTTGTAATGTACACAACATTTTCATGATCTTGAACAGTAAACATGGTGCATGGATATTGAAACTCGACAACTCCAACCGACCATTCACCTTCTAATTTCATAGCATTTGGTAATTTTGTTGAAAAATTTGTGGTCTTGTTATCAGGAAAGTATTCCATTGAACTATTGCTGAGCAAAGTTAAATAAAAACTTTCTTTATTCATATTTCTTTTAAACTAGAAGCTAAAATCCAACTGTTAAATTTATCTGGATAACCTTTCCACTTCACTAATACTTCTTTTCTGTTACCCGAATAACGAGTACCAATTATTTTATCTATTTTATATTGTGAGGTGGGGTTGTAAGTGACCTTCTGTAATTCTCTTTCATAAAAAGTACCAACTATTGCTTCATCTTGTAAATCTGTTATTGTATAAACAACCCATGGAGATCTATCAATTATTGAAGATATAATAAATATTTCATCACTCCAATTTGATTCATATCCTTTTTGGAAAACATGTTTATATTTAGTTATTCGAACATAATCACCCACATTGAAATTTGGTTTTGGATTTTCTAAAGAAAGTTTGTTTGATCCTCTATTATAAAGATTAGTCCAAACTGTCATAATATTGGCGGAATTTACATCACATGGGCACATCTTAATACTAGAGTGAATGCTGTGATTATAAGAGTATATTAAATCCTGTAAAACATCTATGTATCTATAAGTATTGTTATGAGTGAAATAACACCACATTTTCATTTTTAGAGTTCTTTGAAATCGTTCAACAATACTAGCCTTAATATCAGGATTGTTAGTGGTATAGTAATTTATCTTTTTGGATTTAAAGTATTTTTGTACATCTTTTGAAACAAATTCTGTACCTTTATCAGATTGTATGTGAGTAGGTGTGGAATTACTTTCAGTAAATATACTTTCAAAACATTCTTTAGTAGTTTCTGAGTTTTTCTTTTTCATTGGTCTTGCAAAAGCATATTTACTAAATACATCAATAACACAAAGTATATAGTTGAAACCATCATTATATTGAGAATAAGTTCGCATATCACTTAAATCAGCTTGCCACAGTTCATTAATATTTGATAGAATGTACCTATTACGTGGAAATTTTTTCCGACTGGTTTTATGTAATGTATATGTTTCTTGTGATTGTAACCATTCCTTTACTTGCTTTTTATCCATTTTACCCTTCATGGCTTTTGATAGTTTGTAGCGGCAGCGCCACCACACGAAGAAGCTATCTTCCAACTTCGGGTGATTCCGCCGCGCCGCGAGTCTCGTTCGGAACAGTTCGGTTTCGCCGCATTCCAACCGCCAGTCCTTTGTTCGCTGTTGCGCAAGGCACTCACGCGCTAGCTTGCCTCCGCACTTAACTTACCGCGCTCGCTCGTAATAATTAAAATCATTTCATATTGTTTAAATTCGCTTTGCTTATTATCTAGTTACTTGTTTTATATTCTTCTATCTTCCTAATTAGTGTCTATATTATTCTTGTGCTTCTTACGCTTGGTGTAACCGTTTAACTTTGAACGTTTAAAAATATAACCGTTGTTCGTGAATCTAGACTTTTATTTGGTGGACTAATACCTACATATTGGTGACCCCGAAATGGAAACGCAGAAAGAAGAGCAATCGATGCCTGAAACGTCGCGTGTAGGCGTTCGTCCACCACCGTTTTGGCCGGATGACCCCGAGATGTGGTTCGCCCAGATGGAGTGCCAGTTCGCGTTGGCAAACGTTACGGTCGACCTCACGAAGTACTACCAGGTCGTATCAGTGCTGGAGCACCGCTACGCCACAGAGGTCAAAGACATTATCACCAACCCTCCAGCGGCAAATAAATACGAAAAACTCAAAACCGAGCTTATAAAACGGTTGTCGGCATCGCGGGAACGCAAAGTAAAGCAATTGTTAATGCATGAGGAGCTCGGTGATCGTAAACCATCGCAATTCTTGCGACATTTAAGACATCTGGCAGGACCGTCAGTACCGGAGGACTTTCTGAGGACATTGTGGTCGAATAGGTTACCGACCAACCTCCAGGCTGTTATCGCGTCGCAACCAGATCTACCGTTAGACAAGTTGGCGGATTTAGCGGATACGGTTAATGAAATTACGCCGGCGGGGCCCATGCAAGTCACAAGCCTAACAGATCCAGGTACGTCTGCCCTCATGAAAGAGATGGCGTGTCAGATAGCGGAATTAACCAGGCAAGTGAGTTCACTATCTACTAGAGTGGATAATCGAAGGCAGGTATGTGGTCATTCTCGTTCACGGTCTAAAAGTGGTAACTGGAGAAGCAGATCAAAATCCAGATCACGCCAGCCACTTGAAAATCACCCGCATTGTTGGTACCACTTCACGCATGGCGTCCGTGCAAGGAAATGCATACAACCTTGCTCATGGAGGTCGGAAAACTCGAAAGGCAGTCCGAATTAGCGGCCAACGACTGCCCATTAGCCTTAGGCCGTCTTTTTATTACTGAACGTTATTCTAAAATGTTATTTCTTGTCGATACAGGCTCTGATCTGTGCGTATACCCACGGTCAGCAATCAAGACGCCCTGCAATGTTGCGAAGTTTAGTTTAACGACAGCTAATGGGAGTATTATAAATACCTATGGTCCAGTGCAACTTAACCTGAACCTAGGTCTTCGCCGTTCGTTTACATGGAAATTTACAATAGCCGACGTGTCAAAGCCAATTATAGGTGTAGATTTTTTAAGCTATTATAATCTGCTTATAGATTGCCGCAACCACCGACTAATAGATGGCGCCACCTCACTCTTCGTAGCAGCGTCTTCACAGCGGGTTCCAGATGATGTGGCGTCTGTCAAAACCGTCACCGGGGAGACTGAGTATCACCAGCTGCTGCGTGATTTCCCAGAGGTTACACGCCCTGCAGGTACTGTGAATCAGAGCAAACCTAAGCATAATACCGTGCATTTTATTAAGACTACTTCCGGACCGCCCGTTGCAAACAGACCTAGGCGCTTGGATCCAGAACGATTAAAAATCGCAAAGAAGGAGTTCGAAGACATGATGGCCAGCGGAACAGCCAGACGCTCCGAGAGCCCGTGGTCTTCAGCTCTGCACCTCGTGAGGAAGAAGGACGACGGTTGGCGCCCCTGTGGCGACTACCGTGCACTAAATTCACGTACTATACCTGACCGCTACCCTATACGTCACATCCAGGACTTCTCACAGCGACTCTCTGGCTCCACTATCTTCACAAAAATCGATTTAATTAAAGCCTACAATCAAATAAGGGTAAATGAAGCGGACATTCCAAAGACAGCCATAACAACACCGTTCGGATTGTTTGAATTTCCATTCATGACCTTTGGCCTCAGGAACGCAGCTCAAACATTCCAACGCTTTATCGACGAAGTGCTTGCCGGATTCGATGACTTTTGCTACGGTTTTTTAGATGACATTTTAATTTTCTCTCCTTCTCCTGAACAGCATAAAGTTCACCTGCGCCAGCTGTTGTCACGCTTACAAAAATATGGCGTGCTCATCAACGCAGCAAAATGTGTGTGGGGCCAGCCCGAGGTGACTTTCCTTGGATACCAGGTATCAGCCGCTGGTACCCAGCCCCTCAGCATGAAGGTTCAGGCGATTCAGGAGTTTCCAGTTCCACGTACGGTGAAAGAGTTACGGAGATTCCTGGGCATGTTAAACTTTTACAGGAGATTTGTACCTAATGCTGCAAAAAGTCAAGCGCCCCTTAACTCAATGTTAGGTGGGGAAAAAGTCAAGGGTTTAGATCCCATAAATATGTCGCAGCTCGAGCTGGAAGCATTCGAAGATTGCAAAAGTATGCTGTCAAAAGCTACGCTTCTTGCACACCCAAGGGAACAGGCAGAGCTCTCCATACTTACCGACGCATCTGATGTTTCCATAGGAGCTGTTCTTCAGCAACGTGTTGGTGTACAGTGGGAGCCACTTGCATTCTTCTCCAAGAAGTTGAATCCAGCTCAACGCAAATACAGCCCGTATGATCGCGAGCTGCTTGCCGTCTACGAAGCGATCAAATATTTCCGGCATATGGTAGAAGCTCGGCAGTTTGTTGTCTTCACTGATCATCGCCCACTTACCTACGCGTACAAGAATTCGAGAGAGAATTGCTCGCCACGTCAATACAGGTACTTTGATTATATCGCTCAATTTACGACGGACATACGCTACATACCAGGTGCTGAAAATGTGGTAGCTGACACCTTGTCACGTGTTGAGGAAGTCACAATGACGATTGATTATAGAGCTTTAGCCCAATCTCAAGAGTCAGACCCTGAACTTCAGATGTTGTTAGAGAAAGGATCGTCGCTAAAACTGAAAAAGATAACTCCGGTTGGCTCAGACATCAATCTCTACTGCGATGATTCTACACAACCACCAAGACCATACGTCACACTGGAGCTACGTCATCAAGTGTTTGACGCTCTTCACGGTCTGAGCCACCCTGGACGTACAGCTACCGTGCGACTGGTCACGCAAAGATTTGTGTGGCCAGGGATCCGTAAGGACTGTAGAGAGTGGTGCCGGTGCTGTCTTCATTGCCAGCGCTGTAAAGTTACCCGCCACACAACTGCTCCTCTTTCCCATTTTCCTCTAATCTCGTCGAGATTTTCCCACATCCATCTCGACATCGTAGGGCCGCTAAAACCATCTTCTGATTTCAGATATTGCCTCACCATTGTTGACCGGTTCACACGATGGCCTGAGGCGATACCACTCAAGGACATCACTGCCGAGACCTGCGCGGCCGCCTTGGTATCCGGGTGGATATCGAGGTTCGGTTGCCCTTCGCAGATCACCACGGATCGCGGTCGGCAGTTCGAGTCCAGCCTGTTTAAGGCGCTGACATCTCTGCTGGGCGCACGTCACTTCCGCACCACAGCCTATCATCCTGCAGCAAATGGGATGGTTGAAAGGTTGCATCGACAACTTAAGGCAGGCATTATGTGTCACGACAACACGCAATGGACAGAAGTCTTGCCCATCGTTCTGCTCGGAATACGCAGTTCCTGGAAAGATGATGTCCACGCCTCTGCAGCTGAGTTGGTCTACGGCGAGCCTCTACGCTTGCCAGGCCAGTTCCTATCGCCGTCAAGCAACCACACTGTCGAAGACATCACTAGCTTCGCTACACGTCTGGCAAGACACATGTCTAACTTGTCTCCGAGACCAACCAAGTGGCACAGAAACAGTACCTTCTACATTCCGAAAGACATGCAGCACTGTACCCACGTCTTCTTAAGGCAAGATCACGTGCGAAAGTCCCTAGAGCCACCTTATGCTGGTCCCTACAAGGTACTGAGAAAGAGGGACAAGTACTATGAAGTTGAGGTACGAGGCAGGAGCACCAACATATCGCTAGATCGCTTAAAGCCAGCTTACATCACTCAAGATAGTCAAGGGGACAACTCAACCACAGATCCAATCCTTCCAAGCGACTTAACACCACCATCAGCCAACGAGCCACTGAGACACACACGCAGCGGAAGAAGAGTACGCTTCCCTGACTTTTACCGACCGTAGTCACGGTCTCGCCGAGGGGCTACTGTAGCGGCAGCGCCACCACACGAAGAAGCTATCTTCCAACTTCGGGTGATTCCGCCGCGCCGCGAGTCTCGTTCGGAACAGTTCGGTTTCGCCGCATTCCAACCGCCACACGGTGGGCTGAAAAACGGCTTTCATAGACTTAGGCATTTTATTTTGCAAGTGCCAGTTTTTGTGCCGGATATCACTTCTATTTGTTATAACAATATACAAAAATGACACCAGAATTGATTCTGCACAAAAACGAAGGAATTATAATTTTTTTACGAAAATTTTGTATGGAGCTAGTATGAAAAATCGAAATATCTCTGAAACGGCAGCGATAACCGTAATATCCTTATAGGAGGTTTTAGTACTAATTATTTATGATTTTTTGACATACGTTACATAATGGTTGTCGATGCCTTTTTTTTTTAAATCGTCAAAATATTTTTATTTATTTTTACATATTAAACGTTCCTTTTAGTGTTTAAGTTGAAGAATTCAGAGCTTTAACAACTCTTAACATAAAATAGCATCACCCCTATAGACCTGAAGGACTAGACAGAGGTGTGTAGTATCTTGTTGATCTTGTAAGATTTCCAACAATACCAAATAGTTGAATATCAGTGTCAAAGTGCCCATGCTGTCGCTTCTTTTTGAAAGATAGGGGAATGAAATTGTTAATTGATCATACCCTAAAAGTATGATTACAACATAACCGGACACATAATAATATCGACACAAAAGGAATTTTAAAACCTTGCATACGTTCAAAATACAAAATAACATATTGTGTAGTCATCTAATGAGTCTGATGACAAGTAATTAAGTAATTAGAATGATGGTTGTAGTCTTCTGATTCTAATGAGCCTATTAAGTGATTAAATGATTTGAAATATCTCGCAACAATACCAACTAAGAACTGCATTCACCTTTTTATAATTAGTGAGCTAATGTGATTTGCTAATGTTGATTAGTTCTACTATGAGTTCTACGAAATGTTTTTGACGATTATAAATTTTTATTATCATATCTTTTATAACTTTAATGAGGGTAGTTAACTAATTATTGACTTTATACAATAAAAGGGCTATAATTTTGTTCCATAATTTAGATTGTTCACAACCGTGTAACTGCTAACACTAAAACTATTTGCTTTGCGACTACAAAATCTTAGAATGGAAAGTTTAATCACCAACTTAGATTTGTTTGTTCTTCTAAAAAGTGAGTGTCCTTCATTTAATCATGAAGTATTGTTTAGTGCAATTGTGTCCCGCATAGGCGATTGCCTTTCTGCCGAAGATCAAGTAACTCTCAAAGAATTTTGCCGGAGATTCACGCGAGCTGCTTTAAACAGGTGGCAGAAATCTAAACGATTCTTTGATAAGTTTAGAAATACGTATGGAAAGTGGTTGCAAGCAAATATTGATTGGCCGAGTTGCGTGCAAACTTTAATAAATCAAGAACCAACTGTTGATGAGATACCAAGAGCACGCTCAGTCTCTCCAGAACCTTCGACATCATCGACTGTTGGAACAATGACAAAAAGGTCCCGAAAACCATTCAAAGATCTGGGAAGCAAACAGAAAAAGAGAAGATCTAGTGAGCACATAGGCGAGGATTCCTGTGAATTGGCATATGCAGCTGCAGCACGTTTAAAAGAAGAAGGTTATGAAGATATCGCATCTGTAATCAATTATATGATCAAAAATCCAGAAGCTGCCGTTAAAATCAAGGAAAGCATTAAGAAAACAGTAATATTTACACCAGAGAAAGCACTTGGATTGCTTCTTTCACTTAAGCTTTCAAAGTGGCAATATATTACGTTGCAAGAGACTGCCATTCGGGAAGGTGCTATGGATATTTACCCATCCTACTATAAACTGCAACAAACTAAGCTTGCATGCTACCCTCCTAATCAATCAGTATCAGTTACGGATTCATCAGCTAGAATTACACTTCAAGCTTTACTTGACATCACGGTGAAGCGGATTCTTCAAAGTCTTTCTGATAATGTGGAAAATAAGCAGTTAAAGCTGATATCGAAGTGGGGATTTGATGGTGCTTCCAATCAAAGCCGATACAAGCAGAAAATGGACGGCGAGCATGATGATTCAAGCATTTTCATGACCTCCTTGGTGCCACTGAAACTGACAGATGGAGATAATACTATATGGACAAACCCGAAACCATGCTCAACTTTTTATTGTCGTCCGGTTCAGTTCACTTTTGTAAAAGAAAGCCATGCAGTTGTCATTGATAACAAAAGAAAAATGGATGAGGAAATTGAGGCCCTTAACCCCACAGAGTGCATTAATAGTAACAGGGTGACTCATAAACTAATGATGACAATGATCGACGCAAAAGTCTGCACGTACCTTTCTGAAGCTAGATCAAATGCATCATGCTACCTGTGCTTAGCAAAACCAACAGAAATGAACCACTTAGATGCTGTAACATCAAAAACTGTGTGTTCTGACATATATGAATTTGGCCTATCATCCCTACATGCCCGTATAAATTGCATGGAATGTCTGTTACACATTGCGTACAGACTTGACTTCAAACAGTGGGCAGCAAGAAGTAATGAGCATAAAGATATGTTACAAAACAGAAAAAAAAACATTCAAAATAAATTTAAAGAGGAGCTCAATCTGTTAATTGATATAGTAAAACAAGGCTCGGGAACTACCAATGACGGGAATACCGCAAGGAAGTTTTTCGAGTTTCCCAATAAAACTGCAGCTATTACTGGGTTGGATCAAAACCTGATAAAAAGATTTGCTGTTATTTTGCAAGCAATAACATCTGGTGAGAAGATCGATGTCATCAAATTTAAAGATTTTGCTCGCAAAACAGCAGAAAAGTACGTGGAATTATACGACTGGTACTACATGTCATCAACCGTACATAAACTATTAATACACGGAGCTGACATAATCGAAAAAAATGATATTGTCCCGATTGGGACTCTCTCGGAAGAAGCCTCAGAGTCTCGAAACAAAGATTTTAGGAGGTTCCGGGAACATCATTCGCGGAAAAGAAGCAGGCAAGATTCTAATCAAGATATCCTAAATATGCTTGTTGTTTCTTCGGATCCTTTTCTAAGTACACAAAGGCCGAAGTTAGATGCCAAAAGGAAGACAACCTTTTTTGCTGAAACTCTCGACCTAATACAGTTTCCGGAAACTGAGTTCGAGTTTGTAGGTATATCCGATCTGGATTCTGACTCGGAATTGGAGTCCGACAACGAAAGTTGTAAAGAAAATTTGTAAAATTTAATTATTTTTCTTTATGTTCTTTTGTTATTTATGTTAGTTTATTGTACCAATATGTTTAGTTAATAATTTCATAAATTATAGTTTCAAATATGTATTTTGTATAATTGAATTTATTAGATATTATTTTTGTTACTTCTGTTTTATTTAAATTACCTATCAATAAAAAGTTTATATACAGTCTTTTTTTTTTCACATATTCTTAATATTTGGGGAAAAAGCATGCTTCCTAACGATGTTCTTAACTTTGACACAGTTCATGGATCGTTTTGAACAGTTTCATATGTTAAAATAAATAATGTTAGTACTATAATCCCCTATAAGGATATTATTATTATTATGTGTCCGGTTATGTTGTAATCATACTTTTAGGGTATGATCAATTAACAATTTCATTCCCCTATCTTTCAAAAAGAAGCGACAGCATGGGCACTTTGACACTGATATTCAACTATTTGGTATTGTTGGAAATCTTACAAGATCAACAAGACACTACACACCTCTGTCTAGTCCTTCAGGTCTATAGGGGTGATGCTATTTTATGATAAGAGTTGTTAAAGCTCTGAATTCTTCAACTTAAACACTAAAAGGAACGTTTAAATATGTAAAAATAAATAAAAATATTTTGACGATATTTTTTTTAAAAAGGCATCTACAACCATTATGTAACGTATGTCAAAAAATCATAAATAATTAGTACTATAACCCCCTATAAGGATATTACGGTTATCGCTGCCGTTTTAGAGATATTTCGATTTTTCATACTAGCTCCATACAAAATTTTCGTAAAAAAATTATAATTCCTTCGTTTCTGTGCAGAATCAATTCTGGTGTCATTTTTGTATATTGTTATAACTAATAGAAGTGATATCCGGCAAAAAAACTCGCACTTGCAAAATAAAATGCCTAAGTCTATGAAAGCCGATTTTCAGCCCACCGTGCGCCAGTCCTTTGTTCGCTGTTGCGCAAGGCACTCACGCGCTAGCTTGCCTCCGCACTTAACTTACCGCGCTCGCTCGTAATAATTAAAATCATTTAATATTGTTTAAATTCGCTTTGCTTATTATCTAGTTACTTGTTTTATATTCTTCTATCTTCCTAACTAGTGTCTATATTATTCTTGTGCTTCTTACGCTTGGTGTAACCGTTTAACTTTGAACGTTTAAAAATATAACCGTTGTTCGTGAATCTAGACTTTTATTTGGTGGACTAATACCTACAAGTTTATCAATACTACCAAAACCAGCGGGGTTAGATGGATCATAATAAATCCTGTTAATTTCTTTTAGTACGGGGTCCATTTTTCCCAATCGAGCTTTTTACGTATTTTAGTTATAGATCTTTTATCTCCACTGCTCGGTGTAGAAAACTCTTGAACTTCAATCTCAGAGGTTTTGTTCAGATCTTTTGCTTGAAGTTGGTTAATAAACTCACATCTCTTTGGATTTCCAATATAAGTAAGTGGTACTTTAATATCTTTTAATGCTTTAGCAAATCTATCCCACCCTATCGGATCACTTCTTTTTAAGGGTCTTAGTGAATCATTTATTAAATCAACAATATTACTTCCAGGAATTTTTTCATTATCAATTATGACTGTGCCTTCATTATCCCAATGTATTTTACTTTTACTTGTTCCAATTAAGTTTAATAATGACTCACCTTTTTTATTATATGTTTTTGGTATTAAACTGAGTATTTGAGTTGGTGTGTAAAGTGGATTTGTGTCATTTTCTTTACTTTTAATGGATCCTTTCTCATCCAACAAAGATTCAGCATCAACTGAACTTTTTAGATCTCTATCTTTATTTTTAAAAACAATTTTAGATTCATTTGAATCTTCATTAGATGTATCAGAATAAATTGGTAATCTGAGTGGTTGACGATCCTCTTCGGTAAAGTGAAGGTATCTTTGTAGTGTTTGTAAATATAACATCCACTTCTTGCGGTCTTCCGTCTTACTATTCATAATATTTTGCATTTCAATATCTAATCGAGACAAATTACTATTAACCTTATTTTCTTGTTTTAATTTTTCAATCAATCCAGGTTCAATAAGTATCATTTTCTTTGCATTTTCCATGTTAACTGGCTAGTCCACTTACTAATCCACTCAATATTGCACCTAATATTATTGGTAAGAAAGCCCCTCCTTTTTGTATGATTATATTTTTTCTTAGTTTATGTTTACACTTATGCACCAGTTTACGGAGTATATTTTTGTGTTTATTCAATTTTTGTTTATCTTGATCTTTAAGAGGTACCTTTCCTTGTAAAACGTTATGAATACATTCACAAATACAGTTTATTTCTTCTTCATCACATGTTTTAAGTAACGCTCTTTGATATTTTGGTTTAAGCGTATGCAAAGCGCTTAGCAAATGTTTATGCGTTGTGAGTCGACGATGCATCATTTAGAAATGATTTGAATTGTTTGATTCTTGGTGTATTTAATACTCTTTTGTGGGGACGTAGACTGTACAGTGTCCATTAAATGGGAAGACATTTGTCTTGATACGACAAAAATCATTGGTATTCTGTTTTAAATCAACCACTAAATATCCATGCGCTTCTAAAGTTGCATCTTCAATGAATTTTGGGTTGTCTGGTGACACTTGTCGTGCTAAATATCTTATTTGAGTTTTATCTCGAGGGTTTTTAAAATATATTATATAACTTGAGTTTAAAGAAATGTCTCTTTGACCTTTACCCTGATGAAATAAATTTTGTGTTAAATAAAATACACTCAGATTCCTGTGATGACTACCTTTTGTAAATATATCCACAATTCTTCCATCAGACTCTCTCATTAGATCATCAATAATAACAAGATGTGGGTTTTCACCATCAAACATATTAAGATTTGGAATATAGATGATAGTTAACATTTGGTAAATTATATAAAGGTTGCATTTCATCAAAGCACCATGTGATCTGATTAAAATCACAATTACATATTTCTTTAACTGATTTTATGAAATTTGTTACAAAATTTGTCTTCCCACATCCACTTGGTCCTGCCACAATAGCAGTAAACGGATGGATAAAGTGAAACATTTCACACGTCCAGAGTTCAAAGGGATGAAATAAAAAATGAAAATTATGTTGTAAAAATTAAATATATATATTGCTAAAATTACAAAAAATCATGTAACTGATGAAAAACAGAATGATCTGTATACTATTTCTAACACAATTATTACTTATCAGAACTTTACAATCTTCTCAAATGTATGTTCACCGTTTTATTATTACTTAGATATCATTATTTACAATCGAATAATTAAAACTAACACAATTTGTACATCAGAATTTTACAATCTCAAATTTAAACCTACAAATAAAAACCACAATTTTCTTTCATTATTTACAATCAAACAATAAATTTTAAATATGTAATTAACTATTATATAACATTATAGTAATATCATAATTTTACAATCAATATAAATTTTGTATAGGTACAGAAGTAAAAGTAAAAAGTATCAACACTTAACGTAATTTATAATGTCCCCAAGCCAATGTATCAATGTTGTTGTCCATAATACATCTATCATTATATGATAAAGATGGTTTATTTATTTTTTGTGTAAAAATAGTGTGTTTGATTGACTTAAACCGAAGCATACTACAATATTGTACTTAAGCCTGCGCCGAGTAAAATAACTCAAAACGGTCTTCACAACTAAAGGAATATAACCTATAATAGTACTTTAATTACCATACAAAAATATGTAATGAACACTAGAATAAATGTGTTAGCAAACATAGTTGGCAAAATTTAAAAATATTTTATTGTTTATTAAACAAAAATACATAAAGTTGGACAAAAATCCTTACAAAACATGCTCGTGCGTCGCTGAATTTTGATAGTAAACTGTTGAATTTTTTCATAAACTTCAATTCATATTATTCTCTAATTATCATACTATCATTTACGGCTTTAACATTTCAAAAATGTCGCTTGGTTGTTTTAATTTTAATTTTTTCTTCTAATTTGCGCGCTATTTTGAACCATACGCAACGTACACCGGTCGAAAATTCAGTCGTCCACGGGAGCTCAGAGAGGGGTCACGTCTCATCGTGGAGCGTTTCGCCGGTAACGATAATTCGCGATCTATTGTGTACGTACGTATTGCAGCAATCCGTTGAATAACATAAGTCATATTTTTTGTTTTTTTGAGTACGATTTATTATGCATACCCAACAATTACTTTTTATTGTTCAATATATATTTCTTTAACATTTTTTTTTTCAATATTTGTTTTATTATGGGAAAATGTAAAAAAAATATTATTAGAAGAAAGTTGGCGCAAATTTTCGAAAAAAAGCCATTCTCATAAAAAGTACGTATTTCTATTTTGTGATGTTATTATTGCTTTTTCACCGACTTCAAAAAAAAGGAGAAGGTTCTCAGTTCGTCTTAAACTTTTTTTTATGTATGTAACCTCAAACTCGAAGACGGCTGGACCGATTTGGATTTTTTTTTTCGTTTGAAAGGGTATACTTTCTAGTTGGTTCCATTGTTATGAAATCAGGATCTGATGATGGGATCCTGGAGAAAGCGAGGGATCTCTTTAAATATTATAGGCACACCTATAGCGTTTTGGGTATTTCTAATAGTACCTTGTGCAGTTGCTCCCGAAAAGCACCATTTGAGGAAGTGAAAGTGATGACGAAGACGTTTTTCAAACATTCGATATGGGTATCGTGTAATGGGTTTTTGGGGGTGGTGATTGCAAATCTGGAATTTATTTTTAAATTCAAGATGGCGTATGCAACTTTTTCTCACAAAATCGATATGGGTACCGTGTAATGGGTTTTTGGGGGTGGTGATTGCAAATCTGACATTCATTTTAAAATCCAAGATGGCCGATGCAACTTTTTCTCAAACATTCGATATGGGTATCGCGTAATGGGTTTTTGGGGGTGGTGATTGCAAATCTGGCATTCATTTTAAAATCCAAGATGGCGGATGCAACTTTTTCTCAAACATTCGATATGGGTATCGCGTAATGGGTTTTTGGGGGTGGTGATTGCAAATCTGACATTCATTTTAAAATCCAAGATGGCGGATGCAACTTTTTCTCAAACATTCGATATGGGTATCGCGTAATGGGTTTTTGGGGGTGGTGATTGCAAATCTGGCATTCATTTTAAAATCCAAGATGGCGGATGCAACTTTTTCTCAAACATTCGATATAGGTATCGTGTAATGGGTTTTTGGGGGTGGTGATTGCAAATCTGGCATTCATTTTAAAATCCAAGATGGCAGATGCAACTTTTTCTCAAACATTCGATATGGGTATCGTGTAATGGGTTTTTGGGGGTGGTGATTGCAAATCTGGCATTCATTTTAAAATCCAAGATGGCGGATGCAACTTTTTCTCAAACATTTGATATGGGTACCGTGCACTGGGTTTTTGGGGGTGGTGATTGCAAATCTGGCATTCATTTTAAAATCCAAGATGGCGGATGCAACTTTTTCTCACACATTCGATATGGGTATCGTGTAATGGGTTTTTGGGGGTGGTGATTGCAAATCTGGCATTCATTTTAAAATCCAAGATGGCGGATGCAACTTTTTCTCAAACATTCGATATGGGTATCGTGTAATGGGTTTTTGGGGGTGGTGATTGCAAATCTGGCATTCATTTTAAAATCCAAGATGGCGGATGCAACTTTTTCTCAAACAATTGATATGGGTACCGTGTAATGGGTTTTTGGGGGTGGTGATTGCAAATCTGGCATTCATTTTAAAATCCATAATGGTGGATTTAACTTTTTCTCCAACATTCAATATGGATATCGTGTGTGTCTACTAAGTTAAATACACTGATAACCTTCAAGGGTTTATTGCTAAGTATAATTAACAAAGTAACGTAAGGGCTAAAATTATCGCTAAATGATGAAAATGAGTCCACCCGGTTGCTGTTCGAAATACACTAAGCTCGCGGCGAACTTACTGCGACCGCATTATATCGCTTGCTCAGCAAACGTGGTCGATTGCAAAATATTGCATCAAACATCGTGTAATAGGTTTTTGGGCATACCGATTGCAATCCTGACATTCATTTTAGAATTTACGACGAAAGCTCATTGGCTACTTTGTTAGCTTACAATTTACACTGGGTTATTGACAATTTAACTGATCCTAGGTTAAGTGACTATTCAGTATTATCTAGGGTATCTAATAATACTGAAATTAATTGTTTAAACCCTTAGATGTGACAAAGGAGAGGTATAATAACACAATTTTACTATATCATCAGAATATAAATCGTTTCTCCGGCAAAATATTAGATGAGGAAATGTTAATAGATAAATATGATATAGATATCTTATGTTTTTGTGAAACCTGGCTAAAACCAGATAGAATGTTGTTTAAAATTAATATTTTTCTGTTACTAGTGCATAGAACAGGTCCTCAGTAGGAGGTGGTACTTCAATATTACGTAGTAATTCTCTTAGATATAAGGAACAAAAATATATCACCGCTTGCTCTGTTGATTGCTTGTGTGAGGTAGCATGTACAGAAGTTGAAGGCCAAACTTTCTTAAGTGTTTATAGACCACCAGCATCAAACTTGTCATCATTCTTAATGATAATGGGAGAAATTTTAAGTACCTAAGCTTATAAGAGATAATAAATTAGTTTTCGTTTGTGGTCACCTAAATATTGATTTGTTAGTAAATTCACCTGAACACTGCAAGCTTACTTCATTGTTTGGTTCATTTAACTTAAAATGCACATACAAGGAAGCAACAAGAATAACAGCAACATCAGCTCAATGCATAGATAATATTTATACTAATTGTGCCATAAAATACTCGTCTCAAATTAGTGGAGTTAGGTCTGACCATATAGGTCAACTAGTATCCTTTGAGTTGGTTAAAAAGAGGCAATTAAATAAGACTATTAAGTTTAGGCCACTAACTAAAAAGAAATTAATGTTTTTAATGATAACATGTTAAGTAATCTTTCAATGGACAATTTTGACTCCCATGACCCCAATAAAAATTACAGGATATTATTTTCTTCACTATGCCACGAATTTAGTAAGGCATGTCCAGTTAAAAAATTTCAAATGAGTAATAAATCTAAATTTAATTATTGGGCCACTGCTGGAATAAGAATAAGCTGAGACAATTTATACTACTTATACCATGAAAAATCATTGACTTCCGATGAAGCCTTCCATAATTATGTAAGAAACTACTCAAAGATATTTAAAAGAGTATGCGCCCTAAGCTAAATCTAAATCAGAAAGTAATAAAATTAGCATTTCTAACAATAAAATAAAAACTGTGTTTAAGGTGATAAACAAAGAAACTGGAAACACAAACCAACAGGGTTAGAATGATTTGACTTTGAACATCGATGATCAGGTCATCTCAGATAAGTTAAAAAAGGCTGAGAAGTTGGAAAATTACTTTACCAATATTCCAGTAGAGGTTACTAAATCTCTACATTCTTCGCTATTATTAGCAGAATCTTTTTTAAAGGAAAACTTCAATAAGGATATACCAACATTTTCATTTAAGCCCATTTCTATTGATGTAATTAAAAAGCATTCCAAAGTCTTAACATAACAAACACTGATGACTTATGGAGTGCATCTGTTAGGGTTCTTGGTAATATTATTGACTCAATTGCTGCTATCCTAACAGGCACATTTAATTAATGTATAGACAGCGGTAATTTTCCCGATTTAATGAAACATAGTAAAGTAGTACTAATTTTTAAGTGGGGTTGTAAGAGTGATCCCTCTAACTATAGACCGATATATGTGCTTCCAGCATTAAGCAAAATATACGAAAAAATCATGCTGGACCAGATGCTATCATATTTTAACTCAAATGGAATTCTGCATAGTCGGCAGTTTGGTTTCACGAAAGGTAGGTCAACAACAGACGCAGGAGTAGCGCTCATCCGTCACATTCTGGAATCTTGGGAGAAATCTCAGGATGCAATTGGCATATTTTGTGACCTCTCCAAAGCTTTTGATTGCGTTGACCACAAAACACTGATCTGTAAATTACACCATTACGGAGTTCGTGGATTCGTGTTCTGCTGACCTTGTTCTTTCATATTTATCAAACAGGCAACAAAAAGTTATTGTTAATGGAGCGACATCTGCAGGATCCCTAGCCAAGATGAGTGCTCCGCAAGGTTCAATTCTTGGCCCTTTCCTTTTTATAGTGTATATCAATGACATACATGATGACCAACTTATCGGATATTTTTATTTGTAATTCCATTGTCCATTCCATATTCCATTGTGTTGTGTATGTTGGTATAGTGGTCAGTGGTCCTGACTGCTATGCGCAAGGTCGTGGGTTCGATTCCCACCTAGGACAAATGTTTGTGTGATGAGCACGGTCATTTGTTCTTTGTCTGGGTGTAATTTATCTATAATATGTATGTATTTAGAAATATGTATGTATGTTTATCAGTTGTCTAGTATCCATATCACAAGCTCTGCTTAGTTTGGGACTAGATGGCGTTGTGTGAAAAAAGAAAAGTTGTATTAATTGGTCTATACGACAGTATAGACCAAAGTTTTAAATATAATTAAGCATATCTTAGAACTGGAAACATATCTTACAACTATATAATAATATAGGTTATCCATCAGAATTCAGACAGGCTTTAATTTATAATCATATTGTGGGAAGTACTAATTTCACACGGGTTCCCGTTAGTATATGCTTAAACTAGACTAATGGTCTCATGGTGCGTGGTGCGCTGGTTGCACGCTACTGGCATGATTGCTCTATGTTATCTCTTAAAAAATAGTAGTAGAGATACCTACTACTGTTTCTTGTGATTTTTTTTTATTTTTGGCTCGCGTTTGAATTTTAAGAAAAAAATTAATTCAAACTCAAAATGTTTTATTTCACATAGGCCTACATGGGCACTTATAAAACGTCAGCAGTTTGGCGCAGGGCACGGTTCGAAATTGGTCGTTTTCTATGGAGAAGATCCGGCAAGAAACTCCACAGTTACTCTTTTAAAATATCATTCTTACAATGTATCTATAATACAGGTTAATTAGATATGAGAGGACATTAAAGCCTGTCTGAATTCTGATGGATAACCTATATTATTGTATAGTTGTAAGATATGTTGCCAGTTTTAAGATATGCTTAATTATATTGAAAACTTTGGTCATTACAAGATATTTTCTAAATTTAAACCCACGACCTACGTCATTTAAATTTAAAAGTCAATTATCTGAAATTAAGTATTTCAAATGGCGGGAGACTTTGTTAAACATAAAAAACACAGTGATACGACGTCAATGTGTAGCTATTTTTTAGTTGCGAAGGATAGGAATAGTGCCAAATGTAACCGATGCTCAGCCATTCTCAAGACTTTGGATGGATCGACTAAGGGATTACATACACATTTGTCATCAAAACATAACATCAAGCTTATATCAGCTTCAACAAGTCTAGATTCTGATAATCTGAACACAGCACCGCCGCCAGCCAAGCGAAAGTTAAATGATTATTTTACTAAAAGCGCCGACGATAGCCTCGATGATGTTTTGGCAAGAATGATTGCATTAGATGGATTTCCATTCAGTATATTCATAACTTCAGATGATTCGAGAAAATTTGTCTTTGCAAAATACACGGATTTACCAAAGTCAGCCGTCACCATTCAAAAACGTGTCATGAATTACAGTGAAACAATCAGAAAGCAAGTAACTGCAGAATTGAAACATTTGAAAAGTGCAGGTGAAAGATTTAGTCTTTCTTTCGACAAGTGGACTTCAACATCCAATAAACCATACATGGCTGTCAACGTTCATTCATATAAAAAAAAATTGGAATTTAGGACTTGTTCCTATTTATGAAAGTATGAAAGTATGGCTGAAAATTGTCGTCGTATATTGAAAGAGCGTCTAAGTATATTTGATATTTCCCTGGATACTGGCTTTATGAAAAACATAATTATTTGCAAGACAGCTCTACCTCAGATGATACTATAAATGAACCACCTGTGGCTGTTGATCATATGGACGACATCCATGATGATGAACATTTAGAAGACTTAGACAGTCCAGAATCAGACTTAATCTTAATGTCACAAAATGACCTTGCGCTATAACACATACCAGAGTTAACACAAGATGAAAACATTAATGAGCTGATAAAGAAAATCCGCAAAGTTGTAGAGTGTATTTCAAAAGATCACCATTGAAAAATGAAACAGTACTTCAAAAATAAATGAAAATTGAACATGGAAAAGAGCTGTCACTTCTTTTGGACTGTAAAACCAGGTGGAATAGTCTTTTAACAATGCTGGAGCGATTTTATCTTTTAAAAACCTTCATTCAAAAAGCTCTTATAGATCTCAATCATCCAATTCGTTTGGGAGAAGTTGATTTTGAATTGGTAAATAAAATTGTTGATGTGCTGACCCCAATTAAATTGACAGTAGAAGCAATCTGTCGGCGAGATGCTAATTTATGCACAGCTGATTCCGCTTTGAAATTTCTTATAAAACAGCTATCTAGCATAATCATTTTTTGGCAAGTGCTGACACTTGCCAAAAAATGAAAACATCCTAAGTGGAACGTATGAAGCAACGACGAAGTGATGATTTGACTGATGTGTTGAATTAATTACAAAATCCATGAAAAGATGATGAAATTCAGTTATTATCGGATTTGGAATGGCATGACTTATTTCCAGTTTCTACACAGGCTTTAGTTTGGAAGCAAATAAAGTGTATTGTTAAAAAACTTAAAAGTCGAGATGACACGGAAGAAGAAGAAGGAAGATCAGGATCACAAACAGATGATGAGTTAAGGCCACAAACCTCCCAATCCCAACCCCAATTGACACTAAAGGAAAAGTTATAGCTGGAAATTGATAAGAGTATGAAATCCCCAGATCGTGAAGTACAAATACAAAATTAATCGGGGTTGGCAAAATATAGTATTAGACGTGAAATAAGCCTGTTTGAAAATGGAGGAATTAGTGGATATCACTTAGAAACAGCATATAAGTATCTATTGTCTATTCCTCCAACCAGTGTAAAACCTAAACGAGCGTTTTCAGCTGCTGCTTATGTTGGTAATAAACGAAGCAGGCTTGGAAGTCAAACCTTGGATGCATTGATATTTCTACGATTGTATTTTCAAAATTCGAAATAAGTTTTATTGTCTTTTTATTTCTTACAAAGTATAGTCTCTTTTTGTCATTTTTTCTTTTCTTACTATACTGTGATATGTGTAGTGTACCAAAATTAAAAAAATATATATTTTAAGAAATTACTCGTTTTTTAGAGTTCAGTTGCCGAATGGCAAAAAACGGAACCCTTATAGTTTCGTCATGTCTGTCCGTCTGTCTGTCTGTCTGTCTGTCTGTCCGTCCGTCCGTATGTCACAGCTATTTTATTCCAAAACTATTAAGACTATACATGTGAAACTTGGTAAGTAGATGTATTCTATGAAACGCTTTCCGATATTGAGAAAAAAATTAAAAATCATTTAAAATAAAGGAACATACTACTACCCCATACATGGAACTAAAACTGAAAATATATTTTTTTTTCATGAAACCTATGCGTGTGTGGTATTTATAGACAGGTCTTTAAAAATGACATGGGGGTTTCTGAAACCACTTTTTCATAAAGTCAATCGTTTAAAAGATATAAGCTTCCAAAGTGGTCAAATGTGTATCCCTCCCTCTAACTTCTATAATAGTGGAGTGAAAAATCTAAAAAAATATGTATCTGTAGATCTTAATGTAAACTTTCAACCAAAATTGGTTTGAATGATATCGAGTTAACAATTTTTGAGATACGGCATATTTTCTAAAACCGCAAATATAACTTTGTAATTCATACAAACACTATGAAAAACAAAGTTATCTAGCGTAGTTGTAAAAAAATGTAAATAAGCTAGTTTTAAGAAATTTGTAAGGTTTTTTTCGTCAAATAAATATACATATTATATTATATTATTATAGTCACACACGGAACCCTTCATGCGCGAGTCTGACTCGCACTTGGCCAATTTTTTACATTTGAGACCAATTAGAAACCACATAGTCTAATCCGGGGATAGCCCCAGGGTCCCAGGATTCAGCATCAAGAATCACGTAATCCCGGGATTGAAAACATGCTCGGGATTGTATTCTCTAGTTGCAACTAAGAAAGGATTTCTATCGAAATTCTATTTTAGTTGCCAAATGTGTCGAAAAAAATAGAATGAATAAATTGTAAAGAACCAGATAGATAGCCCTACAGACCTCAATCTGAACGATAATTCTGTAACCAGTTTTATGTCGATAGGAGCCGGGTTTTCTGGTTTAGAACAAGTTTCAGCTTCCTTTGACATTTCCTCTATGTCCGACAAATTATACGCCAAGTGCCATAACAAGGTCTGTCTACTACGGGAATTAGCCAAAGAAAAATTGGCCAAGTGCGAGTCAGACTTGCCTATGAAGGGTACCGTAGTAACTATAATAATATAATATGTATAACTACTACAACTATTAGTCTGTCGGTCTGTCCATCCGTCCGTCCGTATGTTACAGCCATTTTAATCCGAAACTATTAGGACTATACATATAAAACTTGGTAGATTGATGTATTCTGTGAACCGCTTTCCGATTTTAAGAAAAAATTAAAATATATTTAAATTATTTTTAAATATTTATATTATATATATTTAAATATTAAAATATATTTAATTTCTATAATAATGGAGTAAAAAATATAAATATATATATACAACGTGTAACGGAAACCCCATATCTAACCAAAAGGGCTGAAGACAACATTTGGTATGGAGTCTCTATGCACAGTTTCAGCACAAAATAACTGACTTAAAGAATTGATACCAAATTATTGGTTTCACATATTTTTTGAATACCAATCATAACAAACGTGTCATAGCACTACGAGGGTCAATAACTTTCCACGTCACTTGCCAATAACACGATAATTCTTTTCGTTCTTCTTAATTTGAAAAATTCGGTCTCTGGTATCAGTGTACTGGAATTTGTAATAAGTTCTACACATGTAGACTTAGGATTACAAAACCCTTGCCATATCGTTTGTTATCATCCAAAGATGCCATGCACTTGGTATGTATATACCCTTTAAATTACACGTTGTATATATATATATATATATATATATATCTATAGATCTTAATGTAAACTTTCAATCAAAATTGGTTTTAAAGAGATCGAGTCAGCAGTTTTTGAGATACAGCATATTTTCTAAAACCGCAAATATAACTTTGTAATTCATACAAATACTATGAAAAACAAAATTATTTGGCGTAGTTGCAAAAAATGTAAATAAGCTAGTTTTAAGAAATTTGTAAGTTTTAGTTTTTTGTCAAGTAAATATACATATTATATTATATTATTATAGTTACTACGGAACCCTTCATGGGCGAGTCTGACTCGCACTTGGCCAATTTTTGTAAAATGTTATAATAAGCAATATAACATTAGATTTCTTTTATTTTTTTTTTCTTTTAAATTAAGTTACACTTGATACATATATTGTTATGAAATAAATTACGCTTATATTTTCTGCGAAGTAAGTTCGCTAGACAGCATTAATGAAAAAATGTTTTTTTGGTATGGCCCCACGTATATATAATAAAGTACCGAATGTTATTAAAAATATGACAGTACATCAGAATTTAAACGAGCACTAAATGAATTTTTAATAAACAAAACTTATTTCAGTCTGGTTTTATTATGACATTACATAATTATATTTTTTTTATTTCATACTGGTTTTATTATTCAAATAAGTACTGCATACCCATCTATCCTAACTTGCTACTTACCCAGTTTCGAAGCGTCAATAGCCTAATGGATAAGGTGTCGGACTTGTGATCGAGAGGTCGCAGGTTCGAACCCCACCCATTACACTATTGACGTGAACCCACTCCAGACACAAGCATATTTAGCTTAGTTGGAGGGGTTAACAAGATTGCTAGTAATGTGAAATTGCTAGTACACATTGCTAGTATTCTTTAAAAAAAATCTGAGGAGTTTAATATATAAAATCAAAGTTTTATTGCAATAGGATGAATAGTGAGGGAACGGATAATGTATTACTACAGTAAAAACAAACGTTAATTTTTATATAATAGGTATAATTTATTAAATTTATTTTTGTGATTTATTTACGTACCTACTTGCTTCATTTAGATCCATCCAGCCTTTTGAGCGTAAAGAAGTAACAAACATGCAAACAGACACATTCATTCACAAACTTTCGCCTTTATAATATTAGTGTGATAAATAAAACCATCTAAATAATTAATATTCGTTTTTCAAGTTTATTCAACATAACGACAAAAAATTAAAAAATGCAAAGTTAGTAAACTTCGTCGTGCAACGGCAAGCGGGCCTCGAGCGAACTTGTCATTGTGTGTGTGACAACGCACACGACTAGCCCGCTGCAGTAAATACCTATTTTCCGCGCGTCTCGTAGGCTCGACACCCTCTTAAACAAACACGATTTGTAATTTTCCATATTCATTTTTTTGGTAACACTTTTGTTAACCCCTTTTGCCTTTGCTATAAATTTATCTTCTACTTCCAAGGCATACATTTTTGATCGCAACCCTACAAATTCCTTCAACACTTTACCATTATTCTCGTCTTTAAAAAAACCTAACTTCTTTTTATTTATTTTTGGATAATCGTAAATATTATTTTCTGGATAGTCTGATGTATCAAAATAGTGAAGTAGGTCGGGTTTTATATCCTCATACAAATTATCTGTAAAAATTTGATATATCAAACTATCGGTATCGGTGTACAATAACTTAATTTTGTTATTAAACTTTTTAACCATGTAGTTATAATGAAATTCGTACATAAGGGTCTTAGATATATCTAAAATACAAAATCCTAAATAAATTGGCTTATCATAAATTAATTTTGTTTTTCGTAATTGTATTGCGACTAAATGTTCTGAAAATATTGATAAACTATGGAATTCTGGTTTTGCAATCAATTCCTGAGCACCTAAAACTTTACCACGATTATCCCAGTGAGTTAGTAGTTTAACGTTTACTCTTTTTTCAATATTTTCCATTGTCTTACCGAAGACAGAATTGTTCATTAATTTAAAAAAGTCTTTTTCAAAGTTTGATTTAGCTAACGTTCTCAAACTAGTATTTAAGTCTATGTATTTCTTTAGCCAAGAACTCTGTTTAAATTTTAAAATTCTATGTACTTTAATTAATTTAATTCCCATTTCAATGCATTGTTTTAAATTCCTGTAGTGAATGATGTATTTATTTTTATTATTTAAATTAGGAACTAATTTAGTTTCTTTAGTATTACCCACACATATGTTTTCAGGACATAATGGAAAGTCAGAATGCAAATTATGAAGTTCATCAGGATATTCCAAATCAACTTCTAAAACATAACCAAAATCAGACGTATCCAACGCATTATAATCTATATTACAATTTATCCATTCGAAACCACCAACAGGAAGGGATTGGGACATTGCCCAACCATATAAATTATTCGCATCAAAATATGTTAGATATGAATTAGGTTTTTCACCATCATAATCCTCCATGAATTTATTATTTGCTCTAGCAAAACTATTGCTACACTGAGATACACCCCCTCTAATACCAGCTTTTAAAAAAGCAATTTTGTCATAGTCCGTTAACAATTCTAATTCTATTTTCGTAAATTTTAACATTGCATCCCAACTTAAACCTGGAGCAGTATAGTAATGGGCAGGATCTAATCCATAAGTTTTAATACAAAGCTTTCTGAAGTTTTCGAATATATCGGTCAAAAGTAAAACATCAGTTTTTAAATACAAATCGGAATAATCAGACATACTACTACACTTAAAATGTTGCCAAATATCTTTTGCATGATTATAATCATCGTTTGAAATATTTGAATCTGTCAGTGAACTATAAAACCGGTGTTGATCAGGAAGTGACGGATGTTTCAAGCAATCACTATTACGCATAAATTCATAAGGATAAATACCTTTCCGTCTTAAACGTAAAAAATCTTCATTATTAGGATAGTTTCTTTTTAGTTCTTTAAACTGATCGTCATTAAGATTTTTAGCTAGCTGATCTAAACTACATGATAAAAATTTCAATGAATCTATGAATCTTAAGATAAGATAAGATAAGATAAGATAGTTTATTTTGCAAATATGGGTAATACAAAAACATAGTGATAATGTGGTGTAAGGGTACAATGTTGGTTCAGCCATATTTTACCAGTAGGCATGCAAATGTATAAATAATTAAATTCACAGAGGTAATTTAATTATAAATGAAATTATGCAATTAAATAACAGGAATTACAAATCAAATCAAATGTCAAAATCTACTTATCAAAATTAAAATAAAAATTAACCAATAATTACCTATATAAAAAACAAATGTCTAAATCATAGCATTAAATTAAATATAAAAAAGTCAAAATACAATGTCAAAATTAAATGTAATAAAAGACTGTCAAAATATATTATATGTCAAAAATTAAATTTTAAATTAAAATTGAATAATAAATTATTATCACAGATGTAAAGTGCCCAAATTACTAACAAATTTTACTTTCCATTAAAAAATCGGTAATGTTGTAATATGTTTTGTCTGCTAAAAAGTTTTGCAATTTCTTTTTAAATAATGTCATATTTAAATCTTTCCAGGCCTTGGGTAATTTATTAAATATTTTTGGTGCCATGCAGCAGACACTTTTGCGCATCAGTGTTGTCTTAGCCCTCTGAATACACAGGCCACTATTGTCACGTCTATTTCTTGCAACTAAGTCATTTACACGTTGAAAGTAAGTTGGGTTTGATTTGACAAACACAGCTACCTCCAAAATATAAATACTAGGCAAAGTTAATATTTTATACTTCCTGAAATACGGATAACAACTATCAGTGGTTTTCAGATTAAACATTGCACGAATACACCGTTTCTGGGCCTTGAATGCATTTTCTTTATCGGTGGAATTTCCCCAAAATATAACCCCGTATCGAAGATGGGATTCGACAATACCGTAGTATGCCGTAAGAAGCGCATCCGTGGAAACTCTCGGTGACAATGCATGTAAGGCATATGCTGATTTGCTTAATTTGTTACAAAGATTAACTATATGTGATTTCCAGTTCAAATTTCTATCTATTTGTAAACCTAAGAATTTTGTGCTTTCTACTTCGTCAATAACTTGATTATCAAAATTAACATCGAGATGTTTACTCGGCATACGTTGAGTGAAGTACGTAACTTTCGTTTTAGATAGGTTAATTTTTAAGTTATTCTCATCTAACCATGCTATAATTGAAGCTAGGGAATTATTTATATCGTTTTCATATAGATCTGCATTGACACATGGTATAGTTATGGTACTATCGTCGGCAAACAGTGTCAAAGGTTGGTCTACACATTTCGGGAGATCATTAACGTATAATATAAAAACTAAAGGCCCCAGTACGGTCCCTTGTGGTACTCCGTACCTAACTACGCGTTCCAATGACCGAAATACTTCTTCATGATTATTTGCATTTAATCTACGAATTTCAGTTATTTGTTTTCTGTTGCGCAAATATGATTCAATTAATTTTAGTACATTTCCTCTAATACCATAGGCCTCCAGTTTATTCAAGAGAGTATTATGGTGCACATAATCAAAGGCCTGGGTCATATCACAGTATATGGCACATACTGGTGTACGTTCATCCATTTTTCTAATGACACCACGTATAAAGTCATATATGGCCATATTAATGGTTTTACCTTGTCTAAATCCTTTCTGTTCGTCACACAATAAGTTATATTTCTCTATGTATTGATATATCTCTTTATATATGTACTTTTCAAATATTTTTGATATTATAGGAATAAGTGCAATAGGCCTATAACATTCCATGACTTCTCGATTGTCTTTCTTAAATACCGGTTTTACTATGGATGTTTTTAAAGCATCGGGATAAGTCCCTGCACTTATGCAAAGATTCAAAATATGGCTTAGGTGGCTACATACTTCATGGGCTACGGCTTTAAGTATCTTTGTAGATATGCCATCATAACCTACGCTGCTTGTATTCTTAAGGGAAGTTATTATTTTTAGTATGTCATAAGGTATACTTGGTGCAATGAACATAGAATTATGCTGACTGCTTATTTTATGTGGTTTTGGTTTAATTGACGTCGAGTTTTGGCTGAATTTTGTCAACAAAGTAGTTATTAAATGCATTAGATATATCCTTTGGATTTGATACTGTGGTATTGTCATTAAGCTTAATACTATCTATGTATTGTTTAGGAATATTATATTTTGCTTGATTTATAATATGCCAAATAGTTTTTGACTTGTTGTCGGATTGTTTAATCTTGTGATTATTTTGCGCCTTTTGTGTAAGATTTATAATTTTTTTATATAATTTGCAGTACTTAGAATATGTCGATTTGTTGACTCGGTTAGGGTTTAATCTAAGTTCCCATAAAAGAGCTCTCTTCTTCCTGCTACATAATTTTACTCCGCGCGACAACCACTTTGGATTTTTAACGATATTTAGTTTAATTACGATAGTTGGAAAACATAAGTCATACAGCAATTTAAAAATGTCAATAAAAGCATTGTATGCTACATTAGGGTCAATTGTATCATATATTTCTGAAAACGATAGTTTATTTAAACATTCTTTAAACTTAGCAATATTCTCCTTGCCATAGTCCCTTCTGGTTATGTACCAGTATTTACCAGCGCATAATTTATGGACTGGGCATTGAAGCAACTGTGCCGTGTGATCAGACAACGCAAAATCTAATACTTCAGCTTTACACGACTTACTGAAATTGTGCGCAAAGTTGTCTATGCATGTCTTACTAGCCATTCGCGTCGGTTGTTTAAATGCTAATTTTAAATTAAAACTTAGTAGCAAACATTCAAAAGAAAAAGATTGATTATTTGATTTAAGCATGTCAATATTAAAATCACCAGCGATTACAATTTTCTTTTGACGTGAGTTTGATATCTCTAGTAAAATAGCTTCAAGCTTATTCAGACAATCATTGAAATTGCTTACATTTGGCACTCTATAAACACAGACGATTATTATTTTATAACAAACAAGTTCAATAGCGCAACATTCAAAAACGCCTGGACACGAAATCTTAGCAATTTTTGGCAGTTCCTTCCATTGATATCCCTTTTTTACCAGGATACATGCTCCGCCTCTTTTTGTTCCATTTCTCCCGTAGTATGCAGCTAAACAATAGTTTGATATATTCAATTGATCTTCATGACCTTTCATTACAAAGTGTTCGGTAATACATATAACATCTACACATACATTTTTTTCAGATAGCTCATCTAAACAAACAGTAAGAGCATCAGATTTTCTTAACAATCCTGCAATGTTTTGGTGAAATATATTGAGATACTTATTGGAGAAAAAACAAATCGCTTGTGTTAGTTTTGGAACAGGCAAGAGAGGGAGAACTGTTGTGTTCAATGATACTGGGAATATTTGTATTCCAGTTGTTGTACTTAACTATTTCAGTCATTAAAATACATTTTATATTTTGAAAAATATTCATCATGCCATTATTACTGACAGACCTACTGACTTTTGAAAACATTTTAAAATCGCATGACAAATTTAAATTAGAATCAATTAACCACGCATAATTATGTGTACAATTATCCAGGTATAATAAGTTGTTAAAAGTTTCTACTCTACAGTTAAACATAGTTGCAAAATAGCTTAATTTGTAAGTGGGTAAACATAGTATAACATTAGTGTGTTGTACTTTTAGCAGGGTTTCTCGTATATAAATTGTCAGGTCCACATAGTTGCTAGTACGCCGAAAGTCCTCTTCACCAACGAAGATCACGCAGTAATCGTTCATTGTATAATCTTTAAGTTTGCCTTCGATGTTACTAATGAGGTGCTTTATTCCACAGTAGGGAGATAAGTAGTGGCAGATTTGAAATTCAGGAAATGTGTTTGATGCAATCGTCAAGATCTTATTTGCTTTGTCTGTACTTATAATGGATATTTTTTGTTTTTCTTGGACCACACTTTTTGTGCGATAAAAATCTTGTGCAGTTCCAGGTGATATTGCGACATGCTTCGTGGATATATTATTTGTCTGCAGGGTACATGCTTCGCCTACAGAAATTTGTTTACGTAACTTTTTAGGGGAACGTCGAGGTGTTGTTGGTTTTGAGCTTTTATTCGGAGTATTTAGGAGTTTATAGTCGTCTTTTTCGGTCGTCTGCGTCTGTTTGGTCTTTACATTTTTTATGGGAGTCATTGTTGTTGTCTTCGCTTTAATTGTTCCTGGACTATTGACAATTTTTTTATACATGTAATTTTTTTTTGTTGAATTCTTCATTTAATTTCTTTAAATTGCTGTTTTCTAATGATAATAATTCAATTTCTTTATGGGCACTATTAAGTTGAGAAGTCAGTTTGAGAATCTCATCTTTTAATTGTTTTAGTTGTGGTACGTCTTCGTCTTCGGATATATCTGGCAAACTATTCGTCGTACAATTTAAAGTTTGTGATATAATGTCATTCTCGTCTTCATTTGGTTCCGATCGTGTGCGGGTCCGCCGAAAAGTTATATTTTCCAAGAAATTCATTTTAAATATTACTTTGAACTCACAAAAACAATTTGCAGGAAAGTGAGTTTCGAACTCGAATCTCGTGAAGTTCGCCTATTATGGCTTGCAGTTGTACCGCTAAGCCAACTAGCCTTTAACAATAGTATTCAAATTGATCGTTAGTATTGTATTATTGAGCATTTATTGTTTCTTTGCCAATAGATGTCACTAACCTTAATATTCATTTAGTAGTTGCTACAAATTTACTCTTGTAACATTGTTTAGCGGTTAGTAACATTTGACTTTTTCCTGGAATGTGACTGAAGAGGGCGGTGTCGTCATACAGTTTCAAATAAAAAACGATTTCTATTTTTACAAATGTAGGAAACCACTTATAACCTATTGAATTTCGTGAAAGTAAATACAGTCTATGTCTGGACTTTTGAGTATGGATCTTATAATACGTCACAAATAACTTACGAACGTCCAGTTCCGTAAATACGAAAGTCCCTGTATAGGTCAACAGTTTTCACTAATTTTATTTATTAGTGCACTTTTACAATGGATAACACTGTCACGGTTAGTTTATAAGTCCCTTTTCATTTTAAATCACTTTACACGGTGCGTACTACAATTTTTATATTTATTTCAATGATATTAACAGGAGCACAAATCAATACTGTGTTTACTTGCCAGCGCCACCTAGCGGATCAAAACTTACAGGTTGATTATTTATTGTTAACTGTTTTGAAAATGATATGTATCGTTCTTTATTTTGTGGAATAACTTCAACTTTGCCATCATCGAGGTTTAATGCATGGACAATAAAATGAGCATCGTAGTGACCGAGGTTATGTAAAAATATTGGAACATAACGAGGGGTTCTGTACTTAGAACTACACACTTGATGCGCAACACCCCTAAAACTGCCAGTGTACCAATCAAAATCGTAAAAAGGATCTTCATTTAACTGAGTTTCACAAATATGACAAATGTTTGAATTTGAAATTTTAATTTTATCTTCATCTGATAATGGAACGGGACATTTTTGGAAACCATTTTTTTTAACTATTGTTTTCACATCTTCATAAAGGCGATTCATAAACACTTGTGCACAGTTTGGTCCACTATACGTCTCATATTTTGATAATCTGTCATCATATGAACATTTAATGTAATATCCGAAACTATACACTTCATGTTTTTGAATATTAATTGTACTAGGCTTGGATGGATCATTACTACATGATTCTATCGGGTTCAAAAATGCTTCAAAGTCTGCATAAACCACAAAAGGCATTTCCAACTTTTTCACGAATTTATCAAATTTTATTTTATTATTTGATGTTGCTTTACCGAACCAATCCTTTTTGGAATCCTTACCGTTTGGTAATTCCGTACAAATGTGAGCGCAATCATATTGTTGATGGTTATTAAGTCTTTCCTCTGATGGGAAATGAAGTAAACATGAATCGCATATATAAACTGCGTGATGATTACTTGAGATTTGTGAGCTAACTAACCGCGATAACTTTTTAATATAACAGTAATGATTGTTAGTACCATTCGATAAATATAGTAGGTTGATATGATTAGGTGTACGACATTTTGTTAAATATAAAGGACCTACAACTGAATTACACTTTTTTTCTTTATTATACTCTAAACCAAAAACATTTATACTAATATTGTTTAATTTCTCTACTTTTGATATATCTACAATTTTAACCGGAAAAGAAATACCAGTAAATTTTAGTTTATTTTCATGAATTGCGTATGATGTTACGCGATCTACACTTTTACATACAGGATATAAACCGGAGAGTAATGCCCATTTGAAACACATATTATCATTATTTTTAACATTGATTACAGCTTTTTTTAATTTAATATCCTGAGGAAGATCGATATATGAACTACCACGTAAGGGGTTGAATTTGTTAACATTCATATCTATGTATTTAATTTGATTAAGACTCCAACCACTATCTTTTTTTTCAAATTGACAAATTTTACCAACAACAGTGTCTATTAATGATGAAAAAAAAAATATTTAAGTCATCACCCTGACAAATTATGTAATTAAACGTTTGAAAATCAAATGTATTTTTAATATTTTTAGTTTGTTGTATGAAATCAGCATGCAATATGAAGTTTATTTTAAAAATTGTATGTTGTTTAATACATTCATTGATTAAAAATAAGATATCAATTTTTAATGAATTTAAAAACGATTCCGGTGTTTCAAAATATTGCCCCGATTGAATTGTTTTACTATTAATTCTATATGTTAAAATTCGGTTGCCAAAAGCGGTTTCAACAACTGTAACATTTGCTAGTGAATTATGAGATTTTAAAAGATTATTTTTGTGAACATTGCTTTTTAAATGGTTATTTAGATACCTTTTATTAATAAAAACATGACATGTGTCACATTCCACCTTATTGTTGTCCACGTTATTTGTTTCAGTCGATGATGTAGAAGCTCCTTCATCAAATTTTGCTTTCTTGGGAACCTTATTTTCGTCAGTAGTGATACCTCGTTTGATACCTCTTCCAACTTGTGGTTGACTGTAACAAAACAGCAAGAAAATTATTAGACAAATCTTAAAATAAAACAATACAACAATAATCTTTCTTATTGAGTTTGTACTTCTAATACTTACATCAACGCTGTTTCAACCATCGCACAGTGATTATACAACTCATCATCATACGATGAATCAAACAGTTCACACTTCTCCATTTCATCACAAACTTTAGGCAGCTCCTGATCGAATTCGTTGATGAATAGTTCCATATTCTCTTCCATGGGTGCGGAAAAGAAAGCACTGGTACACACTTCACTGAAGTTTTCCATCTTTATAGCAAAGAAGAAATTAGGTAGCACAGTAAGTAACAGTTAAGTGTTGGTAGACCAACCGATACCCAATTTCAAATAATGTTCAAGATTTCAAATAATGTTCATTATATAGAGTCTAGCAAAGGATTAGAAAGTCAGGTAGAATGTAATGAGTACACAGAAGTAATTTAAGTAAACAGAATCACATTCACTAATCAACTAATGGGTGTCTTCGTTAAAAAAGTATTTTTTAACTTTTTCACTTTCTGCTATTGTCTTTGTAATATTGTATACGAGCCCGTTTGTGCTGTCGTAGATGCTATCCTTATTATTCTTTACATAATATTTAATCCTCGTGGTAGCGTGTTTCCAATGATCAGTAGTTGGAATTTTACATAGCTTCTTCATATCGTACATTTCAATTTTTATGAGATGCGTCGCTTGGTCTCCGTCGTCAGAATTACTAGAAATGTATGATACACCATCTCTAGCGGCTCGTGCCACGGTTGACGATAACAGTTTCTTCTTTTTTATTTTTGGTGCCACTTCAAAAAAATGATCAATCGGTTGTGATTTCCTTTTTCCACCATCGCATGTGTTATTAATAACGATGTCATCGTTCTCTTCTTCATGTTGAGGGGAGAGCGGTGAGTAGTAATACTGTTTATAGGTATTTTCATCGAAGTTGAATGATTTCTGCAACAAGACAATTATCATGTTAATATCAATTTGTTTACACTTAATCACACACGTTAGGAAACAACAACAAGAATACAAGTAAGTTTGTCAATAGAATAAACACTTACCTCCATGGCCATTGATGCGTTGAAGTAACACAAACGTAGTATTGGTAGACGTATACAATCCACTGCGGTCAAACGACCATAGACTGACTGCATGACTGCAATGGTACGATCTTATATAGCACCATTCTTATCTAAAACAAATTCCTAAATACAACGAAACTGATTGTAACTCTATGAATCACCAAAATTATCTCACGTTCCTTCGGAAACTGATAGTAACTCTATGAGTCAACAAACTTATCTCACATTGCTGGCATCAACCTGTTTTGTGAGTGCTACAAAATAATGCGATTTAATATTTACAAATCACTATAATTGAACATTCCTATGACAACCATTGAATAGATTGGTAGTGTAATAATATGCTATATCATGGATACACTAGAAGTACAAAAACATCTGAAAAAGATTCATCCCAGTCTAGAAAATAATGTTTATGCTGCTAATAGACTCCCTATGTATACCCATGCACCAACGTATATAATATGCAATTTGGATGCGGATGATAAACCAGGTTCACACTGGGTAGCTGTACATATCGATACGAATGGCATTGGTCAATATTTTGATTCATATAGGCGAACACCTGCGCGATATCATCTCGAGTTTTTGAAAAGGATTTGTAAAAGATGGGGCTGGAGTGTTGATAGGATTCAGAATGATTGGACTTCAGTTTGTGGTGAATATTGCTTAATGTATTTGCTATATAAGTTTCAGGGATGTTCAATGCATAGTTTTACAAACATATTTACAGGGAACACACTGTACAACGATATTTTAGTGGATGAGATGTTCCGCTCATATTTTGTAGTTAAAAATAAAATTTGTTAATGACGCATGTGTTTTATTGATTCCGTTTTGATGATCCCGAATAGCAAAGTAAGCAATGGTCTATGAACAATAAAAGTATACAATAGCAGTAGCAGTAACAATGAGTAATACATAGAAACGTCAATGCAATCCTAATGAGGGTGCGCGGCCGGACGCATGGACAATAGATAAGAAAAGGCGAACAATGAAAGTCGATAATGAGGGTTCGGGTCACCGGAAATGAAACAGATTGTTGTTAATTGATTTGTGTATCTCCGGAACCATGCATCCTACGCGAAAACGGATTGCAGAAACGTGATCAGCGGACCCCAAAACCTTTTTATTTTTTTTTTAGGTTTGAAACGCCCTGGACCGCGATTGCGCCAGAAGCGGTGGTGCGCCAGAACCGGTGAGCCACGGGATTGGTGCGCCAGAACCGGCAAATCACTACTACTCACGCGTGGAACACGATGCGCCGCTGACCCGGGCCTGGTCCTTACCGGACGGTGAGCGACCCCTGCTCGCCGTCCGCAGGCCCGCGCCTACGGTGGCCGGAAATCGGCTCGACTTCCCCGACGCCCGGGGCGTCTCCCGCGGCGGCTGGGGCGCGAGGAAGAGAGTTGCCTCTCCCTCGCGCGTTCGGCCTCCTCATTTTTAAAGCTAGAAGCTTGAAACTTATTTTTTAGACTTTTGATTAGATATTAAGAAATATGATATTAAAATTATGTATGGTTTTTATTTTCAAAATAATTAGTTTAAAAAGTAAAAATGCTGCTGAAAGTCACTATTTCGCGCGGACGAAGTCGCGGGCACAGCTAGTACATATACAATCAAACGACTTAAACTATCACTTTCTTTTGTTTCGCATAGACTCCGTAACATTTAGGGCGTTCAATTTAAATATTTTTATTTTTGTATGAAAATCTGGTGAACTAAAATATGACGAATTTTTAAAAGTCATAGAACAAAAGTTGTTGTTTATGATGTTAGTAACATAGTCCCGAGAGGTTTTGGTTTTTTACAATTAACCCTGTATATGTATTTATTAAAATATTTAAATTTTTGATTTCTCTGATTTTTTGAGTAATGTAGTAAGTACACTAATTTAGCCCTCCCCACTTTAATTATTTTTTTTAAAGTCCGTCCAAAGGTTGTCTGGAAGATATCGCTTTCAGCGATAAGACCGCCATTGTTACCATAGAATAAGCAATATTGTTAAATAGGTTTGTTTAAATTATGGTGTAAAATAAAATATATTCTATCTATCTATCTATTGTGTACAACTATACCTACCTTCATAAAATGTGCACTTGCACTTGGCGCAAAATGCGTAGTTCAACAAATGCACACGGCATCCGTCCCATTCTTGTCCTTGTCTTGAAGTTTGATTGTCTCTAACTTTTTAATTTAGGTCTATGAAACTTTTTGACTTTTAATTATTTTACGTATTTAACAGATTTTAAATGTTTTTGATAAATTATCAAGAATAATTTGTGAAAAAAATAACAATTTACCTAGAACTGCCGCTGGGTTTTTTTTGTCCCGCTATTGTTTTACAAAACATTCCGATGTATGGTTGGCGCGGGCGTTCCGGGAAGTTGCAGAATGAAAGGGTAATAAACAATTGAATATTGTTTCTAGTAGTCAGTGGTCCATCACTGTTTGTAAAGAGCACAGAGTACATTTTTATACAGCGTGTAACCAAGGCACTATGTACATACCAAAGGCACGGCTTCTTTGGGTGATATCAAATGATATTGGAAGGGTTTTTTAATCCTATCTCTACATGTTCGGAAGTAATGAGAATTTTTAATACATTGATACCAGAAACCGAACTTTTCAAATTGAAATAAGCACATTACTAGCACTAAGTCAGCTGATCGGTGTCAGTGAACTATTTGTAAATAAAAATAAACCTCTTACTCCTGGTATTTCTAAATAAAAGGTTCCGCATGTTTTATTTTTTGTTTACAAAATAAATAATAATCAAAGTTTAGGAAAAGCCAGTAATAATATTATTACTGACTTTTCCTAAACTTTGATTATTTTTGGGAACTAGCTACAATACAATTAATTAGTCTAGGTATCAAATTTATCTAAATAAACCTGCTTGCATTGTCACGTGTATCATTTACATTTAGGTACCTACCTACCTAACGTCTAAACTTTTAATAAATAATAATTGATAACCTTTCCGGCGTAATTCAATGACTTTCATACAGATGGTACAGCTACAGATGTAGTCGGTTAACATAACAATGCTAACTAAACTAATACGGAATACGACCGACGCCGAGCGATTAATTTATAAAATACAGCTATGTCATTCGAAATAAGAACTTCTATCAAACCGTCAAATGTTTCAATCTTTGCTTAGTGCTAACATAAACAATGCGGACAAGTTAAAAAGTGTCGGCATATTATGTAATTGATCTTGTTTGAAATAAAAAACCTACCTATTCGCTGTTTATGATTGTCAGCACAATACTTTGGACAAATATGAACTTGAACTATTATGAGCCCTTCATCATAATAATTTTTACACATACGATCCAGGAGATTCGATTCACCTTACTATTGAATCGAGTTGCTTATTGTTTCGAAAAATCGTCGGCTCGTACCATTGAATTGATAATAAAAATGGAATCCTTACGTGCATCCTACCACGAATTGCTTAAATAAACATTATTATTTGCCATCAGAACTTAGAATAGAAAAAGGATTTAGTAACAATTAATGTTCAACTGAACCCAAAACATCATTTCAATACACCTCTTCGGAAGTTATTCTTCTCCTAGTACAAATAAAATTTCCGTTCGTAATTGTTAAAATAAAGATATTTTTTGAAAATAATTATGACGAAAATTATTAACAACAAGTTAATAGTTTTTTTTTTATTACAAAATAATAGCATGCACGCATGATTTTTGTCTGTAAGACAAAGAATTATCGGAAGTTCACGTTCCGTCGGTGAGTGGTACATGGGTTTTATTGGTTTGAGCATTTTTATTTAATTCAAAATTAAGTCAATAAAAATGTCGCAAGAAAGAAATTAATAAAAATTACTAGGACCGCATGAGTAACAGGAATTGTTAATGCCGAATTGAAAATCCTTTGCTCACAGAACCCTGATTACGTTATTACACACACAATGTAAGCAATTGGTACCTGAAACAATTGCTGTCCATGTAGTTTCAATTATTCCTGGTAAATTCAACTTCTAATTCAGACTTCTAACGAGATACCGCAGCCCCGGAATGCAAGGGCAACTAAAGAAACAGGGTGGTTTTTAGTCAGTAAGAGTCTAACACTTCCTTCCGCCCCACCCAGGGCGGGAGGCAGAGTCAGTAGAGTCATTGATAATTTTCCCACCCAAAAAATGAATGATTTTTCAATTTTGAATTTGAATTGCGTAATTAGTTTGCTCTGGTGTGTTAGATTTTTTTAACAGTTTAACGGAGTTGAAATTATTGTTATTATGTAAAATAATCTTGAATTCTTAAACAATATTTTTTAATAGTAGTGGATGGACAGTAACTGGGACACCTACCCTACAACGAAATAATATTTAGGTACCAGGATAGCAGGGAGCTTCATTTATTTAGCATTATTGGTTTGCTAGTCAGTCGACATTCCGCGTTTAGCTATTGCACTCGTGTTTATGATACGCGTATCAGTTCAGTACGGCTACACCTAATTGTTTTTTTTTTTTGTTGTGTTTGCAAAATGTCGGGTTAGTGGGTCGTCTTAGGGGTGTGTGTCGGAGCAAAAAATGGTAATTTAGTGTAGTGTAAGCAGTGCAGTGTGATACGATGGACCTAATGAAAGTGCGGATTGAGGCCGCTTTCAGGACAATAACGCAACGCTACGCAATGTTCAGGTATCCATTAACAAGCGAGCGGCCATGTGCATACAATACCAAGGTCACCACATCGAACCCCATCTTTAAAAATGTAAGTCAGTTTACTAAATTAAGCAAAGCTTTAAGATTTTACTGTTTACTCGGTAATAATAAAGGATGAAACTAGTTAACCTACCTAAACTTTGTTTTGATTTTTTACGTAAGTTTTGTTATCTGTGTTTACGTGCAATTTCTGGCTTGATATTAACGAGTAAACTGTAAATCAATAATTACGCATTAATTTTTACATCACGGTAAAGTAGGTAGGTATGGTTTATTATTATACGGCGGCGGCCAGCGGCCCGGCGCACGGTGGGCTGAAAATCGGCTTTCATAGACTTAGGCATTTTATTTTGCAAGTGCGAGTTTTTTTGCCGGATATCACTTCTATTAGTTATAACAATATACAAAAATGACACCAGAATTGATTCTGCACAGAAACGAACGAATTATAATTTTTTTACGAAAATTTTGTATGGAGCTAGTATGAAAAATCGAAATATCTCTAAAACGGCAGCGATAACCGTAATATCCTTATAGGGGGTTATAGTACTAATTATTTATGATTTTTTGACATACGTTACATAATGGTTGTAGATGCCTTTTTTTTTAAAAATCGTCAAAATATTTTTATTTATTTTTACATATTTAAACGTTCCTTTTAGTGTTTAAGTTGAAGAATTCAGAGCTTTAACAACTCTTATCATAAAATAGCATCACCCCTATAGACCTGAAGGACTAGACAGAGGTGTGTAGTGTCTTGTTGATCTTGTAAGATTTCCAACAATACCAAATAGTTGAATATCAGTGTCAAAGTGCCCATGCTGTCGCTTCTTTTTGTAAGATAGGGGAATGAAATTGTTAATTGATCATACCCTAAAAGTATGATTACAACATAACCGGACACATAATAATAATAATATCCTTATAGGGGATTATAGTACTAACATTATTTATTTTAACATATGAAACTGTTCAAAACGATCCATGAACTGTGTCAAAGTTAAGAACATCGTTAGGAAGCATGCTTTTTCCCCAAATATTAAGAATATGTGAAAAAAAAAGACTGTATATAAACTTTTTATTGATAGGTAATTTAAATAAAACAGAAGTAACAAAAATAATATCTAATAAATTCAATTATACAAAATACATATTTGAAACTATAATTTATGAAATTATTAACTAAACATATTGGTACAATAAACTAACATAAATAACAAAAGAACATAAAGAAAAATAATTAAATTTTACAAATTTTCTTTACAACTTTCGTTGTCGGACTCCAATTCCGAGTCAGAATCCAGATCGGATATACCTACAAACTCAAACTCAGTTTCCGGAAACTGTATTAGGTCGAGAGTTTCAGCAAAAAAGGTTGTCTTCCTTTTGGCATCTAACTTCGGCCTTTGTGCACTTAGAAAAGGATCCGAAGAAACAACAAGCATATTTAGGATATCTTGATTAGAATCTTGCCTGCTTCTTTTCCGCGAATGATGTTCCCGGAACCTCCTAAAATCTTTGTTTCGAGACTCTGAGGCTTCTTCCGAGAGAGTCCCAATCGGGACAATATCATTTTTTTCGATTATGTCAGCTCCGTGTATTAATAGTTTATGTACGGTTGATGACATGTAGTACCAGTCGTATAATTCCATGTACTTTTCTGCTGTTTTGCGAGCAAAATCTTTAAATTTGATGACATCGATCTTCTCACCAGATGTTATTGCTTGCAAAATAACAGCAAATCTTTTTATCAGGTTTTGATCCAACCCAGTAATAGCTGCAGTTTTATTGGGAAACTCGAAAAACTTCCTTGCGGTATTCCCGTCATTGGTAGATCCCGAGCCTTGTTTTACTATATCAATTAACAGATTGAGCTCCTCTTTAAATTTATTTTGAATGTTTTTTTTTTCTGTTTTGTAACATATCTTTATGCTCATTACTTCTTGCTGCCCACTGTTTGAAGTCAAGTCTGTACGCAATGTGTAACAGACATTCCATGCAATTTATACGGGCATGTAGGGATGATAGGCCAAATTCATATATGTCAGAACACACAGTTTTTGATGTTACAGCATCTAAGTGGTTCATTTCTGTTGGTTTTGCTAAGCACAGGTAGCATGATGCATTTGATCTAGCTTCAGAAAGGTACGTGCAGACTTTTGCGTCGATCATTGTCATCATTAGTTTATGAGTCACCCTGTTACTATTAATGCACTCTGTGGGGTTAAGGGCCTCAATTTCCTCATCCATTTTTCTTTTGTTATCAATGACAACTGCATGGCTTTCTTTTACAAAAGTGAACTGAACCGGACGACAATAAAAAGTTGAGCATGGTTTCGGGTTTGTCCATATAGTATTATCTCCATCTGTCAGTTTCAGTGGCACCAAGGAGGTCATGAAAATGCTTGAATCATCATGCTCGCCGTCCATTTTCTGCTTGTATCGGCTTTGATTGGAAGCACCATCAAATCCCCACTTCGATATCAGCTTTAACTGCTTATTTTCCACATTATCAGAAAGACTTTGAAGAATCCGCTTCACCGTGATGTCAAGTAAAGCTTGAAGTGTAATTCTAGCTGATGAATCCGTAACTGATACTGATTGATTAGGAGGGTAGCATGCAAGCTTAGTTTGTTGCAGTTTATAGTAGGATGGGTAAATATCCTTAGCACCTTCCCGAATGGCAGTCTCTCGCAACGTAATATATTGCCACTTTGAAAGCTTAAGTGAAAGAAGCAATCCAAGTGCTTTCTCTGGTGTAAATATTACTGTTTTCTTAATGCTTTCCTTGATTTTAACGGCAGCTTCTGGATTTTTGATCATATAATTGATTACAGATGCGATATCTTCATAACCTTCTTCTTTTAAACGTGCTGCAGCTGCATATGCCAATTCACAGGAATCCTCGCCTATGTGCTCACTAGATCTTCTCTTTTTCTGTTTACTTCCCAGATCTTTGAATGGTTTTCGGGACCTTTTTGTCATTGTTCCAACAGTCGATGATGTCGAAGGTTCTGGAGAGACTGAGCGTGCTCTTGGTATCTCATCAACAGTTGGTTCTTGATTTATTAAAGTTTGCACGCAACTCGGCCATTCAATATTTGCTTGCAACCACTCTCCGTACGTATTTCTAAACTTATCAAAGAATCGTTTAGATTTCTGCCACCTGTTTAAAGCAGCTCGCGTGAATCTCCGGCAAAATTCTTTGAGAGTTACTTGATCTTCGGCAGAAAGGCAATCGCCTATGCGGGACACAATTGCACTAAACAATACTCCATGATTAAATGAAGGACACTCACTTTTTAGAAGAACAAACAAATCTAAGTTGGTGATTAAACTTTCCATTCTAAGATTTTGTAGTCGCAAAGCAAATAGTTTTAGTGTTAGCAGTTACACGGTTGTGAACAATCTAAATTATGGAACAAAATTATAGCCCTTTTATTGTATAAAGTCAATAATTAGTTAACTACCCTCATTAAAGTTATAAAAGATATGATAATAAAAATTTATAATCGTCAAAAACATTTCGTAGAACTCATAGTAGAACTAATCAACATTAGCAAATCACATTAGCTCACTAATTATAAAAAGGTGAATGCAGTTCTTAGTTGGTATTGTTGCGAGATATTTCAAATCATTTAATCACTTAATAGGCTCATTAGAATCAGAAGACTACAACCATCATTCTAATTACTTAATTACTTGTCATCAGACTCATTAGATGACTACACAATATGTTATTTTGTATTTTGAACGTATGCAAGGTTTTAAAATTCCTTTTGTGTCGATATTGTTATGTGTCCGGTTATGTTGTAATCATACTTTTAGGGTATGATCAATTAACAATTTCATTCCCCTATCTTTCTAAAAGAAGCGACAGCATGGGCACTTTGACACTGATATTCAACTATTTGGTATTGTTGGAAATCTTACAAGATCAACAAGATACTACACACCTCTGTCTAGTCCTTCAGGTCTATAGGAGTGATGCTATTTTATGTTAAGAGTTGTTAAAACTCTGAATTCTTCAACTTAAACACTAAAAGGAACGTTTAATATGTAAAAATAAATAAAAATATTTTGTCGATTTTAAAAAAAAAAAGGCATCTACAACCATTATGTAACGTATGTCAAAAAATCATAAATAATTAGTACTAAAACCTCCTATAAGGATATTACGGTTATCGCTGCCGTTTCAGAGATATTTCGATTTTTCATACTAGCTCCATACAAAATTTTCGTAAAAAAATTATAATTCCTTCGTTTTTGTGCAGAATCAATTCTGGTGTCATTTTTGTATATTGTTATAACAAATAGAAGTGATATCCGGCACAAAAACTGGCACTTGCAAAATAAAATGCCTAAGTCTATGAAAGCCGTTTTTCAGCCCACCGTGCGGCGGCGTCTTTTATTTCGTTAGTTCGCGCCGACAAAAGAACACCACCTTGCTGTAGGCTACAACTACTAGGCGCACAGAATTACGGAAGAGATTTATCGTGATATTTGCAAGTAACGTGGAAAGTTATTGACCTACGTAGTGCGGTGACATGTTTGTTATGATTTCAATTTAAGAAACTTTCGAAACCGAAAATTTGGTATCAATTTTTAGAGTATTTTATTTTGAGTTGAAACCCTTCCAATATCGTTTGATATCACCCAAAGAAGCCGTGCCCTTGGTATGAATATAACCGCTCCGTTACACCTTGTATAGTAAAGAGCACATATTTTGTTTTTTATAAGGGTGCAACTTACGTGCTATTGTTGTTGTCTTTACTAAACATCATAAAATAATGAATCAACACAAAATTGTAGCTTGTTTGAATATTTTGGAGGACAAATCGTATGGTGAACCTTTGGAATCCTATGACAATAATTTGATATGTATTGGGAAGTAGTACTAGTTCTTCATCTGTATTGTAGTCTTCATATCGTAGATCAAATGAGTCGTAAATATATTGTAAAGGTGCATTCTAGCCAGTTCATTAGTTTTATAATTTGTTAGATTTAGCCGGTATAAATTGTATAGAATAATCAATAATAGCAAAATTAAACGCAGACTTTATATTGCAATTAGGAGAAGAATTAGGGGTAAATTATATTACCACCAGAAAAACATACATTCCCGTAGCAATTCCGGAACACATACCAGAGAGACAAGAAAAACGTACAAGGTGTCAAGTAAACTTAAAATGCTCAAATCATTCAGCTATATGCAATAAATGCACCTGCAAAGAATGTTATTTATGCATTACTGGTTCTCAAAATAATAACGATTAATTATTAAATAACAATGGTTAAGTTCAGTTTTTTACTAAATCAAAAATATTTGAGATAATAATTGCTGAAAAATATGTTAATATAAATACATAGTTATAATATAAATGCATAGTTTTAATTACATCTTTCGTACCTTTTACCAAAAATCATAAGAGTGGGACAAATGACAATGCCAGTTCCTGACCCAGTCATGGATTACAGAAAAAGTAAAATGATGAAAATAATTGTGACGAATAAAGAACCTTTTCATAATAAATTGTTTTTCTTTAAAAGTTGTGGTTTACAATATTGTGAAAAAAGGAATTCAATCCAGGAAATTATTTTTTGCCATTTCCTATTTTCTGATAACCATCTGCGTTACATAAAACGCATATACACAAAAAAAAATAATTGGTAACTGTAAAACAAATATCATTTTACATAAAATATTATATGAAGATTATAATTATGCGTAACGTTTATTAGTTGTTTAAATCGTTAAAGATGAAATTACAAATAATTATGAAAATCAAAAAACTATTACAATCATAGTTCTGAATTTTGTGTAACGAAACGTTTTGAAGTATTCAAGTCAGCTGTCAGTGTCAATAAATAAGTTTGTTAGTTGGGCTTGACCAAAGAGTATGTAAAACCTGGGCTTGACATCCAAGTAATATTCGACATCGGCTCCACTTGCCATTAACCAAAAATAGAATAGAATAGAATAGAATATTTAATATTGACGCACTGGCAGCATTTCTCGATGATGTCTTAACCCTTAACTTGGTAACGTATCTAATAATGCACACATTCTAAGAAAAAATATTTGAGAATAGGTCTGGTAATTCCGTTGTTCTTTTTTTAAAATTTGTTTTGAGGGACCCTTGTAGTTCTTAGAAAAAACAGTATTTATTACATCTGGCAACATTTGTAGTCAGTACAGTAGATCGCGAAATGGAAGAGCGTGCGCGTGCGTCTACGAGTTATAAAGTAAGAATCGATAATAATCCTTACTTAATAACTATATTACGATACAAACCGAGGTACCAGATAGTCTGTAATAAACGAAATATTTAAAGAGTTACCTTTCAATATTGCGTTTATCAGATAGCTCTTTTTACAGCATGTGTGTATTAAAATAACGATTACGATAACTTCTTAAAAGAACGAAAATGACTATTTACCACATAGCGTCTTTTGCAAGCGCAACGACGAAATAAAGTTATCTGAATCTGAATCTGAGCATAGTCAAGCTGTCAGTCTTATGCCTGCAAAAGCATGAAGGGTGGTTTTTATTTCATTTCAGTAATGTGTACTGAATGGAAGTTTGAACTATTTCTGAATCTGAATCTGAAACCAAAACTGAATCTGAAACTGAAGCTGAAACTGAAACCAAAACTGAAGCTGAAGCTGAAACTGGAACTGTAGCTGAAACTGACGCTAAAACCAAACTGAAACTGTGAAGCTGAAACTGAAACCAAATTGAAGCTGAAACTGAAACTGATGCTGAAATCAAAACTGAAGCTGAAGCTGAAACTGACGCTGAAAGTGAAGCTGAAACTGAAACCAAACTGAAGCTGAAACTGATGCTGAAACCAAAACTGAAGCTGAAGCTGAAACTGAAACTGAAGCTGAAACTGGAACTGTGACTGAAACTGACGCTGAATCCAAACTGAAGCTGAAACTGAAACCAAAGCTGAAGCTGAAACTGGAACTGTGGCTGAAACTGACGCTGAAACCAAACTGAAGCTGAAACTAAAGTTGAAGCTGAAACTGATGCTGACACCAAAACTGAAACTGAAGCTGAAAATTAAGCTGAAACTGTAGCTGAATCTGAAACTGAAACCAAAACCGAAGCTGAAGCTGAATCTGAAAATGAAACTGAATCTGAAACTGAAACCAAAACTAAAGCTGAAGCTGAAACTGGAACTGTAGCTGAAACTGACGCTGAAACCAAACTGAAACTGTAAAGCTGAAACTGAAACCAAACTGAAGCTGAAACTGATGCTGAAACCAAGACTGAAGCTGAAGCTGAAACTGATGCTGAAACCAAGACTGAAGCTGAAGCTGAAACTGATGCTGAAACCAAAATTGTAGGGCATATCAACGAAAAGATTATGTCTCATGTGGATTGTGATGTTGTTGAGTATCTGTCCGTCGACATTGTCATGGATACAAAGCAAGTGACGTCGTACTCTGTGGAGTTTATCAATTCTCTGGAATTGTCAGGGTACCCCATCACATTATTTGAGGCTTTAACTTGGTGTCCCAGTCCTGTTGATGCGTAATCAGGGCGCACCAAGGCTCTGTAATGGCATGCGACTACAACTTACATACCTTGGATGCAATGTTATCAAGCAATAATTATGACAGGAACAGCAAGCGGTGGAAACGTATTTATTCTTCACATTCAGTTCGAAAAACTCAAATTTCCCCTAAAAGCGGCATTCGCAATGACCATAAACAAAGTTCAAGGACAGACACTGAAAGTCGCAGGTGTACATTTAGAAAAAGACTGCTTTTCCCATGGGCAATTGTATGTGGCGTGCTCACGAGTATCAAGCGTACAAAATCAACACGCCAAGGACGGGAAAACCAGAAACGTAGTTTACAAAAATATATTGTAAACTACGTTTTTGGTTTTAAAAAGATAAATTTTAAATACTAACTGTCTGTCTGTTTTTGGGGATGGATGGACCCTGGTGATGGTTTTTTATATATTATATGCGTTTTTTAACCACCCAAAAAGATACGGTACACCTTTTTGGCAACAAGAATTATTGACAGTGTAAATTAACGCGGTCGAAGCCGCGGGCAAAAGCTAGTATTATATAACGTATACATTTTTGCCAAAAACTAAATTAGTATTAATTATTGTAAAATAGATGTGTTTAACTTTTGGTGTACAATAAAGTTTATTTTAATCTATTCTAAATACTAGCTTTTGCCCGCGACTTCGTTCGCGTAGAGGTTTTTCCCGCGTAAATCCTGATCGTGTGGGAATTTTGAGATAAAAACTATCCCATGTCCTTCCCACGGCCCTAAACTATTCCCATGCCAAATTTCACCAAAATCGGTTCAGCGGCTTAGGCGTGAAAAGGTAACACACAGACAGACAGAGTTACTTTCGCATTTGTAATATATCAGACAATATGGAAAAACTATGAACTATGAACTATGAACAATATGAATAAACTTATTAATAAAAAATAAATAAATACAAGAAAAAAAAAATCGACTCTATTATTTGTTCAACAGGGTAATTTTTATTATGCGACTAAAATAAAAAAGATGCCATAAACATTGTTTTGACACTGAAAACGCGGCCATTGAAATTTGCCGTTACTATTTGAAATGAGCGCATAATTTAGAATTAAGCAGTCATTTTATGCGGACGGTTTTGAGACGTTGAGTGTGCATCTTGGGTTTTTGTATATCAATGTGTGGAGGTGTATCGTATCGTCGGTAAGTATTAAACTTTGTTAATTTTAAATTGTTTGATTTTAATGACAATACCACATTTCATGACTTCAATTCAAACTATAAGTCTATAAACAACCTTATTTTCATCAGCACAACGTTTAATTCTACTTGGTCGTTATCTGGAGTATTAGGGATGGGACACATTCGCAAAGTAGGTTCGTATCGTTAATTTTTATTTATTTCTACCTCTTCATTTCGTAGCTGGCACCATCATTCAGAAAATTTATTTCGGAAGGTTTAACTTTATAATTCATAAATTTTTAACTAGGATTGCACAGAAATGTTGACTTTTAACCACACGTAGCCTGCATCTGTCTGTAGTAGATACAGGTCGCTAATCACACCACCTACTGTACACTTATTTTTATAAATGATTGTTCTGTGTTAAGTTAAGGTGTACAATAAAGTATATAATAATAATAATAATTATGAAGGACGGGACGAATGACGTGTGTCGGGCATGCCATCGTTCTGGTGAGTCCATCAGACATATTGTCTCCGGTTGTTCTCGTCTGGCTAACGGCGAGTACTTGCATAGACACAACCAAGTAGCCAGAATTATCCATCAGTAACTTGCTTTGAAATACAAACTTGTCGATTCTGAGGTACCGTATTATAAGTATGTGCTCGACCCAGTTCTCGAAAATGACCATTTCACGTTGTACTGGGATCGGTCTATCATCAGCATCACTGATAGGACTATTGTTGCCAATAAGCCTGATATAGTGGTGATAGACCGATTAGTGCGCCGCGCAATGATAATCGATGTTACCATCCCACATGACGAGAATCTCGTGAAAGCTTAGAAAGAGAAACACACAAAGTATCTCGACTTAGCTCATGAGATTGTTGACATGTGGAATGTGGACTCGGCTGTCGTTGTGCCGATTGTCATATCAGTTAATGGGCTGATAGCTAAAAGCTTCGATGACCATCTGTCGAAGCTGGCGTTACACAGCTGGATAAAGGGCCTGATACAGAAGGCAGTACTCTTCGATACAGCTCGTATTGTGAGCAGGTTCGTTTCTCTGTAGACCTAACCACCGGTAGCTTGGACCCCATTCCCGATGCCAGTGAACTGCCATTTTTTATATTTTTAAATGTTTTTTTATTGTCACTTTTTTTAAAAGAAAAATATTTAAAAATGTAATTTTTGAGTGATATCTATACTAATATTATAAAGCGGAAAAGTTTGTTTGTTTGCTTGAACGCGCTACTCTTCGAAAGTACAGGGTGGATTTGGATGAAATTTGGTATGGAAGTAGCTTGAAGCTTGAGGAAGGTTATAGGCTACTCTTTACGCGGCTGCAAAAAAGGAGAGTTATGTTTTTACCGTGACAGAATCCACGGGAGCGAAGCCCCGCGTGAGTACTTTTTTTTTTTTTTAGCTTTGTAAAATTATCAAATAAGTCCTCCCACCCCGGGCAGGGTGGGAGGGACTGTCAGACTTTTACTGACTAAAATCCACGGTGTTCCTTCAATAACCCTTTACGTACCGGGGTCACGGTAACGGGATGAGTCCCACGACCCCGGCAGGCTTCGGCCCTCTATGGGGGGCCTCGTCATATTGCTGACGCTCTTTGAGGCGCGCGTGGAACACGACGCGCCGTCGACCCGGGCATGGTCCATGGTCGGACAGCGAGTTGCCCTTTACTCGCTGTCCGCATGCCCGCGCCTACGGTGGCCGGAGATCGTCGGCCGACGTCCGACGCCGTGGGCGTCTACCACTGCGGCTGGGCTGGAGGGAGGACGCCATCCTCTCCCTCACGTGGCCCGCCTCCTCCTTCGGAAGCATGACTGCTTCGCAGAAGGAGGCGACCGCTTTCCACTCCCTCTCGCCCCGCAGCATGGCCTCGACCAATGTCGGGCGCGAGAGGTCTCCGCCTATTGCCACCGTGAGGACACGTCGGTGCTCTGCCCAAGCGGGGCAGTCCTGCACCGTGTGCTCGACTGTGTCCTCAGGGCGACCCTCGCAGTGGTGACACCCAGGCGTTTCCTCCTTTCCCATCAGACACAGGTACCTCCCGAAACTTCCGTGTCCGGTGAGGACCTGCGTCATGCGGTAGATCAGGACGCCGTGACGCCGATCTAGCCACTCCTCAAAGAGGGGTCTTACCGCCGCAATTGCGGCGTGCCCGGCCTTCGGTTGCGACAGTCGTTCCCTCCATACTGCCCTGAGCTCACGCCGGAGCTCTTCCCGCCGCGCCTCGACTTCTCGAGGCAGCGGGGATACGCCCCGGCGCTGCGCCTCCACGCGCCGTTCATAGACGCGCGGGAGGGCAGTCGCCTCCAGATCCCAGGGCAGCAATCCGGCAAGGAGGTTGGCTGATTCGCCGGCGATCGTGCGGTATCCCCGGATCATTCGGATAGCCATGACCCTCTGGCATGCGACCAACTTTAGTGGTCGCGTCCGGATGCACAGGGACCACACTGGGGACCCGTAGAGGACCATGGACCGCACGACGCCGGCGTACAGCCTTCGGCAGGAGGCGTTTGGCCCGCTGAGATTAGGCAGGAGTCGCCTGAAGGCGGCTGCTGCCCGGTTCAGCTTTGGGGCCAAACTCAGGAAATGCTCCCTGAAGTTCCACCGGCTGTCGAGGACGAGTCCCAGGTACTTCATCGTCCTCCCGACGCCGATGCGAACCCCCTCCACCGTTATGTGGGACTCCCCGCGTGAGTACTAGTGTAAAATAAAGGAAATAATAATAATAGTCACACTAATATTATAAGCCGAAAGTTTGTGTTTGTTACTTCTTCACACTAGAAAGGCTGAACGGATTTCAATGAAATTTGGTTTACAGGTAGACCATGTCCTGGAATAGCACATATGATTTTTTCCCGAGACTATGTTCCCTTGGGTTATTTTCTATTTTCACGCGGGCGAAGCCGCTGGCAGCAGCAAGTAGATAATAAAGATAACATCACATAATAAAAACCGTAACACACCAATTTCTCACCTATAAATAAAGTAAAAAATTAATGTAAATGTTTCAGTTTTCCCCAAAATCCTTTTATTAAGGGTAATAGATGTTTATTGGGTCGTCATTATTCCAAAACATAATCTATCATCAGTTAGGGGAATTTCCTACGTTTAATCATATTACCGACTTAATGAAAGCCATCACGGCAAAATATGTTATTAATATACGCTTTTATCACTTATTAAAACTAAACATAAAACTATCAAAACGGCAATTATTAAACAAATAAGTATGTATTACTTCCAGGTCAATAAATATTTTCAGTACTATCTATTATCGTTTCATTGAACACGCTAGTGTGTCAGCGGCTTCGCCCGCGTGAAATTAATACTTTATTATATGAAAATAATCTATAGCGTATCTATAGCACTCAAAAATAATGTAGCTACATATTAAGGAAAGAATTTTCAGAATCGGTTCAGTAGTCTCAGAGATTACCCCTACATACAAACTTACAAATTTTACCGCTTTAATATTAATAAAGATTCTATTTTTTTGAAGATGATCAACCTGTTTCCATTACTGAGCATTTGTATGATGTCGATAAATTATTACATTGCTCACACGAATAAAATACGTAACCTCGATATTACATGTGCATGCAAATATGACATCTATTTCAAAGTGTTTAGCGTTCCGAATAGAATAAATTGGTTACAGCGCCATCTAGCGTTGAGTAGCTGAAGTCATTGTAAATTGATCGATTTAAGTGTTTTAAACGATAAACGCCTTTATTGATTATGTCATGTCAAATAATAACAACTTTCGAACTTTGTAATAAGACTCAATTTTTGAAAGCATTAAGAAGATGATTTGTTAAAATTGCGTTTCAACTTTGTAGCCAATTATATCACTGTTTTTTATGTGTGTAATGGACAATTTGATTTGCAAATTGTGAGTTTGGCGACACTGGTTCTCGTTTTGAGAAAGTGTAGGGGCAATTCTACTTAATTTTCTGTTCTCTGTGGACAACCATGGTGAAAGAGAAAGTGTTTGGATACACATACATGGTAAATGGTAATGGTATGCATGGGTTTTAAAAAAATCACCAATATTGTTTTTATTAATATTTTTTTCACAAGATATATTATAAAACTAAAATTTGTTTTTTTTTCGATATTTTGTTCAATGGCAAGTTCATTATTTGTATATCCGAAAAGGTTTTTGTATAGCCGAGGCACCCCGCAGTCAACATAACGGAATATGTTCTCAAATGTCAAAAATATAGTCAACTTTTTGCTGCTGATCAAAAGCTTCTCATTTTTACCCGACTGCGCCAGAAGGAGGGTTATGTTTTTCGAGAGTATGTATGTATAATTGTTTGGCACGCTCTGTGGCCTGAACGGCTCGACGGATTTTAGCTTGAGAGGTGTCGTTAGATTCGTATTGACTGTGAAAGTGACACTGGGTATATCAAAATAATAAAAAACCAAAACGGCGGATTTTTGGCTCCATATTATGCCTCCAAAAAAGTTCTTTTTTCTCAAACCTATCGAGTGGGGTATCAAAATAAAGGGTTTTAAAAGGTGATTACAAACAAATATACAACTTATATGGTTAAAAGTAATTCAAAGTGACAAATCGTAAAAAACACGTATCAAAACTAAATCGTCTGCGAAATCTTTCACATTTGTAAACTAAAAAACTCAACCATCTTATTACATTAGAAAGTAGAATAGTAAAAGGTACATCATGAATAAGTACACAATATTTTTGTGTACTTGTATCTAAAAAAAAAGTAATTAAAAAAATTAAAAAACCCGACTGCAACCTTATACTAAAACTAACTGAAAAGCTAATAAAAACAAGCCCATTTTAAATTAAATAAAAGTTGGAAGCAGGCGGGACCCATTTGAGTTTGAAACTATAATAATGGTATGGGCCCCGTCTGCTTCCAACTTTTATTATAGTTTTAGTATAAGGTTGCAGTCGGGTTTTTTAATTTTTTTAATTACTTTTTTTTTTAGATACAAGTACACAAAAATATTGTGTACTTATTCATGATGTACCTTTTACTATTCTACTTTCTAATGTAATAAGATGGTTGAGAAGTTATGATTAGATATTTATCAACTTTCAGGTAGCGTATGTTCAGTTCATTTTTTTTGTCATCCAACTATCGTAAGCCATTGAAGCATATTTTGATCAACGATCATTTTTTAACATGAGTATACGTGTTCACTTAAAGACTCGTACAGAAAATATACTCAGTGATTTACGAGGTAAAAGACAGAAACTACACAGAGCAATGATATTTAGTCATGTATAATAGAAAAGTTATAAATGATTTTAATTTAGAAAGTGTTTTAGTATCTTTTTTGAGGTTTTATACATATTACCGTTCTTATTATAGCCCCGTATGACATATTTAGATGAAAATACATAATATTAAAAATTCCACAGTGTTAAAAAACACAGACTTACTCAGAAATCTATAAAAAAGCCATCTTGTGTATCATTTTCATTATATTTCACTAAAGAAATATAATGAAAATTATACACAAGATGACTAAAATACATAATATTAAAAATTCCACAGTGGTAAAAACCATAACACAGACTTACTCAGAAACCTATAAAAAAGTCATCTTGTGTATTATTTTCATTATATTTCACTAAAGAAATAGAAAGAAAATGATACACAAGATGACTTTTTATTTGATCTACAAATAAATGAAACAACTAAATTCTTTTTTGCGATTTTATGATTGCTCCCATAGTAAGAGTTGATGTTAATAAATTATGAGTACAACGACCCGAAAGGACTGGCCTACTCTAGCAAACAGGGGCGGATCTACCTAAGGGCTATTTGGGCTGTAGCCCAGGGCCCCGTGAATATAAGGGGTCCCTTGCCAGTGCTCATAAAAAATAGACGATACTTTTTAATCTAGCTATATAATAAATCTGAAATATGTAAAATTAACACATAATATTGGGAGCGCCATAATTATAGTTGCAAAACTTCTGAATAATTCCGAATAATTCCGGAATACTTCGGGGAAAGTTTCTTTAAATGGGAATTATTCAAAATGATAAATTCATTTTGAATCATTCTGATTTAAAGAAACTTTTAATTATTTATTAAGATTTCAACTTTTTTTGCTGAAAAATCGTATTTTGCATCGATCGTCGATCTCTGTGCGCCGGCCGCTGCCGCCGCCGCGCTGGCACCGCGACGCGCGCACCCGACTGCCACCGGCCACGAGTCGTGCGTGCCAGGCGATAGCGGTGCGGGGTGCGGTAAGAGGGAGGGGATGCACTCCCCGGAGAAGTTTTCACCCGCGTGAGAAAGATTCGTACCCCGCAATCGAATGTTTCCGAATATTTCGCCCGAATAATTCAATGGGAATAAATGTGTTTGCTTGTTGTGTGGTGGGTGAGTTAATTATTGTTCACTGCGAGAGTACGTATGTACGCTACGAGAGTAAAATATAAATGTTTATTTTATTATAAATGGGATTGATTAAGTATATGTTGATATTTTTATAGGTAGATTTATTAGCCTGCGATTAACAGGATTTTTATTCTTTTGTTTTTAGGTAGGTACTATCGGCCAAAGATACGCATACTCACTTAAGAAAATATTTCTGCGGAAGCGGAGCTAGTGACATACCACATCCCTTCCTGTTTTCGCCCAATTAGAAATAATATGCATTTTGTGAGTACAGGGCGTGTAACATTATATTAATACTTACTATTACGAACACTACTAAAATACGCTTCGTGCATCCTATTGGTCAAAATACATGCATTAGGCGATCGAGTTGTAAGTCGTGCTATGCGATTATAGCCTTAAATGTCAGTTGTGAAAAAGGGTTACCTATGTTTTTGGTTAGCTTGTATGTAGCTCTGTACGCATCGCGAGTATTCGCGAGTCGCATAGGTAGGTATTAATCATTACCTACCTACTTAACGCGTATAATAGCCCAGTCAATAAAAGCAAATAAAGGCAAACCTTGCAAGCAAACACGTTTTGATGCGGTTTTCAGAAAAGTATTTGTTCTTACCTACTTAGGAGCAGGTTTTGGTATATTAACAGACTTCAAAGGTCGATTTTCCTGTTTTTTTTTGACAGTTGAAATATTCCCAAAGTTTCGGAATATTTCAGAATACTTCCGAAGTATTCGACGGGAATGATTCGGAATGTTTCCCGCCAGCATCTATAGCCATAATCGATCAATCCATAGGCGCGACTATCGAGAACGAAGCAGGGCACTCCCTTGTCGCTTATCGATGATCAGGTATTCAGTATTTTTTAGCTAGGACCAGGCCTTTTGTTACCCGCAGCGCAATTGCGTCGGGTGGTACCGCCGCAATTTTGTTCTTGTTGTCTAAATACAAACTCAGTGTTTAATTGGCACAGTATGGGTATTTTGTGGGCTGTTAAGTGATAAGTAACTTATTCTCATTAAATTGAAATTGTTTATAAAACGTAAGCTATGTCAGAAAGCTTTTTACAAAGTCAAAGATTATATTGAGGACAAAAAGGCTTGGGAATGAGCAGCACCAATAATGTACCTACTCATGTAGGCTTTTTAATATATTTTGCTGAGTTAATGATTGACTTTCTAAAGTATTGTATATACTTTTTATTTTATTATTTCTTTTTTATCTTTTATATTTTTATTATTATGAATGTGAGGAATCTGTAGGTTATTATTTCTTTTTATGTTATTTTCACTATAATTTATAGTTGATATATGGCAGTTTGAGTATTTTAGTGTCCTATCCAAATGTCCTTACTTTGGTATTCGGATTTTTACTACATTTACTTTGGGTTCGTTAGATCGTTGAGCTCCTTAAGTTAGAATTTGAGATACACTATCGTGTAGCTCAAATTTGAACTTAAGGAGACTGACAAATGTTTGCACTGTCTGGACAGGGCCGCTCAAATCTGCGTGCTCCTTTCCTCAAAAGACCCAACAGACATGAACCTTCATGCTTCTCATACGTTTTGATGAATACGAATTGTATGGACTTTTTCAGTTAGGAAACACCGGCCTCATCAGCTTAACTTAAACCATAAAAGAATGACGTATTAAAGTGTTATTTATAACCAATTTATAAATAAATATTTTATTTCATTTATAAATATCAGACTTGAGCCTTGAAGATTAGAGAATAATTATCTTACTTATAAAAATTGAAAGTAATCTGATTGTGAAAAGATCCTACAATGCTCCTAATTTAGAAAATCTATACTATAATATTATAAAACAGAAAAGTGTGTTTGTTTGATGTTCTAATGTTCGACAGTACTGGGTGGATTAAGATATTTGGTATGGTAGTAGCTTGAAGCTTGAAAATGGTTATAAGCTTCTTTTTCCTCGACTGCTAGTTATGAATATTTTTTAAATATTTGATTTTAATAACAGGGCTTTACCTATGAAATCGCTGTTTTGCTATACTGGCCATTTCAAATCATAATATTAAATCATCTTCTGTCTTCTCATACCTAATTAACCTGTATTATGGATACATTGCAAAAGTTATATTTTTAACAGAGTAACTGTGGACTTTCTTGTCGGTTCTTCTCCATAGAACCACCAATTCCAATTTCGAACCGTGCACTAAGTTCTGACGTTTTGTAAGGGCCCATGTAGGCCTATGTGAAATAAATATTTTGAGATTGAGTTTAGTCATAATATTTTTTGGTTAAGAATTTTAATTTCAAATTAATTTTATTTTAAAACATGGAATTCTTGTTTCAAAGTTCATAACGTAATAGTTAGCGTTCTGTTTTCATTGCATTTGAACATATTTCGTCATCATAGGCCGTTGGTATAGTGGTCAGTGGCCCTGACTGCTGTGCGCAAGGTCGTGGGTTCGATTCCCACCTAGGACAAATGTTTGTGTGATGAGCACGGTCATTTGTTCTTTGTCTGGGTGTAATTTATCTATAATGTGTATGTATTTAGAAATATATATGTATGTTTATCAGTTGTCTAGTACCCATACCACAAGCTCTGCTTAGTTTGGGACTAGATGGCGTTGTGTGAAAAAGTTGTGGAATATTATATTATATATTATTATATTAATATATTATATAGATACGTTAAAAATTCGAGTAATTATGAATACTGTTGTGTTCATATGACTCGTCTGCATGTCGCCTTTAAAGTAAGAATGAACAGACAACTTCTGTGCTAGCTCGTCCTATAGTAGACCTAATCTGTCGTTACCATCAGGCGTGGTCGAGTTCAAGAGCGGGCTCATCTGTAATAAAAAAAAAATATAAATACGAATTATTATTAAATAAATTCAATTTAATCCATTTTTAGCCCTGTACCGTATTTTCATCAAATAGAAAACAGTTTCTTGACAAATTGACAATTATTTGAATAATTAAGGGGCCCCCGAGCAGTTTCAGCCCAGGGCCCCACAAATTCACGATCCGCCCCTGCTAGCAAAAGACAGAATTGTGTGGAAAAGGGAGAGCGAGGCTTTTGCCCAGTAGTGGGACAAAATAGGCTAGTTGGATTGGTCAACAACCCCTTTTCGTTTTTACGCTACATACACAATAAGTTAGTTTCCAGTCTCCCGCACATATATTTTTTTATTAGCCAGCCCTGTCCCACTGCTGGGCAAAGGCTTCACCCAAACCCTTTCAGATATTCTGAGCCACCTCAAACCAGCCCTTGCGGTAGGCGTCCAGGTCGTCTCGCCACTTCTTCCTAGGTCAGCCTCGGCCGCGTCATTAGTATCTATCATTAATTTCGTATTACTTTTATTTATAGAAGAATACACAAATATGACGAGGCTGAATGGTCTTTAGACCGATGCCTGCTTTTATAAAGGTGAACAAATAAAATAAAAAAATCATGGTGCTGTCACTGTCCGTCAATGTCAGTGTCATATCATCGGTATCACCAAAGGGTATCACCTGTTTTGTTGCCATTTGCATGTTGTTCAATGTTGATAAAAACAGAATTATTTAAATAAAAAAATTGCATTCAATAAGCTCCTTAAATGTTATTATAATACTGCAAGATGTCGACTTTTGTATTGTGTGCCTTACGTTTAACATATAGAAAACATAGTTTCAACGCAGCATTTTATTCATCACAACCTGAAAGAGCAAACGCAAGGAACATAGGCAAAGTTGTAAATGTAGCTATTATTGGAGCACCCAATTCTGGAAAGAGTACACTTATTAATAAATTAACGGAAAGAAAGGTATTTAGAAACATTGTTTGATACTTAATTTATAACCTGCAAACTAGAAGGATGACTGAATTTTAAGTTATTCCAAATATTAATCCGTATTGTGTTAATATTTCAGATATGTGCCTCATCCAACAAAGTACACACAACAACTAAGTTAGTAAGAGCTATGTGCTATCAAAATGACACCCAAATTATATTCTTGGACACTCCTGGAGTTGTTACTGAAAAAGAACAAAAGAAGTAAGTATTTAAAGTTATGAGTAAAACCAAATACAAGAAATTAAGTAATTATTTTATCACCAAACTAAAAGCATGGTAACTGTATTTCAAACTATAAACATTAAAGATTGAATCTATAATGAGTTGAGTTACCTATACCAAATAGGGTCTTGATCATCTACATGTATTACTAATACTTCAAGTGCATGGACATTGTAATGTATTGCAAACCTAGCTGGTTGTGTGGATCAGTTAGCATTCTGCAGACATATAGCATGAATATTTGTGAGAAATGCTGTAAACTACTGAACCAGCTTAGGTGTACTATATGTTGTGATAGGGTTATAACATTATGGCATGTGCCTGAAAACATGCCTAGATAGAAGATGCTTTGCTCAATATCACTTCCAAGTGCCCATTGCACTAAGCTTAGTATAGACGCCAGCACATCAAGCTACAACAATCTGTCAAATTTCTTTAATAGATTTTCAAATTTATTGTTAAAGAAATTAGGTTCAAGGTTGATAGGGAAAATTTGACAGTTTCGGGTAGCTTCATGTGCTGGCGTCTGTACATTCCTAAAATCCTAACTTTAAGTTTTTCTGTATTTCTTTCTTTATAGTGTTGTTTTAGAAGAGTCTCTAAAAAAGTATATTAATGGTAATAAAGATTGGTGTAACAAAATAATTTTTAGTTTCGGCGGTACTTCACGCCTGGACAGCTTCTGAATCTATATAAAGCACAGGTCCGTTCCTGCATGGAGTACTGCAGCCACTTGTGGGATGGCTCTGCAAAATACCAACTTGCTGCACTGGGCTCGATCGAGCACAGGGCTAAAAGGCTTATAGGCAACGAGGTGCTATCGGGCAAGCTTCATATCCTGGCTCATCGGCGAACCGTTGCTTGCCTGTTGGCTTTCTACACATTGTACTTCGGGAGTGTGTGCAGGAGCTCCATGATCTGAAACTTCCATCTCCCTTTCACTACTGGTCTACCAGACGCATGCTGGCATGGCTGGATACCATCCACACTTGGTTGATATACCGTCATGTCATACCAAGCGCTTCTCCTCCACATTTATTGTACTGCACTTCCAAGCTGTGGAATTCTCTGCCGGTTTCTATGTTCCCTGCCACTTATGACCTTTCAACCTTTAAAGCAAGAGTAAACAGGCATCTTCTGGGCTTGCTTGTTCCATTGTAGACCTCATCTATCGCTTACCATCAGGTGAGATTGAGGTCAAGAGTGAACTCATACTTAATAACAAAAAAAAGGGTTCATTTAGGCGTTAATGTGTTAAAGATATGTAAATAAGATATGACATTCTGGGTATCTACATTTCTTATTTATTTCAAAAATATGTAGATTATACAGAAGATAGGTTACTTAATGTTCTCACTTTGTCGTAACAGCTGCATAGGTGAAATATGTAGTTCCACAAACTTGTTGTGTGATTTAATGTTTTCTAAACATATAAATGTTGTGAAAATAACAACAACTCTACTTCATCCATACATGCTCCCTTTAGTTGAGGTTGGCTCTCCTCATTTTAAGGTGCAAAAAAAACCTGTGTGTGTGTTATGAAATGAAAATAACAACAACTAACTATAAATAAAAAATACATTTCACTGTTCTATTCTATTTCAGATACAATTTGCCAGATTCAATGATCAAAGCTTGCCACAAGAGCCTAAGGTGTGCTGATGTTGTAGGTGTTGTTCATGACGTTTCCAATAGATACACAAAGGACTTCCTCCATGCTGATGTTATCAATATGTTGAACATTTTAGCTGAAACACCCAGTTTTTTAATCCTCAATAAAGTAAGTGCTTGTTTATCTTATAGAGTAATGTATAGACTGTTTACAAAGTTTTCTAAAAGCGACAATAGCCTTATCGCTAAGGTGTCGGCCTTGTGATCTCCAAACTCCGGGTTCCAAATCCGGTTTGATCCCCACCCATTACACTATTGCCGGGAACCCATTCCAGACACAAGCATATTAAGCTTCGTTGGAGGGGTTAACAAGATTGCTAGTAATGTAAATTCTACCCACATTGATAGTTCTCTTTACAAGAAAATAAGCGCTTGATGACTAAATTAAAATGATTGAATTTAAAGTTATACTTGAATGATAAACTTAATGGAAATGATATTTGATAAAGGAATCAAACTGATTAATTGTGGGCAAAAAATTGATTACAACTATTAACATCGATAAGATGTTAAGATATAATAATTATGTAAAATGCTTTTACTTAAAAAAAAAAACCTATACTATCCTAAAATATGCCAACATTCCTGTTCACAGTCTTTTGACTTTTCGCATTATTTATTTAATAAGTAAATAAAAAAAAAAATACAACTACAAATGTGATCATTATCTTGTAGGAGTTACTTATTTTGACCTATAGTGCATAAACTTAAACTTTGAGTTACATCCAAAAGTCAAAACTTAAGGTTTGCCAAAATTCTGTGAGGTAATGGGGTGTATTGGGTTTTACTTGACACTGAATGGATCACATTAGATACATTATATTGTGCTCTATACAACAAATTGTGGATGAGGCTGCTCAGCTTAAACTAAGACTGGACTAGTCAAGTTACCACATGCCCATCAACTAGTGGGCTCAGAAAATACAAAATTAGTACCCTGAAATAGTGAGACAGGGCCTCTAAAGTATTGCACAAATGACCTTAGTTGTTCATGAAACGCTTCTCCAAGCGCTTCTTTGAAACTGCAATTATACAGAAATCCCCTATCACATCGGCCGCCCGATACGAACCCTTCGGCCTCCCACATCTTCAAGATTCGCGGACCGAGTTATACCGCCGTTAATGGCGCTATCACCCTGCTCGAGGAGAGCCGTAGGGACTAGCAAATTACAAAAACTGACTGTCCTTCTGTCCTCGCCGCAGGCGCCGACACGGTAATATTAACTATACAGTATTGTAACTCGGCCGTATCTTAGAAATAAATGCCTACAGCCGCGCGGTACGTAAACATGCGATAGGGCTGCTCGCCTCCAGCATCTTTTTTTTTTCGAGAGTTAAAAGAGAGTTATCCATTAAAAAGAAACACATTATGTACATACCTTAGTAAGTAAAATTATTTTAGTCTTAAGCACCTTTCAGAGTTTCCAGGTAATCTAAAAAAAGTTATCTCTGGATGCGTTATTGACGAATTCATGCAACAAAAAGCAGCACAATATATCCTACTCGTCATATTAAATATGTCCTTGAACTTATTATTAGTGAAAAAATCTCGCAGTTATTGTTAAAAAAACAACACACTGTCCGTTCGTCACTGCGGCACAGTCGCGACTGCAGACATACCGAGCGCATACCGAGATCGAGGCGCGTAGGTATAACTCGCGCTTCTTCCGTTTGTATGAAGTTGGAATACTGTATAGATAATATTACCGTGCCGCCGAGGCCCGCCGCGACGTCCCCGTAATTGCCCGCCCCGACCCTTGCTAGACAGCGCCAGCCTGCGTCGCTGAGCCATTAGCTTTAAATTCGTCGCCGAATTATAGTAGTGGGGGTGCCATTAGCATGTAGTCGCTTAATTTGGAAGTTTTAATAAGCCCTGGCTGGAGGCTTTCATTATATTTAATTAAGGTAGCCACAGTCAAGTCTACAGCAGACGACAACCTCAGAAATTGATTTGTGAGATGCCACACAAAAAAGATTTTTGCTTAGCTGTGAAACAGTTCCGTTAAGTTGGTATAGTGGTCAGTGGCCCTGACTGCTATGCGCAAGGTCGTGGGTTCGATTCCCACCTAGGACAAATGTTTGTGTGATGAGCACGATCATTTGTTCTTTGTCTGGGTGTAATTAATTTATCTATAATTTGTATGTATTTAGAAATACATATGTATGTTTATCAGTTGTCTAGTATTCATACCACAAGCTCTGCTTAGTTTGGGACTAGATGGCGTTATGTGAAAGTTGTGGAATGTTATATTATTATTTTATAATAACCATTTATCATACATCAACTAACACAGTATATCTCAGATCAAAAACCTGTTTACAAATGAGCAAGTTGTATTTAATGATTATTTTTCTTTTCAGGTTGATAAACTGAAATCGAAAAACCAACTGTTAACAATAATAAAAAGCCTTACCAATGGAACCATAGCTGGCAATCCCATTCCTGGGGCTGATAAGAGTAAAAGTAATAAAGTGGAAAACTATCTACAAAAGGGATATAGTAAATTTTCTGATGTCTTCCTCATATCGGCTTTGAATGGTGATGGCGTTCAAGATATTAAGGTAAGATCTGCAAATAATAGATTACCTTGAGACATCATCTAAAGTACTTTAATTGCACTAAAAACTTGCTTAGATTGATCAATATTTTCAAAACTTTTCTTTTAAAAAGATTACCTACTAGTAATGTGGGTAGAATTTACATTACTAGCAATCCTGCTAACCCCTCCAACTAAGCTAAATATGCTTGTGTCTGGAGTGCGTTCACGGTAATAGTTTAATGGGTGGGGTTAGACCCTGCGACCTCTCGATCACATGTCCGACACCTTATCCATTAGGCTATTGACGCCTTAAAAAAACTTACATGTATGAAGATCTGATTCTTAGTTTAATGTAATATTTTGGTTTGCAGGAATATCTTATAAGCAATGCTAAAACTGCTAGCTTCCAATACTCTCCTACCGAATGGACTGATCAGAAACCAGAGTCATTAATAGAAGAAGCGGTCAGAGCTAAGTTCCTAGACTTCTTGGCGCAAGAGATCCCATACAAACTAAATGTGCAGCTTGAGTACTATGAAGATATTGAGGAACAACAGAAAATCCTTTGTTCAGTTTCTGTTGAGTGCCCCAATGAAAGGCTGTCTAAGTTGATAGCAGGCGCCGGCGGTGGTAGGCTACAGCAAATCAAGTCACACATACGAAGCGATTTAATAGATCTATTTAAGAAAACTGTAGTTATTGATATTCACTTAAAAATTAAAAATAAGGTTGAACCTTAAAAAACAATGTTATTTTATTAGATGTTTATTTTTTAAATATGTATAGTATATTTTGTGTGTGTTCTTTTTAAGTAATTTTACACAAATTATACAATGCAAATGTTAAATAATTTGGTTTTAATAATTACAAGCATTATATTAATAATAATAATAAACCAAGTCGCTTTTCCAGGCCAGCTGTAGACAAATTACCATGTATATATCTGCGGTAACCGTCATCATCGTAGTGCTGTCGTTGAGTTACGCTAGATGACGCTGTATGTTCCTTCCTTGATGATAATTATGATAGCTTTCTTATAATTTATGGGGATTTAGTTTGACTATTTAATGTTTTTAGTATTGCAATATCCTGTTGAATATAATACTTCACTTGGCAACTTCCTTTGTTATTTTATGAATATTGTAACATCCGATTGAGTTTAAAGAGGACAAGTTTCTTTTTATTAAAATAGGAATTAACCACTTCAGTTTACTTATTTATTTAAGAGTCTAAGTTCATATTGTATTAATTTATTTTGTTTTAGTTTTTGCCGCCTTATTTGTTTAATGTTAACTTCCACTATCAACTTAAGACCTGTCATTTTCTGTGTATAAAAAGCGATGTAATGCGGCAATCTCCCTCTTTCTCTGACTACTGTGGAATAAACAGCTTGGATTCAAGTTAAGTATCTTTATTTTGTGAAACTTTTATGTAAACCCTGCTACCTACATATTTTTTGTCTAATTGTATTTTAATATAACTTTGTTTTGTGTGATTTCAACGCCGACAGCGATGATGCGCCGACAGCAGCGGTGGGATTCAGCTCGCTCCTACTGAAACCTGGATTCCGGGTCCGCCATCCTGTGCCGACCAGCCAGCCAGACCCAACTTTATACACATGCCCAGCCGTGGCGTGACTACACGTTGGAGCAGGCGGACAGCTACGCGGACTACGCAACAACAGGATAGACGCTGTTTAAGAGGGTGCGACCTCAAGCTATAAATACTCAGGTAGTCGGTGTAATCTTATCACTGGTATCTATGCTGATTTTGTGAAATTATTGCGTTACGCCTGACTGCGTTTGAGCAAGTAGTTTCCGTTTTGAAAACTTTAAAAAAATATTGTTTAATTAATTCAAATAATTAAATTTAAATTGATGGTATAAACAAAAAGCCCCGGCTTCCAATCTCTCCTGTATTATTAGAACAGTCAACAGTTTGTTTCCAATGTAAGAAACCTGCTCTGCTCACCATGTCCGTGACTGTAAAGAATAATCTATGACAAATGCTGAACCTCCTATTTCCGTGAAGTCAAGCTCCCACGTTACGTCAGAAAATTAAGTCTGTAGCGTGTAATTAATGCAATAACAGGTCATTTAGAAAAATCTTGTTTCCGTAAACAAATGACGAAAAGTTCAAATCTACCTGTCAATAGTCTATTTTTCTTATATTTATTTAAATATATATTTTTGCCAGCACGACTCGCACGGGAGGGTTTTCTCGCGTGAATTCCGATCTCGTGGAAATTCCGGGATAAAAAGTAGACTGTGCAAGATGTCAGCTATCTATTCGCCAAATTTCATTCAGATCCGTTCAGTAGTTTTTGCGTGAAAGATACAAATTATGGTTTAAGAACTTTATTTATTCCTCATAAAGAATTATTTATTTAATATTTGAATTGTAGGTAAGCATACAGAGATAATGGTTAGAACTACTTTGACACAAATGACAGATTCGTAAAATAAAGAAATAAGTGGTTAAGCGGTTATTTGAACAAAGATCTAAAAAGCGATTTTTACTAGATGTGGCATATATGGCATATTTATATTATTCTGACTTTTTAACGTGACTTTTTCAAAGTTTTTTAAAAGTTAACATACTTTTTGTTTCTCTTATTTCTACCGGAATTTTATTACTTTATTCATACAAATATCCATCCATCCTCACAAACTTTCGCATTATAATATTAGTAAGATTTGTCAGACTACCCTCGAAATTGGAAATAATGAATGTTAGGTTAGGTTAGGTTAGGTTAGTAAATTAATGAAGGTAAACGAGACAGACGAGGTCTAAGCTCAGGTGGTGTGGAGCGATACTCCCGTAATGCACACTCCAAAGCACTCCTCAATCGTTCACTGCACTGGGTACTCACGGTTATAGCCTCGTCATCATCATCTTCACCGACGTGGTCGGGTCGCGGTGAGATACTGGGTTGTAGTTGCACCGCGGCCAGTGGCGAAGCAGATGAGACACGGCTGCACCGTGATTCGAGGCGTAGTCTATCAAGTACGGCGTCATCCAACATACGGTTACGCTGGATGACCCGCACCTGATCCGACAGTCGTTGGGGCGAAACGTCGACAGCCGGTTCAAGTACCTGAAACAGAGAGAGCATCCGACCACGGTACGCAGTCAGGTTAGTTCCCCCCTTTGTAGCCCCATAGTATGAGCGCATGACGTTCTCATTGATGGATTGAGTCCATCGCATGCGCTGCACACTTCTACCGGTAGCGGGGACCCCATCAGAGGCCGGCGGGCCTCGAAGTCCCATGCTGGCCGGAGGGCGGCCTCTTCCTCGCCGACGCGCAGGTGGTGGTGTCGTCGGCGGCGAGAAGTACTCATCGCTCGAGCTCGACGCAACTGCAGCGGCCGGAATCTCTTGACTCACGGCTGGAGAAGGTCCCGGTGGCTGCGAGGCGGAGCTGAGCGACGATTCCGCTGGTCTTGGGCTTGGGCTGGTGATTTGCTGTAACCGGGCCTGGTATCTTGTCAACATTTTAAAAGTCTTCTTGTCGAGTAAGAGTAATTCATTAAGTTACTGTAGAATTGGAACGTTTGGAATGCCGAAACATGCAATCCCATCATTAAATTAAAAACAACGTTGTCAAATAACTGTTCCTATGCCGCATATTGTTGTTGCATGGTTATAAATTAATTTAAAATGCTTGCTTCACTGACTCAATGTTTGAAATCTTTAATCAATTCTAAACCATTTTCGTAATAGTTATTTTCACTTCTGTTAAATAAACTGGTCAACTACAGACCAATGAATCGTGAGAAGGTTGAAGAAATTCTAAGCTCGTGCAAGTTGATGATGATGAACCTATTGAAGATTTAAATATTGTTAGATCATTATGTAAATTATGGATGGACGAGCGATCATCTCGAGCAATCAAAATTAGAGCGAAGTAAATCTGCAACAAACCTTTGAAAATAAGGTTTTGTGTTAATGAATAAATATTACACAGAACTATATTCAACTAGAAATGGGATTTACTTAGCGCCATAAATATATGTACCTATATGTATCGTTACTCTGGTGGGCAAAACCAGTATTAAACTAGCTAACGAGTAAGACGGTCGTTTCATTGTAACTCCCAATACATATTATCTGGAGACGAAAAAGTACCCGCGAGTAAAATAAAATAAAACTGGCAAGTTTTCTCGGCATTTTAAGCGTTTTTGACTATAAAATTCAAGAGTGGGAAGTGTTTTATAGTAAACTAGCTTCCGCCCGCGACTTCGTCCGCGTGGAAAAAAAATCCCCCGATTTTAAAACATTCTTCATTAGTGCTCCGCTCCTATTGGTCTTAGCGTGATGATATATAGCCTATAGCCTTCCTCGATAAATGGGCTATCTAACACTGAAAGAATTTTTCAAATCAGAACCGTAGTTCCTGAGATTAGCGCGTTCAAGCAAACAAACAAACAAACAAACAAACTCTTCAGCTTTATAATATTAGTATAGAAGTATAGATTGACGCAATTCATTAGATTAAACGATATCAAGGATACAATACAAAGTGCTGTATTGTTGACGCATCTACCTATCAGATGATTCGTACTCCTGCTTCGGAACCTGGTTTATCCGAAGAAACTCGAAGACCTTACCTATAACGAGTTAGTTCAAGTATTCAATAAACATTTCACGCCAAAAAGGTCGACATTTGCTGATAGGGCAAAGTTTTATGAAGCGACAAGATCCGACGGTGAAAGCATCGAAGAGTGGGCAGCACGGCTGCGAGGGCTTACCGTATACTGTGATTTTGGTACAGAACTGGACACATTACTGAGAGACCGGTTCGTGCTGGGCTTTAAGACAGGACATGAGCGTGACAAAGTTTTTGAATGTGACTCCAAGACCCTGATGCTCGCGAGTGCTATGGACGTCGCGCAGAAGGCGTCGTGTGCAAGACAGGCGCGCATGGTCAGCGCAGGCGCAGGCGACACCATTAGCACAGGCGAGGTCGCAGTGAAGGAGGAACCAGTGTTTTACGTGCGGCCGCGAGCGGGCGCCGCAAAGGCCGCGTCACGTCAAGCGGGCCCCGCCAGCACGGCTGCCGCGGTGCATGGCAGCGGTGGCAACCAAGCGCGTTGTTCCGTATGTGGCATGAAGAACCACATTGCGGAAAAGTGTAGATTTAAAAACTACAAGTGCTTAATATGTGGTCAAAAAGGACATTTGAAAAAGTTGTGTGCGGTGAAAACGTCGTATGTGCATAATATTGGTTTGGAGAAAATAGTTAAATCTCAAGAGGATTGCAGTGAATGTGAACTTTTTAATTTGAGGTATGTTGACAATAAGCCTATAAAAATATCAGTGTTTATAGAGATGTGTATGGAGTTAGACACAGGTTCAGGCAGTTCAGTCATATCGAAAAGTCTATATTTACAGCATTTTTCTAGTATAAAACTGTTGCAGAGCGATTTAAGAATGTGTTTATATAATGGTCACAAAATCACGCCTGTGGGTTATTTTGTTGCAACGGTTACATATTTAAAATCAAGTTAGAAAGTCAAAATTTACGTTTTAGAAAATGGTGGTCCTCCGCTGCTTGGTCGTGATTTTATGACTAAATTTAGAATTTATTTGACTACTAGTAATTATAGTATGTGTACTAATAAAAGCCATGATGAAGTGCAGCGATTCTTAATAGATTTCCAAGGCCTATGGCGGGACGAACTAGGTTGCTTTAATAAGTTTGAAATAAAATTAAAGTTAAAAGAAAGTGCATCGTCGAAATTTTTCAAATCGCGTACCGTGCCTTTCGCACTTAAGGACAAAGTTAGCAAAGAATTAGATAGGCTCGTCAGTCTATGTATTCTTATACCGGTTAGTTACGCAGATTATGCAACGCCCATTGTTCCAGTATTAAAGGAATATGATAAATTAAAGATTGCTAGAGATTTTTCGTGTACGTTGAACAAAGATTTAGAAATTGATAAGTATCCCTTGCCCCGTATAGAAGAGGTTTTTTCCAGTATAGGGGGAGGGGAGCATTATTCAAAAATTGATTTGAGCAATGCGTATAATCAATTTAGATTATCAAAACCGTCACAAAAACTTTGTACAATGAATACATACAAAGATTTGTTTTCTTATACGCGGTTGGTGTATGGTCTGGCCTGTGCACCCGCTATTTTTCAGAGGGCTATGGAGACCTTGTTGGCAGGTATTGAAGGGGTCAGTGTTTGGTTGGATGACATCTGTATTACGGGGCCCAGCAAAGAAATACATATGTCTAGATTACGTCAAGTTTTAGAAAGATTACAGGATGCCGGTTTACGGTTGCAGAAGGATAAGTGTTGTTTTTTTAACGAAAGCGTGACGTATTTAGGTTACGTAATGGATAGAAACGGTTTAAGAACATGTCCTTCAAAAGTTGAAGCTATCTTAGACGCTCCGGCGCCGACTGACGTATTAGGTGTTAAACGTTTCCTAGGGGTAGTTAATTATTACAGAAATTTTATACCAAATGCATCGGCTTTATTAAACCCATTACACGAACTACTTCGTAGGGGTGTAGAATGGAAGTGGGGAGAGTGCCATCAGGCGGCGTTCGAGAGCGTAAAAAGGGAGTTGTGTAGTGATCGCGTACTGGCGCACTTTGACCCAGAGGCGCCGCTGACGTTGACTGTAGACGCCGAGTCCGCCGGCCTCGGCGCTGTGCTCGCGCACCGAGACGCGGACGGCCGCGAGCGACCGATAGCTTTCGCCTCACGCTCCTTATCTACCAGCGAGAAAAACTACAGTCAAATCTAAAAGGAAGCGACTGCTATTATTTTTGGGGTAAAGCATTTTCACCAATACGTGTACGCCCGTAAGGAACCATTCATACTAAAAACAGATCACAGGCCGTTGTTATCGATTTTCGACAAGAACAAGGGGGTCTCGGTCACGGCCGCGTTACGACTGCAAAGATATGCCATAACTTTATCCGCTTATAACTATGTACCTAAATATATAGATGGTAAAAGTAACGATGTGGCAGATTATTTCTCCCGCGCACCGTTAGCGACTTCAGCCAGCGAAGATAAACCCGATGCTAGTTCTAAGTACTTTTTCTTTTTGGAAGAGAGGGTAGAACCGGTTTTATTTAATGATTTAAAAAAGGCAATCGTTTCAGATAAAGTAATGAGAACAGTCGTTAAGTACATGAATTGTGGGTGGCCTCGAAAAATTAAATGCAAAAATATTCTACCTTATTTCCAATGCAAGGGGGATTTAGAAGTGATTGATGGTTGCTTGTTTCGCGGACACAGAATAGTAATTCCGGCTGTGTTTAGAGAAAGAATGCTAAAGGAGTTGCATTCGGTGCATTTCGGGGTAGTGAAAACAAAGAGCGCGGCCCGTAATAGGATGTGGTGGCCCGGGATTGGCCGCGACATAGAACGATGGGTGGGCGCGTGCGCCGCGTGCTGAGCCGTGCTCTGCGCCCCGCCGGCCGCGCCCCATGACGCCCTAGCACCGTATTCAATTATTCATATAGACTATATGTCTATAGGTCAGGCTGTTTACTTAATTGTAGTAGATGCGTACTCAAAATGGCTGGAATGCATCTATATGGATCGTAGTAATTCGACCCATGCGCTTATTTTAAAGTTAAAAGAATTATTTTCTCGCTTTGTCGTACCTAATGTTTTAGTATCTGATAACGATATGAAAATAAATTCTGCAGAGTTTATTCTATTCTGTCGTATGAATGCCATTAAATATCTCACGTCACCTATCTATCACCCAGCTAGTAACGGCCAGGCAGAAAACTCAGTAAAAACTTGTAAAAAAAAAAGAAATGCTTGCTTTCAGAAAATCAATTGTGCCAAAGGAATATTGTAGACTAATTGCAAGGTTTTCTGTTTAGTTATAGGAATACAGTTCATTGTGCTACTGGTTCGACACCGGCAATGTTAATGTTAGGCCGTAATTTAAGGTGCAGGTTGGACCTTATCTTGCCGCAAAGTAAAAAATATGTAGATAATAATAACGAAGCAGCCTCGTTAAAATGAAATAGATGTTTTAAAGTAGGTGACGCTGTTTGGGCGAAATGGTTTATAGCAAGGAAAAGCATTTGGAGCAAAGCAATTGTAAAAAAATCAGTAGGTTCAAGAATGTTTGAAATTTATTTTAATGATTATGATCGTTACTGTTATAGACATATCGATCAAATGAGAAAGTTAATAAGTAAAGATAGTGCGAATTATAATGATCCTGGGAAAACGGTCGGTGTAGGTAGCTCATCAGTGCTCGGACCTAACGTTTTACCAGCGCCACCGCTGCAGAATCCGCCTCCTTCTCTGAGTCAGAGCCAAGCACGGCCAGCGATGCCAGCGATTCAATCTAGTTCAGCGCCTTCAGTTTTGATTTCTGACGTGGGCGAGGAAGAGGTGCCGGTATTGACAGATAGTGAGGAGATGGTAGTGTTGGCAACAGACGATAAGAAGGTAGTGCCACAAAGAGATGAGGACGATGAGGAGTGGGCGGAGGCATGATAATGTCGAGAGTGTCGATAATGATTCGGAACCAGCCGAGGTTGTCGTTAGTTCCAATGTTGAACCTAGCTCTAGTTCTGCGGAAGTTCCTTTGATTGGACGCACCCAGAGGACGCGTAAACCAGTTAATTATAAGCAATATTTCTAAGTTAATTTTAAGTTTGTTTGGTTTAGTTCTTGTTCTTATAAATATGTTTCTATTATAGTTCATTGTTACAGGTTTCCAAATTAATGTTGGAGGGATGTAATATATGTACCTATATGTATCGTTACTCTGGTGGGCAAAACCAGTATTAAGCTAGCTAACGAGTAAGACGGTCGTTTCATTGTAACTCCCAATACATATTAGTGAGTCATACCTTTCAAATCTAACCAGTTAGGTAGAGTGAGCAAAACAAGAATTTATCAAAATATTTATTTACAAATATTGAACGAAAACAAAAATCCCCTTTCCTTATTTTGTTGATCAAACGTGAAACTACACACATCAAAAGTGTCTAGGGATCAAGCATTTTTATGCGGATTTCTTGAGATTGAGATGTGGCTTTGTAATAAATTTATGATTTTATAAATTTATATGGATCCTTTTTGGTGCATTTCATAATTTGAAACAGGAACTGTTAATCAAATTCGAGTAGAAGATGAAAATCAGCTGTCAATATTTTCCCTATAAAAACATACAACGCATTGAAGACATTATTAGTGCTACTGTTTCCCTACTACTGATTAAAACCAACGTTATTATGGAGCGGCGACGTCATTTAAGCAGGGAAGAAATGCTCAGAGCCGTGGGAATGATAGAAGCTGGTTCCCGGCAACGTACTGTGGCTTTAGCTCTGAATACAAGTCAGAGTGTTATCAGTCGACTTTGGACACGTTACCGAAGCACTGGTACCGTAGCTGAGCGCCATGGAGGATGGTATCGCTGCACCACACGGAGACAAGACCGATACATTCAAATCTTAACTCGAAGAGCTCCAACAATAACCGCCATGATGTTAGCCGTGAGGCTTCATCACTCTTCAGGGAACTTAATTAGCGACCAAACAGTCAGAAACCGCTTGCATGAAGTGAACCTTCATTCCCGAAGACCGCTACGGGTACCACCTATAGCAATGCACAATCGTAGGATTCGATATCAATGGGCTCTTGAACACAGAAATTGGGCAGAAGAACAATGGCGTTTCGTGTGCTTTTCTGATGAGTCTCGTTTTGGTATGAGACCGGATACAAGACGTATACGACACTGGAGAACCCCTGGACGCCAACAGCGATTAAAATCCTGCCAGGAAGTCCATCCTTATAGTGGTGGAACCATCATGGAATGGGCGGGTATTTGGATCGGCGGAAGAACTGAGTTGATTTGGATCAGAGGCAACCTCAACGCTCAAATTTATGCTGAGACGATTGTATCTGACGTCATCGTTCCTCTACAAGTGCAAATCGGTCCCTTATTTCAGTTAATGCATGATAATGCACGACCGCACACCGCAAGATTTGTAAGACAGACTCTCGCCGCAGCTAACATCAATGTCCTGCTCTGGCCTGCTCAGTCGCCAGACTTGAACCCGATTGAGCATGCATGGGATATGCTACAGAGAAGAGCTCTGCCGAATATGGAGGGTATCCAGTCGCAAGAAGACCTTTTTTTGTTGTTGCAACGAACATGGGCGGCCATTCCACAGCGTGATTTGGATGAACTCATTTTGAGTATGCCAAACCGATGTTCTTGTGTTGTTAGTGTTCGCGGTAGAAACACGGATTATTAATTGCTTAAGTTACCCAATAAAAATTTAAAGAAAACTGTTATTTCAGTCTTTTTTTCGAACTTTAATGTTAGTGGTTCAAATGTCAAAAATCCCTTTATTAGGAAAATGGCAAATTTCTTTATTAATGCAAAGGTGACTTGGTTTATCGTTACTGTGATAAACAAAAACACTTTATTTGATGAATCCTTAAAGAAAATTTTAATTAATATCAATCAGGAGAAAAGTTATTGCAAAAATATATGTTGATCCCTAGACACTTTTGATGTGTGTATGTAGGTAAATACCATTTTTTCAGACCTGGTTAAACAAAGTAAAATAATCCGTTACTAATTGTCGCTAATAAGTTTTCTTTGTTAAGTTTTCAAGTATTGTTTGACAGATAAAGGTCATTGACGTTCCTATTCTTATGTGAATCGCATAGTACATACGACTAAACTTGAGCCCAAATATGAAAGACCAATGGTAGTCACAGAGCTGCTACTGGTCCAAATAATCAGTATAAAGTAAACCGTATACATTTAAGGAAAATTAAATTACATTTATTTTGCAAAATGGTTGCAAAGAAAACGTCACACACATCACTTTTTATCGATTTAAGAACTTTTTGTCGTTTTAAGTTAAACTCGATAAGAAGAGGTCCTTGTCATTATTTTTGAAACCAGCACTTCTGGCTCAAACTGCAATGTTGGATGAAAATTAACCGACCGTATCGGCGGAGGATTTATAAACTTATTTCTATTGATGATGCCATGAATGAATGTGGCTAGATCCAAGGCGGGTGAAGCTATTTAGGGGGCTATATCTTAGGCGGGTGATGCCATGAGTTAGATTCAAGGCGGGTGAAGCCAGGGATATATGTGATTTATGAGAATGTATTTGAAATATTACACCCTATCCAAACCATCCGTCCTTAAGCGCTGATTGATCACCAGCGTATCCTTATTCCCCGTCTGAGGGCTATAACCAATGCGGGTGATGCCATGAATGAATATGGCTAGATCCAAGGCGGGTGATGCCTTTGTGGTAAGCATGCTCTGTCGCCTATTATAGAAGAAAAAAATGTTTGGCTACAAAATACGTAATACGTTTGACGACCCGGTTGGCATAATGGCTGAGCGATCGACTGTTGCGCAGCGTATCGCGGGTTCGAACCCCGCACGGAACTAATATTTGTATGATCTGCAAGTAGTTGTTCCGGGTTTGGGACTTTGGGTGTTTGTGCTTGTGAATTTCTATGTTTGTAAACGCACCCACGATACAGAAAGAAATTCCGAGCGTGGCGCAACGATTTATTAAAAAAAAGAAAAGTTAACATTTGTAATGAGTTGGCAACAATGTTTAACCAATATCATTATTATTAACCTAAATTCCTTTTATTTTTTTTCAGGTCTTCTTCAAATAAGACTGTATATAAGGAGGTTATGAACAAACGCACACAAAGCTCTATCTGGGAACATTTCTTGAGAGCTGATAATGGACAGAGTGTTGAATGTAAGCATTGCAAAAAATTTTGAAAACTGGCGCAACTGGAGCATTACACACATGCGTGCCAACCCAACTAGCACAAATGGGCTGCATAAGGGCTTTGGAGCGTATCCGATTATTACTTATGGTAATAGACGTAAGCGCTAGAGCGTCTACTACAGACTTAAAGCAGCCGCTTTAGCGCTATTTGGGCGCCATTTTATGTAACCTAAAGTTCCATTTAACCTGCACAACAGTTGCATAAAGGTTCCTTAATAGCTATAACGATTTATTAACGCTATACTAAAGCTCTCATAGCGCTACTTTTGAATGATTTTGAACTACTTTGAACGAATGAATTGATTATAGTTCTTTATTGTATGTCTTCAGTTGACATTACTTGTAATATTTTGGTAAAGTGTTTTCGTCGCCATCATGAAAATAAAACAAAAAGAAGTAAAAGTTTGTATTCTGTATTAGCAAGATATATAAAGATACTTAAAACGATGTCCAGTTTACTGTAGATATGTATAAGATAATTTTCGAGTAATTTTAACGCGCTTTTATGATATTTCAAAAATTAACAAAAGATATGTGATATTTTTTATTTGTTATACAGAATAAATTTTATTTCCGTATTTTTACGTGTCGATAACTTAATATTTGCAAGTGGCCGATTGTTTACCGGTACATTTAATGCACATTTAACTGAAAAACCAATGTATATCAACTCAATTTTGCAAGTGAATTATAAGTTTTCTTAAAAAATCATGGCGTCATTGTAATGTAGTCATAACCTGCAGTTTGAGCTCTAATAACTCCCATTTGAGAACCATAGCGCTAATTTTCACCCTTCTAACGCTTCCAGTAATTTTTGTTCCCCTAGTGCAACTCACAGCCACAAAAAGCTCCTATTTTCTTGTTTTTGAGGTTATAAGATGTAGTTACGTACTTATTCATTTAGTATCCATGTTTATTGTTTAGTGTTTAGTGTTTTTAAATGTTTTATGATAGTTACAAAAGCGGCTGTAAAATGGCGAATGGATTGAGCCTGCAAGGAATGATATTGCTACTAAAGGCCTTAGTTACACTGATGATTTTTTTGTAACTATAGTATGCATAAGAGTTTCTATTATTTCTATAATGAAACTTATAGTAGTATAATAGTGGTTACTATAACTATAACCTATAAAAGTTACAATGGAAACCACTGTACAGCTGTGAGTGGCAAAATGACCTTCGTAACTCTCATATAAAGGTGTAAGTGGTAAATGAGTTCTACCGTGGACTACTGTGAAGGCTAGGGTAGTATTTGATTCACCTTATAGCACCTTAAGTAACTTTTATAGGTATAGACGTTTACGGATGCAGATATGCAACTTTGAACTGCTTTTTGAACCCTTAAAGCGCTATTTTACAGCCGAAAGTAACAAAATAGGCTGCAATTTCCACTAATGTGCTCGTTGGGAAGCATATCGGAGAGATGCCGCAAGAGCAGGCGTCGCAAAGGCCGAGTACATCAACGTCTAATAGTGGTCTAATTCAAACACGAAAACGTACGAATGAACCTTCACAAAAGAAAATTAAACTCACTGATTATTTTTCAAATATGGAGGTTCGAGTAACCAGAATGGCTGCATTCATCTTTTTAAAAACTCTGGCTACGATGTGCCGAAATCTTCTACGACTTATAGTCGTACAGTATAGTCGCACAGATAATTTTAGAACAGAGTGATAACACAAAAAACTAATTTAAAAATCAATTGAAAATTGTGAAGTCTGAAAATAAAAGATTTACAATCACGTTTGATGAGTGGACATCTACCCGTAATAAAAGATGTACATCAGAACGTTCGGCCAATCGAGGTAGGGAGCTGGCTGCTACTCCAGTTTTTACTGACGATTATGTGACGCATAAAGATGCCAGCCAAAGAATTTGTGACGGAACAGTTCGAAAGTTAGAAGCATTTATTTATGGCCGAACGACCTGATATCAGAACGTTCGGCCAACCTGAATCTCCATAACTGAGGACCTCAGAGAAACTGTTACTGAATAAAGATGTTGCGACGATTTGCTGACAAACAACCACTGCTTTACTTAATGTCACCGGTTAAAAGTAAAATGAATTTTAGTTCCTGGAACATCAGGACGTTCGGCCAACGTGATCTCCATAACTGAGGACCTGAGAGAAACCGTTAATGAATAAAGATTAAGTGACGAGACTGAAACGAATTTTTATTGCTTTATTTCTTTTTGTGACGGTCCTTTTAAATAATAAAATGAAAAATTAACATATAACCTCAAAAAAATGGGATTATCGATTCCTACACAAGGAAGAAGCCCAGAGAAACCATTAATCAATAAAGATTTAATGACGAGACTGAAACGAACTTTTATTGCTTTATTTTCTTTTGTGACGGCCCCTTTAAATAGTAAATTGAAAATGTAACATATAACCTCAAAACATTGGGATTATCGATTCCTCCACAATGAAGAAGCCTAGAAGACTCGTAAAACCCCTGATGTGTTATAGGTTTTCAGTCCAATGGTATGAGTTTTTTTGTTGATTCAAGATTAATCTATAAAAATGTACTATGGCGGATGGCAACTGAAATAGGGTGACCATGAATTCCAACGAAACAAGTATTTATCGAGTACTTAATTACCGTCGTAATACTAAATTATATACAAGCAACGTTGAGCTGATGCCTGCATACCAGTTTACTTGTAATCATTTCAATCATCCACAAAAAGCGATAGGTAGTTAGGTACATAATAATTTGTACTTTTTAGAATTGAAGACTCACTGTCTAGGGATAGATAGGTCCAGCAACATGTAGGTATTGTGGCGTAGGGGTTTAGGTGGTAGAATTAAAAGAAGGTGACCACAGAAGCTTACAGCATTTATTCGGTAGAGGGGTGGATTCAGTTCACCAAGGTGTTCCTCCACTGGTTGTAGGTTTGTGGAAGGTACTGCCCTGGGCTTAGGCCGCGACGCACGCAGACCGGCGGGCCGACCCCGAAGCCGGCAGCGACCACGTGTCAGACGCAGAGGTTATGCAGGGCAGGCCACGCGAGAGGATGTCTCTCCTGCGGTTAGCCGCGGAGGTAGCGTTGACACCCAACTCGCACGTGGCAGGCGCAGAGGTTATGCAGGCAGACCACGCGAGAGGATGTCTCTCCTGCGGTTAGCCGCGGAGGCAGCGTTGACACCCAACTCGCACGTGGCAGGCGCAGTGGTTATGCAGGCAGAACACGCGACAGGGCGTCTCTCTAGCGGTTATACGCGGAGGCAGCGGTGACACCCGTCGCGTGGCAGACGTTGAGGTAGTTGATGTTAGAGATGATGGCAGTAAAAAAAGAACAAAAACCCTGGAATCAACACGAAGGGTGCTTCCGTAAGCGTGGTGCCAGGATTCGTGAGCGCCAGCGATGCGTGCGTCTCCCAGCCGTAAGCCCAAGGAACAGCTTCAGGGAAACGAAGGGAAACTCACCATCGTGGCGGTTCACAAAGGTTAAAGATAAGCGTGCGCATGCCGCGTGCAACTATATAGAAGGTAACCGCGTGGCAAGGCGTTTAAGCTCATAGCTGCTATGACACAGCAGGAAAGGAATGCTGCGACCTGCGGACGCTTCACAAATTTAGAATCACTAGTGGAAAACAGATGACAATGAAATAGCACAGTCATGTTCTAGACGGAAGCCATCTTGACAACCGGGCAATAATATAAATTTACAAACGCTGCAGATTATGGCGAAATAAGAGGATTGCGATTGGCAAGATGGAGAAAAAATGGCAGATACGTTTGAGCATTTACCCTTGGGCACAGAGGGGTTTCAAATTTAGTTACTTGTAGTAGTAGGCGGTGTAAAAAGAACTCAGCAGATCGGGGATTAGAATGGGGCGTGCAAGTGAAAGCTAATCGCAGATGGCGCCACCACCGTAATAACCTTTGTCACTGTCAGTGTTAGTTAGATTGTGAGATATTATATAGTTATCTGTATCATCTATGGTTATCTGTGGTAATATTTTTTATTTTCATTTCATTGATTTCAATTGATTTCTGTACAATTTTGCGATTAAAGAACATAATACATGTTCTTTAATCGAAAAATTCTCAATAACTGTCTCTAATTTAGGAATTCATTACTGTTCCATAGAGAAACTGCTTTGATTTTGGTAAGTGTGCTGCTAGCGCCACTTTGACAGTTGCACGCCCCATTTATAGCCGGCACCGCATAAGTGTTGTCACTCAGTGAAACCATAGACATTAGGGATGAGTGTGGTAATCGATTCTAGTTTAATCGACTACCACGCTACAGTATAGAGTTAACGTAAGTTTCACACATATCTTATTCAATTACTTACCACTCTGGATAGTATCACTGCACATGTACTACCTACTTTATTTTATTTATGCAGCCGCCCGGCCACGCCGTTATAATAATAGTAAACACACGGAAAACAAATTTTCGGCTCTGTGTTCCAAAACATACACTCACTAACTGACATTCCACACAAAAATGAACCTTGTTACGTAGGTGTGAAGTATCGAAAATGCATCTATGGTAAGCGCGCTTCTTCCATTGCACGCCATCTATCGTAACGGATTCACCTTTATTTAAGCCAAAATTCTATAGTGTATCTCAATCCCAACTGACGGATTCGCCCTCTCAAAGACTCAGATTGACAAACTCGGCCGTTGATTGGTTACAGACAAGGGTCGGGATCAAGATTGCGATTGAGATATATTATAGAAAGCGGCCGTAACTAGTGGTCGCCTATTGGTCGAAATTCGATCGATAGTTTCAATTATTTGGATCCATATTGGCTAACCTAAAGTTCTTTACCCGAAATTGTTCTTCCTAATGATTTGTAATCCGAATGATCACTCTTCCTAAAATTTTTCATCCTACAGTTTTCATTCATACTATTTGTAGTGCTACCGGCGATGTTCATAATACTCATGTTTCCGAAAATTGTAATTAATAATATTTAAACTCCTACTGTTTTTTATCATAACGCTTTTATCCCTAAACATAATTACCATAATATTTTCACTTTACTCAGAAAGAAACCTTTACCAAGTGTAATAAAAAATACATGTCGAGTTAGCGCTCGCCGGCCGCTGCCGCGGCGCCGCTCGCTTCGCTCGCTCGGCTCGCACGTGGTTGGTCACAGTTCTAACCTAACCTATCTTTGCAGGTACACACCGCTATAAATAAAATTAAAGAAGACGAAAGAAATCTAAACAAAAAAGATATGACTTTGAATAATAGTGTTAAAGATGGTTATGTTGAGAAAATATAGGAAAACAAATAATAGATGTTTATTGCTACTGACATTATGAAGTTGAATGCTTCGGAATTATGAACATTAGAGACAGAGTAGTTAGAAATTGTGATTGTTAGGATGAAAAATGTTAGGAAGAACATTTTAGGATTTCCAACTATCGGAGTTGAATATTTAGGTGAACTTTGGCGCACCCCAATTATTTTTATTCATGTGACAGTGACAGACACAGAAGTAAAGTCAGTCAAAGCAAAGAGGCCACATCATAACACAATGGTGTGTGTAATGTTTTTTCTAACAATTTATTTCTAATGCATATTATATTAAATATTAGTTATCTGCACTACTTTTCCAAATAAACTTTAACTGTGACAAATTTCATACTCCTAGTGGTCAGTGGCCCTGACTGCTATGCGCAAGGTCGTGGGTTCGATTCCCACCTAGGACAAATGTTTGTGTGATGAGCACGGTCATTTGTTCTTTGTCTGGGTGTAATTTATCTATAATATGTATGTAGGTATTTAGAAATATATATGTAGGTTTATCAGTTGTCTAGTACCCATACCACAAGCTCTGCTTAGTTTGGGACTAGATGGCGTTGTGTGAAAAAGTTGTGGAATATATTATTATAATATTAATATCACTATTTATTTTGTTACAATATCTACATCGTCACCTTATTTCAACTATTTCGACGTGTTTTGCTTCATTCAGTAGATAAATAGGTACGTACATGATAAATACTTGTTTCGTTGGAATACATGGTCACCCTATTTCAGTCACCATCCGCCATAGAGTGCATTTTTATAGATTAATCTTGAATCAACAAAAAATACTCACACCATTGGACTGAAAACCTATAACACATCAGGGGTTTAATGAGTCTTCTAGGCTTTTTCGTTGTTGAGGAATTGATAATCCCAATGTTTTGAGGTTATATGTTACATTTTCAATTTACAATTTAAAGGGGCCGTCACAAAAGAAAATAAAGCAATAAAAGTTCGTATCAGTGTCGTCATTAAATCTTTATTGATTAACGGTTTCTCTGGGCTTCTTCCTTGTGGAGAAATCGATAATCCCAATTTTTTGAGGTTATATGTTAATTTTTCATTTTATTGTTTAAAAGGACCGTCACAAAAAGAAATAAAGCAATAAAAATTCGTTTCAGTCTCGTCACTTAATCTTTATTCATTAACGGTTTCTCTCAGGTCCTCAGTTATGGAGATCACGTTGGCCGAACGTCCTGATGTTCCAAGAACTAAAATTCATTTTACTTTTAACCGGTGGCATTACCAGTAAAAATAAAGCAGTGGTTGTTTGTCAGCAAATCGTCGCTACATCTTTATTCAGTAACAGTTTCTCTGAGGTCCTCAGTTATGGAGATTCAGGTTGGCCGAACGTTCTGATATCAGGTCGTTCGGCCATAAATAAATGCTTCTAACTTTCGAACTGTTCCGTCACAAATTCTTTGGCTGGCATCTTTATGCGTCACATGATCGTCAGTAAAAACTGGAGTAGCAGCCAGCTCCCTACCTCGATTGGCCAAACGTTCTGATGTACATAATAAAAGGTGTATGAATATAAATATCCACAATAAGGGCGCCTTCAAATTGCTTTGAAAATCCATATAAATATAAACGCGCAGCGGCAGCGCTGCTGTCGCGCTGCGGTCGCGCGTCATTTATTTGCATTTATTTGTATGGATTAACAAAGCAGCGCGGTGGCAGCGCTGCAGCCGCGCGGCAGCAGCGCGGCTAATTTGAAGGCGCCCTAAATACTTTGATATGACCAAATATAAGGGCGCCTTCAAATTAGCCGCTTCAAATTAGTATATTTCGAAGCAGCGCGGCAGCAGCGCGGCTGCAGCGCTGCCGCCGCGCTGCTTCGAAATATAAGCGCAGTGGCAGCGCTGCGGCCGCGCGTCATTTATTTGCATTTATTTGTATCAAATTTGTATGGATTAACAAAGCAGCGCGGTGGCAGCACTGCAGCCGCGCGGCAGCAGCGCGGTTAATTTGAAGGCGCCCTAAAATTTGGGACTTGTACGGATACAGGTATGCCAGCTGAAGTAGGCACTCAATTATTACAGCAGCATTTGAGTGTCTGGAAGACGACATAATTGCTTTCACAACAGATGGAGCAAGTGTAATGATCATAAAAACTTTTTAACAAAAAATTAAACCGACTCCCAAAAAACACTGCAAAGTGAAAAATAACTTTAATTTCGGTACCTAGTCGGTGTCTTTAGTTTTGTTTTTTCGTTTTTGGCACCGACTTCCGAAATTAAAGTTTGCACTGTATCAATTTTTCACTTTGCAGTGTTTTTTGGGAGTCGGTTTAATTTTTTGTTAAAAAGTTTTTAGTTCACTCTTTTTAGTTGGATGATTTTTAATTTACCTAGTTACAAGAGCCTAAATGTCAACTACTTATAACCTTTTACAAAATATTGCTTTTCCCAATGCTGGGCCGTTAATTGTTGAGGAGTTCTCCTGGTACTTCACCATCAGCTCTACATCACCATATGCATTGTGACGAGCATAAAGTGCTTAACATCCATATTCAAGTAATCGAATCGCAATCCACTCAACACTTATTATTGAGTAGTTTCGGCGGCCATCTGTTGTCTTCATCATCAGTTCCACTTCCCCAAATGGTACTTTTTGAGAGCAACTGCACAAGTTACTATAAGAAATACCCAAAACGCCATAGGTGTGCCTATAATATTTGAAGAGATCCCTCGATTACTCCAGGATCCCATCATCAGATTCTGACTTTGGTGATAATGGGACCAATTTCGAAGTATACCCATTCGAACAAAAAAAGAATTTTCCAAATCGGTTCAGCCGTCTTTGAGTACTCGATGACCATACATTAAAAAAAAATATATACGCGTCGAATTGATAACCTCCTCTTTTTGTCGTCGGTTGAAAATAGGTAGAAATTTTGACGGCGACCACTAATTGTGTTTGGCTCATGGGATACAACTAGCAGTCCTGGAAGTTTTATATAAAACACAAAAATCTCCAGAATCTGAAGTGCAGGAGGATGTCTCAAATACCGGCGCTGAAGAAGCAGAGGAAATTGAAGAAGATGAGGATGCGTTTATTTTAGAATCGACTAGAGTTCCAGAATCGGAGTTTTTATATAAAGGTACTATAAAAAAAATTAAGGGAAAAAATCTTTTAAAAACTCCCCTTTGAAAAACGACTTGTTGCAAAAGTACATTTTAGAGGAACATTGTAAAAATTTTGACCTAATACTAGAATGTAAAAAGCGATGGAATAGCTTGTCAGATATGGTAGGCCGATTTCCAAAGTTAAAATCATGCGTTTTAAAGGCTTTATTAGATTTGAAATTAAATGTAAAATTTACAAACGAAGAGATCCAAGACCTTCACGACATTCATTGCAGCTTGGATGTAATAAAAACTACAGTTTTGTCTTTATGTCGCTGTGATTCAAACTTATTGACGGCAGACGCTGTGCTTCGATTTATGCTAGAGAAACTTGATCTTCAGTCAAACGATCTCAGTGGAAAACTAGCCACATCTCTTAGAAAGAGAATAAAGGAAAGGCAAACAAATGTATTCGGTGTTTTGCAATATTTGCATAACAATGAGGAATTTTTTAAAACTGCTGCCTGCGTAAGGATATTAATTTATGATGCACATACGATTTGCGTTTAGTAAGGATAACTATTTTATAAAAAATGTCTAGGTTTGGTTTCAATTTATTTACTTACGGATGTTGTTTTAGACTTATAATTTAATATTCTAATTGGGGTGTCTGAGGTATTGTGCTTAATCTGTTACACCTTGTATAATTTGTAATTATGTATATTATATGATATTGTTAGAATTGCATAAAATTCGTAATAGATACTATGTGACTAACATAGTACCTATTGAGATTACGAAACAAATTTACAAAATTTGTAGTGTGTGTGTGTGTGGTGTGTGTGAGAGAGGAAGGGGCGGGGTGTATGAAATCATGTTTCTATGTAACATCACTATCTAAAATTTTAGCTTCCTTGCTGAAGAATTTATCCCTAAAACGGACAAATAATGTCTGAGCTAGCAACATTACGCTGGTGGGAAGGGAGGCTAGCGGGGGACGCTTGTCTTGTATTTGGACACAGAGCGCGGCTTGCAATTACAGTTCAACGCGGTTTCTAGTTCTTTCTGTATTCTAAGTTGAAAGTTATAAAAATAAATGCAATGCATTGAATTGTAAATTATGAAAATGTCATTTGGTGAACTGGAACTGATGTAGAAGACTATAGATGGCCAGTGAAACTCTTATGTAAAAAGCACTTCACAGGGAATAGACCATATTTTAAATTTAAATAACATTATGCAGGTGAAGCTAGGGTAGGTACAAACATCAAAAAAAATGTTTATGTTTTTACAAATAACTCTCATGCGGCAGCACTTCTTCAGTCTATCAAGGTCATTTTCTTTGGAGCGCGTGTAGGTTTCTAGTTGAAATTAATAAATGAATACCAGCAATTGATTGTTATGTAAAAATATGTATTTTCGGATTTTGTGTTACTCTTAAAACGTAAGCTCTCAGCACAACCATCGGCAAAACTAAAAAACACTGGTAATTTTACAGTAAGTACATTTGCAATATGAGAATAGACCGTGACGTGTATAGATGTGTGCGGAAAAATATTACAACTGCATATCTAAGTATGCAGGAAACCGGTATATCGTCTTCAGAGTATTGTTCAGTGCTTCAGTAGATTATGAACTTCATTTTCTTTTGTAATTATTTGTCGTCATGGAGGTCATCTGGTTTTCTGTGTCGTTTATAACGACCCATAAAAATGAGTTGAAATAAAAAAAAAACAGCTTCTGTTAAAAAAACACCGGCACCGGCACTGTGCATGGCCGACCCAACTTGGCTGGGTTCTTGTCTTTTCATTATTTATCGGATGGAACATATCAAACGATTGGAAAATCAATCCCGAAAATAAAAACTACCCTTTTACTTACTGAACATTTAGAGGCTTCGTTTGAGGTTTTGTTACAATACATTTTGTTTGGAGCTCTCTAGAGACCAGTTGACCCTGCCGGCCTCACCTTTTGGCCATCAGGGCCTGCTTAGTATTGAAATACAACTGCAAACAAAATGTTGGAAAATGAGTTACAACACCTACAATTTCTAATATATCGAGGTAGAATAAATCGAGTTCTTCTGGGAATTTATAATTTTGATTATTTGTTCACGTAAATAGGGTATTGCGTCAATAATTCCTAATTCGTTGCGTCAATAGCTTAATGGCTAAGGTGTTAGACTTGTGATCCCCACCCTTAACACTTTTACATATAAAGGATGATCCAATTCGAGGTCCCTATATTGGCAACATTGTAATTTTGACAGCTGATAATAATGGCGCGGTTTTCAAACGTCAAATTTTAGACTGTAACAATACATTATTACAAAATTATTTTTAGCAAAAAATTGAACCGACTTCTATATAAAAACACTACAAAGGCAAAAATAACTTTAATTTCGGTAGTCGGTGTCATTTGTTTTGTGTTTTCTTTTTTTTTTGACACCGCCTTCCGAAATTAAAGTTATTTTTGCCTTTGTAGTGTTTTTTATAGAGGTCGGTTCTATTTTTGCAAAAAAAAAAATTCACGCTTTTTAGTGGGTCGGTTTGTAATTTATCTAGTTACAAAAGCCAACATGTCAACTACTTATCACCTTTTACAAAATATTGCTTTTCCCGGTGCAGAGCCGTTAATTTTGAGGAGTTCTCCTGATACATCACCATCAGCTCTACTTCACCATATGCATTGTGACGAGCATAAAGTGCTTTTATATTCCAGTAATCTAATCGCAGCACACGAAATACTTATTATTGAGTAGTTTCGGTGGCCATCTGGAGTCTTCATCATCAGTTCCACTTCCTCAAATGGTGCTCTTCGAGAGCAACTGCACAAGGTACTATAAGAAATGCCCAAAACGCTGTAGGTGTGCCTATAATATTTGATGAGTTCCCTCGATTTCTCCATGATCCCATCATCAGATCCAAACATGACGACAATGGAACCAACTAGAAAGTATACCCTTTCAACCAAAAAATATTTTTTGAAACCGGTCCAGCCATCTGCGAGTAATGAGGTAACATACATAAAAAAAAGTTCAAGACGAATTGAGAACCTCCTCCTTTTTTTTTGAAGTCGGTTAAAAATGAATGCTTTAACGTTGCTCAACACGTTAAAGTTGTTCAATTATTCTACAGAAATAACAATTCTGTAAGAACTGTGTATCGACTTTTGCGGGAAGATCATGGTCAAGTTAATCGTCCTACTGAGCGAACAATTCGTAAAATACTGAAAAAAATTGAGGAAACTGGAAGCATTGGAGATCGGGTAAGCCGTGTGCATCATCGTGGCGTACGTTCAGCTGAGAATATTGCTGTTGTGAGTTATAGTGTGGCCGAAGACCCGAAATTGTCGATTCGTCGCCGTTCACAACCCTAAGACGACCCACTGACCGGTCTTTCCTATGCATTGAGGTAATTAGTACATATTATCTCAATGTTCCTATGGCTCCCTTTGGCGCATTGTGCATTAAGACTTGCACCTTCACCCGTATAAAATTTAGTTAACACAAGAACTGAAGCCCAAAGAACAGTGAAGGATTTACGCACATTGCGTATTAGAGCAGCAGGAACTTGATCCTGATTTTTCAAAGATAATTTTCTTTTCTGATGAGGCAAATTTTACACTCTCGGGGTATGTGAATAAACAAAATTGTCGCATATGGGGTGAGACGAATCCTCGCGTGATACACGAGATTCCATTGCATTCCCAAAAAGTAACTGTATGGTGTGCATTGTGGTTCGGCGGTGTAATGGGGCCTTATTTTTTTGAAAATGCTGAAGGTCAGACAGTAACAGTCAACGGTGAGCGCTATAGGCGCATGATGATGTGCATGACTTGTGGATTGAGTAAGACGGCGCTACTTGCCACACAGCGCGTGAAACGTTAGATGTGTTGCATGAAAGGTTCAGAGGTCGCATTATTTCACGTTACGGTGACGTTAACTGGTCGCCAAGATCGTACGATTTAACGCCATTGGATTTTTTGTGGGGTTTTAAGAGTCGCGTCTCAACTAACATACCTGCAACGTTGGAGCACTTACAAACTAACATCCGCCAAGTTATTGCCCAGATAAACCACGAAACTTGCGAAAAACTCATCAAAAATTACCTCGAAAGAATCAACTGCTGTAGAATATTTTAATAAATGTGATGAACACCAAAAATTGTGTAGAATATCCCTTAAATTGGCAGTGTACTAGGGCATGAATCTCGGAATCTCGGAATATCGCAATATCGGAATCTCGGAATGAAAGTTCCGATATTACAATTCCGATACTGGGTCACCCAATATCGAAATCGGACAAATTTTTATATCCGACAAAATTATGCTTGACGCTTTGTTGTTCTTGAGAATATATTATCGAGAAAAACGAGATTTTAACATGTAAACATACCTAGTCCTTTATTTCTGTTGATTTTGCTTGCACATTTTAAATTATTTATAAGTAATTTAAACTACCGAACTCAGAATCAACAAAACTTTGTTAATTTTTTTTTTAATAAATTTAGGATAATAATGAGAAATATCGACGCTGGAAAGGAAAAATTATCCAAGCGACATCAGACTAACTTTACAGTAGAGCAGTTTAAAGTTTGAATTATCAGAAAAAAAATCGTGTAAATTCAGGTAATGGTCCAAAAAGCCTAATTCTTAGAAATTTATTTGGATATTTTTTTATCTACATTATAGTATACGTAACTATTAAAAATAATGCTCAGTTTTAAAGTTAGTGTCGCTTAGTAAAATTTTCCCTATAGGGAAACATTGACTAACCGACAAGCTTTGATTAATAATGAAATAATAATGTAAAAATAATAATGTAATATATAAAAATAATGTAATATATATATTTTTTAGAATTTATCCTTACCAAATTACACCAAATTTGCCTTACCAAAATAAAAAAACATGTGGGAGTTGAGGCAAAACAACCTAAATATTAATTTAATATATTTTTTTTATATTACCTCAATGCATGTAGAAAAAAAAACCAAATAACTCAAAATTACCTAAGCGCCTAACACTATATCGCCAGATACTGGAAGAGTTAACTAAGTGGAGTAATTACCGTACGAACAGAAATGTCAAACTTGACCAAAGGCAAATTTAGCATTTCACAATTACGACAACCACCAAATTTTCAAAAATGCTCGAAAATTTTGTCGTTTAGTAAGGAAAAAAAGTGAACTCTCGCGAACTTCAAAATGTCGAAGCGACATCAAAAGTCGTCGTAGAAGGACGTGAGTAAAAATGTCGCTTGGATAATTTTTCCTTTCCAGCGTCGATATGATTTAAACAAATATTTCCAATAATTGTTATTCCTACTTGTTGATTTTCCTAAATTCTAAGAAGCTTTGTTGATTCTGAGTTTGATAGTTTAATTAGTAATAAGTATAGGATAATTATGAGAAATATGTTAAACAAATATTCCGCAAAATTTCCAGTATAAGTTTACCGGCTTTTCTGTCTTCGGTCCGCAGCACTGAGACGTTAACCAAAAAAATTTTAACACAATTGCAGGTTAACTACGAGGTGCCGTGTTCGACCGATGCAGTTAATGCCTCGAAAATAGCTTACCCAAATACAATGTTGCCCGAGAACCCATCCTCCCAGAGACAATGGGACGAGCAGCTCTGCAGTTTGGTACGGAATAACCTTTTAAATACGTCAACCAGTACTGCTGAGCGCTCGCGCCTGTTGGCTGCGGGTGAATGGAAGTCGGGCCTTCGGCTACAAGCATTACCTTCACTTAATATAGGTACTATGTTAAGTGATAACACGTTCCGGATCGCTACATGTCTACGTCTGGGTGCTCCACATCGTTGTCAATGCGGTGCGGTAGTCGACCGCCTCGGACATCATGGCCTTTCCTGCAGCAGAAGCTCTGGTTGGATAGCACGGCATGGCAGTATAAATGACATAATCCGTCGGGCTCTTGTCACCGCTGGAGTACCATCTGTTTTAGAACACAACGGCTTGGCACGGGACGTTAGGAAGAGACCAGATGGGATGACTATAATGCCTTGGAAGTTGGGTAGGCCTTTGGTGTGGGATGCTACTTGTGTTGACACCCTTGCGCCATCTCATCTTCTCAGTACGGCGGGCTATGCTAGGGCGGCAGCTGCAGGTGCAGAAAATCTCAAACGGCGCAAATACAACAACCTAATTGGGTGCTATATGTTTGAGTCGTTTGGGGTTGAAACGTTAGGACCATGGGGTCCGAGTGTGCATCGACTCTTTCGTGACATCGGCAAACGATTAGTCGACTCCACAGGTGACCAGAGGGCTGGCCTTTTCTTTGGACAGAGAATCAGCATTGCCATTCAACGTGGCAATGCGGCCAGTGTTCTGGGCACTTTTCCCATTGATAGCGATGTTAAAGAATTTTTCGATGCCCTATAATTTATTTTTATTTTCGCCTGTATATACTTTATTAAAAGATTGACGACATCGAAAAAAAAAATATTAATAATTGTTGTTCCAAATTGTAGATTGTGCTTGCAAATTTTATATTTTTTTTAAATTATAATATGTTTTATTTATTTGAGAGGGAGCGTGGGGCACTAGCGGTCAGAGGTAATATTATGTTGACGCGCAGATTCGCTCGCTGTACGGACCAGGTCAAAATAACCCTATTTAAGGCTTATTGTCAGGGCCTGTACACGGGTGGTCTGTGGGTCGGCTATACCAAAAGATCTCTAGATGCCCTACGTGTCCAGTACAACAATATTTTTAGAATGCTGTTAGGACTGCCCCGCTACTGTAGTGCGTCTGAGATGTTTGCGCAGTACCAAACCGATGGGTTTCAAGCCCTCTTACGCAAAAAAACGGCATCTCTCGTGACCAGGTTGCGGGTCAGTAATAACAGCATTCTGAAAACTGTTGCGGACAATTTTTACTCCCCTGTTTTGAGACATTTTGTATGGGTGATGAACAATTAAATACTTGCCTGTTCATCCCTCATGCAAGATGTACTCGACTTATTAATTATTTCATTATATTATTATTCCATTTATTTAATATATATACATATAGATTACATTTTTAAATATTAATATAAAAAATAAAAACATTTTAAAATATAAAAAATAGTAGCCCAACGGTATCGGGAACAGGGTCCAAGCTACCGGTGGTCAGGGCTCCATAGAGAGGAACCTCCTCACAATACGCGCCGTTTCCAGGAGCACTGCTTTCTGGATCAGGCCCTTGATCCAGCTGCCCAACGAGAGCCTCCTTAGATGTTGGTCGAGGCTCTTGGCTATTAAACCATTGGCTGTGACGACTATCGGCACAATGATTGCTGTCTCCACATCCCACATGTCGACAACCTCGCGCGCCAGGTCAAGATACTTATTTTTTTTATCTATCTCAGCTTTCACGAGGTTCTCGTCATGGGGGACTGCTATATCAACAATCATTGTGCGACGCTCTAATCGGTCTATCACCACTATGTCAGGCTTATTGGCAACAATAGTCCTGTCAGTGATGATAGACCGATCCCAATACAGTGCAATATTGCCATTTTTGAGAACTGGGTCGGGCACATACCTATAGTATGGTACTTCTGATTCCACAAGATTGTATTTAAGAGCAAGTTGCTGGTGAATAATCCTGGCTACGAGGTTGTGTCTATGCAAATAGTCTTCGTTAGCCAGACGAGAACAGCCGGAGATAATGTGACGAATGGATTCTCCCGGTTTGTGACATGCCCGACATATGTCTACCGTACCATCCTTCACAATATACTTCCGATAGTTATTCGTCATCATAACTTCGTCCATAATCGCACAGACAAAACCTTCGGTTTCCCCGAAGAGGTCACCAAAACGTAGCCAGGCTACGGACGCTAACGTATCTACGTCAGACCCATGAATGGCCCGGTAATAGCGTCCGTGAAGCTCCTTGCTCTGCCATACTTCTCTGCGGTCATTAGTATCTAATACTACAGGTTTGCGCCAATTCTCGGTACCTAAGGAGAGCGGAGTGAGGCCTTTGTCCATCGCTACCACATCTCGATGTATACCCACGACGGCTTCTAGGAAATATTCCCTAAGGCTGCATACCTCGCGGTTGTGCAGGGTCTTTGCATTTAAAAAGCCACGACCCCCGCACTTCCGCGGGATATACAGCCTCATCACCGATGAACGTGGGTGATGCATTCGATTTGCAGTCAGCGTTGTGCGGACCCGCCTGTCCAAGGCGTCAAGTTCAGTCTGAGTCCATTTGAGTATGCCAAAAGAGTACATCAATATTGGCATGACCCAACCATTGAAGGCACGCACCTTGTTTCCGCCTGATAGAAGACTATTCAGTACTTTATTCAGGCGGCCAAAGAAGCGTTCCTTCAATGACTGTTTAACATAAGCAACATTGATGCCTAGTGCTTCCGACATACCCAAATACTTGTAGGTTTCAGTTGAGCCGAGGGATCTTAGGTGTATGGAATCCGAGAGTTGAGTTCCCACGGATTCCATAATCTCCCCTCGCTTTACATGCATGATCGCACATTTGTCCACCCCAAATTCCATCTTGATGGCTCTACTGAAGGTTTCCGTTACCTTCAGTAGCTCCATGAGTTGCAATTTGCTGGGGGCAAAAAGTTTCAAATCATCCATGTAAAGCAAGTGTGATATGACCTGATCACCTCTTCTCAACTGGTAGCCTTGCCCCGAACCGTCCAGCAGTGTACTGAGAGGGTTGAGAGCCAGACAAAACCACAGTGGGCTCAGACTGTCGCCCTGAAAAATACCACGCTCAATCCTAATCGGTTCGCTGTTTTCCTGGATCTGTCGACATCCTGGATAGCAGAGGACCGTCTTCCATTGCCCCATACATGACTCAAGAAAAGTGCGGAGTATTGGATTTATTTTGTACAACTCCAACACCTTCATGAGCCATGTATGTGGAACCGAGTCATAGGCCTTCTTATAATCTATCCAACATGTCGACAGATTCCTTCGGGAACGACGAACCTGTTGGTTTATGGCAATATCGATTAGGAGAAGCTCCTTAGTACCGCGGGACCCGTTCCTACATCCATTCTGAGAAGCAGACATGATTGAATTTGTATCTATGTGATTATTAATTTTGGCTCTCAGAATGGATGTAACAACTTTATAGACCGTCGGTAAGCACGTGATCGGTCTATAATTTTTAGGTTCCGAAGTACTGCCTGATTTATGGAGCAGGTGGGTTATTCCTGTAGTTAGGAATTGAGGTAGCGACCCTAGCTCTAGGGCAGACTGGAACTGAGCGGCCAAGCGAGCGTGCGAGCTTAGAAACCATTTTATCCAGAAATTGTGCAGCCCGTCCGGCCCTGGAGATTTCCAGTTGGATAACGGACGGACTGCACGGGTTACATCTTGGGGGCTGATCGTAATTGCCCCCATTTCTGGTATAAGATCGCACGTGCGCTTGATCTCACTCATCCAGTCACCTTCAGTGTGACTGACAGGAGCCGACCAGATGCTGCGCCAGAACGAACACATGGCGTCATCATTCGGTAGGCACGTATCAGTCACACCTTGGTCAGGTCGCTCCCAGGCCCTATAAACCCACCTTTCATTGCTTTGGAATGTGCGATTCTGAGTGTATCGCTCCACCCGCCGCTTATATCGACGAATTCGATTTGCCCATGCATAGACTTTCTGCTTCAGGAAGTCGATACGCTCTGTGACGCGGGTCAGATAATCCCGAGGACTGATATCAGTCCCCGCAAACGCCCGCCTCACAAAGCGCATCACTCTAGGACGAGTGTTGCCCTGCCTGAAGCAGATAAGTTTACCAATGAGTGCTCTAGCCTCAGCAATACGACGTTCGATCCTGCCCTGCCAAGCTGGTACAGCTGGTCGAATAACTCTGTCAGTCTTTGGAAACTTGACATGAGCTACCCGACAAGCCGCTACAGCTGCACAGTATAGGATCGAATGAGTATCGGTGAGGTCTTCACTATTGTCAAAATAATTTGACAGCAGTGAATCTAGAGCACACACTAGCGCCCTATTTTTCTTATGCATGGGTAAACGAGGCAGACGAGGTCTAAGCTCAGGCGGTGTGGAGCGATACTCCCGTAATGCACACTCCAAAGCACTCCTCAATCGTTCACTGCACTGGGTACTCACGGTTATAGCCTCGTCATCATCATCTTCACCAACGTGGTCGGGTCGCGGTGAGATACTGGGTTGTAGTTGCACCGCGGCCAGTGGCGAAGCAGATGAGACACGGCTGCACCGTGATTCGAGGCGTAGTCTATCAAGTACGGCGTCATCCAACATACGGTTACGCTGGATGACCCGCACCTGATCCGACAGTCGTTGAGCCGAAACGTTGACAGCTGGTTCAAGTACCTGAAACAGAGAGAGCATCCGACCACGGTACGCAGTCAGGTTAGTTCCCCCCTCTGTAGCCCCATAGTATGAGCGCATGACGTTCTCATTAATGGAATGTGTCCATCGCATGCGCTGCACACTTCCACCGGCAGCGGGGACCCCATTGGAGGCCGGAGGGCCTCGAAGTCCTAAGCCGACCGGAGGGCGGCCTCTTCCTCGCCGACGCGCAGGTGGTGGTGTCGTCGGCGGCGAGAAGTATTCGTCGCTCGAGCTCGACGCAACTGCAGCGGCCGGAGTCTCTTCACTCACGGCTGGAGCTGGTCCCGGCGGCTGCGAGGCGGAGCTGAGCGGCGATTCCGCAGGTAATGGGCGTGTGGGTTGTTGTAATTGTGCCCGGCGTCTTGTCAACATATTTTTATCTTCATATAAGATTTTCCTTACTAAGATAGACTTAGATACTTGTGGTGATGGTGGATCTGCATTTCTTCTTGTATGTTAGATTTTGTTTTTTTTTTAACGGATTTGGTTTGGTTAAACATGTTATATAACTATTATTTTATTAAATATTTCTTCAAAAAGAATTGAGAGGAAAATTTTTGACAAGCTGGTTGACAGCCATTTGACATATTATTATTATTATTTGTACTTGTAATCGATTTTTCATACTAACATTAGTTTTAAGCGTGTATATTTACTAACATCATGGATTTATGTTGTCCGAATGCAATAAATAAATAAAATTAATAATGAGTCAGGTAGTTGAATTAGTAATAAATACTTATTACTAATTAAAAAATAATGAAAAATATGTGATTCAATACAGAGGACATACTTAAAAAACAAACAATTTTTTAACCAAAATAAAGAATAGGCACGGTTTAAAAATGTTTTTTATTGTACGCAATTCAACCTTGAATTTGTGCAATTTATAAATAAAATTTGCAATTTATAACGAAATTCCGGTATTAATATCGGAATTCCGATATTGAGATCGAATATCGGAAATCAGTATCGGAATTGAAAACTTTCCGATATTACATGCCCTACAGTGTACTACCAAAGACATAAACTTTAAAAAATTGATTGTAGTACAAGAAAAAATAAAAATGCCATCTATTTTTATTTTTAGTTTGCAAATATTGTAAAATTTGTTAGAAAAGTATTAGGACATAGTAAAATCTAAAATTATCAGTTAAATTCAAAATGTCTTCGAAGAGATCTGGTTTCTTTGCGTCACGCGTAAGGTTTTTAAGTATTTCTGTACTTTTTTGAGTGGAATTTGTAGTAACTAGACTTTACATTGCTTATGTACAATATAAATAACATCAATCATTAGTAACTGTATGTTTAAATTACGCAATTGCGTTTTTATAACGTCGAAACTTAGTGTGTACTCCGTGAATACCGTTGCCAAAAGAACACTAAATAGGTTTCGGTATACATGAAGTACATTGCCAACTACAAATTATGACTGGCTTCTTTTATTTGTTTTGACACAAAATAACATCGGTTCAGGTGTGGATTTTGGAGTTTTGAAAGTCCTTCCAAAGGTTGTCTGAAAGATAACGCTTTCAGCGATAAGACAGCCATTGTAACCATAGAATTAATAAGCAATAATGTTAATTAGGTGTGTTTACATTTTGGTGTACAATAAAGTATATTCTATCTATCTCTCTATTGTATGTCATACAGCATATTGCAGGATGAAAAATCGCTAAGTCAGGTATGGCAGAATCATTCAGGAACCTACAGCTGGGTGGACAGTGTTGGGTACGATGCCGTCGATTTTCCAGAATCGGCAAATAAGCAATCTCGTTGCAGTCTTATGCGTGAAGAGCAATATGCATCTCTGTTTAGTGGTGGGTGAAAGTATCAAAAGAAATTGCTTTTTCCAATTTCACAGCCAATAATATTGTTAAATTAGAATTATGAAATAAAGATTGATATCTTGGCAAGTTGGCACCGTGATCCACGTAGTACAAACCTTATTTTTACTATAGTTGGCAATGTACTCCTAGGTGTACAAACATTTCCGCGAAAACTGTAATACGTAGATTTCTTTCACAATTTTTTTCAGGTCTTTAGCCCTTTATTTAAACCAGGAAATAGCAAAACATTATAATATTTTACAAATAAATTCGTTTGCCAATTTAAGGGATATCTTTGGACTTTTTGGACTTTTATTTCTAACATTTACAAGATGTCACTCACCTTGTCGATAACTGGAAACTCGTCAACTTTATCTACGTACTATCCCAGTACGCTGCAACTATATGGACAATATGAGTGTGCCTTATTGCATTTCTGAACAAAACGAAAAATAAGTTCTGTTATGATTCCAAAGAAGTTATCGAAATGTCAGAAGGCACCTATGAATTGCAAGATCTAAATGATTATTTAAAATCTGAACTGAAAGATGCCACAATCAAAGTGCAGTGTAATAACAATACTTTAAACCATTTTACCTACGACAGTGATCAGAATCCAATGTGATATTGTAAGCGGCTCGTACACAAAAGGTTCTCCTTTTGTGTACGAGTCACATTATCCAAGAATTTGCACTCAACGTGCCTCCTTGATACAGAATTATAGAAATTCCAAAAAACACCATATACTTTCCAATCAACCAAAACAACAAAAGCTGCATACATAAACTGAGGGCTGCATACATAATCTACTGCTGGGCAGTAGGACAGCATACATAACATATACATTTCTTATTTTAAAATAACAACCACTAAATGGCTGATACTTATTAACATTGACTCCCAAATTTAAATTACTCAAGAAAGTCCATCCACTGTCTCTCTCCTCAAATTCTTAAATTTTTTCAACAACGATGTTACAACCGTTTCGTTAAAATCATAATTAAAATGTATGACAAAATTTTTGGTGGCAATAGATTTGATTTCTTGTAAATAATTTTAGTACAATAGAAATAAAGAAAAAAATTGGCCAAGTGCGAGTCAGCCTCGCCCATGAAGGGTTCCGTAGTAACTATAATAATATAATCCCATAAAGGACAATACTTGTAAAAAAAACCAAGTCTCGCAACTCAGTTCGTCTACCGTAAAAAGTTGTGAGATCCATGTAATACCCAAGTCGGTTATTCGATTATTCAGTCTCTACTTGAGGGACCTTCTGTCTTAAGTTGTTACGTAATTATCTAACCTAACAACATCTTATAGTGACCATATCAATATTAAAAATCTTTAACGTTTTAAATAAATAGATTCAACTCAGTGGATTTCGACATTTTACTTGGTATCCTCAAATCTATCAATTTCTCTCGTTCCACTTTAGCCTGGTTCGGATCTTATCTTCGGGGACGCTCTCAGTGTGTTCGCCTGGAGGAGTCCTTCTCTGATTGGTGTAGCCTCACTGAGGGTGTTCCTCAGGGTAGCGTTCTCTCTCCTCTTCTTTTTTCAATTTTCATAAAATTTGTTACCAGAGTAATCTCCTCTAGTTTTCATCTTTACGCAGATGACTTGCAGCTTTACCGTCGTTTTACTGTAGTTGACGCGAGTTCTGCAATTGCTGCAATGAATCATGACCTGGCTTGCATCAGCGTTTGGGCTAAGTCATTTGGTTTGCAAATTAACCCAACTAAATCCCAGGCCATGATCATTGGCAGCAGATTCGTTCGCAGTGCGGCTGTTGTTGCATCTCTGATGCTTTTATATCTCGACGGTTTTCGCATTGACTATACCGAAACCGCTAAAGATCTGGGTGTGGTTCTTGACTCCAATCTCTCGTGGCGTGCTCAGGTCAATGAGGTCAGCCGAAAGGTAAATTTCTCCTTTCATTCGCTGAAATGCCTTCAAAGTCTTCTGCCCTTGAAGACTAAAGTTTCTTTGGCACAAACACTTATTCAGCCGATTATAGATTATGCCGATGCCTGCTATTTGGATGCTACCGAGGAGCTATTAAACAAGCTTGAGCGCTTGCAAAATCTGTGCATTCGCTTTGTTTTCGGTCTTCGAAGTAAGTATGACCATGTTTCTCACCTTCGCAAGGAACTCAAGTGGCTCCCAATCCGTCTTCGCAGGAACACTAGGATTTTGTGTCTCCTCTTCAACATCTTACACAACCCGTCTTACCCTTCCTACCTGCGTGAGCGTTTTTCTTACGCTCGTTCTAGCGACGTACCGTGTAGATCACACCTTAGATCCCTCCTTAAATCTCATCCTCATAAAACTAGCTACTACTCTTATTCCTTCTCTGTCCATGCTGTAAGATTGTGGAACTCACTTCCGCCTAGCATTCGTGATTTAAAAACTATATCTTTATTCAAATTTCGATTAAAAGAGCATTACCTTTCCTCTTAACTGTGTTAATTATTTATGTATATGTTTATATATTCTAACAAAAAAAAAAAAATGGACGTGGACTTCTCCAAATGGGGTGTATAAAAATGAGATAGACTACATTTTAGTCAATAATTTAAAAGCGTTTAAAAACCTATCAATAATACACAATTTGAACTTTCACTCGTACCATAAAATGATTCGTGCAACGCTAAGAGGATACACTATGAAGAAAAGTCGTAAGTTACAAAATAACTTGGTACCCCGTGTCAACATTAATAACAGCGAAGAGCTACTGAATAATCTCAAGAATGTACTCAAAAGCAAAAAAGGTAAAGAAAACGGAAAATCAACGCAGGGAAAATATAATAATCTTTTAAAAGTGCTCAAAACAGAAGCGAAAAATGTATATACAAATAATAAATCAATATTATCTGCAGAAACAAAACAACTACTAAAGGAAAGGAAAGAACTTATACAAGGACTGAAAAATAAAGATAAACGTAAACAGATATCAGATATAAGTAAAAAAATCAATAAAAACATAAAGAAAGACAGAAAGCAATACAGGACAAACACTTTGAAATATCATATTAAGAAAACTGGAGGAGTAAAAAAAGCGTATAAAGAACTAGAGATAAAGAAAGATTGGATGCCAAATCTGAAAAATAGATGGGGAAAATGCACTAGCAAAAGAAGTGATATATTAAACATCGCTACTAGATATTATACAGACCTTTACAAAAGTAAAAACTCAGAATTAATTGTGATAGAAACTAACGAAACTTCGGAAGAAGAGCCCATACCACCCATTTTAAAAGTAGAGATAGAGAAAGCAATAAACTCACAGAAGCTAGAAAAAACACCAGGTGCCGATCAAATCACGAATGAGCTTTTAAAAATAACAATGCCAATAATTATATCCGAACTGACAAGTTTATTTAACGAAATATTAGAAACAGAGTATATACCAGAAGATTGGACTAAATCAATAATAATATTATTGCATAAAAAGGGAGACAAAGGGGATATTGGCAACTATAGGCCTATAAGTTTAATGTCCAATTTATATAAAATCTTTTCTAAAGTACTACTTCTACGGCTAACTAACACATTGGATGAACAGCAGCCGAAAGAACAAGCGGGATTCAGAAGTAACTTCTCGACCATAGACCATATCCACGTATTACGACAACTGTTGCAGAAATACAGCGAATACAATAAAATATATTATTTGGGCTTCGTAGACTTCAACAAAGCGTTCGACTCTCTAGAACATAATTATATATGGCAAGCACTAGAGCTACAAGGAATTCATCAAAAGTATATACGTATACTTAAAAACATTTACAGTAAATGTACAGCTCAAATAAAACTGGAGACTACTGGCAAGGAATTTCCAATCGAAAGAGGAGTCCGCCAAGGTGATCCTATCTCGCCTAAGATATTCTCAGCTGTATTGGAGTTAATCTTTACAAAATTGGAATGGGATGATCTTGGACTTAACGTCGACGGAGAAAAATTAAGTCATTTGAGATTTGCTGACGATTTAATACTGTTCTCGCAAAGCCCTAAGATCCTCGAGAATATGCTGCAGCAACTATCGAACGAAAGTGCGAATGCAGGTCTCTCGATGAACCTCACGAAGACCAAGATAATGACCAATTCCCCACGAAAAGACGTTATAAGGGTTAACAATGAACCGTTAGAATATGTAAGTGAGTACATTTACTTAGGTCAACTAGTATCACCAACTGAGACAATGCAGAAAGAAATCGAAAGAAGAATAGTCAACACCTGGAAGAAATTTTGGTCACTAAGCGAAATAATGAAGAATAAAGAGATGCCAATGGCAGAAAAACGGAAAGTTTTTGATGTATGCATTTTGCCTTGCTTAATATACGGATGCCAAACATGGGCGCTAACAGAACAGCAACAACACAAAATTAAGGTGTGTCAGAATGGAATAGAGAGAAGCGTGTTGGGCATAAGAAGAAGAGACAAAGAACGATTAGAGAATATTAAAGAAAAAACAAAATTCAAAAAAGTAGAAAAAGTATGGAGACAATTAAAATGGCGTTGGACAGGACATATGTTGAGAGATAAGAAAGAAAAGTGGACAAAAATAATTACGGAATGGTATCCTAGAGAGAACAAAAGAAACAGAGGGAGACAGTTCATGCGATGGGAGGACGATTTGAGGAAGGTAGCAGGTCCCGAGTGGATACGGGTAGCTAAACACAGGGACAAGTGGAAAGCCTTGGAGGAGGCCTTTGTCGAAAGACAAACTGGGAAGAGGAAGAGAAATTCAGATGCCGATGTATTAATTAGATAATTTTTATAAGAGCATGTATATAAAATTAATAGATATAAAATGTTTGTATGATAATTGTAAAATCCCAGAAAATAAAGGCTTATTTTATTTTATGTTTTATTATATTCTAACATTATGTATTTATTTAAGTATATGTTATTTTTATTGCATTATAAGTATGTGTAGGTATATTTAATATTTTAGTTTTAGACTTCACATATTAATTTTTATTTCTCTTCTTGTTCTCACACACTATTGTCTACATTTCTTTTTCACTTCTCCTTTCACAGGTCTGCTGGAAGAAATTTCTTAAGAAATAAGCAGTACCTTTGTACTCAAATATTATAAATGTTGTCCTATTGTATTTTACTGTGTGTACATAAATAATAAAATAAATAAATATAATTTAATATTTATGCAGTTGATGTATCTAGAAAAATGGACCGAAATTGAAAAATATTTTAGTTTTTCCTTGATTCATATACTAAACAGTAATTGTATTCTAAATTTCAAGCTTCTATGTCTGCTAGAAGTGCCTTAGACTTTTGATGATCGGTCAGTCAGTGAGTGACAAAATTAAGGAACTTTGACTCGTTATAATTCTTAAACTACTGGTTCAAATTGAATGAAATTTGAAATATACCATGTTTATACAATGCCTGCTTGGTTACTGAAAGCTCAGGCTTCTAGTTTTATCCACAACGAAGTTATACGGTGTCGAAAATGGCCTAAATTGCTTCGAGAAAAGTATGGTACGGCCGTGCCGCTTTTTGCTCGACTTGGCGGGGGCACTGCCGTGCCCCCAGATATAATATGTATATATATTTGACAAAAAAAACTCTTACAAATTTCTTAAAACTAGCTTATTTACATTTTTTACAACTACGCTAAATAACTTTGTTTTTCATAGTGTTTGTATGAATTACAAAGTTATATTTGCGGTTTTATAAAATATGCTGTATCTCAAAAACTGCTGACCCGATCTCGTTCAAACCAATTTTGGTTGAAAGTTTTTATTAAGATCTATAGACTTATATTTTTTTAGATTTTTCACTCCATTATTATAGAAGTTAGAGGGGGGGGACATTTTACCATTTTGGAAACATATCTTTTAAACGATTAACTTTAATGAAAAAGTGGTTTTAGAAATCTCAGTGTCATTTTTAAAGACCTGCCTATAAATACCACACGCGCATAGGTTTCATGAAAAAATAATTTTTCAGTTTTAGTTCTATGTATGGGGTACGGTTTACAGAATACATCTACCTACCTAGTTTTACATGTATAGTCCATTAGGACTATACATGTAAAACTAGGCCATTTTATTCCGAAACTATTAAGTTTCGGAATAAAATGGCTGTGACATACGGACGGACGGACAGACAGACAGACAGACAGACAGACGGACAGACATGTCGAAACTTTTCTTTTTTTCGCAAATATTACTAAACAAGAATTCAGGAAAATTGTTTGCTTCATCTTTGGATGCAATAACTCGGTAACTAATAATACGTCCCTTAAACGACGATCGTATAATTTCAAAGTTTTCAAGAAAAGGCATGGTACTATTATTTTTGTGTTTATTAGTTCGTAAGTGACTGGTCCAGCAACGGCTATATCTACATAAATATCGCAACCCGAGCAATGAGGCATTTTGATAAAATTATAAATGTATAAACATAAAAGTACTATACTCGTAGTTAACTGATAAATAATTCGTTATGAGAATAATTGAAAGGTTGAAAATCTAAAGAATATTATGTGCCAAAAATTTAAATGTTCATATTTTGAACGAAAAGACAATCTGTGTGCCAAGTCTAACAATATACAAATTACAACAAAGAGTACAAAAATGGTACTTGGATCCTTTAGGTTTTCAACCTTTCAATTGGTACAGAACAATAAAATGGGTACCTTAAATACCAATAATTAATGTACTACATGCATCTTGTATTTATATCCAATTTATAGTACAGCTCCATGTCCTGTATCGTCAGCTTTGCAAATAGGAAATGCAAATTTCTGGTGTGATCTCAGTAGAAAAAAAAAACTGAAAGTCAATCAGATGCTTCCTGGAAATAGATACAAAAATATTTAATTAAGTCTGTACTGACCTCATACTATTTCCTCTGCTCATTTCCTGAGTGAGAAAGTAAACGTTAAGTATCATATTTACCTTTTATTTTCCTAATTATTTACGTTCATTTCAATGTAATGCGGTGTAATATCTTGATTTGTTTGGAAACAGCTTTGTGAGATTCCAAGGCGTTTAAAAACGAATTCAGAAAATTATAAAAATAATATACGATTTAGTTAGTACACAAGTACTATAAAACATATTATTATATTACCTCTGTTTATCACTCATTAAAAAATGTAATTTTTTCGTTAGTACGTACATAATTAGTCATATGAGCCTGGTGTTAACAATAATCATACGACATTTTTCCAATAAAGTAACCATTTCATATTTTAATATTACCTATGCAATACTTATTCGACAGTTTTTTTGGACTTTCATCAACCTTCATATTTTTCTAGTCAGCAAAGTCTATTCGCATAAATCAGCGTATATTAGGTAAGGATGGCATCCATACACATTTACCTTACTGATGAAATCGTTATTTGTTTATTAATAACTAGCTTTTGCCCGCGACTTCGTCCGCGTGGAATAGTTACTTTGGGCTAACGTTAAATTTAACCCCGATTTTGAAGCATTCTTCATTGGCGCTCCGCTCCTATTGGCCTTAGCGTAATGATACAATATAGCTGTGCCCGCGACTCCGTCAGCGTAAGTTAATGTATTGGTAATATTGTTTAGATCACGTTCACATGAGGCTTAAGTACCTAGAGAACGCTTCGACCGCGAGACGCGTCGAGCGCGGCGACCGATTCTCAAAAATAATCCTTATAGCATGATTCAGTATTCACGCGCAATGGCTTATTATTATAAGCGTATTTCATGTATAACTTTGGTGTTTCTATACCGATTTATATGATTCTTTTTACGGTTTCGTAGCCGAATGGCAAAAAACGGAATCTTTATAGTTTCGACATGTCTGTCCGTCTGTCTGTCTGTCTGTCTGTCCGTCCGTCCGTCTGTCACAGCAATTTTATTCCGAAACTATTAGGACTATACAAGTGAAACTTGATAGGTAGATGTATTCTGTGAACCGCTTTCCGATTTTGAGAAAAAAATTAAAAAATATTTAAAATAAAGGGGGGCTCCCCATACATGGAACTAAACCTGAAAATATTTTTTTTCATGAAATTTATGCATGTGTGGTATCTATAGACAGTTCTTTAAAAACGACATCGGGGTTTCTAAAACCACTTTTCCATAAAGTCAATCGTTTAAAAGATATAAGCTTCCAAAGTGGTAAAATGTGTGTGTGGCGGACACAACCTCTAACTTCTATAATAATGGAGTGAAAAATCTAAAAAAAATATATGTCTGTAGATCTTAATATAAACTATCAACCAAAATTAGTTTGAACGAAATCAGTTCAGCAGTTTTTGAGATACAGCATATTTTCTAAAACCGCAAATATAACTTTGTAATTCATACAAACACTATGAAAAACAAATTTATTCGGCGCAGTTGTAAAAAATGTAAAAAAGCCAGTTTTAAGAAATTTGTAAGTTTTTTTTTTTCTAAACAAATTTATTTGGCGCAGTTGTAAAAAATGTAAATAAGCTAGTTTTAAGAAATTTGTAAGGTTTTTTTTTTCGTCAAATAAATTTGCATATTATATTATAGTTACTACGGAACCCTTCATGGGCGAGTCTGACTCGCACTTGGCCAATTTTTTTATGGAATAGTTAATAATGTTAACTTTTTCAATTAGGGGTAACTGAGAGTGTTATAAACGTAAGAGTAGACAAATATTATAATCAGAAAGCTTCGAACTGCTAAGCTATCGGGAGTTACACGTGTTATTGTGAGTCAACCATAAAAGTTAGACATATGCTGTCGTGGGATATTTTTTATATAATTTTAAGGAGAACATTTCCGTCATGAAATGATTTGTGTAGCTTTAACCATTAAGGTTGCACACGCGACGGAAGCTTAAAAAATGGAGTAACTTCTCCCGTTTACCCAACATTTCCCTTCACTGCTCTGCTCCTATTGATTGTAGCGTGATGAAAAGTATACTATAACCCGCTCAGGAGTATGAAAAATAATTGTACCAAGTTTCGTTAAAATCCGTCGAGTAGTTTTTGTTTCTATAACGGTTATACAGACAGACAGACAGACAGACAGACAGACAGACATACAAAAATTTAACTGATTGCATTTTTGGCATGAGTATCGATCCTTAATCACCCCCTGATAGTTGTTTTGGAAATATATTTCATGTACAGAATTGACCTCTCTACAGATTTATTATAAGTATAGAAGATGTAGTTTAGTTTGTCAGCCCTACGTTTTTTCGCTGCATCAACAATCGATGCTTATTTGTGTCGAAATTTTTCGTATTTTAATTCCTTACTTTTTATTTTTGTGTTGATATACTACGTACAAGAAGAATTGTTGATTTATTCACAATAACTTAGTAGAAGTGTTTGCAACAACTTTGTAATACAGTGGGATTATCACACAAATTCCTTTTTATACAACTAAGTTAAAGTTAAGTAGTTTTCTAAGTATTCAAGTGTGGATACAGTACTCTACTCTTTCATTAGTATACAACTACCAGTTGTTGTTATTTTCGGTGTTGATTGCTGACCTGCTGCTACTTGCTGACATCTTCCGCTCCGCCTGCCGTCACCATTTGGTGATTAAGCTACTTTCTCAAGAAAACACCTGTTGGTCGAAAAAATGTAAGTATAATAAATAATGTAAGTGTAATATGTTTTACTGTATGCTATTCTTCTCTTTACTTGTCTAAATTGTTATGTTGTCCTTCCTAAGGTTGTCATAAGTCATAAGTCATTTATTTCAGAACAATATACATTGTGTAGAAATTGTGTAAAACAAAACAGTATCATTAAATAAAATATATCAAACGTAGAGAGACCAAAAAAAAATCATGTCAAATATAGTAAAATAACAAATTGAAAACGATAATAATCCTCATTCAATTTAAAATAATGAATAATACAATAAAACAAAAGTCAAATAAAAGGAAAAAAAAAACGAAAATAAAATTAACAAAGATTATAAATAGGTACCTATAGAAAATAAAATTGCAAAAAAATAAAATAAAAAATTGTGTAAGAAAGATTAAAAATGTCTCCTCGTTTTCTTATGAATAATCAATAATAAAAATAGAATGTCTATAAAATAAAAAATAATTAAAAAGTTACAAAAATGTTGTTGTTGTCATTTAATTATAAATTATAATGTCTAAGGATAAAATCTATCAATATAAAGTCATCTTTGAGTATTACAATAATATAAAAAAGACATTATAAATAAAAAATGACAATAATAGTCAACATATCATTTAAAACACTATAACAGACATTACGGTTGTCGCTTATCAGCTAGGTACTCATCGACGCTGTAAATGCTGTAATAGCCCTTCCTCAATAAATATGTCTTCAATTTGTTTTTAAATAAGTTTGCGCTATTTATGCTTTTTAATTCTAAGGGAAGCTTGTTGTATAGAAATACAGATTGGTACCTAGGACTGTGATGAACCACGTTTAGTTTTGGTTGGATTGTGTTAGGCAAGTCTTTCCTACGTGTGTTAACTCTAACTTGTCGTTGGTCGTCAGTTTCAGATTTATGCAAGTTCTTAACGAAATTGGTTAGCAGCACCAGTATATAAAGACATGGCACTGTTAAAATATTAATTCTTATAAAATGGTCTCTGCATGAATCCGTCTGTTTTAAGCGGAGCATTGTCCTTAAAGCTATTTTTTGAATGACAAATGCCGAGTGCATATTGTACTTATAGCTGTTGCCCCAAAACTCAATACTGTATCTAAGCCTAGACTCAACCAAGGCAAAGTAAACTATTCTAAGCTGGGCCAAGGTCAGTTCTTCCCTCAGGCTTCTGATTGCATAGCACGCTGAGCTAACAGACTTAGTTACAGACGATGTCTCAACCTTCCAGTTTAATAATGTATCAATATGAACACCTAGGAATTTTACATATTCGACTACTTCAACCTTGTTATCACATGACAAAACCTCAATACTAGCGTTGTTTCGAACGTTTGACTTGAATAGTAAACATTTTGTTTTATTTACATTGAGCTTAAGATTGTTTGTAGCAAGCCAGTGTTCAAAAGCTTTTAATAAATTATTAATTTTAAGTTCTAAATTATTTAAGTTATTTGCGGAAACTATTGCATTAGTATCATCTGCAAAAATAACGAGCCGAGTGTCTGTAAAACGTTTTTTTTATATAGTCAATTAAATCATTAAGGAAGATGATGAAGAAAATTGGGCCTAGAACAGATCCCTGAGGAACTCCTCGAAATACTGTCATTAGGTTGGAGTTCACAATTTTTTGTTCCTCCACTACCGTCTTTATCTCTACAAATTGACGTCTATTGTGCAAATATGATCGAAATAGAACTTCAGAACGTTCTCCCTTATACCATAATGTTCCAACTTGGCCAGCAAAATTTCATGGTCCACCGTGTCGAAGGCAGAACTAAGATCCAGGAATACACCTGCCACCTTATGTTTATCATTGAGATGACAAATAACCTCGTCGACTAAAGCCTCAACAGCATCGGTGGTTCCCAATGATTTTTGATAGCCAAATTGTTGATCATGTAAGATGCTATGCATTCGTAGGTGTTTCATAAGCCTATCCGTCATTATCTTTTAAAAAATCTTTGACAGTACAGGTAATATGGAAATCGGCCTGTAGTTGCCAGGATCCGTTTTTGAACCCTTCTTAAAAATTGGAATTACTCGTGCAATTTTAAGCTGATCAGGGAACAGGCCTTCCTCAATACAATTGTTATAAAGTGATGCTAGTGGAGTTGCCAATATGTCAATGTTATCTTTAATGATAGTCAGGGGAATTTCGTCATAGCCTGTAGACGATTTGTTGACCATCTTTTTAACTATGACGATTATTTCAAGGGGTGTGACTACCTCAAAACTCATGTTAGAGTTTACTCTGCTGACACTATCAATCAGATACGTAATTGCCAATTTAAGATCGCACGCTTTAAGGCGGAAGAAATCGCCTAAACCGCGATGAGACAGCTCATTGGGCATAAGATATTCTTACTAATAAACGTATTAAAATTGTATTGTCAAATTACTGACGACTGAAAGAGAGAAATAGGTGTGTAACTGCTATAAAACGTTTATTAGCAAGAAGACATAAATAAATCATAATATGTTATGTATTTTTGCACACAATACAGTAGGTTTATAATGTATTTTGTATTGCATTGTGTATTGGATAAAAAACATTTTGAGAATTTTTAACCAAAACCGTTGATCTATTTGCATTGTTCCATTTGAGATTTTTTCCCTCCAGTGGTAATGGAACAAAAGCCCAGATGCAAGGCGGTTTGGCATTGAAACAACAAACTGTTTCAAACAACAAAATTTTATTCCAACAATTTAAAGGTAAATATACAAAAAAAGTTTACTGCCAGCCAGCTTAAACTTCAGTCGGCGGAACTTCGGGTTGTGGGGGGTAGGAGATAATCCCAGTACTGTTCTATTATTTAAAAGTTTATATTAAATTTTGTCTTTAATTACTAAGTAAGTTAGTACTTAATTGAATTAAATATCAAGGTACAACCTTCCAGATTTGCGAATGTGGATTGTTACTAAATCGGCGCCAGGGACTCTAATAGTCCCGGATCCCTGAGCCGACGAAGATGTTCAATATTCTTCCAGTTAAGCGTAGGTGTTGACCCCGGGGTCCTTTAATTAAATTTATTGAAGACCGGCTTCTGAATTTGAAAACCAGACAGGTGATAAACTGATTCCTTCATGAACCGGTAGAATATAAATTAAAAGGGGTAAATTTATCCATATAAGAAACATAATAAAAAGAAAAACCCTCCCGCCTGCGCTAAAACGCTAGGCGGACACTGCCACCGCACAGTCGTCTCCACAGGAGGCTTTGGGAGGACTTGGAGAACAGGTCTCGCGTCCAGGCCCCAGAGGCGCCTCTAGATCCTGGCGGCGAGACGAATCTCCGAGCTGCCTCACGGTTGATCAATGGCGAAAACACATGGCTGCTGAGTTCGACTGGCTGGAGAAAGGGTGCGCTTATTGTATCGTCGAATCCTTCCAACACGTGGAGTCCTTTTAAAACATGGGATTAAGTTTGTAGTTTATTTTAAGCATGGTCCTCTGCAAAATGCACGCTCGACGCCTTCTCTTCTCCGGTCATCGACAAAAAACCACACACTAAATATGGATTGTGTTCCCTTCGAAACTTCTAGACTAATGTCTATAATTAAAAAATAATTTCACTTCCGTTTATTAAGTACTGGCTTTACCCGCGATTTCGTCCGCGCGGAATAGTGACTTTCGGCAGCATTTTTAATTTTTTAGGTAAATTAGTTTGAAATTAAACTCATACATTATTTGAATGTCGTATTTATTAATATATAATTAAAAGTAGAAAAAATAAGTTTCAAGCTTCTAGCTTTAAAAATGACGTAATTTCCATACAAACTTTCATCCCCTATTTCAACCCATTACAGCCCTTTTTTCGCATTAAAAAGCAGCCTATGTCCTTTCTCGGGTTCTAGACTATGTCTGTACCAATTTTAATTAAAATCGGTTCAGTAGTTTAGGCGTGATTGCGTAACACACAGACAGACAGGGTTACTTTCGCATTTATAATATTAGTAAAGATTTTAACCAAAAGCTGAAAACTAAGGATTGGTCCATTCGATATTAGTTCGATGGCTTCCAATTGATTTGCTAAAATTAACTACAATCGATTTAAAACTGAAACTGCGAATCGGCAACCGCCAGATGTCGCCACCAACTGTCAGAAACTGACTTACTCTCGTTAGAGAGTATTATTTTCTTTGCTGACGTACAACTGAATGACATTTGGAATGTAAACAACCACAACTTAATTACGATATAATCGAATACGATAAAACGCTCTAATTTATTGTGAAAGAATGTTTAATAGGGTTTTGAAAAGTGATTCAACGTCAGAAAGTTGTTACCAAAGAGTCCAGTGACGAAGTACAGATGAAGGGATGTTCCTTTTCTATAAATCGCAAGCCAAAGTCTTCTGTACAAACTACATTGAACATATCACTTGGAATCCAACAAGATTGTTGAAAGAGGATAAATGAGAATTTAAAAGAAAGAACATTTTCAAATTGAATTGTTCTATATGTGTCACTCATCACTCATCTGTCTGTTCTTGTCATGCTTTGTAAAAATCTATATTAAATAAAAATTCACGTATTTGGATCATGGAACCTTACTTATTTTATTTCTAACATGGTAGCATGAGCGTTTAAATATTAACATTTGAAAAATTGTTAATAATGGATAACGTACGTGGAGCAGTTAGCGATGGTGGCGGTGCGCCGCACCGATCTGGGAGATTAGTTGAAAGCATCGAAAAGCTGGATGGAGCGTCAAACTACGCTACTTGGAAGGTGCAAGTAGAACTTTTTCTAGTAGTGGAAGATCTCTGGGATTTTATAGAAGAAACCCCATCAACTGCTGCTGGTCTTAAGATGGATAAGAAGGTACGTGCAAAGATGCTGTTGATAGTTCAACCACATTGTTTGGTACATGTGAAGAAAGCAACTACAGCCAAGCAGAGCTGGGGTGCCTTAAAAGCTGCCTTCGAAGACCAAGGAATTAATAATAGATGTCGATTGCTAGGACGACTAGTTAGTCAGAAGCTGAGCATGTATAGTAGCCCACGAGTCTATGTCACTGAGATACTGTCGCTAGCCAATGAGCTAGCAGATATGGGCAAAGAAATAGATGATGAGCTACTGGCTGCACTTATGCTACAAGGACTAGGAGAACAGTACGAGCCGATGAGGATGGCTATCGAAAATAGCAATATAACGTTAACAACAGACTACGTTAAAACTAAATTGCTACAGATTGACATTACTTCAACACATGAGGATTCGTCGCATAATGCTTTGAGTGCTGCTAAAAAGAATAGCTATTGGAAAGCAAATGGAAAGGGTAAAGGAAAGATAGCAAATAAGAAGATTGAATGCTATGTGTGTGGGGAAGGACATAAAGCTCGTTTTTGCCCCAAGAAGCATTACAATCATGCACATACCACACATACGGCACTCCATACCTATAGAAACGTTTCGCAAGAGTGGATTTTGGATTCTGGAGCGTCATTTCATATGACCAACAGGAAAGATTGGCTAAACAACTATGAGAGATTGAATGAGCCAGTCCAAATATCATGCGCGAATGGGAATAGGGTGGAAGGTGAAGGCCGAGGTGATGTCTGTTCAGATGAGTTGAACGTGAGTGTAAAGGGAGCTGTTTTTGTGCCAAAGTTAGCTACGAATCTATTAAGTGTAAGTACATTTAGTCCATCCAACAAAGAGATTGTAGAGTGCGTGAGCAAGGCCCTAAGCAATTACTTCAGAAAATTGTTCAGGGTGCTTAGAGAGTTAACATACTAAAAGTCCTGACATCTAGGGGGTGAGTCGGGGTGAGGGCAGGGGGTTAAAGTTCCCATTTTTCAGTTTTTCGCTAATATCTTTTAAACGGTGCGTCATGGAGATAAGAAGTCTTCTACGCAATGAAAGCTTATAAAATTATGTACAACTTTTACTTTATACACTTTTTCACATTCCTACCTATTTTCGAACTACACATTCCGGAAAAGTGAAAATTGAAAAAAAAAAACTACTTGAATTGAACACTACCTTTTGTATACTACTTCCTTCACGTTATTTGGGGATAAAAAGTATCTTATATCTTAAATCAACTCCTACTATATCAATTTACTAAATTTTATCCAAATCTGTACAGCCGTTGGGATATCAAAACTTTTATCTACACTTGTCTTATACACTTTTTCCAAATTTTCACCAGTGTTCGAGTATCGTGCTCCGAAGAAAGTGAAAATGGAGTTCATTTAGTGTGATGTGACAAGCATTACCGAATGTTAAATATGAGCTAGTATGTAAATTAGGTATTTTATTGATAACATAAGCTGGGAGTACCTCCAAGCGGTGAAGGCGGTAACAGTTTGAGATCTCGTTTTCTACCAGTGGTAATGGAGCAGAAGCGAGTCGTCACTTTTCATTCCATATTTCCTGTCGTAGAAAACGAGATCTCACTGGCTAAAACTCCCATAATCATCCATACCGGCGGGCTTATGTTATTGTTGTCGTTTATGATTTCAACCTCTTTGGCACGGTAGCCTACCCGGTAACGCAGGGGAACAGCCAGAACAGTTCTTTGCTTTGTAATCGTCATTAGTTACGCAATTGGATTATCTATCATGAGTGCTAATAATAATAAGTGTCCTGTGTGTGATAAGGACAACGTTAAAGGGAGTAAGGATGTTTCTGAGGTGAAACAAAAAGGAATACTCGGCCTTATCATAGCTAGTAAAGATCGGAACGATGATAAGCACCAAATTATCCGCGCCTTGATATCCGTTTTAATTCACACTAATTGTCGTAAAAACTACACTCGAGCCAAAAGAAAAAGATGTAAGTGTTGCATCTACATCTCAAGAAGAGGCAGACCCGTCTCAGCTCAGGTCTTCAACTACCCAATTCGACTTCATGACTAATTGTTTATTACGCGCACATAATGTAAAAGAAGAAACCAGAACGCCTTTGAGCAGAAGAAGAATAGTACATTCAGTTGAAACTCTTTCTATTCAGTATCGTATCAGGGAAGCCTGTTCTATGAGGAAGGATTCTTGGGGTGACGCAGTTCTTGGTCGCTTGGCGTCCATTAACGATCTTGTTGCTGAGGGGGCAGTATATAACAAAGACTGCTACCACACTTTTGTAAAGCCCATCGATTTCCCAAGTCCGATAGCTGAAATCCCTAGAGACAGCCATATCACAGAGACTATGGAGGAGATTTTTAACTACATGGAGGGAAGCCTCCACTGCCAAGGGAATTGCCTCAACGACGTGTCTGTTGACGTTGACGATGATGAAGACGACGTAGAGCCTCTTAGCAAGTACCATCTACTGAGGATGAGGGAGCCTTGGAAAAAGAACCATTGTCAGGACCCTCACAGCCTAAACGAATTAAAAGATAAAAGATAATATGTATCAAAGATACAAGTTTTCATTACTCAACGGCTGAACCGATTTGGATGAAATTCGTTATGATTAAAGATTTGGATTTTTAGGCTACTTTTATCCCGAAATAACGCAAACAAAGTAGCAGGCAACAGGTAGAGATTCATAAAAGTAGTTTTTTCGAAAATTTTCACTATTTCAGAATGTATATGTAAAAAATGGGTAGTAATTCGAAAAAGTGTATAAGACTAAAGTTGTAGGAAATTTTATAAGCTTTCATTGCGCAGAAAACTTCTTTTCTCTAAAACATACCGTTTTAAAGATATTAGCAAAAAACTAAAAAAAAAATAACTTTTATCCCTTCCCCCCACTCCGCCTCACCCCCTAGACGTCAGGATTTTTAGTATGTTTATTCCTTAAGTACCCTGAACAATTTTCTGAAGAAATCACTTAGGGCCTAACTCACGCACTCTACAACTCCTTATGGGTGATTTATTGGGTGAACTAATTAGTGAATCGAAATTTTGTGGTAGTATTTTCGAAAAGAGGTTGTGAGTTGTATAAGTCAGAAGAATGTCAAATGAATGGGATGGCTGAGTTCGTATGTAAGGAACAGAAAGGGATTTATGTAGTAAAGCCTAATTCTAACCCTCACATGTATTCAGCTTTAAAAACAAAAGTTGATGATGAAGTCCAGCTATGGCATCGCAGACTTGGACATTTGGGACTTGACAACATGAAAATACTACGTGACAAACTGGCTAGAGGTATTAGTTTCAAGGATCCAGATTCAGTACAATGTGTGTCGTGTTTGAAAGGTAAGCAAACCACATTACCTTTTCCGAAACAGAAGAGTATGCGTGCTACTGAACTTCTTGAATTAGTACATAGCGATGTTTGTGGGCCAATAGAAACTTCTTCATTTGCGGGGTATAAATATTTTCTGACGTTTATTGACGACAAATCGAGAAAAACATTTGTTTATTTTTTGCGGAACAAAAGTGAGGTCTTCTCGAAGTTGGTAGAGTTTAAAACACTTGTCGAAAATCAGACTGGTAAAAAACTCAAGGCGATTAGGACGGACAACGCAACCGGCTACGTCAATGAACGTGTAAATAATTTTCTGCGTAGTAATGGTATTACCCACCAGCTGACAGTGGAATACACACCGCAACAGAATGGAGTGAGTGAGAGGGCAAATCGTTCAATTGTAGAACGAGCCAGAAGCATGCTTGAAGAAGCGAAACTTGACAAGAAGTATTGGGCTGAAGCGGTCAATACTTCGGTTTATCTGAAAAACAGATGTCCTACACGTGCTGTTAAAGGGATGACGCCTGAAGAAGCATGGTCTAAAAGAAAGGTTGACCTGAGGCATTTAAAAGTATTTGGTTGCCGGGCGTTTATGCATGTTCCGAAACAGAAACGAAAAAAATTTGACTCAAAGACTAAAGAACTACTGTTTGTCGGCTATTGTGAAACAACTAAAGGTTATCGACTTTTAGACCCTGTAACCCATTGCTTGTACAAAGCAAGAGACGTAGTTTTCTTTGAAAATCAAATCAAGGTTCATGCAAACGATACTAAAGAAATTGTAGAAATGATGCCATCGGATGACGTCTGGGAGAGACCTTTAATGATCCAAGAAGTTAATGCTCCTAATGAAGCTCGTCAAGTAGAACAACATGAAGAGCGACAAGAAAATGATGAATTTTTTGAATGTGGAGAATTGGAAGTTCTTGAATCTGAACAGCCGGACAGTAATAGTTATGAACATAGTTTGGAAAACACTTGTGAACAACAGTGTGTGGAAAATACAGTTGAAGGAGTAGATGTTTCTGAAACTGAAGTGCAAGGCAGTGAAGGTCCTGTACTGGAATGTGAAAACACGCACGATGTTCCTGAAAGAAGATATCCTCTTAGAGGAAGGAAATTGAAAAATTTCGATGATTACATTCTCTATTATGCTGAAGAAGATATAAAGGAAGACCCTATAACTATAGAAGAAGCTTTATCAAGAGTTGATAAAGATAAGTGGCATAAAGCTATTCAAGAAGAGCTTAATGCATTAAAGAAAAACAAAACATGGGAGTTAGTAGAAAAAGTACATGGCTACTGCGTAGATTCTAAATGGATTTTTAGAATAAAAAAAGAGCCGGGGAAGATAAGGTACAAGGCGAGACTCGTAGCCAGAGGTTTTTCTCAAATAAAAGGGGTTAACTACAACGAAACTTTTGCACCTGTAATACGCCACAGTACTTTGAGGCTACTTTTGGCGCTAGCTGTTGAAAATAATCTAAAAGTTGATCAGATGGATGTCGTTACCGCGTTCTTAAATGGAGACTTAAAAGAGAAGGTTTATTTAAAACAACCGAAAGGTTTTGAAGAAAAAGGTAAAGAAGGACATGTCTGTCTACTGAAGAAAGCTATTTATGGTCTAAAGCAAGCTCCCAGAGCATGGTACGAGAAATTGAACAAGGTGTTGTTAGACATAGGTTTCAAGAGATGCGAAACTGAACCATGTGTTTACAGAATAAAGAAACATGACTGTATGATGATTCCCAACTAGCACAAATGGGCTGCATTAGGGCTTTAGAGCGTATCCGATTATTACTTATGGTAATAGACGTAAGCGCTAGAGCGTCTACTACAGACTTAAAGCAGCCGCTTTAGCGCTATTTGGGCGCCATTTTATGCAACCTAAAGTTCCATTTAACCTGCACAACGGTTGCATAAAGGTTCCTTAATAGCTATAACGATTTATTAACGCTATATTAAAGCTCTCGTAGCGCTACTTTTGAATGATTTTGAACTACTTTGAACGAATGAATTGATTATAGTTCTTTATTGTATATCTTCAGTTGACATTATTTGTAATATTTTGGTAAAGTGTTTTCGTCGCCATCATGAAAATAAAACAAAAAGAAGTAAAAGTTTGTATTCTGTATTAGCAAGATATATAAAGATACTTAAAACGCTGTCCAGTTTACTGTAGATATATAAGATAATTTTCGAGTAATTTTAACGCGCTTTTATGATATTTAAAAAATTAACAAAAGATATGTGATATTTTTTATTTGTTATACAGAATAAATTTTATTTCCGTATTTTTACGTGTCGATAACTTACTATTCGCAAGTGGCCGATTGTTTACCGGTACATTTAATGCACATTTAACTGAAAAACCAATGTATATCAACTCAATTTTGCAAGTGAATTATAAGTTTTCTTAAAAAATCATGGCGTCATTGTAATGTAGTCATAACCTGCAGTTTTAGCTCTAATAACTCCCTTTTGAGGATCATAGCGCTAATTTTCACCCTTCTAACGCTTCCAGTGATTTTTGTTCCCCTAGTGCAACTCACAGCCACAAAAAGCTCCTATTTTCCTGTTTTTGAGGTTATAAGATCTAGTTACGTACTAATTCGTTTAAGCTTTGGTTTCCTAGGAAAGCGGTGCCGTCATATAGCGGCCGTAATATTACGGACGCAAAAAGGCGGCCGTCTTTACGGTGACGATATGTGGAAAGTTCCAAGGCCGTTTTTTCACACAGTCAGTCATTTTTTTTAAAGCAAACGTCAAACGAAAAGTATCCAAGATAGAAAATGGACGACCTTGATTTAGCTTTATTAATTTACTTGGAGGATGATATCATCAGAAGAGGAAAATAGTCGTATGGTGGAAGACGATTTATTCCGATCTCGTGGTACTGAAGGTGCATTTGAGATTTTAGTACGTCCAAGAGTTGGAACTCATTTTGTACGTTGTTCCGGTAAAAAAAAACACAAATACGTATTAAAAATAGCTTCACCGCTATCAATGAAACGTTCACGAAACTATCTGACACCGACAAGACGGCCGTCATGCAAATGGCGGCACCGCTTTTTGACGTTACGGTGTCAGTTACCGTTCTCTAGGAAACTGCGCCATTTTGTTTACATGGACAACGTTCTAGTGACGTCATTCACCGCTGTATAACGGCCGCTATTTGACGGCACCGCTATCCTAGGAAACCAAAGCTTTAGCATCCATTTTTATTAAATCTATACTAATATTATAAAGCGGAAAAGTTTGATTGTTTGTTTGTTTGCTTGAACGCGCTAATCTTCGAAAGTACAGGGTGGATTTGGATGCAATTTGGTATGGAAGTAGCTTGAAGCTTGAGGAAGGTTATAGGATACTTGTTACGCGACTGCAAAAAAGGAGAGTTATGTTTTTACCGTGATAGAATCCACGGGAGCGAAGCCCCGCGTGAGTACCAGTGTTTTATAATTAATAGTTACAAAAGCGGCTGTAAAATGGCGAATGGATTGAGCCTGCAAGGAATGACTATTGCTACTAAAGGCCTTAGTTACACTGATGATTTTTTTTGTAACTATAGTATGCAAAAGAGTTTCTATTATTTCTATAATGAAACTTATAGTAGTATAGTAGTGGTTACTATAACTATAACCTATAAAAGTTACAATGGAAACCACTGTGCAGCTGTGAGTGGCAGAATGACCTTCGTAACTCTCATATAAAGGTGTAAGTGGTAAATGAGTTCTACCGTGGACTACTGTGAAGGCTAGGGTAGTATTTGATTCAGCTTATTTATTTATTTATTTATTTATGTACACACATGACACTTATAATGGAAAAAATTAAATACAGACAAAAGAGCACAAAGGTGCTGCTTATTTCCTAAGAAATTTCTTCCAGCAGACCTGCGACAGAAGAGTTGAAGAGGAGATGATAGACACAGTGTGTATAAATACTAATTACGATATAAAACATACTTAGCTATAAAATTAAACTAAAATGATATATTTAATAAATATATACATACATAGAATTAAAATACATGCTATAAAAATATATACCTATAATAAATATATAAAATTACGGGATGTTAGATAGGTAATGATCTTTGACCTGCTTTTTGAAAATAGTAATGGATTTGGCTTCACGGATTTTAGCGGGAAGTGAGTTCCACAGTCGTACTGCATGAAAGGAGAAGGAGTGGGAATAGAAACAGGTTTTTTGGGATGGGAAATTGAGATGGAGTTTAAGGTGGGATCTACAAAGGGCATCAGTAGGACGAGTGAATGAAAAACGATCGCGCAGGTAGCTAGGATATGCAGGATTGAATAGGATGTTGTACAGAAGGAATAATATTCGAGTGTTCCTGCGAAGACGGATAGGGAGCCACTTGAGATCCTTGCGAAACTGAGAGACATGATCGTATTTCCTCAGACCAAAAACAAAGCGAATACACAAGTTTTGCAAGCGCTCAAGCTTACATAAGAGCTCCTCAGTGGCATCCAAATAGCAGGCATCAGCATAATCAATAATCGGCTGAATTAAAGTTTGAGCTAAAGAGATTTTAGTTTTGAAAGGCAAGAAGCTTTGAAGGGATTTTAAAGAGTGGAAGGAAAAGTGCACCTTACGACTAACCTCACTTACTTGCGCTCGCCAAGAAAGATTGCTGTCAAGTAATACACCAAGATTTTTTGCAATATCCGTGTACGCAATGACCGAGCCGTTAAGGGATAATGGCCTCAAAGAGGAAGTGTCAAGTGCAGAGCGATAGTATCGACTACCTAAGATCATAGCCTGGGACTTGGACGGATTAATCTGTAATCCGTATGATTTAGCCCACTGACTAATATTCTCCAAGTCACAATTCATGACACTAATCGCCGAGTCCGCGTCAGCCAGCAAGAAGTGTCGGTATAGCTGCAAATCGTCTGCATAGAGATGGAAGTTTGAGGTGATGATCTGAGTAACTGTATTAATAAAGACAGAGAAAAGAAGAGGAGAAAGAACGCCACCCTGAGGCACACCAGCAGTGAGATCACACCAATCAGAAAATTTTTCATCAAGGCGGACACACTGAGAGCGACCCCGAAGATACGAGTCAAACCAGGATAGTGCAGAAGGCGAGAAGTTAAATGAACGAAGGACTCCAAGAAGTATGTCAAAATCTACTGAGTTGAACGCGCAACTGAAGTCAAGTAGGACTAATACGGTGAGAGATTTATTGTCCATAGCCCAGCGGATATCGTCGGTGACTTTCAGAAGTGCAGTTACTGTGCTGTGACCAGTACGAAATCCAGATTGGAAAGGGGAAATTAGATTGTGTGCTGTAAGGTATCTAGAAACTTGGCCATGAACAATATGTTCAAGAACTTTAGAAAGAAAAGGTAAAATGGAGATAGGTCTGAAGTGAGATAAGGACGATGGATTGTTTATTTTGGGAACAGGTATTATATGTGCCTGTTTCCAGGCACTAGGAAATGAGCTAGAAAATAAGGAATAGTTAGCAATGTGAGTTAGAATGGGGAGCAATTGAGGTAGAATAGGTATTATCATCCTCGAACACACATTGTCATGACCAACAGCCGAAGAGGAAATAGAAAGTAGAGATTTTTTAACATCGTCTTCAGAAACAGAAGTCAAATTAAAAGTTGGGCAATTTGGTAAAGGTAAATCAGTGAGCTCTTGCAAAGTTGAAATTTTGACACTAGGTTCAAGAGAAACAGGAGGAAGAGAAAAGTGTCTATTAAGAGCACATATGTCAACATCTTCACAAGTATTAGAGGGTGATTTGCCGATGCCAACTGACTTTAGAAATTTCCAGACATCAGAGGACTTTCGATTAATAAGAGATTCATGGAAATAACGTCTTTTAGCATCTCGACACATACGATTGCAGCGATTACGCATAACTTTAAAGTGATCAAAATTCTGCTCCGTGGATCTACGTCTATACCTACTCTTCGCTTTATCCTTACGAGCAATAGCATCTTTGATTTCAGCAGTAATCCAAGGAGCAGGATTATGTTTTACTTTAATTCGCCGACGCGGTGCATGTTTGTCATAGAGACCCAATAGCTCGGAATTGAAACAGCTGACTTTCTCGTCAATACTAGAGCTTTCGACTACGGAGGTCCAGTCGATATCTCCTGCATCACGTGCTAACTCAGCAAGATCTAGGCCATTGTAATTACGTAAATAGCAGAAGCGAGGTTTACGTTTGGGAGATCGGATACGATAGGAAAGAAAGATGAGGTCATGGTAAGAAAAGGTTGCAGTAAGCTGCCCATACTCAGCAACTTTGCTAGGTGAAGAAACAATCATTAGGTCCAATAGAGAAGGCGTGCAGTTGGGAAAATTATGAGTCGCAGATAGAGGTAAAATTTCAAGATTAAAAGAGGATAAGAGAGTACGAAGTTTGCGAGAACGAGTGTCGTCTTTAAGTAAGCATGTATTAAAGTCACCCATTAAAATAACGTGCTCGTACGCAGGGCAAAGTTCATTAAGAGATGATTCTAAGGAGTCAAAGTAATTAATATGTAAATTAGGGGAGTAGAATACCGCGAGTAGAACTTTGGTATGATTTAAAGTAATCTCAAGGAATAAATATTCAGCCGACCCAGAGTACTGGGATGGAGACGAGCTAACAATTTTGTGTGGTATATCAGCACGTATGTAAATGGCAACACCACCACCACCCTTGCCGGTTCTGTCATTTCTGACCAGAACAAAGCCAGGGAGTGAATAGTGCGTAGAAAGAAGAGAAGGCTTAAGAAAAGTTTCAGAAATAAGAAGTGCATCTAGATGAGCACTGCTAAAGGATGCCAGAAGATCGGAGTAGTGACCAGGAACACTCTGAGCATTAATATGCGCTATATGAAAATTTTTGGGGTATTTAGAAAAAATAGTGGAAATATTATCATGCAAAGTGTGAAGTAGTGTCTCACTTTCCGCGCTAATAAAACTGCAAGTAGAAGAAGAACAAGAGAAAAAGCTATCATTCAAGTCAATTAGATCATCCATAAATAAATATAAAGTAAAATAAATATATATACAATAAAAATAAAATAAGTTAATACTAAATACTTTTTAGTTTTTTCTTTCAAGTTAACTACCCTAACTCGCTGATATGTTGGAAGAAATTAACAAATCATAACAATACCACAAACAATGATATTATAAAGTACAGATATGTTACGTTCTTAGTAATTTGCGTTGAAATTTGTTCCGCGTAGTAAAAACTGCACACATCACGGATATCTATAACACACATTGACAAGTTTTACTGATAAGTAGAACAAAAGATACGAAACAACACGCAAGTGAAAGAGATAGCTATAATTCTAACAATTGCGCTTCAAATGAGTTCTTGTGCCATAGGATAACATTTTTGTAGCCGTAGAGTGGACACTCGATTGAAGAGTAAGTACGTAGGTAAGAAATTAAACATCATAATGGTTAATCACGGATCAAGTATTACCACTAATGTTTGTATTCAGCTTAGCCCATTATATTTGGGCAGAGCACCGACGTGTCCTCACGGCGGCGATAGGCGGAGACCTCTCGCGCCCTGCATTGGTCGAGGCCATGCTGCGGGGCGAGAGGGAGTGGGAAGCGGTCGCCTCCTTCTGCGAAGCAGTCATGCTTCCGAAGGAGGAGGCGGGCCGCGAGAGGGAGAGGATGGCGTCCTCCCTCCAGCCCAGCCGCAGTGGTAGACGCCCACGGCGTCGGACGTCGGCCGACGATCTCCGGCCACCGTAGGCGCGGGCATGCGGACAGCGAGTAAAGGGCAACTCGCTGTCCGACCATGGACCATGCCCGGGTCGACGGCGCGTCGTGTTCCACGCGCGCCTCAAAGAGCGTCAGCAACATGATGAGGCCCCCTCTGCAGAGGGCCGAAGCCTGCCGGGGTCGTGGGACTCATCCCGTTACCGTGGCCCCGGTATGTAAAGGGTTATTGAAGGAACACCGTGGATTTTAGTCAGTAAAAGTCTGACAGTCCCTCCCACCCTGCCCGGAGTGGGAGGACTTATTTGATAATTTTACCAAGTTAAAAAAAAAAAAAAAAAGCCCGTTATATTCAAAAGTAAAGTAGAAATTAATAGTCATTATGTTAATGAAATAATTTATGATCAGTCATAAAATAATTGTATGATTCGAGAACTTCGTCAAATCGGAACTTCATCTTGGTTGAAGCAGGTGGAAAGCTAGTAATCAATAAATAATCAATTTCATGACACAACTATAGGTTTCATAATGAAATGTCATGTAGCAGTTTCTTTGTAGGTACCTATACTGGCCAAACAAATTCAACGTTGGCGAAAATGCAAGCAACAGGTAGCTGACATTTTATAAAACATTATGCAGGCAGCATTACGTTTTATAAAATGTTTTAGTTACCTATCTCTATAATTGCAACTGCATTTTTTTAAACATTGTTCGACCACATTTCGAAACATATTTGTTAGTATTTTGGAAGTGATTGCCTAAAAAAATACCTGCTGTTTTTATGTTATCCAATCTGATTCGCTTTTTTGTTCACGAACAATTGCGATCCAATCTTGAAGTCGAACCTGATCCCTCGGAAACCTAATTCAATAAAAAAAACAGTTATAATCCTCAATAATTAGTCAAATGAACTTTAGTCAAAAAAATTGTAACACAAAACAAATTAAAACAACTCAATCAATATCGCTTCTACACTTGTAAACTTTTAACTAATCTATGTCCGCACGCACGCATCCTTATCGCTCTCGCGACAAAACAAGTTTGCTCTCTCTGTCTTCACCTAGATATGGCTGCTAAGCATAATTTATTGGCAAGTTTGGAAAACAAATGAAATATAAAAAATATTCTTAATATATTTGCATTCTCACATGTGGTATGAGATCCTTTGTATTTTGTTTACTTTGGAAGTATAATTCGTACACTTCCGAAACTCACACGATGGCATTTTTGATAAATAAAATCTAAGGACACGGGTATTACGGTGCGGCATGCTTGTGGTTGCGTTCGACGCAGACTAGTTGCAAGACGTTCCAATTAGCTCGTGTTCGAGTCTTCACAACGCGCGCGCCTATAACATATCTGTACTATAAAATATCATTGACCACAAACATATAATACTAAAGATCGAATACAAACTAACGAATAATTTTGTAGGACATTTAAACTAAACTATTAAAATATTCACAAAAGCATACAATGCGATTACGGAACGAAAATAATTAAGTCAGAAATAACGTCAAATTGACAATGACAGTTCAAGCTAGATAGACATATTATCATTGACATACAAAACAGGAAAATGTAAAAATTACACTGACATTTTATAATAATCTAATCACTATGAAGGTGATTCAAATAGTGCAAAATGCTTTAACTACCGACATATAACTGAAATCATACACTCCGACAAAATTAAGAAGCTACTTACTATCGGATCAGAAAAATAGCTAAGTTAGTCACGCCGCGTCACCGGCGCGCCCTTCTTTGCCTTAACATTCCTCGAAGTAACATGTTTCACAGGTTTTTCAGCCTTTCCAGAGTCACAGGAAGTATTTGGGAATTGCAAAACCAGCGCACGAAGTTCTCTCGGAGTTTCAATCCTGTGACGCTTAGTATCAGGTGTGACGATCACTATCCTGCCCTCCGCCGACCAGCAACTCTGAATTCCAAAATGTTTGCGTGCGTCCATGAAAGTACGGTGCCTAATTTGCGTCAAGAATTCAGAAATAGTTATTCCTGAACCTTTCAAGGACTTTTTACTCTCCCATATCAAGTGACGGTGCTCAATATTGTATAATCTGACCAATATAGGCCGAGCTTTGCCCTGCGTAGATCCCAGTCGATGGCAAACATGGATATTGTCTTTCTTAATCTCGGACAAGCTCATTTGGTCGGTTAATATCTTATGAACTACATCAAGCAACTTTTCGCCAGGATCCTGTGCCACACCATGGAACAAAAGCACCTTTCGCCGCATCAGGGTTTCATGTCTGTCGAATCCAAGAGACAGTACCTCAATTTGGCTCTTAAATTGGGAGAGTGCTTTCCAGACAAATGTTTTGAATTCTGTGAACTCACTTGACAGTGTTGTGATATCCGGAGGAGAACTTGCAGGAGATGAAGCATTTTTGAGCTTGTTTTCGTATTCAGTCATTCGCAAGTTAAAGAGCTGCTCCAAATCTTCTAAACTTGCTGTCAGCTTTGAGTCCATAGTGTGGTAGTAGAAAAGTAAGTAGAATAGAATTATTAGAAATAGAAGAGACTTGGAAATAGTGTGAAGTGAGTATAGGGTAGTAATAGACTATTAAATGTAATTAAAACATTAAAGATACTATTTTAAATAATTTTAAATGATTAAAAACTGGGAGCTGCCCAATAAGATGTGTTGACCCTGTGTCTACCCACACAGGAAAAAAGCTTATAGCACCTTAAGTAACTCTTATAGCTATAGACGTTTACGGATGCAGATATGCAACTTTGAACTGCTTTTTGAACCCTTAAACCACTATTTTACAGCCCAAAGTAACAAAATAGGCTGCTATTTCCACTAATGTGCTCGTTGGGTTATAGCAGTTTATGTAGATGATATTCTCATTTTTTGGAACAATGAGAAGGAGAGAATAAAATTGAAAGAAAAACTTAAAAGAAAATTTGAGATGAAAGATCTAGGTGAGGTAGATGTCTTTCTTGGAATGAAAATCAAACATCAGGACAACTCTATACAACTCAACCAAACTGAGTATCTTGAGAGAATTTTGAAGAAATTTGGAATGAGTTTCTGTAAGAGTGTAAAGACGGTTGAAAGTGGGATTAAACTTGTAAAACCACAGGATAAAAATTACATTCCACCAATGGAACTGCCATACAGAGAACTAATTGGTTCGTTAATGTACTTAGCCGTATGTTCAAGACCGGATATCTCATACGCAGTTAGCTATTTGAGCCAGTTTAACAGCTGTTACGACAAAACACATTGGGCAGCTGCAAAGCGTGTGCTAAGATATTTAAATGCAACCAAAGAATTCGGACTAACATTTAAAAAGACGGGGAATAAGCTTGTTGGTTATGTAGATGCTGATCACGCAGGCGATGTGTGTGATCGAAAATCATACACTGGTTTTGTATTCACACTTGGAGGTGGTCCCATAGCATGGGAAAGTCGTAAACAAATGACAGTAGCACTCTCAAGTGCAGAATCTGAATATGTGGCACTTTCAGAGGGGTGTAGAGAGTCTGCATTCTTAACTGCACTTCTAGCCGAATTGACTGGAATTAATGAAGTCGTAGAATTATTAAGTGATAGTCAGTCTGCGATTCACATTGCTGAGAATCCAATGCATCATCGAAGGACAAAACATATAGATGTGAGGCATCACTACATTCGGGAAATGGTGAGAATGGGCAAGGTAAGGCTAAGTTATCTTCCGACGAACGAGATGCCTGCAGATGTTTTTACGAAAGGGCTTAGCAGAGAAAAGCATGAAAGATGTATGAAAGGAATGCAAGTTTGAGGAGGAGTTGGACTGGCTCTAGGATCTCATTTAAGGAGGAGTGTTGAAAGAGGATAAATGAGAATTTAAAAGAAAGAACATTTTCAAATTGAATTGTTCTATATGTGTCTTCTTTTTCTGTTCTATGTCTTGTCATGCTTTGTAAAAATCTATATTAAATAAAAATTCATGTTTCGTCCAATGTGAAACAGAACGCACCTTTTTGGTTGGCAACATTATATTCTATTGTCTTTGACTTTCTCTCTTGACATATAATCTTCCTTGCAAAAGCAACCGCCTTGTTTGTTGAGATCGATTCATTGATTGAAATTAAAAATCCTGTTGAATCTACGCGGTTAAAAGATAATTTGGTCGCGATTAACGATAAGTTGAAATTGTAATCCCGAATTGACGAAAAACCTGGGATATTTTGGAACAATACCGCCGTATTGACGCCAGACCGAATGGCACGCGAATTGTTGAAAGTGATAGTGAATTGGTGATAAATAGCTGCTCCAACTGGTGCTAAAGTGTAGCAGAGTGGTGCTGTGATTGCTGCCGGACCGCATTGTGAGGACCTGCATCTTTGGGAACCTTCGTCCATCAACACTTGCCCACATTACACGTTTCACTTACTCATTTCATACTTACATACACACACACGGACGCGATCTACCAAGGTCGCACGCTGTCGTCAACCAGCCGCAGGTAAGTGTGCATGTTGGAATATCTAATTGTGTAAAGTTTAACTATTGAAGTAGGGCCTAAGAGGCCGTTGTTTGAAAGACAACGGTAAAGCTCCACGTACCGTGGACTGTTCGGCCATCCAGTATCGTTGCGTTGATTGTAGGACTGAACAATTCACGTATTTGGATCATGGATTCTTAATTATTTTATTTTTAACAAAGGTCAATATTGGAAACCTCACAATTCACAACGCATGTCCACAGGCAAGTCAGGATAAAAAAACGTAGTTGACAGCATTAATATTTTTTATTAAATATACGTTTATATTTCAGGTCCGAATCAGAGTGCAAGGTCTATCACCCAACTGCGGTCATCGAAAAGAAAACTACACACACAAGCAAGCAGCCGACAACAGCAAGAGGAAGCGCAAGTCAGGATCATCAACTAATCTATCACAACCAAGGTACGTAATCAAAAATTTTGTTTTCTAGGTCGTTTCAGTAAGAAAACAAAGACCAGTCCTGTCGATGTATTCGGGATCAGTCGGAATAATGAAACTGATACAGAGCTTAACGATGGGTCATCGAGCAACCAACCGGTTTTATCATCGTTCTTCGTAAACCGTGTGGCTAATGGCAGAGAGCGACGAAATGCAAACACCGACGGCGAATACTATGTCGATTACAAAACAGGTCGAGTTTACAAAACAGGTGATGCGCGTGACACCGATTCTATGGCGTTATGGAAGAAGGTACTTGTTCGTATCAAGTTCCAAGCCGATACGGATACATCGCAGTGGCGTAAATTACAAGATTTCGTGCGTTCGGTTGACAAATTGTTTGAAGAACATCCAAGACTTTTTATTAATAAGTAAAATAAAATAACTAAAAAGTCTTTGTTTTGTTTTATTAAATAAAATGAAGTGAGCGTTCAAAATCTGTCTTAGGAATCAATTAATTCGTAAACGAAAACAAAAATACACACAAACACATAACAAACTTAACACTTTTTGGTTCTTTGGAGATATGCGGAACAGGGTGTAAAGTCCCGCATTCCCGTTGAAAAGGGAGGATCCTCCGACCAGACAGGTGTTTTTGTCTGGTGGGCAACTGCCCGATGTTTGTGATCGGGTGATTTGTATGTATGCTAATTGTGCGGTAAACTCTGCTTGCGCGATACAGGATAGTTTGTATGTTGCGAGATAGATGTCGCTACATCACTCCCCTCCGAGACCGGAGGTCGTAGCAGGATGAGTCGTCCATACATCTTGTGATGCTTGCCGGGCCAGTGGAAGGTAGGTTCCAGTGAGTCGGAACCGGAAGTCGCATAGTTCGCGGTGAGTCGGAACTGTCTGCGGTGCTGCCCCCTTTGAGTCGGGGTGATATCCCAGTGAGTCGGGATGATACTCCAGTGGGTCGGAGTAGTCGGGGTGATACTCCAGTGGGTCGGAGTGATGCTGCATGATCTCCAGTGGGTTGGAGTGGTGCAGTGCTGCGTAGTGGCTGGCTGCTGCGTCGACCAGGAGAGAAGTGCGTCTCTGCTTGCTGACCGGCCGAAGTGCAGGGTGCTGTGCCAAGGTTGCTGAAGAGGCTGAGGGTGATGACCAGGTATGCGCGTTCGCTGCATGCTGGTGGTCAGGATACCCGTAGAAGCCGAGGGTGCTGGCTGGCTGTATGACTCGCTGCTCGAAAGCTTGAAGGAAGTGATGATGACGTCACGCTGAACTAGCTCTGCACGAAGGCTGCGCTGATGTTCATGCTCGGGGTCACCAGTTTGGGGATATGCGGAACAGGGTGTAAAGTCCCGCATTCCCGTTGAAAAGGGAGGATCCTCCGACCAGACAGGTGTTTTTGTCTGGTGGGCAACTGCCCGATGTTTGTGATCGGGTGATTTGTATGTATGCTAATTGTGCGGTAAACTCTGCTTGCGCGATACAGGATAGTTTGTATGTTGCGAGATAGATGTCGCTACAGTTCAATAGGTTTAAATGTACTCAATTATTTGTTGTAAATAATTTAAGTGTTGGGCATTCTATCCCACTGTCTTCAGCGAGGCATGTCTTGAACTAGCATGATCGTTAGTTCAGTACAGTAATAAACAAGACAGTCGAGTCGATAGTATATTATTAGGCATTCAGTCACAACGGAGCGTAGGCGAACTAGTTCGAATGCACGACAGGTTCAGTAGGTTTAAATGTACTAAATTATTTGTTGTAAATAATTTCAGTGTTGGGCATTCTGTCCCACTGTCTTCAGCGAGGCATGGTCTTGAACTAGCATAGTCGTTAGTCCAGGGCGGTAATATACAAGACAATCGAGTCGATCGTACATTATTGGGCATTCTGTCACAACGGAGCGTAGGCGAACTTGTTCGACTGCGCGACAGGTGAAACAGAATGCCCAATAATATACTACTGTTATTAAATGTCGCTACCTTACTACGTGAACACACATTCAACGAGAAAAATACCTACGATTAAATTTCGTTACGTAACTATGTTTATTGAAACGGTGTTAATTTCTATAATGTAACAAATGAAGTTGGAACGTTAATAGCCAATAAATAACGGTGGCCACATTATCTTCGCTTAGTTATTCATGCTAAACAATAGAATTGTACGAAACACTAAGAGACCGTACAAATTAACCGCGAAACTTTGTTAAGACTTGTTTACAGTTACAGTTTCAGTTTATGTGATGGTGGTCCTTAACTTGCTATGTAGATGTAGTGCCTCCACTACATCACACATACACGGTTTAAACGATCTTAGTTCGGAACAAAACTAGTTTAATTGAGATTACCTATTCGCATGTAATAAATTGGATATCGTTCTTCTGAACTTGCGTTGTGTACGCAACTGAAGAACTTAGTAATCTCTGCACCATTCAAAGTTTAAGCCGGAATGCTCGTGCCATGCCAGAGTTAATAGAACTAAGACGGAATTTATTTTGGTTTCCACAAATTTCTACAATGTAATAGCTGCCTAACCATTAATATATTTAAGGTACCTAGGTGAGGAACTCGCGGCTCAATAGTAAGAGTTTTTTTTTATCGTTTAATATTTAAAACATGCGAGTACATTTTTTACAAATATAAACATACCACTTAAACCATCGAGGGTTTATCTGTGGTAGGTATGCTAGCCGCGGCAACTCGATGCCACACCACACATACATACATCATTAAAAGTAACACTTTAACTATGCATCGAAACACCTTCTAGATCGTAGTACTTTCTAGAAAGTGTTTTTTTAGCACTTTACAGCAGTTCTTTGGAGTTAATTTTTTAATAACATTTACAGGCATGTCATTTAAGAATGATGGTAGCATGCATTCCCACGTCCTTGCACCATACACATTATTGTGACTTGGTATTTTATACGTGGGTAAGTAGGACAAACAACGTAACGACTGCAACCTTTCGTATTTCTGGATATTACTAATACTGTAGAAGTTATCGTTAATGACGCGTAAACGTATCTTGTCGAAGACATTTACAACTTGACAGTGCTTAAATAAAGTTTTTGTAGTTACACGGGATCTTCGGGATCTTCAACGCTTGCCTAGGTCAGCCTGTGGAATGGGTGACCGTCTTATCATATCAAAAGTCATCCGTACCTCGGAAAGCTCTTTAGCCAGTCGGTCCCGGCTGTTTTTTTGTACATCTTTGATCGTTTCATGTAGTGAAAAACGTGAAATTCTGTCACTGGTCTTGCCAAGGGGTGTCATGTTATCCAGTTACAAGGTCGTGGAGGTCAGTTAAGCAGACTAGAAAACAACCCACAACATAGTGGAGGAAAAGCTAAGTAAATAGGTTCCTATCTATCTTAATTTGACGACCCATTTTCCGCAATTAACAAAAGAAAAAAATTATATTAACACGCTTTTATTAGGTCGACCTGTATGTAACTATGTAATGGAACCTAAAGTAACTAATTTAACCATCTTCCAAGGGTCGTAGCGTAATGAAAATTGGCAGCTGAATGTAGTTCTGATGACAATACAATAATATGGTACTGCCGAACTGATCTGATGATGGAGCCGGAAGATATGAACTGGAACTTCATGATGGAAAATCGTATCATAGCTGTTTTGGATTTCTCAGAAAAGTCTTGTAATGAACTTTGACCACGATTAGGTTTCAAGGTCTGGTGATGAAGTCGGAAGATAAGCACTGGCATGCCATGATGGGATATCGTATCATAGTCGTGTTTGCACTTGTGAGAAAGGCCACGTAATGGACTTTGAACACGATCAGGTTTCAAGGTATAACAAACCTAAAGAAAATCCGTTATCGGTTTTCTTAACCTTTTTGAATTACCGCGTAACCCATAGATTTATTATTAGGTCGATCTGTAACGAACTAAATATGCAATAAAATCTAAGAAGTTGAATTAAACATACTTCTAATTGTTGTATCATCATGAAACTTGGCAATTACATGTAGATTAGACGACAATATAATATTATGGTACCATCGAGCTGGTCTGACGATGGAATTGGAAGGTGGCTGATGGAACCTTGGACTGCCTGCAGTCTTAAAAGCGTGTTTTTGGTTTTTTAAACTATTAATTTATTTTTCACATGTATCTGAAGTTAGTACTTACCGTTGCATCATCACATTCAGCAGCCTCTAACAATTGCATAGCATTCGCATCGCTGGGTCAAAAGGGCCCCTCTGCGATAACCTATCTTGTCTGTAGATATGATTTAAGAAAATAGCGTAACTTTCCGTCATGTGAAGTTTCCCAGTAAAAGATCTTCCCATTACGTCCAACGCTGGCAACTTGGCAAGCATCAACCGAGCGATTACATGGAGAGCATGGCCATCAGCGTAAACTTGTCCCGGTGCTAATAATGACCTTGTGCCCTAAGCGTCGTGTGGGTGTTAGCAATTCTCTTCCTTATAGGTTCGATTAAGGTATTACTTTCTTTGAATATCCTTTGGCAATTCCTTGAGTTAAATTGATGACTACCGGAGAACTACTTTTTACAAGAAATGCTGCTGAATGTACCTTTGTCTGTATACAGATTCAAGTTTAAAAGATTTAGAATATTATAGGTGAATACCTAGGTTATCATAACACGTGATTATTATAAAAAGGTGAGAAAATCACATTCACAGTTGGCATAAACAGTTTCACGTTTACAAATCGTCTACACCTCAATCCATTTTCTGCTAAGTTCCTCTCACACCCTCTAAAGGAAACGTTTCGGTAGAGAGGGGCGTGTCGACAACAATCCCTACACGAGTCGATAGCTCTCACAGTGCGATTGAATTGTAAGTGTTAGTACCTATTAACGAGCAGACCCTCAAGCCTCAGTGGCCCTGACGGTGTTTGTAGAGGCTTTAAATTTTACCTACTAAAATGGTTCCTCGAGAGAAAATACCGCATTGTAAACCCTCTAAAATCCTTCGTGCCTTATTGATAAGAAAATAATTTGAAACTCATGCGGGTACTTCCGTAAATACTTAGTACAATTTGATAAAAAGTATGAAGGCCAGAAACCTAAATACAAATTACGGTTCCTTGATAACGTAGTGTTCAGAGGATAGGGAATCAAACAGAACAATTTTTAAATTAATTTCTTCAGATCATGTTTATCTCCGAGAATCCATTTTTCTAGAGGTAATCCCTAGAGAAATTTCGAGTTTTGTTGTAAACTGCATAATTCCATACAGTGTTTTCAACAACGTTTGAAAATTAAATTTTGAAAACTGTATCAATTTTCATTCACTTAATAGGGCACTTAATCAACAATTGCAATACCTGATTTAAGAAAAATTGCCTAAATACTAATTGTGAGCATATTTTGTTAAACTTATTTTACGAAACCTTTATAATTTCTAAAATACAAAACAAAATAGCTACATTTCGACATCCAAGTGGGTATTTAACTACTCTGGTATCTGCAAACGTACCCAGAAAGTATTCTGGGTACGTTTACAGTAGTTTTAGTAGTTTATGTAGTAGACAGCATTGCCATTTTCAATGGTAACGGTAATTCGTTGCGGAATTAGTTTAAGGTTAGTTAACTGAAGTGTCAAAACATGAAATTCCTTAAGTCACTTAAAAAACCTAAGTAGGTATAACACATTATCGATTTAGGCTCTATTTATCTGAAATGTTATCTGAAGTAAGTTTTACTTTCCGCGCGTGTTGAGATTTTCCAAGAAAAGCTTTTAACCTCTTGAATTCGAATCACAATTACAACGGCGCGTTCTCCTAAAAATTCGTACCGACCGCATTTTGGCGGGATGGACTTCAATCGAACAAAAGTTTCAACGATGTATGTAAATGAGGTGCTACGACCTGAGCTGCTCGATTGGAAAATGGAAAATGGCTTTGTTTTTTTAAAAGAAAGAAAGAAAATAGGTGAAGTTGTTTTGTGTAGAACGTACTATAGGTAAGTCTAATGAAACCTTTATCAAGTGAGTAATGAATTGAGAAAAGTTAGATAGCAGTAGTACCATACTGACTAGGCTTAATAGGTTGAGTGTAATGCCCTAAAACAATTCCTATGATTAATGTTAATTCAAGAAATAGCCTTTACACTCTAAAATAGATCTTTGTTAATATCAGCATCAATTTTATCATTTAAACAACTTACAGTTCTCACAACGACAGGAATAACGAAAGTAGGTATTGTTATAGGTACGTTACTCCTATTTGAGTAAAACGAAATAGCTCCAAGCGATACAAATATGTAATAATGTTGTGCCGTGTTCCAATTAATTATAATATTAACATGAATAGCTGCTTGTGTATTATTTGAATGTAAATTAATATTTGCAGCGTTGATACAATCGGCGAACACGTACCGAATACGGCGAGCACCCGGGGCGTACAACTAGTCTATTAAACACGAACTTTGTCCCTGGCAGTGCATATGTGTTAGATTGCTAGAAAGTGGAGGTAAGACGATACTGCTCCTAGGTGCCGAGTTCCTATGCATTGCACTTAGGCAAGCGGGTGAAAATTCGGGCACATGTGCGCAAGCACGCTCCGCAACTTGCGATGTGCTTAGTTTCGTGCTAAAACGCCACTCAACTTTATATCGCTTGCCGGTAAGTGTGAATCTTTGCATCTTTTACTCGTTCCAATTACATACTTATACTTGCTGAGCAGTTGGAGAGTTGAATGTGGCGTACCTTCACCTATAAATTTGTTCAATAGTACTAATCTATATTAATAATATTTTATTTACCTCACTCCTATCTTTTCATGAAACTGTGTGAACTTTAACTGGTAGGTAATGATAATATATTTTTCATGATTGGTCTACTTAAGAGTTTTCAGCCCTAAAACTATCTCCTTGAATTTCTGGCCATCCAGATTTCCCTATGCAATAGCTTTATAATATTTTGATCTATGAATATAGGTTTACAACATAGATAAAATAAATAAGTAGATGTGGTCAACAGACGAAATTATATCGGAACCGTGTGTCTCCAGTTAGGCGCTGGGCGGGGCAACAACTACACATGCAGTTTAATAAAATCAATAGATACGCACTCGCGCACACACCCGCATTTCTTAAATCAGAACGTACTATACAATCAATAATAAACCTTATTCCGTCAAACACAGCGTGTATTTACCATGCACCGTAGAACTTACCCACACAAAAACATCCGTCGCTATCGTTGTGCTGTGCAAAAGCAATTTATTTTAAATATACGCTAGTGATTGACTAAATCGGAAAGTTATCGATTCTTCCATTTATTATTGTACATTTTTTTTGGGCACCTGAAAATGAACCAAATAAAAAATGGCATGTCCAGAAAATATTATAATAACAATAAACATATTATTAAGAACATAACATTAGGTACATAATTATTATTAAGTATTACCTACTTAGTATTAAGGGCTACCCTGGCGCTTTCGACTTAAATCTTAATATTTAATTATTATAGTGATAGGTCAAATAGAAGTTGATGTTAACTTACATTACGCTCTTGATCGGAACATACCAGCCGTATAGGTTGTATAGAATCCTGTAAAGTTGAATGACTGTTTTTATGAATGCCCTAAAACATGAGAATAGCTTTCAGTAATAAAATAAAATTTAACCCACTTCTGCAAAAATCAGTTGTACTCTTAATTTTGGAATTGTCCATTCAAAAAGCCTGCGACTTTTCTTTAGACGCTGGAACATTTCTGCGCTGAAGTGAACCGAGCATTTATGGTGCTATTTTTTGTTGGGTACCAGTTAGGTGGCATGCCTGTGGCATCAATCCATCCTTTTTTATATTACCATCTTTTGGGAAGCTGAAAAGTACGAAAACCACTTATTTATCGTTTACATACATCCTAAGCTACTTCTAATCGTCACCATATAATAAGCATCGCAATAATTACGTAACACACTATACATCAAGATCTGAATGATTTTGACGTATATTGCTAATCCATTGCTTCATATGTTCGAAATATTTGTCTGCTCAACAACGTAAATACCACAGTGATTGTTGTTGATTTAGCATAATGAAACCGATTCCTACTGTAAGTGTGTTACGCAATTACCCCGCAGGTAATAGTTTAGTAGGTTATAATAGGTTTTTGTTATAAGAAAAATCCTAGTTAGTAGAGAAATTGTTAAATATATGAAAACAAATACACATCCATGCATAACAAATAAATAGCATGAATATATTGACTTATGTTAAGCTAAATTCACAAATATATTATCTGAACCATGCCGATTATTATAACGCATTCGAAGCTTCAACGGAAGTAAAATACAAAAACCATAAAAAAAAATAAAGAAACAGCAACATAGGATAAGGCATAACATACGATAATTCTAAACCGAAAAACACCCCCTATTATTAACCTAAAATTAAAGTAACTTACTTCACGAATATTGGTTACGCATTTCTCTACTACTCTGTAAAAAAATCAAAATAAGTAAAAAAACATTATTTACATCGATCTTCCCACCGGGCTAAAATGGTTGACAGATTGAAAAAAACTCCTTACGCATGCTGCGAGCGTAAAATATATTGTTTATTTTGTTTACTTTTTTGTACACTTGACATTTCAATGTATTTTAATTTCTGTCATCTCATGTAAAATAAAAGTTAAATATATTTTCTTAGAGGTTTCCGTATGTTATAAAAAACTTTTTACCCAAAAATTAAACAGACTCCCAAAAAACACTGCAAAGTGAAAAATAACTTTAATTTCGGTAGTCGGTGTCTTTAGTTTTGTATTTTCGTTTTTAGCACCAACTTCCGAAATTAAAGTTATTTTTCACTTTGCAGTGGTTTTTGGGAGTCGGTTTAATTTTTTGGTAAAAAGTTGGTCGATTTTTAATTTACCTAGTTACAAGAGCCTTGGTCGATTTTTAATTTACCTAGTTACAAGAGCCTAAATATCAACTACTTATATTCATTTACAAAATATTGCTTTTCCCAATGTTGGGCTGTTATTTGTTGAGGAGTTCTCCTGGTAGTTCACCATCAGCTTCACTTCACCATATGCATTATGACGAGCATATTGTGCTTAATAACCACATTCAAGTAATCGAAGCGGAACACATGAACTACTTAGTATTCCTACTTACATATTGAGTAGTTCCAGTGGCCATCGGTGGTCTTCATCATCAGGTCTACTTCACAAATGGTGCTTTTCGAATGCAACTACACAAGTTCCTATAAAAATACTCAAATCACTATAGGTGTGCCTATATTATTTGAAGAGTTCACTCGATTTCTCCAGGATCCCATCATCAGATCTTGACTTGGTGACAATGGGACCAATTTCAAAGAATACCCTTTCAAACAAAAAAGAATTTTCCAAATCGGTTCAGCCGTCTTCGAGTAATCGGTGATCATACATAAAAAAAAAATAATATACGCGTCGAATTGATAGAACCTCCTTTTTTTGTCGTCGGTTGAAAAACCCCTAAACTATAATAGCAATATTTCATTCGTCAATCGACATTGCTGTCGATAGCTTACGTTAGTGGATCTGCACAAGTACATCACTAATTCGTCGCAAGAAGTGGCGGCCTCACTACGCGATGAATCCGCGTAATACAGTTTCGTATGTTATTTTTACATTGCTTGTCCAGTTACTTAGTGACGAACTCAGGTAGTGGTTAAGGAGCAATGTATTTATAGCAAAAGTAGTACAGTCGTTCTGATATTTGAAAACAAAAATAACATAGTAAAACCAAGAAATATTTTACGATTTACTGTTTTTCATGATTTTAAAGACAAATATTGTAAAATACTTGTACTTACATATGGTAAGTGATTCCATGATTCACATAGTTTTGATTTTGGCTTCGGTATTTACAAGATACCACAGAACAACTCGGCATTCATATATGTTATCACGATCGCCGTCGAAAGCGCACTAGTTCGCGGAGACGGCCACTTGCCTGTGACATGAGCCCTGTGGCCATGTCGCGCGGACACCGATACGCCCCCTTACCACTTCTATATTTTTTATTTCTGTGGTTTACAATAAGTATATAATAAAATTTCATTTTATACTATCCTTGTCCAGAGTTGAGGGAGTGAGACCTGACAATAATTAACACAAAAGAAAGAATTAACCAATTTGGTGCAGTCGTTCGGAAGTGAAATGAGTCTCCAATATGTATGAACGCGCATAACGTTCATACATTTTGGAGACTCGTTTTTATTTATACTATAGATAAATAGTTTTGTAAGTCTTTAAAACTTCGAGCAGAAGTTTGCAGCCTTTAAGAACATATGTTAATCTTACCACATATATGAACTTTTGAAACTCATAAACATGAGTACGTACATTGTGAGTTGCAAAATGTGTTCCGTAGTTCCCTATTCTACTTTTCGAGATATTCAAGATGTTTCGGAAAGTGCACAAAACTTACATTCTCAGTCTTCCTGTGATGCTTTAGGAATATGTAAACTAGAACTACTTTTCAAATGTTGCGTATGTATTAGTGGTTTAATCAAGCTCAGTAAAATGACTAATGAATGCCACTGATTGCCATTGTACATAGTACATAAAAAATATTTCGGATATCGTGAGTTACAAGCGTCAATAGCCTATTGGCTAAGGTGTCGGAATTGTGATCGAGAGGTCACGAGTTCTATCCCGACCTATTATACTATTAGGGGTAGTAGAGGGGGGCAGGGTAGTACTAGTAGGGATTAAGATTGCCAGTAATGTGAATTCTACCCACATTCTCTGGACCTGCGCTCAAATCTGCGTGCTCCATTCCTCAAAAGACACAACAGACAGCCGCGCGCGCCTCAAAGCTGCCTCGAGCAGTCAGCAGCATTGATGGGGCACGATAGGGCCATTGCCTTACGGGGTTGTCGGAATTGTTCTAATGAGACACCGCGGCTTCGGAATGCAAGGTCAACAGAAGGAGCAGGGTGGGTTTTTAGTCAGTAGAAGTCTGACACTCCCTTCCGCTCCACCCACGGCAGGAGAAGTCATAAGATGATTTTCCTACCCAGAAAAAAAAAAGGATATAATCAATCTGTGTCAATTTTTATCCCGATATGTTCAGCTGTTTTGGCGTGATTGAGACACAAACATCTAAACTTTCACATTAGTACAGACCCTTTCTTCATTCGAAAACACGGTAAAAGATCTCTATATCTCCTGTTAAATTATTATTGTAAGATCAATGAAAGGCGCGGGTCGGCAGCAGACTGGTTTATTCCAACGAACTCACATACGTTTCTCCATGTTGCTAAGTAAACAACCTGACAGATGTCACACATCTCCCCACCAAATTAACAATTATCCTCTAAACAATAATACACCTTAAATAACTAATAACAATAATATCAAAAATCTTAAGTAAAACTACAAATTAAATAAAACACCCTTTAGCTCTATTGAAAGCGCGCAGTGCTCGAGCGGATGCACCAAGCGGAGCGGGTGACGGCGGCTGGGATGATGGTCCCGGTCCTGGGTGAGGCAATGACAATGACTGCTTGGGTTGAACCTGTGGTGACTTTAACACCTCGAAAGGCTGCATATCCTTATTTTCACTCTCACCACTGGATGTGTCCTCGGGCAGTTCACCTTCGACTCTGCTATCGACCCCTTGTGTGCCTCCCTTTGAAACCGTATCCTCAGCCCCGGCCACACCACTCATTCGGGACAATGAATACCTATTTCTACTGCTAGCTGGAATTATTTGGTCGGCATGTCTACGCCATTCCACACCGTTACCAATGCCCACTTGGTACGAAACTGGACCCGTTTTTCTAATTACTGTGGCTTCTTTCCACTTGTCCCCTCTCGCCGTGTAATCGCGCGAAATGACCGCATCCCCGACGCTGAATTCCCTATTAGTCCCTGAGCACCGGGCTACCTGTCGCTCTTGTTTAGCGCGCACCGTGGCTGCCACGTCCGGCCGCAACGCGTCCAGAATGCTGCGCAATCGCCGCCCCTGGAGCGCTACTGCCGGTGAGACTCCAGTGGTCGCGTGCTCACAATTCCGGTATTGTAAAAGAAATTTACTGAGAGCGGCATTAACGTCGTCACCCTCGTACATCGCCCTTTTTATAGCTTTCTTTATTGTTTTAACGGCATTTTCAGCCGCACCATTTCCCTGAGGTCTATAAGGAGCCGAAGTTGAATGTTTGATACAATTTTTATCGCAAAATATTTTAAACTCTTGAGAAGAAAACGGAGGGCCATTGTCCGTCACGAGCTGCGACGGTAAACCAAAACGTGCAAATACACTTCTAAAAGCCTTTATTGTAGCCGCCGCATGTGTGCTACGCATCGGCAGGGCCTCTATCCATTTAGAATGCGCGTCCACCATTATAAGGTAACGCCCGCCCCCGCAATCCGCGAAGTCGGCATGTACACGCTGCCACGGGTGCAGTGGGAACTCCCACGGATGCAGCTGTGCGTGTGGCGGCGCGTCTTGCACCGCGCGGCACGCCCCGCACGCTCTACACACTTCCTCAATGTCACGATCTAAACTCGGCCAGTAAACGTAACTACGTGATAAACTTTTCATTTTGTTCATGCCAAGGTGTCCCTCATGGACTTCATTTAGAATATCGTTTTGAATAATTCGAGGGATTACTATCCTATATTTATACATAACACATCCTCGATCTACTAGTAAATCATTTTTCCTGGCAAAAAATGGTTTTTCCTGATCGCAGCTCGGGCTTGACGGCCAACCGAAAAGCCTTTGATTTTACAGAGCAAAGAATCTCGTTCTGTTTCTCTTGCAATATCTTTGAAACATATGGGCATCGACTCCTCTACGAGGTTTAAATAATCTACGGTGTCTACAAAACGACCCTCTCGAGGTAACGGTAATCGTGACAAAGCATCAGCCGGTCCGTTGTCCGCCGATCGCACGAATTCTATATTAAAATCGTATGCAGCCAGGCGCGCTGCCCACCTTTGTAAACGACTTGCAGCCGTTTGCGGGATTCCCCCTTTTTTCCCAAAAATATGCGTCAACGGTTGATGATCGGTGCGCAGTGTGAAGCGCCTTCCGAACACATATTGGTGATGTTTGGTGACACCAAACAGAATAGCAAGCGCCTCTTTATCCAGCTGGCTATAGTTGCGCTCAGGTGCACTGAGCGTGCGGGACACGCAGCTGACGGGCCGCTCGCTGCCGTCTGCGTACCGGTGCGCCAGCACGGCACCCAGTCCGTACGCGCTGCTGTCCACCGACAGCACCAACTCGCGCCCTTCCTCGTAGTGTGCTAATACACGTTCGCTCAGGAGAGATCGCTTCGCTTCCACAAAGGCTTTATCACACTTGGAGTTCCATTCCCAGCAGCTGTCCTTTTTTAATAAGTTATGTAAAGGTTGTAATAAGGTACTCAAACCAGGAATAAATCGGCCGTAATAATTAAGCATTCCCAGGAAACCTTTCAATTGCGATACATTTTCTGGTCTTGGTGCGCTGGAAATAGCCTCCAATTTCTCGGGATCCGGTCTCAAACCGTCTTTATTAATTATAAAACCCAAATATTTTACACTATCTTGCAAAAACCTACATTTACTGAGTTTCACAGTCAACCCAGCGTCACGCAGCCTTCCGAGTACAGCTCTCAAATTACTCATATGTGTAAGCCTGTTGGAGCCAGTTACACAAATGTCATCTAAAAATACTACGCACCCCGGCACCCCGCGCAGAGTTTCTTCCATTATTTTCTGAAACTTTTCCGGTATTACTGACAAACCGTATGGCGTACGACGATACACAAATGTACCAATATGTGTAGTTATAGCAGTATATGGTTGCGATTCATCCGACAAAATACACTGCTCGTACGCATGTTTCAAATCGATTTTAGTGAATTTATCACCCCCACTAAGGTTAGCAAACAACTCTTCGATTCGCGGCAATGGGTAGTAGTCTCTTTTTAATTTTGGGTTGATAGTTATCTTATAATCCCCACAAATACGTATGTCACCGTTTTGTTTAACCACGGGGACTATTGGCGTTCCATACTCCGAGTAATCTACCCGATAGATCGAACCGTCGGCCTGCAGGCGCTCGATCTCCCGCTCGACACGTGCGCGTAATGCTAACGGTACGGGTCTCGCTCGCACGTAAATCGGCTCCTTATCTGTCAGCTGTAGTCGTATAGACTGTTTACAAGTACCTAGCTTATCACTAAATACTTCGGGGAATTCTTTACATAACTCGTTAACGATTTCATCCTCTGTGATTTCATAGAGTGTAAATTGTGTAATATTTAAAGCTCGCATCCAATCTCGGCCTAACAAAGGCCGCGCCCCACCGTTAATAATGTAAAGTCGTAAAGATTTATTTTTCACTTCCCCCAAACAAACATCTACCTCAATGTAACCAAGCGAATCGATTCGTGAACCTGAGTAGCCACGTAAAACTAAGTTATCGGATCTAATCCGTTTATGTGAAAATAAACGCTGGTACACCTTCTCGCTTATAGTGGAAATCCGACTACTAGTGTCCACTTCACACTCCATATTAACATTATCTACCTTTAATTTAATAAAGTATGGTTTGCTACCTTGAGCTGTCACGGTCACGTTGAACAAACCCTCATCTGATTCGTCCCCGTTAACATAATTCTGTCGAGCAACCTTACCGTGCACCTCTTGACACATAACCTTTAGGTGCCCCTTTTGTCCGCACTCATCGCAACTCCGCACTCATCGCAACTGTAGTTTTTGAACCGACACCTGTCCACCGGATGTGCCCTGCCACAGCGCCAGCAGGCCCGCGCGCACCCGGACCTGGCGCCTGCGCCGCCGCCTGCACTGTTGCCTGCACCGTGTGCTGCCGCCGCGGCTCCCCCGCCTGCGCTCCTGCTGGACGCCCCCGCTGGAGGGCCACGCGGGCGTGTTCGTCCACCACGCGCGTAATGCAGGCCGTCGCCCGCCTCGCCGCCTGCCGTCATGGATGAGTCCGCCGCCGCCGCCGCCGTAGTGCCGCTCACCTCCGCATGTTTCTCAGCTGCTTCTAGAGCCAGCGCTAGCTCCACTGCCTCTTTATATTGAATCTTCTTCTCAGCGAATATTCTGGACCGCATGACGTTGTTTGTAAGACCTGACACGAACTGGTCTCGCAAATTCTCTTCCAAAGTCGAACATGACTTACACTTTCCGAAATTGCACGTTGACGCAAGATGCTTTAGCGCCTGTAGGTACTCTGTCAGGGACTCGCCTGCACGCTGTCGACGTAACCTGAATACGTGGCGCTCGGCAATCTCTGAACGTTGCGGTTCCAAATGTTCCGACATAAGTTTCACCAGTGCATCGTATGTTTGGTCTTCTGGCAACCCGGGTGAACACAGGTCGCACATCAGCGCGTAAGTTTCTTCCCCCACGACCGTTATTAACATAGATACCTTCAAATCTTCTGCAATATCGTTTAATTTGATGAACTGGTTGACACGACGAATGTATGCTGGCCATTGTTTTGAGCTCACCGCAAATGGTTCTATTTTACCGATAGGCATGGTTCCAAAAAAATTTTTTAAATCCCGTTCTCGTCGCCAATGTAAGATCAATGAAAGGCGCGGGTCGGTAAAACATAGTGTATTACATACTCTTTGCGGGTCGGCAGCAGACTGGTTTATTCCAACGAACTCACATACGTTTCTCCATGTTGCTAAGTAAACAACCTGACAGATGTCACAATTATGATTTTACATATAATTATTAGTTTTTTTATATGTATACAACGTGTAACGGAAACCCCATATCTATCCAAAAGGACTGAAGACAACATCTGGTATGGAGTCTCTATGCAAAGTTTCAGCTCAAAATAAGTGACTCACAGAATTGACCCCAAATTATTGGTTTCATATGTTTCTTGAATACCAGTAATAACAAACGTGTCACAGCACTATGAGGGTCATCACTTTCCACGTCACTTGCCAATAAAACGATAATTCTCTTCGTTCTTCTTAATTTGAAAAATTCGGTCTCTGGTATCAATGTATTGAAATTTCTAATATGCTCAACACATGTACACATAGGATTAGAAAACCCTTGCCATATCGTTAATTATCATCCAAAGAAGCCGTGCACTTGGTATGTATATACCCTTTAAATTACACGTTGTATATGTTTTGAGTATTTGATTATGTATTGTATACACCGTGAACCACCCGCGTATTTATTTTCTCTTTCTGTGTCAATTACAGGCAACCCTTGGATTGCCTGTAAAAAATCGTTTATAGCGATAAGACCGCCCATTGTACCATCCCTTTTAGTTGTCAGGTCCTTATTTGATTTTCTGTTATGATGTATACTAAAGAGTATATCTATCTCATATCTATATCTATCTACTAATAACAATATAGGATAGTAGGATATAGGTAGTATAATTTGTGTATGTACCTGAAAAAGGTTATTTAGGGAAACGTTCTAAAATAACCTTTACAATTACGTATCCACTGAATTAAGAGAAGCCTGTACAGTCAGTCACTCGCAATAATATCTCTAATCGGTTGGGTAATCTAACTCAATGTCCATTCCTTTGATATTTGCTTTGAGGGCGAGATTGGCTTACCTGTCGACATGACATGCTATCTGTTAACTACATCCACGACTGTTTGCGATCCGTGCGTAATTATTAAACTTATATAACAGTCGTTAGTTATGTAAGGCACGAAATTTTAAATTGTATTTCTGTTTTGTATCCGAAACGACTGCACCTACGTTTTGTTTTAGCATAGTTACTGTGCATAGTACCCATTCTCTGATTTGTCTTTATAAAAACAATTAAAAGGTATCTCAGCTCTTACAAGTAGGTATGTATCGGGCACGCCGCAATTGCGGCGTTAAGACCCCTCTTTGAGGAGTGGCTAGATCGGCGTCACGGCGTCCTGACCTACCGCATGACGCAGGTCCTCACCGGACACGGAAGTTTCGGGAGGTACCTGTGTCTGATGGGGAAGAAAGAAACGCCTGGGTGTCACCACTGCGAGGATCGCCCTGAGGACACAGTAGAGCATACGGTGCAAGACTGCCCCGCTTGGGCAGAGCACCGACGTGTCCTCACGGCGGCGATAGGCGGAGACCTCTCGCGCCCGGCACTGGTCGAGGCCATGCTGCGGGGTGAGAGGGAGTGGGAAGCGGTCGCCACCTTCTGCGAAGCAGTTATGCTATCGAAGGAGGAGGTGGGCCGCGTGAGGGAGAGGATAGCGTCCTCCCTCCAGCCCAGCCGCAGTGGTAGACGCCCACGGCGTCGGACGTCGGCCGACGATCTCCGGCCACCGTAGGTGCGGGCATGCGGACAGCGAGTAAAGGGCAACTCGCTGTCCAACCATGGACCATGCCCGGGTCGATGGCGCGTTGTGTTCCACGCGCGCCTCAAAGAGCGTCAGCAACATGACGAGGCCCCCCTGTAGAGGGCCGAAGCCTGCCGCGGTCGTGGGACTTATCCCATTACCGTGACCCCGGAACGTAAAGGGCTATTGAAGGAACACCGTGGATTTTAGTCAGTACAAGTCTGACAGTCCCTCCGGCCCTGCCCGGGGTGGGAGGACTTATTTGATGATTTTACCACGTAAAAAAAAAAGTAGGTATGTATGTATACGTATGTACATTTATATGTATGTATTCTCTTCTATGGACATAGGTATTAATGGCCTCAGGTGTACCTAGTAAATAAAGTTTTCAGCCACTTTTTACACTTGTAGCAGCTTAGTAGTGTGGACTGAAATGTAAGGCCGTGCGCGCACTGCGTTGCGTTTTGGAAACGCAAAATCTGTGAAGTATGGAGTGTCATAGAAGTGCGCGCACTGCGGTGGAATAAACGCGTGCGGTAGAGTCACCGGTGGCCCCGGTCATTCTACCGGTGCGGTAGAACTACCGCAATTGCGGCCACCGCAAGGCAGTGCGCGCACGGCCTAAAAGTTTGGAACGTTATTGCCCCCACACTCCTTCTACGAAATCCTGTGCCATGAAGTAAAAAGTGCATTTACTATATTTAAAACTACGTCTTTCCAGGTATTTGTTCAAATTAAACTCATTATTAGGAAACAGGTACTTTTGTAGGACGAGTAGGTAGGTAAATTTTTATGAGAAGGGGCAGTTCAGCGGAGTCATCTCATTAGCATTTTTGTTTCACGAATTACAATTATTAATTTATTTAGGTGCTGTTTCTCCCTTCTAATTTTCTTGATTACTCAATGCCCCTGCAATGCATGTGATGTTGTCTCTTCATCACACTTAGTTGGCCGGGAGAACATGGCTAGAATATCGAATCCATGCATGTATTGTGTCCATGATATCTAAATTAATTTATTCCGATGGTAGAAAAGGCTATCATGGTAAGACGTACTCTTACCATGATAGCCTTTTCTTGACCCAGAAACTTTATGCGTTCTCTGTTTCTGATACACTTTCTGATATGTGCGAAAACCAGTTAGAGAAATTACTTTCATTTGAAATTGACTTGTCAAATATGTATATGGAAAAAGAAAAACGATATTTTTATGAATATATCATATTAATCGAATTCCGTCTTTGCTAAAAAAAATCAATCAATTAATTATTTTATTAACATACACAGTATAAAACCTAAGGATAAGTGACAAATCTAAATATATATAACTCAAAGGTGACTGACTGACATAGTGATTTATCAACGCACAGCCCAAACCACTGGACGGATCGGGCCGAAATTTGGCATGCAGGTAGATGTTATGACGTAGGCATCCGCTAAGAAAGTATTTTGCGAAATTCCCACGGGATCGGGATTTACATGGGAAAAACTTCCCACGCGGACGAAGCCGCTGGCACAAGCTAGTACAATTATAAAAAAAAGCAGTGGAAATGGTTTTACAGTCACAGTACAGATCGCAACTGGCATCTTACCTAGATTACTAAGTAACCTGTATAAAAGATACCAGTCCCTTTCCCCGAAGTGTTACTAAGTAGGTAATACCGTGTTTGTAAAGATTTAATTATTAAATATTAAAAATAGTGACAAAGGTGACTAAAAAGGAAAACTTTCCATACTCATAAGTGTTAACCTGCGTGTGGGTAAAGGGTGTGTGAGAGGGATAGTAGTGTTGAATGGTGTGTTGCATATGAGTGATCAAATTACACCATTTTACTAAGGTCTGGTAAGTCATGCTTAGTGACCACTTATTGACTTGTTTTTTACAAGCACGACTAGACAGATTGTAAACGGGCAGCTGTTTATTCACTGCATTATACAGGGTGGGTGCCAAGAAATAATTAAATCTGTTTGAGTGCCTGAAATTGCTTTTCTTAGTTACGCAGATTGTCCTTACGCCTTTTAGTGATTCTTTAAAACGGGGTCACGGCATGCTGTATTAGAACAGTATTTAGAATAAAAAGCTGCCTCACTGTCAACACTTGACAATTTTTGTAAAGCTCTGTCGTCGGAAATTTGAAGCTTTTGAAGTTACTCACTATTAGGATGGCTCTTTGCGCTCTTTCAAGTTTTAGAAGTATGGTTTTAGGCACCCCGCCTCATGACGTTATGCAATAATTAAGGTTCGATGGGCATAAAGTGGGAGTTAAATCAATAACATTTTTAAAGACGGTTTTGTATGCTTTATCAGAATTGATTTATATTCCTTACAAGAGATTGTCCAAATTCTGGAAAATTATAATAAATAATACACAAATTTGCAGATTTATATGCGAAAAAATTAATTAAATATATGTACACTAGGGTTTCAACCCTGTACCCTTAACAAGGCAAAACCTGTATCTTTGGGGGCAGAATCCGACTGTAGGGTTACATTTTATCTGTGAATGTTGCTAGTGTTTCTTGTAGGGTCAACATGACTAAGCAAACGTTCGGACGACCGTATAATTAACATGTCTGTAAGTATGTCAAAATTTTTAGAACAAAAACGTTAGCTGAAAAAACGTTACCTGTTCCTTCAAGCTGTTAATGCAGTGCTAGTCGCAAGGTGTAATTCGTATTCGTAAATTCGTTAGTTTAAGTTTTTAAACACCAATACATAAGTCTAAAGCGTAGAAATCAATTGAATTTGGAATTCTTAACTAAACACTACGTACTTAAGTTGACAGAGGCCTATTCGAAAAACCTTGATTGATAAATACTTTTTTTATAAATTGATGCTGCGTTATTTTTAACGAAACTCATTCAAATACTACTAATTTATTAAATATGGCAACCCTACTGCTTATAATAAATTGGTTCATAAACAAAACAAAGAATCACTGAGATTTAAGTTCCTTTGTTCACTCCTCATAAATATTCCAAATATCGGGTCAGTTCACTAGAATACTACCTTTTATATTATGAAAACTTTGGATTTAATCGTCGCAAATAAAAACTCTTTCAGCTGCGATGGTAAAAACTGTACAATAGTAATCATAAAAATGAGAAATAGAAGCGAAGCGAGGCCAAAACAATAATCGCTTGGCGTCTTCAATGTTCAAAGTTTCATAAAACCAAGACCACTGTAATTGTACTTAAAACTTTTGTAGTGACTCTTAGGTATTGGCACAGATGTAAGAAAAGACCTATGTACGTCATACATCCAGAGAATGCTGATTTAAGTGAGATAGTCTTCTTTCCTTTTCAGTCTCTCAAATATCTGCGAAAATGCGTACTATTTCTTACTGAGGGCTTCGGAACCTAATGACGTGGCTGCTTATTCGGTATTAGCGAGATATTCGTGTTCTATACCTTCTGTCCTACACAATCCAAATCCTCCTCAATACTCTTGTGAAAGCTTTAGGTACTTCGACCTGAGGGGTAAACCATTTGGGCACGCTACAATAGCGGTGATAAGTCCTCTCGTTGAGGAGGGGCTAAAGAGGCATCATGGCGTCCTCACCTTCCGCCTGACGCAGGTGCTCATCGGACACGGTTGTTTCGGGAGTTTCTTGTGTCGGATTCGGTGGGAGGAAATGCTCGGGTGTCACCACTGCGAGGATCGCCCTGAGGACACGGTGGAACACACAGTGGAGATTTGCCCCGCTTGGGCAGAGCTCCACCGTGTCCTCGTAGGGGTGATAGGCGGCGACCTCTCGCTCCCGGCCCTGGTTCAATCCATGGTCCGGAGCGAGGAGACATGGGAAGCAGTCACCTCTTTCTGCGAAGCAGTTATGCAAGCAAAGGAGCTGGCGGGATGCGCGAGGGAGAGGCGGGTCACAGGGTGACTCCCAGCCACCGTAGGCGCGGGCCTGCAGGCTCCGAGCAATGTGTAGCTCGCCGCCCGACTGAAACCAGGCCCGTGTAGACGGCGCGTCGTGTTCCACGCGCGCCTCAAAGAGTGTCAGCATAATTGTCGGGGCCCATAAGCGGGCCGTTGCCTGCCGGGGTTGCTGAATTGTTCAAAAGAGTTACCGCGGCCTCGGAACACGAAGGACATATGATGGAACATGGATGGGTCAGTAAAAGTCTGACACACCCTCCCGCTTCGCCCAGATCGGGAGGCAGTCATTTGTGATTTCCCACCCTTAAAAAAGGGATAAACCATTGCCGCAATGCCACTTCTCTTATCCTTCGTATTCTACATCATACTCCCAGCCGCTATGTTGGCGCTTTTGCTTATATACTGCAGTGTTTCTCTAAAACTCGCCCCCACACTCCTTAGATGAATGCCCTTCTCTTGATCTCATCCAGAGGAAAATATTATTGCGTCTAAATTTTTTGTATTAGTTCGTAATGACATAATATCTTTAATAAATACAACTAGTTAAGCTCGCCTGTGAACATAAACTTTATTATTAGTGTACTAACTACTAAGTTGTTTTGGTATTTAAGAAATAATTTTAAATAAAGAACATAAATTCAATAAGGGGGTGTGGGTAGGTATTATGTATGAATGTCCCAATTAGACACAGAAATATTGTAAACGCCTAAATGATGAGCAAAGAAACGGCCATTTTGCATTTACTAAATGTATTAGTGAGCCCTGTTTTTGACACAAGCCATTAACACAATTACGTACATTTTTAATGTTGCCTACTTATTTAAATGTTCTAACTTAATATCTTTTGTAACCCAAATGCCTAATTTTACACAAAGCGTCATAAACGTTAATTCTGTAATTACGCCGACGTGAACAATGCCAAAGTATTAATTAAGGACATGAATGTTTTATAGCACCTCTAGTCGGGTGGCACGTGGCTCAATTTTCTCAGGAATGACGATTGATATCTCACTAGTTATAAATTACGTTTCCCTACTCAAACACACGAGTACATTTTCGCCATCACCCGACGATATTTTCACATTATGTTCTCGAGGGTCGCTATCTTATAGATTTATCTAGATGGCAAAGGAACTTCTGGAAAAATGTTGTTGCAATTTCGACTGAAAGTCTCGAACTACCATTTTGTCTTGAATCTATACGTTTCAGTACCCACTAACGTGGTGACAGGCAAATTATTAGTAATTTTCGTCATTTTGTTTGTATTTTCGAGATACTTTTTTCATAAAGAATCTTAAAAAGTATCGACAGACGGTTTTTAGGGTTTCGAATATTAGGAGGGGAAACAAGAACCCATTTACAATAATTTGTGTGTCTGTTTGTCGCTGCCAATATTCTCCAAATCTCGCTCAATTTTACCAATTTAGTAAAAAAATATAAATATCTTTGTGTCTTAGTATCGGACGTGTAACGTCAATAAATAGATTTTGGACTATTATAGAAATAAAATGATACTGAACTTTAAAGCTTTCAAACTGTTATTGGTGTCATATGAAATGAAAAGGTTCACTGGGGTGTGTAAATATGTTGGTTTTTTGATAGATAAAACATCCTTTATTGCACACCTGATTCACAATATTGCTCAATATGGTTACAATAGCGGTCTTATCGCTGATAGCGATATCTTCCAGACAACCTTTGGATGGACTTTAAGAACATAAAACAAAGAGGGGAGGGGTAAGTCAGCGTACCTACTTCAAGTATATAACATACACAAAATGTAACTAAAGTAGATAATATATGTACATACTTTATATATACTTATTTACGTATATATACTTATTATATACAACGTGTAACAGAATAAACGCAATTCTTGAAAGTACTTGGTTCAGAATCGGCTTCTGAATCGATTTCCGTCATAAAAAATAGGTGTTAAAGTTTGATCGATAAATCTTTCATTTAACTTAAAATGGAAACACAGTATCATGGCAAATGAATACAATCCTTAATTCAAGGAAATGCGCTCGTGTGCGTGTCAGCCGCTAACATTGCATGAGTGTATGCGTCTGCGTAAGGATATTGTATGACGCACATACGTTTTGCGTTTAGAAAGGATTACTATTGTATAAAAATTGTCTAGGTTTAGAGTCAATTTATTTAATTACGGATGTTGTTTTAAACGTACCTATAATTTAATATTCTAATTGGGGTGTCTGAGGTATTGCGCTTAATCTGTTACACCTTGTATATATAATACAATACGTATAAATCGGTTACAAATGAAATCATAATTGTAGTATCTATAAAATTAAGAAAATTAAATTCATTTTTCATTGTTACAATGATGATAATAAAGAAAATAATGTAACTATGAAAAATAAATTTATTCTTATTCTCATATGTGTTTTAATGTCATAGGGAGAGAAATACAAGGTATAATGATAGGAGTGTATAGAAATGATTGACAACAGAGCTTTTAAAAGCAGCAAGTGACTTTGCTTGTCTAACTGACAACAGCAATGCATTCCACAGGCGACTAGCCTGCACCGTATACGAATAAATCATAAAATTTTGTGGAATGTGCAGGCATTGAAAGTCTCCAATTTTCCGATGATCTCAAATCTCTAGTATGTGTGTCATGAAGGAACTTAAAACGTTCTTTGAGATTTTAAAAGGGTTTGTTGGATTTTTATTATTTATGTATGATCAACTAAGAATTTTTAATAAGAATAGAAATTTAAATGGTCATTCTCCCCTTCCTTTCGCATCAACGGAAATTAATATTTTGAAAAGGTCCGATAGTCTTTTTTTTTCTGAAAGATATTAGGAAATTATATAAGGTGATTATAAATATCAGTCGTTTAAAAGTTACAGGATTACTAGTAACTAGCACTCGTGCGGGGCTTCGCTATCGTGGGCTTTATTACGCTAAAGCATAATCCTTACTCTTTTGCAGTCGGGTTCCAGATACTTCCATACCAAACTTCACCCAAATCCACCAAGTATTTTGGAAGATTAGCGCGTTTAAACAAACAAACAAACTTTTCCGCTTTATACTATTACTAGCAGTTGCTCGCGACGTCGTTCACGTGGGAAGTTTTTCCCGTGTAAATCCCGACTCCGTGGGAATTTCGCAAAATCCCGTCTTAGTGAGCATCTACGTACTAAAAGAAACCCCCATGCAAAATTTGAGAGCCCTACTACTTGTAGTTTCTGAGATTTCGTGATTAATCAGTGAGTGGTATTTCGCTTTTATATACAGGATGGCCCGTTTAGAGTGGTCCAAAGACTTTTTTCAGCTTGAGAGCATCAAGAGTGATGATTTAAAACATACTTTAGTTAAGCGAAAACTTATGGTTTCGTAATTATGATTTTTTTTTATAATCCGAAATTTCAATATTTTTGACACAAAACCACTCTGTTATGAAAAGTACTGGACCGAATCAAATGAAATTTGGTATAAGCATAGTGCAATAATCTAGCTATCGCGCTATAGGTTCATCTAGTGTAAATAATTAGACTGCATTTTTTTATTTGAACTTTTTCTGTAGTTATTTTTAACTTTTCGGAAAAAGCTAGATTTTAGAAAAAAATCTTGTGAAACAAAAATGTACCGCCAAAGTTTTGCTGATACCGCTAAAATATAGGGTTATTATTTACACAAAAAATCATAGTTATCCTTCGATTGCAACATCTTCAAAACAACATCATGTACATTAACACACGAAAATTGAAATGCATGAAAAAATGCAGTCTAATTATTTACACTAGATGAGCCTATAGCGCGATAGGTAGATTATTGCACTATGCTTATACCAAATTTCATTCGATTCGGTCCAGTACTTTTCATAACAGAGTGGTTTTGTATCAAAAATATTGAAAGGAGATGTTTCATTTTCGGCCATCAGATGTACATTTATCGAAAAAGAGGAAAAAATACTACAAATTGGGGAAAAATATTCTCTGGTGAATTTGAGCCTGATTTGTTGTGTACAAAAAATAATAGTTTTTCAATTATTGCCATGTTTTATTCAACATGGCGTCTCGTTTGCTTGCATACTTCATTCGTTCTGAAATCATGTCTCATCAAATCAATGTTACGTAGAAGATAATTAAAAAATGTGTGATATTCATGTAGAGTTAAAAATAAATTACTATTATTCTCTTGTACATATTTTTGAGTAAACATAATTAAGTGTGATAATTTCATGGTTACAAAAATCTTTAGTGTCATTTTTTTATATGTGTTTCTGAACGAAGTCAAAATAACCACTATTGTTATCTTGAAACTCTATCAGTCACTAGTCAGTCAGGTAGGGTTAGGTAGCAACCCCGCTAGGGTTCTGTGGGTTAGTTCTGATAAACAAAAACAAAACAAGGTTAAGTAACCGTCATTTCTACAATCTGTCATGGCTGTCATAACTCTTAGGACAAACGTCAAACATTTCTAATTTTTATTTTGTACATAAAAACCATTAGATATTATGAAAAAAATGTTACTTTATTCTATTCAGGGGTAAATTTCCCAGCTTTGCTGAAATGTACATGTTATGGCCGGAGCCCCATATAAAATGAAACATCTCCTTTCGGGTAATTAAAAACAAAAAACATAATTTCTAAACCATAAGTTTTCGGTTAACTAAAGTATGTTTTATATGATCACTTATGATGCTCTCAAGCTGAAAAAAATCTTTGGACCACTGTAAACGGGCCACCCTGTATATACATAGATTATAATTATATAGATCGAAATATAGTAGCTTAATCCTCCTTGTTCGTAACAATACATTATTATATATACACAACTAAGTAGTAGTAGTAGTAGTAAGGAGTAGTAGTAGGTAGTAAGTAGTAATATAAATACTCGACAATACGAGCGTTGATTGACAAAATGTAAGGGGCTGGACTCATGTATAAAAGTGCACGGTCTGTTTAGGTTCTACTAGTAGGAAATAGAGAAAGATTAGCCTATTAAGCGTCAAAAGTCTAATGGCTAAGGTCGGATTTGTGATCGAGAGATCACGGGGTCGAACACCATCCATTACACTATTGCCGTGAACCCACTCTAGACACAACCATATTTAGCTTAGTTGGAGGGGTTGACAAGATTGCTAGTAACGTCAATTCTGCTCACATTGCTAATCTTTTTAAAAAAATATATATGTATTATTGCTCTTAGATTCTGTAGCTGTGCTTAGATATTAATTATCCAATCAAACGCTAAATGGATTTTATTAAAATTAAGTTTCGAATTTGGTGGCCTGGATTAGTGCATAGTAGTGATGAGTCGTTGACGGTATTTCCGTTAACGAAAGGTTAACGTTGATTTACTTTAATTAACTCGTTAATCAACTAGTTAAATTCGTACCCAACGAGCACATTAGTGGAAATTGCAGCCTATTTTGTTACTTTCGGCTGTAAAATAGCGCTTTAAGGGTTCAAAAAGCAGTTCTAAGTTGCATATCTGCATCCGTAAACGTCTATAGTTATAAAAGTAACTTAAGGTGCTATAAGCTGAATCAAATACTACCCTAGCCTTCACAGTAGTCCACGGTAGAACTCATTTACCACTGACACCTTTATATGAGAGTTACGAAGGTCATTCTGCCACTCACAGCTGTACAGTGGTTTCCATTGTAACTTAGGTTAGGTTATAGTTATAGTAACCACTATTATACTACTATAAGTTTCATTATAGAAATAATAGAAACTCTTCTGCATACTATAGTTACAAAAACATCATCAGTGTAACTAAGGCCTTTAGTAGCAATAGTCATTCCTTGCAGGCTCAATCCATTCGCCATTTTACAGCCGCTTTTGTAACTATCATAAAACATTTAAAAACACTAAACACTAAACAATAAAAATGGATACTAAACGAATAAGTACGTAACTACATCTTATAACCTCAAAAACAAGAAAATAGGAGCTTTTTGTGACTGTGAGTTGCATTAGGGGAACAAAAATCACTGGAAGCGTTAGAAGGGTGAAAATTAGCGCTATGATTCTCTAAAGGGAGTTATTAGAGCTAAAACTGCAGGTTATGACTACATTACAATGACGCCATGATTTTTTAAGAAAACTTATAATTCACTTGCAAAATTGAGTTGATATACATTGGTTTTTCAGTTATATGTGCATTAAATGTACCGGTAAACAATCGGCCACTTGCAAATAGGAAGTTATCGACACGTAAAAATACGGAAATAAAATTTATTCTGTATAACAAATAAAAAATATCACATATCTTTTGTTAATTTTTGAAATATCATAAAAGCGCGTTAAAATTACTCGAAAATTATCTTATATATCTACAGTAAACTGGACAGCGTTTTAAGTATATTTATATATCTTGCTAATACAGAATATAAACTTTCACTTCTTTTTGTTTTATTTTCATGATGGCGACGAAATCACTTTACCAAAATATTACAAGTAATGTCAACTGAAGACATACAATAAAGAACTATAATCAATTCATTCGTTCAAAGTAGTTCAAAATCATTCAAAAGTAGTGCTATGAGAGCTTTAGTATAGCGTTAATAAATCGTTATAGCTTTTAAGGGACCTTTATGCAACCGTTGTGCAGGTTAAATGGAACTTTAGGTTGCATAAAATGGCGCCCAAATAGCGCTAAAGCGGCTGCTTTAAGTCTGTAGTAGACGCTCTAGCGCTTACGTCTATTACCATAAGTAATAATCGGATACGCTCCAAAGCCCTTATGCAGCCCATTTGTGCTAGTTGGGTACGTACTACTAATGTCAACTTGCAACGTAAACCGTTGATTCATTGAACGGTTTTTATTCAACGATTGCGCGTTCAATTTTAGAAACAATTTGGTTCAATTTATATATTGGAAGACGCTTGATTGATGGTTCTACTAAGATGACCTTCCCTTCATACTTTCTCTACAGGCTTAGGATTGACTGAATAGAATACAGTTAGCTATAAACCATATTCTACTCAGGCATATTTATAAGATCATCTGATTCTATGTACACAAATCAATTATTATTTACAATGTTTTTTTTTATAGTTTTGTGTTTTTATATTTGATTGTTGTAGTTGTTTTTTTTTAAGCGAAAAAAATACTTAAAAAAAGACGCAATCATAAAAGACATCATCGCGCGCCTGCGCCGTGGCGCGTTTTATACCAATATAAGTACTATTCTTAAAATAAATTTTCGAAAATCAACTCTTTCATCTGTTACTTAGAGTTCAAATTGTATGATATGACCGTTGCTCGCAATCTATGACCTTATTTTCAACGTAAGTTTTTTAAATTGCTCAGCTCGTTGCGTTTGCGTTCTCATTTATTGAACGGGACGCACGAGTTAATATAATAATCGTAAAATAATATCATAAACGTCGTTGACGAATTCAACTAGTTGATTCATATACAGTTAACTTTAATGCGTTGACAGAAGATAAACGGTTGATTCAACTAGTTCGTTGATTCAACGCTCATCACTAGTGCATAGGATACTTGTTAATCCTGTAGTACTTATAGTTGCGTTGTGATCATATTGAACCCACGTCGCAATAAAAAAAATGCATATCGCAAAAAGAGGGGTGTTATAAGTTTGACGTGTCTGTGTTTGTCTGTGGCATCGTAGCTTCTAGACGAATGGACCAATTATGATGCGGTTTTAAGTTTGCGGTTAGAAAGCTGACGAGATCGTGATGGTTCTTACCTACAATTTATCAAGATCTGTTCAGGTGTTTCAAGGTAGTCAGGGGTTGCTTAATTTTTTTTTTAAATTTTACTTTTGATGCTAGAGTATGTTACATGGAACTGCTTCTATTTACGTATAGAACCCGTATAGGTATACTTCATCTGTACGTGTGTTTGTTATCTAAATCCTCCTAAACAGCTGGATCCATTTGGCTGATATGTTGTGTTTATATTTTCATGGGTTCCTTTGAACACTATTGGACCCGGTAAGTGGCTGTGCAGTCGGTTTTACCGACAGGACGATGTCTGCACGGTCCGCTAGTTATATGCTAGTTATATGTATAACACAAACTTCATAAAAAATGGAAAATTACACGATGCGAACTCATATACGAACAGTTTAGTGCCTTACGGTCAGAGTTAAAAGTACGAACACAGAACGCCTATAAACTATACTGTCTTAGTGTGGAAAGTAACTTAAAGAAAAACCCACGTCAGTTTTGGCAGCATATATCTAGCCTGAGATCAAAGGGTGGCTTCGAACCACATGTTACACACAACGGAGAGTCTACTTCAGGTGTCAAAGCAGCTGAGGCATTTGCTCAGTATTTTGCTAGCGTATTCTTGCCTGACAAACCTAAATTAGACCCAAACAACCTGAGTCTGAGAACTGAGGGTGGTAATATACCCCTTCCGTCTCTAACCCCTAAAGATGTAGGAGATGGGATAGACAAACTTAAACCCTGTAGCTCGATAGGTCCTGACAATGTTCCCGCCTACGTTCTGAAGGGATGTAAGGAAACCCTGGTAACTCCTTTGTGTCATGTCTTTAATCTAGCCCTCCGGTCTGGTGTGTACCCTAGGCAATGGAAACTATCCCGAGTTACACCTATCCCTAAAACTAGTGACAAATTATGTGTGGAAAAATATAGACCCATCGCTGTCCTGCCTACTATGGCAAAAGTTTTTGAACACATGCTACACACGATAATTTATAAACAGATTAACATGTATTTAACAGATGCTCAGCACGGTTTCCGGTCAGGTCGCTCAGTCAACTCGAATCTAATGATTCACGTCGATCTTATATCTAGAGGCTTGGACAATGGAAAGCAAGTGGACGTCGTCTACTTTGATTTCTGCAAAGCCTTTGACAGGGTCGATAATGATATCCTTTTAACTAAATTAGGCAACATTGGTTTCTCTCCAGGTCTACTCAACTTCTTTGCGGACTACTTGCGTGATCGGAGGCAGTTGGTCAGGCATGGATGCTTTGAATCCCAGCCGTACAATACACCTTCAGGTGTGAGTCAGGGATCCGTGTTGGGTCCACCGCTCTTTCTGATCATGATCAACGATCTTGTAAATAATGTCAAATCCGCGAAATGTCTACTTTATGCTGACGATCTGAAGCTAATTATGGAAATACGATCGGCTGAAGATTGTGTTCTCCTACAAAATGACATAGACATCGTTAACCAATGGAGCATTAAGAATAAACTATTCTTCAACACTAGTAAATGTTATATCATGACTTTCGGTAGGAAGTTGCGACCAATAACCTATAATTACACATTAAATGGTCAAGAAATCACTCGTGCCACCAACATAAAGGACTTGGGAGTGACTTTCGACCGTGGTCTGACATTTAGGGATCATGTTTCTGACCTTGCTAAGGAACCATTTAAGCGCTTAGGATTCGTTATGCGTAACGCCCATGATTTCACGAACCCACAAGTTATCAGGCTTCTATACACCACCCTGGTGCGTAGTAAGCTTGAGACTAGCACCTGTGTTTGGAACCCCTACACTGCAAACCAAATCTTGATGCTTGAAAAAGTACAAAAGACCTTTCTCAGATTCCTATTTAAAAAACTGTACCAGTATTACCCTTATATGTACCCTACTAATTATCTCTTGGGAATGTTGGGATTTAATTCTCTTGAGGTAAGAAGAGGCTTCGATCAGCTCACAGTAGCCTTTAAAACTCTACGTGGACAAATTGACTGCCCAGAGCTCCACAATCGTTTCTGTATACTGAATGTCCCCGGTAACTATCTTGGTCGTCGGAGTCAACGTCACAAATTATTCGCGCGGCCACTATGTCATACAGTCGCCAGAGCCCAGTCCCCAATCTGTCGCACCCTTGAGGTGCTCAACGCCCTCCTGATTGAATATCCTGAATGTGATGTGTTTGTTGATGGATGGAGAGAAATTATACGAGTGTGTTTGATGTTTTGCGAGAGAAAGTATGCGAGAGTGTCCACTGTTCCGTGTTAGTTCGGTTCCGTGTTAGTTTCAAAATAATTTGTAATAGTTTGTAATGTATATACTAGTTTATGTGTTTGTTATATGTACCTTTTATTTCTAAGTTAATTAATGTAATTGGTTTTAATCGTTTTAATTAACTATAAATAAATAATAATAATAAATGTAAGAATGCATAGTGTTATTAATAATGGGAAGTTTTATTACGTAGTTATAGTCAGTAAAATTAGCCTGTGTGTTATTCTAGGATGTTAATTATCTATTTACCAAATTTCATTCAAATTCGTTCAGTAGTTTTTGCGTGAAAGAGTAACAAACATCCATACATCTATATCCTCACAAACTTACGTTTATAATGTTAAGAATTAATATAGTTAGATTCTACCAAAGAATATCTGGAAGATGAGACGGTCAGACCACCACTCAACTTCTAAAATTATGTTTATCTACTATATTTTTTATGTACGAGCATAATGAGGTACATTCTATCTATCTACTCGTATCTGAATTTAATTCTCGAGCTTTTGTGTAGACCAAAGGCACTAGAATTTGAAGAAAAACGGGCACGGTGGACGCAGTCGAGACTTTATGTATCACATTTCACACTTGACTTCAGTAACCAAAGAGTCGGACTCCACTTATGACTGGAGAGATGAGGAGTGCGTAATTGGGGTTTAAGAGACCTCTGAAGAGTTTCATACGTTGTATGGTCAAGAAGTCCACGTGTAACGTTGTGTTTTTTGTATAAATTTTTGATGGTTATGATCCTAATCGGGTTAGTTGAAGAGGTCGCTATAGGCGATATATATCCATTGGTAAACTGCGGTATATAATACAACTGACGATACGAGAGTATATAAAGTATATGTAAAATAATTATCGTTTAGGAATTCTATGGTTTTCTTCGTCAGCTCCACATCACTAAATTATAATTTCCGAATACAAATGCTCGACTTCTCGATGTAAATATAGAAAATATAGAAATAAATGAGTTTTCACAATACCTCATGGATCCCATTAGCAGTACTGGATTTGATAAAAATATGATCGATTTACATATCCTTTCAAAATGACGAAGTCCTTAGGTAGGAAACATAAAAACAAAAAGTACCGAATTGAGTACTTTCTCCTTTTTGTGAAGTAGGTTAGACTTAATAAATCTTAGCTTAGTTTATGAGGATGGATGTATGAATGTTTGTTACTCTTTCACGCAAAAACTACTGAACGGATCTGGATGAAATTTGGTAAATAGGTGTTGACATCCTGGAATAACACATAAGCTACTTTTTAGCCCGGAATTCCCACGGTATCGGGACAACCCTCCCACGCAAACGAAATCGCGGGCAGACGCTAGTTATATCTGACAGGCCTAGCGGTCAGTGGTCAGTGGCCCTGACTGCTATGCGAAAGGTCGTGGGTTCGATTCCCACCTAGGACAAATGTTTGTGTGATGAGCACGATCATTTGTTCTTTGTCTGGGTGTAACTTATCTATAATATGTATGTATTTAGAAATGTATATGTATATTTATCAGTTGTCTAGTACTCATACCACAAGCTCTGCTTAGTTTGGGACTAGATGGCGTTGTGTGAAAGTTGTGGAATATTATTATTATTATTAACTTCCAAACTCCGAGCTACTACTGGAAAATTCCTGATAGAAAATCCCAATAACACTTTTTGTTCAACCCGAAAATCGAACCCGAGTTCTCGAGCCCAGCAGTCACGTTTGCAACCATTCGACCAACGAGGCCGTGTAAAATAATATAAGTATTTAGGTTAATTTATTAATATTATAGAAGACAGTAAGGACCAGGTACCTGTGTACACATATCCGTCAGACAAAGTTTGCGCTTACAATTTGAAGCCTCTGCATATTCATACAACCTCTAAAACTTTCTACGGTGCACCGCCACGCGAGTTTCATTGGCATTAAATATATGAAATTGTTAAATATGAGTATGTGGCAAGCTTTTACTTCTCCTTACTTATTTCCTAGTTTCTGGTTCAGCTTTGGCAACTATAACGGGTAGATTACAAACGTTGCTAGGCAGCCTAAGCGAATAAGCGGCAAAGTGCAAGTCAGACTTGCCCCTGTAGGGTTCCCTAGTAGCAAGCATAGACTAACGAAAAATAACTTTGTTTTTCTTAGTAATTAAAATAACAAAATTTTAATTCTCATTCCAACCAATTTTCATTGAAAGTGTTTTTCAGATCTACAGCATGTTTTTTAGATTTTAGACATATATTTTAGCACTTTGGGAGTGCCTATCTTTGTAATTCATACAAACACTATGGAAAACAAAGTTATTTGGCGTAGTCGTAAAAATGTTAATAAGCTAGTTTTAAGAAATTTGTAAGGTTTTTTTTTGTCAAATAAATATACATTATATTAAATTTTTATAGTTACTACGGAATCCTCCATGGGCGAGTCTGACTCGCACTTGGCCAATTACTTTTTTAATCTGGTTTCCGGCCGTTAAATAAGGGTGAAATTATTCTCATGCTTATGATATTTATAAAATCAGCATTTATCCAGTAAAAATGCTTAAATGTAAGAAAAAGGCACACTAAATTAAATTAGTTGTTGCGTCCGTATATTACTTAGTTTAGTTATGACTATATTCTATGCTGCTTCGGTTTATAAGCTCGGACTCATACATATAGCATAAGTCCCAGAATTTCGATGGTATGCGTCATACTCTATGATTACCTTTCCTAAACCGTTTGTAACTTCTTTAATTATACGTGGGCTACGTACCTACTTGATAAATTGTAGCATTTCGTCTCTTCGATTTGTCTTTTGATCACCCAAGTAAGTTTGCATCAGAAGACTATACATTATGCGTGACTAGCTTCTGCCCGCGACTGCCTTTGCGTGGGAGGATTTTCCCGCGTATATCCTGATCCCGTGGTAATTCCAGAATATTTTTTTTTTTTACATAAGTGATAGCCTATGTGTTATTTCAGGATGTGATTTATCTATTTACCAAATTTAATTCAGATCCGTTCAGTATTTTTGGCGTAAAAGAGTAAAAACATCCATACATTCATACATATATACATCCATCCTCGCAAACTTTCGCATTTACGAGTATATTATGCGTGATTTAAATTTGTATCAAACTTTTAACCGCTCAGAATCTCTAAAATCGATGCAAGGCGACCCAGCCACGGGCACCAACACTTAAGAACAAATGGATATGGGAAACTTTAAGCATGAGTTAAGGGTATTCAATTTCTTTAACGACCATCATTTTTGCCGGAGCTCGCTATGAATCTCCAAGATAAGCGTTTAATGGAAATAACAGCTCGCCAAAGAACATTATGGTCATACGCGAACTATCGCCAGGCCATAACCTTAAAAGGGTAATATTTCTGCATAAACAAACTATTTGTTTCTTCTACGTGTTTTTATGAAATCCATTATGCGTATGTTTATGACTTGTGTTTGTAATGTGTAATATATTTTGTATGTTTGAAATAGGTTCAAGTAAGATAAGCATTGCGACGTGAAGACCGTTAGAAAAGGTTTGATTTAGGATGTCATTTTCTTGTCATATGCTTGTACTTAATCATTGCCTACAGCGCTCAGAGAAAATGTATTATTTATACTGATCTAAAATATCTATCATGTTCAAATTATAAAATCTCATAATCAGTCTTTTGCCGTCATATCAATTAGGCCTAAAGTTGGAATGGCCAACTAAATTATATTTTGACTTGACTATGAGAGAGCTCTTTGAATTTTTGAATATTAAAAAAGTCAAAATTTTTAACCGACTTAAAAAAAAGGAGGTTCTCAATTCGTCTTGAACTTTTTTTTTATGTGTGTTACCTCACAACTCGGAGACGGCTGGACCGATTTGAATAATTATTTTTGAGTTTGAATGGGTATAGTTTCTAGTTGGTCTCATTGTTACGAAATCAGGATCTGATGATGGGATCCTGGAGAAATCGAGGGAACTCTTCAAATATTATAGGCACACCTACAACGTTTTGGGTATTTTTTATAGTACCTTGAGCAGTTGCTTCCGAAAAGTACCATTTGGGAATGTTGAACTGATGATGATGACCACAGATGGCCACTGAAACTCTCAAAATTATAAGTATTTCGTGGATTGCGTTTCGATTACTTGAGTACGGATGTTAAACACTTTATGCTCGTCACAATACATATGGTGATGTAGAGCTGATGGTCAAGTACCAGGAGAACTCCTCAAAAATTAACGGCTATGCATCGGGAAAAGCAACATTTTGTAAAAGGTGATAAGTTGTTGACATTATGGCTTTTGTAACTAGATAAATTACAAACCGACCCACTAAAAAAATTTTTAGCAAACAAATAGAACCGACTTCCATATAAAAACACTAAAAAGGCAAAAATAACTTTAATTTCGGAATGCGGTGTCAAAAACGATAATATATACAAAACTAAAGACACCGCTTTCCGAAATTAAAGTTATTTTTTCCTTTGTAGTGTTTTGATATGGAAGTCAGTTCTATTTTTTTTGCCAAAATTTTTTTTTCACGCTTTTTAGTGGGTCGGTTTGTAATTTATCTAGTTACAAAAGCCATAATGTCAACAACTTATCACCTTTTACAAATTATTGCTTTTCCCAATGCATAGCCGTTAGATTTTGAGGAGTTCTCCTGGTACTTGACCATCAGCTCTACATCGCCATATGTATTGTGACGAGCATAAAGTGTTTAATATCCGTACTCAAGTAATCGAATCGCAATCCACGAAATACTTATTATTGAGGAGTTTCAGTGGCCATCTGTGGTCTTCATCATCAGTTCAACTTCCCCAAATGGTACTTTTCGGAAGCAACTGCTCAAGGTACTATAAGAAATACCCAAAACGCTATAGCCTATAATATTTGAAGAGTTCCCTCGATTTCTCCAGGATCCCATCATCAGATCCTGATTTCGTAACAATGGAACCAACTAGAAAGTATACCCATTCAAACGCAAAAAGAATTTTTCAAATCGTTCCAACCGTCTCTGAGTTATGTGTTTAAAAAAAAAAAAAGTTGACGACGAATTGAGAACCTCCTTTTTTTGAAGTCGGTTAAAAAAGCGTGAAAATTTTTTTTTTTAAAAACACTACAAAGGCAAAAATAACTTTAATTTCGGAAGGCGGTGTCTTTAGTTTTGTATATATTTTCGTTTTTGACACCGCATTCCGAAATTAAAGTTATTTTTGCCTTTGTAGTGTTTTTATATGGAAGTCGGTTCTAATTTTTGCCAAAAAAAAAAATTCTGTTCCTATTTCGAAAACAATTCAAAGGTTACATCACTTACGGGTAGCCAATCGACTATACATGCGAGTAATCGCCGTTAGTAGAATTGGCAAAAACAGAATAGAGTCTTGTGTACTGTACCACGAACATATTGGGAAAAACTTCGGTATTGCTTTGGTATTTATAAAAACATGGGTGTTAGTGCATGGAGCGTTTGTTTAGTAAGGATTGCTTTTAAAGATTTGCTCACTAGACAATCTGATTGGTTTTAGAAAACCATTGCTTTTTTTAAATTACGTCTGAACCCGCTCTTGACCCCGATTACACCTGATGGTGTGTTAGATGAGGTCTACGATGGAACAAGCGTGCCCAGTAGATGCCTATTCACTCTTGCCTTACAGGCTGACGGGTCATATGTACGGCTGTTTTTTTTTTTTAAGTTTCGAAGTAATTACGTAATTATTAAGTTACGGGTAGTCAGAAGCTCGAAAAATTAAACAACAGTACCCAGTAACTGGGTACCATGATACCCCTATTAATAATACAGGCAATAGGTAATACAAGCAGTCACTCCATATATAAATTGCCAGTTCTCATCTGGAAGCGCTTAGACTAAAAGCCGACCTCGATATAGTTGGCCAGAGGCAAGGCAGAAGATGATGTGTAAGGAACCTTATAGTTTCGCTAAGCCCATACGTATGTGTTTGACTCAGATATGTATATTAATGGTATTATAGACTTCTTCTTCGTATTATTAATTGCTGAAGGTCGTGTCTCTTATGAGTGCTGCTTCGATAATAATGATGCAGATGCAACATTTCTCCACACCACTTTGTCTTCGGCTTTCCGCAGGGCTGTCGATATGCTATGACCGGTAAAGGTTTTTATTAAGTCAGATCATCGGGTAGGTGAACGACCCTGTCGACGATTTCTATCTGTCTTCGCCACAATGACCAACTTGTCTAAACTGTCGGGTTGTCTTCGAGCGATATGCCAAAAGTAATTTAAAACTTGCTGGTAACAGATGGTAGATAGTCTGGTCTTGATCTTAAGTTGGTCAAGAATGGAGTTGTTGGTTCTTTTTGCGGTCCATGGTATGCGCAACATTCTTCTCTAACACCACATCTCGAAAGAGTCAATATTTCTCCGATCCACTGCGTAAATAGATCATTATTCGGAGCCGTACAGAAATATGGAGAAGACCAACATCTGCACTAGTCTTCTTGGTGGCGTTTGAAATGTGTCTGTTTTGCCATATTTGAGTTAGATTTAGCCAGATTTAGCCATCTGTGTACGTCTCCGAATTGCTTTCTCGCATCCTCCTTGATCAGTAATTATTGAGCCAAAGCATACAAACTCGTTCACAAACTCTAGGCCTGACAGTACCCCTGTGTATTCGAGTTCCCCCGCACGATCAATCACCATAACCTTAGTCTTAGACTTGTTGATTGATAGACCACCATTTCACTAGCGCGTTCCACCCTGCTAAACAGTTCAGCTAGTTCAAACTCAGAGGAAGCAAACAATGTAGTGTCATCCACATATCGCAAGTTTCTGATCTTCTTGCCCCCTACTGAAATACCTCCATCTCACTCTTTTAAGGCTATCCTCATAATAATTATATTCATCATAGATGTTAAAAAGAAGAGGGGATAGGATGCATCCCTGTCTCACTCCTTTTTGAGGTTTGACACTACATTGTTCACTCTATCTAACGAATGATTCACGGTTCTCGTACAAGCTTGCAATCAACGATACCAGGTGGAGAGGAGCCCTCATTTTTCTAAGAATTGTCCACATCCAGTCCCATCTTACACAATCAAAAGCCTTTAAGTAATCAATGAAACAGAGAAGCATTGGCACATAAAATTCGCGACATTTTTCTATCATCTGTCTCATGTTGATAATCTGTTCTCTGGTATCTTGTCTTTTTACAAATCCGGCCTGTTCGCTCGGAATTTGATGACTCAGATAAGACTGCAAGCGTTCGTTGATTATATAGAGCATGATTTTGTTGGCATTTGATATAAGAGCCTCTGTCCAGTAGTTTTCACACGTCATTGTCGACCCTTTTTTGTATAGCGGCTCTAAAAGAGATTCCTTCCAATCCCTTGGCCATTTCCCTGTTTTCCAAAGTTGGTTGCAGTTTCTTCAAAATTCGTATGCCGTTGTCTCCAAGATTTTTCAGTTCCTCAGCAAATAGACTATCTCTTCCGGCTGAATTGTTGGTTTTAAGTTTTCTCAGATTATTTCTCACTTCGGACTCTAGAATTACCGGCTATTGATCTATCTTGGATTGACATCGCTAGTGATCTTCTGTCATTCCCGTACAGTCCCTCACAGTTCTGTCACCATCTTTCTATCACTTGATTTATTTCCGTCAGTAAAAGTTTAATAGCCCAGGTTTTAGGTCTGAACTCTCGAGTTTAGACCTAAAACCTGGGCCTACACCTCTTTTTACTTTTAGGAAAAGATCTCTAGCGTGAATGGTTTGAGCGTGGTCTTCGATTTTCTGGCATATAGAATTCAGGAACTGGTTGTAATCCCTTCAACATAGCCTTTGAACATTTGCTGAAAGAGACAGATACTGGGTTTTTTTGGTAAGTATCACCCCTCAGAAGATCTTTTCTTTATTTAATAGCCCTCCAAGTTTCCTCAGAAATTCATACTTTTCTTGGCGTATCAATATCTTGACGCTGGATCTCCTTACGTGCTTTAAAGATGAGATCTTTCACTGTAGACCAATTGGTGTCAATGTCTTCATTGCTACCCAAGACTAAGTTAGAGGGCTTGGCGTTTAAGCAATCCCTAAAGGCCGAAAGAGTTTGTGCAGACAGTCGACTCTCACGCTTTTTTGTGGATCTCTCACATATCCGTAGTTACATTTTTATTTCAGCCGCCAGGAGTTTATGATCACTGCCGCAGTCAGCTCCGGGGTAAGTTTTTGTGTTATTTATGCAAGATCTCCATCGTTTAGCAACAGTAATAAAATCGATCTGATTCCTAGTCCAGTCTCCCGGCAGTACCCACGTATAAAGTCAACGTGGATGATTTTGGAAGCAGGTGTTCGTGATAGTTAGCAACCTATAAAAATCATCGATTTTAGCTTCTGTCGACTGCGTCGTGGGTGCATACATTACAACGAGATTGAGGCGGCACGGTTTTGTGTTGAGTCTTATCGTGATTATTCGGTCACTAACAGGGTTGTGTGTTTTGGGAGTTAATTTGACCGCGTCTGTAGGCTTTACCCCCAAGACCCTTCACGTGACCTCCAGATGGTGCTAAATGGTCATTAACGCCGATCCAACAGGCGGCGGTTAAATATCCTGTTCCCTCAATTATCCGAGATGGCTACAGGGGCCGTGAGAAATTAAATCACCTCATAACAACCTGACGTAGAAGGCACTGAGAAACCACTACGCTTACAATCCCTAGAGAGCAACGATTGTAAGTAATGCAACGATGTTGGACGACCCTACTGACACTTGGCGCCCATTGATATCCGAGTCAATGGGTGAGAAATATGCAACCGAAGACTCGTCAGGAGTGAGTCATCAGGCTCCTGTTGCAGTAAATGCTTCTGAAGACAAAAACACCTATCCATCCGGCCTAAACATCGAATGTGGAATGTGAGAGGACTAGTGGGAGCTGGCAAGCTCACGATCGTAGAGAGGGAGATGGAAGCGCACAATATTTCAATTTTGGAACTTGGTGAAACGAATATGAAAGGAGCAGGACATTTTAAAACAACTACTGGGAACACAATGTATTTCTCAGGACACAATACACTGAACCGATATGGTGTGGGCTTTATTGTACCCGCCAAACTTAACAACTTCATCACCGGGTACGAAACAGTAAATGAAAGTATCATATCGATTCGAATTAACAGTAGATCACTCCCACTAAACATCATACAAGTATACGCACCCACTGCGCAGTCTCCTAAAATTTAAATTGATAATTTTTATGATCAGTTGCAAGAAACCCACAGTGGAATATCAAGACGTGAAATGCTGATCGTCCAGGGTGACTGAAATGCAAAAGTGGGAGATACAACGAATGAAAATTATATCCGTCACGTGTTAGAGAGTTTTGGACTTGGATGTAGAAATGAAAGAGGGGACAGACTTATCGATTTCTGTATAGGCAACAATCTGACAATTGCTAACACTAGTTTCCAACACCACAAGAGGAGATTGTATACGTGGAAATCACCAAGAGACAACTACCGCAACCAGATTGATTATATCACTACAATGTGTAACAGAATAAACGCAATTCCTGAAAGTAGTTGGTTCAGAATTGGCTTATGAATCGATTTCCGTCAGACGGAAAAATCTTTCATTTAACTTAAAATGGAAACACAGTATCATGACAAAATAATACAATCAAGGAAATGCGTTCATGTGCGTGTCGGCCGCTAACATTGCATGAGTGTATGCGTCTGCGTAAGGATATTGTATGACGCACATACGTTTTGCGTTTAGTAAGGATAACTATTTTATAAAAAAATGTCTAGGTTTGGTTTCAATAATTGCAGCGCTAGAGGAGACTAACGGAACAGAGGATGCTGCATACTGGAGTAATAAAGGTTATTTGATGAATAATGGTATGCTATATCGATTATATCCTGATTCCGAATCTGATGATGCTCAACTTGTGGTACCCAGTTATGAATGGGCAAACGTTCTCAGTGTTTACCATGATGATCCTTTGGCCGGACACTATGGCGCTGAGAATACTTATAAGAATATCTTCTTCTATCGCCAATAGATACTATTGGAGTGGAATGCGTGGCTACGTCGCAAGCTATGTGAAGAATTGTTTAGCGTGCCAACGTTATAAACCTTCTAATCATAAACCGGCTGGATTACTTCAAACCACCACTAGGAGCCAACGATTTGAAGTAGTTTCTTTTGATTTATTTGGACCTCTGCCGCAAACTGAAGATGGGAAGACCTGGATACTAATCGCTGAGGATGTAGCTACCCGATGGGTGGAGCTTTTTACGTTAGCTACCGCCACAGCTGAAAACTGTGCAATGACCCTGATGAACAAAGTTTTTCTAAGATATGGAGTGCCAAGGCGAGTAATAAGCGATAATGGTAAACAGTTCGTGAGTGCTGTAATGCAACAAGTTATGTACAGTCTGAACATAAAACACCAGTATACCCCGTTGTATCACCATGAAGCTAACCTTGTCGAACGTAAGAACCGAGACTTAAAGACACACTTTGCTATAATGGTACAAGTGGGAAAACACAATATGTGGTCAGAGCTGTTGCCGGTGATTCGTTTTGCTATGAATAGTACTAGCGGTTCCACAACAGGTAAAACCCATACGGAATACCTGACGTTTGGAAGAGAAATAAGATCTCCAAGAGATAATGAAGTTGACTTTCGAAACATAGTAATTTCCGAAAATATCATACCAGAGATAACTCCGAAACTTGTGCAATTAGCGGAAACCTTAATCAAGGCAAGAGAAGTGCAAGAAATGAAGGAAGAGTCACGAAAAGCATATGTTGATAAGCATAGGCGTGAACATCCACAGTATCAACCTGGAGACTTAGTACTTATAAACCTACATCTCCTTAGCAAGGGAGCCCAAGGTGTAACCGCAAAATTTGCACCTCGCAGAGATGGGCCATATGTCATCCTTAATAAACATGGTCCTACCTCCTTTAAAGTAGCTTCTCCAAATGATCCCACAAACACAATCGGACTGTATCACGTATCCGTTTTGACTCCATACAAAGGTGGAAGCCAAGAAACAGTTCCAGATCCCGTGCGACCTCTTCGAGGAAGTGGACGTCCTAGAAAGGAGATTGCGAGCAAGCCTTTACCTAGTGTCAAACGAGGACGTGGCCGTCCTAAGAAACAATAACCACCCATTATACAGTCCTTCACGCCGAGACGTCTTTGAGGACTGAGGGGGAGATTGTAACAAACCTTCATACTTAAGATTCATTTAATAGTAGAAGTCATCAACTATGTATATTATAAAAGTACCTTCGACCGCTACTAGATGGCGCTGTGCATTTACGTCACGTTTCTGTAACTCGCGGTTAAGATTCTGCGCTAGTGAATGACCCTCGAACTAAATATTGTAATCAATTAAGCTAAAACCCAACCAGGGGGGTGAAACTCCCGAAGAAACTTCAGACACAAAATTTGCCAAAAAAACTAATGACATCTTATGTCTGGGGTCAACTTAGTTTTGTACGTAATGCGTTTGTTTGGCTAATAGATGGCAGCAGGTACGATATATTTATACATATATGATAATCAAAATTAATAAAAAAATATTATTTGTATCGAAAAATTCATAAAACATTATTTAATGTATTTAGGCACCTAATTCACTAAATCACTAAATTAAATGGCATTATAATTTTACTGCATCATAGACTCTATACATCTAGCTTGTTTATGAAAAAGAAAGAAAAAAGAAAAATATAAAACTGTCAAAAACAGTTTGACAAATTTCGATTAATTAATAAATTAACAGAAAAACATGTGATGAGTAATAAAATCCCTAAAATGAAGGTAAAATATGCAGCACAAGTGTTCAGCCAGAGGGTGTCTAGCGCTTTACGTTTTTTATCGAGTTAGTATGTTTATAATTTCCAATATTTGCATCATTATTGTTACCTAGCAAATTTTGCAAATGTCATTAATGTAATGGACGCCGAGCTAAATGTACTTAGAATAAGTTTTAGCATAAGTAGGATAGTTAAAATCAGTATAGGTTAGGTCAATATGAAAGTAGGAAATAGGAATATGTACGTAGGTAAATGAAACACATGTTAAAATCGTTATAATTCATCATACCTATTGTAAGAGAAACTCCGAGAAAGTTTCAATGTACCAAGGCCGACAGGTCGGAACCTGTCGGAAAAGAGAAAGTTTTGTGCGTAAACAACTTCAAGGTCACGACAAGCGATTCTTGCTTGCTATTAGTAGATTTCCAAAAACATATCGTGACCCCCACACGAGTTCGACTCTCGTGCCAAGGGATATAAGACGGCAGGATTTTTCGAATAATCGTAGTATCCAACCATCCGGACAAGAAGAAACACCTGAAGTGAAATAAGTAGTAAACAGTGAAATAAGTAGTTCAAAGTAGTGAAAGTAAACAGTGAAAAAGTAGTGAAAAGTAAACAGTGAAATAAATAGTCCAAGTAAATAGTTTAAAGTGTATAAGTACTGAAACGTTATGAAAGTGTAAAGAACAATCAAGAATTAAGACTTTATAGTGAACATTAAATGTATATAAACTAGTATAAGTAGACATTAAGTGAATTTATGAAGATAAAATAAATCAGTGTTTGAAGATTGAGTTTTATTGCAAGAGCTATCGACGTATGTCGAATTGAACACATAAATACAGTCCACACCCATAACAATTAACCAACATTAATATTTTGTTTCAGAACACAACATTCTGCCCAAAGAGTGCAGAGATTTCCTGTTATTATTTGATAAGCTCTTCGAATCATTTAATGGTCATTCTTACAAGGGGTCATCAAAAATAAAGCAGTGCTTAAAAAATAACTCGCTCCATTTCCAATTGTGGTATAATTTGTTGCCTATTTTAGACTCAGTTTGAATCAGTAGTTCGAAAAAATGATTTCATGTTGATTAAGTATGAACCGATTCCATCGGTAAAAAATTGGATACATAATATAAAAATATTTATTGAATTATGGCAATATTTAAATGTAAATTATGGTGTGAAAAATCTATTAACTAGAAATTTTAAGCAGGATCCCTTAGATTTTTTTTAGTGCTGTTAGGAGTAATGGTGTGCGTTATATTAATCCCAATTGTAATCAGTTCATGTGTGCATATAAAACTTTGCTGATTAATAATTTTGATTCTGTACATTCTGTAAGAGCTAATTGTGAGAACGATTGTAATAAATCATTTCAATCAATGGTAAATCTGCTTTGTAATAAACCTAATTATAAAGAGAATAATGATATTGATGCTTTATTAACTACAATGAGCAATTATTATAAAAAATAATGTTTCATTGATTTATAATGAATCCAAAAAATCACAAATATTAAAAATAATTAAATCCATCTTCACCGTGTTTTAATTTTTGCCAGCCTCTAAAATCTAATCTTTAGATTTTGGAAGTATTAGATTGATTGAAATAAATATTCTAAAATCAAAGATTTAATCTTTTGTCGATTAGAATATTTATTTCAATCAATCTAGTACTTCTAAAATCTTTAAAATAAGAAAATATTATTAACATGTCAGGTAGACGCCACCTATCGGATTTTTTCGGTACTAAACTACCGTTACGCTACCTGGCGATCAGGGTCAAAAACTCAATTTTCGAATCATAGAGTGGCGCATCTATCTCAGTATTTATAGTATGTATCATCTATGAACCCAACTAGCAGCGAGGTGCATCTGTGGATCTGGTCCTATTTGGAAAGGTCTCACAGGACTCCCCTGATAGTTGGTCTATAGTAAGATCCTTAGGGAACATATATTTTTGGATAAGAGGACTGCGTTTCCTCCGCCTTCTTCAAAGTCGACTTGGCCGTGTGGAATTGCGCCTATATTGTACTACCCTATCTTACCGGCTTCAATTGTAAAGCTTTGTCACTGAAATAAACGCCTGAAAACTCGACGTGTTTCCTTCCTACGTGTGACGTCAACAGCAACTACTCCTACAACTTTAATATTGTAGGTATTTTGAAATGATAAAATAGTACGAAAGGTCAATTTGTCTTTAATTTAATATTTTAAGTTACAATAACATTCACTTAATCACAAAAAATCAAGAAAAAGCGAAAGTGATTGAATCTTCATTCAACCATTTTCTTCCCATGATGAGCCAAAATCGTCAGTTGAGCTATCGTCACCTGTAAATATAGTTATTTCATTTTCAATTTTATTATTACGTCCTCTTTGTCAAAATCTCCCTTTATTATTCTTCAGTTTAAAGATCAATACACAATATTTAATCACTATTAAAATCGAATGAAGCAGGTAAATATCAGTAATTAATTGGCTACAACACTAGTATTTAAAAAAATAAAGACTGAGGACGTAACTGTTTTTCAGACGTTTCCTAATAATTAGTAATTACTATAAAGTAAACGCGAAAAGAATACTTGCAATATGTATATTCTATCATCTTATTTAACGCGCCAAAACAATATGTGTATTTTTTTTTACACTTTCTGTAATTAATTATTTTATTGTTTCTTTCAGTTGCGTTCTAAGTTACATTCTAGGGTCTTTCTTAACGACTATCGCAACCGACGGCCGGGCACGCCGCAATTGCGGCGGTAAGACCCCTCTTTGAGGAGTGGCTAGATCGGCGTCACGGCGTCCTGACCTGCCGCATGACGCAGGTCCTCACCGGACACGGAAGTTTCGGGAGGTACCTGTGTCTGATGGGAAAGGAGGAAACGCCTGGGTGTCACCACTGCGAGGGTCGCCCTGAGGACACCGTAGAGCACACGGTGCAAGACTGCCCCGCCTGGGCAGAGCACCGACGTGTCCTCACGGCGGCGATAGGAGGACAGCGTGTAAAGGGCAACTCGCTGTCCGACCATGGACCATGCCCGGGTCGACGGCGCGTCGTGTTCCACGCGCACCTCAAAGAGCGTCAGCAACATGACGAGGCCCCCTCTGCAGAGGGTCGAAGCCTGCCGGGGTCGTGGGACTCATCCCGTTACCGTGGCCCCGGTACGTAAAGGGTTATCGAAGGAACACCGTGGATTTTAGTCAGTAAAAGTCTGACAGTCCCTCCCACCCTGCCCGGGGTGGGAGGACTTATTTGATAATTTTACCACGTTAAAAAAAAGGGTCTTTCTTAAATGGCAAAACGGGCTTTTTATATTTTGACAACTTTAAATCTTTTCATTTCATCGGCTATAACGGGCGCCGCTGCAAAGTTATGTTGCACTTTTATGCGGCTTCGCGTCGTCTTGGCCAAAGGTTGAAACAAATAAGAAAAAAAATTGTTTTATATAATGTTACAAGTTGATTTAATGACATATTTTTAACTTACCGGTGATATGAAATGTTATAAATTTTTTTTATTGTGCTTTTTGTCGTATTTCACGCAACTCTTCACGACACCACTCGGAATTTTTGCTTGTAAAACTTACGACCGCTCCCAAAGATGCCGATCGCGTTCTAGTTCACTTCGATAAAGGTGTTCGGAGTTGGGCTAAGATAGAGATAAGGGGTGAGATAAGAAATGAAAGTCAGTTTAAGATTAATAAATTCACTGTATTGTCTGTTTCCACAAATATAAGATTAAGATTAATTTATACTAGGATGAATGGTGAACGGTATGGGATTATGAGTCACGCGCACGGTATGTCGCCGAATTACATACTGAAATATTGCGGTGTAAGTGCAATAATATAAATGATGGAAACATACTGAGCGGGTGGCGCAATAATGATGACCCAGGTAAACGTACTGTACGGTGGTTGACCCGTATATGCTCCCGGGGGCAAAGATAGGGATTAGTAAGATAAAGATGGAGGACGAGGCCCTATCTTCTGTTTGCAAATACTCGCTAGATTTAATAAGATATTTGGGATCACTTTTCACGTATTGGCTAAATTTACCTTTTTCCCTAAGATCACAACACTCACTTACTGCACTTTTCACTTTGACTAAAGATTGCCTTTTTTCCCTAACCGCACTACACTCACTTATAACACTCTCATTTCCGGGATGTGAGGAGATCGCAGTAGACGCCTCTCCAGCAGGCACCGAGGATTTTCTCGACGTGTTGACCGCCTGTGGCGCCGCCAAAAGTATACCGCTGCAGTTATCAGGATTCCAAAGATTAGAGCATACAAGACGCTATAAAGATGTACGTCGTGATAGGATATTTTATGACTCCGAGGTTCTGTTTGTTTCATGATTTCAATTTTTTTCTGTATATCTTCAAATTGTCGCAATATTTCAGAATTATTAGGATTAATTTCAGGAGATTCAGGGATACATATGTTGAATATATGATTAATAGGTGATATTTGTGGCACAATAATTCATGCACCAATACTCATTGTGCTAGACAGCCTTTTATTAGAATGGACAACGAAATTGTCCGTCTTTATCATACTACCTTCCTCCACATTCAACAGACCTGCATTCATCAATTTAACGGCGCTAATTTCGCCATCACAGAAAAGTTTAAAGTTGCGTTCATTGCAACAAAAATAATAATATTTATTATTAGCTGTTAATTTCTTCCAAATGTTTTTGCAAGGTGTTCTAATAGTTTCACAGGTTCTTGTGTGTGGGATCGTTTCACACAAGCTGTCATCATTTAAAATATTTATAGGGTTTTTTGAATGACATAAAATCATCCTAGGATTTTGTCTTATACAAGACTGGAGATCAGCATCAGTAAGGGTTACGTATGAGTCTTTTCTGAGATTAATGGCAGCAAAACTTGAGATAACTTTCACTTGTATCATGTCGTGGTTCAATAATCGTGGGCCTGGAATGAGGTTAAAGATTTCGTAAAGGTCTCTTTCGATGAGAGGTATTCTTATTTCAATGATCAAGTACTTACTACTTAGTCCGCACTTTTATCAAGCTGTTGAGATCCTTGAGATTCAAATGGTTGACAGGAAGTGCCATGTCTTTGGGGATATTTGCTGATATAGAACTTAATTCCGTTCTCAGCTGTTTAGGAGATATCAGATGGAAGTCCAACTTTCCATTGTAAATATTGGTTCACCATTTATCCATCCTAGTACAGCCGTGGAATCTACCCAGCCATAAGCTTGGATTTTGAGATCAGATAGGGATGAGATTATTTTGGTCATAAGTTTTGATAATAAAAGAGCTCCATCCACTAAGTTCCAAGCGAGGTATAGATTGAGACTTTTTCAGAGGTACCACTTTAGATTTTCCAGCAACAAGGGTTACGTATGTTTTGTGGTTTCTTGTAATTTTACAATAAACAACACAAGCGTAGGCCTTTGTGCTGTAGGTGACAGTCGCTAGCTGATATTCTTGCAATGGTTGGGATCGATGATTTCTCCAAATAATTTTCTGGAACTTTTGATGATGAGCCAAATGTTACGGAACATCTTTTCAATATCGGCCGTAAATGCGTATTTAAACTGTCTCCATTTCAGGATGAGACTTAAGAGGTCCTGCTGCAGGTTCGGCCCCCTGCATATAAGATCATTGAGGCTGTGAACTGATGAGGTTTTGGCAGAGGCATTAAAAACAACTCGTAATTTTGTAGTTAATGACTCAGCTCGAAGTACGCCATGATGCGAAAGGTAGCAATCTGGGGTTACGTTGACATTTGTCGCAACGAGGATCATATGTCCGAGCTCTAAGTACTCGGACATAAACAGTTTATAATCACTTGCCAGGTCGGGTTGCTTAATTAATTTCCTTTCTATTTGAAGGAATTGCGCAATGGATTTATTTTTAGATTCACCCAACTTTTCTTCAAAATTTTCTTTAAAAGGTATTTTCACGACATAGCTGCCGTCTTCGCGCATTGAGGTTGAGGATTGAAAGAAGTCAATGCAAGCTTGATCTTCTTGAGATATTGATAAGGGTTCGCGAATATCCTCCATCTCCCAGAACTGTTGGATATCGGTGACATTGCACTGAAATGTTTTACAATTACCGCTTAGGATCCATCCCAATTGTGTCTGCTGGGCAATGGGTAACATTCCCTCGGAACGGCAGATACCATCCAATAGGATTTGGGAATAAACGTCAGCGCCGAATAAGATATCAACTGGCCTACTTTTGTAAAATTCAGGATCAGCTAGGGTTATTTGGTTAAGGGTTGGCCAGTTGGGTTTAGTGAAGGTATGACTAGGCAAATTCTTGACTAGTCTTTTCATTATAAATACGTCGGATTCGAAGGTGAAGTCATTAATTAACGACATACACTTAATAGAGATCATGCCCTTACAGCTCTTTTCATTGTTTCCGATTCCAGAGACAAGTCCAGTACATTTTTGCCGACGCAGATTTAGAAGCTGTGCGGCTCTACTGAACAGTAATGATTGAGGTCTGAGATCCCTGATCTAAAAGAGCTCTCATTCTTTCGTAAGATCCGTCAGCTGCTTGAACCTTGATAATTGCTGTCGCGAGGAGTATTTCTGTAGGATCATTTTGCATAGATACTAAGGTGTTCATATCTTGCTGAGGTGGAGATTTCGTAATAGTGGCCGTATTCGGCCCCGATTGCGCACGCGACGCATCCGATGTAGCATTTCTTGACGTAAAACATTCATGTAGCATCGTATTGTGGTATTTATTGCTGAAACACTTTACACTTTATTTCTGAAAGGCATTTTCTACCTTCGTGATAGTGCAAGCAGTTGACACAAAGGTTCAAATTTGCAATTGCGTTTCTACGAGCCGATGGATGCATTTGCCAGCTTTTGGCAATTTTGAATGCGATGATCGCTTGCGTTGCGAATGCCACACTGTTTTCGTCTTTCGTTATTTTTCCAATTGGACTTTGAATAAATACGCATGCGATCGATCACCAAATGACAGAAAATTCATATGGTTGTTATGAAATTCCGTAAAAGATTGTTCTACGGTTTTTAATCGTCGACGAAGATAGTCCGATATCTTCCGCTCTGCTCCATCTTTCTTAAAGTTGGAGTTGAGTTTATCCACTGCTTCAATGATCTGCTGTTGAGTAGCTAAAAGGTCTTCCATTTTAGCCATTATTAGGATAAGAAAAAAACTGCCTTACTTGTATTCCGGGATAGCTCAGTAACGGAGTTCAAAAGCTGTGCAAGACAAACCGGAGCTGATAGATTCTGTTGCGCCTTCCTAGGCACAGAGTTCACAGGATCGAGGAGGTGAGATGACGTAGAGATTTTCTCGACACGGAGGTCACAGGATCAACAAGATGAGATGAGTGGCGCCCTCCTGGGCACTGGGATCGAATAAAGTCGCGAGATGAAATAATGTGGCGCCTTCCTAGGCGCCAGGATTGACCAGGAACATGAGATGAAACAAAGTGGCGCCTTTCTAGGCACCGGGATTGACCAGGATCACGAGATGAAACAAAGGGGCGCCTTCCTAGGCACCGGGATTGATCAGGATCACGAGATGAAACAAAGTGGCGCCTTCCTAGGCACCGGAATTGACCAGGATCACGAGATTAGACACACTGTATTTTCCAAAGGTATCTAATTGCGTATAACGAAACCGGTAAAACGCACACACAAAGAACAAAGCACAAAGTTTTGCACACGCGTTTCGGTCCCGCTAACGTGCTCGAAGGACCAATGTTCGGGGTTGGGCTAAGATAGAGATAAGGGGTGAGATAAGAGATGAAAGTCAGTTTAAGATTAATAAATTCACTGTATGGTCTGTTTCCACAAATATAAGATTATGATAAATTTATACTAGGATGAATGGTGAACGGTATGGGATTATGAGTCACGCGCACGGTATGTCGCCGAATTACGTACTGAACTATTGCGGTGTAAGTGCAATAATATAAATGATGGAAACATACTGAGCGGGTGGCGCAATAATGATGACCCGGGTAAACGTACTGTACGGTGGTTGACCCGTACAAAAGGGAAGACCACTTTGGGACCAAGTTCGAGGCGTAATTATAACATGCGGTCCGCCCAGTCCTTACGCATAATATATATACAATAAGTCAATAAGTCTATTTGTTATCACATCGACAAATTAAAACATGAGTTGCTCTGTAAAATAAAGTTATTATTTTCACTTTCATATTTTTCGATAAAGACACTAATTACATTATCCTAAAGCTACAAATAAGTACTACCTGTAAAATAAAGAAACGACATTTAAAGATTATTTGCCGATCTTTATCCAATAAAGAATTTTAAATTATTTTTCCTATATATCCATCACTCAAAACTCAAATGTCAGCCATAAAAAGTAACTGGCACCATCATTCAAACATAAAGGGATCCTAGACATCTCTAGGTACTTTACACCTAAAATTTCCAGCTGGTAAGATAATTGTTCTCTACCGATAATGTCCAATTTCCCTGGTTCAAGTGTGCCTCGTACCTTCCATGTACCTATTCTTATTTTTTTGCGAAGTTGTGGAAGTTTTTTGAGTTGCATGATATTGGTTTTGGTGTTGTCACCAAAAGCATGTTGTACACACTGAGCCTGATGAGTCGCTACAGTAGAACCAGTAGCACACTTCACACCATGCGACCTGGACTCGACATGGCATCGGGTGGTAACCGGATTGCATGCCATCGTACTCTCGCTTTCGTGCATTTTTCATAAAAGGTTTTCTGGGAAATATAGTGCAGTGGCTTCCCCTTTCCTTCTGTACCGCAGTGATGTTATATAGTTAATCAAAACGCCCTGCTGCCAGCGTCTGACATCCAGATTGAGTTACTTATTAGATCCGGACCCACTAACCTAAAATCGGGACTATGGTACTTATATTTCTACCACGCACTACCATAATTATCTATACCTGAGTTAACTTTTTATTTCATTTTTCATTTAACAAGTAAACTTCAGCAACTGTTGATAGGAGGCTCCTTTTAAGCAAATAAATTGGAGTTAGGAGCACCCGCTCTTCCATAAATAACATTTTTTAAGCTAAAATGGTCACTAATAGTACCCTATCATTAGAACGGATCATGATCATCCGTGATCATGGCGCTTGCGACAGTGCAAAAATATCGGAAACTTGAAACTATAAATATACATATTAAATATCCCGTTTTAAGTTCTAATGATACATATCATTTGCTTGTTTTGTCCGAAAGATTTCTATTTAGTATTTATTGCTCACTCCCTGCATACAATTTTATTTAATAAGAATTTTGTGTAAATAAATAGACCGTACTAGCACTAATACCGTTTTAAATGCTAAAATGTGGTTTTGTAGTCTAATTTAAGACTGTCGTATACTAAAAATAAGCATTTAAAGTCCCTCTAAAGCGGTTCAGTGTATTTCGTATTACGGTCTGTTTACAAACAAACAAACTTAAGGAGAGCCCGAATTGAACAAATAATAATAAATATCAAACGTTTATTTAGAAATTCTCGGGATTGCCTTGACACAAAGATTACGTGTTCTTTTATAATTTTTATCAAGGGAACATTAGTGAACATTCTTTGAAAAATATCGCACAAATATATCGTTAATTACGGAACTTAAAGACCTGTGTTTTTTTTTTTGGTTTTAAGTAGCAGGTTCTTAGTTCTCAGTTCTTTATTAAAGAGGATTGATGATAACATATTGAAATTATGTTTTTCTTAGTTGAGTGTTGCGTAGACTTACTACACGTTTGTAGGCACATAGCATATGCGCCAATGTCGGTGTATATGTAAGCCAGGGACCGCCGGAAAAATGAGGTTTAATTTAATATATATTTTGTTACTTACGTAGTGAAGTAGGACATAAGTCAACTGAATGCACCAAGAAAGCTGACACGCCGAAATGCGCTACTTGCACACGCTTTAAAAACCTAGTGACCACAAAACAGGTGACGCGGATTGCCCAGCTAGGAAAATTGCTGAACTGCGATACATTAACTCCGTTGATTATGTGGGCGCCTAGTGCGTCATACGCACACCTAAGACTGAACATTGGTACCATTTATTGCTGACTCAAGAATAGTGCGCTAACATACTGTCATTTATATTTGTTAAAGTAATTATCGATCGTATATTTGATTGCCTATTTATGTAATAACACTCTAACTTTAGAAATGCTGACACAATCATAACAACAACGAGCTATTTTCAGTGTGTAATTTCAGCGTCTAATTAAATTAGGTTTAGAATAATAAATTTTTATTTTAAGTCTATTAAAAATTAAGTATTGTTAAGAATTCTGTTGACCAATTGGAAATAGAACCCATGTCGCCTGTGATACAGGTTTTAATTAACCTAGTACAGGCATCAAACATTGTATTACCTACATTATTTCTAAGAGTTACTTTGTAATTTCTGAATTTTACTTTTTGAATAAATATACTTATACTTATACTAATTGATGAATCAGGGACAACGTCCCGCTTCAATAGTGATATAGTGTTTCGTTTCTTCAAGTAGGTGGCAATTAGCAATGTAAGCAACAAAATTTTCTTTTAGATTAACAGCTTATTTATTGTATTACTGTAGCAGAATACTGCTGCCTCAACTATGATTCTTTATCCAGAACAAGCATTGGTTATTTACTGACATTTGTAATCCTGTTTACAGTTGCATTTCTCAAAAAAAGTTTTTATCATCAGTTTGTTGTCATAGAAAAAACAAAAACATGTTCAAACGCAACTAAAAGGATTTCAGAGTAAACAATGTCGAATCAACAAGATGAATTTATCTAAAGGGAAATCTCTTCAGCGAAAAGCAAACACGTCTCGAGCAAAAGACTACGGAGGGATGAGTGATTCACTGGGCTAGAAAATGTTAGTTGATTTTTGAATTTCACACTTGAATACCCGCTTTAACGTGGGGACGGCGCGATTGTGTTTACCATGTTCTCGCGTGATCATCCACAACAAAAAAACATTCGAGGAATATATTTTTAACAATACAACGAAACAACCCTTTTATTCAGGTAAATGCTTTCAAATGTGTAGATATGAAACAAATGCTGGATGATCAAACGCTTCGTGAACAAGCGACGCATACGTAATGATACCTTTAATGTTTACTCGAACATAAGTAGCGTTTTCCTACTTATGTTTCAGTAAGTACCCAGACGGGATTTTTATTTAAACATAATAATTAATTCAAAAGGAAAGTGTTAAGTGTTTGATGTTAACAAAAGCTCTTTTCACATTATTTAATATCTGAAGGGTATTTATTCCTTTTGGAAGCTCGTTACGAAATAACAACTGGTGCTGGTCTTCAAGATTAAGCAACACTTGCTGAGGTGAGACGGTGGATGGGTGAGCTGTTAATATACCGAGACTTCGCTGTCTCGGAAAACACATTACGTTGTTGGCTCCGGTTGTGATTTGCAATTTTTTAATCGTCGTTACGGGTACTCAGAAGCCGGAACATCTGGCATCAGCCAGGAGTACCGAATTAAGCCGTTTAAGCAGATTGGCTTTATTTTTTAATAAACGCTAGATATGTCTCTTGTGTCCTGAGTGCGTTTGCAAACATTTAATTTAACATTGCCAAACACCCAGATCTATAACTACTATCTGTAGGTCATGCTAACAGTTGTTCTGAGTGGGAATCGAACCGGTGACACGCATCGTAGCAGCCAATCGCTCAATCACTGTACCAATCATGTCTTCGAGTTGAAGGGTGCCCCATGAAATGTTGGTTTTAAGTAATAAACAAAAACAATTTCATTTTAGTTTACAAGTGCGATACTTAATGCTGACATTAATATTAATTTTGTGTCTCTAAACATGGTAAGTGTTACGGCATGTTACAAATCTTTCTGCACTTTGGCATCAAACCAAAAAACTTAGTATTTTGCGTTAAAGATGGCATATTATAACTGAGAGCTCATAAACATAACGACTTAAGTGGTGTTTTAACAAAAGCAAAATACCTACATTGTTGTTACAGTTAGCACCCGCTATTAAAGGTGGAGAGAAAAAAGCGGATAATTGGAGTAAAGCCAATTTCTGTGGATGACAGGAAACTTTGTTAAATGTTATAACAGCGGAATTTATGATTAGAAGTTGCAGTACTGCAGCAGGCTTCCGACTGTTCCAACTTCAGAATTCAATTAGGTACCGACGATTATGGAACTCTTTTTTTATTCATGGTTACATTATTCTGAAACTTCGTGGCTGTCAAATCTTTATCTGAAGGCCCCATAATCTTTTTGCATATTTTTTCATTGCTTAATGAAATTTTAGTGATATTATTCCATCCTGACGCAAAGTTAAGTTTAAAAAATATTGGAACTTGTTCCTTGTTTAGGTATTCCTTGTTTACAAAGCTGGGCTACGTTACTTATTTTCGACTTGCATCCGAATAAACTTAAATCCAAATTAACGAAATAAAATATACCTAATTATTTAATGTCCTATATTATTACTACTATGTCCTTTTTTATGTAGTCTTTCTTATTGTTACTAAATACTGCTTTGCCTATCTTTTGCTATCGGCTTAGCGGAACTTAGCTCACTGGATTGTGGACGTCATAGATAGATAGATAGATATACTCTTTATTGTACACAATAACAATTAAATGAGGACTTAAAAACTACAAAGGGTGTTACAATGGGCGGTCTAACCGCTAAAAGCGAACTTTTACAGACAACCTTTGGATGGATTTGAGACAGCAGGACAAAATAAATACGCAGGTAGTCCATTGTGTACTATTCACTTATATACAATAAACAAGTAATAACCTACATACTCAATACACAAATACATATATGTATATAGATAAAAAAACAAAGATGAGATATATAAAAAAAGTAACAAATTAAAGAGAGAGATAGAGATCTTTTACCATGTTTTTGAAAGAAAGAAGGGTTTGTGCTTGTCTTACTGACACGGGAAGAGTATTCCACAGTCGTACTGCTTGAGCTGCGATCAACGACTTACCGAAGAAATTGGTGGAGTGACTCGGTACCTCTAGCCTCAAGTTTTCCGATGACCTCAGAAATTTGGCATGTGTAACATGGAGGAACTTGAAACGTTCTTTAAGAAATACAGACATTCCATGTAAAATATTTTGATCATCACCTGAATCCGTCTAGAACATGAGCCTACCTAAAAAAAGGTACGTGTAAGATTAGGCATATTGAATGACATATACGAGTAAATTACTAGCCGTTGCTCGCTTCAAGCTTTTCTCGTGATAAACATTAACCTTAATGTTAGTCCCAACAATAATCTAACTCTGTTCCAAGTTTCTTCCAGATCCGTTCAGCTATTTTCGTACTATTGGGTAACAAACATCTATACATTCATCAAACCAACCATCAAGTAAAGTATTTTCTAAACATATTTCAGGAGCTCCGTTCCATAAACTATGTTCCTGAACATATGAAGGTTAAAGCAAGTTATTCAAACTGCAATCAACATGCCCATTAGGATATTTGGTGCGGTCAAGTCGAGCACTTGACCGCTACCAAATATCCTAAAGATTGAGGTAGGAAACCCTAAATTGAAGTGAAGTTTTCTCATTAATTTGATTACGTCGATCCCAGGGCCCGACCCGTGTCACAAGTTACTTCATTAGTTACGCAACTTGCTGAAAGTAATCCGACCGAATTAGGTTTTGTAAGACACGAATCATCTAAATTATACCGACGTTAGCATACTTTTTACGTGCCACATACCTAATTGTAACGAACATTCTCTGTGCCCCGAGCTTACATGCGAGATTTGTTTATTATAAATTAGCGGCCATTAATAAGGGAAGGGCAGGGGCTACACTTTCGTGTCGTTTTAACCAAAATATGCTGCGATATGCAAACTAGACGATTCATAAAATTAGAATTTAAAATCAAAGCTCCATTTCAGAGGTGTTTTTGTCTGTGAACAGCGCGACACAGAGCACGTAAGTTACGCCGAATATTTATGTTGGGTGATGCCACCTACAGGCCCACGCTCGTATTTACCGCCAAGATCTCGTTTACTGCACTCTCATATTTGCATTTTAGATGTAATATTTTTGTTTACAATATTTTATGTTCCAAACAATTCAAGTGGATCGCTTTTCGAATAAGCTGCATGGGTTTAATGTTGTCCATGATTATACTTTATAATATTCAGATTAGGACTGAATATTTATAGGAACACATCAAAAGGGAAAGAATCCTCAGGTGGCATATGTAGGGCGTTCTCGAGTAAGTCTCGGTAAACAGCGGTCAGTTTAAAAAGGCGTGAGTATCGTTTCCACGTGATTTATTTGCCGATAATACTTAATTACAGTCCGGGGCTCGTAGAATGCGATGAAGATTGCATGGGACGTATTATCCTCGCAAAGAACATTACGGGACAGGCCAAGCCCGAGTTTAATTGATCTAGGCAGGATGATGGATTGTTGGCAGTAGATGCGGTGGGGTACGGGTTGGCTACGGGTGGTTTGCGGTGGATAAAGACGAATCTGAGTGCCGCTTCCACCAAGACGCTCTTGGGGTTAACTATCGTAGGTACAAGTATCATATACATTTATGTAGTAGCGTTAATATACTTATGTATTAAACAGATTGTTATTTATTTATAGGATTAGTCAAAGCCATTGTAATTTATAGGTTATGTTAAAAGTCGTGGGTTAGTTATAATATTTATATCAATTTAAATAAAATAATATAATAACAATAAATAATTATTTAGATGGATGTTTGAACATCACACAAACTGTTATCGGTACAAATATAAGTAATTCGTTAATAAAGACGGTAACTTCAAGTGTGACATGTTGGATAGTCACGAAATATGATACAGGTTACTTCGGTTGTTTCTGTATTATGTTTACAATGAATTAATTTACATTTGGGTTAACGAGCCCATGTCTTAGTAATAGGCAATTAGGTATGTTCTCATAGTTAAGAGCCTTGTGCCTATTTGATACGTGTACCTACTATATACTTGTCTGTCAGAATTTAACTCCATTAGTGTAGAATAGGAGCTTGTAGCTAGATAATAACAGACGCATGGGACGGGCTTCAAAGTTAAGCAACGGCTACTGAGGTTGGTCTGTAGTTGATGAGTGACCATGTTAATACATACAACGTGTAATTTAAAGGGTATATACATACCGAGTGCACGGCTTCTTTGCATGATAACAAACGATATGGCCAGGGTTTTCTAATCCTATGTCTACATGTGTGGAACAGAGACCGAATTTTTCAAATTAAGAAGAAAGAAGAGAATTATCGTTTCATTGGCAGGTGACGTGGAAAGTGATCACCCTCATAGTGATGTGACACGTTTGTTATTATTGGTATTCAAGAAATATACAAAATCAACAATTTGGGGTCAATTCTGTGAGTCACTTAGTTTGAGCTGAAACTTTGCATAGAGATTCCATACCAGATGTTGTTTTTAGTCCTTTTGGATAGATATGGGGTTTCCGTTACACGTTGTATATATGATTTAACTGTCGTTCGTGACCGGCTAGAGTATGACTGGGGATAAATCACATCGTTGTTGATGGTTGTTCAATCGAAAACCCTTACAAACACATATTAAAAAAAACGGCTAAAATGATATCTAGTTGGGAAAGCATATCACAGTATTTTAGAATTTTTAATTGACAACGTAGGAATCTAACAAATATTGATTGACATTTTTATAATTTAGACAAATACAGTATTTATAATTAGATTATAGGACAATTTAATTTATGATGTATTGTATAAATAATTCGATTTTTATTTAATTACATTTTTATAATTTATTTTGAAACTATTTATAATTAGAATCTAGCACCGTTTGAATTTAGCAATGTTTTTAGGTTTCTTTCAATACCTTTAAATCACTTTTTTATATTTGTATGCCACAAAGGCCAAACATGACGGATATTTATTTTCTTCTCTTCGTGACCAACCTGCATGCCTTGTATGTATATCATGTTTCAAAAATAAATGTTTTGAATTTTAAATCCTCAGTGGTTCGAAAGGTAAATCAAGCTTTTGGTCCCGGCTGTCATTTGGACATTTTTGGCAGTCGTTACGGGAAGACAGAAGTCAGAAAATTTTCCTCTGGGTTGTGGAAGTCCAATGGGAAGTCGCTCCGTGTAAAAACTGTTTCAAAGTTGTCTCTGTTTTAACTGCAAGAAATCTCATCAAGAAAAAGGCTAGGCAGACGATTAGTGTAAAAAATTTAAAAAAATGTGTAAGTTGCCTGCTTTTAATCCCCGTCAAAACTTGTTTCTTATTCATAAAATATTGTCTCTAAACTTAATTAATGTTAATAACTGGCTGCGGGTTTTTACTGAATCGCCATTAATTAAATTTGAAGTAAGCTCTCTAAAAGAGCTCGTTAAGAGGATACAATACAGTGTAGTGTTGTAGTTTGCGTTTTAAGAGCTTAAAGTATTAAGCAACGAGGCTGCGTTGCCGGTGACAAGCGACTTAATTAACTCAGTATAAACTTGATAAAACACTGTCAAAAAGTAGTCAGTATATTTACAGATGTGCAAGTCTGCATCTACTTTGAACATAGCTGATTACCGTTCATTACTGGGCTTCTAATCAGCACGTTCTGCTTTGTTATTTTCAAATATTCCACCCATCCCAAATTACATTACTTTTAAGGTTCCGTAGCCGAATCGCAGAAAACCCTTATACCCTTATCGACAGGTATATGGACATACATGACAATGTATATCTGTCTTTTAGTTTGTCCATATAACACATCCACTTTATTCCAAAACTATTGGGACTACACAATTGAAACTGGGTAGGTATATGTATTCTGTAAACCTCTTTATAATTTTTATGCAAAAATATTAAAAAACAAAGTTAAGAGGGGCTCCCCATACATGGAAATGAAAGTACAAAAAAATCATAAAACCTATACGTATGGGGTGTCTATAGATAGGTCTTTAAAATTAAATTGAGGTTCTTAAACAATCCTTTCTCAAGGCCAATCGTTTGAAAGATAAATACCTCCAAAGTGGTAAAATGTGTGTCCCCCTCTAACTTTTAACTTAAACAATTGGTTTGAATGAGATACAGTCAGTAGAGTTTGAGATTGAGCACATTGTTTAAAATATAACTTTGTCATTCATACAAACACTATGAGAAACAAATTATTTTTCGCTTATCTATGCTTGCTACAACGGAACCTTTCATGGGCGAGACAGACTCGCACTTGGCCACTTTTTTAGTGTTAACAGATTTTTCATAATTATTTCTGAGTTCACAATATTTAAATCTAGTTTAATTTGAACAAATTTACATTAAAACAAAAAGATTGACGTGGCTCCGGTGAATGACTTTTTAAATGTCGACCTACCCATCAACATTTTTTGTAGGGCTGCGAGGCTAGTCTGTAATAAAAGGTTACTCTACAATTTAGTTTCAGCCGTCGCTTCGCTGCAACGTCTAAGGAATTTAAATTTTTCCTTTGCGCTCCATTGAAGATAATCAAACAGCTGGCGGGCAAGCGATGTTTTGAATATTAATGATATTAATCATGCTTCGTGTATTATTATTGTGCTACCATAAACACTGCATAATAAAGTTTTCTTATATCGTTTCGTTATTTTATCTCTTAAGTGAATTGAGTTATTCAAATTTCATTTTATTGAACTCAACAAAACGGCAAAATCAAAGTGGGAATTCAGTGTGAATTCCCACTTTATTTTGCCGTTTTGTATATTGTAGAGTAATAATTCCTGTAATAACAAGTTAGAACGTTGCTTATCACAAACATCTCACTTTGTATTTACCACGAAATAGCACAGTTGAACCGCTAACGCTGAACTACCCTATAATAAATTAGTTGTTTTAGAGGAAATGGCATCGTCTTAGCGTGGGCCATAAAGACATTTAGGATTGAGTTCTACTGTGGCTGAGTGGGGCCCGTAGGTACGTAAACCGTTATAATAATGCGCATAAAATTCTCCGCCGAGAGCAGTAGCGAGCGAAGTTGCCGGTATTACAGCTGTGAGTTATTCAACGTCACGTACCCCGGGACTGGTCGCAGTTGCGCCGGGTCCTCGGCGCTACACTGTGTAAAGTCAGGCGTCCCAGCGAAATCAGTACAACCTACAACTCGCTACCGTTCTGAAACTTATGACAGAAACAATCGAACGTCGCCAACAGTTTTGCCGACTTGTTTTTCCGTCTGGCCTATTGAAGCTCTGTCCCAATTTAATTTAATATGTTATTTTAAATTATTTCTAATCCGCTAGTTGTTTTTAGATTAATTTTCAGACGTTTTGTGAGTGTCTTCAGAACCCAATCTTATTTAGAATCATAATCTGGAATGTAGGGGCAACTAAAGGAGTTTCAAAATTCTACTGACTAAAAACCCACCCTGGTTTTTAGTCAGTAGAATTTTGAAACTCCCTTCCGCTCCACCCAGAGCGAGAAGAGTCATTAAAGAAGAGAAGAGTTATTTTCACACCAAAACCTCTGTTTTGAGTTCGCATATTGTTACTATCATGATGTTGAAGTATTTCACTGCACTGTTTGTTCATATATTTGAGAGAGAGAGTATTTTATTAGAGTATTTTGATTGAAATATTTGTGAGAACTTACAATTTGTGTTTTAGTCATTAAATTATAATATATGAAATGATTGCATATTGCGTTGTGTTTCAGCAAAGTATGGCACCGTATTCTAATATGTGTTATTTATGTATTGGCGCGGGGAGCGGCGTTAGAGTATGCCGTGCTCGATATTTCAGTTGAGTCACTAGTATGCATAGACACGTACTTACACATTGTTCTAGTTCCAGTTATAAGCGAGTTGATATAGTGAATTCGTTCCCTCGCTATTCTTTAATTGAAATTTTCTCTTTTCAACAACCTTTACTCGAAGCTCTTTACTTAACAAGATCGGGTTGGGTGGGCCATTTCGGTATGGTGTCAATTAAGAGATAACAGCATCATACATTCTCGGAAGCTGATACCAAACAACCTGAAAAAGGTCAGTGGGATGTTGAAAATGTAGTAGCGCCAAAAGAAAAGAGCAAAATGTCAGCGTTGTTACACGTCAATTACCTTTATCGTCACTCACTATGCGTCAAACCCAATTTCAGGTTCCAGAGTACCGGCTCACAGGATAACAATACAAAGGAGACTAGGCGATATATACCAGCACGTTGATCCGCGAACCAAAAGAGACAGACTTAAGTGTGTTTCAATTTTTGGTGTACAATAAAGTATATTCTATCTATCGACGAGGGACAAAACAACGCTAAAATTTGGGCCTTCTTTTTTCCTCGTAATATACTTTTTTCGATACGTAACCAATCGCACTGTCATCACCCACATGTGACGGTTCGTATCATCAGGCTGGAAATCAATTGGCTTATTAATCAAGTTGCCTGACGTTGCATATCAACAGTACATTTGCATGTATTACAAAAAAAATACCATCGTCATTAATTGCATGTAGGTACAATATATGTACATGTGGAAGTCTCGACAAAGCCAAAGCCATACTCTGTTTGAATGCGTCGTTTGTTTTACTATACGAGGAAAGTTTAAATGTGCCACATCTTCTAATTACGTCCGATCATTTCTGAACCCTTGTGGGTAAGCCGAGGCTTAAAAGTTGTGTTTGTTATATATACGACCCGAATTTGCTGCGACATTGACGTTAAGGCTCCACCACACTTGCTTCTAACCAAGTTTGATACGTTAATTTTATATAGTGAAACTTCACTGTATGAAATGAACACTTGAAAGTTAGGTCTTTAAAATGTTTCAAGCTATTTTCGATGTAGATATTGTGATTTGGTCGACAGTTTTTTTCCAGAGCGATCGTAAAATACGTGGTTAGTCTAGATAAAAATGTAGTACTCTAATGAAAATAAATCCTACTTATACATAAATAAAATAAATGATTGTCTTAGACATAACTCTTAATTTATTATATTATGAATTCAGTTTACCGATGTTTAACTGTTAGTCTCATCATTGATATTTTAGGCGCTAGGGGAAGGGCAAACCCATCACAAGTATTCTTTAACATAATGTAAGTGAAACCAGAAAGAAGAAAATCAGTTCATCAACTTTTTTTCACCCAGCTGCCCCAGGAGCAAGTTATTTATCCTTTTCAACGTAGACCTACTAAGTTATTTACAATTCCACATAGTTTCTTTATCTTCATAATCGTCGCCACCATTTAGAATTCTGCTTATTCCCCTGGGAGGCATGAGCGCCAACGCAGTACTTGGGGGTTATATAAATCTTCCGCTATTATCATCTTTATAGTACCTGATCCTATGGGATCGTAATGTTTCATAATGGCTGTAATATCGCGTCTATAACCTGGTACGAACCTATTCGCATTTGTGAGGACTTACTAGTGTTCCTGGATTTGCTCGCGAGAATTATGAAATTGCGCAATTTAAATATAAGGCAAGGGACGACGTCAACGCATGGTGGCCATCTCATGTATAAACAAAACTCGGGAATATTTTCATCATGCGTCAACTTAGGATGGAATTCCCAGATGGAGTATTTGTTACCTTAGATATTAGTCATCAGTTTTTAAATAATTAACAAATTACATGTACATTTATGACATTGAATAATAAGTATTTTTTCATGAACAAATCCATGTGTGTGTCATATTATAAACTCTAATTAGTCACAAAACAAAAAGATTTTAGGTCGTTTTTAGTTAAGACTGCATTAGAATCGAAAGCACTTCAATCAATTATAATGACAGTCTGATTACTTAGGCTTTTGAATTAAAAAGTATTAAGTCTAGTTTGTATTTGAAAAAAGATTTTCAACATTTTTCTTTTAATGGGCAATTTTATTTCCAGATTTTTATAACTTCTTGCTGGCGTGATTCATTTCTAAAATCATACTAAAGAGAGAGCATTCTTTCTCTTTAGCATGATTTTTTTGTCTCGGAGTAAAACCGCGGTCGATCAAACTAATAGACACTACGAAAGTACGTGAAGTTTCCTAGTTTTACTACGGAACCCTAAACATGACTGAAATTCCATAAAGATGTTATTGTGTAATAAAAATGTGAAAAATAAATTTATGGCTCCTAGATTTTTTTGCGAGCGCTGTGATTATGACTGAAAGGCTTGCGGCCAAAAAGCCTAATATAAAAAACTGTTGATTTTATATTTAGAACATGAATAAATACGTATCACATACAAAAATATTCAAAGTAAATTATTTGTTGTTTATTTTCCTGGACTTACATAAATATTTTTAAAAACTAAAATAAGCCAAATCCGCCCAACCGTTATCGAGTTTTAGTGAGACTAGCGAACAGCAATTGATTTTTATATATTCAGCCCAGATCGACCCGATTCACAGAAAATTTAAAAAAATCACTCTAAAACCTTTGTCATGAATCACTGTATCCATTGGTGAAAATCGTTTGAAAATTTGTTCTGTAGTTTATAAGTATATCGCGAACATACAGCAACACAGACGCGATGGAAGACTTTGTGTAATATGTAAGTATAGGTAGAATATAAATATTAAATTTTGCCCCAAATAGGATGCACCTTTTTTAATTTAATTTTGATCATAGCATCACTATTTTGTATGCCTGCCAGCGGAACATAGGTTGGACCAAACACTATATATACCTACATAAGATCATTGTACCCTGTGTTCACAAAATAAATGAATTTTGAAAAACTGACAGGAATAAAATTTCAAAACATAGATCACCTAAAGAAACATATTGACAAAAAATAGTACATTTTGATATAAGTGGAGAAAGTTTGTTATTGCTGCAGAGGCGGAAATACGCCCGAGCCGCAAAGCGAGGGGGTTATGGAGCCGAGTACTGCAGTAAAAAATATCCACGTGTATCAAACGACGTTTTTCAATACAATTTCGAACAAATAAAATAATAGAACGAAAAGCATTTTTGCCACTAAAATATTTAATTTTCTCCGAGCTTTACCTTCGAGAGTTAAAGGAGAAGCAAAGGTATGAAGCCGCAAAACAGCCTGATATTAAAATAAAAAATATATATAATTTTATTTAGAACACAAATAAAATATGTTAATTTGTTGATAAAAGCAAAATTATTTTATAAATAATAATGTTTATTTCTGATATTCTGTTCATAAACACAATTTTAATTTTCATTAAATATAAGGCCTTAAAACATGCGCCTCTTTGCTGTGAAAAAAAAAACAATCACCGCCGAATATAGGGAATTGAATAGTTGATTAATGTCATCTGTGGCAAAATCTGGAATGGTAAACCCTGGTAAACCCTCGTGTGTGAAAAATGAAAAAATCCAAGAGTGTGAAATACATACCATGTTGAACCTAATCGTAGTGCGATAAGAGCTAGTTTTCGAGGAAGTGTATTGAAAAAAAAACATTTCTGTGAATTTTTCGATGGGACAATTATCTAATGACTCCTCTCACTCTGGGCGGAACGGAAGGGAGTGTCGGTCTTCTACTGACTAAAAACCCACCCTGGTCCTTCAACTACCCTTATGTTCTGGGGCCGTGGTATCTCGTTAGAACCTTCCTGCAACCCTGGCAGTGAGTAAATGTCCTGGCGCCTTAAAGCGAGGAGAGTCGACCCCTAATAAAGGGAGTAGGCATGGAAGAAGAATACATAGTGGGCAAAATAAGATCAAGATTTGACTTCTTTTTTTCTGCCATGTTTTACTTTTCTTTGCTTTAGAACAGCTGAACCGATTCCATTCTCTGTCTTCATAATACTGTAATGATTTTTGTATGTTTGTGTTTCAATTACGCAAAAATGCCTAATGGATCTATGTCTAGAAATACATATATATCTACAGGGAATATTCTTCTGATTTCAGTAAATCTATACTTATAATAAATCTGTAGAGAGGTCAATTCTGTACATGAAATATATTTCCAAAATAACTATCAGGGGGTGATTAAGGATCGATACTCATGCCAAAAATGCAATCAGTTAAATGTTTGTCTGTCTGTCTGTCTGTATAACCGTTATAGAAACAAAAACTACTCGACGGATTTTAACGGAACTTGGTACAATTATTTTTCATACTCCTGAGCGGGTTATAGTATACTTTTCATCACGCTACAATCAATAGGAGCAGAGCAGTGAAGGGAAATGTTGGGAAAACGGGAGAAGTTACTCCATTTTTTAAGCTTCCGTCGCGTGTGCAACCTTAATGGTTAAAGCTACACAAATCATTTCATGACGGAAATGTTCTCCTTAAAATTATATAAAAAATATCCCACGACAGCATATGTCTAACTTTTATAGTTGACTCACAATAACACGTGTAACTCCCGATAGCTTAGCAGTTCGAAGCTTTCCGATTATAATATTTGTCTACTCTTACGTTTATAACACTCTCAGTCACCCCTAATTGAAAAAGTTAACATTATTAACTATTCCATAAAAAAATTGGCCAAGTGCGAGTCAGACTCGCCCATGAAGGGTTCCGTAGTAACTATAATATAATATGCAAATTTATTTGACGAAAAAAAAAACCTTACAAATTTCTTAAAACTGGCTTTTTTACAACTGCGCCGAATAAATTAGTTTTTCATAGTGTTTGTATGAATTACAAAGTTATATTTGCGGTTTTAGAAAATATGCTGTATCTCAAAAACTGCTGAACTGATTTCGTTCAAACTAATTTTGGTTGAAAGTTTATATTAAGATCTACAGACATATATTTTTTTTAGATTTTTCACTCCATTATTATAGAAGTTAGAGGTTGTGTCCGCCACACACACATTTTACCACTTTGGAAGCTTATATCTTTTAAACGATTGACTTTATGGAAAAGTGGTTTTAGAAACCCTGATGTCGTTTTTAAAGAACTGTCTATAGATACCACACATGCATCGATTTCATGAAAAAAATTATTTTCAGGTTTAGTTCCATGTATGGGGAGCCCCCCTTTATTTTAAATATTTTTTATTTTTTTTCTCAAAATCGGAAAGCGGTTCACAGAATACATCTACCTATCAAGTTTCACATGTATAGTCTTAATAGTTTCGGAATAAAATTGCTGTGACAGACGGACGGACGGACAGACAGACAGACAGACAGACGGACAGACATGTCGAAACTATAAAGATTCCGTTGTTTGCCATTCGGCTACGAAACCGTAAAAAGTATCATATAAATCGGTATAGAAACACCAAAGTTATACATGAAATACGCTTATAATAATAAGCCATCGCGCGTGAATACTGAATCATGCTATAAGGATTATTTTTGAGAATCGGTCGCCGCGCTCGACGCGTCTCGCGGTCGAAGCGTTCTCTAGGTACTTAAGGCGATACCAAAATAAATTAGGGGTTTTTTCGTCAACATTTATTTCACTATTCCAGCAAGTATGGATTTTATTTTTGGTAATATGTTTATTGACTATTTCATTAATACTTTGACCGAAGGAAAACGCAATTGGGTTAAATTTGCTCCGTTGAATTTGATTCCGAAAAGACCTCTATTCTTTTTTATTGTTCACTATAATTCTAAAATCCTAAGGAATTTCATTTCAAAATTGCATTCAAAATGTGCATAATAGGTAATTGAAAACTCTGTCTGAAAATATTTTTTGATACATAGCTTAATTTATTTTTAAACAATTTTTATTTGGTTTGGCGCTTACGTTGTTTTATTTTGGTTCCAGCGTATTGTTGCGATCTCTTTTTTTCGCACGTGGAAGTAATAGACTCTGTCACTTTCTTATGCCCGCCCAGTTCGCCTGCGGCCTTTGTCAGTGATAGACCTGTGTCGATTCCTCCCGCAACCGTGATTATAATTTTTTATCGAAATAGTTATTGTTTAGTCTTGTTTTCTGATTTTATTTATCTATATTTGACAAGTGAACAATGTTTATATATAACATTAGTTTACCGATATGGGGAATAAGTATAAAAGACAACGAAAGGTGAAAAAATTGGCCAAGTGCGAGTTGGACTCGCCCATGAAGGGTTCCGTAGTAACTATAATAAATATAATATAATTAATATATTTATTTGAAAAAAAAAAAACCAAAAACCTTACAAATTTCTTAAAAGTAGCTTATTTACAATTTTTACAACTACGCCAAATAACTTTGTTTTTCATAGTGTTTGTATGAATTACAAAGTTATATTTGCGGTTTTAGAAAATATACTGTATCTCAAAAAATGTTGACTCGATCTCGTTCAAACTAATTTTGGTTGAAAGTTTACATTAAGATCTACAACATATGGTTTTTTTAGATTTTTCACTTCATTATTATAGAAGTTAGAGGGGGGACACACATTTTACCACTTTGGAAGCGTATATCTTTTAAACGAATAACTTTATGAAAAAGTAATTTTAGAAACCTTAATGTCATTTTTAAAGACCTGTCTATAGATACCACACACGTATAGGTTTCATGAAAAAAAATATTTTCAGTTTCAGTTCCATGTATGAGGAGCCCCCTTTATTTTAAATATTTTTTAAATTTTCTCTTAAAATTGGAAAGCGGTTCACAGAATACATCTATCTATCAAGTTTTACATGTATAGTCTTAATAGTTTCGGAATAAAATGGCTGTGACATACGGACGGACGGACAGACAGACAGACGGACAGACATGTCGAAACTATAAGGGTTCCGTTTTTTGCCATTCGGCTACGGAACCCTAAAAACCGACATTTGGAACGCCTGAGGGATCATGCTCGTAAAATGACGGAAAATAATTGGCCAAGTGCGAGTCAGACTCGCCCATGAAGGGTTTCGTAGTAACTATTATAATATAATATGTATATTTATTTGACGAAAAACAAAACCTTACAAATTTCTTAAAACTAAGTTATTTACATTTTTTACAACTACGCCAAATAACTTTGTTTTTCATAGTGTTTGTATGAATTACAAAGTTATATTTGCGGTTTTAGAAAATATGTTGTATCACAAAAAATGCTGACCCGATCTCGTTCAAACCAATTTTGGTTGAAAGTATACATTAAGATCTACAGACATATATTTTTTTAGATTTTCATTCCATTATTACAGAAGTTAGAGGGGGGGGGGGGGAGGTACACATTTTACCACTTTGGGAGCGTATATCTTTTAAACGATTGACTTTATAAAAAGTAGTTTCAGAAACCCCTATGTCATTTTTATAGACCTGTCTATAGATACCACACACAGATAGGTTTCATGAAAAAAAAAATTTTTCAGTTTCAGTTCCATGTATGGTGAGCCCCCCTTTATTTTAAATATTTTTTTTATAAAATCTGAAAGCGGTTTACAGAATACATCTACCTACCAAGTTTCACATGTATAGTCCTAATAGCTTCGGAATAAAATGGCTGTGACATACGAACGGACACACGGACAGACATGACGAACTATGAGGGTTCCCTATTTTTTAATATTTACATACCAGTTTTATTTTACAGAGACAAAATCACAGCGCCGGAGCAGACCTCGGATATTACATGTGATTCGGCAAACAGAAGATTAGAGTCGCCATTATAATTTTTAAATTTGGATGATCAACAGTGTCTAACTACTAACTTCTTGGAAAAAAATTAGTCAGTAAACTGTTTATTTCCTATTAAGATAAAAAGAAATACATTGGCGCGGATTGTCTTGTTCACAAACTAAACTAAAGTTCAGTGCATCTTTTTCTTACTATTTCATTATAAAAGGACAGAAAATATTAGTTTATTTCTGTCAAATTAGTCAGCGTCTGACGTAAATTGACGTATTTTTAGTAACCAATTTTTTAATCGAGTCTAAAATTGTCTATGGAATATCTTAATTTGACAGGACTAAACTAATATTTTTCTTCTGCTTTTTTCTTAATGAAATAGAAAGAAAGTGCGTTGCCAGGGCCAAAAGTCGTGGTGGCAAGGCATCTGCCGGAGATTTTTCACTCTTACTTTAAAGGTGGCAGACGGGTCATATGTGGAAAAGAACACAGAAGCCGACAGAGAGCTCCAAACCGATTCGAAGACCGGTCGAAGTCCGACCGAAGTCCGACCGACAAAGTGCGCACAATAAATGTAGAGGAGAATTACATAGTATGACAAAGTGGTACATTGACCAAGTGAGGATGGTGCCCTGTAGTACGTCTGGTATATTAATACTGAAAGCCATTACCAATGATATTGCCGTTATTCATGAAATCAGTCATCGTGTTTTTTTCTATATATTTTATTTCTATTTATCAAAGTAATCACCCATGCAATCGATGCATCTTTTCCAACGCACTGGTAGCTTATTGATACCCTTCTTGAAGAAATCAGTTGGACGGGAGGCAACAAATTCTGCAAAGGCATTTTTACTGCCTCTATGATGTTGATTTTTTTCCGAGAAGTTTAGAATTCAGGAAAAAGTAGAAGTCTGTAGGTGCAAGGTCTAGTGAGTACGACAGATGGCGGAGAACTTCCAACACCAGCTCTTGTAACTTGTAGACCGTCTGCTGTGTAGTATGAGGACGCGCGTTGTCGTGCAAGAGCAGCGGAGCCGAGCGATTGACCAAAGCTGGTTGGAGATGTGCGAGCTTCTCCATAATTGTGTTCAGTTCTGCAGTAATGCTCATCCTGTTTGGTAGATAACTCATTACACCAGGGTTAGACCACCAAACAGGGACCAACACTTTTCTAGGGGTCAGTTTTCGTTTAGGAAAACGTTTAGATGCTAATCCAGGATCTAATCAATTTCGCTTACGATTGTCGAACAGGATCCATTTTTCACCGCAGGCAACAAGATTATTTCGTTTGTGTGCCTGTTAAGCAGTGCAAGGTACGTCTCGATGCGTTCTTCGCGGTGATGATCACTGAATTCGTGGGGCAGACGTCAAGCTTTTTTACCTTGCCAATTTGACGCAAGTAAACCAATATTGTTTTGATACTAGCGTTGAAAGCTGCTTCTAATTCAGCCGCAGATTGGGTGTCATCAGCTCCCACAATCGCCTTTAATTCGTCATCAACAACCAAAGGGTTCATTTTTCAAGTCGAAATTTCCAGATCGGACACGAGCAAACTAATAACGGGTGGTGCATTCATTTTTAGAGTTCGTTTTGTAAACGTCGTTAAGGTTGTGGGCCGTAGGTACAAGGGGCACGGTTATGCCAAACTTTGAAACAAGAATTCCAAATTATAAAATAAAATTAATTTGAAATTATAATTATTAGCCAAAACAATATGATTATCGAACTCAAACTCAACATATTTATTTCAGATAGGCCCACATGGGCACTTACAATACGTCAGAAGTTAGTGCATGGTTTGAAATTGGTCGTTTTCTAGGGAGAAAAACCGGCAAAAAAACTCCACAGTATCCATGATACAGATTAAGAGGACAGTATATGATTTAATATTATAATTTGAAATTGCCAGTACGGCAAAACAGCGAATTCATAGGTAAAGCCCTGTTATTAAATATCAAATATTTATAAATTATTTAAAAATTAAACATAACTGACAACGAGCAGTACTGAAAGTGATGCTCTTTAAACCAAGAGACTTCTCTACTGACCATGGGACCGCCGGAGCCCTGCAGCACCGGAGCCGTGACAGAAACTAGAGGCATAGTTTCTGTCACGGCTCCGGTGCTGCAGGGCTCCGGCGGTCCCATGCAAGCTTATCCTCGCAGATGTGTTTCACGCTCACCACCGCGGCTGCGGCTTGCTGGCTGGCTTCGCCGACTAGCCTCAGCCGCGGCGGCGAGTGTTAAAACCACCTGCTCCTCACCTCGCGGGCCGCCTCGCCCCTCCGCGCCTACGCGTTTTTAAATAACACTCTAGGGGTAGGACAGACATGGAACAGACGTGGAATCGGTTTCGCAGCAATTCGTTTCTGTCACGCCGCTTCCGCAGCACGCTCAATCAAATTACTCGCAATATTATATATTTTAAACGATAGGCTTAATGATTTTCGATTAAATAAACGTTATATCCAATAACGTTATACGAAATAAGTTTTAGAGTATATAAATGTTATGTCTAAAGAAATTACATCAACAGTTGGTATAACTAACTATCTTGTGAACGTTATTGAAATGAAAATATACCAAATAACTTTTTATGATATGAGACGCACCCCGCTAAATCAGTACGGATTTGTTTCGAACAGACCAGTTAAAAAACCGTGTTCAATTCAATTGCACACTATTTTGTAAAACCTCTTTTAACGTTGCTTGACCGCAAAAACGTACTCATTTGACGCGAGTTGAGCACGGGTTGGTTGAATTGTGTAGTAATACAAAAGCGTGTGTATTTCGCGAGACCGATGTCGCCAGTTGGACACGGAAAGGGAAATACGCGACGATGATTTACTGCATTCACTAGAGGTCATTGAAGATGATGAGCCTCTACCATATGAAATAGAGATTGAAAATAATGATATGACTGGTAGATCCTCGGTACATGAGAGATCCGTGATCCAGAATATGTAATTAATAAAAATAGGGGCAAGGATACAAACAAAGAAAATAAAACACGCGGGGGAAATGTCTCTGATGAAATATTAAATGAAGGCGACAGACATGTATTCCAAGAAAATAGTGTAGTTATAGATTTTAGTAATTTTTAATTAAATCTCTGACTTTTATTCGTGAGAAAATATCCATCAAAATTTTAATTGGATGAATAATCTTTAATTAATTAATAATAAATTAATAGTTTAAAAATCACTAGAAAAACACGCTTTTATAAGTGCACGTAAAAACAAAAAATTTGTTCGCGCTTTTCCTTTTTTTTTGTAGCCTCCGTTTTCTTTGTGTTGCTGTTTCTGTTACAAGACTTTTCTAAGAAATTCAAAACAGCTATGATACGATTTTCCATCATGAAGTTCCAGTTCATATCTTCCGGCTTCATCATCAGATCAGTTCGACAGTACCATATTATTGTATTGTCATCAGAACTACATACAGTTGCTAATTTTCATTACGCTACGACCCTTGGAAGATGGTTAAAGTAGTTGCCTTAGATTCCATTACATAGTTAGTTACATACAGGTCGACCTAATAAAGCGTGTTAAAAAGCGTAGTTTCGAAGCAACTTTTTGTTACTACTCATTTTAAGTAAATTAATTAAATAAAATCATAGTAAGAATTTGTTTACTACACTAGTAGTTCTTTTTCTTAGGTCAATATGATCATTTACTGTTACGGTCTGTGCATTTACACACGTTATATTATTTTTTGTCATTCTTAAATAAAGTAAAACACTAAATACCTAACAATATAATGAATAAGTTAGTTTAATTCAGATTAAAAAGAAATGTATTTGATTTTGGCGACTCCGTGCCTTCTCTATTCTAAAACATCAAAACACACAAACTACATCGCAAACTCACCGCGAGCGTGCGCTCGAGTTTGCAATGTATTCTAGCGGGGGTGCTCCCCGCGTCTTCCGTTAAGCTACGCCCCTCGAGCTATGTCTTATTTTTTACGTATCACCTTAAGCCTCATGTGAACGTGATCTAAACAATATTACCAATACATTAACTTACGCTGACGGAGTCGCGGGCACAGCTATATTGTATCATTACGCTAAGGCCAATAGGAGCGGAGCGCCAATGAAGAATGCTTCAAAATCGGGGTTAAATTTAACGTTAGCCCAAAGTGACTATTCCACGCGGACGAAGTCGCGGGCAAAAGCTAGTAAAGAATAAAGTCAGTATTTAATTAAAATCGTAATTCTTTAAATGGCAAAAACGGAACCGTTATAGATTCGTCATGTCTCTCTGTCTATCCGTGTCCGTTGAAACTAGATATTAGGAGTTCAGAGTTGAAACTTGATTGGTATTTTGTAAACTGGTTTACGATTTCTATACAAAATAAAACCTTAACAAAGTTATTTTTCGTTTATCTATGCTTGCTACTACGGAATACTAATGGGCGAGTCCGACTAGCACTTGGCCACTTTTTCTTAAAGCCACTCATTCGAAAGATAGACATATCCAAAGTGGTAAAATGTGTCTCCCTCTAACTTTTAAAATAATAGAGTGTAAAATATATGCTGAAAGCTTTCAATAAAAATGGATTGACAGCAGTTTTTGAGATAGAACAGACTTTATTGTACAACAAAAATTTAAAACACCTAAATAACAATATTGCGTAAACTTTGGTTACAATGGGGGTCTTATCGCTGAGAGTGATATCGTCCAGACAATCTTTACAAGGTCTTTATAAGCTTTAATTTTGTCATTTACACAAATTGGATTTTAACTGGATTGCACAATCATTTTCCAATTTTGCCAATTTTTTTCATAGTTATAGTTTATATGGATATTGAACAATATTTTTGGCATAGTCTGAAACATTTAAATATACCTCCTTTTTCCTTAATTAGTTATTCCACTTTTGTTTTAAAGTTTCATGTTAAACAAGATTCAATTAAAAATACTCTGTATCTGTTTAAACGGTTTTCCGAATTAAAACACTTCTGGGAAATGAATATTCCCTTTACTAAGGTATTGGAAAACACCGCACTGGAAAGTGCTTGTTTTCTAATTTGTTTGTTTTTGTCAGTTCAAATATTAGTTGGCTGAAGTTGTGGTTCAACTCTTTAGTTGTTAGTTTATAAATTAAGATGGCTACCGACCCTTCGTGTAGGTACTGGAAAGTGTGTAAATAGACGTTTACTAGTAATAGGCTTTTGGCTATTTAGGACGAGTGAGCCATCAACTTGTCCTTCATGCCTACTGCCATGACAAAAAAAATATATAAGTCTTCAACTCGTCCCACATTTTTTTTGTGTGGACTTTTACACTTTATCAATGGTTCGTACAGTTAGTAGACTTTACGAAAAAATTATTTAACGTTCCTTTTTCATTGTTTATTTAATATGTAAAAGTAAGTACCGAAAACAACATTTTTTACATTACCTTTAAGTCGTGAGACGAGTTGATGACTCACTCTTCAAGGCGAGCTAAACTTAGTTTGGAGGCAAGTTTTATTAAAGTTTATTCGTATTTGTTTTTGGTATTAGATAGAGTAAATAAAAAACCATAATGTTATGGATGATCAGAATCTGAAAAAAGCAATCAAACAGCAGCTCCAATAACTCAGTTCAACAATATTATTATATTATTATAAATTTAATTTAATACTAACGTCAAGCTAAGTTTTACTACTACTAACATTATATAGACGTTAATCTGAAGTAAAATATTTGAACTTGAATAACACAGCGTAGTACTAAGTTTTTTGTTAAGTAAATTCTCCTTGCAGACAAGGAGAGGACAAATCAGCTCAGATCATAGACTTATCTATCGCGCAGCACAGTATTGCTATCAATGCAATCTATTCACAGTGTTCTGCCAGTGTAACTTGGGTACAGTTATCCAAGTTCTATTTAGGTAACTTTGAGAATCCATCAGACATTGTCTATGACAAGACTGCATTGCATTGTGTTTAGACCGTTGTTTTGGTATCGGAGACTATTTTTAACAAATGGAACAGTTGAGTAAGTACAATTAAAGCACTTTAAGTGCGACTAGAATATAATGAGGAATAAATAATAATAAATAAGAATATATCGTGGTTTTATAATAAGCAATATGCCACTTTTTCGAGAGCTTTCTTTTGTTCAGAAACTTAACACTGACCACGGGAAGATACTTCTTCTTCTTTTGGACTTAGTTTAAGTTTCCGCACTTAGTTCGATTCCCACCTAGGACAAATGTTTGTGTGATGAGCACGGTCATTTGTTCTTTGTCTGGGTGTAATTTATCTATAATATGTATGTATTTAGAAATATATATGTATGTTTATCAGTTGTCTAGTACCCATACCACAAGCTCTGCTTAGTTTGGGACTAGATGGCGTTGTGTGAAAAGTTGTGGAATATTATTATTATTCCATTTATTCAATCTATGTACATACAAATTACATTTTTAAATATTAATATAAAAAATAAAAACATTTAAAAATATAAAAAAATAGTAGCCCACTGGCATCGGGAACAGGGTCCAAGCTACCGGTGGTCAGGGCTCCATAGAGAGGAACCTCCTCACAATACGCGCCGTTTCCAGGAGTACTGCTTTCTGGATCAAGCCCTTGATCCAGCTGCCCAACGAGAGCCTCCTTAGATGTTGGTCGAGGCTCTTGGCTATTATACCATTGGCTGTAACGACTATCGGCACAATGATTGCTGTCTCCACATCCCACATGTCGACAACCTCGCGCGCCAGGTCAAGATACTTATTTTTTTATCTATCTCAGCTTTCACGAGGTTCTCGTCATGGGGGACTGCTATATCAACAATCATTGTGCGACGCTCTAATCGGTCTATCACCACTATGTCAGGCTTATTGGCAACAATAGTCCTGTCAGTGATGATAGACCGATCCCAATACAGTGTTATATTGCCATTTTCGAGAACTGGGTCGGGCACATACCTATAGTATGGTACTTCTGATTCCTAGTCATATCATATCATAATATCATAATCATAGGCCTTCTTATAATCTATCCAACATGTCGACAGATTTTTTCGGGAACGACGAACCTGTTGGTTAATGGCAATATCAATGAGGAGAAGCTCCTTAGTACCGCGGGACCCGTTCCTACATCCATTCTGAGAAGAAAGAAAGAAAGAAAGAAGAAAGAAAAAAATATTTATTTGACGTCAGTACAATAAGCACACACACAATAATAATATTAAAAGAAAAAAAGAAAAAAAAAAGTTACAGAAAAAGAAAAATACAATCATAATACTATATGCCTACTGTGTGCCTCACGGCTGCGCCAAAAAGGTCCATTTCAGCATTCATGCCAGACAGGTTAGAAGCAGACATGATTGAATTTGTATCAATATGATTAATAATTTTGGCTCTCAAAATGGAAGTAAGAACTTTATAGACCGTCGGCAAGCACGTGATCGGTCTATAATTTTTAGGTTCCGCAGTACTACCTGATTTATGGAGCAGATGGGTTATTCCTGTAGTTAGGAATTGAGGTAGCGATCCTTTCTCTAAGGCAGACTGGAACTGAGCGGCCAAGCGAGCGTGCGATCTTTGAAACCATTTTATCCAGAAATTGTGCAGCCCGTCCGGCCCTGGAGATTTCCAGTTGGATAACGGACGGACTGCACGGGTTACATCTTGGGGGCTGATAGTAATTGCCCCCATTTCTGGTATAAGATCGCACGTGCGCTTGATCTCATTCATCCAGTCACCCTCGATGTGGCTGACAGGCACCGACCAGATGCTGCGCCAGAACGAACACATGGCGTCATCATCCGGTAGGCACGTATCAGTCACACCTTGGTCAGGTCGCTCCCAGGCCCTATAAACCCACCTTTCATTGCTTTGGAATGTGCGATTCTGAGTGTATCGCTCCACCCGCCGCTTATATCTGCGTATTCGATTTGCCCATGCATAGACTTTCTGCTTCAGGAAGTCGATACGCTCTGTGACCCGGGTCAGATAATCTCGAGGACTAACATCAGTCCCCGCGAACACCCACCTCACAAAGCGCATCACTCGAGGACGAGTGTTGCCCTGCCTGAAGCAGATAAGTTTACCAATGAGTGCTCTAGCCTCAGCAATACGACGCTCGATCCTGCTCTGCCAAGCTGGTACAGCTGGTCGTATAACTCTGCCAGTCTTTGGGAACTTGACATGAGCTACCCGACAAGCCGCTACAGCTGCACAGTATAGGATCGAATGAGTATCGGTGAGGTCTTCACTATTGTCAAAATAATTTGACAGCAGTGAATCTAGAGCACACACTAGCGCCTTATTTTTCTTCTGCATGGGTAAACGAGGCAGACGAGGTCTAAGCTCAGGCGGTGTGGAGCGATACTCCCGTAATGCGCACTCCAAAGCACTCCTCAATCGTTCACTGCACTGGGTACTCACGGTTATAGCCTCGTCATCATCATCTTCACCGATGTGGTCGGGTCGCGGTGAGACACTGGGTTGTAGATGCACCGCGGCCAGTGGTGAAGCAGATGAGACACGGCTACACCGTGATTCAAGGCGTAGTCTATCAAGTACGGCGTCATCCAACATACGGTTACGCTGGATTACCCGCACCTGATCCGATAGTCGTTGGGCCGAAACGTTGACATCTGGTTCAAGTACCTGAAACAGAGAGAGCATCCGACCACGGTACGCAGTCAGGTTAGTTCCCCCCTCTGTAGCCCCAAAGTATGAGCGCATGACATTTTCATTGATGGAATTTGTCCATCGCATGCGCTGCACACTTCCACCGGCAGCGGGGACCCCATCAGAGGCAGGTGGGCCTCGAAGTCCTAAGCTGGCCGGAGGGCGGCCTCTTCCTCGCCGACGCGCAGGTGGTGGTGTCGTCGGCGGCGAGAAGTATTCGTCGCTCGAGCTCGACGCAACTGCAGCGGCCGGAGTATCTTCACTCACGGCTGGAGCTGGTCCCGGCGGCTGCGAGGCGGAGCTGAGCGACGATTCCGCAGGTCTTGGGTATGTGTTGAGAATCAATCGTGCCCGGTTTCTTGTCAACATTGTGGTTTTTCCATTTAATGTTCTGTCTATTAATTCTTCTATTTATTCAAGAATAGATTTTTTTTCACTGTTTTGGTGTTGTTGAACATGATTACTGTTGTTTAATTGATGACTGTTTGACTATTTAATTTATAAATTATTGTGAAAAATACGGAGGAAAAATTTTCTGACATGTTATTTGACAACCGGGCCACAGATTATTATTATTCCATTTATTAAATCTATGTACATATAAATTACATTTTTAAATATTAATATAAAAAATAAAAACATTTAAAAATATAAAAAATAGTAGCCCACCGGTATCGGGAACAGGGTCCAAGCTACCGGTGGTCAGGGCTCCATAGAGAGGAACCTCCTCACAATACGCGCCGTTTCCAGGAGTACTGCTTTCTGTATCAAGCCCTTGATCCAGCTGCCCAACGAGAGCCTCCTTAGATGTTGGTCGAGGCTCTTGGCTATTATGCCATTGGCTGAGAAGACTATCGGCACAATGATTGCTGTCTCCACATCCCACATGTCGACAACCTCGCGCGCCAGGTCAAGATACTTATTTTTTTTATCTATCTCAGCTTTCACGAGGTTCTCGTCATGGGGGACTGCTATATCAACAATCATTGTGCGACGCTCTAATCGGTCTATCACCACTATGTCAGGCTTATTGGCAACAATAGTCCTGTCAGTAATGATAGACCGATCCCAGTATAGTGTAATATTGCCATTATCGAGAACTGGGTCGGGCACATACCTATAGTATGGTACTTCTGATTCCACAAGATTGTATTTAAGCGCAAGTTGCTGGTGAATAATCCTAGCTACAAGGTTGTGTCTATGCAAATAGTCTCCGTTAGCCAGACGAGAACAACCGGAGATAATGTGACGAATGGATTCTCCCGGTTTGTGACATGCCCGACATATGTCTACCGTACCATCCTTCACAATATATTTCCGATAGTTATTCGTCATCATAACTTCATCCATAATTGCACAGACAAAACCTTCGGTTTCCCCGAAGAGGTCACCAAAACGTAGCCAGGCTACGGACGCTAACGTATCTACGTCAGACCCATGAAGGGCCCGATAATAGCGTCCGTGAAGCTCCTTGCTCTGCCATACTTCTCTGCGGTCATTAGTATCTAATACTACAGGTTTGCGCCAATTCTCGGTACCTAAGGAGAGCGGAGTGAGGCCTTTGTCCACCGCTACCACATCTCGATGCATACCCACGTCGGCTTCTAGGAAATATTCCCTAAGGCTGCATACCTCGCGGTTGTGCAGGGTCTTTGCATTTAAAAAGCCACGACCCCCGCACTTCCGCGAGATATACAGCCTCATCACCGATGAACGTGGGTGATGCATTCGATTTGCAGTCAGCGTTGTGCGGACCCGCCTGTCCAAGGCGTCAAGTTCAGTCTGAGTCCATTTGAGTATGCCAAAAGAGTACATCAATACTGGCATGACCCAACCATTGAAGGCACGCACCTTGTTTCCGCCTGATAGAAGACTATTCAGTACTTTATTCAGGCGGCCAAAGAAGCGTTCCTTCAATGACTGTTTAACATAAGCAACATTGATGCCTAGTGCCTCTGACATACCCAAATACTTGTAGGTTTCAGTTGAGCCGAGGGATCTTAGGTGTATGGAATCCGAGAGTTGAGTTCCCACGGATTCCATAATCACTCCTCGCTTTGCATGCATGACCGCACATTTGTCCACCCCAAATTCCATCCTGATGGCGCTACTAAAGGTTTCCGTTACCTTCAGTAGCTCCATGAGTTGCAAGTTGCTGGGGGCAAAAAGTTTCAAATCGTCCATGTAAAGCAAGTGTGATATGACCTGACCACCTCTTCTCAACTGGTAGCCTTGCCCCGAACCCTCCAGCAGTGTACTGAGAGGGTTGAGAGCCAGACAAAACCACAGTGGGCTCAGACTGTCGCCTTGAAAAATACCACGCTCAATCCTAATCGGTTCGCTGTTTTCCTGGATCTGTCGACATCCTGGATAGCAGAGGACCGTCTTCCATTGCCCCATACATGACTCAAGGAAAGTGCGGAGTATTGGATTTATTTTGTACAACTCCAACACCTTCATGAGCCATGTATGTGGAACCGAGTCATAGGCCTTCTTATAATCTATCCAACATGTCGACAGATTCCTTCGGGAACGACGAACCTGTTGGTTTATGGCAATATCGATTAGGAGAAGCTCCTTAGTACCGCGGGACCCGTTCCTACATCCATTCTGAGAAGCAGACATGATTGAATTTGTATCTATGTGATTATTAATTTTAGCTCTCAGAATGGATGTAAGAACTTTATAGACCGTCGGTAAGCACGTGATCGGTCTATAATTTTTAGGTTCCGAAGTACTGCCTGACTTATGGAGTAGGTGGGTTATTCCTGTAGTTAGGAATTGAGGTAGCGATCCTAGCTCTAGGGCAGACTGGAACTGAGCGGCCAAGCGAGCGTGCGAGCTTAGAAACCATTTTACCCAGAAATTGTGCAGCCCGTCCGGCCCTGGAGATTTCCAGTTGGATAACAGACGGACTGCACGGGTTACATCTTGGGGGCTGATCGTAATTGCCCCCATTTCTGGTATAAGATCGCACGTGCGCCTGATCTCACTCATCCAGTCACCCTCGGTGTGGCTGACAGGCACCGACCAGATGCTGCGCCAGAACGAGCACATGGCGTCATCATTCGGTAGGCACGTATCAGTCACACCTTGGTTAGGTCGCTCCCAGGCCCCATAAACCCACCTTTCATTGCTTTGGAATGTGCGATTCTGAGTGTATCGCTCCACCCGCCGCTTATATCGACGAATTCGATTTGCCCATGCATAGACTTTCTGCTTCAGGAAGTCGATACGCTCTGTGACGCGGGTCAGATAATCCCGAGGACTGATATCAGTCCCCGCAAACGCCCGCCTCACAAAGCGCATCACTCTAGGACGAGTGTTGCCCTGCCTGAAGCAGATAAGTTTACCAATGAGTGCTCTAGCCTCAGCAATACGACGTTCGATCCTGCACTGCCAAGCTGGTACAGCTGGTCGAATAACTCTGTCAGTCTTTGGAAACTTGACATGAGCTACCCGACAAGCCGCTACAGCTGCACAGTATAGGATCGAATGAGTATCGGTGAGGTCTTCACTATTGTCAAAATAATTTGACAGCAGTGAATCTAGAGCACACACTAGCGCCCTATTTTTCTTATGCATGGGTAAACGAGGCAGACGAGGTCTAAGCTCAGGCGGTGTGGAGCGATACTCCCGTAATGCACACTCCAAAGCACTCCTCAATCGTTCACTGCACTGGGTACTCACGGTTATAGCCTCGTCATCATCATCTTCACCGACGTGGTCGGGTCGCGGTGAGATACTGGGTTGTAGTTGCACCGCGGCCAGTGGCGAAGCAGATGAGACACGGCTGCACCGTGATTCGAGGCGTAGTCTATCAAGTACGGCGTCATCCAACATACGGTTACGCTGGATGACCCGCACCTGATCCGACAGTCGTTGGGCCGAAATGTTGACAGCTGGTTCAAGTACCTGAAACAGAGAGAGCATCCGACCACGGTACGCAGTCAGGTTAGTTCCCCCCTCTGTAGCCCCATAGTATGAGCGCATGACGTTCTCATTAATGGATTGAGTCCATCGCATGCGCTGCACACTTCCACCGGCAGCGGGGACCCCATCAGAGGCCGGCGGGCCTCGAAGTCTCATGCTGGCCGGAGGGCGGCCTCTTCCTCGCCGACGCGCAGGTGGTGGTGTCGTCGGCGGCGAGAAGTACTCATCGCTCGAGCTCGACGCAACTGCAGCGGCCGGAATCTCTTGACTCACGGCTGGAGAAGGTCCCGGTGGCTGCGAGGCGGAGCTGAGCGACGATTCCGCAGGTGTTGGGCGTGTGGATTGTAGTATTTGTATTTTATTATTATTATTATTATTGTATGTTGACCGCGGCAGCCATCATTCCAGCCAGCCAATCAGAAGCAGATCATGTCACTCGGTCCATTCAGGATGTCTGTAAAGGAATTTGGTGAACCTAAAGGTTTGTCTCCGTTGTCACGGGAAAGGTTATTTTGATTATATTCTAATCTCATACAGTATTGTATGTGCTTGTTTTAGTCTATTGGTCTTAAAATATCTCAATCCTTATTCGATGCATCGACAGATATAATTAATATGCAAGGTTTAACAAGGTTATGCAAGATTAGGTTTAGGTGCACTTATTATTATTATAATCAATATATTCCAAGGTAACTCGTTACCCAATACGTTTTAAGCAGGGTTTATGGTGGCATACGTTTTCAAAAGGAGTTGTTTTTTGACATAAAATCAAATGCCCGTCTTGCATGAACCAGCTTCATGCAAATATGAATAATAATAGGTATCCGGTAGAAATGCTCCGTTTACCGATCGTTTTGACTGGATGGTCCATTTTAGTGTCTTAGTGACCATCGTCAGGTCCAATATTAACACAGCTATGGTCATTGACACACAGACCATCTATTCATGTAATGAAAAACCCATCTTTCAATCGAGAACTGCAAGCACAGTTACATAACATGAATTGATTCTGCTTTATGAATAGATCTTCATCATCAAATTCATTGAGCAGTGAATAAGGAGACTGTAATTCAATTACAGTCTCAAAGTCAATTCGATATTGTGTTAAAACTCGACACTGATTTTAAAATTAATTAAGCGGTCACGTCCGCTAATTCTTCGAAACTTTTGGTTTGTTTGCCTAACACATTGACAGAAAAAAAGACAGAAGAAAACGGAGGTAATCCGTAAAAAATGGTACATAAGAATTCGTGTTTGAATATATTTTATTGTACAGTAGAATTGTTACAATGTGTTCATCATCAAATAAACTGAGGGATGAGTGAGGGGTATGTAATTGAATCGTAGTGCGAGTTGAAATCGTGTTTTAACTCGATAGTGGAGTTAAACTTGATGAAGCGGTCACGTCGGCTAATTCTTCGTGATATTAATGTAGTTCACGTGGGTGTAATCGGGAGTCGCGGCACGTTGCGGGCATTCCGCCTTTGAAATCACTTCCCGGCCCCACTCTCCTCTCTGACAGTGACGTATTGTTGCTCTTCTTTAACATTAATGTAATGGATTTTGTTTCATGTTGCGGAAGTTATCGCATATTTTACGATCTCCTTAATTTATCCATTAAATTTTTGTTGATCTAGGGGTTTGATTACTCCATTTTGATGGGCCACGAAGTGATCGTGCATATAGAATGGGTAATCAGATGACGGTAAGTAGGCTTTATTTTAGGACGGAATGTAAATTTTAAGGGTAAAATATGGAAACAAAAACAGGGTTAGTTATGACACAGTCGTAAGCCTGTTTCATAGTATTAGTGTGATGATACGACCAAGTTGGGATATAGATGTCCCCGTACCTATCGTAATCCAAACATACTGTAATGATTAACTCGCTTCGGATCGCCAGCTATAATATAGAGTGCCTTAGTGTGGCCGCAAACACTGTAGGAGGCAATAAAGCGCTTAATATTACCGGCGGCCACGTCGCACTTGACGTAGCAGCGCTACGCCGTAGTACATCCGTAACATCGTAGCACATTCGTAGCACACACTGGCGGTAATGTGCCAAATTCGTGTATAGAATTATGTTAATGGTTTGGAAGTGAACATTACAATATGTATAGACTGCTTATGCAATTATGTGTTTATTGATTGATGCCGACTAGCAAAATGTTGAAATCAAATAAAAATCAAACAAGCTGTTTATATCATAAGATTTTTCTAGAAAGTTACCACAATAATAATATTATCCTGCAGAAAACTTTAAATTTACGTGTTTCCTGAAACATCTCAACGTAATAGCTTGGGTTCTTGAACAATAATTCCATTGTGAAGTTACGTTGTGTGCAGGTGGATGTCAGAATGCTTCTTGCTTTGTGTAACACACCACCTGAAAATCTTAAACTGAGCGTTTCTAAGAGGGCCTTGTGAATATACTGGCTAATGCCTTATATACATGTATGGGCTTTCATACACTCAAAGGCTTATGCATGCCATTACATGCATATTTTACATAGTGATGATGTCCAAGAGTGCGTTACTGCGCATTTTAAGTACATCTGTAGACATACACGATAATTAGAAACAATAACACCAACACGCAAAAACCATATCAGCTTTCCTCACAATTCACTTTAACAAGCTCAGAAGCCAAATTACACTTCTTGAACGTGTGTACAAATTGTGCGGAGGGGAAATGAGAGGTAAATCCGTTTTAAACCACAGTAGACAGGGCAGGACGCGCGGAGCTCTCGATCCGTCACGCGTCGCGCAAACTTAATCCCTCATCAAATCCAGATTAATTAAAGTGGAGCCGACCACGATCCCGGCAAGCCACTCACGCATATCGTGACACATGTGTAACCAAGCCGCCAGCGCCGGCGTCACATTCTTCCCACACTCATTATGTACTACCGACGCGATATTGTCTAGTTAACACACTCCATCATGGAGTTGTTTGATTACTTAGTGGACTGGAATCAATTGTTTGCACTTGATGTTTTGACGAACACTGTGCGAAGGTTATCTATACTAATATTATAAGATTGTAGGAAGTAATCTCTGAATCTACTGAACTGAAAATTATCTTTTGACGCCAGCAAATCCGTAGCAGCTAGTTATTAATATTGGTGTGTAAATATTGTTTCAAGGTTAAGCAACGCTTGCCAAGGTCTGTCCATGGATGAGTGAACCTAACGTATCGAGACTTCTCCATGCTTCGAAATACATGACGTAATAGCAACACGTTGATCTCGACTGTCATGTGTCATCTTTGACAATCGTAAGGTAGTCAGTAGGTAGCAAATCTGAAGCAGGAGGCCAAACGCGCGAGGGAGAGGCAAGTCTCTTCCTCACGCCCCGGGCATCGGGGATCGCGAGCCGATCTCCGGCCACCGTAAGCTCGTGCTTGCAGACTGCAAGCAGGGGTAGCTCACCGTCCGGTAAGGAACAGGCCCGGGCCGGCGGCGCGTCGTGTTCCACGCGCGTTATGGATTATTCAAATAATTTCAGTTGGTTTATTACATTAACTCAAGTTTGTTTCTTTAATTGAACACAAATTAAAACATATAATTCACAATATTTAACTGTTTCTTATTAAAACCTTATAAACACTATTACGAAACATATTTATAAGATAGTTTAAACTGTTCTTTCATTGTTGTTTGGTATAACAGCATATTTATATGTTATTTATAAATAACGTTATTTGTTTACTAATTCTGTCATCGTAAGACTAAGATGTCATTGAACTAATTAATTTAAACATATTTACTATATTTTTATATCATTTAATCATGGTTTAATGTTAAAATACAAAGGTTAACAAATCTGTTTTAAGATCGCACGATGTGACGTCACTTGTTTCTTAATGTCTATAAATGGCCACCACTCAGCCGTTCTAGGCACTTTCATAAAACATAGTGAGTGTATTACATTCTCTTTGGCACATTCACTCTGGAGCAGTCACACCGAACGGACCAAAGTTAAGTAAACGTATGTTTTTTCTAACTATTATGAATATGTTTTAATATTTTTATGTGTAGAATTGGTATAAACATCCTATCGTATTGCTAATGTGTTTGAATATAAATTAATTGTTTTGTATTCGTTACTTTAATGTGACAGTGTTAGAAATTGATAATTGTGTGATAATTTAATGGATTGACATTTGATATTAATTCTTATATATTATGTAATGGAGTAATGAAATAGTAGATACACAAGTAAATAAAGCTATATGTTATAACGATAGTAACCACATTGTGGTAATATTGTAATACATATAGTGAATTAATGATTATGTGAAAATGAATTATGTTTTGAAAAGAGTAACTGTGGAGTTTCTTGCCAGTTCTTCTCCATAGAAAACAACCCTTTCCGAACCGTGTGATAAATGAATAAATTGATATTGCTATACAAACTGCTAATTATTTCTATAATATACCTGAAAACCATGGTAATATCGATTAATTGATAATTAATCGGTTAATACATAATAAATAGATATTGATCATTCATTGCTTTTATAAATAACAACATTCTTTATACATATACTATAATACATCTATTTTATATACTTAATCTCACACGCAGTAGCGTGTCAATCCAATACACTGTAACTACAAAAAACAAAATTTGAGAAATTGAGCAAAAATGTCTTTATCTGTTTTTCGAAGATTACTCTAAAAGTTACTTTGGAAAGTATTCAGTGTTTGGTATCAAATTAGCGGTAATTCTAGTAATCTAGCCCGCTAGGTTTCATATACAAGTAGAATATACACAAAAATAATCGTGAATAACTTGATTTGCCATAATAGTCGTCAGAAGCAAATGAAGAAATTGTTATGACAATACAAAGTATGTTTTAGAGTTACAGTGTATTGACTTGATAAAACAGGGCCTGGAAATATATCATAGGAAGTTGCAGTCGGATTTTTTATGAGATGGAGTCTATCATATGTATTGAAAAATAAAATATCGGGTTAAAAAAACTCATAGGTTCACAATTAGGTATATATTTTACAAAAAGTTTGTAAAATCATTTTTTAACTATTATTGCAACAGAATCAGTCTTACAGTTTCATATAAAAACTAGAAGATAATAGAAAACTAATAGGACACTAAAGGATTATGAACTTAGGTACATAATCAGTGGCGTGCCTAGGGTTTCAAAATAACGCAAGCCCAATAAAATTTTAACCGATTTCAAAAAAAGAGAGTTCAGTTTTCGACTGAGTATGTAGGTACCTACGTATGTATCATCGCAATTTTCTCATAAACTACTGGTTAGGTACAATAAATTAAAAGTGAATTCATCCATCTTCTTCTTTCTTCAATTTCACTCTTGCTTGTCGTGCGGTGAATGAGGTAACCAAAGCACACTGAAGGCATGCTAGTGCTAGATTGAATATAATAAACATATCAGCAATTGCATACCTCCGGTGGCTTTGAAAAAAGCCGTTTGGTTTGCTTCATTGCTTGAGGGAACAAAGTTATGGTAAGTAGTTGCTTCCTTCGTAACAGAACCCAGGTTACAGACAAAAAAAAAAACAAATCAAAAAGTTACAAAACGAAAGTTAAAAAATAGCTAGATAGAATGTAATAAGGAATTTAAATAAATTATTTATATTCTAATTGGAATCGTCTATCTTTCTTAAGAAATGATTTAATTACATCAGAGTAAAATGTTGGTGATCGTTTTAATTCTACCAACAACTGTTTTTCAATAGCTATCATTGATAATTCGGAAAGACGCTCTTGACCTTGTGTATTTCTCAGATACGTTTAAGAGACGAAAAAGCACGTTCCGCGGAAGAACTTGTAGCCGGAATAGTTACAACAAGATACGCTAACTTTAACAGCTCGGGAAAGGCATCTTCGAGGTTATTCTCATGAATGAAATGATTGACTGATCTATTAAATTTTCGTTTATGCGATTTACTAGTCTGAGAAATACACAGATTAGGCGTCGGTTTTAATGAAGAAATTAACAATTACCTCCATTGTTGTAGGTAAATCACGAAAACAATTGTATCACTGAGAAAATCTTAGAAAACAAACAAAACCTTTTCTCACTCACTCAAGAAAATGAAACTGAAGTTAGTTGCACTCTAGAATGTCGGGAACTACTCAAGTGTTGTCATTTAGGCAAAAAAAGTCGCCAGGTATATGAAAAATCTAGCTAATTTTTTTTTTATTTTTAAGATATTGCTTGAATACAGTCAAAATCTGTTATAACAACATCCAAGGGACCACTCATATTTGGTTGTAAAAACCGATAGTCGTAATAACCGGTGATGTTTTCAAGGTACAAAGTATTTTGTACCTATGATTTTGGTCTATATAACCGGTATGTTGTTCTAAATGATGTTGTTGTAAACGGTTTTGACTGTATTTAATTTCGTTATTTTAAAAGTCGCTAGTTTTTATTGTTGATAAATGTTAAAAAAGTTTCCAAACACGTTAAAAATCTCCAAGATCTTTCAACGTGTGGCTAAAACGGCAACACTGCAGAGTTGGCAAGCTGACAAGGTCACGCATACGCATGCAACTTCATACGAATGCCCTGCTTAAATCTGCCATAGTGATAGATTTTTTCTACGCACAAGGCCTAACTCGTTATACGGCACATCGCTATAAGTGCGAAAGTGACAGATATAGTATTTGAAAGCCCGGTAAAAGCCGGTGCGTGTAAGCGAGATAGCAATATGTAGATCATTAGATGCTACAAATGCGAAACTCTGCGCGCGAACAATCGCGATGCGTAGTAGTGTACTCAGTAGATACATTGTGTTATTTTGATAAGAATTAAGCGCGCGAACTTTTAAATAGTTCGGGTTTGACATTGATTCTCTATCGAGCATTTTTTAGTAAGGCATGCCGGGCTTTTGGGCTTATATGAAGGTACCGCCACTGTACATAATAATTAATCATCAAAATTAATTTAGCGACAAGAACACCAAAATTAGTAGGTAATGAATGGAGTGAGTTTACCATTTGCAATTTCACTAAAAGGTTTTATGCATCCTTTCTTTTCAAGAAATGTACCTATTTGTTTATATTCTCCTTCCATAATCATTAGCAAACATGGAAACCTTCTAGATTTATTTATTTATTTAAACTTTATGCAACACAAAATGTACAAAGGCGAACTTAATGCCTAGGCATCCTCTACCAGTCAGCGATGGGTGATGAAGAGATAACATGGCTGGTGCATAAAAAATACACTAAGTAAGTAGATCATAGATTCAAAATAAAAGACAAGGTTTTGAAAAGACTTTTTGAGTAAGTCACAGCCACTTCCATGTTTTGTAGCTACGTCTTTATATATTGTACAAAATCGAAAGAATTATAAGGAAGTGGCATTGACTTATGAGCTAATTCGTAATATTTTTTACATTTTGTACATGTCATGCACAAGCTCTGCAGAAGAAATTTTCATTTCTTTAACCACCTTATGGAAATGAGACCAACTACACTGTTCCATATATTCTTCAACACAATAACTTTAAAGTTTTGGAAAATAAAGGAAACAGTCTAGGCCCATCCAAAAAAAAATTACAGCTGATCCCCGCTCCCGGCAGTCATCCGTTCGTTCTCTGTCAAATCATCCAATAACCATTGAGATCGCCACTGGTTCTCGCTTCTGATTGGCGCGCCCGCAACGCGCAAGCATGCTACTTTGTTTTGACAAAACACTGTATCTTGGAACGCGCGAAAATTATTTTGGCAGTACACGGTATCTTAAGTTGCCTGTTTGCTTAAGTTGTTATAGTAAAACTGTATTTTTAAGTAAACACAGTGTTATTAGCATAGTCATATCTCAGAACTTTCCATATAAAGTAAAAAATGTGTGAAAGCAGGATGATAGAACAGGCTAAAAGAAATCGAATGAGCGTTGTTAATCCAAAACACACTGTATCTTAAGATACAGTGTTTTGGATTTACATGGAACGCGCCTCAAAGAGCTGTCAGCAATAGTGACGGGGACGCTCCACCCAGAGCGGGAGAAGTCATTCGTTGATTTTCCCACCCAGAAAAAATAAAAAAGGTAGCAAATCTGATACCAGTTTTGCCAAGGGGTGTGTTACCCAGCTACTGGGTTGTGGGGGTGACATAGGCAGTCGCTCCAAGTAAAACACTAGTACTCAGCTGTATCCAGTTAGTCTGGAAATCGGCCTCAACGTAGCTGGCAAAAGACTGAAGCAAGTAAATTAGTATTGTTTGTAGCTAAATTCTAGTTTCCATGAATATAAAATGTAAATAAAATTGACAAGCCACTCATGCATATCGTGACATATGTATAAAGCTTTGTTTTCCTAGGATAGCGGTGCCGTCATATGGCGGCCGTAATACAGCGGTGAATGACGTCACTAGAACGTTGTCTATGTAAACAAAATGGCGCGGTTTCCTAGAGAGCGGTAACTGACACCGTAACGTCAAAACGCGGTGCCGCCATTTGCATGACGGTCGTCTTGTCGGTGTCAGATGGTTTCGTGAACGTTTCATTGATAGCGACGATGTCACCGTAAAGACGGCCGCCTTTTTGCGTCCGTAATATTACGGCCGCTATATGACGGCACCGCTTTCCTAGGAAACCAAAGCTTAACTAAGGCGGCGCCCTTGTCACATTTATGGCGTTGTCTCATGTGCCAAGTTTTATCCGAATCTATTCAACCATTACGACCACGAAAAAAAGCGCTGTCTTTACTGTCACAGAATTACTATTCAGCATGCTGCATGGATTCATCAAGATAATTTCAATCAGTCTAAACACAAAAAATTACAGATTACCGAATTTCAAACCGATTAGCTCTCTCAAAGTTATTTAGATTTGTTCAGAAACTAGAAAAGCGCTGATGAAAAAAATGAAAAATGTTTTATTCGATAACAAAATTTGTCTTAACAATAATGAGGTTGACTTCTTCTTTTAAGTGTGAAAACACCTGTGCCAGGAGAAGCCGCACTCCCTTAACTAGAATATATTAAATTAGAATAACAAATGTATTTGCATGAATTCTTTACACGATTTTTTAGTGTGTGTGAATGCGTGTGTGTGAGTGTGTGTGTGAATGCGTTTGTGTCTGTGTTGTGTGAGGGTGTGTATGTACGTGTGTTTGTTTGTGCATATGCATGTGCATGTGTATGAGTTTGTGAGAATATATAAAGAGATTCATAGATATTTATACTTACATATTTTTTTATTTTTATAACTTGTACAAATATAAATCCTAAAAATATATACACAACATAGAGACTACTTAATAATATGGACAATTAAATTTTCCGTATCTTCTTAGTAAAGAGATTTGAGCCATTCTGTCACCGTTTGTTTACATGCCAGAGCAGTTTTTGTGTATATGTTAAGAACTTTATTAATGGAGTTATATAAGTGAGAAGATTGATTTGAAAATTGGTGTCTAGCGAAGTAAGTTTTAAATTGGCGTGTTTTAACTACTATGTCATTTCGTCTCTTTGCTAAAATTCTGGGATCTACCGGAAGCGCCCTATGTTTTTTTAAAATGACATGTAGAATATACAATTGACGCATACTAAGCAGGCCAGCTATAGAATAAAGAGACACGGTTGGAAATCTAAGTTTTTTGAATAACATGACTTTGAGAAGTATCCTTTGAGCACGTTCTACCTCCAAAAATTTAACTTTAGATGCTCCCCCCCATACTGGAACACAGTAAATCATGATTGACTGAGCCAGAGCAACATATACTTTTTTTAGAAGTTCAACATTGGCAGAATGTCTAAGGTTTTTAAAGATCCAGATCAACTTCCTGATTCTGCTAGCGATTTGATCAATCTGGGAGTGCCAGGACAATCTTTCGTCAATCATGATCCCCAAGTATTTTGTAGTATTTACTTTAGTTATAGTGGGACAGTTGCAGTTGTTATCAATACTATAGCAGTTGTGTATCCTAAGACTATACCCGGTGCAAGGTTGATTCCTACTGTCGATTGTAAAACACATGTAATTGGTCTTTGTGGTATTTAGAGTAAGCAGGTTTTTTCGCAGCCACAGGGCAGTGGTACTCAGTGCAGATTCAGCATCCCATTTTATAGATTCCCACGAATTTCCCGTGATCACCAAGGCAGTGTCATCCGCATAAGAGAAAACCTTAGTGTTGGTAGATTTTAAGTTGAGCTAAGAACATTCTCGATTAAATTGCCTTTTAAACAAAAACGTAATCAAAATCGGTTTATCTGTTTGGGAGCTAGGATATCACAGACAGGCACACAGATAAACATGTCAGACTCATAACACCCCTCGTTTAAGTCACGGATTAAAAAATGAATACGTCATTTACATTTCATAAACGGTTTTTAAAATCTTAAAACGTTCTTTCAAGTTTGTTATGCGATTGTCACGTCAAGAGTTTGTATAAAAAAAAAACGAAACACCAAAAGCAGCACCGAAAGATTAACAAGCATTCGGGTCGGAGTGTACGTAATACAATCAAAAGTTTTGATGAATTTCTCGAAAACTGTCTTTGTTTCCCCTTTCTGGCCAAGTTAAATAATAAAATCCACGGACTCTCCATCTGAGTCTTGTAAGAACTTAGTCTTGAAGAATACAAAAAGTTATCTTTTTAAGCACCGAACCTGGTTCGAACGACGTGTTAGCTGATCCTTACATCGAATTTTACTTAGGGCTGTATACCTGCGTTGTCTAGACTGTCAAAGGTCTTTAAAGTATCAGTTCATATAGATACGTACGTCGCGATAAAACTTTTAAGACTTATCCTTAAATTAATAACGGTACTTATTTTATTTACTTGATAAGTAAATAATAAAAGAACTGACTAGAACAAAATATCTAAAATTATCTTGAACAAAAGTTAATGATATACGATTGAAGCGATTGATATTGAAGTAGTGAGCCACATGATCGACGAACCAGCAACAAACTTTTAAGCAACGGTAACTTCTGAATTAGGCCGTGCGCGCACTGCCTTGCGGTGGCCGCAATTGCAGTAGTTCTACCGCACCGGTAGAATAACCGCAATCTCAGGTGCGCGCACTGCGGCGAGAAAAACGCACCTTTTGTCTGACAATGTTGCCATACATACAGATTTCTTCGTATTTATACATATTTTCGATGTGTGATTCAGATTAGCACTCGATACAGATTTTTATACAAATTTCACACTGCATTGCTAAAATTAACTGGTACAACTAAAGACAGAACTTGTCAAAATAAATTACCTAGATACCGCATTTATTACGTTACACACACCATTGTATGATTCTATTCTTTATAGTTATTTTTTATTTTTTTATAAACAACGTTAATTTAAACATTCTAATTAAGTATTTGTATTATAGAGAAAATTCCATATATTTTGTGATGAAGCTGCCAAAAAACGATTTTCAAGCTCTTCCATTGCAAGTACTACGTCAATAGACACCAGCATATGTTAAAATAATGTAAGTACTACGGAAATTAATTAAACTAATTAAAATGTTTAAATTAACGTTGTTTATAAAAAAATAAAAAATAACCATAAAGAATAGATTCGTTTAATCGTGTGTGTAACGTAATAAATGCGGTATCTAGGTAATTTATTTTGACAAGTTCTGTCTTTAGTTGTACCAGTTAATTTTAGCAATGCAGTGTGAAATTTGTATAAAAATCTGTATCGAGTGCTAATCTGAACAGTTATCTGCATATATATTTTAATAATATTTTTTTTCTCTATTTTTATGAGTAGTAAGTACACTAATTTTGCCCACCCCACTTTAATTAAGGTTTTTAAAGTCCTTCCAAAGGTTGTCTATTTATCAATACAGTATGAAATTTAGATAAAAATCTGTATCGAGTGCTAATCTGTATCACATATCAAAAATATGTATAAATAGAAAGAAATCTGTATGTATGGCTACTTTATCACACATAACGTGCGTTTGTTTCACCGCAGTGCGCGGTACTACATACATTCCTATGCGATACAAAATATTTGCGGTAGACTCACCGCAATTTTGCAGCGAGGGGCCACCGATGACTCTACCGCACGCGTTTATTCCACCGCAGTGCGCGCACTTCTATGACACTCCATACTTCACAGATTTTGCGTTTTCAAAACGCAACGTAGTGCGCGCACGGCCTTAGTTATTAGTTCCATGCATCAAATTGAGAATAAAATACAAAAGTTATTCAGTCGAGGATTTATTCCTCGACTAAATAACTTTTGTATTTTACTCTTACGTTAGATATTTTTTAATTTTGAAATAAAATGAAGTTCGTGTGTGGTGATTTATTTGGTGGCAGTGAGTGATGCAGTGACCGTCTGCTGAGACGGCGTGCAGCCGCGACGATACGCGCCGTTCGCCGTGACGGACCGCACCGCGCCGGGCCGGACCGCCAGGCTGCACAGACCCACAAGCCGGCCCCGGCAAGAACGAGTCACGGATCCGTCCCAACACACGACACTTACTCTAACCCCCTATTTTCATACGTTACAAGGGTTCATCCTCGGCTCAACGTGAAGAATTTATTGAGACTGTTTACGCAAGAAAGGAAATAAGTGATGTCGGATTCTTTTCTATATTTCATTTTTGGATTCGCGTCGTGATACATTGGACTTTATGACACTTTCGGTCCCAGCCGGATTTACAGATTAAATTATAATACAGTTTAACTTTTTTCGTTTCCAGACGACCTTTACTTTGAAATTTCATTTGTGTTGTTAATTTCTGCTTACAACCGGTATAATTTCCAGTTATAAAAGCCTCTATGATGTGTGGGTATCGAGATGTAAATATGATATAGTAAAGCATTTGCGAAACCTTTCTCGACCCTCAATATTACTGAGTACATACATATGTGAACAGAAACCAATATAGTAATAAATATAGGAAAGTTATTATAGTTACTAATATCAATCTACATACATATGTCGGTATCTACCTCACTGATCGTGCAATCAAAGCTTATGGAAGATTCCCCATAAAATTTTATGAGAAGCATTATAGATCTGGAATAAGCTGAATGTACTGTAACAAACCGTAATATCTGTAAGTCGACGATGTACTTATAATACGTACGTTGATATGAATAATAATGTGGGTATTTAGTGTTTTGTCATAATCTTAAATATATTAGTGCTTACATTTTTGGAATTGTGGGTAAATACTGTAATCGAATTGAATAAAAATTCGGAATTTTAATTGAGCGTTTTAACAGAGCAAACAGAGATAATTTAGCTAAGTTTTGGTTGGAGTCAGGAGTAGACTAACGTAATCTGAGAACTTGTGTGGCGTGAAAAGTGTAGTATCAGCTGAATAGCGGCCAGAGGCGTTCCGGGGATCTTTCTTGAGCACAAATTAAACCCTATTCAGTCGCTCGCCTCCTTAGATGTGAGATACGATCGTTTGTACTCATATAGTGTACGAGAACATCCGCAGCTGCATTTATTTATACCAAACAATATTTTTCAACTTCACCAGTAAAACGAATAATTTATTTTCATTGCTGTACGGTGAAAAACATGAGATAAGTTTCTGTGCAGTTTAACAACCCCTTACTTTAATTATTTTTGTGTTGGAAACTTTCTAGAATAAATAACACTGGTTCAAAGTTATTGCTTGGTTGTTTGATATAGGTTTCAGTTAGTGTTTATGGTTTAGTTAATCCAAATGAAGTAGTAGTAGGTTCATTCGTTTTTATTTCCAGTGTAAAAAAAATACTATATAAAATACATATTTAAAACACAATTTGTTTTACGTAAATGTTTTACTTGCTTTCTACTTGCATATTGCTTAGATATACAAACAAATGCACATTTCAATGGACCTATCCGGTCCATACTAATACTTATTACCTATGCGAAAGTCTGTTACGCTTTCACGGCTAAGGCGCTAAACCGATTTTAATGAAATTTGTCATGGATATAGTTGAAGACCCAGGGTCAAAAATATCCTACTTTATTTTAAACTACTTGATGGAAGTTACATAAAATTTCAACGCGAACAGATTCGCAGGTAACATTGGTTTATTTATTTTGAAAAGCACTGCCACATCACGCACATTTTACATTCCCAAAAAAAAATTACAGATAATTGGTTTGATGTACGTGACAATTACGGCGTACATAAAAATTACAACTATAATCGGTTATGCTACAGTAAATTATTCACAAAATATAATTAACAATATGAAATAACTTATAATTTGTATTATACATTTAGATATTGACATACATTTATAATTTCGATTATGATAAAAGTGACTAAATACATTAAATTGTAATGGAAGAAATACATTATAACAGGTTTATGAACAAATTAGAAATGAATTGTAAATTAGATATAAATTACTTAATTTTTATATAATACATTACTAATTTTCTTTTTAAATATACGTAGTTTATCGTGGAACACATCTAGATCGGGCACTATAGTGACCAGTGAGTGATATTTATCCAAGATCCTACGAAGGGGTGCTTGATGTCCTAGGTTTGACTTAACTGGTGGAGTATGAAAGAGATTATTAATTTTTTTACGAGGATAGGTGCGAGGAACCCGCAACGAAATATTTTGTAAAAGGTAGGAACACTGACTCTGACCGCCCATTATTTTGTGAAAGAAACACATATCTAACAAACGTCTCCGCTCGCGAAGTGTACTACTCATTTTAATTTTTTTCAAGCGTTCCTTGTACGGATTACGATGCGAAAAGTCACCAACGTTAAAGGCCAGGTGCCTGGTGGAACCTCTTTGTATGCTTTCAATACGCTGTAAATGTACGACATAAAATGGATTCCGTACAACACTGGCAAATTCAAGATGACTACGTACTAACGTTTGATAAAGTAAAATTTTGATACATCTTTAACGAAATTTTGTTTTAGCGGTATTTCATGTCTGACAAATGTTTAGCTTAAAGTAGAGTTTAACAAATATCTACTCAGCATCACTATTTTATTTTAATAATAATAAAATTAAAATTAAAACGACGTTGAATACGAGCCAAGTTAATGCAAATTTTTATATGAATATACATTCCTAAAATAATAAGAAAATACAGAAGCTCGTTTGGAAAAATAAACCCGCATGGAAGTTTAACCTTTTATTGGAAATTGGACACCATTTAAGTGGGTAAAACAAAGCCTGAAATTAATTGAATGCAAGTAGAACACGAAGAAAAAGCTTGCACCATTCTAGATGTATTAACGGCACGGTGAGAATTGAGTTAGCTTGTAGATTCCCGCCACGTTCGTTCGCCTTCATTCACGCGACTCTAACGGCGCAGATAATAGAGACTTACTGCGCACTTTACTCCGCCATACCTACAGCAATAACTCTCCGGAGTAGTTCTCGCGAAAAGTAAAAGACGAGATGGAGGGAATCGACCTGTGGACGATACCAAAAAAGTTTTGACGGGGCTTTTTATGAACTTTCATAACGGAACATTTAACGAGGGCAGGCGATGACGGCAGACCTTCGCCCCGCCGCGCGTCGTCCCTAAAGACGTAAAAAGTTAAACTTTGCGATTATTGTTTAAGTTGGGCGCAGTGTCTATTGAGCCGTGTCCTCATAGACCGCATTATATCAGACGCCTGAACGCGGAAGCCGAGCCAATCCTTCATCTCGCTTTTGTTGTAACATGGTTTATGATTCTTTCCTTTAAAATAAGTATTCTTTTCACATTATACTTTCTGTATTCCCTTTAGAAATCCAGTTTTATTCAGACTATTAGTGTTTCTGTTGTATTTAAAAGAGTTTGGCTTTATAACTCTTTAATTGTGGTAGAATTTCGGTAAGAATAAGAAAAGATTAGATTATCGTTCAGGAATACAGCCTTGATTTCTTTGAATAGGAAGCTATTAGTTTATAAACGCTATTAAAATTTTCCGTTAGCAGTAAAATCCGTGAAAGAGCTTCAATTTACGGAAAAAATATTTCAAGATGAACCTTTTAACCTCTCGTAAATATATTTAACAGTAACCGTAATCATAACGGAGGCGAACTTGACAAATGATCCGGAACCCCTATTACCCGCGAAGGCATTTATAATGGTTAGTTATATATAACGTTTGAGTAGGTGGGTGTTTGTTCCCGCCGCGATCTGCTCCATGAACAGCATACTGAGATCCATCACCAAACCGCCGCTCAGATTGGCCTGTCAATTACGTCACTGCTCCCCCACCCTTAATCTGTCATCTAGACACCAATTAAGGCAAAAACTGCCACTACGAGGAGTAGTAATAATTTATCTCTCAGAATAAACTTCAATGCGAAAAATGTACGCTTCTCTAAAATATTACGCAATACATAGTTCAGAAGCGAGCGCGATTCACCAAACGTAACGCAATTATTGTTCCAAATGAATTATTATTGTTGGTTCGTAACCAAATTATTATTGCGAGCATCATTATTAAAACATGGCTAATATTTATGTTATTCTTCTGATTTTCATTGTAATACCAGACACGAGTATGAACCGATATATATGTGTGGTACCTACATTTGTTACTGTCATAGTAAATATAACGTAAATAAAGAGATATGTTACCTTTCCTCAGTCGTTTGGGATTAAGCCAAGTCGAGTCCGTTGACAAAGACACGACTGTTGTGATGTCACCCAGCGCTCGCGTTCACGAATATCGTACCTATTGGTAGGTAGGGAAGCGTGAAATTCTCGAATCGAATATACGGCGTGTTTCAGAGCGGTTGGGAAAGTACGGTACTACACTCGATGCCTGTCTTTGTGAACACTGCACTTTTTCTTTAGGTGTCCTCCATCAAATAGAATGTTACGATTTTTGTTTAACGCACTCTCAAGTGAATATATTCTAACGTTTATAACACTAGCGGTGGCGCTTTGCCAATCTCTCTCACTTCTCTCTATTGAGGCAATTACTGTTTATGTATTTTTTTTTCTTTAAGGGCTTTTTCAATTTATTTGCCCGGAAATACTCTATAAATCCACACGCTAGTTGTACTAAAGCGTTTTTATCATACTATATTATTACAGAGACTCCAAATGAATGACAAAAAAAAATAATTGACTATCACATGGATGATTTGTTATTATTGTATTAATAAATGTTAAATATGTTTATAGATACAGCAAAACATTTCAAATTTGGTTGTATAACGGGTGATTATGTAACTAACGGATTACACACGGAAATATAAATCACGTGTAAGGCTTTATGGACATTTACAAAAAGTGCTGGCATACAGATTTGTTTATAATGCAGCGCTGCGCTGGGTGATTGGATGGTGCGCGAAACAAAAGTTGTCACAGCTTTGTTTTGTTTGCTTTTTAACTTAATTAATTCGCTGGCTCCAACCAGCACCGCGCTCGCAATTCTATTATATTATAATAACTTTAAAATATCAAACGACGGATATATTTGCATGATTTAATCAGCCATTGTTTTAATAAAGCGTAGGTTTAATTGACTCCCGACGGTGATTCGATTTGCATTTGACCTGTTAACGTCAATACACGGGTATGAATCACCGAAAAGGGACGTGTATTGCCAACACAATCATAGTACCCGCAGCTTTTCTGTTTTAGTGTCTAATAAAACTCGGACAACGTTTACGAAGACAATATCGTAAAAATTGGCATAAAATCACGGCGCCGAAAAATTTTATATTGCGATACTATTACGTTCATAAACCGTGCAGGGGAAATGATTGGATGAATGCGGCGATATTAACGAACATCTGTCTTGTTCGTTGAAGTTAAATTTATTATTCGAATGAATTTAAGTGTAATGGCAATGAACGATGTTTATATTTTATCGATAATCATTCAGACAAAACGAAAAAGAAATAAAATATTACGTTGAACAGGTACAGAATTTTACAGATTTTTATAGTTACAGTGTAACCAAAGACGATAGGCAACATACGTGTTTGTTTAAAATATTGTTTCCCATTATTTATTGCATTCAAATAATTAATCGTATACACTCGTGTATATTCTCTCTGTATACAACCATAAAACTCTCGTAGAAACACCTAACGCACCCGAAAGTTGTCGTCGAAAAATATATCCGTAAATCATGTTTATTTGTACGTGAAAGGCGGTGCCTGGCAATACCGGTTCCAGGTGGTTTTATTGAAAACTCCGGACAATTCTATGACACAAAGACCTTAATTTATTCTTGAATTGGATTTATTCTTTCCATGTGTTGGGAGCCGGTGACAGAGGGCCCTTAAGGTTAATGTAGGTCTTGTCATCGGAAATTGGAGCGGCCAAAACCGTGCGATTTGTCAGCTGTCATGTGGAATTGAATCCCAAAGGTGAGTATAGGAAAATGTACTCGAACTCGAGTATGGGAAATTAATTTTTAAGCGATATAAAAAATAAGCCGTTTGACCTAGTTTATGTTAGTGAATTATAGATTAAACAAGAGCGTGGAAAACTCATGAGCAAAGTTCGGCGTTCGTTTATTCACGACGTTAAGAACTTATAAAGAAAGCTATTGTTTGGTAGGATATTATTTTCGCCAATAAAAGGCGTAAGCAATATCAAAGATAGCTGTGTGACACTTTGTCTTAAACGAGCCCTTTGATGCTTCAACTTACTCAACAATTTTCATTTCCCCCGTTGAAGTCCTCTGCTCGAGTAAAGTTACCAGCATGCCAATTTTAACTCGAAATCTGTTTCTAAGTCTGTTTCAAATTAGTTCACATCATACAATTCCGTCTTATTTTGTTATGGATAACCTTTTGTTGGAATCTACTCAATCTTAATTGAACTTTGCGTACTGCTTAAAAATACTTCGTAGCGTTCAAGAATATTTATTTGAAGAAGTTGAGTTAACTTTGAAAGTGTGTTTTTCTCTGGTTCCAACTCGTTAACGTCGACGGTCAACCGCAGAAAATAAGAAAAACACTGTAATTAATATTCGTGGTAGCTAAAAGTGTTTGAGACTCGACGATTCACGCCCGTTTCGGAAAACATTCACAGCGAGAGAGTTCACTAGCAAAATAACAACGTCCATTTGTAACAAAAAGTCCATTCATCAAACGAGATAACAATGTCACGGCGTTATCAAAACATGACCCGTGAAGCGATCACAATGTTTTGCTACGCGAATTCCGGCCCGCAGCAAAAAGTTAACACAATGAAAAAGTTCGCGCTCCCCAAATAAATCGTTTCATTTATACGTATTTATTATTACCTCCATTTGCTTTATTATAGCTTAATTGAGATCATTTTTAATTGTTTACAATTTGAATATACAATAACTTTACACGACGGGTTATTTTGTGCATTTAAGAAAAAACCCCAGTCCAACTCATCCTATGGGTGTCGTAAGAGTTTAAGGTGAAATGAACTCTGGTTCGTTGCAAAATTAACACGTACATATATAAATAGCACAATTCTCTCAAAATATGGTTTCTCAAAGAATTAGGAAAGCGGTTAAAGTATAAATATATATGTCTTAAAATCTACAGTGTAAATGTAGTAATGGTGAAAATATAATTAAGTTCAACGGTACTCCAATCGTACGTTATTGAAACGTAAAGGACAATTGAATGCAGCATTTGTCGCGGTGCCACGTAGCAATAAGACGGTCGCGTGTGTACTCTATAAATCTGTGCGAAGTTCAGCAGCGTTGAGCGTAGAGCAGCGCGGCAGAGCGAACGGTGTCGGGGAGACTGTAACAAGTGCAATACAAAACAATATTCCGGAGTAATTTCCTCAGAGGAGGCAAGGCCCGCCCGCCGACGCTCGACGCTCGACGCTAGGCACCACCCGCTTGCTGTTGCACTCACAGACAACGCTTTGTCATTTTCTTTATTATTATACTTCAACCACTTTGAGGTCATTAATCCTTCGCAATTTATTGTTCATTTTAATGTTTGACAGCATAATTGTACGCCTTTCAGCAAATGGAAGTCTCGGTTCTGTTCAATATAAAAAGACACTAAATATTGAAATTTTTCAATTTGTCTGATTGCACTTCGAAATCTTAATAAAGTAGATGAAAAAAAAACGCAGCAAGGATCTTTGCCAGATCATCTTTTCATTAAACAGAAATCTATGAATGAATATGCAGCACAAGTTTCCGATAAATGTAAGTAGGGTAAACAAATCAAAGTTGAATGCGCGTTCAATTTTTAAAGTGTTTGAATTAAGGTGCCTTTTCCTGTGACTAGTTGTTGGTAAAGCGCCAAGTGCACGACTGCAATTAGCCAAAATTATGCTCAAAAACAAGTTCGGAAGCAATTAGCAGATGTAGAGTCAACTTAAGGACCAGCTAAAGCCCGACACCGGATGAGATTTGTTTTACTAGTTTATCGGGTTGAAAAAAAAAAGTTTTCTTGTACTTTGGACTAAGAATTTCCTCAACTTATATTTTCTTTTTCTCCGGGAGAATATTACTATGCCAGAAATAGTTGCCTATGTAAGTTACAAATTGACATAATTATGCGTAACAGGAAGATATTTGTCAGAATAAGAATATCATTATATTACACGCTCTTGATACTTGTTGGTACCTTTATGGACTTTAAGATCACATAGAAGTAAACAGAGCAGTAAATATCTATTGTCTGCACCATTAGGGCGAGAAAATAAATGAGCCGGACCGGACGCACAGGCGACGCAAGATAAGACTAGGCTTACGCAAGACATCACATGCCTATACAAAGAAAATGCTTAAATGTCTATCAACGTTACCCTAAATATTTTCAAGAGTCTATCTATATAAAAACTCCATAAGAAACTTTAATAAAATAAATCAAAACTTTAATAAAATAAATTAAATGCAATATTATAAATACCAGAGTAGACGATTCGTCGTGTCCTACGCGCGCATCAAAGAGTATTTAGCAGCAATGACGGGGACCAATAGAGCAAATGCCTGCCGGGGTGCCGGGAATATTCTAAGGAGATACCACGGCCCCGACCGGAAGGGTAACTGAATGAGCAAGATTGGTTTCTAGTCAATAGGAGGATGACGCTTCCTTCTACTTCCCAGAGCTGAAGGAATCATTGGATGATTTTTCAGATACTAGCAGAAAAATAACTATTTGTATTTAGAAATAGCAATTTTCTGAAAAATGTTGTGGTTGAGAGATTTCAAACGTTCAAATTCCAAAGAGGCCACAATTGTAAACACAATCAATATTCACGAACAATCTGATGTGACGAAGCTATTCGAATGTCTAATCCATGCAGCGTGTGTATGTAGCAGACAAAGCCAGTATGTGGCAGTACACTGTACCTAAACATACACACTACACTACAACATAGGTAATACATAGTTACGACCTCGTAAGAACAGCCTGCTGTGCCTAGCCTTTGGCACAGCAGGCTGTTCTTACGAGAGCGATGGCCTACGACCATCGCATTAATCCATTTTCCTAGTTGATACTTTCAACATGAGATGGATGACAAACTACTGCCCTATAAACGAATCATATGCATAATATATAGTTTTCATTGGCAAGTACCCACATGATATTTCCTATCTACCGATAACTTATGCCACGCTCGTTTGGAAACCTTGTTTTTATCATTACGTCGGCAAAATGAAAGATTTTTTCTCCCTGAAATCCCAACTACGTCAAAACTTTTATGTTCTTGTTTTAATATTTTTATTTTATGCTCTTTTTGTGCAAGCTCAGAGTTTCTGCCTTGTTCTGTGAAATAGTGATAATAGCGTACGAACGTAGTATTTTTTTTTAAATTTGTTTATTATACATCACTTCTTCTTATCGTGTGGGTAAGTGAGATCTAACGACCCCATACACCCTAGTGTCAGAGTTTCTAGACCGCCTCTAGGGCCTCTGACGTGGTCTATTTTGACGGCCGCCATTTGGCGACCGGGACCAACGGCTTATACGTGCCTTCCGAAGCACGGAACCATCTTTTTATCAGACAGTCAGGTGATTCAGGCCTGCAAAGTCCTAGCCAAATTGGAAACAACTTTACAAAGTATGCTTCCCGCGGGAATTGAACCCACGACCACCGGGTCACAAGGCAAACGCCTAAACCACTCGACCACGGAGGCAGTTATCATCATCACTTTAACAATATAACAGTTCGTTGAAACTGGGACTGACTCGCTTTATCAAGTACATCATTTTTACTGTTCCGTAGCCGAATGGCAAAAAACGGAAACCTTATGTATTAGTCTGTCTGTCTGTCTGTCCGTATATCATAGCCATTTTATTCCGAAACTATTAGGACTACAAAGTTGAAACTTGATAGGGTGTCGTATTCTATGAACCGCTTTACGATTTTAATAAAAAAATTAAAAAATAAGGGGACTGTACAACAAACCTTTACGTGTAAAAAGGGCATTAGCAACCTTATAGATCTACATATAGACACTCCATCTGTATACAGGTCTTTGAGGTGCGCTAAAGCCTTTTTACTCAAAGTCAATCGTTTGAAACGTAGACAACACTTCCAAAGTGGTAAAATGTCTGTACCTCCCCCTCTAACATGTAAAATACGGGAGTGAAAGTGATCTCAATGAAAAATTTCAACGAAAATTGATTGGAACGAGATACAGTCAGCACTTTTTGAGATATAGCACATTTTAGAAAACCTTAAATATAACTTTGTCATTTATACAAACACTATGAAAAACAAAGTTATTGTGCGTAGCTACTACGGAACCCTTCATGGGCGAGAGTAATTCTATTGACTAGCCTGCTTTATTTTAAGCCTGCCTTATTAAGTTTATAGTAGTGTATGACATTGTTACATAACAAAGGTTATTAAAATATAAGGGTGAGTTAATAAGCTGTGCTATTGACGAGGTTTATAAGACTTCCTACTCGAAAGTATTAATAGCTAATTTTCATGCAAAACAATACCTCATCTCATCGTACTAAATTCAAGTAATGCAAGTGAACATCATTCGATCAGCTGTTCATCATAATTGCCGCCTTTTTGTATAGGCTGCACTACCACATATAATGTAATAAGGGAGCCAAACGGAACAGAGTTATGTTATAAATCTAAAAACACGTTCCCCAACAAAATCCATTAAATGTGAAAGTGAGTTTGTTTTTTCTTCTTCCACGTCAAAACGGTGATATTTGGTGCGGAGTATAGTTGAAAGGCTCGACAGTGACAAAGGCTTCTGCACTGGAAAAACTTTTACGCAAGCGAAGTCGTGGGCAGCTAGTCTATACAAACGTTCCGATTTACTTTGACAGTCTGAACGCATGAAAGTGGAATATATGCTATAAAAATGTGGTCCGTGTAAAGTATGTCTGGAGTACAAATGATAGATTGAGGAATGATGTGATAAGGCATTATTGTGGTATAAAATAAGATGTAGAAAACTAAATTAAAAAGTGGGTGTTTAGACGGTTCGGTCATGTTGGGAGGATTAATGAAAGGCGAGGAAGAATGCTCGAGAAGGCTATCTCCTCCTCGCGTCGTTTTCCTTAATACTGAGGTCTTGATTCCCTATCTGCGGAAACATTTTCTGCGGGACGGTATCTTGCCATTTGTTCCTGTCCTTGGCAGAATGGAGAGCGTTATACAGGTTGGTGTCCAGGGTTGCACGGGTCTGGTCTGCCCATCTGCAAGGACTTCATCCTCTTGGCCTCTTGCCGTCAACCTTACCTGTAACCACCAGTTACTCCAGATTGTGCCCTTCTTTCCTGGCAATGTGTCCAAAGTACACCAGCACTCTTGGCAGATAGAAGGCTATATACAGATATTTTTGTTAAAATTCTCCAGAAAGGCCAGGTAAGTACAAATACTACGTAACAAAGAAAGCCCAAAATATTTTGTAAGTACCACGGTGAATTCTGTAGTTTGACGAAAAAGCATTATTTTGTTTAATGTATTACCGCCTATCTATATACCAGCCTTCACGATGTGAACTGTGTTTGTGGGATATCTTTGAATTTTCATTTTTGTGGCTTCGAGCTTTCGAGGAAAGCACAAAAACAAACGAGTTATTAATCTACAAAGGGTAGAAACAAAGGTGCATGTTACGAGTACTTTTTACTAGGATAAGTATGTTATAGACCCAGATGGCACAGTGGTTACGGTACGCACTTACGAACTGTAGGTCGAGAGTTCGAACCCATTGCTCTCAAAACGGAGACGTAAACATCTTAAGGAAATCGCAGGCCCTAGGACCAACCTAAAAAAATAGCCCGTGGATAATTACCTTACACATGTAGGTGCAAGAATGTTTAATACATGTGAGCGAATCTATGGGCACAGTTCGCTCAAATACGTAAAAAGTGAGTATCGTGTATTCATTTGCATTTATTTAATAAACTACTACTTTAAAATAATGCTTTGTACATCAAAAAGGATAAAGTTATAAATAATAACAAAAACTTATTTGCTCAGAATATTTCGAATATCTAAATAAATGAATTATGAAATATTTGACTTTGTTATTTGCCAGCTCATAAATACTCCTTTTAAATTGACCACATTTGCCTTTTTGAAATTTTAAGCTTTGGTTTCCTAGGAAAGCGGTTTTATTTTAGTCATGTCCTTATTAGTCTGTAATTGTTCCCGGTCTCATAGTAAATCCGTCTTAAAAACAAAAAATTGCACGGTTAGAATTTGATACATAGTGACTTAGAGTAATTAGACTAATTCTATGCATAGTGAGAGATTAAAGAAACTCTTGTCTCATGTAATATCTATCTATACTTCTGTAAATAATCTAATGATTTATTCAAAGTAAGGTTATAGAAGACATTAGAAAAAGATTGGCTATATGTTTGTTTGACTTAACTTCGATTTTATGTGCTATCTCTCAAGTAAAATTAGAACAATTTGTACGAGAAATTGCTCTCACATAGTGTATTATTAAGTAACGTTATTAGAGCAGACGAGAACTAACAATCTACAGGCCTGCGCTGCCAATATCAAGTACTAGAACTAAACCCAACAACTCCGGCTCATATATTTGTTTTATACTTGTCTATCCATTAACAGCTACCCCGAACATGTTTCAACAATAAAGATTGCTTCGAAAACCCTTGACTTACACGGTATGAATAAACATTATGAAGGTTATGGATTTGGGAAATGTAGCAATTAAATGTAGTACCTACTTTCATTTGGGTCCCGATTTTATTAAAGAATTCTGTTTTGTCTTTGAAACATATCAGTAAGTTCTTACTCATCTCTTCCACTAGACTTTTTAGTTATTTAGTAAGCTAAATAACTATCGGTTAGCTTGCTACTTATTTACGTTAGTTGACTTTTTTTCTGTTGTCTTGGAGACTAGGGTTGAATGGAGCGGTGGGAGTTTCCTTAAAATATATTACAATATTAGTCTAAGGGTAGTATTATATTATGTTATTTTAAATAAAACAAGGTACTCTTAAGCCGACATCTTTTTATTATATGTCTTAGGTGGGGCCCGCACAGATCACACATCACCACAGATACAATATAAAACCATTACATCTCCTTTTCCTTAAATAAAATTAACATCTTGTAACTAACATCACTTACATATCAGTTAGGTATTCTGATAGATAGGCCGGTTTTCGGACACTTCTACCGGTACTTGTTCTATACGAAGGTAATGACCTGGAAACGTCAGTATCACCATTACTTGACAATGACGCATCCACATTACTCGTCACTTCACCTGAACCAGCCAAATTACAATGCAAAGCCTCCTCTGCTAACTCTCTTCCTTCCTCATTACCCCTTCCATCACTGTACCCAATTGGTTCAATTGGTGAGCTGTCCGTTGTTACATATGTTCTACCGTTTTGAGGAGTTTGAGGAATGACCACACCAGATTCATTTTTTATTAAATATCGCCTATTTCTCTGTATAACATTACCCTTTTCAGTTATGACCTTGTATGAGTTAGGTCTTTTATCTTTACATACCACTTGACCATATGCACTAGGTTTCCTATTAGAATTTTCTTTAATGATAACATTTTGACTCTCTACAAGCTCTGGTAGTTCTTTAGTGTTCCTATCATAATAATATTTTTGCTTTTGTGCGTTGTGGTACAATTTACTTTGAATGTCTATATTTTCTTTGTTATTTTCCATTATAGGTAATAATACCCTAATTTGTCTGCCCATTAGTAATTCTGATGGGGTTTTGAGGTTCACATCTTGCGATATTGGTGTATTTCTGAATTCTAACAATGCTAGATATTTGTCTTTATGTTCATAATCAGCTTTATTAAATATATTCTTTACTGTTTGTATGAAGCGCTCTGCAAGGCCATTTGACTGAGGATATAGGGGACTACTTGTTCTATGTTCAAAATTCCAATCACTAGCAAAATCTTTAAATTTATAACATGAAAAGTCCGACATTAACACATCTGGTATACCAAATCTACTGAAGATACTTTTTAACATGTTAATAGTACACTCTGCTGACAAATTTTCTAATTTACCTTGTCGTGGATTGTCTATGTTTGATTATGATTAAAACAGTTGTCATCCAGACCTATATTTCATTACACTACATGGTGACAGCGGTGGGATATTTATTGAATTTAAATGGTTTAAGTCGGTAAGAAAGGCAGGTTGTGGACTATAAAATCGTCAGGGACGGTTCAAGAGCGCTATGGAACACGCGCGGCCGCCGACAGAATTGTGTTTGGAGGGCAGCTCCGTCAGCCGGGCTGACGCATGGCGGCGCTGGAGGTCGCAATTAGTCGCAATCAATGATATTTTATAGTACAGATATGTTATAGGCGCGCGCGTCGTGAGACTCGAACACGAGCTAATTGGAACGTCTTGCAACTAGTCTGCGTCGAACGCAACCACAAGCGTGCCGCACCGTAATACCCGTGTCCTTAGATTTTATTTATCAAAAATGCCATCGTGTGAGTTCCGGAAGTGTACGAATTATACTTCCAAAGTAAACAAAATACAAAGGATCTCATACCACATGTGAGAATGCAAATATATTAAGATAATTTTTTATATTTCATTTATTTTCCAAACTTGCCAATAAATTATGCTTAGGAGCCATATGTAGGTGAAGACAGAGAGAGCAAACTCGTTTTGTCGCGAGAGCGATAAGGATGCATGCGTGCGGACATAGATTAGTTAAAAGTTTACAAGTGTAGAAGCGATATTGATTGACTTGTTTTAATTTGTTTTGTGTTACAATTTTTTTGATTAAAGTTCATTTGACTGGTTATTGAGGATTATAACTTTATGTTTTGATTATCTGTCTTGATTATGTTTCGAATATGTAGTCGAACAATGCTTGAAAAAAATGCAGTTCCAATTATAGAGGTAGGTAACTAAAACATTTTATCAAACATAATGCTGCCTGCATAATGTTTTATAAAATGTCAGCTACCTGTTGCTTGCATTTTCGCCAACGTTGAATTTGTTTGTTCATTATGAAACCTATAGTTGTGTCATGAAATTGATTATTTATTGATAGCTTTCCACCTGCTTCATCCAAGATGAAGTTCCGATTTGACGAAGTTTTCGAATCATATAATTATTGTTATGACTGATCATAAATTATTTTATTAGCATAATTAGCTTTTGCCCGCGACTTCGTCCGCGTGGAATAGTTACTTTGGGCTAACTTTATATTTAACCCCGATTTTGAAGCATTCTTCATTGGCGCTCCGCTCCTATTGGCCTTAGCGTAATGACATAATATAGCCTATAGCCTTTCTCTATAAATTGACATTTAATTAAAAAATATTATTTCAATTCAAACCAGTAGTTCCTGAGATTATCGCGTTCAAACAAACAAACAAACTCTTCATCCTTATATTATTAGTATAGATAGCTGTTGCCCGCGACTTCGTCCGCGTTTCCGTCGTTTTTCGTAAAAAAAGTAACCTATGTCCATCCTCACGGTTCAGTGATTTTGATGTAACAGACAGATTAACTTTCGCAATTTAGTAGGGAAATATAATATGTCAATGACGCCCCGCCTTTTTATGGTTCCGTAGCCGAATGGCAAAAACGGAACCCTTATAGTGTTGACATTTCTGTCCGTCTGTCTGTCTGTCACAGCCATCTTATTCCGAAAATATTAAGACTATACATGTGAAACTTGGTAGATAGATGTATTCTGTAAACCGCTTTCCGATTTAAAGAAAAAAATTAAAAAATATTTAAAATAAAGGGGGGCTCCCCATACATGGAACTGAAACTGACAAATTTTTTTTTTTCTGAAACCTATGCGTATGTGATATTTATAGACAGGTATTTAAAAATGACATTGAGGTTTCTAAAGCCATTTTTTCACAAGGTTAATCGTTTAAAAGATATACGCTTCCAAAGTGATAAAATGTGTAACTTCTATAATAATGGAGTGAAAAATCTAAAAAAATATCTTCTCTTATCTAATCTTAATGTAAACTTTCAATCAAAATTGGTTTGAACGAAATCAGTTCAGCAGCTTTTGAGATGCAGCATATTTTCTAAAACCGCAAATATAACTTTGTAATTCATACAAACACTATGAAAAACAAAGTTATTTGGCGTAGTTGTAAAAAATGTAAATAAGCTAGTTTTAAGTTTGTAAGGTTTTTTTGACCCTTCATGGGCGAGTCTGACTCGCACTTGGCCAATTTTTATACCATCAAGCCGCGAGACGCGTCGAGCGCGACGACCGATTCTCAAAAATAATCCTTATAGCATGATTCAGTATTCACGCGCGATGGCTTATTATTAGCGTATTTCATGTATAACTTTGTTGTTTCTATACCGATTTATATGATTCTTTTTTATGGAATAGTTAATAATGTTAACTTTTTCAATTACGGGTGACAAAGAGTGTTATAAACGTAAGAATAGACAAATATTATAATCAGAAAGCTTCGAACTGCTAAGCTATCGGGAGTTACACGTGTTATTGTGAGTCAACCATAAAAGATAGACATATGCTGTCGTGGGATATTTTTATATAATTTTAAAGAGAACATTTCCGTCATGAAATGATTTCTGTGTAGCTTTAACCATTAAGGTTGCACACGCGACGGAAGCTTAAAAAATGGAGTAACTCCTCCCATTTTCCCAACATATCCCTTTACTGCGCTGCTCCTATTGATTGTAGCGTGATGAAAAGTATACTAGAACCAGCTCAGGAGTATGAAAAATAATTGTACCAAGTTTCGTTAAAATCCGTCGAGTAGTTTTTTTTTCTATAACGGTTATACAGACAGACAGACAGACAGACGGACAGACAGACAGACAGACAGACAAAAATTTTACTGATTGCATTTTTGGCATGAGTATCGATCCCTAATCACCCCCTGATAGTTATTTTGGAAATATATTTCATGTACAGAATTGACCTCTCTACAGATTTATTATAAGTATAGATGACTATTAATTTCTTTTTTAGTTTTGAATATAATGGGCTAAGCTGAAAACAAACATTAGTGGTAATACTTGATCCGTGATTAACCATTATGATGTTTAATTTCTTACCTACGTACTTACTCTTCAATGGAGTGTCCACTCTACGGCTATAAAAATGTTATCCTATGGCACAAGGACTCATTTGAAGCGCAATGGTTAGAATTATAACTATCTCTTTCACTTGCGTGTTGTTTCGTATCTTTTGTTCTACTTATCAGTAAAACTTGTCAATGTGTGCATAGATATCCGTGATGTGTGCAGTTTTTACTACGCGGGACAAATTTCAACGCAAATTACTATGAACGTAACATATCTGTACTTTATAATATCATTGGTCGCAATATATGTTATTTTTAAAAGCATCGGGGGTGCAAAAAGAAGAAACTGGTATTCAAGCGAGCTTAATGATAAATTTAATCGGACCTGAGGGTCTTACTGAGAGGCTGCTTACGAAATTTGATGAATATTTTGGAGTCAAATAAAATGTAACATTAGCAAGGTACAATTTTTTACAAGGGGTCAGGAAGTAGGCGAATCAATGATCAGTACGTTACGGCATTGCGATTACTGAGCAAAAATTGTAACTTCAAAAATTTGGAAGAGGAGTTGATTCGGGACCGTATTATTTGTGGGATCCGGAGTACTGGAGCAAGAGATCGGTTATTGAGAGCTGAGGACCTCACGCTGGAAAAAGCTATTAAAATCGTCCAGGTTGACCAAATTTCATTAGATAATCGACGTTTATTAGAGACGCGTGGTGCTGGTACTTCAGGATTGGTGATGATCGATGCAGTTGGCGTGCGCGGTGCAGGCGGTCGCGGTGGGCGCGGTGGCTGGCGCGGCAGCGGACGTCGACAAGGGCGCGGTGTGGCCAGTTTTGTTGCTGGTTCCAGCACAGCGCGAAGATTTCTTCATTCCAGCGAGACTGGAAATTGCCTCAGGTGCGGAGGACAATGCAATGAACCCGGTCTATGTCCGGCTAATTCTGTGCGGTGTTATCTGTGCGAAAATCATGGACATTTTGCTAGAATGTGCAACTTAAAAAAACGAGCTAAGAAAATGTACAATGTATGTCTGGATGACAACTGTTTTAATCATAATCAAACATAGACAATCCACGACAACCTATTTCTACATATTTCCTAAAATAGTCCACTACAATAAGATAGTTCTCATTATCATAACAAAATACATCACAACCTAACATTGACCATGGGTTTTTTAGCATCTCCCGTATTGTCATTGGTTCTTTACAATTACTTTTTTGAAATCTGCTACTACTTACTCTACTGAAAATCTCTATCAGGATAGTGGACTGCTTTCTGTTAGAAAGTTATACATCATACATACCATTCTAAAAAAACACAAGAATTTACCGTATGATCCAAATATACTAACAAAAAGACGGAAAGATATCATAGCACAGGTTCCACATACTAAAACAAAATTTGCTGCCATTCAGTACAATAAACTATCATGTCAACTTTATAATAGGATAAATAAAAAGATATATATATACAATAAACAATTACATGAGTGTAAAAAATAGTAACAAATTGGATAAGGACACTGAATTACGCAGAAACTGAGGCACTATTACAACACACAAAATGATACACAAATACACACACACAAACATACACATACAACAAACAAACACGCACACCATCTCGCACACACCATACACACACAAATAAGAATACTGTATATATCTGAGTTATTCAGTAAATTTATATTGCTGTAGAAGAGCGGAGTCTCCTAACACAGACATTACTTGCTTAAAAGGAAGCTCCAATCACTAACTAATTCAAAACTTCTTGGTTATAAAAATAAATATTTTGTATTTGTATTTTTTTGTATTTGTTACAGGTATTACAAGCAGCTACTTTATTTTCTATATATACAGACATTCGTGGCCAAAATAGGCATTTTCGAGCTCAGGACTTATATTTTTCAATGCCTAAATGATTATAATGAATTTTCTCAAGCATTTCTAGCCTTAATGATACTGGGACAGTAAGACAATTATATTTGTACACTAAATTGTCAAATATATACTATTCCTCCTTAAATGGCTTTAAATATTCAGGCACTTTATGCAAATCTGGCCATCAATTTTTAATAAATTCTGTAAGCTGAGTCAGCTCCTTATCGTCTGCTGTTTTTTGTTTGATCCAATCATATTTGTTTGATGACATCTTTAAATTATAACTTATCATGCTAACATGCGGTTCAACAAGATCTTCCAGTAGCGTATCATCATCTTTAGAATTATTGAAGTTACGTGACAATGAATCTGCCAAAAGTAATTCCTTACCTGCTTTATACTTTACTATCAAATCATATTTTTGTAACTGTAATCTCATTCGCTGTAACCTTAGAGGAACATCACACAGCGGTTTTTTAAATATAACTTCAATTGGTGGTGCGGAAGATTCTCGAAGGACCGTAGCGGGAAAATAAATTTTAGCGGTGAATTATTGACCACACACAGTAATGAGCTGACCAGGGTATGAAGAAACGTTGTGAGGGACTTAATTGGATATTCTGGATGTTGCACGTGGATTGAATCACTTTCTTCTTAGTTGCTGCACTTCACTTTAGTCTTTATTTGTCACACTTGTGTCTGGCCAACACGGATAGTTGATAGTTTTCTATACTAATATTATAAAGAGGAAACCTTTGTATTTTTGTATGTTTGTATTGAATAGGCTCAAAAACTACTGGACCGATTTCAAAATTTCTTTTACCATTACTTAGAGAGATTCTTCCGAATCCGTATAGGCTATATTTTATCCGGGAAAATAGATAAGATTTTTCGTGGTAGTGAAAATTGTGGAGTAAGGCGTCGAAAAAACTGCCGTACGTTAACGATTCTCGCGAACGCTGCCTATATTTAATACAAACATTGCACCCGTGCGAAGCCGGGGCGGGTCGCTAGTCTGATATATAGATATATTAGCGTTTAATTATCTCAGCAAGACGCGGGGTGATCTTCGCGTGGTAGCTTCACGGCGGGATTTTTTAGGAAGACTCCGGAGACACAAAATGGCGGGGGTAATTCTACCCTTCTGAATCACAGTATCTGTACGGTGATTGGCCGGAGTTGAATACGCCAATAAGCGGCGCGTGCGGCGAACATCTCTCTCATTTGTGGGAATTGGGTAGGAAGGGATATGGTTGGTCAGCTCAAAAACCGCGGTCTAATATGAACCTGTATTCTAATATGTGAGATGCGTTCGGATATATGATATTAGAAAGTTATAAACTAAATAAAACTTGTGCAAGCATCCTTCCCGGCTTTGAGGATATGTAATATTCTCAAAAGGAGAGAAATATAATAATATATTAAAGCGTACTAAGAAAAAAAATATTATAAATATGTTAACTACAGCTAAATTTGGGTTATTACGCGGTGATGTTATTGAGAAGGTAAAGGACATAGTTTGACAATGAGTCTCTTGAAAGAGCCACTGCATGTCTTCACCATAGCAACGCGGGTTGTCCCATCCTTGCCGGGAAAAACTTCGGTGATTACACCCATTGGCCAACGTAAAGGAGGGACATCATCCTGATGTATGAGAACCACTGTACCAATCTTAATATTGTCTGCGGCATTCAACCATTTTTGTCTAACTAGAAGATTATGTAAATATTCTATGCGCCATCTCCTCCAGAAACTACAAATCATCTGATCAAGCAATTTTTTGCGGCAAGTTAGAGACTTCATCGTTTCGGGAACATTCATGACAGGCAACGAAGTCAACGGAGAAGCCATTATAAAATGAGCGGGAGTAAGCGGTTCTGGGTACGGATCCTCATTCAGGACACAAAGTGGTCTGGAATTTAGAACTGCCTCAATTTCAGTGAGAACAGTCGAAAGCTCCTCAAAGGTAAGGAGTTGAGAACCGATAACACGGTATAAATGCGTTTTAATAGCTTTAATATTTGATTCCCACAGCCCTCCAAAGTGGGGAGCGCGGGGTGGAATCATTTTCCACTCTATGCGGTAGCGGTTAGCAAGTAGTTCTTGCGACTGAGCCTTGGCTCCAACGAAATTGGTTCTATTATCGGAATATAAATAAGAGACGGGTCCTTTGCGGGAAATAAATCTTTTGAAAGCGGAAATAAAAGTGTCCGAAGACACGTCGGTAATCAACTCAATATGAACTGCTTTGGTAACGAAACAAATGAATAAACATATGTAAGCCTTCTGACTTCTTTGACCTCGGCGTCTACATAATGTTACTTTGATGGGACCAGCGTAGTCCACACCCGTATGAACGAAAGCTTTAGTCTCCTGTACGTGACACGCGGGCAATTCAGCCATCTTTGGGCTAGGGTGAGATGGAGAAACTTTAAAACAAAGGTTACAAGCATGTAATCTTTGTCTGATTACACCTCTAGAAGAGAGGATCCAATATTTTTGGTGCAACAGAGAACTAAGAAGGCTTACACCGGCATGACAATAAATGCGATGATAATAATCTATTAGTACATGCGTAAAATTATCATGTTTAGGTAAAAGAGCGGGATGCTGAGCTTCATAAGGAAGGTTCGTATTTGACAATCTGCCGCCGATTCTAATTATATTATGCTCGTCTATGAAGAGATCGAGTTTTTAAATTGTAAGCGAAGCTTTTTACTTTTAATTTCGTCATAAATATCTTTAAAATGAAATTGTTGAATACAACGAATTAAATAAATACCAATGTTAGAGATTTATTATTAAATTCAGGCAATTGTTCGTTGCATGAAGAAACAAAAGGAGTGATAGGCCACTCAGCAGTTGGGCGCAGAAGCCACTCAGGGCCATGCCACCATAAATCGTGGTTTAGTAACTGTTCGGGTAGGAGACCTCGAGACAAACAATCACTAGGATTTTCCTTTCCGTTAAAATGATTAGGATCAAGATTTTCTTGACATTTAGCGACGCGGTTACTAACAAAAATGTTCCATTTGTGTGGTGAGGAATGAATCCATGAAAGCGTAATTGTAGAATCGGAAAAGGCAAATATATTATTAATAGCGGTACGAGAGCGGTAAGTGTCATAAACTAGTTTAATTAATTTAGACAAAAGAACAGCGGCACAGAGCTCTAGACGAGCTAGACATACGACCTTAACAGGTGCAACTTTGGATTTAGCACACACCAAATTTACGTGTGTGTTACCATTTGTATCAGTGACATGTAAGTATATGACGCAGCCATATGCATTCAAGCTGGCATCAGCAAAACCTACTATATTTGTCACGCAACCCATAGAAACGGCTACATGACGAGGTAATTTTAGAGAAGAAAGTAAAGGCTCTTTAAATTTTTGAAAGAGAAGTACAATCGAATCGGGTGGAGTTTCATCCCAATCTGTATTTAATTTCCATAATTCCTTTATGAGTAATTTCGCGAATAAAACTACAGGAGCCACAAGACCGAGAACATACCACAGACGGGCAACAGTAGAAAGTATGGAGCGTTTAGTACAACTTTTATCCAAATTAGAAGTGGTAAAGGTGAAACAGTCTTCAGAAGGAATCCATTTTAGTCCAAGAATCTTTAAATTATCCCCATCAGAGAAATTAATAGAAGAGCGGTTGGAATGTGGAATGGCTTCTAGTAGTTCCGAGGAATTACTTGCCCATTTAGTAAGGTCAAAGCCCATAGCCTGAAATAAGGCGATAAGTTCAGCGGAAAGAACCTTGGCTTCTTCCAGAGAAGGGACCGAAGTAGCCAAGTCGTCCATGTATAGCTCCTGAGAAGCAACAATGGATGCTTGTGGGAAGTGATGTTTTTCCTCTTCTGATAGCTGGCGCACAGTACGCATGGCTAGAAAGGGACTGGACTTGAGACCAAATGCAACTCGGTTAAATTGAAATTCGCGAATAGGTTCAGCGGTATTAAATCTAAACAGTATTTTTTGGTATTTTCGATGCTCATCAATAACAGCAATTCGAAGATACATCTGTTTTATGTCAGCTGTAACTGCAATAGGGAACAAACGGAATTTTAAAAGTAATAAAAATATGTCGGACTGTAATTTCGGCCCTATGTGTAACAATTCATTCAATGACACGCCAGTATGAGACTTAGCGCTCGCGTCAAGAACGATGCGAACTTTAGTTGTTTGTTTATCATTCCTAATAACAGGGTGATGCGGTATGTAATAACCTATAGTCTGATCAACAGAACTAGGCGTAATTTCAGTTAAATAATTTTTATCGATATATTCTTGGATTATTTCATTATAACTAGCGCGCAAAGCAGAGTCGTGAAGCTTAGTTTTTTCCAAACTGATTAGACGTCGATAAGCGACAGCATAAGAATTTCCAATTGAATCTGGATTTTTACAGAATGGTAACGCGGTACAATACCTACCACTGGAGTCACGTGACACAGTAGAAGCGTACAGCTGTTCACAATCCAGTTCCGCAGGGCTCATAAAAGATTTTGAAGGTATTTCTTCAATTTTCCAAAATTTATGTAAAGATTCGTCTAAAGACAGAAAACAATGAGAATTATCTATATTTAGCGCGGTAGAAAAATATGAAGCGGTGTTTAATTCAGTGGGACTATAATTATTATTAGTTAAACTAGCGGGTACCTCACCCATAAGAATGTAACCAAACACGGTTTTAATAGCGGACGGAGCGGTAGGTGAGATAATTTTATTGTGAAGTAATAAATACGGGAACAGTTTTGCCCCTAGAAGCAATTCGACCTCACCAAGTGTAAAGTTTACAATGATCACCTTTATTGCAATACAAACAAGTTTGGTTATTATCGCAAGCAACAAAAGTATGTACTGTACTATTACGTGACTGATTGCGAGAAGAGTTATTATTTTTATTAAGGTTGTTACTCACTAACGCGGTGCGAGATGATACAGTTTGATCTAATATCTTAACTTGCGATTTTATAAATTCCACGAAATCCAAGTAGGAATTTCCTCATCTCTTTTATGGATTTCGAATAAATGTACGGTAGCAGGGTCCAACTTTCTCAAAGCTAAATTTAACAAAATGAAATCCTTTAAATCGTTAATTTGTAATTGTTCTAAAGCAGGAACAGACGCGTGAAAACTTTCAATGAAACTATTTAAAGATACGGAATTATTAATTGCGGGTTTAATATTTAATATGTTAGACATGTAATGTAAGCCTAATGCTCGTTTATCCTGGTACTTTTTAACTAAACTGTCCCAGATAGCGGTATAATTATCACCTGACGGAATAATTCCGGCGGTAATTTGCAATGCATTTCCCTTTAGATTACCGATCAATACTGCACACGTTGAGAATCCGTAAGGTTCAAATTACTATGTATATTTGATTTAAATAATTCATAGAAAACAGTCCAGTTATCAATCTTACCATAAAAGAACGGAATTTGAATCGGGGGGAGCTTGACCGCACCTGTATATAGTTTTACGTTATCATGCGACGCTGACTCGGTCGATGACCTTGAATATTGCGTTGTAATGAGAGAACGCACTCGTTCTACGCGCGTGTAAACACCGTCGAAAGATGTAAGACTGTTATAATCAATTTTATGATCAGGATTTAATTGTAACGAATAGATATTTATTATATCTAAATTGGAACTAAATTCTTGACGTGTTACTGAGAGAATCTCTGTGTCTGCCATGAATATTTCCGCGGAATGAAGCTCAATACTAGAAATATTTATTCGTTTTGAAGTTTCATATAATGACGATAAACGTTCAAAGATTGCTTGATTTTTAGCTTGAAGTAATTTGACTTTTACTTTAAGATCTTCCATATTGGAATATTAACAGAAAATATTGGAGATTAATATTAAGTATAGCGGGTAGATTAGAATAATATTATTTTAAGAGGGTATAACCAAAGGAATGCGGTTGAATATAATTTGTAGTTAAGTTAGCCGAGATAAATCACGATAATAAGTGGTTAGAATATTTACCTATGCTATTTCAATGCAATAGGAAAAATATTAAGTTGATACAGTAATCCTCAATGAATAATGTATTTAGCGTGAAAGTAAGTACGATAATAAGCGGTTAGAACATTTACCTATGCTATTTCAATGCAATAGGAGAAATATTAAGTTGATACAATAATTCTCAATGAATTTATAATAATATATATAATATAATATTAGATATAATAATATTAAATATAATATTTAGCGGGGAAGTAGGTACGAATCACCAAACGGTATGTACGCGTCCAATATGGCGTTCTTACGAACTTTGTATTTTAGGTATTTTGACCTAAATCCTAGACCTATAATTACGTTGCGGTAAACTTATAAAAAGTATAGAAGATCGCGGATTCTATGAATCCGGCTCGTTTGGACCAAATTATGGTGCGGAAGATTCTCGAAGGACCGTAGCGCGAAAATAAATTTTAGCGGTGAATTATTGACCACACACAGGAATGAGCTGACCAGGGTATGAAGAAAGGTTGTGAGGGACTTACTTGGATATTTTGAGTTGTTTAGCTTGAGAATGGAGTTGTGGCACGTGGGTTGAATCCCTTTCTTCTTAGTTGCTGCACTTTCACCTTGGTCTCTATTTTTGTCACAATTGTGGGGCTAACACGGATAGTTGATAGTTTTCAGATATATAGGTAGATATATTAGCGGTTAATTATCTCAGCAAGACGCGGGGTGATCTTCGCGTGGTAGCTTCACGGCGGGATTTTTTAGGAAGACTCCGAGACACAAAATACTGGGGGTAATTCTACCCTTCTTAATCACAGTATCTGTACGGTGATTGGCCGGCGTTGAATACGCCAATAAGCGGCGCGTGCGGCGAACATCTCCTCTCTCATTTGTTGGAATTGGATAGGAAGGGATATGGTTGGTCAGCTCAAAAACCGCGGTCTAATATGATTCTGTATTCTAATATGTGAGATGCGTTCGGATATATGATATTAGAAAGTTATAAACTAAATAAAACTTGCGCAAGCAATTGGCTTATGATCCGACTCAACTTGAATTGTTTTGCCATAAATATATTGATGAAATCTGATGCACCCATAAACTATAGCCAGCATTTCTTTTTCAATTTGTGCATACATCTGTTGGGTGGGAGTCATAGCTTTTGAAGCATATGCAACTGGAAGATCATTTTGCAGCAATACTGCGCCTAGTGAGTATTTTGAAGCATCTACCGATAATTTGCAGGGTTTATTGGGATCATAGAACTGTAATACAGGTTGTGAACACAGAATATCTTTTAATTGTTGAAATGAATCATCTTGTTCTTTGGTCCAAGAAAATCCACGCCTTTTCTTACTAACTTTCTTAATGGGTGACAAACCTCTGATAATGATGGAATAAACTTAGCAACATATGTGATTATACCTATAGCACGCTGTAATTCTACTACATTTTTTGGTTTTTCAAGGTTCAAGATAGCCTGTACTTTTCTTGGATCTGATTTGATGCCATCTTTTCCCAAAATGTGGCCTAAATAAGTTATTTCGTAAACTCCAAATTAACATTTCTTTAAATTAAATTTAATACCATTTTCTCTAGCAATTTTTAGTACCTCTAACAACCGTTTGTCATGTTCTTCCTTGGTTTTTCCATAAACTATTAAATCGTCAATAAATGCCTCACAACCAGATACATTTTAAAATATTTGACTATATTGTCTATGAAAGATTTCAGGAGCAGATGCTAGTCCATATGATGATCTCAAAAAGCAGTAAATGGAGTGGTAAAAGTGCATAGTTTAGAACTGTTTTCACTGAGTTTGATTAAATAAAATGCAGTTGACGCATCTAACTTGCTAAACACGGTGGCCCCTGCCATTTTGGCTGATACTTCATCAAATGTTGGTAATTTAAAATGTTCTCTTTTATACAGTCATTAAGGTTACTGGGGTCAAGAAATACTCTCAGTTTGCCATCTGGCTTTTTAACAATTACAATATTACTTACAAAATCTGTAGGTTCAGATTTTTTTATAACATTTAGTTTTTCCATTTTGTCTAGTTCCCTTTTAAGTGACTCATACAATGCCATAGGTACACCCCTACATGGCACAACTTTAGCTTGATAACTTTCTTTTAACTTTATATCATATTCAACATTCTTTAACAATCCTAGCTAATCATCAAATAAATCTACATTCTCTTTTACAATCTGCTTATAATTATAGTTTTTATCAATAGTTATCTGATTCAAATACTCACGTTTTAATAATTTTAGAGTGAATATGGTAGTATAAGCTAAAACAGGCGGTGACTTCTCACTGCCATCAATCACCTGAAACAATAATGTAATATTTTTTTCCACTTACAAGTTTACATTTTAACCATATTTGTCCAACACAATTAATTTTTGAATCATCATAATTCCTGATTCTCAACATATTTTTGTTTATTTTATGTTCTAAGGACAGCTTATTCACAATATACAATGACATAACATTACAATCACTACAAGTATCTAATTTCAAATCTATAATTTTATTATTTATTTCTATGGACTCATACAAACATTTATCCAAAGTATTGTTACATTTGACCATACCTAGAACAATATCCGAGACATCACTATCATTTGACATATTTTGGTTTACTGCTTGTACCTGCGAAGGACTCCTACACATCTTGGCATAGTGACCAAACTTGTGACATTTCTTGCAACTGTGTCCAAATGCTGGACACTTGAAGCCATGATAATAGCCACAACTAGTACACTGCTTCCTGTCACTCCAACTGTTCTGCTGTCTTTCATTTTGGCCATCTTGCTCTCTATTGCTGCGATTGTCTTGTCTTCTTTCACCTTGACTGTCCTGTCTCCGTTCCCTTCGACTGTTTTGCTCCTTTGTGTCTTTTCTATAATTTAACCTTACCATTTTATTTACTCCACACACTTGGGACTCTGCTGTCATCTTTATAACATTTTTTGAAGCAACTTCAGATGCCTTGCAAATTTTTAAGCATTTATCCAGATTAGATAGATCTACTCTTAAGCCGACATCTTTTTATAATATGTCTTGGGCGGGGCCCGTACAGATCACACTTCACCACAGATACAATATAAAACCATTACAGGTAGGTTCAAAATTCGATTGGCTGTTAGCATATTCTAAGACACCATCACTTTTACTGTAATGTCATAAAATTACGAGTGGAATTGTTGCATGCACGACATATAAATTTTAATGCCGTGCGTTATGCAATTTTTCAAAATTTAATGGGGAAGTTTTCTATTCTTTTACTACATTTTTTCTAAACATTAGATAGATAAATAGATATACCCTTTACCTTACTCTTTATACCTAGAGTGTTACTAATATAGGAAAAAATCTTTCAAAGTTCATCATCTTCCAGCCCTTATCCCAGTTACCTACTTGGGGTCGGTGCAACATATAATAATAATAATAAATAATAAATTCATTTATTTTCTCACCACAATATTTAAAGAGATTACATGGTAATATTGTTTAGCAATTATATTAAACTGCAATATTGTGGGAGACTGGTGCCTAAGCTTGGCTAATAGCCTGTGTTATAGGATACCAGGAGAATACGATGGATTTTATTATAAATTCTAGCACTGAGTACGCCGAAGTGGTGGCCCGCGAATGAAGTACGACATTGGGTAGGATTGCAGACTGGATGACCTTTGCGTTTCCTTAAAATTTTGTTGTCAAGAGGAAGCAAATAGTGACGGCGTAGAACAGTACGCAGAATGAACAGTTGGCGCACCGTTAGGACCTTTGACTCAGAGTAGAGCAGAGCGGTTGGATAATCTCTGCGTTTGAACTGCATAACTTTTAGGACTGCCCTTTGGGCTCGTTCAACCTGAATTAGGTGGGTTTTGCAGTTTCCTCCCCATGCAGAAATGCAGTAAGTAAGAACAGAGACACACAGGCTCTGGTACACAAGGAAAAGAGTTTCTCGATCAGCTGAGTATCTGAGTTCCTTGAAAATATATAAAAATTTCCTAATTCGCGAGCAGAGTGCTTCAGTATGGGGACGCCAGCTAAGGTGCTTATCAATTTGAACTCCGAGGTATTTGATACTTGGAACCAGTGATAGGGTTAGGCAAGTGCAAGCATTCGGGCTGTGATCCAAAAAGTTCTGGCAAGTGTGGGCTTTGACAATATCAGTACCCACAGGAGGTTTGATCGTGTGAGGGAAAGTGAAGCGAACAATCTTGGTTTTCTCGATGTTAAGGGTTAACAAATTCGCAGAGAGCCATGTCATCACTCGTTGAACCGACCGCTCCACCCTCAATCTGCAGTCATCCCATTTATCATCATAAATGATCAGTGCCGTGTCATCCGCATAAGTGAATATATCGCAGTTAGGTATTGACAGGCGGCACAAATCATTTATGTAGAGTAAGAAGAGGGTAGGTCCCAAAATACTGCCCTGTGGCACACCGAAATTGATGCTCCCATAGTCACTATACAATGAGTCGATTTTAACGCATTGCGAGCGATTTGTCAGATAGTCTGAGAAGATCCCAAGTGCAATTCCGCGTATTCCAATGCCCTCCATTTTAGAAATGAGTATAGGTACAGAAACCGAGTCAAACGCCTTTGACAAGTCAAGAAAGACACCGAAGCATTGAAATGCTTGAAATCCCTCATCCAACTTGCCTACCACCGTACCAGTAAGGTCAAGAACGGCATCCTCAGTAGAGATTCCCTGTCTGAAACCGTACTAATTATTTGCTAGTAGCTTAGAGATACGTGGAAAGACACTTGTTAAGTATTTTTTCAAGTACTTTAGACAGGAAACTCAAAACGGAGATTGGCCCGTAATTGGTGACATTGGATCTGTCTCCATTCTTAAAGATTGGGTGAACAACAGCCTTCTTGAACGTCCTGGGGAAAGTACCCGACTCAATGGTGCGGTTGCAGACGTGTGTTATGGGAACTGCTAGGACGGAGCTAGACTGCCTGAGAACACTGGCAGGGATGTTGTCATAGCCAGTGGCGCAGTCACTGCGTAGGCTGTCAATAACCACTTTCACTTGCATTTCGTCGACCGGCATAATGACAAGAGAATTGCGCGGCGGGGGTTGTGATGAGCATTCAACATAACGGGATTTAATTTTAGAGGCTAGATCTTCACTCACACTAACAAAAAAGCTATTTACTCGGTTAATAGATGTTTTAGCGTCTGTCGAGCTTTGCAGAAGCGCACTTGACAACTGCGGAAGAGAGTTTTGGTTTATTATACCCTTAATAGCTTTTCATGTGGTTTGGTATTGTTGTTAGCTTTATATAGTTCGTTTTGGTCGTATGATCTTTTCAATTTTTTTAAAAGATTATTGAGGAAATTTCGGTATCGGGTATAGGTTAACTTATGAATATCGTTATCGGAGGATGATTTAGATTTTTTGTGAAGCCGGTCTCGGTTTCTGATGCAGCGAACTAAACCAGGGGACATCCACGGCTTGAGAATCCTGCATTTCCTAGAGACTCGAGCAGTATAGCTATGTTTTGTAATAACACCTTGTATAGTAGATATAAGTACATCTGCGACAAGATTACAGTTTTGTTCATTTAGCACATGACTGAAGTCAGTGCTATCCAGTGATTCTTTAATGTCTGAAAAATTATAACGGAGCACGTTAGCTGATGTCTTAGCCACGGATATTTTCTTCGTGTCTAGACAAAGGATGACTGGGAGGTGATCGGTGATATGGCTTTCAAGGACTACTACTGTGGCAAGGCGTATAGATTTTAGAAGTACGTGATCTAGGCAATTGCCTGATCTTGTGGGGAGCACATGAGCAGGCAAAAGACCCAAAGAGGCACACGTGGTGAGATAGTAGCGATCGTGATTGTCTGGTTTAATATCGATGTTCATATCGCCAACCAGAGCTATATTGTTAAAAGATGGGGAGCGATATACGCAAATGATTGCTGTGTTACCTATTGCACAGATGAGGCAATTTGAGTCACTGAATGAGGGTTCAAGATACGTGCAATTTAATGAGGTCTTAGTGTAAATAACCACGCCATCGTTCTGCGACTTGTTGTCAGTCGTTGCGGAAAAAGAGTAGCCTTGCAAATAAGGAAGGGACCCTGAAACCCTTAGCCAACACTCGGTTAGAATGATAACGTCAATTTCAATTTTTGTGGTTGTTAGCATCGTGATAAATTGGTCAAAGTTCTTTTTAAGGCTTCTAATATTGATATGAATCCTTTTTAAATTATTATCTGGTTGCTTAATAAAGTCTAAACATCGTTCGGGGGGGCATAGATGAGAACAGGCTATGGAGAGATCGTTTTGTTGTTGTATGTTTTCTTCGTATGTGTTATTCGAGGATGTCAACTACCTACTTACCAAATTTCATTATTTCTTTATTAATTTCTCAGGTATGTATTAAACTGGAATTGCGGAAATATTCTAAGGAGATACTCCGGACCCGGAATGCAAGGGAACGCAACTGATGAATCGGTGGGTTTTTAGTAAGTAGAAACCTGATACTCCCTTCTACTCCACGTAGAGCAGTAAGACTCATTTGATGATTTTCCAGCTTAAAAAGTAATTTATTGATAAAATTTTGAACATATTTCACTGGTTTATTTAATTTCAACTATATTTTAATTTCACTGTGTCAAATTAGTCATTGTCAATATGATGAAACTTCTTCATTATTACGAAAGTAATTTATGCTATGTTTCTAATAGGGATAGTAGAAGAATCGTTTCATAATGCAGTAGTCTACAGATAAAACGACCAGTTCTTTTAAAGCAGTTCAAACGACAGGCACTGGGATAAAACGGATGTCTTTATTTGTATGTTCGTGGCTACCTACGAGTATGTACATGTGTTCCTTGATTGCGTCTTGCTAGATCGATATGACGAACAAATTGACTAGTTGACTAACTGCGACACACAAACACGGTACCTCATCCTTTAGATTGGATAGGTATTGCGAGCTCATTAATTTTGAACTACATTTGCAGTATCTGGCTTCCGCATTTCTAGGGTTGTGTTGGCCGTTGGGTGACTGAAGTTTTGTTATATTGAGTATCATTGTAAAGTTCAGTACCTACTGCTGATTTGTCTGCATGTCTTTTTTATCTCTTTCTCTCGGCCATTACACTCATCGTTATAGGTTTTTGTAGATTAGTTCATGACGATTGACATACATCAAGAAATAATCCCATATATTTGTATGTACTACATACAAATATATGGAATTATTTATTGATGTAGAAATATAGTATACAATACGTATATTCCACGTTGTCATGTACGCGGCCGATGAGTAATTGTGTTAATTAATGCACAAGTGAACAATAAAATATTAAAGTCGAAAACGTCACATAATGACTCGTGTACCCATTCATGCGAGTGAGCTTTAAAATGCACAAGTATTTTGAAATTCTGTTGTGAAAGTTCATTGATAAGCGTTGGGGCATCAGGTTCATTGCCTTCTTTACGTCATTCATGATCGTTCGAGTGAAATAAATCTTTTGAAGCGTTTGGAAGATAAAACAATAATTAATCACGGTTAGATAAGTGTCTGGAGGAGGCATAATGTGAGGTCGGAGTGGCTTGCCTCCGGGGATACATCCTGTACCTCTGAGTTGCCTATAAAATTTTACGAGCACGCCGTATAAGCCATTATAGCTTTTGTCGATGTCACTTATGAGTGTCTGACGTGGTTTGTAACACGAATTTAGTTATAAAACGAAAATTCAAACCCAAACGTTGCACGTATGATTCTTGAGTTGAAAGCACAATAACAATAATTATTTGCACGATCGAGCGTTGAAAACTAACGATATAGCACAGTTAAATAACCATCAATACGTAGGCGTTGGATAAAATATTTCGTTAAATTATAAAGATGAAATACATTTCAATATTTCTTCTATAAATTGTTTCACGAAATATATGAATTTACAATTAAGTACTATGGATTAACACATTATTGTAATAACCTATCAATTAAACTTTATAACAGGGGAAACCAATCTCGAGTTTCGTCAAACTAGTCTTGAATATTAATTTGTACTGTTAAGTATAATTGCGTAATAATGTATGATATGTTGTTAACAAAATAAGGTAGGAACAGCACATATATGTTCGCTTCAGGAACGCGTTTGCCTCGGGGTAATCATTGCGAGCAGAGTTAACGAACTCTGAATACAAATCGAATGTAGGTGACATGTAGTACACCGTATATACGAACATACCCGTCTTCGAAGACGTTGGCTGATACATTCCGTGTAAATATACAACAATGTTTATTGATGTTCGATATACGTTTCTTGCGTATATTAGATACCTACTTTCATAATAAAATGTGTGGTGCCCCAAGGTATGTGTTTAAGGGTTTGTTTATTAACAACGGCTCAGTTTTTTGGCAAGGTGCGTGTGTTTATGTGGGTGTGTTAGAGAATGGGCTTTGCAGACATAAAATACTCTTGTTTCAGGCTTCATGACACCTTCGTGAATAGTCAGTTTTATTATTTCTTTGTTGTTGGTTATTTCATGAGAAGATCATAATTACGGTTTATGGGGGACGTAAAGACGAAAACATGTCAGTTTTAGGGTTCCGTAGTAAAATAAGGAATCCTTATAGTTTCACTTAGTCGGTATGTCCGTCTGTCCTGCCGCGATTTTACTCAGAGACTATTTACGCTTTGTTGCTGTTCATAGGCATGGATAGAAATATTAAACACACCTATAGATAAATATAATAAAAACTGTATAGGTATGTTTTGTTCTAATTTAAATTAACAGTGATGTTAATTTGGCCATGTTTCACGTCGTCGTGTGCGGTTGGCCTAGTTTGGTTGAAATTTTTCGATTCTGTGATCTATTTGCAAAAAAATATACCTTTTAACTAGTAATTTTGTGACATTCAATTGTCCGACCAACAAATATTTGGTTTTAGGTAAGTATATTTTTTTTATAAAATCTTTAACACAAACTAGGAGTTTATCCTGTATTGTGAGTGCATTTTTACAAATACCCAGATCGGGAACAATATTATTTGTAGGCTCTACGCGACACAGACACAGCAGTCCAACCATGTCATCAGATATGAAAAGGTATATACCTGTTTAAAAGTATTCACGATGTCAGCATGCATAGTGAAGTTAGACGGAAATATATAACCGCTTATTAAGTTTAACAAGGCAAAGAATAGTCTGTAATAATATATATATATTTTTAATAATTTTGACCCACATTAGGATTTTCTCCTGTATCGTTAGTGCCTTTAACAGGAGGAGTTTTTAGCTCAATAATAACAGCCGCACGACTCGCTTTTAAGATTAAGCAACGCTTGCCAAGTTCGATCGATATATGAGTGACCATCTTGTTAAATTTGGGATTTTGTCCCTCTTGTGGTAATGGAACTAAAGCCCAGATGCAAGTAAAAGTAAACTACAGTATAACCATTGTGAAATAGTATATTTTAGCTTCAGTTAGACTCATTTGTACAGATTTATTTAGCTTAATCCTACTCGGCAGCCAGAAACCCGCCAGAAGAGATAGATTAACCATTCTAATGTCACTCACAGATTATAAAAATGTGACCACAAATATGTAGCCATAAACATTTTGTTACATTTTAAATAAATGTTAGAGTATTATTTTGAAATCATATTTTAACAAATTATCAAGATTTAATAGTACCAAATTTTGGATAATAAGAGTCAAGTTGCAAACTCTAAATTCATGTTTTTACCTTCATTCACGTTTAAATATTGAATTTATTTAATAATTGCTTACACAAGGTGGGTTGGTATTGAAACAACAAACTGTTTCAAACAACAAAAGTTTATTCAAACAAGGTAAAGTGAAATATACAAAAAAAGGTTTATTGCCAGCCAGCTTAAAATTCAGTCAGTGGAACTACAGGTTGTGGGGGGTTGGAGATAATCCCAGTACTGTTCTATTCTTTTAAAATTTAAATTAAATTTTGTCTAATTTTCTTTACTAAAATATCAAGGTACGACCTTCCAGTTTTGGTGAAAGTGGATTATTACTAAATGTGCGCCAGGAACTCTAATAGTCCCGGATCCCTGAGCCGACGAAGATGTTCAATATTCTTTCAGTTAAGCGTAGGTGTCGACCCCGGGGTCCTTTAATTAAATTAATTGAAGACCGGCTTCTTAATTTTAAAACCTGACAGGTGATAAACTGGTTCCTTCATGAACCGGTAGAATATAAATTAAAAGATTATTAAGATTATACATATAAAAAAGAATAAAAAGAAAAATCATCCCACCTGCGCTAGAACGCTAGGTGGACACTGCCACCGCACAGTGACCAGTGGCACAGAAGGCCTTGGCAGGACTCGAGGAACGGGTCTCGCGTCCAGGCTCCAGAGGCGCCTCTAGATCCTGGCGGCGAGTCGAATCTCTCGAGCTGCCTCACCTAGAAATGGCAATATGGAGACCCTATTATATAAGGGGAAACTAAGGTACTTTCCTCGAGAAGGAATAGAGGGGACCGAGCTAGGAAATCCAAAGGCTCAAAACTTAGCCGGCTATCATGGCCTTTTGCAAAGACAATATAATGAGCTACGACTTCTTTTTGTCTAACCCTGCGTGGTGGGACAATAAGAAACAAGATCACCCATGGAGCGAATTGCGAGCTCAGGTTGACTTCTGTAAATATAATCTAGAAAAATGGGATTTCCTTGACCCATCGCAGACGCAATGCTAGTGTAGAGCCCCTGTACAAAATATGGCCCACCTCTCGTCATGTCCATCGTGTACGGCCACTTGCACCTTGCAGGATCTGAACGAGGCCAATGAAAGAGCTGTGCTGGTAGCTGCATATTGGTCCAAGGATGTCTGAGCATTGACTCGAAAAGAAAGAAGTGGTGAATTGTTTTTTTTATCGTCATGCCGTAGACAACATAGTGGGCATGTTATAGACCATGGAGACAGCATGATCATTCCTGTATTTTATTATTTAGATTACTATATATTTTGTATTAACATGCTATTTTTATATTTTTTTTCTTTTCTCCTTTTTTCTGGCAACATAAATGGCTTTTATTTTTTTCTCGTGATGCTATAGTAAAATATGTATGGATGTATATTTCTTTGAAACAACAGTAAATGTATTGAATTAAAGAATACTCAAATCTGCTTCTCCCGAAAATTAACGTGACTTATCGGAAAAAGTATTGTAAAGTCGAAGGTATCATTTAGGTACTACACTATTCTACTATTAAGAAAGGCTAATAGTTGCATTGACCTCAGAAGAAATGCAGTCGATTTTATTTAACACTCGTCGCTTAATAAAGTACACAGTGTTTACATAAAATATGTTCCAGCAAATTATTTCCTCTGTACGAATAAAATACTTGCAAAATGAACTCCGTCGGGTACACTGGAAATGCCGTTCAGTAGCAATTAAAACTTTCTTACTGATCAAACTTTTACAGTCACATCTTCACGAGGACAAGTTGTCCGTGAGAGCCTTGAGAAGCGTAAATGTGACTATAGTTACCTAGTGGAATGGTTCTGCATTAACATAACTTGCCTGACGTATCACCGCATACGACTGTACACTTGGTTATATAGTAGTTCTGTATCGTAATTTGAAACGAATACAGTAACGTTTTTGGTTTGTTGTTTGGTTGGAAAATAAACGTTTTATGTTCGGAAAATTTATAAGTAATTTTCCGAAGATGATGATGATTTTTTTTTTTGCGTTTATTATCTTCTCACAAAATACACCTAAATTTTCTAAGTTCCAATTATAACTTGATAGGTTATGGTATATGACTTGTATAGCCGTGTATTACAGATCACTAGGTCCCCATCCCGGAGAATAAAAAAAAGTGTTGACCAATTAAAAATTTAAAACCAGATCAAGCACTTAAAAGAAGAGATCTATAGTATGAAAAATCAAAATTACATAAAAACCATTTCTTATTTATTTTTTCTTGCTACTCTATTTTGGAGCATTATTTAAAGTAATATACAAAATAGCGGAGAATTTTAAGGAACATACCTAGATTTTATAAGTCTTATACGTGCAGATTTTTAGCGAGAAATAGTTTTAGATACTACATATTTTATGTGACAGATTCGCTATAGATTCCAGATTCATTGATTTACGACAAATTTTTAAAGCTAAGTGATAAAACGTCGGTGTGATGTGTACAAGAACTAGAAGAAGAACTCAGTTTTATGAACTTCTTTATGTTTTATACATACATTCGTGAATTCGGGACATACACTAGACTCATGCGTGAATCCCAGTGAAAATAAACACTTCTTCATGCATGAGAATTCACTGAAGATAATGGAGTCGCATAAAATGCTTGGATTTTACGGCTGCGTTGTTTTCAAATCATGTTTTATTTGCTGATACGTGAGCTCGTTAAAACTTTATATAGAATATTTGAATTATATCCTTTGAGGTAAGAAATTGTTATGAATGTTTGAAAGGAGCTACTTGAGTATATGGATGGATTAGGATGACCGCAGTGGTTTCAAGCTGAAATATACTTATAATATTTTCGATGTCAAAAGGTATAACGTTCTCTTGTATTGAGTTTGGGATGACTACTTTTCAGAATCTAATCTAGACTTTACCTAATAGTCTAGACAAGTACCTAGGTTTTTATGTACAAAAAATTACAATAATTCGTCCATTTGAATGTAATTTAGACCAATGATTGTCAAAGTCAAATAAATTAATATGTTTTCTCGAACGTGAATTGTGACAAAATTAGAATGGGAACTAACTTTGATATTACTGTTTTTTTATTATTATTTGAGTTTACTCAACTTTCATCAGTTAATCGCATCACTTGAAATGCGTATAATTTGTATAGGGGCAACTGTTTTCTTCAAAACCTTAACCCCATAAGTAAAATTATCGGTCTTACAAAAGGGGCTAAGCAGAGAACACAAACAGGGATATATATTTTTTGAGATTGACTGCCAAAATCTACATTGACATTAGTGAAGAAGCGTAAAAAGGCTAGTTAGCATTAAAAATAATGCCAGCGAAATATAGCACAATTTTACCGTTGATGGATCTAGCAAACAACATTACGGTAATCGGCGAGTCACCGACTTAATTAAACGGTAGAAGAAATGTAGCCGAGGACAGCGTATCAGTCAAGTGAGCCGGGGACGGGTACCCCCTCAAATCCGTGTAAGCCCGACGTCGTCCCTAAGACGAGGCGGCAGCCACTGACAGATCACTACTCACTGTCCCTGTACACCCACTGCAATAACAATCCCAGCTTTTATGCAGTCGTTTTGATTCTTTTCGGCATTATTCATTATTATTACCACTGATACGAAATAGTTTGTTTCATAAGAATGAAAACTGTCTTATCTTCTGACTAATATTATAAATGCGAAAGTTTGTGAGGATGGATGTATAGACGACTCTTTCACGCAAGTTGACATTCTGGAATAACACATAGGCTACTTTTCATCCCGGAATTCCCGCGGATCAGGGGATTTACGCGGGCAATCTCTTCCACGCGAACGAAGTCACGTGCAGAAGCTAGTCCTTGATATAAAAGTACTAGATGAAGCTTTCAAATCAATTTCCGCGAACAAAACTAAAATTAACATAAGGCGCTAATATTCTCACGCTAACAAGATATACAATAACCAAAATGCAATGGTGCCTCCTATCGGTTCAGCTTATGCAGTATCTAGGCTGTTAATTAAGCAGTCTCCATGCAATTTGCATCTAGGCGGATTGGAGTCGCGAACTTCTGATTATTTGAATAAGATTTCGCAGAGCAATATTAAGGAAATTATTCGTGCCACGGAGCACCGAGTGGGGAAGGCGCCGAATAAAGTAAGGTGCCTACAGTAGAAGCGATTTAAGAAAGACGTTAGGTAAGTGCTCCGTTGTCGGAAATGTATTAAGGAAATATGTTTAATTGCATATAATTACATTTCGCGGAATTACATTTCGAGCGAACTTTCTGTATGCCTCGAAATGGTAACCGTTTGTTAGAATAGTTTGGCTGCTTACATCGATGCCGTTATATTTGTTGAGAAATGGTTTTCTGTCTGATAATAAGCTACATACATTCCTCATTAGACTATATGTATATCTGTTATGTTTTTTTCAGCTAGACCAGTATAACGTATTAAGATATAATTTGTAGTTGTGGTTAGTTGCAAAAACGGGATCAAAGATAGACTTTTTATAGGGGATGTAAGTTAGTATGAAATATCTTACGATCGAAGTCGCAGAAAACGGGTGCGTCTCATAGCGTATAAACTCATTTGGTCTAATTTCATTTTATTAACGTTCATAAGATATAATCAACGTGAGATATACCAACTGTTGATATAATTTCTTTACATATAACATTTAATTATTCTAAAACTTAATTAGTATAACGTTTATGTAATCGATTATCATTTGGTGTAACGTTTAATATTTATATTGTTTATTTAATCGAAAGTCATTTGGTCTAATGTTTAATATAAAAAAATGTCTTTATGGTTAACACCTCGACTCAGAGTACCCTGACTCGGATAGGTTAGGTTAGAAGGCTAAGGCGGGAGCGAAGCGGAGCGGAGCTCCCGCCTTAGCCATCGTGGTTATATTTTTTAAACCACCCAGAAATAGTAGCCCCTTAGGTTACTGTTACCCATAACTACGATAGAACTTACAAAGAATAAAACAAAGAAAAAATACTTTTAAATATTTATTAAACAAAATACAAAGTTATTGTTTTTTTAAGCTTAAATTAGAAGCCACAGCTCGTAAAAATTCACACTCTGAATATGTTTTTAAGTAGGCGTTTTCATCATATTAGACCAAATAAGTTTTATATCTTTTGAGTGGTATTTCAAACGATTTTATATCTAATGTATGTTATGTCAAACGATGTTATATTTAATGTATGTTAAGCTTATAAAAATCAGTTATTTTTATATATTTTTAATTTTTATTTATTTTATCTCAATGTACAAATTTCTCTTAATCTAAATATACAAGGCAATGAATTTAGGTACATAATAAGAGATCACGTTGACGACTGTACTAGTATTAACTGTGTTACAGTCGACAGCGCCTTCCACCCTGGTAAAAATCACAAAATTCATCGTTTTGGCACTCTAAATTTGTAGGTAAATACATATTTGATTTTATCAATTATTTTATTAACAAATTATATAAATCGTTCATTATATTAACTAATCGCTATATTAAATAAAATTATAGGATCCGTTGTTATATGTTGTTAACATTAGAGATTTTGTTGTTATATCATCTATTACTTACCCGCAGGCAACAGCTAGTATAATATATTGGGGTTACGATTAAAAGTACTCCGAAACCACAAAAAAGAATATTTCACTTACAATGAAACTCTTATCTTTGGTTACGAGTGGTCCTCGTCACCGCCGATGTTTCACGTGTGATGTGAGCTCTCGTCTCATTTCGCTTAGCCCGACATTTTGAGTGCCTTTGACCACCCTCTCCTTAGATATAGGTCGTCATAAATATAATCTTACTTAGGGTGACATTGTGTGTTCTTTTTTCACTTAATATTTTTCCTACTAAAGGTCCCTGGCGGCGATTACATAAACAGGATTCAACCGCGACCTTAATGCGCCTAATAAAGTTTTACGACGGACCCTTGGCAAAAACGTGAACGTTTCAAGGCGACAATGCTTTTATCTTTTCTGTTTTACTGATTGTTTTGTTCTTTACAATTAGGATTAGACATTGTGTATTGAACTTGTAACTTAATGTAGACAACCAAAATTTTTGCTTTGTCCAATGAAAACCGAAAATATACAGTTCAAATATGTTTGCCCTGTGTATCAATCTTTATAGCACTTCTTTTCCGTGACTCCAAGTTTATAATAAAATTTTCTAACTAAGCCATGATTCACTATCTTAAACGAAATTTACCAACATTCTTGAGATAAGACACTTACGATGAGCACTTCTTTATTGTCTAGACGGACTTTAGTACGGATTTTTAAACCTACTCGTAAACGTTCTTTTAAGTAAGTCAATTTGTATAGAAATAAATTAATAGTTTAAAAAACCAAAAACACGCTTTTAAGACTAATGTAATGAGCAGAAATTAGAAATGTTTACTAGTAGGCAGTCCAAGGTTCCATCAGCCACCTTCCAATTCTATCGTCAGACCAGCTTGATGGTACCATAATATTGTATTGTCATCTAATCCACATATAATTGCCAAGTTTCATGATGATAAAACAATTAGAAGTACGTTTACGTTAGATTTTATTGCATATTTAGTTCGTTACAGATCGACTTAATAATAAATCCATAGATTTCGCGGTAATTCAAAAAGGTTATGAAAACCGATAGCGGATTTTCTTTAGGTTTGTTATAACCTTGAAACCTGATCGTGTTCAAAGTCCATTACGTGGCCTTTCTCATAAGTGCAAACACGACTATGATACGATATTCCATCATGGAATGCCAGCGCCTATCTTCCGGCTTCATCATCAGACCTTGAAACCTAATCGTGGTCAAAGTTCATTACAAGACTTCTAAGAAATCCAAAACATCTATGATACGATTTTCCATCATGAAGTTCCAGTTCATACCTTCCGGCTCCATCATCAGATCAGTGTCATCAGAACTACATACAGCTGCCAATTTTCATTACGCTACGGCCCTTGGAAGATGGTTAAATTAGTTACCTTAGATTCCATTACATAGTTAGTTACATACAGGTCGACCTAATAAAGCCGTGTTAAAAAGAGGTTAAATTCTTACTGTCACCAGATGACGGTAATCAGGTTACAATACAAAATTGATTGTTTGCGATAACGTGTCGAGTGCGAATAAAAACTCGCATCAGGGCCCCTGATTATTCTTTTGACAATTTTGTATGTGAAACACTTCAGCTATGTTAGACAGATTCATCTCACATACTTTAACATTAAAGACTATATAAACTTTTTTCACTCGCTTGCTTTTACAATTCGAAATCACATTAAAAGAGTAGAGAACGTGAAGGATGTAATAAATCACGAAAAAATCTCAAAGGAGTTCAGACTTTTGTAGCACTCTAATAATGTAAAACATTACTGAAGCAATTTTACTGTATAACGTTCCTAGCAGTAATTAGCTGGATCCTCTTCGATGTTAGCTCGCACGAAGTCTCTCCCGGAATCGCTTAACATTCCTGAACGTCGAGGTTCGTTTGGAAATCACTTCTTAGCTTTGGCGCGACCTGACGTTGATGTATCGCCTACCTACATATTTAGACAAACTTGATGCTGCCGACTTACTTATTATCACTTTTTGTTTAATTGTACACCTTAGTTAATTTATGATTAAAACACAGTCGCTGGGATGGCAAACAGTTTTTTATTATAAGGCAAATAAGTCTATTAAATTCAAATTTATGACTTGAAAATTCTCTCAATGTAATAAAACACTAATAATACGCGCTTAAAAATAAAATGAAGTAATTTGAGTCCATAATTTTAGATTTAATATGATATTTGGTGGATACTGTGCTCAAATAGTCCTTACAAATGAGACGTCTACGCATTTTATAAGCATTTGTTACGGTTTATACCTTGTTTATACAATACACAGCGTAAACAATTTTATTTACTTAAGTGATTTATGTAAACACTTGTTTCTAAATGATTATGGCTTTGAGTCTGGAATTAATGCAATAAATCAATGTCAGGACATGTTTACGAGCTAACAGAGTTAATTCCAGTGTGACATGACGTTTATATTCGTGAATAATTGTTGATTGCTTGCACCGTGAGGCCGCATCTAATGCAATAAACTTAATATAATTGTCATAATTATGTTTATCAGTGCTCTGCCAGCAATGCTGGGCTTGTTATTAATTCTGCGATTTATAGACTGAGTTTCTGTATTGAAAATTTAGTAACTTAGATTAGAAGTAGGCCATCTTTGTTAGTAACGTGGATTTATCTATAATTTTCTTTGAGTTTTAATATCCTGCTTACCATTACCCCGAAAACTTTACCGAGGGCTCATGTTATTACAATTAAACAATTTTGCCATTATAATCTATTCGTATCTCACTTTATTCCCACAGTATTTCACCAGTTTTACGTAATGTAATTTTCATACTTCCATAAATAGATGCATGTTTTCAGTTTATATCACATACATAATAAACTTAAAAATTAATAAAACTTCAGCATATTTAATCGAATGACTGTCATCGATATGGATTGAAATTAAATTAATTATGGTGATTATTGGATGGGGAATGGCTACAGACGCAAGGGACCGGTGACTGGAAATGCAACGTTATTATGTTAAATAAGCCGCGAAGCAATTACTCGTAAAAATGGTGCAATTTCCATACATTATATTTCTGCAAATATCGGAAAATGTGGGGGTAATAATTTTGGTCCTTTCACGTTTCATGGAATTGTTTTGTATTTTTTTTTTTGCAAATGAGTTGTTATTGAAGCAGTATGTCGCAGATGTTATAAAAATATTTACTTAAATTTTATTTAAATGAGAGCATATTCAATCATAATAATATAAGTTAAGATAAGACCGAAACTTGAACATAAATCATTCTGAATTAAAATATTTTTTTTAATAATAATTTATTTCACAAACTAACATACGTGTTGCCTTGGTTCTTGTACAAGGAGATGTTGTATTACAAGAGTCAGGACTCTCAGGATACAAGTAAACCTTGTATGTATCCTGAGAGACCATGAGTCAGGCCTCTCAGGATACATACAAGGTTTACTTAAAACTGAAATTAAATAAGTATTTAAATGAATTAACTTATATTACTAGGGACCAAACTCAAAATATTTTATTTCGCATAGGCCTACAGGGACACTTATAAAAGTCAGAAGCTAGTGCACGTTTTAAAATTCGTCATTTCCTATGGAGAAGCACCGGCAAGAAATTCCACGGTTACTTCGGTCGTCACTGCGATATAGCCCGAACATTACCGATGCACAACAAACAATATTATTATAATAAATACTTAGGTGGTTCAGCGATATTTTGATACGAGTGACCCAGAAACTATCGTTGTTAGAACTTTAAAAATATCTTTTAAAAGGCTTCATTCTTTATAAATCTGTGGGCCAACAGTAACACGATACCTCTAAAGCTAAAGCCTACCAGTTTAAATTTTTCAAAAGCTACTCGTATCTATGTTAATAAACTACGCAACACTTGTTTTGTCTGCTTTTGATAGTTTCATAATTAGTTTAATTATTTTCTAGGAGCAGCTGCTTAACTATAATCAGTTAGTCCGTTAAATTGTTTTCTCTTTTTAGGGTTTCGTACCTCAAAAGGAAAAATCGGAATCCTTACAGCATCACTTTGCTGTCAGTCTGTTTGTCTGGCAAGACCCTTTATTTCGGGGACGCGTCGAGATTTCGAGTTGTAATTAAAATCATATACTCAAGTCTGCAGTCTCTTGAACCTCTGAAAAAATCAATCGACTTCTCAATTAAAGTAAAATAAAGAATCGCTCGTTTACGCCTCAAAAAGCTAGTACTCCCCGTTGACCTAGAATGAAATTTGGCAAGTACCATTGTTGTATAGTACAAATTCAAGGAAAGGACTGAAAACTATACATTTGTTATTAAATAAAAAGAAAAATAGTCTTATAGGGGGTTGAAATTTAAAACTGAAGCAACTAGTTCATGTGAGGTATAATATGAAAGGTTTTTTGATGTGCATATTCCAAAATATATTTTATTTATTTTCTACGACGCATAAATTTTATTTAAATGAATAAAATCATAAAAGTACCGTCCCCCTGGTGTGGAACTCTCCGTGGGCGTGTCCGACTCGCACTTGTCCGGAATTTTTTTGAGTGGCTTCTCGCAGGTTGACCTATGAAGTGGTTAGCTGCTTGAACAGACTTGCCTGTGACGGCCTTAATTATAATAATTAAAGCCGCCGGGGCTTATATTAAACTTACAAACTACGCGACTACTTGATAAGGGCACCCCCTGTGGGATACGGTCCTCAGCTTAGGGCGTCGATTGGTTTTTCTTGACTTACCAACTATATAACGTGTAACGGAAACCCCATATCTATCCAAAAGGACTGAATACAATATCTGGTATGGAGTCTCTAAGCAAAGTTTCAGCTCAAAATAAATGACTCACAGAATTGACCCCAAATTATTGGTTTCATGTTTCTTGAATACCAGTAATAAAAAACGTGTCACAGCACTATGAGGGTCATCACTTTCCACGTCACTTGCCAATAACATGATAATTCTCTTCGTTCTTCTTAATTTGAAAAATTCGGTCTCTGGTATCAATGTATTGACTAATAAGCTCCACACATGTAGACATAGGATTACAAAACCCTTGCCATATCGTTTGTTATCATCCAAAGAAGCCGTGCACTTAGTATGTATATATACCCTTTAAATTACACGTTGTATATGTATGTACATAGGTACTACATCATGGAAGCAATTTAATGAAACCAACTTGAATTAAACTATAAAGACTTAGAACCAACCAAAGAAAAACTTTCCCACTTGGATTATTGAAAATTGCTAGGTTTTAAGGGATAACAAAGTCTTGTTCACAGGTTTCACAGACTTACTCGTTTTGGTTCTCCAACACACAGACCTTAATCCAGTTTTTATTGAGTATGTGAAAAAGTACCTCAACTAAAAGCAGGCTTACGTTTCACGAAACTTTTTGCTTGATATAAAGTCAACACGCACAGGAAGATATAAAAGTCAGTGTCAGGTTTGCTTAGGTAATATTTTTATTAGACATTAAAATTTTAATGGTCGTTTTTTTTCCCCGGTGGGAAAATCATCTAAAGACTTTCCGCTCTGGGTAGAGCGGAACGGAGTATCAGACTTCTACTGACTAAAAACCCACCCTGTTCCTTCAGCTGCCCTTAAGTTCCGGGGCCGCGGTATCTCGTTAGAACATTCCCGCAAACTCAAGTCGCGTCTACCCTGGCGTGATCCTACAATGTCCAGCTAGTGATATCTTTCTGGTATGTTCATCATTTGGCCATGTGAGTGATACAGCAGGAAAATCACGCTGTATCACTCACATGGCCCTATTTTATAGATATCGTAATTTTTTTCAAATAAATGAAATCTTTTAGCCTTTAATTTAGTCTGTCTACTCTATCAGTAAAATATTTTTGATTATTACTAATTGTATTCTTAATTGTACACCATATAATATTACACTGCAGGAAACTTGAACACCTACAATAAGGTAGGTTAGGATTAAAGCTACAGGTTGCACAGCTATCGTCAGCTATCTACGTGTCTCGATTAAACAAATCAACCACAATAGATGATATTCGGGCATACATTAGTGAAATGGGTGAAAGTGAAAGCTGTGTTAAGGTGGAACTCCTTACGCAGAAACACGAGACTGAGTTTACGTCTTATAAAGTTACCGTGTATAGGAATAAACTAGAAAGATTCTTAAGTGTTAACTTTTGGCCTGAGGGTGTCAGATTTAGGCGGTTCCGTGAGTATGCGGCGAGAGTAATTAAGAATAATAATAACTAACTATGGATTGTAAGCTATCTATAATATCATACAATTGTAAATCAATTAAGAGGTCACAGCAATGTGTGCGTGAGCTTACTAAAACAAACGATATTGTCCTTCTGCAGGAGACTTGGTTGCTTCCCCATGACTTAGATTTTATAAATGAAATAAATGAGGGCTTTGGATGTGTAGGCAAGTCTTCTGTCGATACATCAGCAGGCATATTAAGAGGGAGGCCATACGGAGGCTTAGCCATTATGTGGAACAAAACAAAGCTTCCATATGTGTCACCTATTAACTGTATTAGCGACCGGTTAGCGGCGGTGCGAATAACAACTGATGTGGGTTGTATTATAATTATAAATGTGTATATGCCTGTGGACAACACCGATAATTTGACCGAGTTCATTGATTGCTTGGGCTCAATTAACGCAATTATAGAAGAAGGCGATGCACAATGTGTTTATGTTCTAGGTGATTTTAATGCTCATCCCACCGCGAAGTTTGGAAATGAATTAATAAAATTCTGTACAGAGATGGAGTGGGAATGTGTGGATTTTAATTTACTTGGCTTAAATTCAGACACTTACACGTTTATGAGTGAGTCACATGGGAGTCGGCGTTGGCTGGATCACTGCATCACAACAAAAGCGGCATGGGATACTGTGATAGCGGCGGACGTCATATATGACGTCACGTGGTCTGATCATTATCCCTTACGTATTGTTTGCGATATAAAGTGCATGAATATTGAGACAGCCTTTACCGGCTGCCGTGACCACCTCAAATGTATTAAATGGGGCAAACGTACCACAGACCAGATAAAGTTATACCAAAAGTATTGTGCTGACAAATTATGTAATGATTTTAGCGTTTTTAAGTGTAATTGTACAACAAACAAAGTTTGTGAGCATTATGGCAAATATTGTGAATCGATTAGTTTATATTATAATCACATTGTTAATACATTACAGGCCGCTGCTACACTTAGTTCTCGTGCAGGTGAACAGAAGCATTGCAAAAAGGTAATAGGGTGGAATCACCACGTGCGGGACTATCACCAGACTGCTAGGCTAGTCAAATGGTGTCAGAAAAACGAAGACAGTATAAAAATGAATATTTTGGCTTTGCATAGAAGAGAGAAAAATTTTGTTAAATTCTGGAATGCTACTAAAAAGTTAAATTTTAAACAGAGCCTACCAGTGTCTGTTGATGGGTTGCAGGGGGCACGCCGGGTGGGTGACTTGTTTGCTAGTAAATTTAAGGTGAACCCTCTGCCTACGGATTGCCAGCTCGGCGCTGATACCGTCGTTAATGAGTCTCTGCCATGCTCATTTACGCTCGAAGATGTAATCTCCGCGGTGAGAAATATGAAGCGTGGTAAGTCACCAGGACATGACGGTCTCAGCGTTGAGCACCTAATCTGGGGTAGTGGCTATTTATACCACCATCTGCATGTATTTTTTAATCTGTGTGTGCAGCACGCCTACTTACCTGAATCCTTGATGAAAACGGTTATAGTGCCTGTCGTCAAAAACAAGACAAGCGATTTCAGTGCATCCAGCAACTACCGGCCTATCTCACTTGGTACTGTCATAGGTAAAGTCCTGGAACGTCTCGTACTGCCCGAACTGCAGAGGAATATTAAAATTGACGATGCTCAGTTTGGTTTCCGACCCGGGCTCTCAACAGACTCTGCTGTTATGAGTCTTAAGAGCACGATAGCATACTACACCTGCAGAAAAACTTCTGTTTACGCTTGCTTTCTAGACCTTAGCAAAGCATTTGACCTAGTGAATTATAAAATTCTCTGGGACAAACTAAGACGGTCACAAGTGTCTCAGCATGTTGTAGATCTGTTGAGATACTGGTACGAAAACCAAACAAATCAAGTGAAGTGGGGTGACACCCTATCTAGTAGTTACAGGCTAGATTGTGGCGTGCGCCAAGGGGGGCTGACTTCTCCGGACCTATTTAACCTATACGTGAACGGGCTGATCGAGGAACTCAGAGGAACCGGAGTTGGCTGTCACCTGGGTAACGTATGTGTGAACAGCTTGAGCTACGCTGACGATATGGTTCTTCTGAGTCCTTCGATTAAAGGGTTAAGAAGGCTGCTGTCAGTTTGTGAGCATTATGCTAATGCTCACGGATTGAAATATAATGTTCTCAAGACGGAAACTATGGTCTTCAGATCTGGAGCTGGTCCGGAGAACATACCCAGTCTTAATTTGAACGGGTCCGCCATTAAGGTAGTAAAACAGTTTAAATATCTGGGGCACATACTGACAGACAGACTGCATGACGACACAGATATAGAAAGAGAGCGAAGGGCCCTCTCAGTAAGGAGTAACATGCTCGCACGAAGATTTGCGAGTTGCACCAATGATGTCAAGAACACTCTTTTCAGAGCTTATTGTCTGTCAATGTACACTTGTCAACTTTGGTGCAACTTCACAAAAAAGATGTACAGTTCATTAAGAGTTCAGTACAATAATGCTTACCGAACTCTTATGAAACTACCGAGATACTGCAGTGCCTCGAGCATGTTTGCAGAAGCGAGGGTCCCGGACTTCTATGCAATCATGAGGTCGCGTGTTGCGTCTTTTTGGGAAGGTTTGAGACGTTCCAGCAACAGCATCCTGAGGGCTGTCTCGTGCAATTTACTATGTCCCATATATACGCATTGGATTTCTGTTCACCTGAACGAGAACAAAAAATGACGTAATAATTAGGATGAACATGCAATTTCTATGCAATATGATGTATTTTATGACTATGGGTACCTATACATACCTCAAAGTTTTAGATTCTAGTTTTATTCTTTTAAATTTTGTTCTCACTGTTTTTTATTTTGTATATGGGTGTTTTGCCTGAAATAAAGCAGCATTTATTTTATTTAAAAGAAAGGGCGGCAATGTTCTTATTGGCGATGATGGTCATCAGTACTATAAATTTAAAGATTACAAGAACGATTCTTCGATATGGAGGTGTTGTATGTTTAAGAAGTCAGTGCTTTTTTTATATAGATATAAAAATTTATAAACTATTTATTTATTTAAACTTTATGTACAAACTATGTCTTTGGTCACCCTAAATTGGGATGTATTCCAACTACTGAGGTGAAAAACAACAATTTTTCTAAAATGTTTGGCATCATAATGGCAACATTTAAAGTTTCCCTATAATAAATTTCTATGGTGCAAAAATAAGTTGAAATTTAAAATTTTCAGATGGCAACATTTGTTCAAAGTAGCGGTTATTCTCGTGTCAAAGTTATCATACAAGTACGAACTTGCCTTGTTGGTGGTAAACTTTATAGTTTTCTATTGGAAATACGTGGAAAACTAGCATTTGTGTGGTTTAATGTGATAATTTAGTATATTGTGCAACTAATTTAATAAATAGGTGAGTAATACAGTGTACATTTTTGCAAGAACACCATAAAAATATTACCATTGTCATTTTTATCAAAATTCGGGGTGATTAACAACGCATATTGCGGCGATTAACAACGCGTATGGGGTGACGACTAAAGGGGTGCACAGCAACAACTTTTATTTATTAATTTTATTATTTATGTACACACAGTAAAATAAAATAGGACAACATAATTATAATATTGGAGTACAAAGGTACTGCTTATTTCTTTAGAAATTTCTTCCAGCAGACCTGCGAAAGGAGAAGTGAAAAAGAAATGTAGACAATAGTGTGTGAGAACAAGAAGAGAAATGAAAATTAATACGTGAAGTCTAAAACTATAATATTAAATATACCTACACATACTTATAATGCAATAAAATAACATATACTTAAATAAATACATAATGTTAGAATATACATACATACATAATGTTAGAATATACGTACATATAAATACACACATCAAAAGTGTCTAGGGATCAAGCATTTTTATGCGGATTTCTTGAGATTGAGATGTGGCTTTGTAATAAATTTATGATTTTATAAATTTATATGGATCCTTTTTGGTGCATTTCATAATTTGAAACAGGAACTGTTAATCAAATTCGAGTAAAAGATGAAAATCAGCTGTCAATATTTTCCCTATAAAAACATACAACGCATTGAAGACATTATTAGTGCTACTGTTTCCTTACTACTGATTAAAACCAACGTTATTATGGAGCGGCGACGTCATTTAAGCAGGGAAGAAATGCTCAGAGCCGTGGGAATGATAGAAGCTGGTTCCCGGCAACGTACTGTGGCTTTAGCTCTGAATACAAGTCAGAGTGTTATCAGTCGACTTTGCACACGTTACCGAAGCACTGGTACCGTGGCTGAGCGCCATGGAGGACGGTATCGCTGCACCACACGGAGACAAGACCGATACATTCAAATCTTAACTCGAAGAGCTCCAACAATAACCGCCATGATGTTAGCCGTGAGGCTTCATCACTCTTCAGGGAACTTAATTAGCGACCAAACAGTCAGAAGCCGCTTGCATGAAGTGAACCTTCATTCCCGAAGACCGCTACGGGTACCACCTATAGCAATGCACAATCGTAGGATTCGATATCAATGGGCTCTTGAACACAGAAATTGGGCAGAAGAACAATGGCGTTTCGTGTGCTTTTCTGAAGAGTCTCGTTTTGGTATGAGACCGGATACAAGACGTATACGACACTGGAGAACCCCTGGACGCCAACAGCGATTAAAATCCTGCCAGGAAGTCCATCCTTATAGTGGTGGAACCATCATGGTATGGGCGGGTATTTGGATCGGCGGAAGAACTGAGTTGATTTGGATCAGAGGCAACCTCAACGCTCAAATTTATGCTGAGACGATTGTATCTGACGTCATCGTTCCTCTACAAGTGCAAACCGGTCCCTTATTTCAGTTAATGCATGATAATGCACGACCGCACACCGCAAGAGTTGTAAGACAGACTCTCGCCGCAGCTAACATCAATGTCCTGCTCTGGCCTGCTCAGTCACCAGACTTGAACCCGATTGAGCATGCATGGGATATGCTACAGAGAAGAGCTCTGCCGAATATGGAGGGTATCCAGTCGCAAGAAGACCTTTTTTTGTTGTTGCAACGAACATGGGCGGCCATTCCACAGCGTGATTTGGATGAACTCATTTTGAGTATGCCAAACCGATGTTCTTGTGTTGTTAGTGTTCGCGGTAGAAACACGGATTATTAATTGTTTAAGTTACCCAATAAAATTTTAAAGAAAACTGTTATTTCAGTCTTTTTTTCGAACTTTAATGTTAGTGGTTCAAATGTCAAAAATCCCTTTATTAGGAAAATGGCAAATTTCTTTATTAATGCAATGGTGACTTGGTTTATCGTTACTGTGACAAACGAAAACACTTTATTTGATGAATCCTTAAAGAAAATTTTAATTAATATCAATCAGGAGAAAAGTTATTGCAAAAATATATGTTGATCCCTAGACACTTTTGATGTGTGTATATACATAAATAATTAACACAATTAAGAGGAAAGGTAATGCTCTTTTAATCGACATTTGAATAAAGATATAGTTTTTAAATCACGAATGCTAGGCGGAAGTGAGTTCCACAATCTTACAGCATGGACAGAGAAGGAATAAGAGTAGTAGCTAGTTTTATGAGGATGAGATTTAAGGAGGGATCTAAGGTGTGATCTACACGGTACGTCGCTAGAACGAGCGTAAGAAAAACGCTCACGCAGGTAAGAAGGGTAAGACGGGTTGTGTAAGATGTTGAAGAGGAGACACAAAATCCTAGTGTTCCTGCGAAGACGGATTGGGAGCCACTTGAGTTCCTTGCGAAGGTGAGAAACATGGTCATACTTTCGAAGACCGAAAACAAAGCGAATGCACAGATTTTGCAAGCGCTCAAGCTTGTTTAATAGCTCCTCGGTAGCATCCAAATAGCAGGCATCGGCATAATCTATAATCGGCTGAATAAGTGTTTGTGCCAAAGAAACTTTAGTCTTCAAGGGCAGAAGACTTTGAAGGCATTTCAGCGAATGAAAGGAGAAATTTACCTTTCGGCTGACCTCACTGACCTGAGCACGCCACGAGAGATTGGAGTCAATAACCACACCCAGATCTTTAGCGGTTTCGGTATAGTCAATGCGAACACCGTCGAGATATAAAGGCATCAGAGATGCAACAACAGCCGCACTGCGAACGAATCTGCTGACAATGATCATGGCCTGGGATTTAGTCGGGTTAATTTGCAAACCAAATGACTTAGCACAAACGCTGATGCAAGCCAGGTCATGATTCATTGCAGCAATTGCAGAACCCGCGTCAAATACAGTAAAATGACGGTAAAGCTGCAAGTCATCTGCGTAGAGATGAAAACTAGAGGAGATTACTCTGGTAACAAAGTTTATGAAAATTGAAAAAAGAAGAGGAGAGAGAACGCTACCCTGAGGAACACCCTCAGTAAGGCTACACCAATCAGAGAAAGACTCCTCCAGGCGAACACACTGAGAGCGTCCCCGAAGATAAGATCCGAACCAGGCTAAAGTGGAAGGAGAGAAATTGATAGATTTGAGGATACCAAATAAATAAAATGTCGAAATCCACTGAGTTGAATGCGCTACTGAAGTCCAGCAATACCAGAACAGTAAGGGACTTATTCTCCATTGCCCAGCGGATGTCATCAGTCACTTTTAAAAGTGCGGTTACAGTACTGTGACCCGAGCGAAAACCGGATTGAAAAGGGGATATTATCGAGTTTGACGCCAAGAAAAATGATAATTGTCTATGAACTATGTGCTCAAAAACTTTAGAGAGAAAAGGGAGGATAGAAATAGGTCTAAAGTGCGTTAATAAAGTAGGATTGTTAGTTTTAGGTAAAGGTATTATGTGAGCCTGTTTCCAAACATACGGAAAGGAGCAAGAGGAAAATGAGTGGTTGAAGATGTGAGTGAGAACAGGAAGTAAAGAGGAAAGGATAAGAGTTATCATTCTTGAACACAACTTATCATTACCGACTGCTGAAGAAGTAATCGCAAGAATAGACTTCTTAGCGTCATCCTCAGTAACATCGCTAAACTTAAAGAGAGGACAAAGTGGTAACGGCAACCTAGAAAGACTCTCTAGTGTCGCAGCTTTAACAGACGGATCAAGAGAAAAGGGAAGGAAAGAGAAATGCTTATTTAGATCATTCAGGTTGACATCCTTACACTGGTTGGTAGGTGACTTACCTATGCCTACAGATTTGAGAAATTTCCATACATCGGAAGAACTGCGATTATTGAGTTGGTCGTGAAAATAGCGTCTCTTAGCATCTTGACACAGATGACTGCAGCGATTACGTAACGATTTGTAATAAGAGAGTTTCAGTTCTGAAGGTCTGCGCTTATATCTGCTCTTAGCTTTATCCCTGCGAGCCATAATCTCTTTAATTTGTTGCGTTATCCATGGTGCAGGGTTATGTCTAACTTTGACACGTCTGATAGGGGCATGCTGATCATATAAGTCAAGAATGGTTGCGTTAAAACAATTCACCTTATCGTTGATGTCAACGTTCTCAACCAGAGGGGTCCAGTCAAGATCGCCGGCATCACGCCGCAAAGCCTCCAGATCTATGCCCTTGTAGTTTCGGAGATATAAAAGCTGGGGCTTACGCTTGGGAACACGAATACGATACGAAAGATAAATGAGATCGTGGTAAGAAAAAGTAGCCGTAAGTTGGCCATGGTAAGAAACATTACTAGGTGAGGAGACAATCATAAGATCTAGAAAAGAGGGTGTACAATTAGGAAAATAATGAGTTGCAGAAAGAGGCAAAACTTGCAGATTGAAAGAAGACAAGAGTGAAAGGAGTTTAAAGTATTTTTATAATAATTTGTGATGATGAATTTTTATTTATTGAACGGTGTGATATCTTTACAGATCGATCCTTACTTCTGCAAATATGCCACGACACTATAAGCCTGATCCCAGATCTAACACATTTCATATAAAAAAGAAGACATACAAAGAGCATTGGAAGATTTAAGAGCAAATTAATTATCATATAGGGTTGCAGCAGCTAAATATAATAAAGAATATACCGTTCTTTATAGACATAACACGCGGAGTAATATAATACAACTAGACGGCCAAACAGCTCTAAGCCCTGAAGTAGAAAACGCCATAGTGGAGAATATAAATAAATACAAGTGCAGAATGAGGATTCCCTATGGATCAATATGTTAATCATATTCTTCTCGTAAAAATATACCTACTTAGATAAAAGAGAGTTGAGTGTAAAAGATTTAAAAATAATATGCTTGGAGTAGAATTTACTACCTACTACAAAATTGTCTGAACTGAAATAAAGATGATCAAACTTACGGTTATTAAATGAATATTCGCAATCATTTTATACGCTTTTCATAAAAGAGCGTAGGGCACTACCAGTCAGACGTAATATTGTTGGCGCGTAGATTCTTCCACTGAACGGACCAGGTCAAAATATCCAATTTAAGGCTTATTGTCAGGACCTGTACTCAAAAGATCGAGGGGGCTGTGGGTTTATTTATTATTTATTTACACTTTATGCACATAGGTACGAAGGCAGACTTAACGCCGTAGGCATTCTCTACCAGTCAACCATAAGTGGTGAAGAGATAGTGTGGGAGGTGCAATATATACGTGAAAAGTGAAATTAGAAAAAAAAAATGGCTAAGTGCGAGTCAGACTCGCCCATGAAGGATTCCGTAATAACTATAATAATATAATATAATATAATATAAAAAAAAACCTTTAAAATGTCTTAAAACTAGCTTATTTACATTTTTAGAACTACGCTAAAACAACGCTTTTTCAGTTCTAGTTCCATGTATGGGGACCCCCCTTTATTTTAAATATTTTTTAATTTTTTTCTTAAAATCGGAAAGCGGTTCACAGAATACATCTACCTACTAAGTTTCACATGTATAGTCTTAATAGTTTCGGAATAAAATGGCTGTGACATACGGACGGACGGACAGACAGACAGACAGACAGACAGACAGACGGACAGACATATCGAAACTATAAGGGTTCCGTTTTTTGCCATTCGGCTACGGAACCCTAAAAAGTGATAACATAAAAACCTAGTATCATAAAATAGAAATCTACATAGATAATCTATATGAATAAATACTCATCATACCGCCATTGTAACCAATTTTATTTACAATATTATTATTTAAGTGTGATTCAATTATTGGTGTACAATAAAGTATATTCTATCTATCTACATACATATACAACATGTAACATAATTAATGTACATCCTGAAATTAGTTTGTTCAGAATCCTTTACTGAATCGATTTTTATCGTTTTTAATAAAAAAAAACATTATAGAAATTTTTATTCCAAAGCAATCAAATCTACGTAAATTAATGTACTAACTTTTGAAATGCAGATTTATATAAATTCCGTCATTCATTACACGTTACAGAAAAATGAAGCTCATGCAATTAAACGAAGTTAAAGTCTTAAAAAACTGTTTAAACAAATAAAACTAAAAATTCAGAGTATGTATTATGATAATAACATAATTTTCTAATTGGGGTGTTTGAAGGTGTGCATTAATTACGATACATGTTGTATATATACTTAAGAAGCAAATGAAAACTAAATGTGGACATTCTGCTTATTGGTGTAGAAAGTGGATTCGCAATTTCTTTTTAAATGCGCATTCCAGAGGAGAAACGAATGGATATAAAAAGAAGAATGAACAAAATATGAAGTATGAGAAGGACAGAGTAAGAGAAGATTATTTGATGAACGTAGATTCTTATTATGCGAAGAACATAGAAATTGAAAGTGAAACATTACATAAGAAGGAGGGCTGGGAGAGTTGAGTAGAGAGAAAAGCGTTGTCAAAGCGCGCAAACTTCTCCTCTGACGAATGGGCAACCATTTTAGGTCAGACCTGAAACTTGAGAAATGGTCATATTTCCTTAAATTAAATATGAACCGGATGCAGTTATTGAGGATACGATCAAGCTTATCGAGCAAGACTGCATTCAGGTCAAAGTAGCACACGTCACCGACCGTCGATTAATGGGAAATTAAAGTCTGCACAAGCATAGTCTTCGCTGCACTAAAAGATCTCTAGATGCCCTGTATCTTTATCCCGTACAACAATATTTTTAGATTGCTGTTAGGACTGCTCCGCTACTTTAGTGCGTCTGAGATATGATCAGTAATAACAGCATTCTAAAAACTATTATGGAGAATTTTTACTACCCTATTTTGGGACATTTTATATGGGTAATGAATAATGAAATATCTATCTGTTCATCGCTCATGCATAATGTAATCAGTTAGATATAATAAAATTAATCAAGTTTCTTGTGTTTGATTTGTTTCCAACATTAGTTTTAAGCATATACTAAAAAAAAGAAAAAAACTTTGTTATATTCTAGAATTTGATGTATCTTCGTGCCAAATGTCGTTCAGATCCTTTCATCCATTATAGCATTATCACAAATAATATTTAAACTTTAGCATTTATAACTAGTAGTTTAGCTAAAACTCCAAAGTAATTCAGTTACTAATTAGATAGCTCCTAGATTCACTGAAAGTTTAATTCCGGCTACACAGCTAAGTTGTCGGTTTTCATTTTGCGAGATAATGAAGACTCACTATTGTGTTCCCGTCTGACCTCCGCAGACCTTAGCAAGGCCGGATTATGGTGGAAAGACGTTCAGATGTTATCCGTTAAATGCCCGTATTAATACAAAGTTGACTTTTAAGCTGCTGTTTAAATTCTTGTATTTAGAAGTAGTTTACAGGGTGACTTGTCGGCGATATTTCTAAGGGTAAAATTAAAAAAAAAGACAGTTGTAATAATAGCCAGTTTTTCTACTGTTCTTATATAGAAACATTTAAACCCACTTGTACCAAAACATTGACCCAGGAAAACTGGTATCTGTGCTCACCTAACTACTGCGCCAATTGTGTTGTCAAATATTATAATATCCGGCAAGTGCGAAAGTTATACAGAGTTGATACGACCGAGGGGCTTTCCTTTAAACTGCGTATACTAGGTACCCTTTTCAAGCTTTGTACCAAAAATCAATTAAATAGGAGAAGTAGTTAGTTAGTCGCAAATGATTTTGATGAGATGCACCTTAAAGCGATAAATCTGACCAAGACAAGAGATAACACACGCCGCGCTACGTTGCCACTTTGTTACCTAGGTATTTAAGGTCAGTCACATTTATTTACAAAGGGTGGTTGCGTTTTACTCTGATGTGTAAGTGTTTCGTCCAACGTGAAACCGAACGCACCTTTTGGTTGGCAACATTATATTCTATTGTCTTTGATTTTGACTTGACATATAATTTTCTCTTGCAAAAGCAACCGCCTTGTTTGTTGAGATCGATTCATTGATTGAAATTAAAAATCCTGTGGAATTTACGCGGTTAAAAGATAATTTGGTCGCGATTAACGATAAGTTGAAATTGTAATCCCGAATTTACGAAAAACCTGGGATATTTTGGAACAAATTCGCGTGCCTTCGGTCTGGCGTCAATACGGCGATATTGTTGCTAACGATTGAGTACAAAAAGAAAACTAAGTTATAAAACAAAGAAACAAACAATAGAAAAAAAAAAAAATTATACAAGAAAAATAATAATCTATACTATCTAGTGCAAATTTGGTGAGGTTTGTGGTGTAAAGTATGACTGCATGTGTCATGTGTATGTGTCGTGTGTATGTTTTATGTATATGTATCGTGTGTGTGTGTGTGTGTGTGATGTATGCGCTTGTAGTATGTTAGTGTTGTTCGAAAAAGCAGAAAATTTTAGAAAAACTTTCCAAGTAACTTTTCAGTCTCCTCGTAGGTAAGAGTTGTGAGCCACTGACTCACTTTCTTTTTACATTCGCATTTATTTAAGCCATAAATATTGCATCGCTTGTTAACTGCATTATAAATTCGACTACCTAATACTCGAAAGTGTCTTTCAGCCAAATTAGTTTTGTATCGTTCTATAGGACAGACATACTTTGATCTCATATTTGCCAGACGACCAGCACAGTATATCAGAGAGCCGTGCCTGCGCAAGATGCTATTGAGCACAAAGAGCTGTCTAACAGTCATAACTTTACAGTCTTTATACAATTGTATTGTTCTATACCGGAAATGTTTAGAAGTCATGACCTTAAGAACAGCTCGTTGCGCTCTTTCCAGTTTAATGAAACAAGTTTTTGGAGCACCTCCCCAAGTCGTTATCCCGAATGAGAGTACTGATTGACAGAGTGAGAAGTAGACCATCCGAAGTGTACCTAAGTCTGCACTATGGCGTAGACTCTTAAAAATCGCTATGAGTTTCCTCACTCTGCCAGACGTTCTATCAATTTGCACTTTCCAGGACATCAGGTTATCTATCATGATACCGAGGTACCTGACTTGTGTTGTTCTGACTAGGGGAGGACAGACACATTGATCTAACTGTTCATTACAAGTGTGGGCTCTGACAACAAACGAGTCTTCCGGCTGCGTACAAGATCTAATTGAAAATGGGATATATTTGGTTTTATCGATGTTTAATGTAAGAATGTTAGCTCCCAACCATGACATCACGATCCCCAGCGCAAACTCCACTCGCTTCCGAACTTCTCCCCAGTCCTGACCTTGCACGAGCAAAGCCGTGTCGTCCGCGTAAGTATATATGCTACAGTGTGGGATAGATAAGTTACAGAGGCTGTTAGCATATATCAAGAAGAGGGTAGGTCCCAAAATTGAGCCTTGGGGAACTCCAAATGACAATAAGTGATCGTCACTGACGTATGAGCCAATTTTGACACATTGTGTCCTTTCAGAGAGGTAGCTCTTAAAGATCGCCAGCGCTGTTCCCCTCACTCCCATTCTCTCTTATTTTGACAACAGGATAGGGACAGAGACAGTGTCAAATGCCTTAGATAAATCTATGAAAACACCCAAACATTTAGACTTTACATCAAGCACCTTTACAGCACTATCAACAAAGGCAGCAACAGCGTCCTCACAAGATTTATTCCTACGAAAACCGTACGAGAACCTTGAATCTGAGACACTCGGTTCGCAACAAAGACCTCCAAAGAGTGGACGGACGTCTTCAACCAACACAAAACAATTTGACTGTCCGTCCAGGCGTAAGAAGCCCGAATGTCAACAGTTCCGCCCAAAGTGTGCGCAACGTGGTTTAGGAGACGCACAAGAAGCACCGCCCCTGACAACTCCAACTTAGGGATGGTCAATGCCGTCCGGAGGGGGGCCACCTTGCTCTTGGCCATGACCAGTGACAACTTCACCTGGCCCGTGGCGCTGACGGTGCGCAAATAAACAGCGGCGACATAACCGTGAGAGGACGCGTCACAAAACCCATGAAGGGTGGCAGTATAAACCCCAGGGGGGAGGATGGCGCGTGGCAGCGCGACCTCATTGACCACAGGGAGCACGGATACAAATTGGAGCCTGTCTTCCAACAGGGTTTCCCGAAGTGGCTCGTCCCAACCAAGTTCAGCGGTCCAAAGGCGCTGAAGGAAGCATTTCGCCCAAAACAATACCGGGCAGATCCAACCATTAGGGTCAAAGGTCCTCGCTACAGTAGACAACACCAGTCGTTTAGTCCAAGTAGGAGGTGACTCCAAGTCGACATCATACGTAAAGGTGTCTTGAACTGGTCGGTACTGAACGCCGAGGACGGCCATCATGGCGGGGTTGTCAACGTTCTCAAACAAATGAGGATCCTGCTTATGATCCTCCAACACACCTTCCAATAGGGCTGGCGAGTTGGACACCCATTTACGCAACTCATAGCCAGCGGAAGCCAGAATCTGGATCAACTCATCACGCAACAGGATAGTTTCCTCAACCGTAGGAGCTCCAGTGCAGACATCGTCGACGTACAGATCCGTTTTCAAGATGGCGGACGCACGAGGGAACCTCAAACGCTCCCGGTCCGCAAGCTCCCAAAGCGAACGAATATCAACAAAAGGGCTAGATCGAAGGCCGTACGTATTCGTGTTGAGCTCATACACAATCATGGGATCCTGGGGATGTTCCCGCCACAGGATCAACTGATAACGTCTGTCATCCCGGTGAATAACCGTTTGCCGGAACATCATTTTGATGTCGGCCACAAAGACTACTTGATGACGAAAATACGTGATAACGTCACAAAGATCCCTCAACAATTTGGGGCCGGAATGCAGGCAATCATTCAAGGAGACGCCGGAAGAAGTCCGCGCAGACCCATCAAACACTGTGCGCAGTTTACCAGTGGATGGCTTGAGGACCGCGTGATGTGGCAAGAAGAAATGCTCTACTGAGCGCCAATCCAAATCTGACACCGACATGTGTCCCAAGTCTGCATACTCACGCATAAAATCTACATATTTTTGCCGCAGCACCGGGTCCCTGGCCATGCGGCGCTCCATTGTCAACAATCTTTTCTCAGCCGTAGGTCTGGATTGGCCGAGAGGTGGTCGCACCGCAACAAAAGGCAGCCAGGTCTCAAGCCGACCGGAGGGGAGTCGACCGGTGTTGTTCTGATAGAACAACTCGCACTCTTCGTGTTCCGGATTCAAGCGAGCCACCTGAGGGGGCTCTTCAACCTCCCAAAACCTCTGAACGGCGTCAGAGAGGGCTATAATCTACGCGGTTAAAAGATAATTTGGTCGCGATTAACGATAAGTTGAAATTGTAATCCCGAATTGACGAAAAATCTGGGATATTTTGGAACAATATCGCCGTATTGACGCCAGACCGAAGGCACGCGAATTTGTTGAAAGTGATAGTGAATTGGTGATAAATAGCTGCTCCAATCTAGTGCGAAGTTTGAGCTACATCCCGGCCCGGACCACATATTGAAGCTTGCGTCCTTTGTGACCACCGTGACACCACTTTGACACCATTATACTTTCAAATATACTCACACACACACACACACGGACGTGATCAAAACAGATCCTCGCTTGGCGTCTACAGCTCAGGTAAGTCTAGGCTATAAGTGTACCTATTTATTAGTATTATGTATTGGTAGGGCCCAAGAGCCCATATTGTGTTTGTAAGCAACGTTTAGGGCTCCACGAACCGTGGACAGTTCAGCATACCAGTTACCGTTGGCTGGCTTGGGACTGAACAGTAAGCTATTTAGTTTGTTTGAAAAAAAAAAATATTTTGGCTCTTTTTATTTTTTAACTATCAAATTAACACTAAACACGTATAGTATACGTAGTATAATTTAATGCCCCTCTGTCGTATCAACTCTGTATATAATTTAAATTGTCGTATGTCTGTGTGTTAGGTATCTTTAGAGTATAACGAACCGAAGAATATGTTGACAAATGTACGTATTTACGAGTACATAGTACGAAGAGAAACAGTCAAAGAACTCTTATAGTACAACCTAAAAGTAGGTACAACATTGTTATGTTTTTCACCTCCTTAGAAATATACATTAATTTCTCACGCAAATACTTAAACGTATTTGTTAGATAGGCAGCTGCCACTCATACTTTATCTTTGAGTGAAATGTAATATCCTGTTCTAATCTATGAATATCCTGCTTACTACTTACTATACATATATAAGTGTGAAGTTTTGTGAGCATGTTTGGAGGTTCGTATCCATTTGACACGAAACGTACTGAAGGGGTTGTGCTCCTGCTCATTATTCCAGCAGTAAAGTTATTTTTTTAATTTAATTGGTTCGCGTTTGACCAGCATCTCACCCGATGATAAGTGACGATGTGGTCGAAGATGGAAGACGCTTACCTAAAAGTAACCTATTCACTCTTAGGTTATAAGCTATTGGGAAACACAGACTCCGGCAGAGAATCCCACTCCTTAGCCGTACGCATAATGAAAGTATTCCCAAAACGTTTAGTGCATATGGGTGTGATGCTCACCGTGTAACGATGGCGCATCGCCATTTGTCTCGTAGTCCGATGATGTAACGGGCTTGTTGGAATTAGATTGTGTAATTCCATCGCACACTCCCCGAAATGTAACCGATAGAAAACCGATAGACTTGCAACTCGGCGTCGATGTTCAAGGCTATCCGAATAACTGGGCTATAATTTATAAAGATATAATATTTGGAGGAATTCGTGGCTAAATAGCTAAAGACCTGCATGGCTCGATCGTCGAGGTTAAGCAATGCTTGCCGAAAACAATATGGATGGGTTTCTTAACAAATTGGGATTTCTCCATGTCTCTAAAAACACGCTAAGCCGTTCGTCCCGTCTGTCATCTGTTAATCTTTGACATTCGTTGCGGGTAGTCAGAAGCCAGAAAAATATGACACTGGTCTTGCCAATGGGTGTCGTGTCATCTTGCTATTGGGTTGTGGAGGACAGATCACTCCATGTAAAACACTACTACTTAGTTGTATACGGATAGATTGGAAGCCAACCCCAAAATACTTGGGAAAAGCCTAAGAAAAAAATGATAAATTGATAAAGATTTGTGGAAGCACAAGCAGGTGAGTTTTGGACAAGCGTGAGCCTATCTATAATAATATTCCACAACTTTCACACAACGCCATCTAGTCCCAAACTAAGTAGAGCTTGTGCTATGAGTACTAGACAACTGATAAATATACATATATATTTCTAAATGCATACATATCTTAACATAGTATAAAGCAAAGTCGCTTCCCTGTGTCTGTCTCTATGTATGCTTAAATCTTTAAAACTACGCAACGGATTTTGATGCAGTTTCTTTCAATAGAAAGAGTGTTTCAATAGAAAGGTTTTTAAGTACATAACATGCATAATATAGTAGAGGAACACAGATAATTTTTGAGGTTTCTAATGTGATGTCGCAAATAAACACATTTTTTTGCGCTTGCTTTGCAAAAGCTGGCTGAACCCTACGAGATAGATCAAAATAATGTACTACAGTATTGTACACCTTACAAAGGTCAACAAAAATGTCCTCGATGGCATCTGTCTATCTCTCATAGATAACCCACATCAACCGTTTTTTATCCTTTACTTTTTACGAGAAATACGAGCATATTTTACGAAGCGATTTTAAGCAATACAGCATTAATCCTTATCCAATTAAGTACCATAAATACATTGTGCATTTAATGTAAATCAATATTGCCCTTTACAGAATGTAATTTAAATAAATAGTATCGAAGATATTACAGATTTAAAATGCAAGGACATAGCGGTTGCCGCGCGGTGCCGGTGGAGGCACGGCGCGCGTGCCTATGTTGCTTAGATTTGAGCATTGAATGTTTTTCCCATGGTAAATTATGTGTCGCACTTTCAAGACTAATTACTAAAGAGAACATGTATGTCGATTGACAAAAAGGCTGTCAACGATGTATATAAAGACATTCTATACTACATTTAATATAAACATTGCACCCGTGCGAAGCCGGGGCGGGTCGCTAGTTATAGATAAATTACACCCAGACAAAGAACAAATGATCGTGCTCATCACACAAAAATTTGTCCTGGGTGGGAATCGAACCCACGACCTTGCACATAGTAGTCAGGGCCACTGACCACTAGACCAACAGGCCTGTCATCTATGTTAAAAAAGTACAGATTCCGTGCGGGCAGAGCCGCGTGTAGCATCTGTTACAGTAATAATTACACTTAATTAAATTTATTAGTCTAACAGAAGGTACATTCCACTTTCTCTTTTAAAAAACCTTGAAAACGTCGCTTTTTGTTTGTCGATCCAAAATGAGATTTCAGTGATGTTTGAAGGTTCCGTTTAATTAATGTAATAAACGTTGTACCCAACAGCACTGTTGAAGATTCAATTAAGTTTTAAACTTAAATACTTAAATTGAATTAATCCAATCTAATTACTCGGTGTTAGGACAGGGACACATTCATCAAACGATGTTTTAGTTGTCTGTAGACTTTAGGTAAGTAATTTAATAATTTAGGTAACATGAAATGTCTACTTTCTAACCGATTCAAAAAAAGGAGGGTATACTTTGTTAAATTATTATGTTTTTTACTTCATAACTCTGGAATGATGACTCAATTTTATTGCAGATATATAACCCTTTATTGTATCGGCCAGTTCACGTCATCGAATTAGAGAAATACATTTAATTCGTCTAGGTACGTGAAATGGAAATCTAAAGAGCATTAGTTTTAATTTTTATATTATAACAGTAGTACCTAATTAGGTTAGGTAGAGGGTAGGTTAAAATATCATGCATGCACATGCTCATCCTAATCTTTCGTAGATAACTACGAAAGATTAGGATGAGCATGTGCATGTTTATTGTGTATTATTATTATTATTATGTGTATGTGTATTGTGTATAATATAATATAATCATACTTATAAAAGTATGATTATATTATATTATACAAATATTTTATTGTAATTATACATAGCTCTGCACGTAAAATTTCAATGAATATCAATTAATAAAATTAAAAGAATAACAATAATGTTTGTTTGAGGACCTCAGACAGTTAAACGGAAAGTAGTTAGTTAGTTGTTAGTAGGTAAAACATTTTCTATTCGGTCAAATAATCTAATAAATAATGATCTTAAATTAAAAGAATTTCCTATCTTAAACAGCTTATGAGCCATCATAAGCAAACATTATTGTTATGATATTAAAATGATTGAATATTCGAAATGCAACAGTGAATTATGTTATGTTTGCTTTCCAATTTTCAAATTGTAATTGGTAGTTCGCGAACGTGTTTATTTGAAATATCATCTAATTATTAGTTCCAAGCCAAAACTTACTAGTGCATTCAAAGTATACAATTTAACTTGGTCGTTATTTTTAATTCCAATACGAACAGTAAACAAACCAATATAAAATAATATAATTAAGTCAAAAAACAAGATAGGTAATAAATTCGAAATTTGTATTTAAAGAGTTTTTTTTATCTGTATCTTTCTAATTGATTTAACATAAACCAGCCAGTATTATTTATCTACATACCGTTGTAGGTTATACTACCAGAAGAGTCGAAGGTAGAAGACCCAAAGATTGAAGTCTGAAGAGATAGTCGGATCAAAATCGAAATAAATAAAAAAAAAAACAATTAGTGATAGTAGGTGATCTTAACATTGATATTTTGAGCAATAAAATAGATAGAAATAAAAAATGTATAGATGAATTAACTAGGATTGTAAATAATGTTGACTTAACATTACATAAAAAACAACCAACAAGAAGAAATTCATGTCTAGACTAAATAATAAGTAACTGTAATAAGAATGCAATATGTGAGGTTATACCGCTGGGACTGTCAGATTACGAAACAGCTGAGCATAATTCATAAACATGATTTTAGTGCCGAAAATAAAGAAAAGTTCTTAAGTGTCGAAGTTAAAATAGACAGAAGTTTTTTTTTTCTGATCAGGAAGCCAACAGTGCGTTTAATCAGTTTGACGATACACTTGTCTCGTTTTTTGATATACATATGTTTCCCGGAAATCAAGATCAAAGTCGACCTAGTAAAAAATATGCAAAATGTGCAAAGGTATTAAAAATCAACTAAGACCAAAAGGAACTTGCGTTTTAAATACAACTTCTCATCAGATAAAGGTAATAATTTAAAATACTTAAACATTAATAGATTACTTAAAAAATCTCTAAAAAAAGCACAAAAAAATCATAATTCTAATTACATAACATGGGACTTAATAAAACATTATTCCAGTAACAATCAAATTCAGGAGACAAATACTAATGAGATAGAAACTGAAACCGGACCTCTAACAAACCCCACGGACATTGCCAATTATGTAAATGACTATTATTTCAATTTGACTAACAGCGATTTTGACTTTTGTAATGACATCGATCTTATAAATTCTAGTATGTTTTTAATGCCCCAGCACATTTCCTTATTGGTCGTTCTCTAATCATGCTGCCTCATCCGCAGATCCAGAACGCCAACGTCAACAGCCTAAAACGATTTCGCCGTATCGAATACCTGAAGCAACACTTCTGGGCTCGTTTCTCACATAACTACGTTCTGTGACTCCAAGAGAAAACCAAATGGTGCCGGTCGTCTGGCGAGCTCAAGGAAGGAACATTAGTCGTCATAAAGGACAAAACCTTACCTCCTCTTATGTGGTTTCTAGGACGCATCACACATGTTCTCCCAGGCAGATACGGCGTTGCGAGGGTCGCCGACAGCCACACAAGTAAGGGTGTCATCCGGTGCGCCTTCAACACCATCTGCCCGCGGCCAGTAGCTACGGTTGAAGACTCTTCAACTGGGGCAGTATGTTGAGTACACCCGTCTCAACATCGCCGCGTGCCAGTGGTAGTGAAAAAGGGGTGCGGGGTAACGACTCGTCCACCGGCCGACGACGGCCGAGCGCGCGCCCCCACATCAGACAGTCAGCTGTTGCAAGTCTCTAAGCGTGGCTGCGCTCGCGCATATTACATTCCCGTAATCTTTATCCGCGTATTGTAAACCAACCGTACCATTTGTAATTAATCATTTTAACATGTTATACAGTCCACTATTCTTTCATTGCTTGCTCACCACGACCTATCTATACCCTAAACAGTACAAACATTCGATTACGGCGCGAACCTATTTTCGTAGGGTAAAACAGTTAGTGGATAATCCCGTTTTCTAGGCGCTCTATCTAATTCGTTTGTAGAAGTTTACGTAGCGACGCCTCGGGCTCGGCAGGGATCAGGTGCTTCTTAAGGCCCAGTCGTGATCCTCCCGAGGCAGCCTCTGTCACGATTGCTAGTCTCGTTATTGCTCTGCATATAAAACTAACCACAGACTGTATAATGTCATTACATTATTCTTTGATAGCTTAACCGTAATCAAATAAAAATGGTTTTAATTTAATATGTAGACATCGTTCTGGTAGTTAATTTAACTTTAATCATTATTTAAGAAAATTGACTTGACTTGATTTAATTGAAATTATGTCTTATTTTATTTCATTGTTTTGTATTGACATTATAATTTCAGTGACTTCTATTTTAATGAAATTTGTAGGTTGAATTTTATAGACATAGTTGTTTATCCCGTAAAACTATTCTAATTACTTTTTACATTGCATTTTATTTTATGTCTCATACTTTTTTGTTCCGGTTTCATTTAATCTAATTCGTTAAATTAATATCATATTAAATAAGATGTGTACACCTATAAGTGACGTATTTACACAGACCCGAGGTTATTGCTTTGCTTTATGTGAAATGTTTTGTTGTTCTAGGTGAATTCCAAATTCCAATAATAACTAAATAGATTATGGCAATTTTTCTCAGCGAAATTTTCGTTTTTCTTATGCATTGCTGCCGTTGTTCTTTTTGAGGTTCTATATCACAGCCATTTCACTTCGAAACTATTAGGACTTCAGAGTTGAAATATACAGTATGTTAACTTACAGAGGGCGTTCCCGTTAACCCGCAATAGTATAGCATCCATACATGCTATAAAAATATAACCATTGGAAAACAAAATGTTTTTTTTTATATTATAATATTCACTAAAATGTTAAATTGATACGTAAAAGAAACACTCTGTACACGTGTACGCATTTCATAAATAAATTACGACGTTGCCGTCCTTCAAGTACGCGTGTACAGAGTGTTTCTTTCGAATGGTAATATGTTTTTAGCATGTATGGATGCTATACTATTGCGGATTGACGGGAACGCCCTCTGTTAGTTAACCTACTGTATATAACAGGCAGATATATGCTGTGAACCGTTTTACGATTTTTATACAAAATAAAAAAATAAAAACATCAAGAAGGGGCTCCCCATACATGACCTGAAACTTTTTTTTTTCCATTTCTGTCTTAAAGTCAATTGTTTGAAAGATAAACGCTTACAATGTGGTAAATTGTGCCCCTCTCCCAACCTTGCAAAATATTAGAGAGAGAAAAAAAAATCGCTGTACAATGAAAACTTTACTCGGACTCGTCCGTGAAGGGTTCTTCATGGGCGAGTCCGACTCGCACTAGGTATTTTTTGTATTACTAAGCAGTGAATCCATTTATTAAAAGATCCTTTATTATAGAAACATATACACACCTTTAAATTCAATCAATAAATCCTTACGGTACTTAGTTACTTTACTTACAACTTCTAGCACGTAATTTTATCACAAAGTAAACGTCTTTAATACTATAAACAAACTTAATATAATAATGTCGGTTGCAAATCTTTTACGACATGATACGTTGAGAAATTGAAAAGTAAGCAAGTCGATCGCGTAGATAGTTATGAACGCTTTTTATTGAATCATGAATGTTAAAAAGTAATCCTCCACATTTTGATTGCTATCAATTTGAAGAGAGTGGCTCTAGTTTTATGTCGCTTGAATGCATTTTATTGACCTCTATGTTATATGCTCATCAAATCCATGTCCGAGCTATATATGTATTGGTATTGTTGCTTGTTAGGTCATTCGACCCATAATAATAATAAAAAAAACATATTACAACTACATACGAAATTGCTAAATTTTTGTAGTTACACTACTTCACGTACAAAAAACTATTTTATTTCTCTTATACAGCTCCTGAAACTTCAGTGGCGTTGTATACGAGCATTTTCTCAATTTCAGTTTGCAACAAAATCAGTTTATTTTCCAACTGACAAATTGCATTGGAGTAACAAAGTACAATTTTCCTTTGAGAATAACCTGACAAAGTTTGGGAGTATGTATTTGGATGTGTAACTGAAGGTATGGTATGTCTCGGGGGGGTTGTTGAAAATGTTGGTGTAATAAGTATTTGAGTGAATTTCCGTTGTGCTTAATCGTTTTCCGTGCAGTAATTTAGCCGTGCTCGTCGGGTCGCGGTGTTTCAATTGCGGAGGCGGGCACCGGACGTCACTATTTCCTGCACACGCTGAGCCCGCCTGCCAGGCACCCACCACTGGCAAACATGCCGCTATTTTCTACATACTCTCACATACATACACTCACCGTCCTCCGGAAAATTTGGCACTCAAGATTAGAATTAGTAATCTAAATTCTATGGCTTGGTGGTGAAATATTTTAGAAAATAAATTATATGAGTAAATATTATGGTGTAGCGACTTCTATCACAAAAATGTATTATTCTATATTCTTCAAATGTCATAAACATTTTTAAAACTCAGGCATAATAAGTTGAAGAATAAGTTACCTTTAAAGTATGTACTTTAACAAAAATTGGTGAGTAGTAATGAAGTTTTTCGAGTCACGTTTAAAACACGAAACCGTAAAAGCATTGGAAATTGGGAGCTACTTATTTATTCTTTGCAGTATTTCAAAAATTTTCTAACATTTATAAACTTTTTGATACTTGAAGTCCTTAAGTGTTTGAAAAAAGGGGTGAGTATTCTCTTTGTAACCTAGCAAACATTATATATTTAAATGAAAATACGCTTTATCTTGCAAAAAAGCTAAAATAGGTACTTCAAACAATTAGAGTGGGTACTTTACTCGGAAAAATTAAAAAATTAAAGGGCCGGCAAAGGCAGTGACGTGTCACTAGCTAAAATGTGCCAGCCCGTTCCAATTACGGAGCGGCAGTCATTATTTCCGGTGCCACGCGATGCCTTCTCGTCGGCCCTCGGCACTGCTTCGCTGACCTGCCGAAATTCACCGCCAACATAACCATCATAACATGACCTCTTTGCGCTAGCCGCTCTCAAAAGAATCTAGTAGTCCTCTCTAGCCACTAGAGCTCTTCGTAATTTCGTAGTGGCTGGTACATACTTACTATTGAGTGCTGTGTAATTTGTTGGATTTGACGGAAATAGCTTTTATCAATTTTCAATTTTATTTCGAAAATATGTTTTTTAGTTTAGGTTTTACAAATTTAAATTAAGCATTAATATTATTGACTAAATGAACGTTATTAAACCAAACATTTTATATGTATACATATTTTAATTGCATACCTACATCAAACGCGATTCGTTTACATAATCAATAGAATATAACAATAAAATTCAGCTAATATATTGGACTCATTTACAAAAGTTATAACAATTAGTGCAATAATTGGCGCACAAATATAAAAAATAATTTTCAATTAAATACCAGCAATGGCAAATTAAAGTTTTGACACACGGAGGTATTCGAGAACAAAATAAATAAAGGTGTGAAACCAGTACCACAAGTGGTGTACAAAATATAAATATATATTTACATATACACTTACTCATTAGACAGCTGCGGTGAAAAACTTATAATGACGGCGCTGGAGTAAAACAAAAGAGTCACAATACGAGTTCACACACGCCATTGTTGCTGCTTTTATTGAATTCGATGCTCATTAAAAACTTTATTTTCGAGTATTATGATTTTAACGCTCATCTAATTTTCAGAGAAAGCCTCTACGGTTGAATGGTTTAAATTAATATAAGTATGAGTTCCTATTTAATGTATGCGTCAATTAATCAATTATGTTATATATATATACTAGATGTTACCCGCGACTTCGTTCGCCTGGGAGGTTTTTCCCGTGTAATTTCCGATTCCGTGGGATTTTCAGGATAAAAGCTTATATATTATGACAGGCCCGTTGGTATAGTGGTCAGTGGCCCTGACTGCTATGCGCAAGGTCGTGGGTTCGATTCCCGCCTAGGACAAATGTTTGTGTGATGAGCACGGTCATCTTTGTCTGGGTGTAATTTATCTATAATATGTATGTATTTAGAAATATATATGTATGTTTATCAGTTGTCTAGTACCCATACCACAAGCTCTGATTAGTTTGGGACTAGATGGCGTTGTGTGGAAAGTTGTGGAATATTATATATATTATATTATTCCAAGGTTTCAACTATCTACATACAAAATTTCATTCTTTTATTTTTTTTCTGGTGGGAAAATCATCAAATGACTCCTCCTGGCTGGAGCGGAGAATTACTTAGTTTTTGCTTCTTAGTTCCTGAGTATTGCAGGTAGTTAGAAGGCGGTTTTTTAATAGAGGCCGCGAGCGCAAAAACAACCTAAGTAACATTTTATAAAAAAAAAATAGTGGACCTATCCTCTTCAAAAAGAATTTTGAAGAGTATCCTCTTCAAAATTCATTTTCCACTAACTAATTCATTTTTTATAAAATGTTACTTAGTCTGTTTTTGCGCTCGCGGCCTGAATTGAAATACTTGTTTATTTTATTATTAGTTGCCAGTGTAAACAGGTTCGAGAGGAGATGACACGCGAGCAAATCGATGTTGTCCAGTTGAGAGAAACTTCATTCAAATTCGGACCCCCTTTTTATCAAATTTTCAAATATCCTAAGGGCTCATTTACATCGCTAGATGAACCTTTTTTCGGTGAGAAAATTATATAATGCCTTCTTTTCTCCGGGTGGAGCGGAACGGAGTGTGGGACTTCTTCTGACTAAAAACCCACATAGTTGCCCTTACGTTCCAGCGCCGCGGTATCTCGTTAGAACTTTCAAGCAACCCCGGTGTGCAATATCACTTGAGGAACCTAAGTACCAAGTTTCAATTGATTCTGTTGAATACATAAAAGTTTCATATAAATTCGACCCTCTTTTTACCCTTTTAGAGAGGTGGATTTCGAAAAATCTTTTATAATGCTCGTTTACATCACTTGAGAAACCTATGTACAAAAATTGAAATGAATCTGTTGATCAAATGAAAAGTTTCGTACAAACTCGGGCCTCCTTTTTTATCCCCTTATGGGGGGGGGGATTTCCAAAAGTCCTTAATTAGTGCTCAACTGTGTCATTTGAGGAACCTATATACAAAGTATCAAGTGAATCCATAGAAGAAATAAAAAGTTTCATATAAACTTTTACCCCTTTTTTAACCCGCTTGGGGGAGAATTTCCAAAAATCCTCTTTAACAGCTCCCCTTCCCAACACTTCCCAAGGAACATACATGCCAAATTTCAGTTTCTTGCGCTCAGTAGTTTCGGCTATGCGTTGTCTGTCAGTCAGTCAGTAACGGAAGCGTTTTATTGATAATGGGATCCTGGAGAAATCGAGAGAACGGAAGCTTTTATTGATAAATATGTTACTGAAATATATAACCCGGTCATGAGAGCGACAGATCTACGATTAAAATTGAAAATACTCGTGTGTATTTTGAACTAAATCCAAGGAAACCAAACACAAGGAACAAGGGATATTAGGAATATGTATTCATCATATAATACAGATTATGTTTTGTAGATTGCACACGTTTAACTAGGTTATAATACAATGCTAATGGCCGAATGGGTAAAAATAAAAATGCTAGCATGCGATACAATTGTCTCTGGCCAATTGTTAATTAAAACTAAAAAAATATTTACGACGCGTTCGAAAAAGAAAAACTGCTTTTGTGTTTTGTTCTTTTCGGAGAAGCTAAGCTCGTGGAAGATGAATGTTTGAACGTGCTTCCCTTTTTTATTGAGACAGTGATTTAAAAGTGTGATTTTATTTATTTCAGTATTTATGTTTTTCAATTGGATTTGAAATTATTTATTTATGCAAGGCATACCAAAGGTATATTTACAAATGCAATAAAATAGAAGCAGACAAAGATTTCAGATTCAGTGAAAATATATCACTTACAGGTATGTACAACATTCTTATTTAAAGTAAAATAAATTAAAAAATTAAGCGAAACTAAATAATTAAATTGAATTAAATGTCGAAAGGAATTATTATACAACGAGAATGCGATTTGAAGCTATTTACAAAAAAGAAAAAAAAATCTTAAATTAAAATAATAATAAAAAGCATTATAATTATATACGTAAGAAAGAAGCTGATCAAAGTATAAAGCTTTAGCAGTGAAGTAGCTACCTATTCTGGACATAGCAGATAACTGTTTAACACAATCCTGCTCCTACATATTGCCTAAGTAGGGAAGTTGAGGTCACATACATTTAGCAGAGGCGCGCGTGAGGTGTGGTCGTTATGTGGTACCGAGCCTCCATGAGTGGTGCACATCGACTTGTTCCGGCTGCGCTGCTCCACACAACTCATTAGACCGACCGCGACCTGAGATCCAAGAACATTTTAAGTCGGCACAATAATGTCAACTACTAACCCGTGAAATTGCGACCTTTGTACCTTATAAAAATAAATAGGCCAAATTGTGAAATCCACCGTGTAATTGCGCCAAATAGAAGCCGCGCCACCATATTTTATTCGATTCACTTGTCATCGGAAAGTAATTTTAGTTTTGTTTGGTACATTATTGTAGTTTAACATGACTTGTTTGGGGTACATGTTGTCGAGTTAGTGAGTTTGAATAATTTATGTTTACAGATATTTGTATGAATTACATGACTACGTTCGCGCGGATATTTCGCACATTTTCCAGAGATAAAAACTAGCCTATATTTTATTTTAATATATAAGCTAAATATTATATCGTAAAGTTTCAATTAAATTTCAGTAGTTTTTGCGTAAAAAAGTAAAAACATCCATCTTCACAAACTTTCACATAATTAATAAAAGTAGAATTCCATGTTCGTATTAGACTATACTTTTAGCATAACTCTAGCATGTTTGTTCAAAAGTATTCTCAATATACGTATAGCACACAGAAACCAAAGTCTTCTAAGGTAAGGGTGGAAAACGTTGCATGGTGAATGGTCCAGACGCTGATTATAAGCTGTTTCTCGTCGCCTCACAATATCAACCACTGATGCGCCGCGTACGTCTTAAATACTTTGACGTGTTACGCCTACGTAATTAGAGCTCACTTCTTTTCAAATAGTGCACTTTCAAAGTGAGCAAATGACGGTGTGCATATACTAGTGGTGTGTCGAAGCGGCCGTAGATGCGTCTAGTCGATTTTATTTCTCTGCGACGCAAGTATTTATTAAGTCTTTACACCTCACTTCATCATAAATGGGTGTTTTCTTCGTAGTCCTTCCTGTTAATTGTAAAATAATGAATTGTTTGTCTTTCTATTAAGGTGCACCTACCATGTTCTGTCAGTGTCTCACCCCTAAAGTTGCTAGAAGCACTAAGTCCTCCTTTTATACAGTGTCTTGCATAAACAAATGTTAATTTTTATTTTCAATACTAGCTGACCCGGCGAGCTTCGTACGGTCATATTTTATTTCTCCAGTCGCAACTGAGGAAATACAACCCTACTATAATATCACAATATATTGATTTGTGTAGAAAATAAAAAAGGCCAAGACCGAAAATCTTAGCAACGTTTATTGAGCGGTAAAATATATCAATGACAGATTAGAAGAAAGGAACACTAGCGCCATCGTTACATCTTCTTATCGTGTGGGTAAGTGAGGTCTAACGACCCCATACATCCTAGTGTCAGAGTTTCTAGACCGCCTCTAGGGCCTCTGACGTGGTCTATTTTAACGACCGCCATTTGGCGACCGGGACCAACAGCTTATACGTGCCTTCCGAAGCACGGAACCATCTTTTTATCAGACAGTCAGGTGATTCAGGCCTGCAATGTCCTAGCCAAACTGGAAACAACTTTACAAAGTATGCTTCCCGCGGAAATTGAACCCACGACCACTGGGTCACAAGGCAAACGCCTAAACCACTCGACCATGTAGGCAGTTATCGTTACATGAAGCTACTAAATGCTTCGTTTAGAAAGTTTAAGTATTTGTATTTACTTTATTTCAACAACCTCCCTTAAACATAAATCAACCCCATCTTGGGAGCAAAATAAGCCAGTTTTGAGTAGGGTGTTGCTTTGGTAAAGGCATCAGCTACCATCACATCGGTCTGTATATACTGAACATCAATGGTCCCTTGAACGATCTTGTCAAGTACAAAGTGATGCCTCACGTCTATATGTTTAGTCCTAGTATGATAGCCATCGGAACCTGAAAGTTTAATAGAGCTTTGATTATCGCTGTATATAATCATTGCCTGATTCTTCAGTAGAGGCCAAAATGATTCTTGAAGTTGCTTCAGCCACATAGCCAAGATGACAAAGACATATATTCTGCTTCGGTTGTCGATAGAGCGACAGTAGGCTGGCATTTAGAGTTCCAGCTGATTGATCCTCCCTGAAACAAGAATGTGTAACCAGTGCAGGAACGTCGATCATCTTCTGAGCTTGCCCAGTCTGCGTCACAAAAACCATGAGTCATATTTTCCTCCAAATTTTGTTTATAGCTCAGTCTATATTCTTCAGTGCCTTTCAAATAACGCATGACACTTTTTAATGCTATCCAGAGTGACGTTTCAGGTTTATTATTGTATTTACTCAGCATATTTATAACAAAATTTATATCTTGTCCTTGTGATTTGTGAAATATATACCTAATAAGCATCCAATTATCTCTTGATACGGGATTCCATTTAATATACCTGATCCCTCAGAAATCTCTTCAAACTTTGTATTAGAATCTATTGGAGTCTTAACACTTTTGCAGTCAGATATGCCATATTTATTTAGTACTTCGTGTATATATTTTTTCTGATCTAAATATATCACTCCTTCTCTTTCCACATGTATACCAATACAATGATTTATATCTCCTAGATCCTTTATTTTAAATTGCTTTTTAAGCTGATTGGTAACATAATGTTTAGATTCCATATTGTTTGTAAATAGAATTATGTCATCGACATAGACAGCTAAAAAAGCATATTATTGTTGTCTATAATTTTATAATAAATGCAAGGGTCTAACTTATTCTGTAATAAACCCATTCCTTTAAGTTTAGAGCTAAGCTTCTTGTTCCACTCCCTGCTTGCTTGTTTTAATCCATATAAGGATTTCTTCAGTCGACACACTTCTTTATCATTGCCATTACTATACAGTGGTTTTTGTATCGTGTATATTTCCTCCTCTATGTCGCCTTGAAGAAAAGTTGATACAGCATCCATTTGACATCATCACCATAAATCAAATTTAACTGCCAAGGCAAACAAATATCTTAAAGACGCATACCTTATTACTGGAGAAAACACTTCTGTATAATCTATCCCTGGTTTTTGTGAACAACCTTTTATTACAAGCCGAGCCTTATATTTCACTATTTCTCCATTTACATTAGTTTTCTTTTTAAAAACACATTTGCATAGTATGGGACGTTTATTGCCTGGAAGAGTGGTAATTTCCCAAGTATTATTTTATAATATAGACTGATACTCCTCATCCATTGCTGCTTTCCAATATTCAGCATCAGAGCCCGACAAGGCTTCGTCAACAGTAAGTGGATCTGAAATCTGTTGAACACACATGAAATTATTATGTCTCTGATGAGATCTTAAGGTAATATTTCTTGTGGAAGTATCAATGCTAGTATCATCATCTGAATCGGGGTCATAAGTTTAATCGTCAGTCATTCTATTCAATATACAACTGTCAAAAGATGTGTCAGTGCTCGAGTGTGAAGACTCATCTTGTGTCTCACTCTGTGATCTATCACCATCAGATAATTACCTTATCATTTTCTTCATTTAGAGGAATATTAACTAGCTGTCTGGTAGGTACGGGTTGCAGTATGTCATTATCAATGGAAATACAAATGGAAGTTGACTCCATGCATTCCGCAATCGAGAGATATCTAAAAAATAAGATTGTCAATGTCCCAGCTGATTACATAAATATGATTAAAAACGCACGAAAGGAGCCTTACACAGTACAATATTTAACACACGATTTTTTTAAAGATTTCAACAGGCTTATAAAAGTATTAGACCAGGACGATCAGTCGGTGATGCAAAAGTTAATGATATTCATGCACTACAATACAGACCTATAGGAGAAATATTTTACAAGATAAGTTTTAACGATCCTTGGACTGTTGTGCCGCAAAGGAGAATAGTAGTCCCGAATTTTCTGTATGATGAACTGCCAGTTTTGCATCAGAACCGTTTACCTATCAAGGAGAGAAAGTATCAAGATTTGCAACAAATCAAGTTAGTTCTCCCGGTTGACTATCGCGAATTTTACGACAATTTGCCCCACTAATTTATCAAATAAATAAAATATTTTTCTGTTTTTCATAACTACGTTTTTAATTTGTATACCTTTTCTTAAATCATAAATATGCTAACACCACATTAATCTTTGATATATTTGTGATGACTTAGATAGTAACCCTGATAACTCCTTTTCTTTGCTATAACTTCTTCAAAATGTAATAATTTATATAGATTGTATCATAAACAAATAAGTAAAATTAATGTTGACTAACGGGATTTTCAATTTTCGGCTGTGAATCATGAAACGAAAAATGTGACGTTTTATTGTTCTCCTGAAAATTCTTACGAATGGAGTTAACAGTTTAACGTTTTTAGACGACGATATGCAAACCTTGTCCTGATAGTAAGAAAGACATAAAAAAAAAGAATTCTCCAATTTTGTGCAGTCGTTCGGAGGTTATGCTTGTATGTGGGGGTTATGGGTGTGCATGTGTTCGGCGATTCATTTTTATATATATAGAAGATTCATGGAACCAACCAATAAAAGTTCCACAAACATTTCAATGAATAACATTAATTAGTCTTAGTTTTATGTTTAAGTTTTATTGTGTATACTTAATTGTAATTTTTGTGTGTAAATGTTTGCATGTACATGATTTTAAGTCCAAATACACATATTACATTAATTTATTTAAGCCTCAATAGCCTATGCCAGCCTAATAGCCTGGCTTGGTGTCAGACTTGTATCACGGGTTCGAGCTCCACCCATTACACTACTGGTGTATCACACCCACTCCACTCACAAGCATATTAAGCTTAGTTGAAGGGGTTAACAAGATTGCTGGTAAAATGAATTCTAAGCACATTGGTCTCTTTAAAAAAAAACTTATCCCTTCAGGCTATTAAAGCCCACAGAAAAATATACATAAATAATAACAACAAGCGAGCATAAATAACATATATTTTTATAATGATACAGTAAAACTACCTCTATTACTATACACAAAGTTTAAGTCAGACAATTCATAAATTTGCTTAAGATCTTTATAATTTTTAATATTAGTCTGTTATATGTCAACATAATCTAAAAGTAGATTTGGGTGCTATAAGGAGAAATCCGGGAGTCATTTATAAAATCTGTCGGAAGTTCGTGTCACCACCCACGCTTGTATCATAAGACTTTTATTCTGAACGATTAGTACCCGTAGTAACAAAATATTTCATTCATAAAATATTTTACTGGGTCTTACCATCAGATTACGATTAAAAAATACTGTGTTTTGATTTACTTTCTTTCAAGTGATTAATATGGACTGCCATTAAAAGACACATTCAACGACCACTTGAACGATGATTATTGACATAAATGGTACAAAAAGCCCTCTTTTTAAAAACAGGATACAACCCCAATTTTAACAAAATACTTTGTAGATGTTATAAAGCTAAATTTGGCTTAGTTGTAGATGTCTATTTAAAACGTTTCCTTAAGGAAAAAGCTGTAACAAAGAGATGAAAAATGCGTCCAACTAAGTAGGCTTAAAGATATTTTTCATTTAAAACCCTTAGTTATAACATAAACTAAACGCAAGACCACACAAATCAATTTTTCAAAGGAATTAAATATGAATGCGATAACGGCGTGTACGCCTACCGCCAAACTGTTGCCTATTTTTGTTCCAAGCTGTTCTATAGTTAACAAAGTCAGAAATGCATAAAGGGGCGTTGAATTTAATGACGGAGGCTTTGGGGTACGGTAGACATGTGCACAGTGCAGCTAAATACAGAGCAGTCTTTGTTCTTTGCTCTGCGCTCGTTAAATATTTTAGCTTTAAAACGCTACGCGGATGCGAGAGCTCTCTCCCGTAACCACTGGACTGATAGTTTATGTATTTTATAAATACACTGAAAATAATGGCCTTTCTGCACGTTTTAGACAGCGGCTTAAACTAGCGAGATACTTACAAGTTTATCTCGCCAAGACGTCCTACATTCCCTTCTCAATACGCAGTAATACAAAACCATCACGGACCTTCAGTATCCAGGCGCACTCTTGCCTGAGCCCATCAGCATCTTGCCCCTGTCCTGCTCTGGTCAGAGCGGACAGTGTAAAGTACTTAGGCGTACATATAGATGACAGATTAAGATGGGACAAGCAACTTAACATGTTATCAAACAAAATTATGCGTCTTATCTCTATTTTTAGAACGCTTAGGGAATCGGCTGACGGTGATACACTCAAGATGGTTTATCTTGCACTATGTCAATCGATAATCGGGTATTGTGTTACAGTTTGGGGTGGTGCAACCAAAACTAACCTTATACAGGTGGAGAGAGCTCAGAGGGCTGTACTCAAAGTGATGATGAAAAAGCCCTACAGATATCCTACGGTGCAGCTTTACTCGGACTGTAGGGTCTTGACGGTTCGTCAGTTGTTTATACTTCGCTCAGTCCTCAGATCTCATTTGAGCATACCACCGTCGAATCCCAAAAAGCGGACAAACATCCCTTTAGGTGTCCCACACAAAACTACCTTTGCTAAGCACCAACATTATGTAATAAGTAGGTACATTTACAAAAAAATACACAAACAGCTAAACATACTTGACCTAAACACTCACAATGTTAAAACTAAAACTACGGAATGGCTATTGAACCAAAACTACGACAGCACAGAAGCATTACTAACATACATAGTATAATATTAACTATATATATATATATATATGCCATATACAAGTACACATACATGCCCACACATAAAGACATTCAAACATCCACAAACAAACGCACGCACACACACACACATATACACACATATAGGAAAACACTAACAAACCACTCTATCAAAAACAACAGGCACATCTCGCTACACTAATGATCAATTATCAACTATTAGATGTTCACGCGTTTCGCATATGCACTCAATATGTACATAAATTCATATAAATGCCGAACACTGCCTCTTAAGAGACAGGTATAAGCCTAGTTTAAGAGACAGGGTTCAAAATAGTGTAATGACCAAATATGTACCAACTTCATGACTGATTTTAAGAAATGCACTGTACTAACTTACCTATGGAGATAAATAAACTTTTTATTATTATATTATTATTATTATATATTATCATTGTTAGTGGGTCGTATTCTCTTGTTGCACGATTACTGATTGCTGGGTGAAGGGCTCTCATCCTTCGTCTAATCTCTTTTATACTATTCTTGCATTCAATGAAGGTACGATTTTGTATTAAGTATAGTAAGGCAAAGTTAGTTCGTGTACCTTTGGTATATCTTCGTGGGTCTCGTGAGGGGTGACGTCGGGATTGTATCTAGATCGGTCGCAGTATGTTTTCCTGTTTAACAGTTTTGTACATGAACAGACATTAGAATCTATACAGATAAATAAATTTGGTGAGTCTGTCTGTGATTTAAAAATAACTGAATTTTCTCTAGTATTGATAGTTATTTACTCGGTAATAAAACACAAACTGTTTCTAAATTTTACTGTCGGTCTGTTTGTCCGGGGTAATCTCTGGAATAGCTTGATCGGGATTTACACGAGAAAAACTTTACACACGAATGAATTTGCAGGAACAGCCAGGGCTAAATAAAAACCAAAGCAAAAAAGATTGATCAAAAATTTAATAAATAATATTTTTGTTTAATGAGTTCAGCGTCCAAATTATGTCACGAAGAATAAATCTTTGCTTGTCAACGTTAATTACTAATTCTGTTATGTAAATTCCAGAGTTACAAATTCGCAAATCTAGTTAAGTTTGCAAAAATAATGTTTGTATATTTTTGTGATAACATTTTATTCGCTGTAACATTTCACAAGTCTTTTTATTGTGGTTGCGGGAAAACCATGTGAGGGCTTATATAAAGGAGTGGTTTACAGATCGCAGTAGTGACGAGGTGGAAACAGTGCCCGGGACTGCCGGCATGCGGGCGCGCCGCTGTCGCCCTCTTCATTCACTCAGCTTCGGACAGATTATCTTTTTCATCTCCCCGGCATTTCGTTACCCTTGATGAAATACAGCCAAAGGAAAGAAAGAATTTAATTTAAGACGAATCAGAAAATATTCAGCTGCCACTCGCTAGTTATAAATCATTTGAATGCTAATAAATTCGACTAGCCCGAGACCCAGGTGGGAACAGACTTTCTTCCTGCTCCATCTTTGTTTTCAGGAAAAATTGAATAATATTCTGCTCCTTATTATTAAATTCTTTCATAAAGCCACCGACGGCTTTAGGGATTTTCTTTAATATCGTAATGGAATTTCATTTGTCTTGCGGTTCAATCTCACGGCGAAGATGAACATAGTCATATTTCCATTTGTTCGAAGTTATTACCTTTACATCCCTTCATAATTGCCTATCGCTCTTGTGCAAACATTGTGACAGCACTCAAATTCTATGGGGAATCGATTCGGCTTTTATTGAAAACGCAATGCTGTTAACTTATATAGTGAACAGACGAAACGTGAAATTGTTGCATTCGGCCGACGGGAATCGGATTTGTTAACATTCGTTAATCTGATTGCGCAGCGATTGTTTATATCTCGTATTTCATCTTTTGCACATAAAAAATAAGGCATAAATTTTTCATTACACAGACTGAAAGGCCAATAAAGTTACTCGTGATATATTCTTTAAAAATAAATCAGAGCTTAAGTTTAATAAACAACAGTAACATTAATTATTTTCAAATATATATGAATGAAAATAAAGTGGCACATTCATAAACGATTTAGCTAGTTAGTAAGAATCAAAAAGAATATCGGAGCACGCTTGCATCTGGGTGCCGAGCGGCAAGCGCGGTGCAGCGGCCGCGCTCAGTTGTTCTCCGGCGGTCGCTACGCTCGCCCGTCTACGCGCTACGCCGTAGCGCGAGTGCTACGAGACGCACTAGTGTTTATTGAACTTGCTACTTAGCAAAAAAGTGCGTCGACTGTTGCGTGCGAAATAAAAGCCACTGTGAAAATAAACTTCCAAACAAGATTGTGTTTATGTACACTAAAGTTTTATTGGATTATTTATGTTAGCGGTAAGTTTAATATTTTTCATATTTGAAACATAAAAAGTTTTGGTTTTTATTTCTTTTTAGATTAATCTTACAGATTCTTTTTCTGTTTCTATGGTCGCTTAGATTACAACGATCTTTCTACTTTAACCATTTGATATCTTCATAAAGAGGAATCGTAACCTAAGCCGACCCATTCACGAGTGTAAAACAAACATACGTTATTTTAACAAGCATCCTTTATTGTTTGCTTAAACCTAAATCCTAGACTGTCCATTATATAGACACATTAAGTGGTATTGTTGAACTAGATTGACGATACATACCGTAATATTTCTTTATTACAGAGTGAGAGAAAGTTCTAGCCATTCATAATATAAATGGGGCTTGTTAAATTGTAAGTAATATGAGAGAATGGATATGAAGTGCAGTATGGTGCGTACTCTGATACACATTCAAATTAGAAAAAAAGCCGGGATGGAGCGCGTTGGTATTTGGTAATGTTGTAGATATGAAGCTTTAATTTGAATATTTCAAAGCTCCAGAGCCTTGAACATCGACGACGAGTTGCAAGTCTATCGGTTACATTTCGGGGAGTGTGCGATGGAATTACAAAATCTAATTCCACCAAGCCCGTTCCATCATCGGACTACGAGATAAACGGCGAAGCGCCATCGTTACACGGTGGACATCCCACCCATACGCACAAAACGTTTTGGGAATACCTTCATTGTGCGTACGGCTAACGAGTGGAATTCCCTGCCGGAGTCTGTGTTTCCCGATAGCTATAACCTAGGAGTCTTTAAGTCAAGAGTGAATAGGTTACTTTTAGGTAAGCGTGCTCCATCTTCGACCACATCATCACTTACTATCAGGTGAGATGGTGGTCAAACGCGAACCTATTTTTAAAGAAAAAAAAATTGTTATTTATCCTATATGATTAACCCAGTTTACAGGGCCAATATTTAAATTTAAAACTAAAATAAAAATCCTTTCCCTTTTTAGTTTCCAGTCTAACCGAATGTAACTGAGTACTTTAAATGAATCGACTGCCTATCTGACCTGCATAACCCCGTAACTGGGTAACACGAGACGTATTGGCAAGACTTGTGTCAGATTTTTTGAATTCAAATACTGAGAGGTCTGTCAAAGATCTACAACGTGTAATTTAAAGGGTATATACATACCGAGTGCACAGCTTCTTTGGATGATAACAAACGATATAGCAATGGTTTTGTAATCCTATATCTACATGTGTGGAGCTTATTAGAAATTTCAATACATTGATACCAGAGACCAAATTTTTCAAATTAAGAAGAACGAAGAGAATTGTCGTGTTATTGGCTAGTGACGTGAAAGGTGCTGACCCTCATAGTGATGTAACACGTTTATTATTATTGGTATTCAAAAAATATATGAAACCGGTTATTTCGGGTCAATTCTGTGAGGCACTTATTTTGGGCTGAAACTTTGCATAGAGACTCCATATCAGATGTTGTCTTCAGTCCTTTTGGATATATATGGGGTTTCCGTTACACGTTGTATATGACAGTCGAGACCAATAGCTTGAAGTGCTCCTAACCTAAGCTCATAACGATTATACAACGTGTAACGGAAACCCCATATCTATACAAAAGGACTGAAGACAACATCTGGTATGGAGTCTCTATGCAAAGATTCAGCTCAAAATAAGTAACTCACAGAATTGGCACCAAATTATCGGTTTCATATGTTTCTTGAATACCAATAATAACAAACGTGTCACAGCACTATGAGGGTCATCACTTTTCACGTCACTTGCCAATAAAACGACAATTCTCTTCGTTCTTCTTAATTTGAAAAATTCGGCCTCTGGTATCAATGTATTGAAATTTCTAATAAGTTCCACACATGTAGACATAGGATTACAAAACCCTTGCTATATCGTTTGTTATCATCCAAAGAAGCCGTGCACTTGGTATGTATATACCCTTTAAATTACACGTTGAATATAATAATTTAATTTGGCAAGAAACTGTGTTGATTGATAGCTTATAGCTATCTTAGAGACCTAGGCACGAGCAAATATATTACTTCTAGGTCAGCGCGCTTCATCTTTGACCACATCTTTGCTTACCATCAGGTGAGATGGTGGTTAAAAGCGAGCCTATCAACAATATATAAAACAACTAGGTATTTTGTTTGCAAGTAAAAGCATACAGCAAAATAATAATGGTAATGTCAGCTATACTTTCACTTGTGTTCGAATACGTAAGTGGTTAATTGGTATACCCAACAGATAATCAAGTTAATGGTGCGTATACGTCAAGCTGGCCTCGTTGGGCCATGTTGGGTCAAGATGGGCCTTACCGGGACCCTTACGAGAAGAAGCTTGAGAGTAATGCTCATTAATTGAGATAAAAGTATACTTCGCTTCGAGGTGAAATTGTGTTCTTTGAGAAGCAATTTTATTTGAATTTTTGTTTGTAAAGAAAATAATAAGCAATAAATAAATGTTTATTAATGGCAACTAGTCTCTGTTTGGTACGCAATAAACAATTGAATTTTAACAAAACCATTTAATTTATGTTCGTAGAAAATACAAAATAGGAAATAATACAAAGTAGAAATAGCAAGTTTACGGTGTCCGGACGAACTCCGCCATAGCGTAGCTTCGAATTCTGAACATTGGGCGACCACTAGTTCCGACTAATGCTAATATACTAATTCAAGCGTCTATAGCCTACTTTAGGGTGCTGGACTTGTAATCGAGAGGTCGTGGGTTCGAACTCCGCCCACGCTATCGCCGTGAACCCACTCCAGACACAAGCATAAGCATAAGCTTAGTTTGAGGGATTAGCAAGATTGATAGTTATGTGAATTCTACCTACATTGCTCTTTATATATCTATACTAATATTATAAAGCGGAAAATTTTGTTTGTTTGTTTGTTTGAACGCGCTAATCTTCGAAAGTACTGGGTAGATTTGTATGCAATTTGGTATGGAAGTAGCTTGAAGCTTGAGGAAGGTTATAGGCTACGCTTTACGCGACTGCAAAAAAGGAGAGTTATGTTTTTACCGTGATAGAATCCACGGGAGCGAAGCCCCGCGTGAGTACTTTTTTTTTTTATCGTGGTAAAATTATCAAATAAGTCCTCCCACTCCGGGCAGGGTGGGAGGGACTGTCAGACTTTTACTGACTAAAATCCACGGTGTTCCTTCAATAACCCTTTACGTACCGGGGTCACGGTAACGGGATGAGTCCCACGACCCCGGCAGGCTTCGGCCCTCTATGGGGGGGCCTCGTCATATTGCTGACGCTCTTTGAGGCGCGCGTGGAACACGACGCGCCGTCGACCCGGGCATGGTCAATGGTCGGACAGCGAATTGCCCTTTACTCGCTGTCCGCATGCCCGCGCCTACGGTGGCCGGAGATCGTCGGCCGACGTCCGACGCCGTGGGCGTCTACCACTGCGGCTGGGCTGGAGGGAGGACGCCATCCTCTCCCTCACGCGGCCCGCCTCCTCCTTCGGAAGCATGACTGCTTCGCAGAAGGAGGCGACCGCTTCCCACTCCCTCTCGCCCCGCAGCATGGCCTCGACCAATGCCGGGCGCGAGAGGTCTCCGCCTATCGCCGCCGTGAGGACACGTCGGTGCTCTGCCCAGGCGGGGCAGTCTTGCACCGTGTGCTCTACGGTGTCCTCAGGGCGACCCTCGCAGTGGTGACACCCAGGCGTTTCCTCCTTTCCCATCAGACACAGGTACCTCCCGAAACTTCCGTGTCCGGTGAGGACCTGCGTCATGCGGTAGGTCAGGACGCCGTGACGCCGATCTAGCCACTCCTCAAAGAGGGGTCTTACCGCCGCAATTGCGGCGTGCCCGCCGCGTGAGTACTAGTAAAAAATATATATAAAGCGAAAAGGCTCATATAAAGCGTAAATGTTTGTAAATCTAACGCCACAAAAATTTCAAAGGATTTCAACGAAACTTGGCACATGGTTAGATAATTACCTACATACGTAGGGAATAACATAATGTTTTTGCTCCGGTTTTCATTCAAAGTCTTATATTTATTTAAATAACTATTTGGTTATCAGACTCATGTGAGTCTTTAATGCACAAATATATACATAATTATATTACTTAATTACAATTTAAAAGACATAACTCTTTTTTCAAAAGAATACTTAAGCGAAGAAATATTATAGTTTATCCCACATTTTCTTGATTTTTTTTCTCATTATAATGTACCATGTTTGATGTTGATATAAAGGAAAAATACTTAATCCCATAAAAAACAAAACTTGTCAAAAAAACCAAGTCTCGCAACTCTTCTCTCGCAAGTTCTTCTACCGTAAAAAGTTGTGAGATCCATGTAATACCAAGTCGGTTATTCAATTATTCAGTGCCTACTTAAGGGTCCTTCTGTCTTAAGTTGTTACGTAGTTATCTAACCTAACAACATGTTATAGTGACCATACTTATCAATATTAAAAATCTTTAAGGTTTTAAATAAATAGATTGACTCGGCCATCGCATGAAAACACAATATATCTCACAAGTAATATATATAAATTAGATTGTTTTTGCGATACCGTGTTTATAGAATGCCTGCTTGGTTACTGAAAATTCAGGCTTCCACAACGAAGTTATACGGGGTCGAAATTGCCCTGAACTGTTTCAAGAAAAGTATGGTACGGCCGTGCCGCTTTTTGCTCGACTTGGTGGAGGCTCGCCGTGCCCCCAGATAGGAAAACCTATTCACTTTTGTTTCCTTATTTGAACTTGACACCAACCTACCTAATAACAATCAAACGGGTTTATCTAAAAGATTAAGCAACGCTTGCCAATTTCGGTCCATGATTGGGTGCCTATCTTAACATATGAAAGTTCCTCTATGCTAAAATGGTAGGCATGGAAACGCTGGAGGCTAATTTATAAAAGTTACCAGCTACTGGTATGTACAGGTCATATAAGCAGTGGTTCTATGTTTTTACAAACAAAAAAACATCTCGCTCAACTGCATTCGGTTATATTCGGCTAATTTAATGATATATTCTCCCAGCCATACGCACTAAACGTTTTGGAAATACTTTCATTGTGCGTACGGCTAAGGAGTGAAATTCCCTGCCAGAGTCTGTGTTTCCTGATAGCTATAACCTGGAGATCTTTAATAAAAGAGTGAAAAGGTAACTTCTTGGTAAGCGTGTTTCATCTTCGACCTCATTATGGCTTACCATCAGGTCAGATGGTGGTTAGACGAACTTTACTTATGAGAATGTTGTTGAATGACTTATGAGCATTCTGAGAACAAATTATGGAGATCGAATTCATGAGAGATACATTTAAATTCTGAGAACCCGTAATATACCCGCTGGCAGTGATAATAATTGAAAATGTTTACCGGTCTGTTTCCCTTTAACCATAAGGTAGAAATAACAACATTAATTAAAATAAACAACATAATTTAATATTTATTGAAATAAAAGAGTATTGATATTGTTGAGTTGATATGCTGTAAATATTGCTATTATGGAACTATTGAATAATATTCTATATAAACGTAGTTTTAAATTACCACTGACTGACTCACTCACTCACTCATTGACATAATTGTTCTCCCAGATGGTGAATGGGGAGGTGGGTATATTTTGACAGATTTTTAAACAACTAACTATCAAACCTACGGGAAAAGTGCCAAACCTCCCCTTTTCACCCCCTTTCTCCCCCCTCCCTATCGTATCTCGAAAAGTACGAGACCCGTATTTTTTTTTTTTACGGATTCGTATAGAGGAGGCTCGGTAAAGTAAAAACCATTTATCAAAGTCGCCCCCTTGCCCCTTTCTCACCCCCTTTAGGCGGATCTCGGAAATTAAGAGACTTGGAACATTTTTTTTTTCAGATTCATTTAGAGGGGCAATGCTTTAGTCAAAATAATTGTGCAACCCATATCCCCCCCATCACCCCCCTCATTTTGATTTTTACTATTGAAAAAACTGTCTATAAACGGGCCTTCAAATTTTTTATGCCATGCCCTCCCCTCCCCAACCTCCCCTGAAATTGAAAAGGTCGGTTAGAGACTGCTGCTCTGTTAGGGTTATGTTTGACATTTTACTACATTTTAGGGGTTTTAAAAGTGAACAATCCACCACCACAAGCACGGGAGGTGCTTGCACCTCGCGCAACACGTAAATACTAGTTTTAAATATAAACGTAGTTTTAAATAAAATTTATTTTTGAGGGATTTCAAATGTAATTGAAATAGCTGGCATTAAACTCGTGGGTTAGTAATAAAATCATTATCATCTTCTTAGCCTTTTCCAAAATATGTTGGGGTGGCTTCCAGTCTAACTATATGCAGCTGAATATGTGTTTGACATGGCTCGACCGTCTATATGACCTCCCCAACACAGAAGCACGATACCCTATGGCCAGTCAGTGACTATCCGTAAAAACTCTCTAAAATATCCAAATAACAGCCCGGGATCACCGGCTTAAGGTACTTTCCAAGGCACGGAGGAAGCTCGACTTGTTAACGTAGTCAGCCATCCATAAACCAACCTTGCAAGCGTTGCTTGACCTCGAAGATCGACCAGTGCGGTTGTTATTATTTACCCTCGAGCTCCTGGATACTAAAACTCATTGCGTGTTATTAAATTAGTCTGTCTTTCTATCGGTCCACCTGTCTTCTTGATTGTCCAGGCTAATATGGCTCTCATATGATTAGATCACTACAGATTGTCTGGACTTTAAAAGAGACGTTGACCTTTGACTTTGTTTTAGTGTCACTTCTCAGAGTAATCAGTTAGGAAACACTGGCCTCATCTAGTTTACTTTTGCGGAAAAACATGATGTGTGAAAGTGTTATTTATAACCTATTTGCAAAATAAACATCATTATTTCAATATTTGGAACGTCTGAATCGAATTTAATGGAACCTTCACTGGGAAATAGAAGAAGTTATATATAGGACAAAATATAGACTACTTTCTATTTCGGAATTCCTCCACAACACAATCCAGCAGTTAGGTAATACTAGTATATTCCAGCCGAAGATGAACACATGCACGCCGGGACCAACGGATTGACGTGCATTCTGGGATACAAAAATAATAAAAGCAATAAATACAAATTTCATTTATTAACTGCTAGTTTGATAAATATCTGATCCATAAAAACCAATGTTTTGATCTTAGACGTCATACGAATAAAAACGCGACACCGACAAATAAATAAAAGTCCCAAACCAAACACATAGTAATAATAATAAAATATAGTTCATTTAAACTTAGAATTTCAAGTCAAATCAGTAGCAATTTTATAGCTAAAGACAAACAAAAATTATTGAATTTTATGTAATAAACAAACATGATACTTCTTCGATTTTGTATTGATTGCAGTCAAACTGATTAAAATTAATCAATTTCTTTCTTGTGTTCAATAGATAAATACTAAAGTACCTTTTTGAACTTGATTTCTGGGTACGCCCGAGGCGATTCTGTTCTTATATCGAATAATTCTATTACTCTTTTGTATGGGAAGCCCAATACATAAATAAAGAAGGGAAAAAACAAGTTCTCTCGTCGGAAATAAATCAATGACAAGCTTGAAAGCAAATGGTGTAACAGCAATTTGATTACTGCACTTGTAAGGCTTTCCACCTTTCGCCCGCACGAGCAATGACTTTTAATATCATGCATCTTACTCATAGGAATGCCTTTACATGTTGGAACCTTAATAAAATCGGTTCACTGGCGCCCTCGATTAGCTAGCATACCAAAAAGACAGTGAGTAACGATTATTTCTTTACGTATTTTTACATCTATTTTGTCTATTTTGTATGGGTATTTTGTTTACTTTTTATCTAACTTACCGCAACACGAATTACATTTTGGAATCCCATATACCTCCCAATTTGTGGGTAGTTTAACTGCAATTTTAGGTTTAGGTTACTGCAATAAATGCGCTTTGTAACAGTGGATAATTATTCTGATATTTATTATAGGTTCGTTAAAATTTCAATACATATTTTTGGAAAAGCGCGTAATGCGCTATACTTTTAACCTTTATATTTTAATCACATCTTATTGGTGAAGTACATAATATTTTCACTACATAGCTGCTTCATGAAAGAATATATCATATGATACCTACCTTATTACTGCATGAAGACCTGACAAAGCATTGTAGGCTTGAGATATAGATCCCGATATCAGCGTTCTTTGAGCCAATCTCAGCTCTTGTGCAATCATGGATTAAGTACAATGACGATACAATCTACCTCCATTCACGATAGCTCCTAAATAATGGCACATTGAACCCCTTTCATTGCGATATATATTCACTTAGTTAATCTTCTACTTTGTGGTATGATAAGCATGTAATACGATCTATCTTAGCCTTCCACTTTCCGATCAATAATTTGTTGAATGGGAGCAAGTTTATGCTGAAGTGCATTTATAGTTCAGCCGTGCGATGAACTCTTCGATGTAATATGTTAGTGCGGAAACTAAACGTAAGAACAGAAGGACTTAAAAAATACCTTTTTGTTAACTGAGCATGAAACCTTCGTGTAACTTAGAACACTTATACTTCAGCGGTCCCTTATGTTTTACGTGAACCTCCGCGTTTACGAGAAGTACTACTGCCAACAGGTACTATCTAGGTATGCAGATACATTTTTGGAAGCTCATGGCAATGACAACAGTTGCACGGGTCAAATTACAAGGTGAAGCAACGTTTGTGGATATCGTTATGTGGATAGGTGACTATATAACTTATCAAGATTCCTTCGTGGTTCGGAAAACAGGTTAAGCCATCGGTCCCAGCTTCCATTTGTACACCTTTGATATTTGATATGTGTAGTCAGACACCAGCTTATCTGACACTGGTCTTGCCACGTCGTGTTGCCCAGTTACTGGGTTGTGGAGTTCTAGTGTAAAACACTAGAACTCCGCTCCATCTAGCTCGACCGGACGCCGACCCTCATATAACTGGGAAAAGGCTAAACAAGATGACTGCACTATCTCTGCTGACGGATTAAGTTGCTCCTGCTTCTCATTATTTTGCTGTTTTCTTAAGACATTACTAACAATAAGTAATTTTGGGCCAAGATACAGTCTGCGCTTAGTTTGGGATCCGTTGCTGACTTGTGTTTTTGATAGTTGTCATTAAATTATAGTTTCAATGTTAAACATGTGTGCGTATCCAGTAAATAAATAAATAACAAAGAAATGAAATGATCAAAATAAGTTGAACAGTACACTACGACGTCATGTAACGTACACTCCATTCTAAAATTGTGGTTATCTGTCCAGTTCGCCGTATACTTACCAACCTCTGACGCAAGTCATCCGTTATATACAGGAAAGTGTTTCAGCCTATCAACATTACGTCAGTACTGCGTTGGAAGCTCGGTAACTCAGTAACGGTAACGCAAAATTAGAAAAATATTTTTGGTTACGATTTGAGTGTTTTAGTTGACATTTTTACTAGATGAAAACGTAATGCGAACAAAAAAACAAAAAACCTACACTTTGTTCTTGCATTACATGTCTCCGTCAGTTATGTTTACTGATTTTTTCACGTGAACTGTAGTAATAATGAGTACGCTTTTTGCGAATAATTAATTAACAGTATATTATTATGTTACTGTCTTCCTAACTATGCGTTAGGCGTGAAGCACAGTTTGTATAGCTTTCTAAAGTATTTAAACAAGTGATACCCAAGTTATGCTGGAGTTTATATCTAGCACATGTTACTTACACCAACCTATTACCTCACCGATAATTTTCTATGCTCCTCTGTATTGGCTTCAACATTTACTATATGCCCCAGATACCTCTAATGGAGTTCGGATTTATCTACCTGATTAAACTTACATGCTTGACGGCTAAGCTAGCATAGATTAAAAGCACTATCCGCCAGATCACCAGTAAATCGTTCTCATTGCAGCTAGAAGTAAAAAAAATATACGCCAAACCAAATAAAGAAAATTAAGCCAAACCTATGGATGTTGTACTCGTAATTGTAATATCATCTTAATTTCTTTTAGTTCCTACAACTTCATCAAAATCAGAAATTACATCTAGGGAACATGTTCCCCGGATAAGAATTTATAATTTCTCTCCATTCGTTCGGATTGATATTTGTAGCAAAATTCACCATGATCGGTTCAGCAGTTAAGGCGTGTAGTTGTACTTATTATATGCACATTCTTTACATACAGAGTAATTGAGTGAATCACAAATAAGATGTGTCGTCTTATGGCCCGGATAATATGAGAACAAGAACACATATACAACAATATACATATGCAAAAAATCATTAAAGTCAAGGGTTTCTAATGCTATTATATCGAATAAGCTGTGCTCCCGGTTTTGCTCACATTGACATTGTACCATAATGCATCTCTGCCCCTACCTTACTGGGGTAAAATGTCTCATTGCTATTACCTCTTTTCTTAATTAATCTTAAAACCACAACAGCGGAACTTCAAAGTTGGTTATAATAGCCACGTAATCAAGGCTGGGAGATAGATAGACACACATAAATTACATAAAATTACGCCGTTTACCCGTGTGTGTTGGCAAAAACTACGGCATTAGCTGTGATCTTTATTTACACCTTTTGCTACGTTTTAGTTCATATCATTCATAAGTTTGGCCTTTCTAAAGAATTTCACTAAAAAGATGCTCTTTTATGGTTGTACTTTCCCGCCATTTCTTAATAAAAATAAATAAATGGGTAATTTATCCATGGTGCGACCACGAACAACTAAGCATACTATTCACAATCTTCTTCTTATAGTTTACTAACCCATAACGTTGCCTTATGTGGTCACCCATCATTTAAAGTTCTGGGGTTGCGGGGAATGTGCTGTTCTGGAATGTTCGTGAGCCCGCCGTGCCAGAACGCTAGGACTACTAAAGGAACAGGGTAAGTTTTAAGTCAGTAGAAGTCTGACACTCCCTTCCGCTCTACCCAGAGCGGGTGGAATTATTTCATTTATTTTCACTTAAAATGCATTTGAAGCAATAACGACACTAAAACACATATCCAGTTTCCTAGCTAAACGATATTCCACTTACTAACACACCCTCGTATTTAACAAAGTCGCCAGAAGCTTGCCCTGTGACATAAAAGATCTTACCCTCACAGCGCGTAAAAAAGTCGTCAAACAATGGCTTTTAGGTATAACACATGATGAATCGGATAACATTCTAACATCGTTTTAATTCATAACTGAACTTGGAGTCTCTTTATGGATTTTCGTCATGGACAAACACAAACTCATACTTTTATATTTTTTTAAATTTGGTTTTCACCGTAATGTAACAAGATTATTTATTAGTTACAGCACACATGTATAAAGCAAGTAACACACTTTTATAGCACTCATTATATTTTTTACGATTAGATTTACAATCTGCTTTATATAGTAAAGAAGACGGCAAAAATGAAAGAAGACTTTTCATAATTTTATTTTAGTTTTGCTCAATGTTTTTCTATAGGTTGTTTTTTTAATATAACATTTAGTTACCTTTTTAAGGGAATATCCGAGTATTCTGTTTCTAGTGATTACCACTTCTGTTGAGTTGAGTTCATAAAAGTTGAGAATAGCATGGTTGCGGTATAGTGGTAGACTGATTAGTTTAGCTCGAGTTCGTTTCACGACTTTGTCACTATTTACGGTATTTAGTTTAGTTGTTTGGCAGCTCAGATATCTTACCATCAAGCTGTTAGTGATACTGGATACACACCCTCGGAAAAGATTCCTAGCCTGACATTATATGGTAGTTCAATCCTTATAGGGATCTGAACAGATTCAGCTAAAGTAAAAATACGGGCAAACCCGTGTCATGCCACTCACAGGATTGGGTTCCGCAGTTTTCCGGATAGATAGAAAGTTAAACCATTAGGCGCCCATTTTCTACACGAGCGACCCCGAGAACCAAAACTTGTAGAAATAAAAATTACCAACTTTGTGAACGATGAAATCAACAAACTTTACTAAAATAGTATCATTAGAACTTAAAACTCGGCTTACAACAGTGCTGAAATATCGGAAATTCGAAAAGATATACACATGGTAAATATTCCGTCTCAATTTCTAATGATATTGTTAGTGAATATGTCAGTTTAAAAACTCATATTATCAAGATAAGTATCTAGAATTTAACAACATGGCTCATTGTCACGTAACTCCATATTTGTAACCACAATAAAGAAATTGAAACAAAAAACGCAAAGACCCCGTGAAGAACCCCGAAAAATTTAATTTCCTTTAATAAGAAGTAAGCTAGTTTCGATTTATTAGTGCTGACTTTGACTAGCCAGAAAATTTTTTTTCTTTCTTGCTTAGTTTCATGGTTTTAGGTACCTATAGAATATTACTGAACCTACCGCTTTGAATTAATCAGCCTTACAAGCTCAACATCAAAGGAAAGTATTTGGTTTCTCATTTTAATGTTATAACTCCACATATTCCTCTGGATAAGGGTCTTGACAGACAGACTGTCATACGAACGGCCAACAAAGTGATCATATAAAGGGTTTCGTTTTTTCTTTACGCAACCCTAAGCATTCAAAAATATGTATCTAACAGAATACGTACTAAAAATAATTATTTTGTATTCTACGGATGTGATAAAGACCCGTCTTCTTAAATAATTTTCTTAAATACCAACCTCATGTTAACGGACATCGGCCAGTTATGATATTTATATGTAACCACGGATTATCAAATAATACAAGACAAAATTCGGTGCTTAAAATCAGTAGTCAGGTTATCTTTATAATTTTTCCTTTTTTAAGCTATTGCATAGCTTTTATCGCGGGCTTTGAACGTGGCGACCGAATCAAGAAATTCCGTAACGAAAATAAACCTAACATCCCCAACTCCGACTGGCACAGCGGCGCGGCGTTGAAAGACGTGCATCATCAAACGTCGTTTCAGTTCGGCAGACTTCGGCACGGTGTTTGTGTGCGCGCAACTAGACGTATGCGTGTAGACCAAAGAGTATAGTAATATAGGTGTAGACTAGCTCCTAACTGATTATAACTGAGTCCACGAGTGATTTCGAGCCCGCGACTAGTTGAACCTTAACGTGTATGTATATGGTACGTCTGTACGAAGCTCGCACGGATCGAGACAAGCTGCTCCGAAATCGGACGAATACGTAAGCAGCTGTTTCTAAGAAAGTATATAGATGTATAGGTATCTATCATCTAAAATAAAAGTTACGTGTGCTAGACGGTTTGGGAGAAAAAGTTTTACAGAATATAAGTAACTTGAATTAATATCAAAGACAAAAAAATACTGCATAAATAAAATAAATAAATAATTGCATAAGTTGATAAAAAATGCAATGCCATAGCTTTACCGCGGCAGTCCCCGAGTGCCACACTCTTTTTTTTAAGGACTAGCAGTTGCTCGCTACTTCGTTCGCGTGGAAAGGTTTTCCCGTGTAGTTCCTGATCCCGTGGGAATTTCGCAAAATCCCGCCTTAGCGAGCGTCTACGTACTAAACAAAAACCCCCATGCAAAGATTGAGAGCCCTACTACCTGTAGTTTCTGAGATTTCGTGATTAATCAGTGAGTGATATTTCACTTTTATATATATAGATGGGCATTCATCCAATGTCTGCCTCCCGATTTGGGCCAAGCGGGGGAGTGTGTCAAACTTTTACTGACTAAAACCCATGCGTGTTTTATCATTTGTCCTTCGAGTTCCGAGACTGCGGTAACTCCTTCAAACAATTCCGCATCCCCGGCAGGCAACGGCCCCGACAATTTTGCTGATACTGAGGCGCGCGTGGAACACGACGCGTTGTCTACACGTCTACGGCTGTGAGGGCCTTGAAATCCGCCTCTACCGCGCGTCCCGCCACTTTCTTCGCTTGCGTAAACTCGTACTCCGCAGAAAGAGGTGACTGCTTCCCATACCTCCTTGCTCCGGAGCAAAGATTTAACAAAGGCCGGGAGTGAGAGATCGCCCCCTATGGCCCCTACGAGGACACGGCGGGGCTCTGCCCAAGCGGAGAAATCCTCCATCGCGTCAGGCGGAAGGTGAGGACACCATGACGCCTCGTTCTCCGCTCCTTTAAGAGTTATAAGTTTTGCTTGTAGGTAATTTATTCCACAATGACATGTTCAAAAAACGTTTAAAAATGTTTGACATAGAACCTCGTGGGAGCAACTCTTTGTCGTACATTATTAATTTCCTAAAAGATACCTCACTCATGGCAAATAAAAAAGCAATCATGGGCATTGTGATTTCCGAAATAGACTTAAGGAAAAAACTTCTTACCGTAATAATTGATGTTAGGTCAATACAATGGAAGAGGTTTTATTAAAAAAAAATGGCCAAAAGCGAGTCAGACTCGCCCATGTAAGGTTCCGTAGTAACTACGCAAAATGACTTTGTTTTTCATAGTGTTTATATAAAATATAAAGTTATTTTTAGAATCTTTCCCGTACAAATTAATTTTCGTAGATAGTTTCCATTAAGATATACAGCATTTTATTTTAATTTTTACTCTTATTATACAAGTTAGACGGACGGATGGACTGACAGATATTAACAAATAAATGTACTTGGAATAAGAAATGGTGAGTACATTAACATAGACCAAGCTTATTGTAATGGTCTAAACTTGAGTGATGCCTTGGTTGGAACTATTATGCTTGAGACCTTCGATCAATTATAGTACGATCGAAGCTTGAGGACTAAGTGGACTAAGACGCAACATGCAAGTACAGTCGACGAATCTCTTGGTCCTACTGATTTGCGCGACGGCAATGGTAAATACTGCATCCGTTTCTTTTATTGCTTTTTCTTTCAGTGGATTCGCTCGTGTGATAGTAGCAATTTGCAAATATGTACTCAGATAGATAGTGAAATTGGTTCTATTTTTAACACGCTTTTATTAGGTCGACCTGTATGTAACTAACTATGTAATGGAATCTTTTTTTTTTTTTACGGGGGGAAATCCTCATGGACTACCTCCGCCTGGGGAATGGCGGAGGGGCGTGCCGGATTCTTACCGGCTAAAACCACCCCGGTGTCTCCTCACACGTGCGCGGGGGGCCGCGGGAAACCTAATTCTTCCGCAGCCCCGCACTAGTGCTGGCCGGGTCTGTCCCGGCCTCGCCTCCTGCACGGGGTAGTGAGGTGTTGAACTACCCCGTGCATCGCCTCAGAGGCGCGCGCCGACACCCGCGCGCACCTGCGACTCGGGTCCATCGAATAGGGGGCGGGGGACTTCCCCAAGTCCCTCGCCCCTGGACCCATTCATGGGGGCTGGAAAAGGGCGTTGTCCGCCCTTCCCCTGCGCCCGGTGCGCCTTCTGCGGCCAGGGAAGGGAGTGGAGATCTCCCTCTCCCTTTCCGCAGTTTCCTTCTGCGACATCACGTCCTCGCAGAAGGACACCACCGCGTCCCACGACTCTGCGCTGCCGACCATACTCTGCACTACGGCCGGCAGCGACAGATCGCCTCCTACTTCATTTGTGAGGACACGGCGCTGCTCCTCCCAAGCTACACACTCGGCGAGTGTGTGTTGCGCCGTGTCCTCCCCGCAATGGACGCAGTGGTGGCACCGAGCGTCCGGCTCCCTGTCTATGCGGCACAGGTACTTGCCGAAGCAGCCGTGCCCCGACAGCACCTGTGTCACTCTAAACGACAGGGAGCCGTGCCTTCTCCCGAGCCAGTCGTCGAGTACTGGCCGGATCGCCTCGACGGTAGCGAGGCCGGCGGTAGGGCGCAGAAGCCTCTGCCGCCATTCCGCCACCAAGACCTGACGGAGCTCCTCTCGGCGCAGCGCGATCTGCCGCTGCACCGGCCTCGAGCCCCGTGCCCGCTCTTCCTCGCGCCATCGATACAACGACGCGAGTACTTTCGCCTCTAGGTCCCAGGGCGGGGATCCGGCCAGGACGCAAGCCACCTCGTAGGAAATCGTGCGGTACCCGCGGACGACTCTGACGGCCATCACCCTCTGCGGTTTGCGCAGAATGGCGAGAGTGCCGGCCGTCATGTCCAGCGCCCACACAGGGGCCGCATACAGGGCCATGGACCGCACGATTCCCACGTACAACCGCCTACAGGCGGCGCTCGGGCCCCCCAAGTTGGGAAGCAACGTTGAAAGGGCGCCCGCTGCGCCGATCAACTTGGGCACCAGCCGCCGGAAGTGGGGCCCGAATTCCCATCGGCTGTCGAGCACCAATCCCAGATACTTCATGGTGGACTCGACAGCTATCCGGGTCCCGCTGACCACGATGTGTGATCCCGGCGGCGGCGCCCGTCGAGGGCCATGGAACACCATGGCCTCCGACTTGTTTAGGGCCACCTCCAGGCCCAGGCGCCGGATGCGGTTCACCACCTGTGACACCGCAGCCGTGGCTAACAACGTTGCTTCCCTGTGCGAGCTCCCCCGGGCAGTTACGAGCGTGTCATCCGCATAACACGTCACGTCGGCGCCCGGCGGGAGTTCGCCTCTCAGCACCCAGTCGTAGCCGATGTTCCACAGGGGCGGTCCCAAGACCGATCCCTGTGGAACACCGCACGACGTGAGGTGCCGACCAGCACCGTCACGTCCCCGATAGGTGACGCATCTACCCTCCAGGTAAGCCCCTACTGTACGGCGGAGGTAGGGAGGCACGCGATGGTATTTCAGGGCCTCCCGAATACAACTCCAGGGTAGGGTGTTGAATGCGTTGGAGATGTCTAAAGACACCGCCACCACCACCCCACCCCGGGACACCGTCTCCTCCGCCAGGGCCCTCACGCGCATGATGGCGTCTATGGTGGAGCGCCCCCGACGAAAACCGAATTGGTTGTCGTCCAGGTTCGGCCCCTCCCTGCACAAGTGGCTGACGAGGCGATCTGCGATGATACGCTCAAAAAGTTTGCCCGCCTCGTCAAGCAGCACTATGGGCCGATACGCGGACGGCGAGTCCGCGGGGCGCCCCTCCTTCCTGAGGAGGACCAGCCTCCCCTCCTTCCACACACTGGGAAACTGACTCTGCTCGAGGCATGCCGTGAGAAGCCTCCTCAGCTGGGGCTCTAGCTCCTTCAGAGCCAGGATGAGAGCTCGACCAGGCACTCCGTCGGGTCCGGGCGCTGTGTTCTTAGCCCGGAGTCGTGACACGGCCGCTCCCATCTCTGCTTGCGTCACCTCGGGGACATTGGTGCTCTCCTCTTCTTCTGGAGAGTCTGTGGGTTGAGGGCGAAGCCATCGCCGGGGGAACGTGTCCCGGTCGCCCTGGGAAGAGGGCCGACACCACCGCCTCTAGCAACTGGGGTTCCATGCTTCGCGTCAGTGGAGGCGCCCAGGGACGCAACTTGCTCCGTACCCAACGGTAGGGGCGCCCCCACGGATCCCGATCCAGGGACCCCAGCAGCTCCTCCCTGGCGCGCGACTTTGAGTCGCCGATGGCCAGCCACAGAGTCTCCTTGGACGCGCGGTACACCTCATACAGCGCGTCCTCCTCGGCGGAATCCCGTCGACGTCGTCTCCGGTATCGGGTGTACCGGCGGCGAGCCGCAACGCACGCTACGCGCAATTGCGCGATCTCGGCGGTCCACCAGTACACCTGGCGCCTTGCGGACTGTTGGCGGACACGGGGCATGGACGCGTCGCAGATCTGCGTCATCGCCCCGCGAAACCACAGCGCCACCGCCTCGACGTCGACGGGGCCGTCCGTCGTCGACTCCCAGGTCCAGGACTGGACTAATGCAGCTTCTTCGAGTAGTTCCCTGTCGATGCGCTTAAGCGCCCAACGCGGGCCGACGTTAATCGGGGTTGTTGGATGGCGGCCGCTCGCGGTCTGGGCAGAGACGTCGAATCGGATATACCGATGGTCCGACAGCGTCTCCACCTCCACGGCGACACGCCAGTCGCGGACTCGGCCGGCGACAGAGGGGCTAGCGAACGAGACTTCCACTATCGACCCGCCCCGCTGCCGCACGCACGTGTATTCCGAACCCCGATTCAGGACGACCAGACCGGTCGTCACCGCCCACTCTTCTAGCACCTCGCCCCGAGGGTCAGTGACCGGAGATCCCCACGCCGATGACTTGGCGTTGAGATCACCGAGCACCAGAACGGGACTAGGGTGATGGCGGCCTACGACGGCGCCCAACTCGACAAGGAAACCCTCAAAGTCGGCGAGACTCTTGTTGGGAGAGAAATACACCCCCACAATGACGATGCCACTCGAGACCGCAGCAACCCAGCCGCGGCCCCGAGACGGGTCGGTCAGAGTCTCGCCAATAATGGCCACCGAACCGTCAGCGCATCCCAGCCAGTTGTGACGGGCGGAGATGAAGTACGGTTCGGCGACCACAGCCACGTGAATCGACCACTGTGCCATGCTCTGGAGTAGGAGATCCTGAGCTCTGGCACAGTGGTTGATGTTGCCCTGGAGAAAATGGAATTGGAGCATTATTAACATTCCATTCCCTCGGCAACGGTCCTGGGCCGGGAGTCGGCCGCGGAGCTACTAGCCTGCGGGGGAGGCGAGGTTTCCCCGACAGGTTTGGTGCTCCTCTTCTTTTTCTTCTTTTTGCCCTTGATGGCAGGCGCGCCACAGGCCCCTCCGCCCACTTTGTGTCCCGCTGCCTTCCCTGCATCCGAACACAAGATGCAGTTGAGTGCCGCGGAACACTGGGCCGCCTTGTGGCCAGGCTGACTGCAGCGATAACAAAGATCACTACGGTCAGTTTCAGCGGTGCACTTTGCCCGGACGTGCCCCTTCTCCAGGCACCGGAAGCACCGCAAAGCCCGGGGCTGCAGGAGTTTCGCCCTCGCTGCAACCCAGCCTACCAGCAATCTGCCGCTCTCGGCGATCTTCTTCGCCGACGCCACAGGGCACCGAACCCAGACTACGCCAAGTCCGGTGGCGTCGGCGCGTATATCGCCGGCCCGCACATTGCCCGGCGGACACTCTCCACTTTGGGCAACGGCCGCCACCACCTCCTCAGAGGTCACGGAGTCATCCAGACCAGCAATCCGCACCTCTGCGGTTTTCATTGGCCTGGAGACCCGGACGTCCTCGGAGTTGAGGACCTCCCTCATCTTGGCGGCCAGAGCGTCCGCCTTTTCGGCACTGCCGCTCGCAGCACCAGCCACCTCGAAGAGCCGCGCACCCGTGGCAGCCTGCCTGAGGGTGACGGACTGGAGGCCAAGATCAGATAATTTGATCTTGGCCTTGGCCTCGGCAATGACCGACTGGTACGTTACGCCGCGCTCCGCAGCCCCAGGCTGTAGCGTGAGCGTCACAGCTTCGGAACGCGGGGTACGTATCGTCGGCCCTTTGCAACCGCCTTTGGCAGTCCGTCGCGCAGTCCGTCGCGCAGGCTGCGCAACCGCCTTTGCGGTTACGTCTGGGGCGCATGCTGCTGCTGCGGCCTTCTTGGCGGCTTTGCGGGCCTTCTTGCGGCCCACGACTTTCGCCCAGGTCTCACCCTTAGACCTGGCAGTCGTAGGCTGGCCGCTCGGAGGAGCTCCCTCCGCGGGCTTCTCTTTTCGAGGCGCAAGTCTCGGCGGCTCCTCAGTCAGGTAACTAATTTAACCATCTTCCAAGGATCGTAGCGTAATGAAAATTGGCAGCTGTATGTAGTTCTGATGACAATACAATAAAATGGTACTGTCGAACTGATCTGATGATGGAGCCGGAAGATATGAACTGGAACTTCATGATGGAAAATCGTATCATAACTGTTTTGGATTTCTTAGAAAAGTCTTGTAATGAACTTTGACCATGATTAGGTTTCAAGGTCTGATGATGAAGCCGGAAGATAGGCACTTCCATGATGGAATATCGTATCATAGTCGTGTTTGCACTTGTGAGACCAGCCACGTAATGGACTTTGAACACGATCAGGTTTCAAGGTTATAACAAACCTAAAGAAAATCCGTTATCGGTTTTCTTAACCTTTTTGAATTACCGCGTAATCCATAGATTTATTTTTATAGTTTACATACTTTCAAATCCTCTGGGGTGATCGATCGTTTAATTGTTCACTACTAGTGGGAATAATATGGCAAAAACTACAAAAAAAGAAACAGCAACACAAAGAAAACGGTGACTACAAAAAAAAAGGAAATGCGCGAACAATTTTTTTTTGTTTTTACGTGCATTTATAAAAGCGTGTTTTTCTAGTGATTTTTAAACTATTAATTTATTAACTCTCAGTTATATTCTGTTTACCTGTGAACTGTCTTCTTTACGTAATTTCGTTTTGAATTACTTTTATATAGATGTATTCAATACTAGCTTCTGCCCGCGACTTTCTTCACGTAGGTGCCTTTTTTATACATCTATCCTCTCAAAGTTCCGCATTTACACTAGCAGTGCTCGCGGTTTTACCTGCGTTAATTTGGGAGAATACTACAAAAATAATATATTCCTTTTAGAGTAGGATCCCAGAGCTGCCAGACCTACGTCATTTAGCAAAGCTGACATTTTGAGGATTTCTAGTCTACTATGTAGTTAAGACAGTATGCGTACTTACTAGCTCCAAAGCGGGGCCCATTCACAGGTAGCGCGAACTAAAGGTGTATAAAAGCCTTACTCACCTACGTTAAAGTAGAAACGCTCATATATAAATATGTTTTTAAAAATATTATCAAAAATTGATATTTATTATTGCCAGACCAACTCCGTGGGCCATTACTTCTGCCAGACGTTATAAAGGTTATTTAAAAATTAGGCTAAACTACGTTATACTAGCAAGCCTACATTTTACATACATTACTCTTAGTATTATTTCAAGACCAGACCAATCCGATTGGCCAATCATTCTCCCAGACGCCTTAAAGTTTTCCCTGTGAGTGCGAGCGTAAGGGCATTATTCGTGCGCATGAATGCGAGTGAGAACACTATATGGCTCTATAAAATTGTGTACGAACGCCTCTATACTCATATACTGCACAATTCTGTATGAGTGTGTAGCGCAAAAATTAATTTCATGGAATGCCATTCTTTTATTGTCATTAATAGTAAAGTTTTATCTAGTATTGATAAAAATTTATTGTGTCTACAGCACGAAGAAGCTGACACGAAAATTATTCATCATGTATGTAATATAGATACTCAGAAAAACATTGCGATCCGATGTTCTGATACTGATGTATCAGCTATAATGAGCAAAGCTATATGAAGTTAATTCACACGTTTGGGTACTTACAGGCACCGAAAACAATCAAAGACATATTGATTTAACCAAGATCTATGACCATTTGGGACCATTTGTATGTAGAAGCTTAAAAGGATTTCATGCAATAACAGTATGTGACTACAATCCTGCTTTTTTAAGAAAGGAAAGCAAAAACTGATGTCCAGAAAGCAAGCGTTTATTAAATTCGGTGAACTTGAATTATTCAGTGATAAAGATAAAGAACAAGATGTATTTGATGCAATACAGAAATACATCAGCGAGCTATACAATGTTTCAGGAATAGTTGACGTCGATGCTGCGCGACTTCAGCTTTTTATTGATAAATGTACGGTATATTTATAATAAAAAGCTGTCAATGTAAATGAAGAATCCAACCGGAAAAATTTAAGAAATTTTGATGCACCACTTGATGCACACAATTTTGTTTACCACCGTGCAAAAGTGAGCTATTTCAGCAGTTTCGACAAGCAAATTATATTGCAAGTATCTGCAACAATGCTCATGAGAAGCATCCCAGCAGTCCTGAGAAAAGTGGGTGGATATTGAAAGATAGTCAGTATGATTTTAATTGTTTTGATGGCGATCAACTGCCTGTTTTTGTCAGCGACTCTCTACACAATGAATTAGATATTTTAGTGTCACTTTAATTTTTATATAGGTATTGGTAGCTATTCGCAACCTCATTAAATTATTTATCTTTACAGAGAAGCCAAATGACGTAAATGAGGATGGACATGATGGTGAAGATGAATTGAATATTCAATATGAATGTGAATTTGATGAGGGAAGTAGAAACTCGAGCAACGAAGACAATGAAGATGAATAGTTTATAACATAATAGATAATATTTTTTAGGGTTCCGTAGCCGAATGGCAAAAAACGGAACCCTTATAGTTTCGACATGTCTGTCCGTCTGTCTGTCTGTCCGTCCGTCCGTATGTCACAGCCATTTTATTCCGAAACTATTAGGACTATACATGTAAAACTTGGTACATGGTACATGTATTCTATGAACCGTTTTCCGATTTTAAGAGAAAATTTAAAAAATATTTAAAATAAAGGGGGCTCCCCATACATGGAACTGAAACTGAAAATATTTTTTTTCATGAAACCTATACGTGTGTGATATCTATAGACAGGTCTTTAAAAATGACATTAAGGTTTCTAAAATGACTTTTTCATAAAGATAATCGTTTAAAAGATATACGCTTCCAAAGTGGTAAAATGTGTGTCCTTCCCCCTCTAACTTCTATAATAATGAAGTGAAAAATCTAAAAAAATCATATGTTGTAGATCTTAATGTAAACTTTCAACCAAAATTGGTTTGAACGAGATCGAGTCAGAAGTTTTTGAGATACAGGTTATTTTATAAAACCGCAAATATAACTTTGTAATTCATAAAAATACTATGAAAAACAAAGTTATTTGGCGTAGTTGTAAAAATTGTAAATAAGCTAGTTTTAAGAAATTTGTAAGGTTTTTTGTTTTTTTTTTTTTTCAAATAAATATAGTAAGTATTTATATTTATTATAGTTACTACGGAACCCTTCATGGGCGAGTCCGACTCGCACTTGGCCAATTTTTTAATCATTCTTTGTCAACTGTAACATTATTAATAAAAAAATAAGCATACAATTATTTACACTTCTGTGGTTTCCAATTTATTGCATCTAAATATCAGTGAATGATCATAACTATATTTTTTTTTAATCACGCTCAATGAATAATATAACCATAATTTCAATTATCTGTCTTATAAAGCCATGTTTCTTCTTTACTTTCACTATAATTTATTTAATGATGTCAAGCAGTTTGAGTACTTGTGTGGCCTACCCAAATATCCTTACTTTGGTATTTTTTGTCAGATTGTTGAGCTCCTTAAGTTCTAAGAGCTACACGATAACTGATAAATGCTTGTACTGTCTGGACAGGTCCGCTCAAATCTGTGTGGTTATTTCCTCAAAGAGCACCACAGACATGAACCTACATATTTTTCATATGATAAGACCAACAAAAATTGTATGGACTTTAAAAGAGACGTTGACCTCTGAGTTTGGTTCAGTGTTTCTTCTCAGAGTTGTCAGTTAGGAAACACTGGCCTCATCTAGCTAAACTAAACTTAACACACAAAAAACATGACGTGTAAAAGTGTTATTTATAACCAATTTACAAAATAAATATTTCATTTAAATCCATTTCATTATATTTTTATAACGTCTGGCAGAAGTAATGGCGCACGGAAATAGTCTGGCAATAATAAATATAAATTTTTGATAATATTCTTAAAAACATATTTATATATAAGCGTTTCTACTTTAACGTAGGTGAGTAAGGCTTTTATACACCTTTAGTCCGCGCTACCTGTGAAAGGGCCCCGCTTTCGAGCTAGTAAGTACGCATACTGTCTTAACTACATAGTGGACTAGAAATCCTCAACATTTCAGCTTTGCTAAAATGACTTAGGTCTGGGGGCTCTGGGATTTTGAACTATTTGTAAAGCAAAGGAATATTATATTATTTTTGTAGTTTTTAGAGTAGATGACAACTTAAAACATTACAATAACAACAGCGGCGGCCGGCCAGTGCGCGTAATTATTTATTAGTGCATTATTCCGTAGCAGAGTAAGTATAAAACTATGATATCTCTTAAGATATTCATTAAAATGTCTACTTCAATTTTGTTCAAAATTAAATATTTGTGTTGAATAACGTGTTCGAAGACGTAGCGTACAATGCATTATTTTAGAAAAAAAAATACCTTAGAAAGGTTACAAATGAGTCAACCTTAAAAACAGTCATAATCGCGGACTGTTTTTAGAACTATTTAAGATAAACAATCCCACGGTACATTATCTTTGTGTATTTCCAACGGTTCAGGCAGCGTACGCCAACTAGGGCTTTCAGTCTCGATGCATTAGTGAGTCCCGGGAAAAAAAAACGAGACTAGGTGTGGTCTCGAAATTCCCGGGAAAAACGCGACTTTCGAGACTATTTCAAAACTAGGTTTCTTATTTATAAGCTATGCAATTAGAGAGTCAAAGCAAGATATTTTAATCAAGTAGTTGCTTTCATAAACAATTGCAAATTTATAAAATAACATTTGTTATAGTTTTTTTTTTTCATTTTTGTAGTGGGCACGTAAAAAACAACCGGCATTTACCCTAATTTTGTTACAAAAATTTCAAAAGTTACCCGCATTACAAAAAGCTCTTTCATGCTTGTACGCTAGAGGGATACTACTTAGTACCACACCGCGCTTTCACAATGAAAGGGGATAGAACCTATCTAGCGTATCGACGTCACCATTTTGTTTTTTTTTTTAATCGCGGTGCATGATGAATGTGTGGTATGCATGGCTAGAGGAACAAAAATTGTCCAGTAACACGGTACCCCAAAGTGTCACGTAAACGTTTGAAGGTAAACATCGACCATATAACTTCAACAAAAATCATTAAAAATAGACTCATTACGCATCCATACGCTTCTTAGTATTTAGCTTATTAGTCTAGCAGTACGACAAAACCGCTACTATAATTAATTATTTGCCTACTAAATCGCATCGCATCGCAATAAAACGAATGTCAAAGAATTACACACGAGCGTGTTGGCTGTCTTTCATCCCACCGTATTATAAAATGAACAATAAGTGTTTTGGTACATGTCTTTCTTTGGTACATGGATTAGGCTCGGCATCAAGAACCCCTATCCAACCTCCTGCTAAACTTATGGATTATGTAGTACAGTAGTATTTATTATACGTATTAGATATATTATAAATCTTTTAAAATGTCACATCATAGTATTAATATTCATTTATGTTTGATATCATACTTACAGTTATAAATAAATGTTAACGTAAATGACACCTTTTGCCTTTTGTTTAACTACTGCTTAAAAACGTTTTCAAGCTGAGTAACATGTCACATGATCCGCCACGCGATAGTGACATGTCAACTGCGTTTCATTGCGATGCGATTTAGTGGATAAATAATTATTTGTAGTAGTATTCTCGTGCTCCTAGTAGCGTGTTATGTACCTACTCTTTTTCAATAAACATTAGTAATCATAATCAACCTGGAAACGATTATTTAGATACAATCTGATGCTTACAGACACGTCATAAGTCTACTTTTAATGATTGTCGTTGTAGTCATATGTCGATGTTTACCTTAAATATCTAGGTAATGTGACATTTTGGGGTAGCATGTTACTGATATTGTTTGTTACATATATGCCACTTTCAGTATGCGCCACAATTTCTAAAAATAAAAACAAAATGGCGGTGGATCCAAATGCCAGTCTTCATACAAAAGAGTTCAAACCCCTTTCAATTTAATCAGAATAGTTCTATAATTCAATTTTTATTGCAATCATAATTATGTGTTAACAAGATCTTAATATAAGTAGTAGCTCACATGGACCCTTTCGGGCACAGCAATTTACATTTATAATATGTAGACAAAATCTGTGTTATATGTCAATAAGGTTATTCAGCCTCCACAGATAATACTAAGCTTTACTCTTTGCTCGACCGTGCTGCCATTGCCATATCCATAAAAACAATAATAAAAATTGAGTCTTGGTTTAATAAATTATTTAATACAGTTTTTATATTACTGAAGTCTCAAAAGTCTCGTTATTCCCGTGACCGAAGATGTTAGTCTCGAGTCTCGAAAATACTAAAAAATCGTCGAGACTCTCGAAATTTTCGAGACCGAGATTCCCGGGATGAAAGCCCTAACGCCAACATAGCTCTTAGATGGCATGAATTTTGCCGATTCACTTGATACTAATCCTAATATCATGGTCAAATTACACAAAATCTTTATAAATTGTAGCCTAAGTATTATTCCGATATATAACCTATATTACTGTAAAGTTTCATCTTAATCCATTAAGAAGTTTTTACGTGAAAGAGTAACAAACATCTATACAATGTGTGTCATGTATGTCATGCTGCCATACATCTATCTTCAAAAACTTTTGCAATTATAGTATTAGAAAGAAAAGATAAGATACACATACGAGTTTATCTGTTTTATTAGTACATCTAAAGAAGTGTATGTGTGTCCGTGATTAAAATCTCATTAAGGCAGTATACTCATTAAGTTAGTTAATGTGTTTACCGAATTAAACAGGTAGTAGCTTAAGCATTAGGCCGTTGATGAAATGTATACAGAAGTGTTAGTAATTAATGTATTCATGTAGGTATACGAAAAATAATAAGTTAAAATAGTTTGCAAGATGAATGGCTGGATAGTAATCAGCCATTATCATTATGACATTCAGAAATTTGGTATTTAGGCCCCAGGACCCAGGCCTTGTTGGGGTTGCGGGAATGCTCTAACGAGATACACAGAACAGGGTGGGTTTTAGTCAGTAGAAGTCTGACACTCCACTTCACCCAGAGCGGGAGAAGTCATTCGATGATTTTCCCATCCGAAAAAGGGTTTTTCCTATTTTTGGGTGAGAAAATCATCGAATGACTGTCATACTTTAGTACAGGCAGCAAAAACTAGTTAGATAAAGACTAGAAAATTTTTCGGTCATATGAAACTATTATCATACATTTTTTATTGGAACTGAAAAGTCATTATACAACAGTTCTGCTCTAAAACCGAATCAGTGAAACTATAATGGGCAAACTTAAAACGATTATAGTACTTCAAAAGCGTAGTTTGAATTTAGGCGGTCCTATAATTTGTTTGGTTGACTTTTTGTGACTTCAAACCTATAAATTAATATAGCAACGATCTAAATGGGGAATCGAGTGGCTCTATTACTGAGTGTTCATCACTGCTAGAACGAAATGACTAAAGCTGTTTGTGTGAAACACTTTTTTTTTTCTAGGTGAGAAAATCATCGAATGACTTCTCCCACTCTGGGTGGAGCGGAAGGGAGTGTCAGGCTTCTACTGACTTAAAACCCACCCTGCTCCTTCAGCTGCTCTTAAGTTCGGGGGCCGCGGTATCTCATTAGAACATTCCCGCAACCTGGGCAAGCAACAGCCCTGTGGGGCCCCATCACTAGTGCTGACGACTCTTTGAGCTAGGCCTGGTCCTTACCGAACGGTGAGCTACTGCTCGCGCCGTCCGCAAGCCCGCGCCTACGGTGGTTGTTTGAAACGCTTAGTTAAAATTTAATGAATAAAGGCACCTGCATGCAATTATATAGAGAAAGATAAATAATTAATTTAGCGTCAATAACTTAATGGCTAAGGTGTCGGAGCTGTAACCAAGAGGTCGCGAGTTTGAAGGCCATCCACACTATTGCCATGAACCCACTCCAAACACAAGCATATTAATCTTAGTTGGAGGGGTAAACAAGATTGCTAGAAATAAGAATTCTACCAACATCCCCACCAACCAACCCCCTTTACCAACTCCCTTTTATCTCAAAGAACGATTTAAGTTCCTTCATGACACACATGGTAGAGATTTGAGATCATCGGAGAATTTGAGACTTTTGATGCCTACACATTCCACTAAATTTTACGACCATTCTTTTACGGTGCAGGCTATTCGGTTGTGGAATGCATTGCCGGTGTCAGTAAGACAAGCACAGTCACTCGCTGCTTTTAAAAGCTCGGTTGCCAATCATTTTCTTTTAAATGCATGATAATTTAATAACTACACGTCTTAGGCCCGTATTACAGAATGAAACTCGAGCACTGATCTCTGTTTAAAACTAGTTTTGAGTCGAGATTTAATTTTAGAATGTTCCTCAAGTATAGATTCATCGATCATAGTTCAGCCGGGTACGGCTTTATTCTAGATCGTTACTCAGTTGTAGATTCATCACCCAAGTATGGTCGACACCACGCTCGAGCAGAGATTTCCTTGTCAGTTAACTATTTTCTTTTCAGTTTATTATTTGATATATAAATGATAATTTTTGGCGAATGATAATTAAATCACATTTTATTTTGCTATTTGGTTACAAATAACACTTTTACACGTATTTTTTTGCCATTTTAAGTTACTAGATGAATCCCGTGTTTTCTAACTTAAACAGATTATAACAATGATTTTTTCACCGATGATTTGAACAGAAAAACAGAACTTCAGCGTTCCATGTGAAGAGCCCATACAATTTTGCTAATAATTATTTTAAGAAATGGTATAGATTTTCACAAGATGAATATTTTTGACAATTTGTAATACTGCCATCTATTGACCAAGATTTGGTAAAACATATGCATTTCTGTTTTGTTTTTTTTTTATTGATCGTTGTTCCCAAACCATTATTTATTTGAATATTACTTATTATATGATTAATGAGCAATTCAAAACAACACTGTCACATACATTATTTAGGATCCACTCCGTTCCACGAACAAGTTACTCTTGCTATATTTTTATATGTTAGAAAATATTGCCTTAACACCTTTTTTGCTTTTGCAAATTCTTAAAAAATAATTTCTATGGTGAAACCGTGCAATACATATTTTTATTCTTAAAAATTTGGTATTAAAGTAAATTTAATTATTTACAATCATTCGTAGATCGGAACAGCGGAGACGAAGAAAATAAAACGTAAACGAAACAAGACTGATGCATAGACAATTAGATATTCTCTGCTTGAGGCTCGATTTGAATCTGAGTGTAGTTTTATTACCATTCTGGAATAAGACCAATGCTCAAGTGCAAATTCTATATTTAAACTGAGATCGGGCGAATTAAGCTCAAACTGGACTTGAGGAACGTTCTGTAATACGGACCTTAGTATCGCATCTAACTTTAGCTACTACGCTGAGTTTCACGAGTTTGATTCCAGCACCGGAACAAATGTTTATGCGATACATATACAAATAGTTGTTCCGGATCTGAGTGTTTGTAAAAATGCGCTCACGATACTAAAGAAATTCCTAGTATGAGGTGATGTTTTGAAAAAATAAAAAAGAAGAAGTTATGTAGGTACATATAGAGTATACAAGACGTAGTATATCTGTATGTATATATTATTCATGTACACAGCTTTACCAGCTAGGGTATACCAGCTTTAGTTATATGACTGTATTGCTGGTTGGGTGCGTTGAAAATTGTTAAAAAGATTTTTTTACGATATAAAATTTTATTCTGAAGCGTGGGAAACAATTCCGGCTCTCAAACTTTAACAAAAATGTCGGTGACAGTATGGCTGAAATATTCGTATTTTGAAATAAAAACACACGAAGGTAAATAGTATAGATGTGAATTTCTCTGAGATAACTAGGATTGCAGACCTTAATTTTAGATTCATTAAAAAAATTATTGTGAAAAATTCAGTTAGAATATTTATGTAGATAGATTGGGTTCAAAAGAATCGAAGTGTAGACCTTAGAATACAGTGTAAGACGAATATTCCCCATCGGTTGTGTATGTATAAGTCTGCTGACCGAAACGAGGGCACTGACGTTGCAATCTTTAATACAAATACGCTTACGTAACTGGAGCTAGCAACGGTTTCAGTTCAACATTCGTAGGTACCGTAGGTAACACAACACATGGCACATTATTTTTACAAAAAGATTTTTACAGAAAGAGAAACTAATAATGGAACATATAACCAATGATTTTAACGAATGAGTTTAAATTAAATATTTTAGAAATCCTCTTTTTTTTTTGATTCGCTTCGTTTCAATCCTCCTTTCAAACTTTGTCAAGATCAGGAAGGAAATTATTTTTTTTACTTTTTGGTTCTAATTAATTATATAATATTAAATAAATTATTACTCTATAGTAAAAAAAAAACTGGAAGAGCGAAACTACCTATCCTAACCCATTTTATGGCTTAGTAGGTTTTTCCTGATATTGAAATTGTAACATTCTTATATTGGTGAAATAAAGTTATTTATTACTAGCGCTTCACTCGCGACTTCGTCTGCGTGGATTTTGAAATATTTTATATTCTATAGCACTCACATATAATACACCTTACTACCAATTAAAACTTTTTTAGAATTGGATCATTCGTTTCTACAAATATACAGACAATGTTATCTCTTTATAATTTTGGTATGTATAGATTAACTATGTATGTGTAGTCATAAAAACTTAGCGTGTGATAAAAAAAATCCACAAATTTATTGACACATTTGATCTTTGACCATTATAGAAACGTCCAAACACTAGGTTTTATAACTATAAATGGAGCATTTACAGTTTAATTGGTATAAATGCGTTAGAATTGATTAAGTATCGCCCTCCAAAGTACACTTAGTTGACGACGTGGCTCAGAAAGTTACCGAGCAGGACATGTCTGCCGCAGGCCTTTTTAGCGGTAGACCCATATAACCAAAAAATTGTACCTTAAAATCAAGAGACAAGGCTGTGGTAGACCACGACGGATATGGCGACTTATTTAGGAAATGTTCCTTAGATTCAGTAATAGGCACAGAGCTTGAAAGGGAAAGAGAGTTCAAGTAAATAATAATATTAAAATATGTAAAAATAAAACTGACAAATAATAAAATAAATATTTTGGTGTAACTTACTATAGAAAAGTATTGAACCGAATATGTTGAAAACAAATTGTATCATAAGATTGAAATTATACATTGAAGTGGAACTTTGAGTAGGAGAGATGGTTCTGGCAAAGGAAAAAAAAGAATGATTTACATCACCGTGCCGACATGTATTTTAAACCTATTTAGAACTGGTTATTTTGCAGATGGCGCGGCAGGAAGCATATAAAAATGCAAAAATAAAGGTCATATAATTTTTAAATGACGATGATGAAAAATCTTAAATTTTTTAAAGATATGTCACCAGTTATGTAACAAAACTTCTCTCATTGGACCATGTTTTTGGTATTAACATAATAATCAGCCTGTAACGTTCCCACTCCTGGAACTCAGGCCTCCTCTCTGTGAGAGAGAATGAGCGGTAATCTACCACGCGGATCCAGTGGGAGTTGGGGGATGATGTATATCTTCGATTTTTTTCGGTCCTAGCATATTTTTTAGGGTTTCATACCCAAAAGATAAAACGGGACCATATTACTAAGACTCCGTTGTCCGTCCGTCTGTCTGTCTGTCTGTCTGTCTGTCACCAGGCTGTATCTCATGAACTGTTGAAATTTTCACAGATGATGAATTTCTTTTGCCGCTGTAACTAAAAATACTAAAAAACAGAATAAAATAAATATTAAAGGGGGCTCCCATACAACAAACATGATTATTTTTTTGCTCGTTTTTGCTCGATATTGATAACGGCAAGAGGTAGATGCTTGAAATATTCACAGAATATTTAGTTATATATTCACTACTTTACTTTACTTGTACTTTAAAAATAAATAATTAAATTAAAATAAAACAAATATTTAAGAGGGGCTCCCATACAACAGACATGTTTCTTTTGCCGTTTTTATAGATAATGGTACGGAACCCTTCATGCGCGAGTTCGACTCGCACTTGGTCGGTTTTTTTTATCAACCGACGACAAAAAGAGGAGGTTATCAATTCGACGCGTATATATATATATATATATATATATTTAATGTATGATCATCGATTACTCGAAGACGGCTGAACCGATTTGGAAAATTCTTTTTTTGATTGAAAGGGTATACTTCGAAATTGGTCCCATTTTCATAAACGTCAGGATCTGATGATGGGATCCTGGAGAAATCGAGGGAACTCTTCAAATATTATAGGCACACATATGACGTTTTGGGTATTTATTATAGTAGTAGTAGTTTATTGCGGTTGCTCTCAAAAAGTACCATTTGAGGAAGTGGAACTGATGATGAAGACCACAGATGGCCGCCGAAACTACTCAATAATAAGTATTGAGTGGATTGCGATTCGATTATTTGAATATGGATGTTAAGCACTTTATGCTCGTCACAATGCATATGGTGATGTAGAGCTGATGGTGAAGTTCCAGGAGAACTCCTCAACAATTAACGGCAACGCATTATTTTGTAAAAGGTTATAAGTAGTTGACATTTAGGCTCTTGTAACTAGGTAAATTAAAAATAAACCAACTAAAAAGAGTGAAATAAAAACTTTTTACCAAAAAATTAAACCGACTCCCAAAAAGCACTGCAAAGTGAAAAATAACTTTAATTTCGGAAGTCGGTGCCAAAAACGAAAATACAAAACTAAAGACACAGACGACATTTTGACATTATTAAAGATTTGTTTCTGTCTGCGGCTTCGCTCGTGTGTATAATTCTGTATCAGGTGTTCCAGTTTCCGAAATCAACTATAGCCTATATGTTGCCCAAACTTTCTTATAGCTATCATAGTAGCTAATAATAGCTATCTATATAACAAAATAGTTTCACTTCGGTCTAGGGGTTCCGGATATTATCGTGTACAAACAGACAAACATTCTATTTTCTATATTACTATTTCTAAGCCTAACCCCTCAATTATTTTCTTATAAATATATTCAATTTATGTAATGTTTGACTATATATATTTATTAAAAATCTTAGAATACTTCACACACAAAGGAGATCGGACATTTTTGTATGGACTTTGGTCCAAATGGCATCGGCTGATGAAACCTAGTCCATATAATAGATCGTAAATGTAGGATAATTTTTTACTATGGACACCATAAAATTGGCCTATGGAGAAAAAAGTTATACAGTCCAGAAAACTGGTACCTATTATAGACGAAAAATTGAAAAGCTACCTTTTGTTCGGCCAAAACTTATTTGCCGAGTACTCGCACTTACCCCCGCCACCCGTATACGTTCGCTACCCCTCGGGGTGGCGGGGGTGATGCTTCTGCGCCGCGCGTATTGTTTACTGGTCAGTGAGTAATTCGCTATTATTCAGCAAGAACATCGTTTGGTTTCTTTATTTTATTCAAACCGGTTTTCTTTTTGGACATATTTTGATTCACTTACTCGATTACTTTGGCACGTTGAAACGGACTTGTGATATTGCTTTTGGATTGGACTTTCACGATGTTGCCTAGTGCTGGTATTGTGTGTTTAGTGTGTAATCGTTCAGTGTTACGAAGAGAAAGGCAAACTGTTACCCGAAATCTGTTTGAGTCAAACCCAGCAATCTCAGCACATATACTTGCATCAATTACACCGCGACAGGTATGTACCTTTTAGGCCATATTGCTGTTGATTGTTGATGCAATAGATAATACCAAACTGGTTAGCATTTTCTATGGTTACTGTGAAAGAGTTACTTAAAGAGCTGGTTATTATGGAAGAGCTATTTATTATAAGAGTATTATTGTAGAATATTATATATTATTATAGTGAAATAGTTATTTCTCACATCCAAGTACTCGTGTTTATTATTGTCAAAAAATCTTTATCCGTAGCTTTATAAAGATTCGTGATCAAGTTATTTACATCTTAACAATTGATATTTACAATGTTAACGGTTTAGTTTAGTACTAATGCCTTAATAACTTTGTAGGTTGGGAGTTCACATGGTAACGGAAAAAATCTATAAAATGTACCTACTAGTAGGTATTACTCGTGAAAAGTCACTACAACTTATTTTTTTGTAAGTTATATTTAACGACAGAGAATACGTCTGTCGTCCATGCTGGTTAAGGAGTCAAAGGGCTCAGGATCAGAGTGCAATGCAAGATCCTCTGCCAGGACCTTCAACACCACGGGAAGATGCAGTTGGAAATATAGTATCATGAAGTAAGTGAATCAAAATCCAATTTCCAAAAAGAAAGCCGGTAAGAATAAAAAATTTTTTAGCAAAAAATAGAACCGACTTCCATATCAAAACACTACAAAGGCAAAAATAACTTTAATTTCGGAAGGCGGTGTAAAAACGAAAATATATACAAAACTAAAGACACCGCCTTCCGAAATTAAAGTTATTTTTGCCTTTGTAGTGTTTTGATATGGAAGTCGGTTCTATTTTTTGCAAAAAAATTTTTTTTCACGCTTTTTAGTGGGTCGGTTTGTAATTTATCTAATTACAAAAGCCATAATGTCAACAACTTATCACCTTTTACAAAATATTGCTTTTCCCGATGCATAGCCGTTAATTTTTGAGGGGTTCTCCTGGTACTAGACCATCAACTCTACATCACCATATGTATTGTGATGAGCATAAAGTGTTTAACATCCGTACTCAAGTAATCGAATCGCAATCCACGAAATACTTATTATTGAGGAGTTTCAGTGGCCATCTGTGGTCTTCATCATCAGTTCCACTTCCCCAAATGGTACTTTTCGGAAGCAACTGCTCAAGGTACTATAAGAAATACCCAAAACGCTATAGGTGTGCCTATAATATTTGAAGAGTTCCCTCGATTTCTCCAGGATCCCATCATCAGATCCTGATTTCGTAACAATGGGACCAACTAGAAACTATACTCATTCAAACGCAAAAAGAATTTTTCAAATCGGTTCAGCCGTCTCCGAGATATGAGGTAACATACATAAAAAAAAAAAAAAAAAAAAAAAAAGTTCAAGACGAATTGTAAACCTCCTTTTTTTGAAGTCGGTTAAAAATACAGAAACCAAACGATGTTCTTGCTGAATAATAGCGAATGACTCACTGACCAGTGAATACGCGCGGCGCAGAAGCATCACCCCCGCCACCCCGAGGGGTAGCGAACGTATACGGGTGGCGGGGGGTAAGAACGAGTACTCGGCAAATAAGTTTTGGCCGAACAAAAGTTAGCTTTTTCAATTTTTCGTCTATAATAGGTACCAGTTTTCTAGACTGTATAACTTTTTTCTCCATAGGCCAATTTTATGGTGTCCGTAGTAAAAAAATATCCTACATTTACGAACTATTATATGGACTAGGTTTCATCAGCCGACGCCATATGGACCACTTCCGCCCGTTCTCCTTTAACAAAATAAACAGAAAGTTGTTGAAATATAAAATAAAATGAATATGGTTTTGTAATGAGGGTGGATATGTGTTACAAAATATGGAAGCCGACCAGGCCTTCTCGTTGTTATGAAACTAGATATTGTAACAGTTAAGGTTTACATGTGGTGTTTGTCATAGCAGAGCAAATGTCTTAGTAAATAAATCAATAATTCATTAATTTATTGCATATTATATACAAACATTTAATTTATAAACCATTGTGATTGGAATACATGCTCCCGATATGGAAAAACATATCCCGTTACTCGATGCCATTTATTTGCCTTCAATGCTCACAAGTTGTTATTATCATTATTGTATTGCGATTTGGGATGCAAATATAACATATAACGTGCTTCGAATAAGCAAATAAAAAAAACACGATTAATTTTAAAAACATAAAGTTTAATGTTAAACGACAGCCAAGTGATTGTCCGAACCTTTAGCCATCCTAAATTATGCGAGTCAATTAGTCTGTACCATATACAACGTGTAACGGTAACCCTATATCTATCCAAAAGGACTGAAGACGGCATCTAGTATGGAGTCTCTACGCACAGTTTCAGGTCAAAATGAGTGACTCAAAGAATTGATACAAAATTATCGGTTTCACATGTTTCTTGGATACTATACATAACAAACGTGTCACAGCACTACGAGGGTCAATAACTTTCCACGTCACTTGCTAATAACACGATAATTCTCTTAGTTCTTCTTCATTTGAAAAAATCGGCCTCTGGTATTAATCTATTGAAATTTCTAATAAGTTCCACACATGTAAACATAGGTTTACAAAAATCTTGCCATATTATTTGCTATCGTCCAAAGACGGCGTGCGATTGTTATGTATATACCCTTTATGTTACACATTGTATACCTTTTATTTTATTTTTCTGGGTGGGAAAATATCAAATTACTCCTCCCGTTGTGGGTGGAGCGGAAGGGAGTGTCACATTTCTACTGACTAAAAACCCACCCTGCTCCTTCAGTTGCTCTTGTGTTCCGGGGCCGCGGTAGTGTTGCCCAAACGAGAGTCGCACTAGGCCGCGATGTCTCGTTAGAACATTCCCACAATCCCGTAAGGCAATGGTCTTAACGGGCCCCGTCAATGCTGCTGACTGCTCTTTGAGGCGCGGGCGGACCTGCTCGCCGTCCGCAGGCCCGCTGTCACGGTTTACTTACCTACCTACTTAATTTATAAATATTTAGAACTATTAAACAATCAAACGATCTATGATGCAAACAAAAATTAATTAATGAACAAACGGACACAGCAACTTATTGTGGCGTGCGGTTTTATATATATTTTTAAAATCCCTAGCTCTCACCAACATGATGCGCGAGCGCGTTCATTCCGCGGCGGCAGCCACCAGTGGCACTCAACCGGCTATCAAGGAACCAAGCGTACTAAAGTTTCTAAAGAGTACCTATCTCTGCGCCCTCGTACTCGATATATAATACTATTAACCAGACAAAATCCCTGAAAACTTATTCGAATCGGAGAGATACTTGGTTATTCAAGGAATTAATAAGTGTGTAGTGTTCTTCCCGTACTCGGTAAGTTGTACAATTTAAATAACTGTATGTTTCAAAAAACTTGTTAAAAATATGTATAGCCGCTAGTGCTTTCAGTGCTTTATGTTTCAAGATGTTTGTTTTAAACTTGTTACTTTCCTTCTAAGCTTCCTTTATCTGGGCCGTTTATAACAGCTAACTAATTTTAAACGTTATATTTAAGATCTTATCATCTGTATTATCATCTGTAAAAATAATTTATGAAGATGTACACTATCGCTAACACCAATTCTTTTGGCTTTCATTTTACTTTCTTTCTATCATTGCCTACTATCACTAGTAATTAATCGCTCAATTAGTATTTTCTATCTCATTGCCTACCGGACCTAGACTTGTCTTCTAGCAGATGCCAACCTCTTTCTGTAAGGTGAGGGCATGCAGCTGAGGCTTAACGCTATAAGGTGCTAATGCCATTTTGTGGTCCGACCTTTGACCGGGCCCTACCTGCTTCTACCCTCTCGTTTTTCTTATTTCTAAACTTTTAAAATATAGTTGCCTTTCTGTTATTTTATCGTTTTATTTTAAAAATCAAACATTTAAATGAAAAAGGTATGTGACCCCGCGTCTACGGTGGCCGGAGATCGGCTCACGATCCCCGATACTCGGGCCGACGGCAGGCCTTCGGCAGCTGGGGCGTGAGGAAGAAAGTTGTCTCTCCTTCACGCGTTCAGCCTCGTCCTTCGCTAGCATTACTACTTCGCTGATGCAGGCGACTGCATTCCATTCCCCCTCGCCCTCACCGTGGCCTGAACCAGAGCTGGACGTGAGAGGTCGCTGCCACCGATCGCCTCTCCGTGGTGCTCCGCCCAAGCGGGGCACACTTCCACTGTACGCTCCACCGTATCCTGTGCCATATATGCCTACCATTCAAAATGTCTAGTAACTAGTTATTCAATTTTTTTTCATTGAAATCACTTGTCTATGGTCTTAGAAAATTTAGTCATGTGCATATATTTTATTTTATTTAATCAAAATTTAATTTTAAAATAACCCTCCTTGTGGCGCAGTCGGGTAAATAGAAAATGTGTTTAGTTATATTTTGTCTTCGTGGCACCTCAAAATCGTCTTTGGTTATGTAAATATTAGAAGTATTTTGTTGCATTTCTATATGGCGAAGAACAACATTTATGTCTTAAATAATTATAACATTTACCATATTTAAGTACTTTGTAAGCGCCACATCATGTCCCATATAATATATACATATATTACTTAGACAAAACGGTCATAAAATATAGGCCTGTAGGGTACATACCTACTACATAATTAAGTTTATAACACATAATTATTACAACATAGGTACAGTTACACCACAACTTATACATAGTATTGTTTATGTTATTATTACACAACATACAGACATACAATCATTCACGGCACCTTATAATATTTATATGTATTAATATGTATTAATATCCTGTCGATGTGGGCAAGAGCGCTCGTTGTGAGTAGCGCGCGGCAGGTAACCGCTGTGAACTTTAGTCGTTCGGTGACGCAAACGACAGCTGTTTGCGCCCGCGCTAATCCTAATATTGTTTTAACTCACTTTTTTTTCACTTCTAGTCGTACGAATGCGGGCCTGCGGGCACCTCTTCGTCGCCTTGCTAGCAATTACAATAAGTTCTTTTCTGACTTGGATCTATTTTCACTACCAGTTAGAAGATTTAGAAATTTGCTTTTATATAAAATTAGAAATTTGCCTGAATAATTTTAGCTTTGTAATCGTATACACCTAGTAATTTTGAACATACACCTATTATCCTATTATCCTAACTTTAATAACAATACTGTCTTTTTCTTGTACATCTGTGGAGAACGTTGTTGGTTGCACATTTGTATAACCCTATATGTTCGTATTTTTTTTGTTATGAATAATGTGTAACTGTTTGTTTTCCCTGACACATAAAATAAAAAATAAAATAAACTGTTTCTGAGTGTTTTTATTATTTCGAGTCCTGAACTGTGGAACTCTTGTGTATGTATGTGTTAACTATCGTTTCCTTCTGTGTTTGTGATTTGTGCAATTGGGGATATACTGGATTATATTGAACTCAAAGGTAAAGACTATTTTATTTGCCTTCTACCCACAACTACCAAATATCAATACCACATAAATTAACTTATTACTAAAGGCCTTTCATGTGGTTTACACTTCGGGTTATATACAAATTCGGTAAGTTTTCATAGAAATATGCCCATCATTCTTTGTTTTGTAATAGGTACAATAAACCTTCAAAACGCCCTCTCCGCAGCTTTAGGATCATTCTGTCCGGGGCATATATTTCAGACTTAGGACTTGTGACTGTGAGTTAATAGGATTTATAGCTGTGACCAAGTATCCCTAGACTTCGTGTTGAGAACTCTTCAACACATTATAGGCATCTAGCCATTACGATAGTATAGTTCCAGGAGTCTGAGATGCTCTCGTGTCTGACGTTATTTCTGATAAGCAATGCTGGTATTAATTAGACCGTTTATTCAGGGCGCATTTTTAATAACATGGTATTTTTGTTATGAGACTACGTTACCTATATTTTATCCTTTATATGACAAAATTACACCCGTTCCAAAAAATAAGAAGAAAACAAGTATCTACCATTACAGGATGTACTATGTATACCATAAAGTATTTTACAAGATTATGGACACAGCTGGGACCAACATTTTAATGTGTTTTCCGATACACGAAGGAATCTCGGTATGTTAGGATGGTCACGCATCCATGATCCGTATCGGCAAGCAATGCTTAACCTTGAAGTTAGAACCGTGTGGCTGTGATTATATAGCCACGAGCTCCTCTTAATACTACAATAACTAACATACAAACAAAAATACAAACATCTGAATTGAGAACCTCCTCCTTTTTTAGAAGTCGGTTAAAAATTAAAACTCCATGCCTCATAAAGCACGTTAGCCCGTTGGCCCCGGCTGTTATTTGTACATGTTTGACAGTCGTTACGGGTAGTCAGAAGCCAGAAGACCTGACAACTGGTCTTGCGAAGACGTATCGTGTATTGGATTGTGGAGGTCAGATAGGCAGTTACTCCATGTAAATCATTAATACTTAACTGCATCCGCTTTGGCTGGAAACCGACTCCAACCTAGTTGGAAATTTTATTTATTTATTTCAGGCTTCTAAGGCCTATAGAAAATATACATACATAATAAGTAACAATAGACTTTTTTTTTTAACGTGGTAAAATTATCAAATAAGTCCTCCCACCCCGGGCAGGGCGGGAGGGACTGTCAGACTTTTACTGACTAAAATCCACGGTGTTCCTTCAATAACCCTTTACGTACCGGGGTCACGGTAATGGGAAAAGTCCCACGACCCCGGCAGGCTTCGGCCCTCTACAGGGGGGGGCCTCGTCATATTGCTGACGCTCTTTGAGGCGCGCGTGGAACACAACGCGCCGTCGACCCGGGCATGGTCCATGGTCGGACAGCGAGTTGCCCTTTACTCGCTCGCCCAGGCGTTTCTTCCTTTCCCATCAGACACAGATACCTCCCGAAACTTCCGTGTCCGGTGAGGACCTGCGTCATGCGGTAGGTCAGGACGCCGTGACGCCGATCTAGCCACTCCTCAAAGAGGGGTCTTACCGCCGCAAAAGTAACAATAGACTAATACATATTTTTCTATTTACATGATAGGCAACTTGTTCCATACAAATAAAATAAGTACATTATATTACACACACACACTACACTCTATACTAACTCATATTTTCATATATATATATATATATATATATATAAAAGGCTAAGCAGATGGTGATGAGAGAGAACCAAAAATCTGCCGTATTACATCAAAATTGAACAAACGCTGCTATATCTCCAAACATTCACAATAAATGATTAAAATAAAAAAAAATATTACACTTTACAAAGTAAATATTCACGTGAAAATCTTAAGGTATAGGGTAATTCAAAACGTCAATATATAAATAGAAAAATAATATATTCGTAAACATAAATGTTGGCCTTTGTTGTGTTGGTTGTTCGATCCCAAGTCTTATTGTCCTCAATTTATTCTTTGACTGCGTAAAAAGCTGAATTGAAGAATGCTTATAAGTGTTAAGAAAGTATTTTTTATAAAAACGTATGCACTGGCATTTAGACTAACTATGTATATATTTTCTTGAGACTGGTTTTTGGTACATAATTGTGACAACACATACACACACATAGCTTTGAAATATTAAATGATAGTATTTCCAGTTGGTTAAATTAACTATACCAACGTCATACATAGGATTTGGCATATTTTAATAAAAAAATATATGCACAGCAGGCGAGGCCCATACCTACATACCTTGTGGTTTGATTTGATCCATCCTCAAATATTGCTAGTGTAGTTGGGGGTTTGAGGTAGGTACTCTATTGAAACACAGCAAATTGGAACGGCTCGAAAATTGCGATAGGTTTTTCACCATCAAAGTGGGACCTAATTTACTGACACACGAAAGGGTGTTAGCGAATGTAGTTTGAACTATAGTATACATAAATACATACGAATTTATATACACAAAGGTACGTGTCTATCATAGTACAAGTAAATAAATGGAACAAGAAATTCACGTACTCGTAACACATAGCTTTTTATGCACTAACCTTTTCATTTCGTATTGACGCCTCGTGAATTAACTTGTGGAAACATGTCCAACATGTTTCAAAGTTCGAAGAAACGTGGCAAGAAAGTCAAGATACGGGCGAGTTGCATGAACTTGTAATAAAATAAAGTTAACCGCTGACGCCGATGGCGCGGTGGAGCTGTTTTGCGCCTCGGCGTCCCAACCTTATGGCCCACTGATGACTCGCTTTTTACCTGTAAATAACCCAGTTTGACAAGTACCTACCACTCTTACTATGGAGTAATCCTTTCAAAAGTTCTCCCTAACTAACGCTAACTTCACAATTTATTTTATCTTTGTTTTCTCGGTCGCTCGCTGGAGATCGAATAAGGCCTGCTTAAAAGTTTCCGAATTCATCTCTTATCCGGACCGGAGTCAGCGGGGAGATTAGGTTAGTTAGTATTGATTTTTGCAATTAATGGCTTCGATAAACATTGACGAATTTCCGTTTCTGTTGGATATTTTTAAACGATTTACCCGTCGTTTATGTTGTTGCCTAAATAATAGATAAATTAAGACTAATACAAAATAATAAATTTATATAAAAAAGTATTGTCCAATTAAATGATGTAAACTACGCTAGTTGATGCCATCATTAGCTGCACACAACCGAATGCTAGCAACGTTAAAAAAATATTAGGCATTAAACAAATATATGCCACTTTTACGGTACTGAAACCCTGTTATATAATACCCATTTCAAACTTGCCAGCCCTAAAATATCTTGGAACGCTCACATTTTTCAAGACAATCATCTATTCGCTGAGCCATGAATGGACCAATAAAATGAAGTGTCAAAGGAAAGGCGCAGTGTCGTGCCTGACGTATCGGCGCCGAGTGAGGGGTCGCGCTCCCGAGCTATTTCTCCAACACTGACAATCGAACTATTGCCACATACCACGGAAAAGGAGACCATTAATATTAGCCGTTCATACCGTCGACGAACACTGTGATTTACAGCTTTCGAGCCAAGTAGGCTTACTCGGCTAAATGTTACAAACACGTCTATTACGTCGCTTTACATGTATTATTACTAAGTTTACATCAAGAAAAGCCACTTCCGCCTACATGCTTAATTCCTGTGAAAAACAAACATTTCATGTAATTTCAATGTGGGCAACATTGAAATTTATTTTCTATTTACTTAATCATTTCGTAGAAGGTAAGTAGATAGTAAAATAAATGTTCACAGTGAAATAAGATAAACAGTAAAAGTTGGAATAAAAACTTAATGGAAGCTCAACTGATTTTGAAAGTGATGGGACAATTTAATTATAAAACTAAGTTAATTTTAAAACGAAACCAACTGTTTAATCGGAATTCCGACCTAGTAAAAGTGTCTAACAATAAAATTCAACAAAAGCTTGTGTTTTATTCAAAACTTTTACAACAGATCGAGTAAAACTTTTCAGCAAAAAGAAGTGGCATTGAACATCTGCGACGTTCTACATATATGTATGGGCAATGAAGTACCGTTAACAATAGGACAAAGTACTTAGGAATTGTTCTAGTTTCAAGAAGGGCTGTGTTGTAAACAACACTTAGTGTTACGATCTTCAAATATATAGGTAACAAGCAACAAACTCATAAGAATATAATGTGTTCTTAAAGTTGAAATTGAACAACCATCAACAACGATGTGATTTATCCCCAGCCATACTCTAGCCGGTCACGAACGACAGTTAAATCATATAAACAACGTGTAACGGAAACCCCATATCCATCCAAAAGGACTGAAGACAGTATCTGGTATGGAGTCTCTATGCAAAGTTTCAGCTCAAAATAAGTGACTCACAGAATTAACCCGAAATTATTGGTTTCATATGTTTCTTAATAACAAACAATAACAAACGTGTCACAGCACTATGAGGGTCATCACTTTTCACGTCACTTGCCAATAAAACGATAATTCTCTTCGTTCTTCTTAATTTGAAAAATTCGGTCTCTGGTATCAATGTATTGAAATTTCTAATATGCTCCACACATGTACACATAGGATTAGAAAACCCTTGCCATATCGTTTATTATCATCCAAAGAAGCCGTGCACTTGGTATGTATATACCCACGTGTATATATACACGTTGTATATTCAAGATTCGACGAGGATTCTTAATTTGTGGCTTTTTTTGGTGGTCACCACTGTGGTTTCGGGCTATCTGGAGCTGCGGTGGTTTTTAACAAATACCAAGACCTGAAGAAGGAACTTCTTTCGACGACGACTTTCCGGTATGAGAAGCAAACCTAAGACACGTAGCACCGCAGCCAATAGCTCAAACACTGCACCGCGCGCCTGTACCGTGTCGTCGAAAGTGACACACTGGTTAGAAATAATGCGATGGGCTGATGCTTAAACAAATGAGGAATACTGAGTTCTTTACTTTTTCACTCTAATTCCTCACTACATTACTTACACTTAATGTTAAACATGCATAAGTGCACCCTGTAGATTAATGAATGTATAAAAACTAAATAAAGAGAAAAAAAATCACTGTTGCTCTGAATCTAATTTAGTTACGGTTTTGCTACTTAATGTTATATGCTCGCAAGAGTTTGATAAGAACAAAAGAAACTATTTTAAATGAAAACGAACGGTTTGTGCTATGTGACAGCGATTGTAAGACAGCGACTATAGAATTTAAATAAAACTGAACTATCTATCTGTGATTTCAACTTTATGCCGAACCCATTTCAATGGGATTTTCATTGGAAGATAGTGGAGGTTATAGGGAAATATATACTTTTTATACTAAAATGCCTGTGACATCGGGATTTACCTACTTGGGAGAAACCTTTCACTGAAAGAAGTCGCGGACACTACTAGTTCCATTTAATTTGTTTAGTTTTTGCATCTAGACTTGGATATTCATTTAATTTGCTTGCATAGGTACGCAAACAAATTAAATGAATATCATATCACCTTCTCCCATTAGATGGTGATCTTACGATAGCACGATCACCATTGATAAAAAACGTTGTAAAATTTATATAAAATACGTGAACATGTCTGATAGGTACCGCGAACATGAATCTCATGCCAACAAACACACAGATACGTACATGATATATTTAACTACTAATTTATTATACAAGAGTACAGGAGCAGTATAAAATTGATATACATATATGTATGTATAAATGTCAGATAGGTACCGCGAACATGAATCTTACACCAGCAAAATATACACACGTCCAAGATATATTTAAGTACTTTACACACTTTACACAAGTTTCAAACGTTACCAACCAGGATCCTATAAACAACGGGGCGCAGTGTAGCGCCGGTAACGTGGCAATTAGTTAGATAGCTTGCCAAACAAGCCCGGCCTCCGGCCTGCCGCTTGGATGTTTGGCTGCATCTCACACGCTCCCCGCAACCTATGAATCTAGGCGACTAGAATTGCACCCGTTTATAACTTCACCTTCGTTTACTGCGATTTAAAAATCGAATGAATCTTTAAGAAACTCTGACCAGTTGTTTTGTACTCTTTTTCGATATTTGAAACGTTTTTTTAACTTGTTAAAATATAGCGATGGATTTTTGTAGCTAATTTACAGTCAATAGAAGTCTGACACTCCCATCCGCTCCATCCAGAGCAGAAAGAGTCATTCGATGGTTTTTCAAAAATTCTGCCGTTTGGATGTTTCATTGCATCTCACACGCTCCCTACGACCTTTTTTAACGGAGGTAACCTTCAAAAAGCGCCTGGACTTTAGAGGAAAAGAAAATACCAGGGAGTGTGGGATTTCTACCTCATTGAAACCACCCCAGTGATCACTGAAAGGGTTACCTCTTAAAAGACCACCCCGGTACCCCTCTGTGCAACGCCTATTAGGGCCCATCTCTGGGGAACGCTCCCCGCAACCTATGAATCTAGGCGACTTGAAATGCACCCGTTTGTAACATCACCTCCATTTAGTACGATTTAAAAATCGAATGAATCTTTAAGAAGGTCGATGACGTATCGTTCTTGATTGACGATTTTTAAACGTTTATTTTATTTGTTAGCATATAGTGATGGATTTTTGCAGACTAATTTTGTGTTTATTGGACTCGCGAAAGTTTTTTATCATCATCAACAGTAGTTCATGATGAGAAACAACTTTTTTTAAAACAGTCATAGTCATTTCCCTAAGCGCACCGAAGAAGTTATGGTACGGATATCTTCGTGTGAGTGTGTCCAACTTGCACTAGGCTGGTTTTTATTTATTTTTGGGTTTGACCGCTAGGTTTTTGCGTTTGACCACTATCTCAAGCGGTAACGGTAGGTAAGCGATGATGTGGTCGATGATGAAGCATGCTTACCTAGAAGAAACCTATTCACTCTTGACTTATTCGGTAAGGAATTGCACTCAGAATACATTCATTGTACGTACAGCTAAGTACGTACAATGAATGTATTCTGAAAACTATTTGTGCATATGGGTGGGATGTCCACCAAGTAACGATAGTGTATCGCTGTTCGTCTTGGAATAGAACGGGCTTGGTGGAATAAGATTATGCAATTCCAATACACACTCCCCGAAATGCAATCGATAGACTCGAAACACGTCGGCGATATAATTGTGTAAAAATTTTTTTGCTAAGAAATATTTTGATTTCAGTGATTGATTCAAGACTCTGGAACTTTAACTCGACCTTCACAAGAAGAGTCTCATAGCTTGACCTCCAATATTTTATTAATTTAGCTATTTTAATAATAAATAAGCTAAACTTGCACCCATTACCTACATGTATTTGTGAAGGGTTACCATTCACAAATAAATGCACCTTTTATTATTCGACCTATGAGAATCGTTTATAACTTTTGGTTGGTAAATGCCTACTGATAAACGCCCACGTCGTGGCTTTCAATTTTCATAAGTTTATCATAGAATCTTGGTCGTCACAGAATAATCGTAAACATGTAATAGCTGTTCATAATTGGAATATAACATATTATTTATTTGACTAAATCGAAATCCATCAAATAATCCTTTTTTTGAAAGACCGATCTCATTTTCATTTCACTTCAAATCATCAGAATGTCAAAGGATTTAACCAGCTAAAATGTTTGATCGAGCAAAATCCGAGTATGTCGCTGGGTCTTTTTATCAAATTACATGTGGAATTGAAAACGAAAAAGAAAATATATTATGAGGGGAATAGATTAGGCATTTGGTGACGCGAGCGGGTGCGGGCGGGCGCCGCCGCGCGTCGTCGACGACGGGCGCGCGCGGGCTACCATTTATTGAAAGTCGGAGGCCAGAGCGTGAAGCCATTAGTCCTCTACCCGCCTGAAAAAGTGTCGCTTTCGCTGAAACATTGCGCCGGGGCGCGCTATTCAATTGGCGAATGTATTTTATTCGGAGCCAATCGATCTCTAGACAACAAAACGCATACCGTGAATGGAGTGTCTCGCGAGGCGATAAATCACCGACGTCTACGATACGTTTAATGAAAAGATCTTTCTGCTATCGCCCTGTTTTATTACTATCGAATGGCACTTTGTTCGTTTCTCAAAGAAATATATATCTAGGTATACATAAGCGAACATAACGCCTGTTGGAGTGTCGATTCCGTAGCGCTGCAACTACAAAACTTTGCTACGAACATACCGTTTGATTTGTAGTTTTATGTCTTAGTAGAACTGAAACGACATACAAAAAAACGTATAGATAAAGCGAAAATATGGCAACTTCATCTAAAAATATTGGCCAATTCTCAAACTTTATTGTATAGTAACTATCTTTCCCCGCTACATTTATAAACCTTAAATTTTAATGCACATTTTTGGACCAAGATTTTCACATAATCTTTGTTTTGTTTCAGAATACTTAATGGTCACTTGAAAGGATGAACTTTACCCTAGCAAATAGGTACCACGTTTCGTAGGTAACTCAATTTACCGTGTCAAAAGGAGTACTATATTTGGACAGTCTGTTTAAAAATGAAGGAGAATATACGGAAGACGCGCAAGAGCCGTCTGGAGGCGGTGGTGACATGACGTGTGGGCGCGTCGCTCGCTGCAACATGGCTACACAGCTCACCACCATCATACTGTGGCTGGGAGGAAGTGAGTATCACACTGATGACTTTAATCTGACTGTATCATATAGGTATCATATGTGTTATATTAATGAAGTACCTAAGTAGGATTAAGAGAGCCAGGTTTTTTTTACTAATACTGAGTTTGCGGGAACTTGCCGGGGTTACGGGAATGCCAGGGTTACGGGAATGCTGGGGATGCGGGAATCGCTGGGGTCGCGGGAATTTTCTAACAAGATACAGCGGCCCCAGAATGCAAGGCTATCTGAAGGAACAGGGTGGGTTCTTAATCAGTAGAAGTATGACACTCCCTTCCGCTCCACCAATAGAGCGGGAAAAGTCATTTATCGTTTTCCCCACCGAAAAAAGGTAAAAGTATTATTAGGATTACCAGACTGGCACGCATGTATGACGTCATAAATCTGAATGAACAAAATAAATGCCAGAATTTGAGGTCAAGATGTTTAGTTAGTTCGCATTAAAGCATTCAGAGACAATTTATCTAGTTTATTATCCCTTTATTACTGAACTTAGCTGTCCGACATTTTATACATAAATTAGAACAGGAAGGCCTAAATCAAATCCAAACGTTTGCACGAATATTACTAAGCATGTTTACATGTTTGTATTTTAATCCTCTTCAGTCACCAGCTTGTCGCACTTACAGATAATATCGCTTGGAGAACGACAATTTAACAATGAATTCCGAACACGTGTATTGCACTGAGTCCTTAGATTGCGCCTTCCGACGTACCTATATGGATATGAAACGTAATATGAATCTGATAATAAGATTAAATACATGGCATGTGACGTCAGTTCTGGTGGGTACACGCTTTCTGTGAAATCCTTTTTGAGAAAATATTGCTGGCTTGTGAAATCTGATTTTAATTAGAGTCGCATAGTTTTTTTTTTATACAACGATGTCACAGTATATTTCTAATCTACATATATAATAATATATAAAAGAAAGTCGTGTTCGTTACACCACTTATAACTCAAGAACGGCTGAACCGATTTGGCTGAAAATTGGTAGGTACGTAGCTTAAAACCAGGAGACGGATATAGAATATAGAATTTTTATCCCGGAATTCCCACGGGATCGGGATTTAAGCGGGAAAACATCCCACGCGAACGAAGAAAAAATGGAGAGTAGGGTAGGGGTAGGGTTGGTGTAGAGTAGGGGTAGTGTAGGGGTAGGGGTAGGGTAGGGCTAGGGTAGGGGTAGGGTAGGGGTAGGGTAGGGGTAGGGTAGGGGTAGGGTAGGGGTAGGGTAGGGGTAGGGTAGGGGTAGGGTAAGGGTAGGGTAGGGGTAGGGTAGGAGTAGGGTAGGGGTAGGGTAGGGGTAGGGTAGGGTAGGGTGGGGGTAGGGTGGGGGCTGGGTAAGGGTAGGGGTAGGGTAGGGTAGGGGTAGGGTAGGGGTAGGGTAGGGTTAGGGTAGGGGTAGGGTAGGGTAGGGGTAGGGTAGGGGTAGGGAAGGGTGGGGGTATGGTAGGGGTAGGGTAGGGGTAGGGTGGGGTAGGGTTAGGATAGGGGTAGGGTAGGGGTAGGGTAGGGTTAGGGTAGGGGTAGGGTAGGGTTAGGGTAGGTGTAGGGGTAGGGTAGGGGTAGGGTAGGGGTAGGGTAGGGTAGGGTTAGGGTAGGGGTAGGGTAGGGGTAGGGTAGGGGTAGGGTAGGGGTAGGGTAGGGGTAGCGTAGGGGTAGGGTAGGGGTAGGGTAGGGGTAGGGTAGGGGTAGGGTAGGGTAGGGGTAGGATAGGGGTAGGGTATCGGTTGGGTAGGGGTAGGATACCACGCGAACGAAGTCGTGGCGGATCAGCTAGTTAAATATACATTACTTATCTATACTAATAACATTATAAATACGAAAGTCTCTCTGTCTGTTACGCTTTCACGACTAAACCACAACACCGATTTGGATCAAATTTATAATGGAAATAGTTGAAGCCCTCGAACATAGGCTACTTTTTAAAAAAGATCAACTTTAAAGTTTGTACGAGAAATCTAAGCCGCTTAACCGATTTTAATTAATTTTGGTTTTGCCTCAAATTAACATGGGTGAAAGTGCGGGACACAACAAGTTTAATATATATCATTTATTGCCTCAGAAAAACAACACCACCTGACTTACACATTTCAAAGAACAATCGTAGCTATTCTCGATTCTCTGAGTTTGATTCCCACCATCCGTCGTACTGGCAGTAGATTTACACTGCCTCACAGTACGACAGTCCTTTTCAAGTCTAAAAACAAAACATCTTTTTTTTTACTGTCTATCATCAAATGACTGCTTCCGTTCTGGGTGCAGCGGAACGGAGTGTCAGAGTTCAACTGACTAAAAACCTCCCGCGATGTCTCAATAAGAACATCCGTGCTACCCCGGCAGGCGATGGACCGGGCGCCGTCGTTACTGCCGACTGCTCTTTGAAGCGCGCGTGGAACACAACGCGCTGTTGACCTAGGCCTGGTCCTTACCGCATCATCGACTAACCCTGCTCGCTGCCCGCAAGCCCACGTCTACGGTGGATAGAAATTGACTCGCGATCCCACAAGAATGAAATTGGATTCATTCAATTACTGTAAAATTTAATAAAATATTTTTATGAAGCAGTTGTCTTCAAACAAAAACATACTGAAATAATTTATATGTTTATTTTGCTAACAGGTTATGACTTTACACGTCATTTTTTTCCGTAAATGTGAACTATATGAGGCTGGTATTTCCTAACCGACTGTCTCTTTTGAAGTTTATACAACCCAGTGAACAAATCATATGAGAACTATGTACCTATGTCTGTGGAGCTCTTTTGAGTACATAAACACACAGATTAGAGCAGGCCCTTTCAAACAGTGCAAGCATTCGTCAGTTATCGCGTAGCTCAACTTAGAACTTTGAGGAGCTCGAAAGATTTGACGAACAATACCAAAGTAAGGACTTTTGGGTAGGCCGTATAAACTACTCAAACTGCCAGACAGTACGGTAATCTACTCATAATATTCGTTGATTTCCTACATTGTTATCACATTCACAATATAGATTCTGAGAACCATGCAAATTGTGTCTGTGATAGTCTTTTGAATAAAGAACCACACAGGTTTAAGGGGACCGGCTAAGGCTAAGGCTTTGGCCGTTTGCTTTAAACTCTATAATGATAAATTATATATATTTATTTTGTGAACATTTAAAAAATAAAAGTTTTACAAGTCGATCGTAGCTGATTTGTTTACCCATTAAAATTTACTTCATCAGTATAACAATAATTCCGCAAACCTAACCATAATATCCCAATAAGCCGTTGTCACGGTGATCGTTGACCTTGATAGTAAGTACCCACTTTTCTTTTAGCGCCGTTTTCATTACTCACGCCATTTTTTGGACTTATGAATTTCCTTGTCGTATATATTATTGCTATTGCTGATACTTTTCCCTTGTACTCTTTTATTCGTTCCTTATCCTTTACCGAGGTCATTTTATTTTGGTAAAATCAGACATTTTATTTCGGCGCAATTTTGCAGTTCTGGAAATACGTGTTAGCTATGTAAAATTTGAGAAGTAAAAATTATTCATTAGCTTCAATATTTCCGCATTCATCAAAGTGAGTATATGTATTCAATGAAATCTTTCATCTCCTTACATGGAATAACTGTACAGAATGATGAATTATTAAAATCACTTCAGATACAATCGAGTTTGGAATCCAATCCCTTAAGTAAAGCTGATTATCGGGATCCTCCGTAGCCCGGGCAATCCTCTAAAAATTCTCCAAAGTACCAATCTCTCTCGGCATAGGAGCTGGGTAAAATTATTGGTTCGGAACACGCAGCATTCATTTATTATGTTTATAGTGAGGCACGTGGGTCCGGCGGGCGACACTAGCGCGTCACTAACGTACCCAACTTTCCTAAACTTTATCAGAATTATTCACCTCCTTGACATTTATGGCCAACTAAGAGAAATGTATTTGGAAATTAAGTAACCAGATTACGACATGGGCATTGTTGATGAGACGGGAAGTTCCGCTCCATAAACCTATTTTTTTGGATTAAATTTATGTAGATAGGGTTGGAATAAGAAGTTTATAACTTCACCGCCAACACTTTATTATCATGACAATGAACTTGTTTATTCATAGACATTGTAAAGAAGATAGGGTACCGCTTTCATGAAATGAATGTTTAGAGAAAATGTAAAAAATATGTTATGATACAGTAAACAGGGCGCCGCGGGTATTGTTTTAGTTTGGCTCCATGCGGGTTTGTAAATTAAAATTCCGAAAATATTGCATGTAAATTTCAAGAAACTGTGCTGATTTGAAATCGTTCCTTTCGTTTTGACTAAAACAATAGCAACGGCCTCCCGGAATAGAATATGACAGGAGCAATACCACAATGCTTTACATGTTAAATGGACTATGTTCAGTATGCAGTGCCAAAGTAACAGAATAAACAGCAAATAGAAACCCCGTTTTGTTTCTCTTTGAACTACATAAATGTCGTTTCATATTAATCAGGTTAGTTATATAAATAGTAAATGTTATGCTACATTAGCGCACTCATTAAAATTATGTGTGTTTATTCATACGTTTTGTGTAAAAATATTATAAACAACTTTGTATTCACAAAATTCCACATTTGTGCAAATACTTATTTTAGATTTGCGAACCAACAAGTACAGCTTAACACACTTCAGTAAATCGAAAATGAAGCCCTTGTTTACCGCAAAACGTACGGGAACCAAACACCTAAATACACATTTTATTTTTATTTAAACAGAGGGCAAATTTGAAATAAATTCATTTCAAATAAATATTAAGCTCGCACCGAGATGAAATATTATGATGTGGCTGGTACCGTAAATTGAATTTGGTTACATTGTAATGAGTTCATGTCGTCGGGAATTGTGTATTCGCTTGATCTTGAATTCGATCACGTAGCGTTCACTTGATTTATGTATTCCGACCACCTTTAGTATAGCTGAAGGCCAAGATTTGATTACTTACGTCGAGCTGGAATTCTGCTCAGCGAACCGCTAACGGATCGCCCGCAAACTTACCTACTTATAAGAAATAGGGACCGTGGAAATAAAACTGCTTTAAGGTGCACGTTTCACAAATAAATGGTTCCTTTCGTGCTGCAATTAATGACGTCGAGAAGGGTGAAATAAGGCTAGCTTCAAGCCTTTTTCTCAACGCCTTTGTGTTTTCCACGTACTTCTTGAAATTAGTTTACTTTTGTAAAATATGAGTGTGTACATTTAGCAAAATTGTATTTTCAGTCATTAAGGACCCCTTGTGAGTTGAGAAATGTTATTGTTTTAATACAAAACAATGCAGTAATATTTTGAAATCACACAAACAATATTATATTGTAATTTTGTACAGAGTAGATGTAATTGCATCCCTTGAGGATTTAGTTCAACGAAAATGTATGGATATCTTTTACCAAAACCAGATGGCATTTAAATCACACGAATATCTCAACGGATATTGTGGGGTGAACCTCACATTGAAATATGCAGACAAATGTCACTGTCTATTTGTTGGAATATAAGTGGATATCAATTAAAATAATATTAAATTATCTTATACCTGCGTGTAGCGATTATGGCTATATATTTATCTGCCGCCTCCGCAAATGCTTATATTTGAATCTACGCCAAACACGTGACCAAGCCGTGAATCGGGAACGTCTAAATAATCCAAAGTTGTAATAGATGACCATTCTCATGATGACCCTCCAGCCACGTACCACATCCAGGGGAAACGATCATAGCCGATACCGCACTATAATTTTTACTTATAATATGTAACTTGAAGTACACGTGCGATCCAGCGCCAAATAAGTGACCAAAATAGTAAATCATCCACAAGTTTTTTTAACTCCCGTCACTTACCACGTCCAGGGAAAACCACCAGGCTGTATTTATAGCTAATACCGAAATATATTCAAGCTACTTGAAATACACGTGTGATCCATCCAGTGACCAAATTACCTTCCAAATACTGCAGAAGTAGATAAAGTTACTTAACCTTCCTTTATATTGCTCCAGCCACTTTACACCACACCCAGGGCAGGCGACCGAGTATAAAGTAGCGTCAACTTTAATGTTCACGCCCCAGCCGCCGCAGGAAACGCCCTGGGCGTTGGTGATAGCAAACTGATCTCCGTCCACTGCAGACGCGGGCCTGCAGTAGGCGAGCAGGGATATCTCACCGTCCGATAAAGCACTGCCTGCCGGGTTATTCTAACGAGATACTTCGGCTCCAGAACGCAAGAGCGACTGAAGGAGCAGGGTGGGTTTTTACTCAGTGAAAGTCTGACTCTTCCTTCACAGCTGGAGGAGCCATTTGATAATTTTCCCAACCAGAAAAAAAGGGAAAACGACCGTGCAGTATTAATAGCTGATACCGCACAATATTACAGCTACTTGAAATACACGTGATTCAGCGCCAAATAAGAGACCAAAATAGTAAATACTCCACAAGTTGGTACATTTGTTTAACTCCCGCTACTTACCACGTCCAGGGGAAGTGACTGGGCTGTATTCATAGCTGATACCCTACTATATTACAGCTATTTGAAATATACGTGCGATCCAGCGCCAAATAAGTAACCAAAATAATAGATACATTTGTTTAACTCTCATTACTTACCACGTCCATTGGAAGCGGCCGGGCTGTATTCATAGCTGATACCGCACTATATTACAGCTACTTGAAATACACGTGTGATCGTTATCCTACATCAAACTACGGTGGCTTTGATCGTTAAACTGCGACCTCTATAAGCTTGAGAGGTAAAAATAGAGGTGCAATGCATGACACGGTCGTTTAGATAGTATTTATCGAGAGTTAAGTGCTCTACCTATATATCTATGTAAGGTATTAACCTACGTTACTTCATGAATACGTCGAATAATTTTCTTGTCGATGAGACAGATTATAGAAGTTCTCTTATGAAATAAAGGTTTGACTAAACCGAATTTCATATATTTTGTTAATCTGTACAGTAAGAAAAAAAAAACATGTGTGCAATTCACATGTGGTAGAAGTGAAACCTTCAAAAAAAAAAAAACTTCAAAAAATTTATGCCCGCCCCCCTTACCCCTCACCCCCTGAACTCCCCACGAGACCCCCTCCACTCTCCCCGCCCCCCTCTCAGGGCTACCTCACCCCCCCGCGACCTAACTTCGTTCCCGTGGTCGCAAGATAGCCAAGTTTGGGCTCATTTTAAAGGCCATCAAAAGCTCTACCATTTATCCCCAAAAGAATTCCAAAATTCGTCACTTTATGTGTCTGTCTCTTTTTACTGTCGCTTTTTCGTTTCATAAACTTTCAAATCACAACGATGCTAAAGAAATTTTCACTTCAAAAAGTGAAATACACGAATACTGCAGCAGCACTGAAGCAGTGGTGGCCTAGTAGTAACGGCCCAACTTGCGCGATGTCATGGGTGTCATGGGTTCAAACCCAGTCAGGCACATTACTTTGTGTAATTTATATCATCAACGCTGCTCTAAAATTGGTAAAGGAAAATATCGCGAGAAAACCGGTAGGTCCTAGGGCCAAAAATCTGAAGACATGTAACATCCACCAATCCGCACTGGGCCCACGTGGTGGATTACGACCTCTCACGAGGCCTGTGTCCCAGCCGTGGGAACTTTATATGCTGAATTATTATTATTACACAAATATTTATTCAGGATGGTGGACATCCCGCCCATACGCACAAAACGTTTTGGGAATACTTTCATTGTACGTACGGCTAAGGACTGGAATTCCCTGCCGTAGTCTGTGTTTCCCGACAGCTATAACCTAGGAGTATTTGTTATGAATAGGTTACTTTTAGGTAAGCGTGCTCCATCTTCGACCACATCATCACTTACCATCAGGTAAGATGGTGGTCAAACGCGAACCTATTTTTAATAAAAGAAATACATGAAAAACACTCTAATGAAAAATTGTGAATTGCGTAAACTTGTATTAATCATTGAACGGTCTCAAACAAGGTATCATTTGTATAGGTACTAAACAATAGCTTAGGTATTTGGTATCACATTGTTTCCAGGGTTATCGTACTAATTGTATTATTGTTGCCTACAGTTCGAAAATACATTTGTATCTATTGCCTATGCTAATATTTGGGCATGTCCAGTTAATTTCGTCAGATTAGATCAAATTTTAGGAATCCGCGCTCTCGAAGTTATCTCCTTTCTAGAAATTCTTGTGTGTTTGCCATTTCATAGGATTCTACACTTCGGGACGGGTACTACACTTTGTAACCGTTCACCTTCCTGACAGTATAAAAGTATCCGTAGTCTCATTGCCAATGATGTAACTTGAAATTCACAAAAACATGTTATTTCAAAAGTTTTTGGAAAGTTCGTTGTTTTTCGTATTGATTTAAGCCAGTTAACGTTATTGTGTTTTGTCGTGTCGATCCTTTAACACAGTGTATTGGATACTGAAGCTTTTTTGATATGGCGATCCGAGTTTGACTACTGGATCCTGCGTCACCACACAAAACTACACGTCATATTAGTATATCACGTCAGATGCAGTAGTCAGACTAGATTCAAGTCATATCAAAGCAACTTCTGTACCAATAAACTGTGTTAAAGGATCGATACGACACAAAACAATATGTTACTTCATTTTTGCGTGAAAGAGTAACAAATATCCATACACATCCTCACAAATTTACGCATTTATATTCGAAGCATCAATAACCTAATGGCTATAAATACATATTTTTAACACGCTTTTATTAGGTCGACCTGTATGTAACTAACTATGTAATGGAATCTAAGGTAATTAATTTAACCATCTTTCAAGGGTCGTAGCGTAATGAAAATTGGCAGCTGTATGTAGTTCTGATGACAATACAATAATATGGTACTGTCGAACTGATCTGATGATGGAGCCGGAAGACATAAACTGGAACTTCATGATGGAAAATCATATCATAGCTGTTTCGGATTTCATAGAAAAGTCTTGTAATGAACTTTGACCACGATTAGGTTTTAAGGTCTGATGATGAAGCTGGAAGATAGGCACTGGCATTCCATAATGGAATATCGTATCATAGTCGTGTTTGCACTTATGAGAAAGGCCACGTAATGGACTTTGAACACGATCAGATTTTAAGGTTATAAGAAAATCCGTTATCGGTTTTCTTAGCATTTTTTTTTGTTTTGACGTGCATTTATAAAAGCGTGGTTTTCTAGTGTTTTTTAAACTAATTTTATTTATTTATTTTTATTTTAGTTTTTTAATTAATTTATTTTTCATTTACACATATAAGTAAGTGAAGCTTAAGCTGAGCTGAGCTTTAAAGCGTCAATACCCGAATAGCTAAGGTGTTGGACTTGTGATCGAGAAGTCGCGGGTTTGAATCCAACCCATTACACTATTGCTGGAACCCAGTCCAGACACAAGCATTTGCCCACATTGCTAGTTATCTTTAAAAAAAAATAGTATTAAGTTCGTATATTTTAATAGACATTTCCTATTAAGTTGATATTTCGGTAAACAGGCGTGTTAGGTCTGCGCGACATCCAGCTGAGTGTGCCGGAGGCGGTGGGCGTGGGTTCGAGCGCGACCCTCGGCTGCCGGTGGGCTCTAGACGTGGGCGAGACGTTGTACACCGTCAAGTGGTACCACGGAGCCCAGGAGTTCTTCCGCTTCGTGCCCAAGGAGCTACCGAACACCAGGGTCTTCTCACAAACAGGGATCAGTGTTGATGTAAGTGTACCTAATTAGGCAATTAATAATCTATACTAATATTATAAAAAGGTAAAATTTGTTTATAAGTTTGTATGTAGAGGGTAGTCTCTGAAACTAATTCTCGAATTCAATTTTTTTACTCGTGGTAAGATGCACTTTTATGAGTGCTATTGGCAACAAATTATTGCGAAATCCACGCAGACGGAAGTCGCGGGCGAAGTGCTGATATATTATAAAGAGTTAAATTTGGTTGTACGTCTGTATGTAGGAGAATAATCTCCGAAACGAATGATCCGATTCTAATTTTTTAGTGATAGTAAGGTGCACTTTTTGTAAGTGCTATATATAGGCTACACATAATTTAGAAATCCACGCGGACTTGCCACGATTAAAGTTTCTATGGTCCTACATTACCGCAGAAACCTAAATGTTTATTTAATAACATTAAACAAAAATCAGATGAATTATGGTTGTCTTTCGACCAACGGGCGATCACTTGTGGTTTGTCTATTTCTCACCACAAGCGAATAATTTCACAAATAACAATAGCTATTATTTCTGGTTTTGGATCGATGGTGCCTGAGGTTTAATGAGACATAAATAAATAGCATATGAGAGTATATTTGCCTTTTTAACATAAATAATTAATACAAAAATATTGTTTATCACAGAAAAATTCTCTCGTTGTCGAGTGTCGAAGTGTGCGGACGTGTTCTTAAACCTTTCTAAGTCATATAAATAAAACATAATATATTAAAAGTTATTATGTTATTACATAACATATTTAAAGTTTGAAATACAAATAATATTGCTATACTAAATTAACTTCTGTGTAATAACAAACAAAGTGTGTTTTTAAAAAACTACGTTAATTGCACGAATAGTGTATCTACGGTCGACAAAGATAAGCAGTCACAACCGGTTTTGTGCGCCTAGTCCGAGAGCTAGGTAACATGAGTTTTCCGCGAACTCCATCAAAGTCACTAATGTTTAGCGGGAGTGCGAGTGGTGGATCCACCTCCAATTTGTCAAATTACGAGGATGATGAAGGTCGAGTCAACAAAGTCTCTAGAAAGAGAAAACCGCACTCCTTGGAATATGATTTTAAAAGAGATTCAGCTCAATTTCGTAGCGAAATAATGGACTGCTTAAGAGAATCTATGAAAAACCAAATTGAAAATATAACAGAAATGCGGAACGAAATTAAGCAAGAAATTCAGGATCTGAAAACGACGACTGCTAACCTTACCCAGGAATATAAAAAGCTGCATACGTCAGTAAAAAACATTACTACTGAACATAAAATAACTCAAAATAAAATTATTACAATTGAGGATCAGCTACAACTTAAAATTGAGAACAGAAAGCAAGACTTAAATTTTGGAACACAACATGAGTTTTTTGTCGAAATACAAGACAGACTTCAAAGGGACAAAAACATTATATTAGTAGGTCTGAGTGATGAGAAAAATGACAACCTCTCGACAGGAAACATATGTGAAATTGAGAAAGTTCACGAGATATTAAAACAAGCCTACCCAGACTGCCCTAAACCCCTAATATCTATTAGATTAGGTAAATATAATGCGGATAAGACCCGGCCAATAAAACTTATATTTAACTCTCCTAATACAACAAAATCATTACTAAAGAATCGCTCAAAACTGCCCAAGACTATAAAAATATATTCGGACCAAACACCGGCTCAGAGATCATATATGCAAAATCTCCAAATTGAGCTTAAAGAACGTGAGAGTAAAGGGGAAAACAACTTAATAATTAAATATGTCAAAGGAGTACCTACTATTATCAAGAACTCAAAAAACGAGACAGGCCTAACCCCACATGTTCCAATAATCTAAGCCAAGGAAACATTACATTCCAAGTAGTACATAAGTATACAGACTTACCCTCACAATCATCCTTTCTCAAATTCTTCTACGCAAATGTGCGAAGTATCCGCGCTACAGGAAAATTTGAAGAACTACAATGCATCCTTAAAGCTATTCCCTCCACAGTACATGTCATAATACTTACAGAGACCTGGATAACATCAGAACAAGACGCAAAATTATACGATCTACCTAACTATAAACATATTTACAACTACAGACATGACAGTAAGGGTGGGGGCGTATCAATCTACATTTATGACGGTATTCCCTTCGAAATAACTGAAAACACTTATAAAGATAACAACCACTACCTATGGATATATCTTCCTAAATATGCACTGCATGTCGGTGGTATATACAAACCAGGGAACACTAACATAAAAGATTTCTTTGAAAAATATACCTTGCAACTGGAAGCTAGAAAGAGATCGATAGTGTTTGGTGACTTCAACCTAGACCTACTGGATTCCAAGAACACATGTGTCATTAAATACTTATCAGAACTCGAAGAAAGTGGCTACGAGATCTTAAATAAAATAGATAAGGATTACTCAACGAGACAGACTCAGACAACAAACACCATTTTAGATCATGTTGCAACGGACCTTCAGAAACAATCCTTCCATTTAGTCATTCTAGAGTCGGCCATGTCCGACCATAAACAAATTTATTTAGAAATGTTCAAATACAAGCCAAAAACTAAACAGAAGGTTCAATATGAAGCGATAGATTTTCAAAATTTATATAAAAGTATAAGTGAAGCTGGATACATAAGCAAGAATGAAGATTACAAATATCTAGAAGAATTTATTAAGTCACACATACTACAAAACAAGAAGCAAAAAACTAAAATAATGAACTTACCAAAGGATGACTAGATAAACAAAGAAGTTATTCAGATGATAGAAAGCAGAAACACCTCATGGAAACGGTTAAAGGATGGTGAAGCAAATATAGATGTGAAGACAAAATTCTTAGCGGAACGTAATAATGTACGGAAGAAAATAAATCATTGTAAAACCAGTTATTACTTCAACAAATTTCAAAATTGTAAAAATCCCAAGAAGATGTGGAAAATTATTAATTTTCTAACAATGAATACGACCAAAGTGAATACGTCACCTCCTAAACTCATAATTAATTCGCAAAATGTAACAGATGGTGAAGAAATCTGTAATATATTCAATGTTTATTTTGCTACTATTGGTTCAGAGCTGGCCAATGAAATACCATTGGAATATCACTTAAACTCAGGTAACACACTAATGTACACAGACGGACACAAGCACATAAAAACACTTACTCAATTAAAACCTTGCTCAGTTGACGAAGTAGATAAAATTATCGAAAACATGGATATTGATACCAGTACAGGCGTAGATGGAAGTATAAAAAGTGCTATAATTATACCCCTGGTTAGTTGCATTAATAAATGTCTCGATCATGGTGTATTCCCTGATAGCCTAAAGTTGGCGAAAGTATCTCCTATCTTCAAATCAGGCACAAAAACAGACCCCAGTAACTACAGGCCAATTTCTGTGCTTCCAGTGATATCTAAAATCTTTGAAAAAATTATTTACAACCGCTTAATTGATTACCTAAACGAGAAAAACTTTTTGATAAAACAACAATATGGCTTTAGATCGCAATCGAACCCCCTATCAGCAACAATCGACTTAATAACAACTATAAAAACAAATATAGATAACAAAAATATAGGCTTAGGCATTTTTATTGATTTAAAAAAGGCATTTGATACGGTTTCCCATTTAAAGCTCTTACAAAAACTTTCTAACTTAGGTATCACTGGAACGGCATACAAGTTATTTGAATCTTATCTATCAAACAGGTACCAAATTATTAAAATTGGTAATTACGAGAGTACTCCGCAAAAAAATGTATATGGCGTTCCACAAGGATCTATTCTGGGACCTCCGTTATTCATTATTTATGTAAACAACATAAATTAAATAGGGCTAACAGGGTATCTAACATTGTATGCAGATGATACTTGTCTTTTCTACTTCGGGCCATCCATACACGATATCATTAGTGAAGCACAAAATGATTTACTCATAATTAATGAATGGTTTCTACACAACTTGCTTACCATTAATACTTCAAAAACTTCCTACATGATATTTGCGGCCAAAAATAAAAGGATACCAACTCACGCGCCATTGGTCGTTAATAGTCTAAATATTAAACAGTCTAGCATAGAAAAATATCTCGGCCTACTGTTAGATGACAAACTGTCCTGGAAACCTCATATCGATCATGTTAGAGCCAAACTTGTATCACTTTCTGGAGCTCTTCGCAAAATGGGAAACTGCTTACCTCCTAAGATTAAACGCACTATCTACAATTCATTAGTAAAAGCTAATCTTGAATATCTTATTGAGATATGGGGATCGGCATCCAAAACTAACCTCAACTACTTACAGAGGACCCAAAATAAAATAATAAAACGATTATACTGTTATGACTTTTTAACACCTACCAAACAAATATATGAAAAAACTAAACTTTTTAATTTATTACAGCTATATAATTACTATATATGTATATTAGTGAAAAAAATATTGGATGAAAGTACACAAAGCAATATTAAACTAACAAAAAAAATATATACACATAACCTAAGAAACAGAAATGACTTAGTTCTGCGTTTTCCTAGGACAGTAAAATATGGTAAAAAGAACTTTCTATATGAAGGTGTCCAATTATACAATAAATTGCCAAATGAAATCAAAGAATGCAAAAGTATTGAAATTTACAAAAGAAAACTAAAGGATTATATTATATTACATACCCAATGAATACATACACTTACTTAAATACTTATATATATAGATATATATGTATATATACATGTATATAAATGATAAAGAATACATACATTATTAACTATACATGTATTAACATTACATAATTACAGCCTTGGCCAAAAGTATTAGGCACCTTCAAATTTTCTGACTTTTTCGTGTTTAAGGTGAAAAATAAAATAAAATTGTTTTCCAATTTACTATATTCTTATAAAATAACAAAAAAATACTAATATTTAGTTGGCCCACTCTTTGCATTGATCACTGCAGCAATTCTTTGGGGCATGGTGCTTACAAGCTTTTTACAATCGGCTGCACTTATGGCGTCCCACTCTTGAATCAAAGCATTTTTTAATGCTAATTTTGATGTAATGCTGTGCTCTCGGACCTTACGCTTCAGAATACCCCAAAAATGCTCGATAGGATTGAGATCTGGGGATTGCGCCGGCCATTCTAACAAGTCAATACTGTTGTTTCTAAACCAGCGCATGGTGGCCGCTGATTTATGACAAGGAGCATTGTCTTGTTGGAATTTCACTCCATTTAAGTTGGTGTCACCGAAAATACGTGTAAGCGAAGGCAATAGCGCAGTTTCGAGTACATTTATGTACTTTTCACTGTTCATCCTGCCTTCGCAAACGAACATTTCGCCAACGCCATCGGCTGCCATGCAACCCCAGATCATAATGCTACCTCCCCCGTGTTTAATAGTGGGCACCACGCAATCTGGATGGTATTCCTCGCCGACACGCCGCCTCACGTAGGTTACACCCGCTGTTCCAAATATCTGGAAAAATGTAAAAAGAAGAATTTAAATGAGTGCTCATAATTTTTATGAAATCAGACTAAAATAAGAGCGATCAATTTTATTGTTTTTAAGAAATGGTATAAATGCTTACCTCAAGGTTTGATTCATCGGACCACACAATATTTGACCAATCTTCCTCCGTGAAGTGTTGGTGACGTAGAGCCCATTCTAAACGGTTCTTTTTATTATATGCCGAGAGCCATGGCTTCTTTCTTGCTTTACACCCCTTTAAACCCGCATCTGCAAGCCTTCTTCTTGCCGTTCGTGTACTAATGGGGTGTCCAGTTTCGTCAGATAAGGTGGCAGCAAGCTCAGAAGAAGTTTTTTTTCGATCCTGTAGAGAATCGCGGATGAGTTTCCTGTCCTGGCGCTCGGTAGTCACGCGTTTTCTGCCAGTCCGTATTTTATTTGCGTGAGAACCAGTCTCCGCAAACCGTTTAATAGCAGATTGCACTGCGCACCGCGAACATTTTATAAGTTTGGCAATCTCTACTTGGGACTTCCCTTGTTCATGCAATAACTGGATTTTAATTCGTTTTTCGTAGCATAGTTCACTTTTTTTTGGCATTTTCGAAAAAGGGGAATGTTAATTTCACCACTGGATCACACACGAAAGCTTCTTTACGTTATGAATAGCAAAGGAACACTGATAATAATTATGAGTATTTTTTTGAAAATACACATTATATGGGTTTTGCTCACCAGATGTTTTATGGCCCATAGAAATTCGTTTGCCATTATTTTAATTATCGTTTGGCGGCCCTACCTTGGCTTTTGTTAAAAATATAAGCTGTTTTTTTTAATACGTTTTGTATAATCTGTGTTTTATTGGGGTGCCTTATACTTTTGGCCAATACACCTCATGAATGTAATTATACAAGTATAATATTGTATGTAATTATTTGGGAGAACGTGCGTGTGCTGACTGTATTGTGGATCAATAAACTTATATTTATTTGTTTACATTGTAGTTACTGCATACTTATTTTATATAATATGTATTTTATCTACACTAAATTAAAATTAATAAAACACATGAGAAAAATAAATGGTTGCTGATCTCCGAGACTATACTGGTTTACGCACACAAACATGACACATTTGGCCTGACGTTTTAAATAGTTAGAACGTAGTTATGAGGGTACCTGGTTTCTAACTGGCCAGCTATGAGTTCAAACCTTAGATATATCTACCCTTCTAATGTTTTACAATTGTTTTTTCTCCATCTTATGTTTAAACGTAAATTTAATGTACTTTTTTATTATTACTATTGCATGCTGCGTCATTAGACGACGATGAAATTATTGTGAAAACATCAAATCTCATATGAGTGAACTGTACAATGTTCTTTTTGAGAAATAAAGATTCTTTAAACCTAAAAACAGTCATTGGTACAATATATTAGTAATTGTAGTCTCATTTTAGGAACGAATGTATTAGGAGACTCCACTCTTCCATAAACAAAACATAATAATATGTATTATGACGATTTCGATGTAGGTTACATAGGACATTTGGTTATTAAAAATATCTTCAATATCTGATTCTGAGAATTCGAGGTTATGAATTCATTTAATCATAATTTGGAGTTTGATAAGTTCCCAACTTGAAGTACTTCATCCGAAAACCGGGGGTTGGACTGGACTGGATCAAACAATACCTACTGTATACAACATTAAATGAATCGTATATGATGGTTTTGTTATATCTTTGTGAATAAGTACGAACAAATCAAGCGGTTTAATCGCGGTACTTACTATAAGTACAACAGTCCTGATAAGAAACCCATCTCATTCCTATTACCCCCGAATCGAACTTATGCAAATTGAATTTAATTAATCAATCACATTGCCTGGATCAAGTCAAATTACAGCTCAAACGAATTACCGAATCGAACGAAGAGAAGATTGTGAGAGAAAGATTAAAGTCCTCTGTGCGATGATAAATACGGAGAGTCGAACGATTAAACTGCAGCTTATTTGAAACCACAAAACTCATTAAGCAATTCTATGAAACACAAAATTACCTATAACATGCTTGACGATGTTAATAAAAAAGTTGAAAGAAACACCATTACTTACGCAAATTGCTTACTTACGGCAAAACTATAAACAACGTCATAATAGTGATTATATGTGGGTCAATAGCTCTGCGACATCTTGCTAGTTCGTTAAACTGCTCCGTAAAGAGGGTTGAAAAAATCACTTAGAACCTCGTCGGGCGGCCGCGACGTTAAACCTTTAGCGGCTGGCACGTCGCCATATCCGAACTATAACATTGTGCCAAAATAATACATTAAAAACCCTTTCGGAGAATAACGTATAGTCAAAGTTTGCATCGTCGTATCGTCATATCGTAGGCGTCATCGGGCGTACGCCGCACTCGCGACATTAGCGCCTCAAAACGCTACGCAGCCCTTCAGAATCGGGTCAGACGCCTCTTAGCGCGGGACGGGATGATTTAGTTCGGCGGTTTCTCAGAGTGGACCGACTTTCCAAAAGATGGATCGAAGCTTTTAGCTCTATTTGAGTCGCTAGCAGCTGCGTACGTTAAAGTGCACACGGCTCCTTGTAATGGGATTACTCGCTGATTCACGTATAAATTACGCATGAGTACATTCTCGCGACCACCACCTGAAATCAATGATACATTGCTTCGGCCAAACTTTGCCGCACAAACCAATCTTGTTCATAGAAGGACCATATTATGAACGTGTTAGAGAGTATTTTGCTACTACTGGCTCAGCACATAAAATATTATACGGTCTCTATAATCCTTGTCATAAAAGATAGCTTTAGTATAAACGCACATCTGGTTACATATTAATGTTTGTTCTTACATGTCCTTTGTTTACATACTCTTTATTACGTTATTTACAAGTTTCTCAATGTATCTTGTGAACAGAAGAGAACTAATAAGATTCCACTCAGGAGTTTGTGCGTGTTTAAAAGCTTCTGAAATAAGGAAATCGAACCCCTAGAACTTTGTTGGGAAAGTAAAGTATTACAGGTTTATAAAACATTTTCCGCGACACGACATCCTTATCGAGAGCTTATTTGGAAACATCATATTCGTATCAGAGAGCGCTTATCTTCATTTTATAATATTTTAGTGTTTCGTTCAAAAAAGACTAAAGCAGATTTTCGATCAAGATTGACTAGCAATTTTGTAGTCGCAAAATTATAAGTTCTCACAAATAACTGAAAAGGCTTATCAGTACTCCACAAATCAAAGCTTACAAATAAATCTGCTAAAAGTAAAATTTTTACTAATTATGTACTACAAAGTAAATACTACAACTAGAAATATTTACACATTGAAATACGTGCCTTTTTACTAATCGATTAATAAATTATAATTTTGGATGTTTAACGTTGTGAAATATAATTGGCGTTGGGATGTTTCCTTTCTATTTATTTTTATTATTTGTATAACTATTTAAGCTAATTTATTCAAGCTTATGATATTTGGTGTAAAGCGACCCTTGCCTTGATCAGGCCGTAGAACGGTGACGATTCATGAAATTTAGATACTTCTTTGCGTCTCGAAAAATATATTAAGACGTGAATCTAGGCTATCATTTGTCAGCCGTTACGGACAGTCAGAAGCCAGGAGATCTGACATCCGACCTGCTATTGGCTATCAGGTTACCCTGTTACTTGATCACGGATGTCAGATAGTCAGCCGTACCATATAAAATACTACTTAGTAGTTATTCGTTAGTAAAACTAATCTTCTTTGAAATGTATCTCGATTGATTTTGAGCTACGGAAATAAAGCTAGGTCGTTCGCATTTTAAGCAGCACGTTTATAGAATACTGAGCCTTTTAAACACCTAGTTTAAGATCTTTCCATGAATGCAATTAAAGAATTTTTGCTTCTATACCCATGTTTTAAGAATGATTTTTATTATTTCATTTTATGCATATAAGTAAAAAAGTATATCGCGGGTTACCTGCGTAACTTTTCTTCTTTTCTGTCAAATCCATCCGAAGATTGTTTGTAAAAGATCGCTTTTAGCGATAACGCCGCCTTTTATTACACTGTAGTATTTTTAAGCCCTTATTGTATTTTTTTACGGCGTATATCTAAAGCGGAGTACATTTATACACGGTTTATAATAAAGGGTATTCTGTCTACGCTTCTACGCTTGCCTGACCTACTTTTAATGGACTGCCCGTATACCAGAGCTCAGAGAAACTTCCATAAAAATATAAAAATAATAAGAATATTTTTTTTTAACCTGTGTTGCAATAATAGTTTAACGTAAATAAATATTTATTTGCAACAAATACAAGTTTGACACAATATGTAAACACAATTATCAATAGGGTACAGAAAATTGTGTGTGAAAATGATGTACCTTTTTTTTTAAAGAACAGCAATGTGAGTAGAATTCACATTACTAGCAATCTTGTTAACCCCTCCAACTAAGCTAAATATGCTTGTGTCTGGAGTGGGTTCATGTAAATAGTGTTAGGGGTTCGAACCCGCGACCTCTCGATCACAAGTCCGACACTATTATATTATATTATATATATTTATACAAAGAAAGTCCCACAAAATTCGCTGTCTACGACTTCCTCGTGTTTAGCTAGGAAGGAGGGCGTAACAAACTTTGATCTCTACATGAAGTTCGTGATCGGACGGAAGCTTCAAACTCAAAAATATTTCAGATAGGCCTACATAAGCACTTATAAAACGCCAGAAGCTAGTGCACAGTTCGAATTGGTCGATTTCATTGAAAAAGAACCGGAAAATCTCCACGGGTACTCTTTAAAGACGTAATTAATTTTCAAAATTTTTCTATTATACAGTTTTAGAGGTTCAGATTCAGATTTATTTATTATTTGTCACCGGTAGAAATCAGTTCTTAAAATTATTATTATGACAAGTATCACTGTAACATATCCATAAGGTGTACAATATTTAAATTTACCATTATATGTCAGGTATGACAGGACCGTATAAACTAATTAACATAGTACAATGTATTTACTGCTCAAAAACTAATCTAGAGTCTACAATGCTCTCACACATATATTAAAAATGAGCATTACAAAATGGCAAGATTAGATTTCGCTTATGATAGATGGAAACCTTAGAAATACTGGCTGAGAAGTAACATATTCACTCTTGACTTAAAGACCAGACTTGAGTTATAGCCATCAGGAAACTTCACTCTTTATTTATCCGCGTAATGACAAAATACATGACAAATAGTTTTCAGAACAATAACTCGTCAAGTCATTAAAAAACAGCTCATGGGGATGTGCATTAAAGTCACCCAGACAATATACCACCTCCACATCGCTGCTTTCAATAATAGCACTCACCAAGCCTAGGCAATGAGAAAATTCCGGCAGGTTACTCACTGCATCCGTAGGCATGTACACACTCATCACAAGAATAGGCCCTTCACACGTATTGATACGTATCGCACACACTCGCGGGTTGTCACTTGGTATTACCGACACATCTTGAAAAAACGTTTTGCGTGTCAATATCCTCATGGCTAAGGTGTTAGCCTTGTGATAAAGTGGTAGCGGGATCGAACCCCACTGATTACAGTATTGCCGTAAACTCACTCCAGACACAAGCAAATTTAGCTCAGTTGGAAAGGTTAACAAGATTGCTGGTAATGTGAATTATACCAAATTAACTATGCTCTTTAAAAAAAATTAAAAAAGATGTCGGCCTTGTGAGGTGGTTGTTGTTGTGGTGGTTAACAAAATTGCTCGTAATGCTAGTAATAAAAATAATATACTTACCTATATATTTTACGTGCAGGTGTCACGATCAGGCGCGCAGCAGGTGGTGCTGCGAGGCGTGGCTCGCGCGCTCAGCGGCCGCTACCGCTGCGAAGTGTCTGCCGACGCGCCCTTCTTCCACACCGTGTACAAGAGCGCGAACATGAGAGTCGTCGGTTTGTATACATTAACTTTCCTTGTAACATCCTCCTCCTTGCATCGTATTCCTGAGTATTGATCGTTACCTCCTTGGTGTAAATTTGATTGTTCTTGCTGTGAACTGTAAAGTCAAGAGCGGTGCGGATCTGATCAGACCAATGTTTTGGGTTGCATGCACGAGGCCTTTTCCCATCTACTTTGCCGGCATGGTGAGCTTCTCGAGGTTGCCACCGTCTTTCCTTGCAGTAACAGTCGTAGAATATTTTGGTCATATTGACCAAAATATTCTACGACTGTTTAGACACTCAGAGATATTGAGTTCTTATAATATGGAGACGTTACTCCGTAATGCTGTTCAAGGAATACGGAGCATCTCTAGTGGATCTCAAAGGTGCAATTATAACATAAGCAAAGTAAATAACCCAACGTCGGTAATAGAGCAACCGCGTGGGCCCAGTAAGTTGAGTTGAAACACGTACAAGGTGCTTACACGTGTAATTGGATTGCCTATCCTTAACGTTAAAACATGCTCAATTATACTAAATTGATAGAATATACTTTATTGTACACCAAAATTTAAAGATACCTATTTAACAATATTGCTTAAGCTACGGTTATATGGACGGTGCTAGTATCGAGTACAAAACCGTTAGGTACGTCTCTAGAGCTAAAAATATTTATTTTTATAGGTTTGATTGAGTGTTGAAAGGTCAATCATTAATGAGCTTTCCATTAGGATACAGCTACAATTGTTAAAAATCGGCTTTAGTGGTTAATCCTCTCTCACTGTTGAGCAGTGAGCACGGCTTCAACTGGCCTAGAAGACTATAAGCTCAACAAAGAACTAAGTCCATAAATGCGACTCGACGCGTAGCGCATCGTATATCAGCTACGACAGCGTAGCAGGTGTAGCTCGGCTACGGCGTAGCAGCAGCCCATTATTCTAACAATGCAAAGTTTCGGCTATAATGTGTCGGGGAAGCCAAAGGGCAAGAATGTCTGCTTAAACACGCCCCGGTTGGGTGGTAACTAGAGCAAATATCAAATACAGCTCCTTAACATATAACTACATAAGTAACCTGTATGGTATACCTTATTATACTTGGATACGACCATAAAATTTTGCCAAAAAGGTCTAGAATGAATCAATCCTTAAATTCAGGTAAATCTTTCAATTTTACGAGGGTATCGATAAATATTACTTACTTATGAGCTCAAAACGTAATTAGCTGAGATTTAGGGCATGGACAAAACAGGCTTTTGAGTGATTACTATGTTATAGGTACGATTACCCATAACATAGTAATCACCCAAAAACCTGTTGTTAAAACTTTTCGGTTTATTTCTGTCCATAGAGTACTTTGGAAATATTTTAATATACTACGTAGTTACCATGTGAAGCATACTTCAGACCGGTAAGTTGAGAGGCACACGGAGGGAATTTACTTTTATTAGTCTTTGGTCTCTGGTCGTCTACGCCCAGTGAATAGTCGCACATATACAACATGTATCGTAATTAACGCACACCCTCAAACACCCTAATTAAAAAATTATGTTATTATCATAATATATACTCTGAATTTTTAGTTTTACTTGTTTAAACAGTTTTTTTAAGACTTTAACTTCCTTTAAATGAGTTTCATTTTTCTATAATGTGTACTGAATAACGGAATTTATATTATTATAATAATAATAATATTCGACGACTTTCACACAACGGCATCTAGTCCCAAACTAAGCAGAGCTTGTGCTATGAGTACTAGACAACTGATAAACATACATATATATTTCTAATTACATACATATTATAGATAAATTAAACCCAGACAAAGAACAAATGACCGTGCTCATCACACAAACATTTGTCCTAGGTGGGAATCGAACCCACGACCTTGCGCATAGCAGTCAGGGCCACTGACCATTAGACCAACAGGCCTGTATAAATCTGCATTCAAAAAGTTACTACTTTAATTTATGGTCTATAATTAGTTTGTTTTTACTATACAGCGAAAGTGTAATTTACGTACTTAGATTTAATTGCTTTGGATTAAAAATTTCGAGGAATTAAAAAAAATTGAAAATGATAAAAATCGATTCAGGAAACGATATTGAACAAACTAATTTCAGGATGTGCATCAATTATGTATGTTACATGTGGTAAATGTACATATGCCAATAAAACGTTTAATTCTGAAGTTCTATCAAAACCATTGACTTTCGAAGCTGAACTAATATGATATGTTTCGTCAGAAACATTCGTAGCGACACATAAAATCTATAAAAGGCTTTTGACCGAGGTTTTAAATCGAGTTTGGAGTCGGTGTTGTAGCTATATTTAATTAAATTTATTACAACTGCCGCATATTCCTCCTCTTCAAACCAGACCGAGCTCGCACGACATGTTACACAATACTGGAGCCTTTTGTACGTAGATTGAGTTTCATGCCAGTTATGAGAATATATGTAATGAATTTAAAAAAAAAACAATACCAAGTCCTATTTATAAATAGATTGCATTATAAATAGATTTAGCTTCTGCCTGCCGTTTCGCACACGTGGTACGTTTTTTTTTTCTCTGAATAATTAGCCTGTGGCACTCAGTGTTAACGTAGCATTCTAATGGTGAAGAGTAAATGAGTTATTGAAATCAGTCTAGTAGATCTTGAGTTTATTCGTAACTAACATTCAAAAATAAAAATATTTCATGTATAAAGGTACTGTATAAAGTATATTACAGGGAAATTTAAGTATAAGATTGAAAATATTTATTTATTTGTACAACTATTCCAGAGATCTTCTAGCATACTCTGGAGGAGACTTTAACCTCAAGGGAATTAACGAAATTAATGAGCATAAACTGGTACGAATTTTTAATATAAATATTGAGAATAATCCAATAACCTATTTTTGTATCCATTATCTAGAGTTTGTTTTATCTTAAAAAGTACCCTAGAACTACCGACCCTCATAAAAACATAATAAAGTTATTATTGAGAAGGTTGACAAGGCTTGCGATGGAAAGATATGGAAAGCTCAGGGAGAAGGAACACCTTTGTAAATACCTTTGACATTCGTTATGCGGGTCCTCAGAAGCCTGAAAGCCAGAGTGGTCTCACGTTGGGATTGCCCAGTAATTGGATTGCATTGCAGAGCTCAGCTAGCAGTGGGTTCGTGCAAAACACTGATATTTAGCCGAATCAGCCACCCGATTGTGGACTTCTAGATCATTTGACTTGGCCAAATTGCATACACGACATTCGTTATGCGGGTCCTCAGAAGCCTGAAAGCCAGAGTGGTCTCACGTTGGGATTGCCCAGTAATTGGATTGCATTGCAGAGCTCAGCTAGCAGTGGGTTCGTGCAAAACACTGATATTTAGCCGAATCAGCCACCCGATTGTGGACTTCTAGATCATTTGACTTGGCCAAATTGCATACACGTTATTGTCATCATAAAATGCTTACGTTTACTTCATCGTTATGGTTACTATTCTACCATAGATGTGCTAGGGAGCTAGGCGGTGCGCGGATGGACAGCGGAACTGAAACATGGTGTAAAGCGGAGTGGTGCTGTCCGTAACGATGTAGTAGGGTGAGCGACGGCAAAAATGAGCGTGGACACATTCTTAATCCTTAACTGGAGTTGGGAGCGAAAAATAACCCCCACGATTTATATTTCGCACCATACCTATTCAGGTCTTCAGGTCTATTCAGGTCACATCTGGCGTTCCTCAAGGTTCCATCCTGGGTCCCTTATTATTTATCTTATTCATTAATGATATAAAAATCTGTTTCCAACATTCTAAATTTCTTTTATATGCGGACGATTTGAAGGTGTATAAAAAAATATTAAATCAACAAGATTGTATTGATTTCCAGCAAGATCTGGACCGTTTTTCTGACTATTGTTCTTCTAATAAGCTATATCTTAGTATTCCAAAGTGTCACGTTATAACATTTACCAAAAAGAAAAATAAAACAGAGTTCAACTACTGCCTTGCTAATACACTTCTAGATAAAGTTACTTCCCTCCGTGATCTTGGGGTTCAGCTTGATTCGAAGCTGCATCTAGATGTTCATATAGACAAAATAGTTAGTAAGGCTTACCAAATGTTTGGTTTCGTAATGAGAGCATCTAGGAAATTTCGTCGCCCTTCCACCTTTTTGCATTTATACAAATCTATAATAAGGCCACAATTAGAGTTTGCGGTACCTATATGGAACCCTCTGTACAAGAAATATAAGGACCAATCAAACCTTACAATAATTTCACACAATTGCAATTCACCATTTAGTAATTCATGTAACTGTACGCGTTTATCAAAATCGAACACTGTCAAATATTTAGGCGTCATAATTGACAATAAACTAAATTTCCAACCACATATCGAGGCCCTAGTTCCTAGAATACGTAAACTTATTTACATATTTAAATCTCTTCGACATATTGCCGACTCTTCAATAATTAAAATGGTTTATCTAGCACTGTGCCAATCCGTACTGACTTATTGCATAACTTCTTGGGGTGGTGCTGCTAAAACGTACCTTCTGAAGTTAGAGAGAGCCCAAAGAGCTATTCTAAAAGTAAGTTCTTCCCTCCCCATACGATACCCAACCTTTGATCTATATCAACGCTGTAAGGTACTGACAGTTCGGCAACTTTTCATCTTAGGAACAGTAACCAGGAAGCACTCGGAACTTTCCTATGACCACAAAAACCTTTCTAATAAAAGAAGATCCGATGCTGTTTGCACGACCACTAGATTTAAGAGCAGTCTAGCACATAAGTTCTACGGTTTTCTGGCCCCATACTTGTATAATAAGATTAATAAACAACTGTTGATATATCCTCTTACTCGGGCAGAGTGCAAGAGGAAAGTTTGTTCTTGGCTTCAAGGTACTGATTACGATACAACAGAATCTTTATTGAAACCCTTACAATAACATAAATTCACTAACAATACCATAAAAATCTATCACATGCACACCAAACACAAACACGCGCTCGCGCGCACTCACACACACACACCCTCACACACTTAGCTTTAGTTATAATAATTGTTTTTCCTATGTATTTTTCTTATTGTTATTACCAATCGTTTTATTAATGTTTTATTTCATATTGTGTTAATGTAATGTTCATTTAATACAGGTCATATGTAAAAATTGTCCAACGGAGGGTAAGTTCTTGAGAAAATAAATAAATAAAACTAAATGATACTTTGGAGTTGGTACAACGTAAATACCTTCGTGCTGTAAACTACAGATGTTTTCGAAAGAGAGTCTCATACAGCCTACTTCTCACAAAATACGATCTCCTTACCTTGCAGTCGAGACGGAAGCTCCTGGATATTATGACTCTGTTTAATGTGTGCCGGAATAAATTTGATTGTCCTGACCTAGTGAAAAATTTAAGTTACCTTGTTCCCCGAACAGTACATGTACTTATTTGCTACTAGCCGTTGTAAATCAAATGCTGGTTCACGCTCACCTCTTCATCGTTTAGTTGAAAATCGTAAAGCGGTTCATAGAATACATCTAGGTACTTACAAAGGGCACGCCGCAATTGCGGGGGTAAGACCCCTCTTTGAGGAGTGGCTAGATCGGCGTCACGGCGTCCTGACCTACCGCATGACGCAGGTCCTCACCGGACACGGAAGTTTCGGGAGGTACCTGTGTCTGATGGGAAAGGAAGAAACGCCTGGGTATCACCACTGCGAGGGTCGCCCTGAGGACACAGTAGAGCATACGGTGCAAGACTGCCCCGCCTGGGCAGAGCACCGACGTGTCGTCACGGCGGCAATAGGCGGAGACCTTTCGCGCCCGGCATTGGTCGAGGCCATGCTGCGGGGCGAGAGGGAGTGGGAAGCGGTCGCCTCCTTCTGCGAAGCAGTCATGCTTCCGAAGGAGGAGGGCCGCGTGAGGGAGAGGATGGCGTCCTCCCTCCAGCCCAGCCGCAGTGGTAGACGCCCACGGCGTCGGACGTCGGCCGACGATCTCCGGCCACCGTAGGCGCGGGCATGCGGACAGCGAGTAAAGGCACAACCTCCCACCCTGCCCGGGGTGGGAGGACCTATTTGATAATTTTAACACGCAAAAAAAAAAACGAAAAAAGAAAAAAAAAAAGAAAGGTCCTTACAAAAAATCAACTATATAGTCCTAATAGTTGCGTGATAAAGTAGCTGTGACATCGGCTAAACTTCGAATAAAATAGTTGAAGACCCTTCGTTAAAAATAAGCTACTATAAAAAAAAAAAAACATCCTCTAAAGGGTTGAAATAAGTGTTGAAAGTTTGTATGAAAAATCTAAATTTTGTTTTTTTCCTCAAATTAACGCGGGTCAAACTGCGGGGTACAGCTAGTGGTTTTAAATTTCTCGAATAGTTTTTAAGCTATGTTTGAATGCCATTTGAATAGATATTTAGTAACATTTACTAACTGGCAACTGACTCGTTTTACTTAAAGTATCAGTTAATCCCTGGAAAAAGCTTTTCCCTGTAGCCTCACTGATGTAGATAAAATTCAACCTGGTGGTTTTAAACTCTTGTGGAAATAACGTTTAAAAACGAGTCTAGGTGAATTTAAACTGATAGTTTTAGACTTTGTATATAAGAACTCCATGAATTCTGATTGTTCATCTATTTCTCAAAATTGATTTCAGTTCATTCTCAAGATTCATTAAAAAGTACATTAGGATCGGTTAAAGTTCTTTCAACCCTCAAAATGAATATTTAAATGATTGTATGATAAGCTGTTGTAAAATAAAACTATTATAGCTTAGCATGTCATTTTTTATTTAAGTGGCTTATAACATGCATTCACGAGTTATGAAACCTTTTAAATCAATATTATGATCCACTAAAGACTACGCTTCTGCTTAATTTTACTATAAATTAAATTATTAAATACTCTTATGGAACCATGGAAGATAACGGATGTTTTTCAGGTCATCTGACCAAAAGTCTAAAACAAAAGAAAAACGTTTTTCACAAATATCAATCTTAAAAAGCTAAAAGCAACCACTTTTCAAGCATTCTGATATGCAGTTGACGTTAGCAAATCTGTGATTAAATCAAAATAGTTACCACCGATTGCAGCAAACTACTTGAATAGTAATTTGTTTAGAACTTTTAAGTGTTTCACTTGATTAAGTTCTTTAAAAAGTAATATTTTGTTTCATTTTTGCTATTGTATTTTATTGTATGTAGTTAAAATTCTCGCATTTTTGAAGCATTCTGTATGTATTAAAAACTAGCGATCACACCAGCTTTGTACGGTCGCAATTAATTTTCCAGTGAATGGATAAAGCAGAAATCTCATACTACTTGCCCTGACAAATAGCAACACTACATAAAATTTAGATTTTAAGCTATTGACATTTTGTAATTTAATTTCTTTGGTTGTAATTTAAATAGAAGACATTTACCAAATTTGTACTTATTTATTTGACATTTATATATTGAAATTTACTAAGATAATTTATATTTAGACTTTTTTACATTGTAATTTTATTGGTTTGTTTAATTATTTTTGCATGCCGAATTTAGTAGGCGAAATATGTAGAACTATTGTGTATCTGTTATAATATCTGTAAAATACCATATTTCTGGCAAATAAATGAATCTAATCTAAAAAAAAAGTCATCTAAAATAGGCGGGTCCATTACCAAGTGATGATCTGCAAACAAGCGACAAAAGCTTTTAATTATTATTTATACAAAGAAGAATTGCTTCCGTTTAGCCTTTTCTCAACTTTGTTGAGGTCGGCTTCCGGTCTAACTGGATGCAGCTGAGTATTTGCATCTGACCTGCACAACCCAGTAGCTGGGTAACACGATACCCCTCGGCTAGACCAGTGTCAGATTTACAGGGTTCTGACTACCCGTAAGGACTGTCAAATATGTCCAAATGATAGACCAACGACCAAAGACCAACGGTTTCATGTGCTTCTGAGGCACGGGGGTATCATACCGCTAATTTATAAAATCAGGTCTTCTACTGTGAATATCCTTACAGAAGAACCCAATACCACTTTTGCTCAACTCGGGAATTGAGCCCGAGATCTCGTGTTCAGCAATTACGCTTGCAACTACTCTAGCAACAAGGCACTTCAATAAAAGTAGAAAAATGTTTAACATCCAGAATAATAACAAGAATTAGATCTCTATCTCTCTCTTTAATTTGGTACTATTTTTTATATAACTCAGCTATGTTCTTTTTTATGTATATATATGTATTGTATGTGTATTGAGTATGTAGGTTATTACTTATTTATTGTATATAAGCGAATAGTACACCGTGGACTAGCCGCGTATTTATTTTCTCCTGCTGTGTCAAATCCATCCAAAGGTTGTCTGTATAAGATCGCTTTTAGCCATAAGACCGCCCATTGTAACACCCTTTGTAGTTTTTTAAGTCCTTATTTAATTCTGTTATGGTGTACAATAAAGAGTATATCTATCTATCTATCTAATATCCAGGTATTTAATATTAGTGTATCTTAGTTCATTTTACAAGCGTATAAATAACACAAACAATCCCGGCACGGCGCCGAGCAATCCTAAATCGTAAATCAGAACTATTGTTTGGCAATAAATGCTAGGAATCGAACACAAGGGATGTTTGATTAAGGTTTATCTTGCTTAATTTACGGTTACACCGGAGCTTGCTTGCGTAAATGTGTATCTATAGGTAAGACATAGACTTGCTACCCGACGTTATCACTCGTTATCCTTCTATTTGTTTCGAGAATTTGTTGCCTTTTACACGAGGCTGTTTACTAAAGCAAGGCCAAAAAGCTCACCTCCTAATATGGCGTATGAGTCTCACTCACTGAGCATTCAATATGCGAATATCGTAGAAAAGTAATTAATCAGTTAAATAAAGAAAAATATCAGAAAAAATATGGGACATTGATGTTATAAAATTACAATTTGTACCCTGAAATTGACCACTGCTGGAATGAAAAACTTAAATATAAACAATTAAGAATATAAGTGTAAGATATCAGAATAAACTAAATTGTTATCTGGGGGCACGGTAGTGCCCCCGCCAAGTCGAGCAAAAAAGCGGCACGGCCGTACCATTCTTTTCTCGAAGCAATTAAGGCCATTTTCGACTCCCTATAACTTCATTGTGGATAAAACTAGAAGCCTGCATTTTCAGTAAGCAAACAGGCATTATATAAACACGGTATATTTCAAATTTCATTCAATTTGAACCAGTACTTTAAGAATTATAACGAGTCAAAGTTCCTTAATTTTGTTAATTTTGTCACTCACTGACTGACCGATCATCAAAAGTCTAAGGCACTTCTAGCAGATAGAGAAGCTTCAAATTTAGAATATAATTAGTGTTTAGTATATGAATCAAGGAAAAACTATAATATTTTTCAATTTCGCTCCAGTTTTCTAGATACATCAACTGCATAAATAACTTTGTAATCCCATATAAATATATAGGATTACAAAGTTACATTTGCAGTTAATTAATCAGTGTACCTGTATAATATAATGAAATAATAGATGTAGATGAGTACTTTTTTTTCTTGGTGAAAAATATCATCGAATGACTTCTTCCGCTCGGGTGTATCAGAATTCTACTGACTAAAAACCCACCCTGTTCCTTCGGAAGCCCTAAAGTTCCGGGGCCGCGGTATCTCGATGGAACTTTCCCGCAAACCCCGACAGGCAATGGCCCTATGAGGCCCCGTCACTGGTATTAACAGCTTTATGAGGCGCGCGTGGCACACAACGCGCCGCCGACCCGGGCCTGGTCTTTACCGGACGGTGAGCGACCCCTGCTCGCCATCCGCAGGCCAGCGCCTACAGTGGCCCGAAATCGACTCGCGATCCACGACGCCCGGGGCGTCTCCCCCGGCGGCTGGGGCGCGAGGAAGAGAGTTGCCTCTCCCTCGCACGTTCGGCCTCCTCCTTGGCTAGCATGACTGCTTCGCAGCAGGAGGTGACTGCATCCCATTCCCTCTCGCTTCGCACCCATGGTCTAAACCAGAGCAGGGCGCGAGAAGTCGCCGCCGCCGATCGCCTCTATGAGCTCTACCCATGCAGGGCACACCTCGACCATATGCTCCACCGTGTCTTCCAGTGTAGATAGGTACCTAGATATAATAATTATGCTCAAAGGTAACTTGTTAAATGGTCAATGGAATAAAAAAGCAAGAAGTATTAAGAGTATTGGGGAGTATTAAGTAGAGTAAATTGCCCGAAATTGCATAATTACTTAATTATGGATTAACTTTAACCGAGACGTTTGACGAGTGCGGCATAAATTTTAAATAATTAGATTGACTTGGCAATCGCAATAAACAATATAATTTATATATGTATTACTTGTGAGATATATTGTGTTTTCATGCGATGGCCGAGTCAATCTATTTATTTAAAACGGTAAAGATTTTTAATATTGATATGGTCACTATAAGATGTCGTTAGGTTAGATAATTACGTAACAACTTAAGACAGAAGGTCCCTTAAGTAGGGACTGAATAAATGGATCTCACAACTTTTTACGGTAGAACAACTAAGTTGCGAGACTTGGTTTTTTGACAAGTGTTGATTTTTATGGGATATAGTTTTAATTAAGAAACTTAATTCAAAAGCAGGCTCATTGCTTTTAATTACATGATTTTTTTTAATTTATTGATATCGTTTAACCTTTAAGTCACGTGATGGTAAGCGATTATGTGATCGAACTTGAAGCACGCTTACCTAGAAGTAACCTTTTCACTCTTGACTTAAAGATACCTAGGTTATAGCTATCAGAAACACAGACTTCGGCAGGGAGCTCCACATCTTAGCTGTACACACAATGAAAGTATTCCCAAAACGTTTTGTGAATGTGTGTGGAATGTCCACCATTGAATGATGGCGCATCGCCGTCAGTCTTGTAGTCTGACGATGGAACGGGCTTGGTGAAATTAAATAGTGCAATTCCAACGCACACTCCCCGAAATATAACCGTTAGAAAGTCGATAGGCTTGCAACACTTTGCCAATGTTCAAGGCTGTACTATGCTGGAGCTTTGTCTGAACCAGATTCTCGTTGCCAATGAGCCCATGGCCCGTTTCTCGATAAATAGAATTCTTATTTATTTCAATAATTAAAATGCTTTATAATAAAAGTGAAGAGGTTTATATGATTGCAAATTCTTGTTTCTGTGAGCATTCTTGTAAAACCTTTTAGTTCCCATCGCATCTCAGCTTCTTATGCCACCTCGCGAGAAGTTTGACATTGGTAGCCGCCGGCATTTTCCGCGAATTTATTCCGTAAATAGAGGCTACATAAAGCTGTAAAAAGGTCCTATCAGATTTTCACCTACTTATTTTAAAGAATAATATCTATATTTTTATAATATTATGTTAGAACTCGTGACTTGAAAGTTGAAAAAATTGTGTCCAATAATTTATTGAATACTCTTTTTTATTTGTGTATCTAAAACTTCTCCACAAGCCGCACTAAGAAAATTGCATTCCCACTCTAATGGCGCAATATTGTACTCAATAATCACCTCCATCAACCGAATTCAGTACAGACGTGCACGGAAATGTTATGCACTCATAACACCACGAACAAATTGAAACACAATTCAGCTAACTACTCTCCCCGGTCCATTCTGAGAACAACGAATGTATGGAATACATATCCTGTATGGAATACTCGGGGCTTGCATAAATAAACCATGAGATACAATACCGCTGACAAGTGTGAGTAAGCAATATGCGTGTTGATACATTGTCGATGAATTCGTCTGTCTCGAGAGCGAGCACTCACATGTCGCAATGAGCGCAGTTATTGCTGCTTTAATGGCGGCGTACGCATATTCCAGTAAATGTCGAAGTGTCATCTGCAACTCAGTGCTTCAAATATCATTCACGGTTATGAAAAAGTTGTTCGTCTGTCAAATACATCGTTGAGTCATTCCTTTGTTTATGTTGTGTACTACTTATCAACTTTGGTATAGTTTAAAATAATTTCTATTTTATTTTACACGAGCTGTTATATTTGAAACCGCGTAAGCACTTGCTAAGGTCGACCCCCGGGATTAATCTGTCATCAAAAATGTGTAAAACAAAACAACTTTCATTTATATTTTCGTGTATAGAGGCGGACTCAAAACGTTTTTAAATAATTTTTTACGCGTTTTTTATTTTATTGAAATGGGACATTTATAGATATATCACTTCACAAGAAAGATCACAAATACTCGTTTTATTACTACACAATATTCGCATAGTATTACCTAAATTAAAACGAATATACATACATAATACTAGCTTTTGCCCGCCGCTTCGCCCGCGTTAATTTAAATTTTGTCAATAATTCTTGTTGCCTAAAAGGTGTACCGCACCTTTTTGGGTGGTAAAAAACGCATAGAATATTTAAAAAACCATCACCAGGGTCCATCCATTCCCAATAAGAGACACAGTTAGTATTTAAAATTTATCTTTTTAACCGACTTCAAAAAAAGTAGGTTCTCAATTCGTCTTGAACTTCTATTTTTTATGTACATATTTTACCTCATAACTTGGAGACAGCTGGACCGATTCGAAAAATTCTTTTTGCATTTGAATTGGTATACTTTCTAGTTGGTTCTATTATTACGAAATCAGGATCTGATGATGGAATTCTGGAGAAATCGAGGGAACTCTTCAAATATTATAGGCACACCTATAGCGTTTTGGGTATTTCTTATAGTACCTTGAGCAGTTGCTTCCGAAAAGTACCATTTGGGGAAGTTGAACTGATAATAAGACCACAGATGGCCACTGAAACTCCTCAATAATAAGTATTTCGTGGATTGCGATTCGATTACTTGAGTACGCATGTTAAACACTTTATGCTCGTCACAATACATAATATGGTGATGTAGAGCTGATGGTCAAGTACCAGGAGAACTCCTCAAAAATTAACGGCCATGCATCGGGAAAAGCAATATTTTGTAAAAGGTGATAAGTTGTTGACATTATGGCTTTTGTAACTAGATGAATTACAAACCGACCCATTAAAAAGCGTGAAATAATTTTTTTTGCAAAAAATAGAACCGACTTCCATATCAAAACACTACAAAGCCAAAAATAACTTTAATTTCGGAAGATAGTGTCAAAAAAAAAGAAAATCCAAAACCAATAACACCGACTTCCGAAATTAAAGTTATTTTTGGCTTTGTAGTGTTTTGATATGGAAGTCGGTTCTATTTTTTGCTAAAAATTTTTTTAAAACCAAAAACGTAGTTTACAATACATTTTTGTAAACTACGTTTCTAGTTTTCCCGTCCTTGGCTAAAATGTGTCGATTTTGTGAGCTTGATACACGTGAGCACGCCACATACAGTTGGCCATGGGAAAAGCAGTATTTTTCTAAATGTACACCTGCGACTTTCAGTGTCTGTCCTTGAGCTTTGTTTATGGTCATTGCGAATGCTGCTTTTAGGGGAAATTTGAGTTTTTTGAACTGGAACGCAAATCGGTCGGGATTATTGGAATGCAAGCAATAAATACGTTTTCAGCGCTTGCTGTTCATATTTGTTTTCAAATCCGAATAAACGTGGTTTATTAAATTATCTGTATCTTGGACTATGTTACAGAATTCAGTGCTCAAATAAATCATCCCATTGATATCTGTTGCCACACGATTTTCTCCTATTTTCAAAAGGGCTGCCGTATATTGTCCCGATTTTAAAATAGAAATGATTCGTATATTAACTTGATTGGTTAATATTTAAACGACACGGTTGGCGTAACGGTTGACTGGTGCATGACGTGGATTCGACCCCAGCCCTAAACAAAGATTTGTATAGCCTACATGTAGTTGTGCAGTTTAAAAAAAATATTTCGAGTGGTTCTTGAATATGCAATTTGAATGAATTGGGAGGGGGGAAACAAAGTTCCAACACCCCTTTTACATCCTTAAGGATGATTTCTTGGATGAAAACCATCCGGGCGGGGACATTATTGATTCCCTATACGAAATTCCAACACCATTTTTTCATCCTTTTGGGACGATTTCCGGGACTATCCTGTCTTCCCCAGGGTCCTATAAAAATCAAATGTAATTAATTTAATTTAGCTTTTGCCAGCGACAGCGTCCGCGTGCAATTCGAAAACTATCCCACCGGAACCTTATATCGGGATAAAAATTATCCGATGTCCATCCCAGGGTACTAAACTATTCCCATACCAAATTCCATCTAAATCGCTTCTGCGGCTTAAGCATGAAAAGGTAACAGACAGATTTACTTTCGCATTTATAATATTAGTATGGATTGTATATACTAGTTATATGGGCACTTGAAATAACTAAGTTATTTTAAGTTTTATTTATATGTATATAGGTATAGATAAAAGACGCGAAAGTCTGTCTGTTAGGCTTTAAATAAGTTAAGCATTTATTATATTACTATGGAAGTATGGATATGGATAGTATGGATACATAGTAGCATAAAAATCGTAAAGCGGTTCACAAAATACTTCTACCCACCAAGTTTCAACACTGTTGTCTTAATTATTTCCGAATAAAGTGGCTGTGACATATGGACGGACAGACAGAGAGATATGACGAATTTATAATGGTTCGGTTGTTTGCCATTCGGCAACGAAACGCTAAACATGATCAAAACAGACATCATTTGCGTATTGCATGTTTATACTCTTGATAACTTCGAAATTAAGTGGCTAAGTCGAATAAATTAAAAAATATTTTGCTGCTACATACGAGTATTTGCTGCCCTTGATGATAAAACTATTTATTTAGATAAGAATTAATATTACGATACGAATGTAATCAACTTTTGTTTCTACCAGTGATCTATTTAAATTTTGCAACAAAAAAGTTGCTATTGTGACTTAACTATGATATTCCCTCGTGAACTTTTTTGTAGGTAATAATGAGTACTTCAATTATATAGCACATCATTTTTGAATAGCATAAATAGTGGCTTTTTCAAAAACGTTGATATATGTTAGTATTAATTACCAACCAAGACTAAATACAGATTTTCATGGTTTGAACTACAAAACTAACGGGTTTCCCATTCATACTTTCTGCCCCTATTTTTCGCCCTCAGGGGCTGATTTTCCAAAAACATTGAAACATGTGATTTTTAATAACCAGACTGATAACCACCAATTTTCATGGTTTAAACTACAAAAACGACAAATTTTCATCCCCTATTTAACTCATGTAAAGGTCATGAATGCAAAGACCTGCTAAATAAAAACAAAAAAAAAAAAATGATTGAGCACTATTTATTTTGTTGAGTTAATCTTCAATGTGTTCTTCCTTTTTGTATACCTAGATATGTAAAACTACTGAAATGTTAGTAAGCTATCAACATTTAAGATTAACTATCCTACATAGAGACTATATCTCAAAACTGCATTTTCTCAGTAAGCCCTCAATATATACATTTACAATGACATGATCATAGCCAAAACACTGTTATACAATAAAATTATGAATTCCAATTTAATTCAAATGAAATAATGTAATTAAATACTGGTAAAGTCCAACGAAAACTTTAATATTTCACACAGTACCAGTTCTTGTTTTGCTTTCATCGCCGCGGGTTACTTGGCACGACTCCGTAAGTCTCCGATTTAAGAATTTAGTACGTGCACACGTAGGATCGGAAGCTGTCGCCTGTCGCTCTGTTGGATGCCCTGCTGACAGGATTCTGGATTGTAGCCACGTTTTGTTCAACTTATTGACTAATTCCTCGTGATATGATTCATTATATTGTTTTAATTATTTTGATGAATGTCTTTTTCCAGCAGATTTTAACAATGTCAAAATTCTTTACATTAGAAACATTTGATTAAGAAATGTTATCGTTAACATAAAACCATGTTGGTTATATAAAAAAACAGATTCTTTATCTCTTGGTAGCTATTAAGTTACGTTACAACCAATCCCTTTTAAATCCATGTCAGAAAAAATTGCTACATTCAATTTTTTTTAGTATTTTTCAACAGCTCAATACACACACATGCTGGATGATCGCAACCAATACAGTGATAGATGTACGATTGACAGTCCATTTCGTTACCTCATACAGTAACTGAATATCGAATAACATACGAAACGAAAGCAGAATTTGTTTGCTTAATAAAGTAAGTCAGCTTTTAGTGAGATCTTGACGAATTAAATAAACACTAAAATATACCCACCGCGGCCAAATTAAACGAGGTGCTGGAAAACTCGCTGCGTTCCCATTAAGTAGAATTGGCAAAAAGCGACAGAACAGGAATGTAAACACTTAAAACTTTGCTCGGCGCGGAGTTCCACCGCTTCGTCGTAATAGAGGGCGCTGCTGGCAAACAAAAGCACGCAGAGTTTTAGTTTGAGCCGCCATTTTGTCTGTTCGGCGTTTTAACCGCTTTCTACGAAATTCGTGGGCAAAATGGAACCGCGCGTATGGAAGATGAATATGCAACGTCAACTGCAAAGCGCATTGAAACGCGTGCTACCGCGACCCATGTGATTTATTACCATCTATTTACTGCGCCTCTCTGTCTACAGTATTCTTGTATACAACTCTGTTTCAGTGAACAAACAAACAATAATTCTGTTCAATTTTCATGTTGGACTGGCAATTTAATTAGTCGGTAGAGTCAGCTGCTACGTAAATCACCCTGTGTAGTCGCAGAGCTCTCGAGATATACTCGTACAGCAACAACCGGTGACGGCAAAATTTGTGTGTGCCATAGTGCCGAGGTGCATAAAGACGGTAACGACATTTATAATGACTTGGTTGAATAGAATTAGCGACTGTACAAAAGCTTACGAAGAACAACATAACTAAATTATCTAATTCTGGTTCTTTTTTGTACTGGAAACTGTAAAATTTATAATTTAAAATTGGGTATAGTTTTAACTAATTGGTACGCCTAATTTCAAATGGAGAATATTTAATATTCTTGTAAAATATATAAACTTTCATCCCGTAGTTTGGCCCATTAGGGTTGTATTTAGAAAAAAGCAGTCTATATTTCAATACCGTGTCTTTTACTATCTCCATGCCTATTTCATCAAAGTTAGTTCAGCGGCTGAACTGTAAAGCCTTAACAAATAGATTTTCGCGTCTTTTATCTATACCTATATACATTTGAATAAACTTTAAGTGTCTTCCTGTGATTTCAAAATAACTTAGTTATTTCAAGTGCCCATATAACTAGTATATACAATCCATACTAATATTAAAAATGCGAAAGTAAATCTGTCTGTCTGTTACCTTTTCACGCCTAAACCACTGAACCAATTTAGATGAAATTTGGCATGGGCATAGTTTAGGACTCTACTTAGGTCTCTAAAACTTTTATCCCGATAGAAGGTTCTCGTGGAATAGTTTACGAATTGCACGCGGACACTGTCGCTGACAAAGGCTAAATTAAATTAATTAAATTTGATTTTTAATAATTGGCATTAGGACCCTGGGGAAGATATAGGATAGTTTTTATCCCGGAAATCATCCCTTAAGGATGTAAAAGCGGTGTTGGAATTTTGTTTCCCCCCCCCCCCCCCCCAATTCATTGAAATAGCGTATTTAAGAACCACTAGAAACAATTTTTTTTAAACTACACAACACTACATGTAGTCTATACAAATCTTTGTTTAGTTAGGGCTGGGGTCAAACCCACGTCATGCACCAGTCAACCGTTACGCCAACCGTTTCGTTTAAATTTTAACCAATCAAGTTAATATACGAATCATTTCTATTTTAAAATCGGGGCAATATGCGGCTACCCTTTTGAAAATAGGAGAAGATCGTTTGGCAACAGATATCAACAGGATGATTTATTTGGGCTCTGAATTCTGTAACATAGTTCAAGATACGGATAACGAAATTGTAGGGCAGATCAACGAAAGATTATGTCTCATGTGGATTGTGATGTTGTCGAGTATCTGTCTGTCGACAATGTCATGGATATTGAGCAAGTGACGTCGTACCCTGTAGAATCTCCTCCTCTGGAATTGCCAGGGTACCCCATTACATTATTTGAGGCTTAAACTTGGTGTCCCAGTCCTGTTGATGCGTAATCTGGACGCACCAAGGCCCCGTAATGGCACGCGACTATAAATTACACACCTTGGACGCAACGTTGTTCAAGCAATAATTAAGACAGGAACAGCAAGCGGAGAAAACGTATTTATTCCTCGCATTCCTATAATCCCGACCAAGTTGCCATTCTAGTTCAATAAAACTCAAATTTCCCCTAAAAGCAGAATTCGCAATTACCATAAACAAAGCTCAAGGACAGACACTGAAAGTCGCAGGTGTACATTTAGAAAAAGACTGCTTTTCCCATGGGCAACTGTATGTGGAGTGCTCACGAGTATCAAGCTCACAAAATCGACACGTTTTAGCCAAAGACGGTAAACCTGGAACTTAGTTTACAAAAATGTATTGTAAACTACGTTTTTGGTTTTAAAAAGATAAATAATAAACACTAAGTGTCTGTCTCTTTTTGGGGATGGAAAGACCCTGGTGATGGTTTTTTAAAACCAACCGGCAACGGCAACAAGAATTATTGACAAAGTATAAATTAACCCGGGCGAAGCCGCGGGCAAAAGCTAGTGTATTATAACAGAAACAAACTTTATTTTATTAACCGACTTCTGAAAAAGGAGGAGGTTCTCAATTCGGATGTTTGTTCATTTTTTTTTTTTTTTTTTATATGTTTGTTCGGGCATAGCTCCGTCGCTCGCCAACCGATTTGAAAAATTATTTTTTTGTTGGAAAGGGTATACTTTCCAAATGGTCCCATGAAAATTTTATCGACATCGAACAAGCCGTTTCTGAAAAATCAACAAAAGTCTACAAAATATTTACATTGATGATCTTTTCGGTTACTCTATATTGTGTTTTTTGTTCGCGCGTTTTTAGTTTTTTGTAGTTGACATTTTGGCTTTTATAACTAGATTAATTACAAATCGACCCACTAAAAAGCGTGAAAATAAAAACTTTTTTGCAAAAAAATAAAACCGACTTCCATATCAAAACACTACAAAGCCAAAAATAATTTTAATTTCGGAAGGCGGTGTGAAAAAAAAGAAAATACAAAACCAATAACACCGACTACCGAAATTAAAATTATTTTTGGCTTTGTAGTGTTTTGATATGGAAGTCGGTTTTATTTTTTTGCAAAAAAGTTTTTTTTGTCTTTCTGCCTTTCTGTTTGTCCGGGGTAATCTCTGAAACAGGTGAACCGATTTTAATGGAACTTTCACTAGAACAAAAAGGAATTTTAGATAGGGCAATTATACCGGATTTACCACGAGATTTTTATCGCAGCCACGAGCACAGATACATAATATACTAGCTTTTGCTCGCGGCTTCGCTCGCGTGTAATTCGAAAAGTATCCCATGGGAACCTTATATCGGGATAAAAACTATTCTTTGTCCTTCCCAGGATCCTAAACTATTCCCATGCCAAATTTCATCTAAATCGGTTCAGCGGTTTAGGCGGGAAAAGGTAACAGACAGACAGACAGACAGACAGAGTTACTTTCACATTTATAATATTAGTATGGATATGGATTATGATATGAATTTCCATATTAGTCCGACAATATATCTTTTCACCCTTTCCAGAGCTGCCGGAAACCGGTCCCAGTGTGCGAGCACAGAAGAGCTGGTACTCCATAGGGGACATGCTCCGAGCCAACTGCACCTCACCGCCGGCTGACCCGCCTGCAAATCTCACATGGCTTCTAAATGGCCAGGAGGTAATGTGTCAAGTACTACTACTTTTTTTTTATCGTGGTAAAATTATCAAATAAGTCCTCCCACCCCGGGCAGGGTGGGAGGAACTGTCAGACTTTTACTGACTAAAATCCACGGTGTTCCTTCAATAACCCTTTACGTACCGGGGTCACGGTAACGGGATGAGTCCCACGACCATTTGTAGTTAACTTAGATAGTCTGCTAGAAATTACAAAATGTAGTAGAAAAATTGTGTGCAACTATAACAACTTTGTTGTCAACCGCTTTTGTTTCAATGCTTGTGAAAGAAAAATCCCGCCTATGAGCCTATACTTTTCAACGTGTTTTGCCAGTAAACTCTTCTAAGTCATTTCCTAGGCTTCCTTCTGCGATGAAGCCCATCATGGCTCTGTTTATTATACAGAGTGTATCACAAAAACACAATTATACTGATGCAGGTTTATTAGACGGAACCAAATCTGTGATTGTACTTAATAATTATGGAACCTTTAAGTCATATCATGTGGTTTAATTTTTGAAATATTACTTTTTTATTTGCTAACGTTTTAATTTACTGTACACAGATACAGAACATCAACGTTAAATAAACTTTGAAACGCCTCGATTATATCAAAATTTAATCTGTCTTATAAAACAAACCCTTGCTGCTATAAAAAACATCCGATTTTTTTTTTATTTGTACGTTGGTTCCAAATAGATTCAATTTGTATTCCATTTTTTAATTCATCTGATATATAATTCCGTTCCGGCTATGAATTATAAGACGAATATTTCATTCGGCATTTATTGGACACCATTAAAATTTCGAGTTTCGCTTCGTTTTTCTTGACCCCTCTCGTTTGTGAACAGAGACATGTTCTACCAACGAAAGGCATTCTTACTCCAACAACCTTTGATTAAAGACTAATATAATTATTATTTGAAATGAATCAAAATCTTATTCCAAAATGACAATATAATAAAACACGATGAACATAATATCGCAACCCATCGTACGTGCATTATGAGCTTTATTTTCCATGACTTGACCCGGACATATAAAAATCTAATATAATATTTCACCGCAGGTGAAAGGGTTGGATATTCCGCTGCACGACACATCATACGCGCGAAGAAAACCTGTGATAACCGACACGTCGCTCGAAGATGCAAATAGAATTATATTCAGTCCGTGGGACGCAATCTCGGGTTACGAGGAACCGGTGACCGACAATGTAATAGACATTCCCGGCAATATCGACGGCGCAGTGGGCATGACCCACGCAGATAGCAATCGGAAAAACAAGGAGGAAAGCACCACCCGCCTTGCACCCAGAATAGAGCAAATAGCAAATAAATTGAACATTAGTATTGAGGAAGAGAAATCCAATAAATCATCGTCGTTCAGCCAGCTTGTTATAAGAGTACAGTCGGTACACTTTCGCAAAGTAAGTTACGCTCTTTAGCGATACTAGTGTTTACTTTGTCGCTTCCTTAAATACCTTTAGAATTAAATAGGTTTTTGCTTCTTACTGTGAAGTACATACGATGTGTTACAGAATAGTTGAAAAAATTAAGTGTTGATAGAAATAGTAAACCACTGGTTTTAGGCTACGTACTAAAAATGTCTTTACAGGGTAATTTTCTATTTGACAAGAATTAAAAGAGGACTTTAAAAGCACCACTTGTTATTAAATGAAAGAGAAGAAAGATATAACTTCTTCCTGCTCACTAGGTTAATTCTTCTTACTTTATAATAACCTATATATGGCGGTGCACGCGCAAACTCGTTTTTACCATTCCGTATTCCTATTGTAGTCATATTTCACAATGTTGTATAGTATTACTTGACAGACAAAGCCTTTGTTCTAGGTATAACTAACAACATTAGGTTATGATATATACCTACGTGTAACGAACGTTACGTAAGTATGTAGTTGTGGGACGGATCCTATACGACTATTGTGAACCAGATTGTCGTTCGCAACTACTCTACGAAATTTCAAACTTGTTTCGAATTTGTTATGAAATGAAATCTGTTTCGTGAAAGTTAATGCAGTAATTGAATAGATATTGTGAGAAACTTTTCTAAATAACAAATTAATTAAAATTATAAAACTACACAGTGATCAAAGCATCTTGTTTTTTTTTCAGTTTAAGATAATAATTTAAAGTTTTATAAAAATCCTTTGAAGATGAGACATAGGTGCTAACCAGTTTCTGTTTGTAAACATTAGGTTAGGTACTCGTTAGTCATATACAAATTAGATCGACTACTAATTACTACGCGATTGTATGTGAATGATTGTAACGCGCCATGATCGAAATGTAGAGCCGACAATTTACTTGAAAGGAGAAAAAGGTGTTCATAATTCACTATAAACTGTTGCATTAATTTGTTTGTAAATAATAATATAACGGACAGTATATGGCTTGATCCTGTGCTGCCTGGTAATTAGCCTCATTTTCTACGTGCACACATCATGTGACTTCTATATCTATTAACATAAGGTTTAAATTTCAACAACGGGGCTATATTAAGGATTTTGTGTGACAGGGGCGGGTAAATGTGACGTGCGTTGCGCACGTGCTATCGGTGTGGTCGAACAGCGGCGTGCTCATCCTGGACGAGGAGCGGCCGCAGATTGCACCTGTTATGGGCAGCCGGGATTCCAACTCAGGTACGAGATGAGATGATGATTATTATGATTCTTAATCGACGTGTTGCGTCTATCGGTTTTTTTGTAGCATCATAATGGCGGGCAGGCGGCAATTGCGGCGGTAAGATCCCTCTTTGAGGAGTGGCTAGATCGGCGTCACGGCGTCCTGACCTACCGCATGACACAGGTCCTCACCGGACACGGAAGTTTCGGGAGGTACCTGTGTCTGATGGGGAAGGAAGAAACGCCTGGGTGTCACCACTGCGAGGGCTGTCCTGAGGACACAGTAGAGCATACGGTGCAAGACTGCCCGCTTGGGCAGAGCACCGACGTGTCCTCACGGCGGCGATAGGCGGAGACCTCTCGCGCCCGGCATTGGTCAAGGCCATGCTGCGGGGCGAGAGGGAGTGGGAAGCGGTCGCCTCCTTCTGCGAAGCAGTCATGCTGCCGAAGGAGGAGGTGGGCCGTGTAAGGGAGAGGATGGCGTCCTCCCTCCAGCCCAGCCGCAGTGGTAGACGCCCACGGCGTCGGACGTCGGCCGATGATCTCCGGCCACCGTGGGCGCGGGCATGCGGACAGCGAGTTAAGGGCAACTCGCTGTCCGCATGCCCGCGCCTCTCGCGCCTAGCCCCTCTTGATCTCAATCAAGACTGATGGTAAACGATTGATAAGGTGACAACACGCGAGCCCAGAAGATGCCTGTTCGCACTTCCTTTAAGAATGACGGGTCATATGAAATAGATTCTATCAAAATATTGAAACCTTTACTTTGCTAACAGCATAATTATGCATAAGCGGGCTTTGTTCCACACCTCAATGCATTCTGTACCAGTCAACCTGTCTGTTTGTATAAGTAGGAGAGACATTGTGATACGTGGAGAAAGTATTCAAATAGCGTAATACATCGCTGTTTTAGAGTTTAGAACTTTGTTAAATTCTACATGGTTTCCAAATTAATACATACTAGTATTCTCGGCTAGAAGTCGGACAAACACTCAATTATATTCTTAATCCGAATATCAGGGTGAATTCCTTTTAGTTTGCTGATTCACATTTTGATATTCATCACATTTACATGCATAGTATAAATTACTTTGAATGTAAATGTCACCATCCATCATATACTTGATATCTATAACTCATTGCGCTCATATAATTAAACATAGCATTACATATTTAAGCACAAAAAAAGCATCATTCGTAAATCCTTGTTTCATGTGACTATTGGAAATCTATATTAACCAAATTATGCTTTCGTTATAAAATTTATTACAATGTGGATTACCGTTTCAGTTTAATGAAAAGTTGAATGCTTGTCCCGACAATATTGGCTGATTATGCTACTATAATAAATACAATATATTAATCAGTTTATACCAATGTATTAAAGTTCTTTTAACTCTGCTGAATGCTGAATTACTTTGATTTGTCATGTTTATAAAAATCGGATATATAATAATGAACTGGCTGTATCTGTGACTATGATCGCGTGGTTGTAGATAAAACTTACGCGCTTTTTTCCGCGTAAATTCCCTATCCAGTATACCTCATCTCTCCGTCAGATTAGCCGTTTCAGAGATTGGTCTGGACATATGGAAAGACAGACAATTTTTATTGCTTGATTACGACACGATACTTGCAAAATACAATTTTGAAGTCATAGACACTTCATTTTTATTTATATCTAAGTATGCACCTATGTACGTATGCATGTTTAGATTTGATCATATTGTAATAATAATTTTGATCTGATCTTACTAAATTGCCCCGTAAGGCTAGCTTGGCCAATGGATAAGGGATTAACTTCTGCCCGAGTAACAACAACAGCATAACTCACACTTGTATGAAATTCGGAAATAACCCCAATACAACATACTCTCGTGGCAAAAGTAGATTCTATTTGCAAATCCAGTTTATAAAAAATATTCCGTTTAGTAATAGTCATCCACATAAACTTTGAATTTATAGTATTACGTAGGATCTACATATAATATATATAAGTTACTTGATGTAAGTGTTCAGAGTGTAAAGTAAAAATAGTGATAAGGACGTCAGACACGATTGTTAGAGCTATATGACTCCGTGGCCATGATTAGAAACATTCGAGACTTTTGAGTACCTAAGATGTTCCCGAGGGAAGCTTTACTATTGTTTCAAGGCACTTTGAAACAATTAATATTAACCGGTAACAGGTTAAAAAAAATCCTATAAAAAATCAACTGCTTTGTTTGGGTAATATTTGAAGGTTTTTCGTATGAGACTCCACAGTAACAATTGGATTATTTCAACTATAGGATATAAACAAAATGTAAAATCCTGCACGGATTACAAAAATATAAAAGAGTGCCAGTCTTTTATAGTTATTTAATATGCGACTAGGTAATTTCCGTTCGTTATTGGGATTCGATTTAACTATGCATGGGTATCGCAAACGCAGTTTTTTCAAAGTCACAATAAAGTGTGAGCGCTATATCGCGCTGTCGCTCAGGCATCCATAGTCACACTAATTAAATTGATTAAAAACAAACGTGTGACGATATTGCAATTCCATTGTGACGTTAACGTTGATACAACTTGCGAAACATTTAATCAATTGGCTGGAGGCAATGCAGTTGCATGTTTCTGAACTACGTAAATTTCAGGCAAGCGAGAAGCTCTTAGGGAAAACAGATTATTTTGGAACTTGTTTACCTATAGTGCGGTATAGAAGTTTTAGCGACAGAATTAGTTAAACGCAACTTTTCAACTTGGGATGGTTTAAACTTAGACATGACTTGATAGAACTAAAGCTTAATAACTGAAGGGGACATAAGCGATTGCTATTTGTTGTTTGGTTGTTCAATAATGTAGAAAGTGCAACGTTTAAGTTCTGTAGCACTCTGACCACACGGTCATTTTGTTATGCAGTTTCACATTAATTCCCCTAAAATACATTAAACGCACGCTGTGTTACACTGTTAGATTTAATTGTTTCGCGTGTGGTCTGCATGCAGGGAGATGAAACTCTGATTCATTTAACTGCACATACGATCGTATTCATGCTTCCCCACTGTTTCTACAACGTACGGACCGGTTTGCAGACGCATCACGGTCACTAAGCAAAGTGTCGCATTGACTTGTCATACTTTCAGACAACAGAGCATTATCTGCAATATAATATACATATCATTAGAACTTATAACGTAATATTTATCATGTTAAGTTCTAATGATACTGTTACTGACCATGTTAAGCTTAAAAACTTTTATTATTTAAAATCTAGGTGGGTTACGATGAGCCTAGTATAATAGTGTGATTTAAAGGGTTAAAAATAAATAAGAGATAAAGAACCTAGGTGTGTAAAAAATATTTATAATTATGAAATAATTTATCCTGAGTACCGATCACGTGACATTGCTTAGTGCAGAAAGCTGAAAGCAATATAGGCTTCTTTTTCATATATAAAGGAGTATTGGAAATTTCAACTTTGCAGAGCGAACTAACAAGATGATGGTCTTGATTCATGAACATTTTAACTAGTGGATGGGCGGTAATGCAACGTATGCGACTTAGAAGTTTTCGGTTACACAATTGACGGGAACCGGCGCTGGTTGGAACAAAAGATAAGAGTCCAGCGTCGTATAGGAAAGGCAGCACTAACCTTGATAATCCAGGATATTCAGGACTGCCAGCACTCTGATCACAGTTCACCACCACAGTATAACCGTTCTTCTGCTACGAATTGGTCGCACAAACGACGCGACCGTTCGAATGCGATTCGATGCGTTTGTGCTCTAACGCGACTCGACAGCCATTGAAGGTCCGATCGTCCATCGGAAGATCCAGACGCGATCGATTTTTCTAGAGCGGTATAGTCTCTCTCCCTCACTCTCGAATAGACGAAGGTCTAGTGCAAGGGAGAAAGGATAATATGCGGAAGGGGAATGTCTAACCAATTAGCGATTATGCGTGTTGCCAATAATTAAAAATATAAACGAAAAGAATCGTATATCAGCGCAACCATTCCCCCGGGCTTGAAGGGATGCCTTCAAGAGTGAGGCAAACCACAAGAAAACGAATCTATTCGATAATTACTATCCTATAACTACGAAACTAAATACCTAATAACTAATATTAACCTAACCTTAAAGACGAATTAAATAAACTACTGGTTAGGCAATGGGCAAAGACGCACCACGGGACGCAAGTAGGATCCGGTGGTTGTCTTAACCCGAACGATACGAGTGACTCCGGTTGAGTCAGGGAAAATTTCCTCCACGACACCCAAAGGCCAGTGTAGTGGGGGCGAGTTGTCGGATATAAGAATCACGACCGTGCCGACAGAGACCGGATCGACCGGCGTGTTCCATTTGCGGCGAGATTGCAAAGTATGGAGATATCCAGTTCTCCAGCGCTTCCAAAACGACTGTACTAACTTATCTAGTAGCTCGTGTCTAGCAGTAAGAGTTCTCTCGTCTATTTCCTCGGCAGGCAAGTATTTCAGAGGCGTGAGATTCAAAAAGTGCGCTGGAGTCAATGCGAGCGGCTCTGAAGGATCACTAGAGAGTGTCCTACAAAGAGGTCTAGTGTTCATTACCGATTCTATTTGAATAAGAACGGTACTTAATTCTTCAAACGACAGAATAGTATCGCCTATGACCCGATATAGGTGTGACTTTAAACTTTTAATATTAGCTTCCCAATTGCCGCCAAAGTGACTAGCCGTCGGGACATTGAGTGACCAATCTATTCGATTTATAGCTAATGTATGACCATATTCCGAATTATGGTACTTCGAACAAAGAAATGCGTGAAGTTCCGAGAGTTTCCGTTTAGCGCCTATGTAATTAGTCCCGTTATCGGAATAAATTCTACTAACCGGGCCACGCCTTGACAGGAACCGTTTAAAGGCGCCCATAAAACTAGCTGTGCTAAGATCCCCAGCGAGCTCTATGTGCACCGCGCGTGTAGTCATGCAGACGAACAGACACACGTAGGCCTTGGTGGAGCGAACACCTCGACCGCGAGACATCGTAACCTTAAACGGACCGGCGTAGTCCGTGCCCGTGTGGACGAATGGCTTAGCGGTTTGAACGATACGACAAGAGCGATGATCGGCCATCTCAGGAAAGCTCTGCTTAGGGCGCAGCCGAAAGCAGGGAAGGCACTTATGGATCCTATTCCTAATTAAATTGCGTGCAGAAAGGATCCAATACTTCTGACGCAAGAGCGACATTAGCAGGTCGGGACCTGCGTGACAGTTCAATTTATGATGATAATCGACTAACAAATTCAAAACGAGGTCCTTGCTTGGAAGCAGAATGGGATGTTTCCCATCATAACTTAAATCCGAGTTTCTTAAACGGCCTCCGACTCTAATGAGTCCGTCTTCGAGAAACGGTTTTAAGTGTCGAAAAGCAGGACTACAATGTTTGCCTTTCCTGAGTTTAACCAACTCAGTGGAGAAATAAAAGCGTTGAAGCTCGCGAAGTATGAGCAATTCAGCGAAGTTGTAATCCGCTGCCGCCATGCGGTAACCAATAGGCAATAGTTTAGCGAAACGACAAATGTAAATTACTACTCGAAGTAATTTACTCCAAGACGAGATACGATCGACCAAAGAAAGAATAGTAGATCTTTCGGTTGGTGCAGCGGAGAGCAACGAATGTTTCTTCTCTTCAGGCACTTCGCATACCGAAGAGGGATTGAAGGGGACGACAGGCCACTTTGAAACGTCTAAGCTGGCCCACGGAGGACCACTGAACCAAAGCGGATGATCAATGATTTGGGAAGGTGTGAGCCCACGTGACAGACAATCTGCGGGATTGTCCGTACCGGACACGTGATACAGGTTTTGTGGCGATAAGTCGTCCTGTATTTTCGAGACTCTGTTGGCCACGAAGGTGTTCCACCGATGGGGCGACGAATGTACCCAACAGAGAGCGACTGTTGAATCCGAAAATGCGAATATGTTGCGAAATATAATGCGGTTTTGACAAGCGACTACGACATTTTTTATGAGTTGAGCTAGCACAAGAATAGCGCACAGCTCCAGACGAGCAAGAGAAACGACCTTTTTAGGGGAGACCTTCGACTTAGCGGTCAACAACCTAACGATATTGCCATCACTATTTTGAACGTGGAAGTAAATAACCCCCCCGTATGCTTTCTCACTGGCGTCCGCGAAAGCCAATATAGTAACCACACTATCGCCGACGATACCAACGTGACGTGGGATCCTTATATTACAGAGCAAGGGAAGCTCTTCTTTGAAGCGAATCCACAGCCTGACTATATCTTCAGGTGGAGTATCATCCCAGTCACAATCAGACAGCCAAAGCTGCTTGATTAGAAGTTTAGCGTACAGGACAACAGGTGCGACAAATCCCATGACGTCCCATATTTTAGCGACACACGACAATATTGTACGCTTAGTACAAATCTGAGCGGGAGTATTAATTTTCATGCCGAAGTTGTCCGACGTAGGTGACCAACACAAGCCCAGTACTTTATGTTGGTCGGACTCATCGAATTCCTTGACAACTGGCAGGCGGTGCGAGGGTGGGATCGAATCTAATACGACTTGGGAATTACTGGTCCACTTAACTAGCTCAAATTGACCAGCCTTCATGAGACCTATCATTTCCGAAGCGGTGGAAATGCCCTCGTCTTCCGTGCGAACGGAATGGACGTAGTCGTCCATATACAACCCCGCAGCGACAATATCTTTGGCCTGAGGGTAGGAGTCACCCTCATCCTCAGCCAACTGCTTAATAGTTCGAAGTGCATGAAAGGGGCTAGACTTAAGCCCAAAAACGACACGATTAAATTCATAAACCTGTAAAGGTTCTTGCGGGGAAAAGCGATACAAAATGCGTTGGAAACGCCGATCAGATTCTCGGACTCCAATGCTGAGAAACATCTGACGAATGTCTGCGGAAAGCGCTATCGAAAACAAACGAAAACCAATAATAATATTGAACAAGTTCCCTTGTAGGTTCTGTCCACCATACAAGAGATCATTAAGCGAGATGCGGGTAGTAGTTTTACAACTACCATCGAGAACGACACGAAGTTTGGTTGTGACCTTATCATCTCGGATCACACCATGATGCGGAATAAAATACGAACTTCCCGCCGAATCAGGATTCGTAGATGAAATGTAGCCCTTTTCTAAATATTCCCGGATGACACTGTCATACGCGACCCTTAATTGTGGAGAAGCTTGCATCTTCCTTTCCAAGCAGTAAAACCGCCGTTCACTTGTGTTCGAAATGAAATGCGTGTATTTTGAAGTTAATTAACTTTTATTATATTAAATAAAAGAGCACAACGTGCGCCATGACCCAGACAAATTTTCTCAGTCCAAAAACAATGTTGCCAACTTAATAACTAGAGATTTACCAAAGATAATAAAAGGACGAATAATCAACTAAAATTACTAAATTAAACTATATAAACAAAAATGATTAGCTAAATAAGTATTCTATATGTTCATGTGGACTTGAACATAGTTGGGCCAGGCCAAGAATCATAACTGCAATGAACACAATAGTTAAGATTAATTTGAATTTAACAATGATAGAAAATAACATTGTTAATTAATAGGTAGCGGACATAACTTTGAGACACTCCTTCTATAAATCTTATCATTAAACTTTACATCAGCCACTCTAACACATTTATCATTTCCTGGATATACTTTTATTATCCTAGCAATAGGCCACACTAATGGTGACGTATTCAAATGCTTTACCAAAACAATATCACCTTCCTTCATATTTGGTGATTCATGTTTCCACTTGGGACGACTTTGCAGCTGAGTCAAGTAATCATTTGACCAGGTTTTCCAGAAGTCTTGCTTAAGCTTGGTTACCACCTTCCAAAATCGTAGACGATTTATAGGGACTTCTGTCAAATCAACCTCAGGATAGCTGCACAAAGCCGTGCCAATCACAAAATGACCAGGAGATAAATACTTGCCTTCATTTGGGTTTAGTGAGAGCAGAGGTCGAGAATTCAAAACACCTTCTATTTGCACCACAACTGTGTTAAATTCCTCATAGGTCAAACTTAAGGTGCCTACTACTCTTTTAAGGTGGTGTTTTACACTCTTTACTCCCGCTTCCCACAATCCACCAAACTCCGGTGAGTAACTAGGAATAAATACAAAGGTAATATAACTATTTTTACAAAAATTATGCACTGAGTCTCTATGAGACTTTGAGTTTTGTAACTCATATAAATCTTTAAGTTGATTTTGTGCACCCTTAAATGTCTTTGCGTTATCGCAAAAAACTTTTGTAGGCATGCCTCTTCTGGAGATAAAACGGTTGAAACATGCCAAAAAATTCTCAGTAGTGAGATCTGATACCACTTCCACATGGATGGCCTTAGTAGCAAAGCAGACAAAGAGGGCAATATACCCCTTCGTTACGAGTGGTTTACGGATTCTACCAACCTTGATATTAAAAGGGCCACAAAAGTCAATACCCACATGCTGAAAGGGTCTAGTAGCAGTAATTCTTTCAGCTGATAGTGAACCCATAAGCTGCCTTGCAGTCTCAGCCTTCAAACGCGCACATATTAAACATTTATGCAATACCTTTTTGACCTCTCTAATGCCACTAATGATCCAATACTTCTGCGAGAGGGAACTAAGGACAAGTCTGGGACCAGCATGCAATAATCTGAGATGTTCTCTCTTAATTAATAAAGAAGTTATATGGCAATTTTTTGGAAGAATTAAGGGGTGCATTTTATCATGTGGTATATCTGCATTAAGCAACCTGCCACCCACGCGAAGTAATCCATGTGCGTCTATGAAAGGGTGTAAACTTGCAAGAGTAGTTTTCTTTTCCAGTTTAAAATCTTCAGCAAAGTGCTGTTTCTGTACACAACGAATTATAATTAAAAGAGCATCTTGCAATTCTTTAGGTGACAGATTTGAGTCAATAGCCTCTTTTTTATTTTTTAAAGTATTATTATAAAATCTATATATGTATGACACAATATCTACAATTTTATTTAAATCAGAGAATTTTTCAAAAATCTCCAATATGTAGGACTGCTCTACTTTTTGCAAGAAGCAAGAAATTTCCTCTTCATCAATTTCTGTACTACTTATATTATTTAATATTTGTTCTTCGTGACAGAAATCGGCCTTAGACAAATATTGTGGACCATGCCACCATAGAGCGTGATTTTGCAATTTTTGCGGATCTATTCCCCTTGAGAGTATGTCAGCTGGATTATCAGAAGACCTAACATGGAACCAAGAAGATTTTTGTGTAAGTTCAGCAATTTGTCGTACTCTGTTTTGAACTTAAACATTATATTTTAATTTTTCGGCCTGTATCCAAGCTAGTACAATTTGGGAATCACTATAGAGATAAACTGAGAGATTAAATCTAGATGCAAGTACTCTACCGACTCTACTTGCCAACTGTGCTAGCAATAATGCACTATTTAGTTCCAACTGAGGTATTGTTAATTTTTTAGCTACAGGAGCAACGCGCGATTTTGAGCACAGTAAATTAGTCTCTACTTTTCCATTTTCATATAAAACTCTTAAATAAATACAGCAGCCAAAGGCTTTCTGTGAAGCATCAGCATAACCAACTAACTGAACCAATACTAAATTATGACTTTTTATAGATCTGAGGACTGTAATTTTGCCCATAAGTTTTAAATTTGCAAGAAAATTTCTCCATGGTAATAATTGTTTAGTAGGTAAAGTAGAGTCCCACTCTATTTTTAAAAGCCATAACTCCTGCATTATTAACTTGGCCACTACTATAATAGGCCCAATAAGACCCAAAGGGTCAAAAATTTTACCAATATAACTAAGTACCTTTCTCTTAGTATTTAAAGTTTCTTCCTCACACTGTGGGGATTGAAAAGTAAAATTATCTAAAACGACATCATATTTTAGACCAAGTGTTTTAACAACCTTATCTGTATTAAGATTAACTTCATCAAAGTATTGACGTTGAACTGGAATGTCTTTGAGAACAGAAGAATGGTTTGAACACCATTTATGCAAATTGAAATTGCCTAATCTAAGCAACTCTATCAACTGAGTTTTTAGCAGGTGTAGCTCTTCTACATTATCACAACCAGAAATGACATCGTCCACATAAGTGCTAGAAATGATAACATTAGCCGCTAGAGGGTATTGCTCCTTATATCTATTGGCAAGCTCTAATAAGCACCGAGTGGCCAAAAAGGTAGACGACTTTAGCCCATATGTGATGGTCTGCAATTGCAAGCACCTGATTGGTTTGCTGGGGTGATCTCTCCAGAGAATGTTCTGCAGGGTGGTATAGTTTTTATTAATAAAAACACACCTGAACATCTTCTCTATGTCACAAATTAAGGTGAACAAATATGTTCGGAATAGAAGTAGTATATCGAAAAGCTCACCCTGTACCACAGGCCCATTCAGCATTACATCATTTAATGAAGTATTGTTCTTACTCTTCATACTTCCGTCAAAAACCACTCGCAACTTAGTGGTCTTGCTCTCCTCATTAAAGACAGCATGGTGAGCTAAAAAATAAACAGAGCCACAGTCAATATCATATAAACTTATATCAATTTCAATTGCATGTCCCATCGCAACATACTGATCTATAAATTCTTTGTATTTCTCCAATAACATAGGATGTTGTTTAAATTTGCGTTCTAGATACCAAAATCTTTGAAGGGCAATAGAAAAAGAATTTCCAAGCTCTAATTGTTCCTTGGAACAGATAAGTGGCATATCAACATGAAATGTATTATTTTCAAGGCATACAGACTGTTGAAAGATAGTTTCTGATCTTTGACACTCATCTGCACACTTATCGACAGGTTCAGGTAACTTCTCAGTAAGCCAAAATTTTTCCATCACCTGTTCTAATTTTAAATTATCACTTATAACAAAATTTGATACCAGGTTATTACATACCATTTGTTTGTTGCATTCTCCTATTGTGCCAGCAATAACATATCCAAATACAGTGTTTTGGAGTACAGGACCATTTGGAATCTTCATACAACCATTTAACAAGGAGTTAAAATATATTTCAGCACCCAATAAGATTGAGATTTCTGAAGGGATATTGAAGTCACTGTCTGATAATTGAATATTTTTAGGAATCTTTAATTTAGAAATATCAACAAATTGTTGAGGCAAAGGTGTAGTAATAGAATCAACAACATAACAAGTTACATTGAATTTAACATCGTCAAATTGACATGAATTTATGTTAAAATTAACAGTTTGATTAATTTTTGAAGAATTATTGCCGATCCCAATAATATTGGTAACCTGCTGAGTTGGAATCATATTTAACTTTTCAACAACTGATTTAGTTACAAAGGAACCTTGACTGCCACTGTCAAGCAATGCTCTAACTTTAAAATCATGACCATATCTGTCAATAATTTTTACCATTACAGTAGGCAGCATAACATTACAGGTTGTAACTTGAGAATTTGAACAAAGTGAGACTGGAGTCTCTGGCTGGTCATCACAATGTAAAAGTGTATTGTGTGATTTTTTACAAATTCTACATTTAAATTTATACTTACAAACATTGTCAGCATGACTTTTCAAACAGAGGGAACATAGTTTTTTATCTTTAACAAAAGTCAGTCGAGCATCTATAGGGATCATTTTAAATTGTGGGCAATTAAAAATTGCATGTTCTTTTTTACTGCAAAAGGAACACACTAAACCAGTGGGGACAGCTAAATTAGATACACGTGTCACAGACTTACCTTTATTTTCATTATTAACTTTATGAGGGTTACTTTCCTCCAATGCTGTTGCACGTTTTTCAAGAAAAGATAAAAAGTCTGTCATTGTTGGTAATGTTTCTGGATTGCGGTCAAGTTGAAAAGCGCGATATGTGTATGGATCAATCTTTCTACAAAGCACACAAATCAAAAGTCGATCCCACTCATTGACTGGTTCGTTTAAATTTTTCAATGCATGCAACTGTTGCTGAATATTGGAAACAAATGTCCTTATAGATGCAGCTGTGCCCTTAGGCATTGATGGGATATCCAGAAGTAGGTAGATATGATTACAAATTAATCTTGACTTATTGTCATATCGTTTATTTAATAATTCTAAAGCCTCTGTGTAGGACTTATTTGTGAGAGGCAGGTTCACAATTACAGATAAGGCCTCATCTAATAAATATTTTCTTAAATAAAATAACTTCTGAACATCCGACAATGTTGTGTTGTTATCAATGACAGCAATAAACAACTCATAGAATGGTTTAAATTTAGTGTAGTCTTTCCCATCAAAAGTAGGAATGTCAATGTTAGGTAATTTTGAAGAACTGACATATCCAGTCTGGGAGGGCTCTGAATCTGACTTGTTACGTGATTTTATATTTTCATTTAGAATGGCAAGAGTTGCATAAAACTTTTCTTCAAATGCACCAACATCTTCAGAGTCCTCAGGATCTAAGCTCAAAATATCTAATTGTACACTTTCGTATTGATTAAAAACAGAATTTAATTTATCCTTGCGGGCTTCTAACATATCAATTGTTGCTGAACTTATAATAGTTGGATCACTGGCAAAGTTTTCCATTCGTGTTAATGTTCCTTTGTACTGCGAACGCGTAATTTTTAGTTTCTTTAGCTCGGCCATTGCAACGCAACACAAATTCACTGTATGCTTTAACACTAGGTCACTATCACCTTTAATTAATGCACTTTTGAAGTGCTTTATGCAACTTTTCGTTGTTGTTTGTGAACTTTGTTTACTTCGTAAACTTGAAAAATTGACAATGTCAATCTGACAGTTCGTTGGCGGGATGTCAAACTTTTTCTTTGAGTAGGTATTACTTATTCAATGGAAGTACCTACCTCCGAACGGTAAAAAATTTAGGTTTTCTTGAATTTTACCACCTTGATGATGAAAATCGCTCACAATTGGCGATTTTAGGTTGATGGAGGCTGGAATTGATGCAAAGTCGGGATTTTTACCCAAACTATGAGCAGGGTGAGGCTCCGCGGGGGCAACGCGGCCCGAACAAAACCACCACGCACACGGTGCAAGACGAAAAAACTTCACCAAAGGCACTGAAGTTACTTCACCACTAATTCGAAGGACCACTACGCATGTTCGAAATGAAATGCGTGTATTTTGAAGTTAATTAACTTTTATTATATTAAATAAAAGAGCACAACGTGCGCCATGACCCAGACAAATTTTCTCAGTCCAAAAACAATGTTGCCAACTTAATAACTAGAGATTTACCAAAGATAATAAAAGGACGAATAATCAACTAAAATTACTAAATTAAACTATATAAACAAAAATGATTAGCTAAATAAGTATTCTATATGTTCATGTGGACTTGAACAACTTGCTTGGCGCGAATTGCCAAGGGATTCGACATCAGCCTTGAAAGGCAAAGCTACTACGTAACGTCCCTCACTATCCCGAGTGGTAGTGCGGGTATAAAATTCCTCACACAATTGGTCGTCCGGGCTGAATACCGGGGGAACACTCACTTCCTCTAATTCCCAGAATTTCCGGACAGCAGAGTCTAATGTGTCCGCGATACAGCAATGCGATACGGTCGAATTACCGTCAGTACATGCTGGTGCGTCACCTACGATCACATAGCCAAGGACCGTTTCTAAGGCGAGCGGCGATAAATTCGAAGTCGATCCTTGAACTCTGTTCGACAAAAGCAGGTGCGGAAAAATCGAAGCGCCGATCAATACGTGAATCGGGCCTGATGAATAATATGTATCGTCTGCCAACGGTAAGTCTTCGAAGTTAGACAGTCGCGAAGTGTCGACTGTCGCGGTTGGCAGACGTTCGGTAATCCTATCTATTACCAACGACTCAATATCATAAGTTATATTATGATCGAAACGAGAATGAATTTTAAATTGTACGGAACCTTGAATGGGTTTACTCGAACCTCCTATACCCCTAACAGTGGAACAAGTAGGTCTATTATTTATGTTTAATCCTAAACGTTGACAGCAATCGCGAGTAATAAAGCTACTCTGAGACGCGCTGTCCAACAATGCACGAACGCAATGTTCGTGACCACGAGAATCTAGAATAACGATACGTGCGGTACCCAACAATACAGTTCTAGAGCCTTTATAAGGGCCGACTGCACTTGAGCATAATGCTACATCCGAGTTCGCGGGAATCGAACCCGCGCTCGGCTCTTCGACTGAGCGTGACGGCGACATATTTGACGCAGGCCTATTTCCAAAACATAGCAATGTATGATGTTTGTACCTACATTTTTTACATGTAGACGTCGACTCACACGCAGACACGCGATGACCACTACTTAAGCAATTTATACACAAGTTGTTTGACTTAACGAATTTAAAACGTTGATCGGGGTTATAACTCTTAAAAACCGTACACTTATAAATGTAGTCATGGTTTTCCTTACACAAACTACAAGCGACTGGTTGAGAACTGGACACATATGCGTTACTTGATTTACGATCTAAAGGCCTTTTATTAGTATTGACTCGAGCAACAGGTATCGAAGTTCGTTCTAAAACCTTTATATGATCACTAACGAAATTAACTAAATCGGAAAACAATGGGATTTCGGATCCATTCGACTTTAATTGATAATTGGATTCGAACGTACGAACGGTGTCTGGGTCCAGTTTTTTAAGCGCGACATGCAATAATATAAAATCAGCCAGGTCACTGACTTTTGTATGTTTTAAAGCAACTACCGACGAAGCGAACTTATCAATAAATAATTCTAAACTACTAGGGGTACCTGATGTAATAGATTTAAATTCAAATATTTGAGTTAAGTATGAAGTTGCCGATTGTCGACTATCTTCATATTTTTTACAAAGCAAATCGAAAATGAGTGGGTAATTATCCGCAGACGGGGTAATACCAGCGAAAATTGTACGAGCTTTATGTGTTAATTTACCTAATAAATAATATAATTTCTCACAGTCTGTTAGAGAAACATTATTATGCACGACATTACGATAACTAGCGACGAATAATGGCCAATTCTTAATATCTCCGTTGAATTCGGGTATTTCAATTGGCGGCAATCGAGGTGACCTTTGGACCTCACTATGAGAGTGAGCCGTCAGGTTCTTCTCAGCCCGTAAAATGCGCCCTAAAAGGTCTTCGAACGCAGAAAGCGATTGATAATCTACAACATATTCAGGGTTTAATTTTAGCTCATGAATAACAATTTCATCCAAAGCACTTTCAAAATCCACACGTAGTGATTGTACTAACGAGATGTCGCACAAAAATGATTCCTTAACGCTTTCATCCGAATGAATGTGTTTTATTTTATCTGCAATACTCTGCATGCGAGCAAAGATACGATCTCTCTTTGCTATCAGTCTTTTAAGAGTAATATCGGTCGGTGCCATATTTATGAGCTATGAATATCAAACTAATTATTATAAGAAATATTTAGTAACTACCCACCGTTTTGCGAAATAACGGCCGGGTGCGCGACGCGGTCTCGAGTAACCTTGACTCGACCGATTGGTATTTAATTTACAAGTAACGATAATTAACTACTAGCGGGGTTGCGAAATTCCTTACTAATCGATTATTAGCTAGGAAGACACGAAAACGACGTAATGAATTACGATGTACTTACTTGCCACGCGTTGGCAAATAAGTATCTATGCGGGGTTGACTACGAAATACGAATACGAAACTACGATATACCTAGCGAATTCTAGGGAATGGCTGTGCTGATTATTATCCGACTCGGGAAGGACCATTAAATGGATGGGCGGTAATGCAACGTATGCGACTTAGAAGTTTTCGGTTACACAATTGACGGGAACCGGCGCTGGTTGGAACAAAAGATAAGAGTCCAGCGTCGTATAGGAAAGGCAGCACTAACCTTGATAATCCAGGATATTCAGGACTGCCAGCACTCTGATCACAGTTCACCACCACAGTATAACCGTTCTTCTGCTACGAATTGGTCGCACAAACGACGCGACCGTTCGAATGCGATTCGATGCGTTTGTGCTCTAACGCGACTCGACAGCCATTGAAGGTCCGATCGTCCATCGGAAGATCCAGACGCGATCGATTTTTCTAGAGCGGTATAGTCTCTCTCCCTCACTCTCGAATAGACGAAGGTCTAGTGCAAGGGAGAAAGGATAATATGCGGAAGGGGAATGTCTAACCAATTAGCGATTATGCGTGTTGCCAATAATTAAAAATATAAACGAAAAGAATCGTATATCAGCGCAACCAACTAGGTACAACATCTGTATAAATATTATAAAGTCCCCCGCCGCGTCTGTCGATCTGTCTGTTCGCGATAAACTCAAAAAGTACTGGACGGATTGTCTTACAGTTTTCACCAACAGATAGAGTGATTTTTTAGGAATGTATAATAAGTTAATGTTTTGTGTAAATTGGATGAAATACGACGATATTAGTTCAACCGGTCGGAAAAAATTAAACCAATCGGGAGCTTTAATCGAAAACGCCTCCAAATCCTTTTGAGTTATAACAAAATAATGTATCGTGGTATTGTTCCTCTTTTATAGATCTACAAAAAATTCCGCGATAGCACTCTATCTCCCACGGATAACCCACAATTCTTAAGGATAACTCACGCATTTTCCCTTTTACAAATTACAACAAAATGATGGGTTATTTACGAAGCAGTACAGTATTATTCTTTATCCAATTAAATACGTTAGATACGTTGAACATTTAATGTAGATCATATAATTGATCGAAGGTAGATTAAAATTGCCTTTTACACTATATCAATAAAATGAAATATCTTATGAGTTATTGCAAAATACAAAATTACCAGACAAAAAATTAATTAACCAGAATAATAAAGCAAATATAAACTCAATTACCCGAGCGGAGCCGAGCCGAGTCGCTAGTAAATAAATAATAACGTAACATTTTACATTTTATTGTTATTTGAATATATTAATCAAAGAGCAATGCCAAGTGTCCATATTAACTTTGGCTTAATATAAAATTCTCACGGCCAGCGATGAAAATAATTTTATTGTGTGTAGTTCAATACTAAAAACTGTTTCTTAGCATTAAATATTGTATAGAACTTCTAACAAAAAATACTAGTATAAATACAAATATGGAATTTTGAGGTTATTACAATTTGACGATCTCTATACATGTTTGTACACGCTAACGTTTAGCACTAAAGTAATTACTTCTGTCTAATTAAATAAAAGTACTTTACTTCGGGAATAGAGGTCCACTGTTGTAGCAATGAACGAACTTCACAAATAACTAGTGCAACGTTGTTGGTTAGCAATGGTCACAATAATGGATGTACTTCAACACTTCGAAAAGCAAAAGAGTACCAAAAACAGAGAAGGAAACGTAAACGCATGCACTTCGCAAAATCACCGACAACAACAACTGTTTGCATAGATGATACATATAAATACTGACTGTTTGTGTTTGTAATGTCAATCAATTCCCTTTGTGTCACTTTTGACACTTGTTCGAGTTTTCATTTGGCAGAATAGTCGACATTGCCTTTGCTTCCCATGTATAAAAATAGAATAGAGTTTTTATTCTCAATAATTAAAATTACCCGTTTTATTACTTTATGATTAAAATATTATTTCAGATTTTTTATGTGATCAAATGCGATTATTGTTCACCACATGTTGTTACTATTTTAGTATAGAAAAGAATGCAGAAAACAATAAAGGATTTGAAATAAAAACTGATTGATAAGTTTAATTGCAGCATACTGACAACTCAACTTATTTTCGACAATTTCCGGTCAGCTATTTGTTTATTAATAAATCAATTCTAATGGAAAATTTCTCGAAAGAAATTAAATATAACTTTATAGTTTAGATTTTTTTTTTTGTATACATTCTTATACATTAAAGATAAATGGCCGTGCCATTTTAAGTTTAAAAGTTTTGTAGGCCAGGATCTGTCTTTGTTTTTATTGTTGTAGTGATTGTATCTATACAGTAGATACAATACCTTGTCTCACGTACCACTCTGGAGGGGGCTAGCTCAAATGTCAGGCTTGTGACGAACGCGGTACGAGTTCGACGGAGCCTGTGCTCCAGGTTGTGGTGACATGAAAGAGAGTCCTATAATTGTGGACACTGGTTTATTAACAATTTCAAACTTGGTATTACCAAGTTATTAAACAAAAAACCATATTATTAAATGACTTTTAATATAAATTCATATCCATTCGAAGTAGAACAGCGTCTTAGCCGATCCGCGATAAAGAGATGAAATCCTACCAATGAATATTCATTTCACGTATTCTCTATGACCAGCGGCAGCGACGAGAAATCGCATGTGCCGTTACTTCGGCCTCCATTATTGTAATGAATCATAGTCTAGATTAGAGGATGCAAAGTGATACATGGTACTTAGAAAACTTACCAACGTATGTGCTAATTTAATGGGAGTCTTGAGTTTGTTGGCCATAAAGTGCGGTTATGTAAATAGGTTGTTAGTCTGTCGCCAGAGTGGTAGGCTGTGGCCTGTCACTCCTTATTTTCCGCCTGGAAGAGATTATGTTAGGAATTGCGAGAGTAATATACTATTCAGCTTTTAAATATATTTATTTCTGTTTCGTTGCTAAGATTTCGGACTTGTGATCGAGAAGTCGTGGGTTCGAATCTCACCCATAACACTATTGCCGTGAACGCACTCTAGACACAAGCATATTCAGCTTTGTTGGAGAGGTTAACAAGACCGCAAGTAATGTGAATTCTACCCACATTGTTAGTACTCTTTAAAAAAAACTATCGTTGTATTGACGTTTGTTACACTATCACGCATAAATGGTTATGGATATACAAACTTAATTGTTTTGGATATGAGTAAATTTAAATTTAAAAGTTAGCTCATTTCTGATTTTGACTTTTGTACATTGGTAACGCCGCTGTGGATACCGTACGTATCGACAATATACTGAGAGTTTACAACATTTCCCCTATAAGTGGATGTACGAATCTGGATTGAATTTGGTATAGAGATTGATTTCAGGCTGGAATAGCACTTAGGCTGCTTATATCATTTCGAAAAACATACGATTGACGTGGGATAGGTTAACAATATGTCCACGCCAAGTTGTGGACAACGACTTGCATTTATAAAATTACAAACAAATATAAAATTACAGTAATTTATTTTTGAATGTTTGTTACCGCACATATAGTGCGTTTATAAAAGAAATTCTCACAATGGGGCACCGTTTTTTAATCAAAAACAAAACTATCATGTTGTTTTAATTGAACATTTTTAAGTCAATCATTGCTTTTGTTTCTTTTTATTGATGACTAGCTTGTGCCAGCGGCTTCGCCCGCGTGGGAAGTTTTTCCCGTGTAAATCCCGATCCCGTGGCAATTTCGCAAAATCCTTTCTTAGCGGATGCCTACGACATAACATCTACCTGCATGCCAAATTTCAGCCCGATCCGTCCAGTGGTTTGGGGTGTGCGTTGATAGATCACTATGTCAGTCAGTCAGTCAGTCAGTCACCTTTGAGTTATATATATTTAGATAGACTTGCATTTAACTACTATCTCACCTAGAGAAGTAACTTATTCACTCTTGACACTCTTGAAATACAGACTCCGGCTGGGAATTCCACTACTTAGCTGAAATCACAATGAATGTATTGCCAAAACGTTTTGTGCGTATGTTCACCATGTATCGATGGCGCAACGACGTTCGTCTTTTAGTCCGTAGGTGGTACGGGCTTAGTGCAATTAGATAGTGTATTTCGATCGCTCACCCTCCGAAATGACACATAGACATAGTTTAGTTTCTATTCACTTCTAATATTATGATAACTTATAAGTCGACATTATCATTTCCTAACATTCCTTTGTAATTGTAACTCGAAACGGGTTATTACTGGGGTATGTAAACAAACTTGAAAACAATGTAACGATAATTAAGTTACACGTTCCCTCAATATTTATTTTGTTACCGGCATGGTCATCGTTAACCCATTGGTTTCGGGCAACGTTTCCTTGTTGACTTATCAAACTTGCACAAGTAGGTAGACAGATAACGGTCCCTTATTTTATACTGTTTTGCTTTTGTTCAGGTCGTTTGCTCGTTGCCTCATAAATTTCGGTTTTGTTTGTTTAAAGTTAATAAAAAACAATATTTATATGCCACTGACTCTGGCAGTACACAGAGATACATTTATAACAATATTTAGGCCTTAAGACCACTGTGCACAAACAAATTGATTGATGGATTGTGTGTAACATAATATTAACAAATAAAAATCAATGAAACTGAGGGTATGTCAAAGGTCCTACAGAAAAGTATCAGACTGTTTCACGCACTTGGTTTCATTTACTGCACAATTATTATATCATTAGTTTCAGCCCGCGGTTCATAGACGTGTATCTCGAAAATGATCCGAAGGGAACATACATAATTATGTCATACGAGGAAAAGTATCCCATATCGTAATCTAGGCCTAAGTTTGTCCATGAGCCAAATTTCTTCCAAATCCGTCTAGTCGTTAAATAAAGGAAGTTTTTTATCATAATATTTATGAGTTTACAAAAGTATCCATACGAATAAAGTCGTGGGCCTTTGCCCGCGACTAATTATAATTATAAACACGAATATTCCCTACATGCGGCGTGATTTTTTTGGTCCAGAAGCCCTTTCGCGCCTCCTTAGAACACCCAGTGAAAATTTCAGCACAGTCTGGATCGATGCTTCGTAGAACACATAAGTACAGGATAAACATATAAAGATACAAATATTTTTTATTTATTTATATAGAATTCGAATTCAACTCCAATTTCAAGTATTATTTATTTACAAATACCAATTACCACAGTGTAGCCTTTTCAATCCAGTGCTTTACTGCTAGAAAATGCATTGTTGCATTAAATCCGCCTATGTACCAATACTGTACTTAAACTATAAATGAATAGTTAGTAAAGCTTATAGGAAAACTGTCAGCTTATTGGTTAACAAAGAGTAGTTTTAAAGCGGTGAAATACGAGTAGGACAAGCGTACAAAGGGTACTAAGCAAATCATATTTTTTAACATATAATTATATGACCACGGACTTTCGTGTGTGTTGTTTTTATTATTAAAAAAACTTTTTTGCAAAAAATAAAACCGACTTTCATATCAAGGTTTTGTATTTTCTTTTTTTTTCACACCGCCTTCCGAAATTAAAATTATTTTTGGCTTTGTAGTGTTTTGTTATGGAAGTTGGTTTTATTTTTTGCAAAAAAGTTTTTATTTTCGTATTTTTAGTGGGTCAGTGAATTTTCCAAATCGGTTCGTAAATGACGGAGTTATGCGCGAACAAAAAACGCAATGCAGAGTAAACGAAAAGATAATCAACGTACATTTTTTTTTAGACTTTTGTTGATTTTTCAGAAGCGGCTTGTCCGATTTCGATAAAATTTTCATGGGACCATTTGGAAAGTATACCCTTTCTAATAAATTTTGCTATAAAAAAAATGTGGTGCAATAGAGTCCCCAACGCGTTCCCAAAGCACTTTTTTATATAGAAACACAGTAATACAAACACATTGCACTTAAAATTGATCGGAAACAAAACCCAGCTCTCTGGGGATCCACGCAATAGTCATTTCGAGAGCATGTAATATAGCAGAAATAGGTACGGCATTATAAAATATATTATTTCGATGTAATTATATAAATTTAAGATATAAAAAAAAGTTATTTAAAAAGTTTAAAACACCCGACTGTTTTTAGATTTTTGAAATAACTTTTTTTTATTTTCAGCTTTTTAGTTTAAATATTAATTAACAAATGTTTAGTTTTCCCGGTCGTGTCACATTGGCAGCCCACCGGATTCAGAAAGTGAAAGAGAAAAGTCCATATTTTTAAACTTTCTCATCGTATTATTTTATTAGTATTACGCTAATGGTAATTATGATATACCTTTTTGAAATCCTTGTGTTGAGTCCTTTAACTTGATACCCATATTGTAGCATTCGAAAAAAAAATGTATCTATCTACAATGGCGTTGCACAGCCGCCATGTTTCATTTGTTTCAACGTCACCTATCTAAAAATAATTGGCATGCTAAGACAAATCTAACGATACCTCAATTATGTAAATCTGTTCAGCAGTTCTGGAGATAGGAGGTAATAAAGAATATTACATACACACATACAAGATACACGCGAAAACATAACCCTTCCTTTGCAGTCGGGTAAAAACGCTATAGGAGGAAATTTCAATGTTTTCAATTTGTTTGAGAAGCATGCAGAACTCTCGACGGATATAAACTGACTTATCTCGCAAGAACACATCTCCAGTTTTCGCACACGTTTTATGATGCTGTGCTTGATGATCGAAGCTGCCACATTGCTTCTGAAAATGTGTTGGCTACGTCTTAATCCTACTTTTACCTGGACTAATGCCACTAATGACTAATGACCGTTTGTTAAAGAAATCGTTCGTGCACATTACCAGGTGCAACGGGTCTTTTAGACTTCGAATTGTAAGTTTCTAGTTCTACGTTGTCGTTTGAACTAAACAGAATTTGTGCGGTTACTTCACATTTGTTTAGTTTTTTTTTGTAAATATTTATTTTATGTTACCATTTATTATATTTATTCTTTTATACAAACTATTTTACCTCCCACCCGTTAGCACAAAACGTTTTGGGAATACTTTCATTGTGCGTACAGCTATGGAGTGAAGTTCCCTAATAGTTTTATTTCCTAATAACTATAACCTGATTGGTCTTTAAGTCTAGAGTGAATTGATTACATCTAGGCAATCGTGCTTCATCTTCGACCACATCATCGCTTACTATCTGGTGAAATAGTGGTCAAACACGAGCCTATAATGAATAAAAAAAAACATTATCGTTCCCGGTCACTAACGCTGTTGGCAGATAATATGCCGTCTTCGGCATATTATCTGGCTGACTGGCGGCATTGCCACATTTTATGGCAATATACATAAAAATAATTAGTCTATAACGGACCCACTGCTGGGACACAGGCTTCATCTCAATGAGAGTGAATGAGCAAAAAAAAATAAAACCGACTTCCATATCAAAACACTACAAAGCCAAAAATAATTTTAATTTAGGAAGGCGGTGTGAAAAAAAAAGAAAATACAAAACCAATAACACAACAAAAAAACAAAAAAAGGTTTTATTTTCGTGCTTTTTAGTGGGTCAGTGAATTTTCCAAATCGGTTCGTAAATGACGGAGTTATGCGCGAACAAAAAACGCAATGCAGAGTAAACGAAAAGATAATCAACGTAAATTTTTTTTTAGACTTTTGTTGATTTTTCAGAAGCGGCTTGTCCGATTTCGATAAAATTTTCATGGGACCATTTGGAAAGTATACCCTTTCTAACAAAATAAGAATTTTTCAAATCGGTTGGCAAGCGACGGTGTTATGCGTGGACAAACATAGAAAAAAAAATACAAACATCCGAATTGAAAACCTCCTCCTTTTTTAGAAGTCGGTTAAAAATAGGTTCGCGTTTGACCACCATCTCACCTGATAAGTGATGATGTGGTCGAAGAGGGAGCACGCTTACCTAAAAGTAACCTATTCATTCTTGACTTAAAGACTCCTAAGTTATAGCTATCGGGAAACACGGACTCCGGCAGGGAATTCCACTCCTTAGCCGTACGCACCATGAAGGTATTCCCAAAACGTTTTGTGCGTATGGGTGGGATGTCCACCATGTAACGATGGCGCTTCACTGTTTGTCTCGTAGTCCGATGATGGAATGGGCTTGGCGGAATTATACTGTGTAATTCCATCGCACACTCCCCGAAATGTAACCGATAGACTTGCACTCGTCGTCGATGTTCAAGGCTCTGGAGCTTTGACTCGACCAGTGCATCGTTGGAATTCGGACATTCAGAACATTCAAAAGCACCATTCTAATTTGTTAGGAAAGGTTAGATAATTCATACAAGCCGCATTCAGGATTAATTTTCAAGGTTAATCATAACTCGCCGATGTCGGCCTGTGGGTGATCATATTAACAGATCGAGTTTCCACCTAGCCTTGGAAAGCATTTTAAGCCATTGTTTCCGGCTGTCATTCGTACATCTTCGGCAGTCGTTACGGGTAGTCAGAAGCCAGAAAATCTAATGCGAGTCTTGACAACAGATGTATCATCTTTTTACTCAGCTACTGGATTGTGAAGACTCCAGGTAAAAAAAAAAAAAAATTTTTATTAAATCGGTAGTCTGTAAACTCGGTTTACTGACGATAGTTGAACGTGACAACGTCATAAGAAAATACTGATGGAATGGTTGCATTTTTCAAAAGAAAATTTTAATTTTACATCACTATTACTGCACTTCTCATGACATTGGAAGAATCCCTACACAGTGACGTCATCTCTTATCGTTTTATGATAGCCTAGTACTTGACTCGTTGAGTCATACATAAATGTCAAAGAATCCCTACACAGTGACGTCATCTCTTACCGTTTTATGATAGCATAGTACTTGACTCGTTGAGTCATACATAAATGTCAACTTGTAGATCCAATTTGATTTGCATTGGAACGCCTCAGAGCGATGGAACGCCTCAGAGCGAGGTAACGCCGCATGAGTCATGTATTTTCGTGCGTGCAGCCAGCTTCATCGAATTATAAGACGTTGTCACGTCAAAAAACACTGATACTCAGATAGTTGGGAAATGGCTTAGCAGATGACGTGGAGTGCTCCGGTAGATGACTCAAAACCACATAGCAAAGTACAATCATTAACAAAACATTACTTAATTGATTATCTTGTTCAGTTACCGAGACTGTAAGGGCGGAGCAATAAAGATGAAGTTATTACCTTCTCTGACATTTTCATAGACATTATTCAGAATATCCGTCACAGCTCAGTAACAATGTTTCTTATAAATAGGGTAATATTTCGTGACGATGTTAAGGGTCGATATAAACGCAGGCAGTTGAATTGAATGTGTGCGAAAAAACGTATTGGATAATGGCATGCGTTATAAGAACCCATAAAGGATTTCTACAATGAATAAGCGTGCGTAAGTAGGCATGCTTATTCATTCTGAGTAGTCTAAGTAGACTACTTACAATTGTTGAAATAGAAATTGGAGGAGAATTTCACGCATTTCAAAGCTTTGAAGGTCTCTGTAATGACTAAACATTTTGGATATTTCACTACCTACGCTCGCCTGTCAGCTTTAGGGATGTCACCAGTCGCTACAGGCGTGTGTTCAAATAAAAAAACATTTAGATTACTTTATTATTTAATATGTAGTTGTATTTGTAGTGTATAAAGTGTATTTTTAATAAGTACTAAGAGTTTAAAAATATACTGGAAGCATTGAAATTGTTGAAAAATATATTGAAAGCATTGCAAAGTCAAGGAGGCTTTTGTCTCAGCAGTTCTCACTGCTGAGACAAAAGCCTCCTCTCTATGAGATGAGGCATGGGCCGTAATCCATGGGGGATGTCAACCGTCGATTTTTTTTTATTTTACCATTAAGTATCTACATATATTTAGTTCGGTTTCAAGCTAAGTGGTATATTTCTCAATTGAATACAGAAATATTAGCATCAAAAGACATACATTTTGCTAAAAGTGAAGTTGATTATTCCTTTCAGCACCATTATCCCAGCTCACGAGAAGCTTCCAACGTAGAAGAGTGAATTAATTTAATTTTATAATTTATTTATTTTTAACCCAAAGGTAGAGAATACCTTGTTGCATTAAGTCCGCCCATGTACCACTATTGTATATAAAGTTTAAATAAATAATTCCAACTCCTAAGAACCCCCAAGAACATTTCCGCAACTTCGGTGGGCAATGGCCTTATGAGGCCCTGTCACTGGTGCTGACAGCTCTTTGAGGCGCACATGGAACACAACGCGCCGCCGCCCCGAGCCTGGTCCTTACCGGACGGTGAGCTACCCGTCCTCGCCGTCCGCAAGCCCGCGCCTACGGTGGCCGGAGATCGGCTCACGATACCCCCTACGCCCGGCGTATCTCCCGCGGCGGCTGGGGCGGGAGAAAGAGAGCTACTTCTACCTCGCGCGTTCGGCCTCCTCCTTCGCTAGCATGACTGCTTCGCAGAAAGAGGCGTCTGCATCCCATTCCCTCTTGCTCCGCACCATGATCTGTACCAGGGACGCCTCAACAAGGACACGGCGAAGCTCTGCCCAAATGGGACACACCTCCACCGTATACTCCACCGTACCCAGAAGATGCCTGTGCTTCAAAGGCTGTTGGGTCATATGTGTGTGTGTGTGTGTATTGTTATTTGGAAACGAGAGGAGCCTATTGCTCGACACAAACAAAACCATCATCATCACATCATAATACTGTATACGCCTTTGTGACAGCCATAGGCTGTACAAAATAGCCTTAAACAGAAAAAACAAATCGTATTTTATTTGTACGTTATCATTATAGCCTTATTGCTTTTTGCCGAGGAAAATTAACAAAAACAAAAAAGTATATATAAATATAAGTAAATATGCGACGGTATAAAAGCAGGTTGGATGTACCTACGTATAAACCTACCTTGTTGACCTTTCCTCTTATGGCTAAATCTAAAACATATTTTTTATACAAAGAGCTTAAACTTTTCATAGTTACCCTCAAGCGTTATGTTTTAATAACGTATAGATTTTGTAGAATTTAAATATTATCATAGTAGGACATAGCACGTTCATTGAAAAAATGCTTAAACTATGTAATTTTTTTTTACCTAAATTTGCTTATGGTAAGTACGATGCTGATAATGATGGTGCTAACAACAACGCTACTAAAATCTAACCCAACAGCATTAAATAAATAACTACAACATATCTTCAAATATAAAAACAGAATCAGGGCGCAGGCCACACTAATACAGCAGTTTACAGTACATATCTCTTGTTTATGATTCCTATAAAATGTTGATGATGACGTCAATTCGGAGCTGGTATGGCTGTAAGGGTCAGCTCATACCGACACGCAAGGCGACGCGAAGCGAAGCGACAATGTTTAAAGGACAAGTTGTTTCGAGCTGCACTGTGCATTTCCGTGGGATTGGTCCGGATACTGCGGGGTGACGCACATGATTATTAGACATTCGCACGCCGCATTTAACGGGAAAATGCATTGTGCTGCAACACCCAGTACAGCGTGGCGTCACGGGAGGAGTAGGCGGAGAATTGTATAAATGTCTTATTGCAGGTATCAGTCTGTTCAGCTTTTGTTTCCTGATCGGAATGCAAAAGAGTGTACAGTATGCGGTAACACACACATTTACTTCTTAATACTGATGCATTCTTAAAAAATATATTCAGGTAGCGTGTTTAAAAAAATATACAGATAGAAGTAAATATGTACATATCATAGTCTAATCTAACTTAATACCTAGATTACCTATGTTTTAGGACATCACTTTACATCTTATAATTCAGGACGGAAACGTTCCTGAAAAATTACCATTTAAGTGTAAGTGTCATAGGTGTGTTATAAGGTTATGCGTTTCGGGCCACTATCAAGAAACCAAAGCTGAAGATATTGCAGCATCGCACCGTTTCGCGTGTCGGTGTGAACTAGTCTTTACAGCCATTTTAGCTCAGGATTAACATCTTCATATCCCTAACACGTTGCTTATTGTTCCAGGGTTGCGTCGCTCAACGTCGCATGTCGGCGTCATGGCGATACTCAACTGTTTGTTTTACAGGCACTGGTAAGACATCACTATTATTAATTAGATTGACATCGTTCGTGTCTAGTGTTGGATGGTGTCACAAGGCCGCGAAGTAGCTACGCGAGCGTCATGTTGACGTAACTCAATAGTTAAAAAATGTTTACGCTAGATGCGATCACTGTGTCACCTCGAATACATAATTATGTTCTTGTTTTGTTTATTGTGTTGAATCCCATACAACATAGAGGGTGCGTAAAATGGTTTGATAAAATACAATAATAACGAAATCTCTGCGGTACCACTGCACATCACTATGCTACGATCATCTACAAAGTTCTAAAAAAGCTTTTGAAGAATTCTAAAAGTTAAACCGAAAAATAACATATCGAACAAACCCAAGTCATTGTAATAAAATTACAGGACTTCACCATTCATTTTAACAGTGTTTCAATTTAAATTTTTTTCTTGGTATTTTATCAAAATAAATTTTATACTCCACACTGTAGAAATTCATTTAAAACAATTGCTTACAAATTTGTTTTTTTTTTGTGTTACTATTCGTCGTATTCCTCTCATTTTTGTTCACAATATAAGTTACGAGTTGCATTCATTTATTTTACACATATCCATATAATATATTTCATCCAATCATGTCCTGTCCATGCCGGGAGTAATTGGAAATGGATTGAAAATGTCTATCGCATCGTGGTTTTACATTGTGTACATTTTGTAACAAAATATGAATGATGAATATGATTGTGTTTCGGCTCTAAACCTTCCCTTAATACAATTGTATAATGAGTCATGGAAGAATAATTGCATGTTTCAGGTAGAATTAAATATTAATGAATTCATAGAAATGAGTCTATTGTCTATATGTATCGGGAAATACCATATTAAACTCGAATACCTAATTATTGATATGAATATGTCAGCGCGGTCGATTATTTCGGATTGAATTTCAGAGTCAATGACGACCGGATATTATGACATGTGTTAAATTATATTTTATATTTCATTATTGTGAATGTGAGGACTATGTAGCTTATTGTTTCTTCTTTGTGTTATTTTCATTATAATGTATTTAATGAAGTCTGGCAGTTTGAGTACTTGTGTGGCCTACCCAAATGTCCTTACTTTGGTATTGTTCATCAAATCGTTGATTTCCTTAAGTTCTAAGTTGAGCTACACGATAACTGACAAATGCTTGCACTGTCTGGATAGGTCCACTCAAATATGTCTGGTTATTTCCTTAAAAGAGCACCACAGACATAAACCTACATGCTTTTCATATTATTGAATTAATGAGAATTGTATGGACTTTAAAAGAGACGTTGACCTCTGAGTTTGTTTGTGTGTTTCAGCGTAGTCAGTTTGAAAATACCAGTCACATCCAGCTTAGCTTAAAAAAAACATCACGTGTAAAAGTGTTATTTATAACTAATTTACAAATATTTCCTTTCATTTCATTTCAAAATCATCTGTCACTGAAATGTGTGTGTGTGAACTTTTGACAGATGACATTCACATCCTACTGAAATATAATTTTTCTGTGAATCTAACTGCTATCGCTGATCGTCCTCAGTTTACTACAAATTTAATAAAAATTCAGTTGCCTAATTATGTATTTTATCTTTTCCAGGACTGTCCGATGATCTGAAAGAAAACTACAAAAACACGAACTTGTCATTTTCTCATCTCAAATCAGTGTTAGACTTTAAGTAGTGATTGAAAAATTACAAGAAAATGATGCAGGTAAAGTTATTTTCAACAACGTGAGTTGAACTTAGTAGTGAATTTTATACTTGTACATAATTAACTTGTATTAGGAATTTTAAGATGATAGTGATGTTTCGTTTCGACGAACCTTATGTACGTAACTGTTACTTTAAATAAGAACTTTAAAATAAAGGAGATCCCTGTTTTTATATTGTTTTGTTATTTCAATTTGAATATTTCAGTATATGAGTGCCGGTCGGTAACTGGAGCGCCGAGTATTGAATACCAAGTCTATAAATAGTTTGCAAATAAATATTGAAATATTATTCCAATAAAGTATAACAACCCTACCCACTCCGATACTATCCAGTAGCTATAACTCAAGTTTGGATATAAAAACTTGTTGTTCCTATGAGTCTGCAGAATCGATGAAAATATAAAATTAGCATTGAATTTATAACGATACTAACATTTCATGGTGACTTAGAAACAATCTATAACCTAGAACATTGTTTTTCGACGAGATGTGCTAGTAATCTATTTGAACCCGGTGAAATAGCAAGTGTTTCCGTCCACGAAAATTAATTGTTACAAGTGTAGTGTAAAATGAAAATGCACATAGAGATGATATTAAAAATTCTATGACATAATTAATTAAGGGAGGACAGTGCAGAGACGCCGAGATGAGACTGCTGCTGATTCTGTTAGCACCTTTTATTTAACTCCGGAAACGAAAAATGTAAAACTGTTCTACTATTCTACTTTTAGGGTTCCGGTAGCCGAGTGGCAAAAACGGAACCCTTTTAGATTCGTCATATCTGTAGGTCTGTCTGTCTGTCCATCCACATGTTACAGTCATTTTATTTCGAAACTATTAGGGCTACTGAGTTGAAACTGGGTAGGCAAATGTATTCTGTGAACTACATTGTAAGATCTTAATGAAAACTTTCAATGAATTGGTTGGACCGATACACAGACAGCAGTTTTTGAGATATAACCTTCATTGGCTACTTTTTTATGTCACATGCGATACTATTGGTTTATTCTTCTTTCATGCAGCATTTAAGCAATGAATTGATGTAATTTTTCACATCGACATGTCATCAGAGAGACACTGAGCAATTTGAGTGCCTGAAATGTTGTGAGAATCTACACACGGTGAAATTCGCAAAGTAAGTACGAGAATATTTGACCGCTACTAGAATTGTTTATTTACATAGCAGCTCTCTATCATGCACATTGATCCTTAGCTCATCAAGTTTTCAAAGATATATTAAAATAACTTTTGCCCGCGGCTTCGCCCGCGTTAATTTACACTTTGTCACTAAATCGTGTTGCCAATCGGTACACCTTTTTGGGTGGTTAAAAACGCATATAATATTTTAAAAAGCCTATTACCAGAGTCAATCTACACCCGAAAACAGACAGTTAGTATTCAATTTACGTATTTATTTGTCTCTGAGACACCTACTTACGTATGTGTCTACTATAAATTAATCTGCAAGTATAGACTATATCGATATAATACCTAGATATGGTATACAAAAGTAGGTAAAAGTGTAAGTACCTACCTAATTAATATGATATAAATTATTCGTAAATTAACTTGATTGATTAAAATTTAAACGCCATGGTTGGCTTAACCATTGACTGGTGCATGATGTGGGTTCGACCCCAGCCCTAAACAAAGATTTGTATAGCCTACAAGCAGTTGATTACTTTAAAAAAATTGTTCTTGAATACGCGATTTGAATGAATACAAAGTTCCAACAACCCACATCCTTAAGGGATGATTTCCGGGATAAAAACTATCCTATGTCTTTTCCACGGTCTAAATCTTACCTCCATACCAAATTTCATCTAAATCGGTTTAACGGTCTAAGTGTATTATGTGTGTGGGAAGGGTGGGGACATTATTGATTCCCTATAGAAAATTCCAACACCCTTTTTACATCTTTTAGGGATGATTTCCGGGATAAAAACTATCCTATGTCTTTCCCAGGGTCCTAACCTATTCCCAAACCAAATTTAAGAATCAAATTTAATTTAGCTTTTACCATCGGCTACGTCCACGTGCAATTCGAAAACTATCCCACGGGAACCTTTCATCGGGATAAAAACTATTATATGTCTTTTCTAGGGTCTAAAACTATCTCGATACCAAATTTCATCTAAATCGGTTCAGCGGTTTAGTCGTGAAAAGGTAAGGCAGACAGAGTTACTTTCGCATTTATAATATTAGTATAGATAGTATAGATATATTTTATGTTCTAATTTTGACATGCAATTAAGTACCTTAATATAATTTATACGTTTTTGTCTGTCACTTGTTTCTCTGTCAGTGTATACGGGTGACTACCCGTAATAAACGTAAAACGTAATTATTGGTATCAGATTTTCGTGGTTCTGAAAAAGCCAAAAAATCCGACACCAGTTTTCTTTTTATTGTGTAGAATGCCTAACATTCGATTCATGTAAAACACGAGTACTCAGCCACATGCAGTTAGGCTTTAAGCCTTTTTTTTAACGGGGGGAAATCCTCGTGGACTACCTCCACCTGGGGAATGGCGGAGGGCCGTGCCGGATTCTTACCGGCTAAAACCACCCCGGTGTCTCCTCGCACGTGCGCGAGGGGCCGCGGGAAGCCCAATTCTTCCGCAGCCCCACACTAGTGCTGGGCGGGTCTTTCCCAGCCTCGTCTCCTGCACGGGGTAATGAGGTGTTGAACTACCCCGTGCATCACCTCAGAGGCGCGCGCCGACACCCGCGCGCGCCTGCGACTCGGGTCCATCGAATATGGGGCGGGGGACTTCCCCAAGTCCCTCGCCCCTGGACCCATTCATGGGGGCTGGAAAAGGGCGTTTTCCGCCCTTCCCCTGCGCCCGGTGCGCCTTCTGCGGCCTGGGAGAGGGGTCGAGATCTCCCTCTCCCGTTCCGCAGTTTCCTTCTGCGACATCACGTCCTCGCAGAAGGACACCACCACGTCCCACGACTCTGCGCTACCGACCATCCTCCGCACTACGGCCGTCAGCGACAGATCGCCTCCTACTTCATTTGTGAGGACACGCCGCTGCTCCTCACACTCTCCTACACACTCGGCGAGCATGTGTTGCGCCGTGACCTCCCCGCAATGGACGCAGTGGTGGCACCGAGCGTCCGGCTCCCTGTCTATGTGGCACAGGTACTTGCCGAAGCAGCCGTGCCCCGACAGCACCTGCGTCACCCTAAACGACAGGGAGCCGTGTCTTCTCCCGAGCCAGTCGTCGAGTACTGACCGTAGGCTTTAAGCCTACCCCAACATGGTTGGGATTGGAAAAGGATAAGTGGATGAATATAATTCACGTTTTTTGTACAAAAGCTCCTTAATCGATTAGAGCCAGGGTTTAGTTTCAGCATACCTACCTTCCAAAGCCTATCAAAATTTGCTGCTTTTATCGACCATATTTGGTTAATTATTCGTTAAATACAAAATAAGTAAGTGTATGATAAAAATTCTAAATTTAGTGATGTTTGTACAATCAGGAAAATTTATTAGGGATGAAAATGGCGAATATTGCTGACAATGGAAAAACTGTCCAGACTTGCGACATTATCACTTTGAACGGTTCGCATTTTGAACGAAGAAGCAGTTGTAGGTAGGTTAAATAAAAACCATATCATAATTATTAAGGAAACGTATTTAATGTAAATTGTAGTAAAAACCTTTGTCTTTACTAGAATCTACTCGTTTAATAAAAATCCGTGTCGGATTATGAAATAATCCTACCATTATATCACTCTCATTTAAAGAAGATACTTTAAGCTTAATAATTTCCAACACTTATTTATTTTATAAAACTTACAGCTAGGCTACAGATAGTTGAACATGTACGGATCTATATAGAAAATAAGCCATAAAGCGAGTCTTACAAAGCATGTATTTCATACAACAGTTTTAGTACAGACATTTCTGAAGCATATTATTATATTGGGCGTCTTGTCAAATTTCCAACAAGGTCAATTCACTGACATATCTATTATCTATCTATCTGCCTATCAGTTCTCATTGTAATATGTACCATACCAAACATTCTCAAGAAATATCATGTTACTTATTACGCGAGTAAATTGAAATCTGAATATCGATGTAGGTATATGAAAGATTGCTTATTCAGCGAAGATTGGCAGTTTCTATACAACGTGTAACAGAAACCCCATATCTATCCAAAAGGACTGAAGACAACATCTGGTATGGAGTCTCTATGCAAAGTTTCAGCTCAAAATAAGTGACTCACAGAATTGATCCCAAATTATTGGTTTCATATGTTTCTTGAATACCAGTAATAACAAATGTGTCACAGTACTATGAGGGTCATCACTTTCCACGTCACTTGCCAATAAAATGATAATTCTTTTCGTTCTTCTTAATTTGAAAAATTCGGTCTCTAGTATCAATGTATTGAAATTTCTAATAAGTTCCACACATGTAGACATAGGATTACAAAACCCTTGCTATATCGTTTGTTATCATCCAAAGAAGCCGTGCACTCGGTATGTATATACCCTTTAAATTACACGTTGTATAAATATCTGATATATACATAATTATCAATTAAGAAAAGAAAAGGTTCTAAAAATAAAGCCAGCAATAAAAAAATGCTCACACAAGCTTTTGAAACGTATCTCGTTATGAAAGTTAAAATATATTAGCATTCCTGAAGTATGCATAGTTAATATATTTTCGTTCTTCGAGGTGGCTAAGTAAGATATGTTAATTTAAAGTGAGATAGCACTGCAGGGACGGATCCGCGTTCCGCCAACCTTGTTTAGATGCTTCGTACTACCCTGAGATATAACTCGCTGGAACAACTTGTAATAATATTATTCATTTTGTAATTATAAGTACACCAATGCCCAGAGGTGACCGTTGAGTAGAAGTTTGAGCCACTAACTGGACACTGTTTTACACAAGGTTTAATAATACCCGACAAAGAAACTTATATTATCCGTCGCAAAAATACCCTATATTTTTCCTAATTTTCAACATCTTTCAACATCATCACCTCCCCCGATTTCATTTTTATGCATAATCACCATGTGTACTATTCTAGTTTAAGTTTTTGTTATACCCAACACTCATCCGTTTACGATGGGAATTCGATAATAATAATAATATATCCTTTATTTCAGGTAACTAGGCCCATAAAAACAATAAACAAATACAAAAATTTGGTTAATCGAATATCCAGATAATATAATGTATAAAGAATTGGTTTTGTGTACATAATACATAATTTTTACAAAGGATGATGTATCGGATACAAATATGATGGTTTTTGTAAAATCAATCAAAGCTAAGTTTCTTCTAAAAGTTCGTATTTCGGTTTGTTTTTTATCTTTTTTTGGGTTTCGTAGCCGAATAGCATTAGGTTGGTAGATGTACCTATTCTTACTTTTATTACCCCATATATGGAACTGAAACTAAAAATGTTCATCAAACCTACATGTTTGTAGTAATAAAAAATGACAATCATGATGATTATGTCTTTAAAAATGACATTGAGGTTCATAAACCGTTTTTCCTAAGTCAATCGTTTGAAAGGTAGACTTTCCAAGTGGTAAAATGTGTGTCCCCTCTAACTTTTAAATAAGAGAGTGAAAAAGCTAAAAATGTTCTGGTTTCAATGAACACTTTCGACGGTGGTGTAAACGAGATACGTAAAGTCGGCAGTTTTTGAGGTATAGCAGTTTTTCAAAAACCTCAAATATAACTTCGTCAATCATACAAACATTATGAAAAACAAAGTTATTTATTGCTGGCGAAAAATAATTGTAGTATTTTGGCCCCTGTAAGTAGGCCAAAATACCATATTCATTTTTTTATAAGTTTTTTATTATTTAGATGCTTGCTATAACAGAACCCTTCATGGCCAAGTGGGACTCGCACTTTTAATATTTATCGTAACTTGCAGATTTACTACAAAATTGAATCAGTAACCAGCTGGTAATGTATTTAATCGTAGTGGTTACGCGATTCTCCTCTATTTGTTTAGCTTGCATAATGGACGGATCAACCCTGTCACATAGATTTTTCTAGAAATTCCGTAATTTATTTATTTATTTTATTATTTATGTACACACAGTGAAATACATTAGGATAAGCATAATTATAATATTTGAGTACAAAGGTACTACTTATTTCTTAAGAAATTTCTTCCAGCGGACCTGCGAAAGAAGAAGTGAAAAAGAAATGTAGACAATAGTGTGTGAGAACAAAAAAAGAAATAAATATGAATATGTGAAGGCTAAAACTAAAACTAAAATATTAAATATACCTACACATACTTATAATGCAATAAAAAAAATCTTCTTTTGTTTGAAAGGGTATACTTTCTAGTTGGTTCCATTGTCGTCACGTTTGAATCTGATGATGGAATCATGGAGAAATCGAGGGAACTTTAAACAACGTTGAGGGAACGTTTTGGGTATTTCTTATAGTACCTTGTGCAGTTGCTCTCGAAAAGCACCATTTGAGGAAGTGGAACTGATGATGAAGACCCCAGATAGCCACCGAAACTACTAAATAATAAGTATTTCGTGGATTGCGATTAGATTACTTGAATATAGATGTTAATTGATGTTAAGCACTTTATGCTCGTCACAATTCATATGGTGAAATAGAGATGATGGTGATGTACCAGGAGAACTCCTCAAAAATTAACGGCTTTGCACCAGGAAAAGCAATATTTTGTAAAAGGTGATAAGTAGTTGACATTTTGGCTTTTGGAACTAGATAAATTACAAACCGACCCACTAAAAAGCGTGAAAAAAAAATTTTTTGCTAAAAATAGAACCGACTTCCATATAAAAACACTACAAAGGCAAAAATAACTTTCATTTCGGAAGGCGGTGTCAAAAAAATAAAAGAAAATACAAAACAAATGACACCGACTACCGAAATGAAAGTTATTTTTGCCTTTGTAGTGTTTTTATATGGAAGTCGGTTCTATTATTTGCTAAAAATTTTTTTAATCGACATGTTGGAGTTGGCTTCCAGTCTAACCGGATGTAGCTGAGTATTAGTGTTTTACATTGAACCCCTACTTATCTGACCTTCACTACCCAGTAGTTGGGTAACATGATACCCCTTGACTAGACCAGTGTCAGATTTACTGGCTTCTAACTACCCCTTACGACTGTCAAAGATGTCCAAATGACATCGGGGACCAACGGCTTAACGTGCTTTCCGAGGCACAGGGCTACTCAATTTGTATCAAGCCCAGGTTCGGTCGAGGTATTCCTCGAAGCGCTACCATTTTGAAGCGCACCTAATGAAGCGCTCCTTTTTTATTCCTCGGAGCGCTCCTTTTCCGATAACATGGTATCGGGAGCGCTACTAAAAGGAGCGCTCCGAGGAATAAAAAAGGAGCGCTTAATGAAGCGCTTTGTGATTTTGAAGCGCACCTAATGAGGTGCGCTTCAAAATGGTAGCGCTTCGAGGAATACCTCGTTCGGTCGTGTATTGAATACTGCTCTCATCTTTGGTATGGATCTGCGAAATACCAACTGGACGCGCTTGAGTCTATCGAGCAGCGGGCCAAGAGACTCAATGGCAACGATGCACTGGTCGAGTCAAAGCTCCAGAGCCTTGAACATCGACGACGAGCAAGTCTATCGGTTTTTAACACGCTTTTATTAGGTCGACCTGTATGTAACTATGTAATGAAATCTAAGGTAACTAATTTAACAATCTTCCAAGGGTCGTAGCGTAATGAAAATTGGCAGCAGTATGTAGTTCTGATGACAATACAATAATATGGTACTGTCAAACTGATCTGATGATGGAGCCGGAAGATATGAACTGAAACTTCATGATGGAAAATCGTATCATAGCTGTTTTGGATTTCTTAGAAAAGTCTTGTAATGAACTTTGACCACAATTAGGTTTCAAGGTCTGATGATGAAGCCGGAAGATAGGCACTGGCATTCCATGATGGAATATCCTATCATAGTCGTGTTTGTACTTGTGGAAAGGCCACGTAATGGACTTTGAACACGATCTTTTTTGTTATTACGTGCATTTCTAAAAGCATGTTTTTCTATTGTTTTTTAAACTATTAATTTATTTTATCGGTTACATTTCGGGGAGTGTGCGTTGGAATTACACAGTCTAATTTCGCCAAGCCCGTTCCATCATCAGACTACGACACAAACGGCGAAGCGCCATCGTTACACGAGGGACATCCCACCCATACACACAAAACGTTTTGGAAATACCTTCATTGTGCGTACGGCTAAGGAGTGGAATTCTCTGCCGGAGTCTGTGTTTCCCGATAGCTATAATCTAGGGGTCTTTAAGTCAACAGTGAATAGGTTACTTTTAGGTAAGCTTGCTCCATCTTCGACCACATCATCACTTACCATCAGGTAAGATGAAATGATGAGAGAAAAATTTTTTTTTAATAATTACTACGGAGAAATGTCTTATAGAATAACCCAATAAAACTTTTTACCCAACCCGGGAATCAAACCCGAAACCTCGTGATCAGCAATCGCGCTTGCAATCACTCGGTCTACGAGGTAGTAATGTAACTTATGATATTGTATTCTAAATTAAGTGTTATTGTTTACTGCTGCTACATACATGTAAAGTTTAATGTTGCTAAACTAATATTATACATATGTAAAATTTTATTGTAAGTTTGTATGTAGGGGGTATAATCTTTGGGTTGCGGGAATTGTTCTAACGAGACACCGCGGCCTCGGAATGTAAGGTCAACAGAAGAAGCAAGGTGGGTTTTTAGTCAGTAGATGTCTGACACTCCCCCTTCCGCACCCACAGCGTTTGGAGTTATATGATGATTTTCCCACCCAGAGAAAAATAGGTGGTAATCTTTGGAACTAATGATCCAGTTGAAAAAATACTTTCTTTGGTAGTAAGCGGCATAGGAAGTTCTATCCATACTAATATTATAAATGCGAAAGTAACTCTGTCTGTCTGTATGTTACCTTTTCACACCTAAGCCGCTAATCCGATTTAGATGAAATTTGGTATGGGAATAGTTTAGGACCCTAGCAAGGACATAGTATAGTTTTTATCCCGGAATTCCCACGGGATCGGGAATTACGCGGGAAAAACCTCCCACGTAAACGCAGTCGCGGGCAAAAGCTAGTAGGTTATAAATTATTTCGAAATCCACGCGGACAAAGTCGCGGCCGAAGTGCTAGTTAATAATGTATGGATTTGTTGTCAAAGACGTCGTAAGTACATACCTACTCATATCATAATGTGTACCAAATGTCATTCAACTCCATTAGAATACATATTATATCCTATAATTTCCAGTTTCTCTACGTTTGCGACGTGTACTCTAACACAGCGGGAACCACATAATTTGTTAATCCACATCTACTTGTATCTACTACTTGCATCAACAACATGTATCGTTAACTAGAAACTACTCGCAGTAGGAATAACGAGACGTACCTATTTGTGTTAAGTTGAAACCCAAACAAACATATTTTATGAAAAACATTGTTACTCGGCAATCGTTCCTGGAACCGCTCTACCCAAATGTTATAACGTTACCTAAGTATTTTGTTATTGAAAGGTATCCGTCAATTTTACTCCGCAGTTAATTAAATTATCAAAAACTGTCGACCAAGCAGTAAAACAGACGCTGTAAAGAAATTTCAGCATTCGCAATACGTAAACAATGATTTCGTAAGAAAATAAAAAAATAGAAAGGAAATCTACAAAGATTTTAGGGTAACATGAAAGTTGCCTTAGAAAGAAAATAAACGGCACTCGGCGGGTTCATCATGACTCGACCTTTCACCACACAAATCCTGGTCGCACAGACAGTTTGATGATATATTAATTTTGTTTTAGGATACTTTTTGTTTAATTATGATTAAAATTGATCTAATTAAGATTAATGTAATTAACTCTCCGAGTTTCATTATGAAATACAAATAACTTTTAATAGCTGCAGACTGTCATCGCGATTTACGACTTAAAATATAACTTTATTTCAGGGTAATGTTATTGTGGTACGCTCCAATAAAATAACTTTAATGTTCTCAACCACTGTTAAGTCTTGCGGGAGTAGTAAAAGACGCTAACATAAACTGTGGTTGAATAAAACGGTATACCACACGACTTATAAGCTAAAACTGTGTTGTCGCTTAAAAAAATCATCAATATATTAATCTTGAAGGTACACAGTCTGGACGGTGAGCAGGGATAGCTCATCGTCCGATAAGAACCAGGCCCATATTGGTGGCGCGTGCAGTTCCACGCGTTCCTCAAAGAGTCGTCAGCACTAGTGACGGGGCTCTATAGGGCCATTGCCTGCCGGGGTTGCGGGAATGTTCTAACGAGATACCGCGTTTCTGGAACGCAAAGGCAGCTGAAGGAACTGGGTGGGTTTTTATTCAGTAGAAGTCTGACACTCTCTTCCGCCCCAGAGCGGGATAAGGGTCATACTCAGAAAAAGTGTACATTTAGTTTTATTTCTTGTCCTGCTACTTCATATTTAAGTAAATATCTAATGTTATGATATATTTACATTTTCCCCACTTTGTTGTTATATCTGTCTATTGATATGAAGATTAGCCTCGTATTTTAACTTAAATTTTCATTAAAAGAGTATATTTTTTGGGTGCCAAAACATTGCTAAAAATATCTTCATACATTTATTTAGTGTCCCAAGGACCGCTACACTTTTTCAGAAATGTATTGTTACGAATACTCATCGCTTTATGTAATATTGACTGTGGCTATATTATTCTTGATGAATCAAGTAACTAATTGGGACAATTTTTTTTCCTAAATTGCATATACAAGAATTTATTTTAATTAAACAATCTTTGTCCCAAAATTATGAAGTTTCGTTACTCAAGGTTAGTAACACGCAATAAAATTAGAAACACAATGATTTAAAGTCATTGATATACTAAAAACCCAACATGCACAGTCTCGAAGAAAAGTGACGCTCGAAACTGTCGCCAAACACTCACCACCTACGTGTAATACACTCGAGAGCAATGAATCCGGGTCACTTAAAGAATCCTAAAAATCTCGGAAACTAAAAATGCTAGGTTAATGCAATAAATTGTATTTAATAGATAATGTAATATTCCTTAAATGAAGGTATTAAAACTTCTTAGTTATTGTAAAGTTATATCATAAAAAAATCAAATTTGAAAAAGGGCCACTTTCGAAGATGGAACTACGAAATTACAGCATTTGGTTTTGCTTTTGTTTGTAATCTGTCATTTATGTGGGTACATAAACCATGTTGATAGTGCTCTATATTCATTATTCAAGCTGAAATTATGTCGCTTACGCCTGAAGAATGCACCAGAATAGCCAGCCAGGACTGTCGGTGTGTCGCTGTCAACAGTACAAAGAGTTCTCCGACGTTACGAAGAAACTGGTTCTAACCTACGCAGAACAGGAACGAGCAGAACCAGGTGTACCACAGCACGAGAAGACCGATACTTGGTGAACACCATGCTTCGAAATCGCTTTCTCACAGGAACTGAACTCACCAAACAGTTTCGACGCCTCGGAGGAAGTAACCCAAGTGCATGGACAGTAAGACGTCGGCTTGCTGAATCTAACTTAAAACCCCTTAGACCTGCAAACGGCCCTAAACTGGAGCGTGGGCATCGTATTTCAAGACTAAGATATGCCCAGAGCCACGTAAATTGGAGTATTGAAGATTGGTCAAAAGTTATGTTCTCCGACGAATCAAAATTTATGCTCTACAAGCACGATGGAAGACATACAGTGTATCGAAGACCAGGGGAAAGATTCAAGCAAGCATGCATCGAAGAAAAAGTAGCCTACGGTGGTGGGTCTGTACTTGTGTGGGCCGGAATTTCTTCTGAAAGTCGCACAGAGCTGGTGATCATAGAAAACGGCTCTTTAACTAGCGTAAGATATGTGGAAGAAATCCTCAATGATCACGTTGGTCCATTTATGGTCAATTTAGGTGAGGATGCTATATTTATGCATGACAATGCCCGACCTCATACAGGTAGGATTGTGAATGACTACCTTCAAGAGATGAACATTACTCGTATGGAGTGGCCAGCGCGCAGCCCGAATATCAACCCGATCGAGCATGCTTGGGACGAGCTAGGCAGATGCGTGAAACAACGAAACCCTCCCCCAATCACGCTTCGTGAGCTCAAAATTGCTCTCACAGAGGAATGGGAGAATATTCCCCAAAATCGTATAAGGAACTTGGTGTACAGCATGCCAAACCGCGTAAACGCAGTAATGGAAGCACGAGGAGGCAATACGAAGTATTAAAATTCAAGAAAATCGTAATAAAGTTCAAAAATTTAATGTTTCCTATTTTTGTTTTAAGGAGAGATCAGCAGTTTTTTTCTTTATGTAATTTTGTGTTAATAAAATGTATGGTGACTTATATTTTTTTTACTTTCATTTAAGGAGTATTACATTGTCTATTAAATACAATTTATTGCATTAACCTAGCATTTTTAGTTTCCGAGATTTTTAGGATTCTTTAAGTGACCCGGATTCATTGCTCTCGAGTGTAGTAATGCTATAAGTATAAAATATGTTTTTGCAAATTCCAATTGCGAAAGACAATCGAATTTTACGACTGACGTTGCTCGATAGGACAAGGCCTTGAGTGGAGACTTACACCTTATACTAATTTTTTTTATAAGACATTTTTGTTAGTATTATAAGTTTATTAAATTGTGTTCTAAAGACGTAATTATAGCGTGAATGTTTTTGGGTAGAACATGTGTCATCATGTATCAATGAAACAAATATTAACTGTTAAAATCGTTTATTAATTTTTTTAATTCTATAAAGCTTATATATATATACCTTTTGCCGTGATATACATAATACTAGCTTCTGCCCGCGACTTCGTATGCGTAGAAAGGTTTTCCCGCGCAAATTCCAATCCCGTGGGAATTTCGTCATAAAAAGTAGCCTATGTGTTATTCCAGAATGTCAACTTTCTACTTACCAAATTTCATTCAGATCCGTTCGTTAGTTTTTGCGTGAAAGAGTAAGAAACATCCATCCATCCTCACAAACTTTCGCATTTATAATATTAGTAGGATCATCGTCAAAAAAGTTCGCCATAAAAAATATATCTCGCCTTTGTTGGCTGACGATTGATGTTCGTTCTCCGCATCGTATTTGGTCACGAGAAAAACTAAAGTATAAAAATAAGAAGTTTTTAATGAGATTGGTGTTGCGCCAAAGCAACACTCACACACACTTTTATCATTAGCATACCGCATGTCGTGAACCCATAAGTTATCCCATAATGAATCGATATACTTAAAATATATTTTTATTCTATTATTAAATCATTTAAATTATTCCAGTATGGGGAGGGACGTTTAAAATTGTAATACTAAGAGCGGAACGCGCACAGTGGGCAATACTTAAAGTGATGTCGTTCAAAAAACGAATTTATCCCACTGGACTGCTATACTCGGAAGCTCAAGTACTTACAGTTCCCAATATATATCCTCCGTACCATACTACCTAGACACAGATTGTTACCAGTAAGCCCAGATTTAATAAGCAAACGCACTGGGTTTCCCGTTTGTAAAGTTCCCAAATGTCACACTAAACTTACGTCTAGATACTTTTAGGCATTAGGTTCTAGGATCTACAATAGAGCAAATAAAACTATCCAAATTTAGAAGCTTATGTGACATAAGGTCAAACAAATTTTAAAACCATGGCTCTTTGAGCTATGGCGATATTAAAAAAATCATTTCGTCAGTACAGTAAATTAAGCTATTCAAAACACACACTCATGTTAACGCACACTCAAACTTACACACATGTACACGTTTCGCTTCTATTTCTTTTGTTCTCAATACCTTCTAATGTTACTTTTTGTTTGTAATTTATTACATGAAAATTTAAATGTGTTTTAATGTATAGCGTAGGACACTGATTCCTGTAACACAGGCTCGCTTAGCATAAGAGTCTGAGCGCTTAGCAGCTTCACTTGAAAGATGTAATATTTTTATGTTCAATAAATTATATATTTATTTTGTTTATGAACATTAAAAAAGCCGTAAAATTTATGACCTCTTCTCCTTCAGTATATTATATAACGTATACAAATTTGCCAAAAACTAAATTAGTATTAATGATTGTAAAAAAGATGTGTTTAACTTTTGGTGTACAATAAAGTTTATTTTAATCTATTCCAAATACTAGCTTTTGCCCGCGTCTTCGTTCGCGTAGAGGTTTTTACCGCGTAAATCCTGATCGCGTGGGAATTTCGGGATAAAAACTATCCCATGTCCTTCCCACAATCCTAAACTATTCCCATGCCAAATTTCATCTAAATTGGTTCAGCGGCTTAGGCGTGAAAAGGTAACACACAGACAGACACAGTTACTTTCGCATTTATAATATTAGTTTGGACAATATGGACAATAAAGCATAAACTTATTAATAAAAAATAAATAAATACAAGAAAAAAAATCGACTCCATTATTTGTTCAACAGGGTAATTTTTATTATGCGACTAAAATAAAATAGATCCATAATACATTGTTTTGACATTATTAGTTTTGTTACTATTTGAAATGAGCGCATAATTTTGAATAAAGCACTCATTTTTAACCGACTTCTGAAAAAGGAGGAGGTTCTCAATTCGGATGTTTGTTTTTTTTTTTTTTTTTTTTTTTTTATGTTTGTTCGGGCATAGCTCCGTCGCTCGCCAACTGATTTGAAAAATTCTTTTTTTGTTGGAAAGGGTATACTTCCCAAATGGTCCCATGAAAATTTTATCGACATCGAACAAGCCGTTTCTGAAAAATTAACAAAAGTCTAAAAAAAATATTTACATTGATGATCTTTTCGGTTACTCTATATTGTGTTTTTTGTTCGCGCGTTTTTAGTTTTTTGTAGTTGACATTTTGGCTTTTATAACTAGATTAATTACAAATTGACCCATTAAAAAGCGCGAAAATAAAAACTTTTTGCAAAAAAATAAAACCGACTTCCATATCAAAACACTACAAAGCCAAAAATAATTTTAATTTCGGGAGGCGGTGTGAAAAAAAAGAAAATACAAAACCAATAACACCGACTACCGAAATTAAAATTATTTTTGGCTTTGTAGTGTTTTGATATGGAAGTCGGTTTTATATGCGGACGGTTTTGAGACGTTGAGTGTGTATCTTGGGTTTTTTGTATATCAATGTTTAAAGTGGTATAACTATTTTTCCTATTATAGCATCATTATTACTTACGTCAAAATCACTATGGTGGTAACCTTTTTGTTTTCGTCGTAGTCGTAAAGTTAAGACGTGTATCAAGTGAATATATATAAAGAAAAATACCTCAGGGTAATAAACGACTATTATTGTGTGAAGTTTATTATATTCTGGTTTACTTACTATGTCCTTTTCTTGCTTTTTGTATTATCTTAAAGAATAAGCTCAGGGCTTGTGCGATAAACACGTGGTTAACGTAAAAATATTTTTAGAGATTATAATTTCTCAGATTTTATTCTCATTTCCGTTATATTGTGTTATGTTACGAAACTGAGAAATTATTAAGCTTAGTTCAGAAGAATAAAAAGTTGTTGTGTGTAGGTTGTAGGTATGTTAATGTAGTAATCATTAACCTAACTAAATTTTCCATTCCCATTTCAGAAAAGACAAGGTTATTCCTTTGTTATACTTGGTATAAATTTATTTTGTTTATAAGTAAGATTTTAGTGTTTTTTTTTTTATTAATCTAAATAAAAGTGATACTCCAAAAATAATGCTTTTTCACCCAATCCGTGTGTACGATGCCATATGACATCAGTTTCGTAACGGAGATTCTCAGTATCGTCAGCTATCAGTTTAGTTACAAATCCAAAATGTACACTTTTCTGAGTATGACCCATAAGACGATTTGCCCTCCCGAAAAAAAGGTACACAATCTGCTTGCATAGACACAGAACACTCCTGGCCGGACAAGCATAGTTCCTTGTGGTGGACCGAATTCAATCGCTCAACCATATGCTACTTAAACGATTAGGTTATGACATAGTCCTAAGCTAGTCTAGTTGTAAATCCATGCGGCCAGCCCGTAATGGTTTTTACACAATTTAAGAAAAACAAAATAAGGAAACTCATAATTCATCGAAATTTCGAAAAGGCTGGTTGGTTTTTCTCATGGCGGTGACAAGACTAGCTTTTTCTTTGGCGACATTGCCATACAGAGAGAAGAATGCGCGGTGAGAACTGTAGTGGACCAATGGTTAGATCGTGAATTCGAACCTAGACATCATATTCATCACTTTATGACATTTTCATCACACCACTGCTCTCAAAATGGTGATGGAAAAAATCGTGAGGTAACATGTCCTAGGACTGAAAAATTCGGGGACGTGTGACATCTACCAAACCATACTGGGCCCGTGTGGTGAATTGTGGCATTTTAACCGACTTCTAAAAAAGGAGGAGGTTCTCAATTCGGATGTTTGTTAACCGACTTCTAAAAAAGGAGGAGGTTCTCAATTCGGATGTTTGTATTTTTTTTTTGTCCACGCGTAACTCCGCCGCTTGCTAACCGATTTGAAAAATTCTTATGTTGTTAGAAATATAATACTTTCCAAATGGTCTCATGTTAATTTTATCGAAATCGGACAAGCCGCTTCTGAAAAATCAACAAAAGTCTAAAAAAAAATTTACGTTGATTATCTTTTCGTTTACTCTGCATTGCGTTTTTTGTTCGCGCATAACTCCGTCATTTACGAACCGATTTGGAAAATTCACTGACCCACTAAAAAGCACGAAAATAAAACCTTTTTTTGTTTTTTTGTTGTGTTATTGGTTTTGTATTTTCTTTTTTTTTTCACACCGCCTTCCGAAATTAAAATTATTTTTGGCTTTGTAGTGTTTTGATATGGAAGTCGGTTTTATTTTTTTTTGCTCATTCACTCTCATTGAGATGAAGCCTGTGTCCCAGCAGTGGGGTAATTATAGACTAATTATGTTTATGTATATTGCCATAAAATGTGGAAATGCCGCCAGTCAGCCAGATAATATACCGAAGACGGCATATTATCTGCCAACAGCGTTAATGACCGGGAAAATAATGTTTTTTTTTTAATTCATTATAGGCTCGTGTTTGATCACTATTTCACCAGATGGTAAACGATAATGTGGTCGAAGATGAAGCCTAGATGTAATCAATTCACTCTAGACTTAAAGCCCAATCAGGTTATAGTTATTAGGAAATAAAACTCTAGTAGGGAATTTCACTCCATAGCTGTACGCACAATGAAAGTATTCCCAAAACGTTTTGTGCTAATGGGTGGGAGGTAAAATAGTTTGTATAAAAGAATAAATATAATAAATGGTAACATAAAATAAATATTTACAAAAAAAACTTAACAAATGTGAAGTAACCGCACAAATTCTGTTTAGTTCAAACGACAACGTAGAACTAGAAACTTACAATTCGAAGTCTAAAAGACCCGTTGCACCTGGTAAAGCGCACGAACGATTTCTATAACAAACGGTCGTTGGCATTAGTCCAGGTAAAAGTAGGATTAAGACGAAGCCAACACATTTTCAGAAGCAATGTGGCAGCATCGATCTTCAAGCACAGCATCATAAAACGTGTGCGAAAACTGGAGATGTGATCTTGCGAGATAAGTCAGTTTATATCCGTCGAGGGTTCTGCATGCTTCTCAAACAAATTGAAAACATTGAAGTTTCCTCCTATAGTGTTTTTACCCGACTGCAAAGGAAGGGTTATGTTTTCGCGCGTATCTTGTCTGTATGTATGTAATATTCTTTATTACCTCCTATCTCCAGAACTGCTGAACAGATTTACATAATTGAGGTATCGTTAGATTTGTCTTAGCAGCCCGTGTTCTTAGATAGGTAACGTTGAAACAAATGAAACATGGCGGCTGTGCGACGCCATTGTAATTAGAAAAAAAAATCGATTACGAATATGGGTATCAAGTTAAAGGACTCAACACAAGGATTTCAAAAAGGTATATCATAATTACCATTAGCGTATAACTAATAAAATAATACAATCAGAAAGTTTAAAAATATGGACTTTGCTCTTTCACTTTCAAATCCGGTGGGCTGCCAATGTGATACGACCGGGAAAACTAAACATTTGTTAATTAATATTTAAACGAAAAAGCTGAAAATAAAAAAAAAGTTATTTAAAAATCTGAAAAACAGTCGGGTTTTTTACACTTTTTAAACAACTTTTTTTATCTTAAATTTATATAATTACAGCGAAATAATATATTTTATAATGCAACACCTACTTCTGCTATATTACGTGCTCTCGAAATGAAGCGGATATTTGAGACTATTACGATACAATTACTATTGCGTGGATCCCCAGAGAGCTGGGTTTTGTTTCCGATCAATTTTAAGTGCAATGTGTTTGTATTACTGTGTTTCTATATAAAAAAGAGCTTTGGGAATGCGTTGGGGACTCTCTATTGCACCACATTTTTTATACTTGGGCAGAGCACCGACGTCTCCTCACGGCGGCGATAGGTGGAGACCTCTCGCGCCCGGCATTGGTCGAGGCCATGCTGCGGGGCGAGAGAGAGTGGGAAGCGGTCGCCTCCTTCTGCGAAGCATTCATGCTGCCGAAGGAGGAGGCGGGCCGTGTGAGGGAGAGGATGGCGTCCTCCCTCCAGCCCAGCCGCAGTGGTAGACGCCCACGGCATCGGACGTCGGCCGACGATCTCCGGCCACCGTAGGCGCGGGCATGCGGACAGCGAGTAAAGGGCAACTCGCTGTCCGACCATGGACCATGCCCGGGTCGACGGCGCGTTGTGTTCCACGCGCGCCTCAAAGAGTGTCAGCAACATGACGAGGCCCCCTCTGCAGAGGGCCGAAGCCTGCCGGGGTCGTGGGACTTATCCCATTACCGTGACCCCGGTACGTAAAGGGTTATTGAAGGAACACCGTGGATTTTAGTCAGTAAAAGTCTGACAGTACCTCCCAACCTGCCCGGGGTGGGAGGACTTATTTGATAATTTTAGCAAGTTAAAAAATAAAAAAAATTACTGTTTACTGAATAACCAGATTAATGATGCGCCAAAGAGAGGTTATTTGTTGTGAAATAAGAAGTTTAGTAAGTACTAAATAGATGCCACGGTAGATCAGACATTATCGGCCTTGCAAGAATAACTTAAAAGTTTTGACGGCGCTATACCCAAGATACCGTCTTGAACCAGTTTCTCCTGGCAGCTAGATAGGCTACACTTGACCTAAATCTAAATACTCAGAGCAGAGCTATCACTAAAGCAGCCTTCATGAAAGTAAAAAAAAACGGGTAATTTGTTAGTTATTTACTGATTTAATTAAGACATTATTATTTCAAGTGGCTGATAAATGAATGATATGTGGAAGAACACATCTAGACGATTTTTGGCATAGAGGTAGAGTATTGACTACAATGCGAGCTCAGTTGCAAGCAAAATCTATATAATAAACATACTAGCAAACTCTTAAAATAATTACAATCACATTTTACTTTTGCATATTTTTTTTACTTCAAACAAAAGGTTGATTGATAAGATGAGGTTCTAGTTTCGATTCTCGGGTCAGGCGATGTTATAAAGCTAAACCGGTAAGTAGACTACGCCACAAAATTGTAGGAAATAATAGCTAGATTATTAATTACTAGCTGTGCCCGCGACTTCGCCCGCGCGGAATAATGACTTTCGGCAGCATTTTTAATTTTTTAGGCTAATGATTTTGAAAACAAAATTCATACATAATTTGAATGTCGTATTTATTAATATCTAATCAAAAGTCTAAAAAATAAGTTTCAAGCTTCTAGCTTTAAAAATGAAGCAATTTCCATACAAACTTTCATCCCTTATTTCAACCCAGTACAGGCCTTTTTTGCATTAAAAACATGCATTAAAGCCTATGTCCTTTCTCAGGCTCTAGACTATGTCCGTACCAAATTTCATTAAAATCGGTTCAGTAGTTTATTCGTGATTGCGTAACATACAGACAGACAAAGTTACTTTCGCATTTATAATATTAGTAAGGATAATAATTACGAATAACATAAGATACAAACATCAGTATTGTATTGCCTTGGCTCTTGTACTAGGAGGTCTTGTATCACAAGAGTCAGACTTCTCAAAGTAATGGAATTATAAGTGATTTAAAAATACTGAGTCGACGTCACGTCACATTCCACGAGCGCTTCAAAGAGCAATCAGCACTAATGATGGAGCCCGATAGTGCCATTGTCTGCCAGGGTTGCAGGAATGTCCTAACAAGATACGGCCCTGGGACGTAAGAGCTACTGAAGGAACGGGGTGGAATTTTAGTCAGTAGAAGTCTGACATTCTCTTCTGCTCCACTCACAGCGAGAATTGTCATTTGATGATATTCCCCGAGTAAAACTATTGCTAGGAATCTAGATTTGCCCTGACTGATGGCAGTAGGCTCACCATTTATTACAGACTTGAACATAACTACTGTACACCTCTACCTAATCAGATGAGACCAACAGGCGTGCTACTGTAATTTTCTTTTTACTATTTTATTTATTTATTTTATTTTCGGAAGGCTTACAGACTAATAACATTATAACAATAATATATAAAAACTAAGTTGCTAATTACAAGCCCTCACAGATAAATAAAGTTATGTAAAAAAAAAGACTGTTGACTGTGTGATTTTGAACTAAGTAATGACCCTAGTATATGAAAGTGACTGTTCCATTGCCCTCGAAATGAACTCGTATGAATCCATCGTTAAATATTTTTTCTTAATTGCAATACGATGAAAACATAAAAAGATTATTACGTATCATTAAGTTTTGTACAATCACGCCTTCTACGAATCAACATTGAATCAGTTATATGGAAAAAGAAAGATTTTATGGAATTCGACAACATGGTTGATGTTGTGGTTGAGTGGTTGCCGCGATTGGCTGCTGCACTACTTGTCGCGGGTTCGATCCCGCGCCGGAACAAATATTTTTATGGCCTAAAAATAGTTATTCTTGGTCTGGATGTTTGTAAAATTGTACTCACGATACAAGGTACGTTTTTAGTGTGGGGCAGTGTTTAAAAGAACGGAAATGAACTTAAAATATCGCTGAAAATCAGCCCTAACCTGAGTAAAGTAAATGCTATATACACATAACTATATCAAAGAAAGTGGCAGCATAATGTAGCAATTAATTGGATCCAAAATTAATAGGTACTAGATTATAACTTCGTACCATAGTCTATACCATAAAGGAGTATTCTCAGTATTGTCAATATATTTTCGTCACGAAAGTGATAACTCAAAAATACGTACAAGAAACTTTAGTTCAGTGTTATCCGAAAATCACGACATAGTGTTTATTGCCAACGGTACCTCATAATTGAATCGATGCGTAGCAGAGATCTGCTACGACCGCGTAGCTCGTAGCGGTGACGTCAGCCGCACGCTACGCCGTAACCCGCATGTGTAACTTTTATTTTCGATAAAGCAATATTCAACAAGTTTTATTAAATATTTCATTTAAAATATTCGTTTTACATTTATGAAAGTCAGGTTTCACATAATATGAAATGTTTTTTTTTTTTACATTGAAAGGTGTTTTTATTGGTTTTGTCTCAAAATGTTATCCGTTTTCATACAGAGTTATAGACGACTCAACCAACCAATAACCATTGGAACCCTATTGGAAATATTCTAACAACTAAATCACACTACTTTCTAATTATTTGTTTATAACAGAAACATGTACAACTTAAGAAAAGATTTTAAAATATCATACGGTAAATGAAATAATAAAAGTAATTGGCAAGGGTAATTTAAAATGAAAAAATAAGCAAAAAACAATACAAAACCACTTAGTTTACTCATATTGGCATCTTTCTTAATGAAGAGGTTTGGTCGAAAGGTATAGTATATCTACAATTTCGTGAAAGGCTACACGATACTACGAAGCATACCGAATAAATAAACGCCGTCACTTCATGTGAAATAGTTTTCTAATTAAGTATGTAATATGGTCCGAAACAAAAATATTATTATTATACATTATTATATAATTCATTTATCACTATACATAATTGAAATTGAAATTGAAATTGAAATTGAAAACCATTTATTCGGTTATAAACACACACAACAACAGAAAATTACAAACATAAAAATAAAAAAAAATTACATTAAGAATTTCGCTGAGCATGTCTACACCGAAAGGGTTACCAACTCAGCATTTGCTGGGCGAAAGACACCCAGCGCTGGTTTTCAGTTAGCACCCCGCAGTGACACACGGACGAGGGTAAATAAACTAATATTAATTAATGTGTAGTGTATTAAATACATAAATAAAACAAAAATTGTAACGTTTAATATCGTGCTACGTGCTAAAAATAAAAAATAAAAACCTTTAAATTGTAATTTGAAACTCGCCACCAAAAAGCGCGTTAGTTGCCTAGTATCAAACTGCCCGCCAAAGGAAAAAAATAAATAATAACAAAAAAGTGACAAGAAAAGTTATTAATGAAATACGAATTTTTATTAAAACTAGATAAAATAAAATTGATCAAATAAATTTTACAACAGGTGTTGAGATTTCAAATAACTGCCCTAATACTAAGTTTGTCAAATAAAATTGAGTAATTAATTATCTTATTAGAATAGAATTACCTATAGCATATTGTAACTAAATAAATGATTTGTCAATATTTATATTATTAAAATTAATTTGCGACTGAAGGACAAATTTCTTAAGACTTATCTTAAAAGTATTTAAATTCTTTAAGTCCCTAATTGGTGGGGGAATATTATTCCAGCACTTGGAGGCTGCGTACCGAAAACTTCCACGAAAGGCAGCAGTACGGTGATGCGGGGTAGCTAGCTGTTGGGCGCAACTTCTAGCCTTGCGCTGCCGGTGATTATTAATCCACGCCAGTTTTGAGTACAAGTATGAAGGAGATTTATATTTGATGACGCCAAAAAGAAGACAAGCTAAATGCAATTTTCGGCGTGACTTCATCTTTAAAATATTGTTGTGATTTAAAAATGGTGTAATATGGCTCCTGGGTGGTACATTAAAGCAAAACCGTGCGCAAGCGTTTTGTACCCTTTGGATTAATCGTACGGTACATGCAAGAAGTCGTGGTCCTACAACGGTGTCGGCATAATTCAGTTTCGATAAAATCAGACTTTCAGCTAGTTGTACACGCAGGTCCTCACTTAAGAATGGGCGCATTTTGTACAAGACCTTGAGACGATAGAAGCAATTTTGAACGCAATTTGCAATGTGAGCTTCAAAACGAAGGTCTTGGTCCATAATCAGACCCAGATTTCTTGCCTCGTAAACACGATCAATGCATTGACCCATTACGCTTACGTTAACAAGAGAACTGTTGACTTTGTCTAGTTGACCTTTAGAACCAAAAAGCATAAATTTAGTTTTGGCAGGGTTAAGTAATAGTGAGTTCCGTTTTGACCAGTCGACGATCCTTTCGAGATCCTCGTTCACCAATCTTACTGCATCAGCATATTGTTCAGGTTTAAAAGAAAGGTATAACTGGATGTCATCAGCATAGATATGAAATTTACAGTTCTTCAAAACGTCAACAACATCAGCGCTATACATAATAAACAAAGGAGGGCCCAGAATGGATCCCTGCGGAACACCCTTAACCACTGCAGTCATATTAGATACAATGCTAGATCCATTTGCATCTTGAATTTCAACAAGCTGCTTGCGATTGCTTAAATAACTGTTAAACCATTTAACCGTGGGCGCGTCAAATCCATAATACGTCATCTTTGAAAGCAAAAGAGACAAATTGATAGAATCAAAAGCTCGGGAGAAATCTAGTAATACTAATAGAGTACAACATCCCTCATCTTGAGCCGCCAATATGTTGTCTGTAACATCTAATAGAGCCGTAGCGGTACTACGACCCCTCCTAAAACCTGACTGCACATCCGGTAATATATTATTTTGCTCGAGGTATGCAGTCAGTTGGGAGTTAACTACTTTTTCCAGTACTTTTGATAAAAATGGTAAAATACTTATTGGCCTTAAGTCTTTTACAGTGATAGGGTTCGCGAGTTTAGGAATAGGTCGCACAATGGCAATTTTCCATATATCAGGGAAGGTCGACGTAGAAATGGAATCATTAATAATAGACGTAAGAATTTCTAAGGTTTGAGGAAGTGTCAGGAAAAACATGTCAAGTGTTATGCGGTCAAAACCCTCCGCATTGGATTTAAAATTAGATAAGATCTTAATAATGTCAGATTGGTCTACTGTTCTAATAGAGAAAACCCCTTCATTAAATTTATGGGTCTCATAGTATGCCACACATGAAACTGGTGCCATATTATCACCAGGAATATTTAAAAAATGTGAATTTATTGTATCTGGGTTATTGAAATGAGAGGGTAATTCAGCCACTTTTTTGAAAGGCAATAAGGTAGACTTTAGATTCTTCCACAATAATTTAGGATGACGTATCTTGCTATTAATATTATAATCGTTTTGTCTCGGAGTAGTTATTCTTACACGATATCCAGAAATAACTATTATATTTTTACTCTTAAGTACCCAACATTGTTACTGGCTGGTATTCACAGCAATCCTCTTTTGTCCCTTTTTTGTGTCCTCATTGTCAGCGTTGCCCTTCTTATTTTATAAAAACTTTTTCCCACTGTTCCGTTCGCGTTAATATACAATTTCGCAATAAAATATAAAAAACAACTAGGTTATCTGCAGAGTCTATTACCGTTTCTAACACTCAATTCATCGAAATCATATCAGTGATTTAGGTGTAACAGTGTAACTAACCAACAAACAAACTCACTTCCACATAATTTTGTCAGTGAAATATCTTTTAGTTATTTTAGGTTTTCTTTTAGTTTTGAAATCGCCATTGTTTGTCTGTTAACTATATATCTCTTATTAAAAGGAAGTGGATTCAAAGGAAATATAATCGTTTTCTAAAAGAAAAACAATTTCATTTTGTATCTAACGATTCATAGTGAGCTCGATATTTCTGATACTTAGTGACCGAAAAAAGCTTCATTTAAACTTCCCTTTCAGTAAGTAGGTAAATGTTTTGCCCTCCCTTATCTAAACTATCTAGACCTCACTGAAGCAGACATCTAAACGTAAAAGTACATTTAGATGTTTGCCCCATCGTCACACAGACTACCTAAATAAACTCTCACTGAGGTCCTTTTTTCGGTTTAATTTATGAAAATATGACATCTGCACACTTAAGTTCATTTTAAATTCAATGTTCAAAGTTGAAGCGAAGATTTAATTGTGTTGATAAAGCGCTCGGCACATTCGGTTTCAGCTAAGCTTGAGAAATGTGTTTGTATAACCTAGGCTTTTAGGCTGTTATGAGATGTGAAGCTCCCGATCAGAGATTTATCGAGGTTTACTCTATAACCATGTTAATGGATCAAAAACTAAACAAGCAATTCTAATTAGATAAGATAGTAATTTGACTTACAATGCTACATTACAGTTAGTATGCAGAAGGGACTGCAACCCAAAGTTCTACATGCGTTGAGATCGTAACTCCCTCTTTATAAATGAAAGTATTAATTAGCTTCATAGATATTTGGTAATTGAATGTGTTCCTTCAGGAGGGATGTTCCTACAAATTTTCTATGCAACGATTTTAACCGAAATATTTCAGGAGCACAAATGAGTTGTAATTGAACTACCTATGTGGAATTTCCCATTAGCAGTGCAGACAAAGCGTTAGGACATAGTACTGCCTAGCCCTTCAGAGAATACAAGCGTCATATGTAGTGTTATACTATGTGGGGGTAAATCATCAAATGTCTCTTCCTGCTTAGGTAGAGTGTAAGGGAGTGTCAGACTTCTACCGAATATCCAATCCTGTTTCTTCAGTTTTCCTTGCGTCTAGGTCCGCGGTGTCTCAATCGTACATCACACATTTCCTCAACCCTGGACGAGCGATTTCTAACCTCACGATTATTTTGTGTTTGCCTATATGTTTTACTGATGTGCAAAGTTCATCCCTATATTTTCCACCATTCCACCTAGCCTTATCTGTAGTCTTTTCCGGCCAATCCGCTTGGAATAAGCCAAGATCGTCAACATCTGCTCTGCTTCACTACTATAAATTGTTGATTGTGCAAAGAACCTTTCACTTTGAATTGAATTGAATTAAATTATTGGTATACGTTAATTAAACAAATAACTAATACTTTGAACCTTATGCATCGTCAAATTGAAGATATCAAATTTCTTGACTGATTCGGGTCGATCTAGAATTTTCCAGTAGCAGTGCAGACAAAGGGTTGGGACCTAATACTGCCTAACCCTTCAGAGAATACAAGCGTCGTGCGTAGTGTTATATTGTGTAGTCGATAACGATGGACCCATATCTTATATACAAATGCTTATCCACTTTTTCTTTTATCACATTAACTACTTAATCATAATAATATCATCTTCACTGTCCATGGATGCCAACACTAATATACCTAAGTCTTTGGGACAACGACCACCTAATTACGTTCATGTGCTTAATCCTACATTGAACTAATTAATTTAGGTCTTTCGTGTCCTTATAGTCAATTAACTCCTGATCGTTGTTAATTATGGGCAACATAACGAAACCACAAAAGTCGTCGAAGTGCCTTATCAGTAAATAAATAAATAAAACAATCTTTCTGTGTTCTGTTACAAAATAACGTGGATTCAAAAGTATAAATTACATTTAATTGTACTGTAATAAATTGAGTTGTATATAAATACTTTAGCCCTTTAATCGTAGATTTAATTAACTTAATGTTTAACCAGCGCAATAGAAAACAGATGACAAAACAAATAATAAATAAATTGCCAACAACAAGTTGGAATTGGCTCCAAACAGTTTTAGTTTTGTACTAGTTATCTGCAGCTCTCATACCTCTGCAAGTGTTAGAATGGCAAACACGATAACATTAATGAATTTGGGTTTGGTTGGCTTTCATTTCCTAAGTCTGGCGGTGAGTTGTGTCGGTGAGGATTACCTACTGCCATCCCTCTCACACGTGCTACATACCCTACATCCGTCCTTGTCCCTCTCACACCTTATTCTGCTCCTCTTAGGTAGCAGCTGTATCTGTTTTAGCGAACAGGATTGTACTAGATTACACACCTTTGCAAATAAGTACCTACCTCTAATACTCATTGCACATATGTTCAAATGTAAACCACGTTTAATGCGAATGTGACTCTAAGGTAATACAAGTGCAAATTGAAAGAGACATCCTTTGTTTTATTCACACAAATGCCATCAGAATACATAGACGGAAAATATTTTATGACGTCATTGGAATACGAATTTGAATTTTTATAAATTTTAACGGCTTTAATATCGTGAATTTATGAATCGTCATCTCCAGTAACGCATTTCAAAATAAAAGCTTCATTTTTCTATGTAAATGAAATGTTTGATTGCGGCGGAGCGCACGACAAAAATCTTGTAATAAACGACCCTCGCTCTAACTGTATAAAATGTTTCCTCGTTTTAGGGTTTCGCCGACACTATAATTGTGTGATGTCGGGAACCCTTATAATTTCGTCATGTCCGTCCGGCCGAGGCTGCTAGCAGCTACATCAATTTGCCATCGATTTAATATAATTTCACACGAGTTGGCGTTTACCTACATCCTAAGGCAAACGGCATGGTATCGATAGCACCCTAAAATTACGAAAGAAAATTTTGCAGATGTATTTTAAATTTAAGTCGGTTTCGTCTAATATTTAATAAAAAGTTAGCTTAATAGTGAAGGTAGCTGATTGGGATGTCATTTTTACATTCTCTTATAAACAAGACAGAAATTGTGGATTTAGATCGTTTGCTACTTCAATAGGTTAAACTAGCAATCATTAAGTACCAACTAGCACTTCAGCTCGATATAAACGAGTGCAGATATAAACAACGGTAGGCGACTATGGCGCTATTCAACACACGCTGATACTCATAAAGCTATCTGTAAGTAAAACGAGAATCTGAACTTAATTGCCTTGGAATAATAGATACTTATAGAAGAGATACGATAATGGGAGCCAAATGAAAACACTCTTAGTAAAATCGTTCAATATTCATCAACAAACGCCATGAACGCTGAAAGTTGATTTATTCCAACTATAGTTATACTCAGTCGTTCAGAAGTGCGCGTCATATTAAGGGTTTTGACCTGTATGTGATATATAGAAACGTCTTCATCCATTTATGAAGTTGGACGATTTTTGCCATAATTTACACAAAAAAACTAGATAGCCGGCCCCCTCCCCTTTTTTAATATTTCTCTCGTAAGAATCTAAAGGAAAGGGTACTAATGTTTTGTTTAATACTTATGTTTTGGTAGTAATCAAGTTACTTTTTATTTTAAAGTTTTTCTTTACAATTAATGTTCATTACATTTTACAAATGAGTGAAATGTAATAAATAAATATTAATTGTAAAGAAAAACTTTAACCCCCCTGTAAGCAAATAATAAGATATGGCCAAATCCCTTCTGGGATGGAACCAAAAAAAAAAAAAGAATAATTCTTGACTTTTTCCACAAAAACGACTTACAAGTTATAAACAATTTCATTTTTGCGAATTTTGATGCAGTTGGTGACATAGTTTTAGTTCAATCAAAGAATACGATGCGTCTGTTTCATCTAAAATCTGTTAAACAAAATTTCATGCAGTAATCGGATATAAAAAAGGGTTATTGCTTTTTTGAGAACCAATATCTGTAAAATCAGTCCATCCGTGAAACTACTTGAAATTACGACTATTTAACATTACTTTATAATGTTTAAATTTCAAGTTCGTATAAAATTACCACTCAGAACAAAGTCACATAGACAAAGCCGCGGCTATAGATAGTCGAGTAATAATGAAAGGTTTAATGTAATTAATAGAGGTATCTTTAGTACTTTACTGTTGAAAAAAAAAATAGCTCATAAAAATATCTTATTGGTGTTGAAAAAAAAATAGAAACGTAACATTGTTATGAGTTTCCGATATTTCATCACTGGTGTAAGCGCTATGGCCACAGTGAATCGAAATGAGTATGGGTAAATATCCCGTTGTGAGTTCTAATGATAGATGATGATAGATATTGTGGTTATATAGAATTAAGGATGGAAAGCAAATAGGTAGGTGCACCTACATAACACGGGACAACAAATAAACACGGATAAACCGAGAACTACACATGATAAATTATAAACATATTACATATTATTCTGAAAATTCAGGTTTAATCGTGTGTAACATTGTTAGTTAATAGGAATATTTCAGACAAAAATTTTAAATGCAATGCAATATACATATAGTAGGAATCGGTATTATTTCCTACTTATAATAGTATTAAAACGTTTAGAAAATAGCATAACACCAACTCTTGGTAAGTAACATCTTCTTTTTTTTTCGTAGTAAAATCATCAGATGAGTCCTCCCACCCCGGGCAGGGCCGGAGGGACTGTCAGACTTGTACTGACTAAAATCCACGGTATTCCTTCAATAGCCCTTTACGTTCCGGGGTCACGGTAATTAGATAAGTCCCACGACCCCGGCAGGCTTCGGCCCTCTACAGGGGGGGCCTCGTCATCTTGCTGACGCTCTTTGAGGCGCGCGTGGAATACAACGCGCCGTCGACCCGGGCATGGTCCATGGTCGGACAGCGAGTTGCCCTTTACTCGCTGTCCGCATGCCCGCGCCTACGGTGGCCGGAGATCGTTGGCCGACGTCCGACGCCGTGGGCATCTACCAGTGCGGCTGGGCTGGAGGGAGGACGCTATCCTCTCCCTCACGCGGCCCGCCTCCTCCTTCGATAGCATGACTGCTTCGCAAAAGGAGGCGACCGCTTCCCACTCCGTCTCGCCCCGCAGCATGTCCTCGACCAATGCCGGGCGCGAGAGGTCTCCACCTATCACCAGCGTGAGGACACGTCGGTGCTCTGCCCAAGCGGGGCAGTCTTGCACCGTATGCTCTACTGTGTCCTCAGGGCGATCCTCGCAGTGGTGACACCCAGGCGTTTCTTCCTTCCTCATCAGACACAGGTACCTCCCGAAACTTCCGTGTCCGGTGAGGACCTGCGTCATGCGGTAGGTCAGGACGCCGTGACGCCGATCTAGCCACTCCTCAAAGAGTGGTCTTACCGCTGCAATTGCGGCGTGCCCGTGGTAAGTAACATTGCCAATAAATTAAAAAACATAAATTCCGTTAAATCATAAAAACATATCATTGACAGTAATCTTTTACTAATCTCCAGTAAAACTGTGTCGAAAGCTCTATCTACTGCTAATGACGGTTTGTACGTGTATGTGTGAGGATATTGTTGTCACAAAATAGTAACATTTATAAACACTTTTAATAACTTGCATTATAAATTAAAATCATTTTATCATATACGGAGAGTGGAAAGCTCAAATATAATTACGATGAAAAAGTCCTGCCTTACTGTTTCACATCTACCTGCACCTCTACTACCTATAAGAATAAGAATAAGAATAAATTTATTTTTTCATTGATGATACAATGATTTTCTTAATTCTATAATTACTATTATTTAATTGGCAAATGCCTATGGCTCTTCTCTTCATCTACTACCTACACCTGAGAAATGTCTAACGAAATGTGCACACGAAGCCGCGGTCAATAGCTACTGTAATATAAAAGTAGATACCAACAAAGGTAATACTTACTAGACCTAGTTTTTGTTACAAACCCTACTGGTATTTTTCTCCTGGAGTGAAAACCTTCAAACTTTTAATGACGCTGCCTCATTTCACTTTTTGGCACCCTTTTATTTTGCCAAGGTGCCAGACTTGCTTCTGTACCGAGTTGGTTTCATAATTTTTAATGGGCTACCAACTCTAGACATTGTTAGTCTCATTTTGAAACTAGCTGTTATCGCAGACAAATCTCACGCCACATTCTATGATAAAAAGTTGTCGCATTGGCACATCACCGTTTCCAATCTATAGAGGCCCTACTGCGAACAAAAAATACAGATATTAAAATTGTTTTTATTGCCACCAATTCGTACCAATTCAATAACATATGATTTTTTACATTATAAGAAATTGGTATTCTGCCCTTAACACGTGTAGGTAGTTCCCGAACATACGATTTTATATAGATACTAGTAGACGCGCGGGGCTTCACTCCTGTTGCCTTTATCATGATAAAAAAGAACCCTCCTTTTTTGTAGTCGGCAAAATAGCCTTCCTCAAGCTGCAAGCTACTTCCATACCAAATTTCGTCGAAATCCACCCAGTATTTTTGAAGATTAGCGCGTTCATACAAACAAAGTATTCCGCTTTTATTTTACCTTAACATACATTTCACGACATTACCGAAAATGATTCACAAAATTGCTTTCTCATTTACCTATGGCTGCTTGCCTTCGCAATACAAACGGCGAAGTGCGAGCCGTATCACACGCTGAAGGTTTCGTACCTCGTTAGCTTGTTCGTTTTCGCTTAATTATGGCAGTGCAACCTTTGTCTGATATTCGCTTATGCTCTTCTGTATGTAGATAAGTTACATCTACGTGAGTTGAGAACAAGCTGTAAATATGTATTCATTTATTTAATCTTTATGTACAATAGTGGTACATGGGCGGACTTAATGAAACAAGACATTCTCTACCAGTCAACCGTTGGGTTACAAGTAAAATAAATATCAGTATCGAAAGACTATACAATATATATATTATAATAAAATAGACAAATAAATACGGTGCTTTATCTGACTAAGATAACTAACAATAATTAGTATTACATTTTAATAATTCCGAAATCAAAGTTAAATTTTTTTGTATTATATTTATTTGTCGAAATCATATTCCATTTAACTTTACCTACGCTTACAGGAATTGAGGGAGGTTCCAGTGAGGACATCATAAAATAAACAGCAACAATAGTATCACTTACAAAAGTTCCATACCAAAATGATAACGTTACAATATGTGGAGTTTAAATAGGTATTCGTTTCAAATAACTAGAGTAAACTCATGTTAGTAGTGACTATCGCTAAATAGAGATAAAGAACAATAAAGGTACAGGTGGGTAGTGAGCGGCGGCCTTTGTGCGTAGCTTTGAAGTGGCACGACTAACGAGCCCACCAACTGTACAAAGGGCAGCCGCGAGACTATCATTGCCATTCGTTCAAACGAAAACTATCCACGTAGGACATCGAGCGACCTATTAATTAGATACCTTTACAACCCTTAACCATGAGAGTTTTGTATGAAGCGAAATCGATCACTGGGAACGCGTTTGTGTTGATTATTGGGTAATGAAAGTGTAACGTTTTGGGAATACTTTTATTGAGCGTACAGCCAAGGCGTGGAATTCCTAGCCAGATTCTGTATTTCCTGATAGGTATAATCTGGTACTCTTTAAGTCAAGAGTGAATATGTTACTTCTAGGCAAGCGTGCTTCATCTTTGACCATCAGATGAGATCGTGGTGAAGCTCGAGCCTATCATTAATTTAAAAATGTCGAACTGAAATATTAAAATGAATGGGAAAAAGAAAATACATATATTATATGAAAATGATTTAATATTAAGTTTTTAATATTTACGAACAAATACCTAATCACCATACCATAAACTTAATGTCGACACAAAACTCACATTTACCTCAAATCAACAACGTAATTTGAGAAATTTCAAATAGAAATAATGAGTAAAGATTTTCAAGTGGGACTGGCGTAGTCGGTAAGCGTTTCTCAAGACGCTAGCATAGGACAGCCTTCTTGACTCCAAGCCGAGACGAGGGAAGCGGCTCGCTTCTGTTTTCTGTTATCTTGCAGACTTCAAAACTACGCTCCTTCTGAAAACGTGCAACGCTGCTCAGCTCGCGACTACGGCGCGGCGGAAAAATTCTTGAAATATTCAGAAGTTTGTAGTTTATTTAGTTAATAGATATGGAATATAAACCTGTGTGAATATAAATTTGTATATACAAATTTACGTAGTAAGACTTAGTCCCAAGCAGCCCAAGAGTTACCTGCACTATTCAAAGTTAATTCATAAGAAAGTATTTATATTTGAACCTTTTTCAACACTTTTGTAAGCCCATATATAAATTGAATACCATCAAAAAATTCGGACACGTAGAGGTCGATGGGAAAATGTAGCATTTGGTCGTTGTCTATACTTGTGCATGATATCAATTTAACTATCAAATATGTTATTTCTCGTCCAAACCTTATCTTTGCCCTTAAAAGTATAGGTACTAATTATATGCTAGCAATAACCGCGTTTACCCAACTATCTTGAGTTCGGTTTTCAATCAAACAAAATGCAGCTGAGTAGTATTCAATGTAAAGCGACTATCTATCTAACCTCCTTATTTGAAAGCTTTTCTGGGTACTGACAATCCGTAACTTATGTCAAAGATCCATAAATGACAACGCAGACCAACGAATACGCAGAACGCGGACCACTTTTCGAGGCAGAGAGGAGACTTGATGTGTAATGAAGTAATGAATTATTATTGAATTTCCATCCGCAAACCGACCTCAGAAAGAGTTGCTTAACCTTGAGAATTGACTCATGAGGCTGGTTTTATTTAGCATCAAGCCCATTATATAGGAAAACATTTTTGTAATGAAAATACAAGATTGATCGCTAGCAGAAACTCCCCCAAGAGCAGAGTTTTTACAGTAACATACAAAAATATACATAACTAGTACTCACGCGGGGCTTCGCTCCTGTGGCTATCACGGTAAAAACATAACTCTCCTTTTTTGCTGTCGCGTAAAAAGTAGCCTATAACCTTCCTCAAGCTTCAAGCTACTTCCATACCAAATTGCATCCAAATCCACCCAGTACTTTCGAAGATAAGCGCGTTCAAGCAAACAAACAAACAAACTTTTCCGCTTTATAATATTAATATAGATATGAGTAGGTACATAGGTAATATATAAAGTAAATTAAACAAGGTTCTTTATTGGACGAAATCAATATCAGCGTCTTGCCATACTGGAACAAAGGATTTATTTACTATTTTGCTTAGATTTTTATTAATTAAATAATTTGAGAAGGTTATAGTGCCAACGGAATTTTATGGAATAATGTTTTAAACGTTTTACTTAAATTATAATATTAATTTGTAAAGCATTCAGACACATTGTGAATTTTTATTGAATGAATAAAATTAATGAAAATGCTTTTAGCAGAATAAGTTTGTTTCAGCTGCAATGTGGCAATCGTTTCATAATTGGGTTTTTAATTAATTTGATGTGTAAACGACTTTCCGTTATGTTCTGATTAAACTCATTTCCTTGTACATCGGTACCTTGTATCTTATGCCATTCTAGTAAAACAAGCCTGATATTTTTCCTTGCGACGTAGGAAACAATTTACTTGGTGAACATTCAGATTCCTCTCTTTACCTTAGACAACACTAGTTAAGGTGCATTTGCGGGGAAAGTTGTGAGCATCGGGCACAAGTTGCGAGGACTCTTGTCACCCGCGCACTTGTTATCTCAAACACTTGGAGAACTGTGCCGTGCGACTTGCCACAACCCTAGTGCGCATAGGCGACAGCGGGCCACAGGAAATATGAGTAAAAGACTTTTCAGTTTCATTAATGACATTGAGAATTTGCTTGAAAAGGAAAAATTTCTTAGGAAATAATCTTTGTGCTCTTTTGTCTGTATTTACATTTTTTTCTTTTGTAAGTGTCATGTGTGTAAATAAATAAATAATGTCAGTAAACGGTGGTTAAACGCTCAAATATTGCTTAATTTGAAACATTTTGAAACAGTGATTAATGATACAATGCTTTCAAATTCGCATTAAAACGATGCCGACCCCCGTAAACCTACAAACCACACCGGCAAAGATGTCTAAGCTGTTATCCATGACATTTGTCAAGTTCATAATCTGATCTAGCTAACCGCACTATCTAGTAGATGTATATCTTAATCTGCCGCTAAAGCGCTTTACTTGTAGTTGGTCGGCTGTCTTGTACCTTGTCTGACGTCGAACTGGCTCCACTCGCTGCTCCACGGCTCCACGGCTACTTGCTCACTCTCATAGTTTTGATAGTTATTGCAAACTATAGCCACGTTTCCGCTCGATATAAACAGTTACGAAATTAACACACTATCTTATGAAAATATCGAATTTCTAATTTAGATAGTCTGAGGAGGGATCGAGTCATTAGCGACGGGAGTCTATACGTAATCCCAGGATATTTCATTGCTATAAATTATTATCGATTGTGGAACCCATTTTCGCTGCATGTGATCTTTGGTTGAGAAACTTCGTGGTAATATTTTAAGAGTTTGTTTTTACGGGGTCCAAACTTTTTCCGCACGTCAGTCTTTGAAAAGATTAGCGAATCATTAATTACAAAGTTTTCGGTAACATTAATCCCGTTAACTTCTTGTTTTTAGGTCACGAACTTGGACTGAATAAATGCATTTTATATCTCGGCTGATGTTCAAAACGAGAGAGGAACTAGAATTATACTCGGGACTTAATAATTATGTATCTCGTTATAAACTTTGATTACTTTGGTGCTCGTGACTCTGATTGACGGAGGGGGATGTCCCATACAACAAAAGGCTTTTCACGAGCCGAATATTACTTACATTTCGCTCGGTAAGGGTTTGGGAGATACGCATTTGTAAATTATATCTACTAGTCTAGCATTAATTAAATTTAGATCTCTGTTCTGTATTAGCTATTGAGTATTCATTTAATTTACAATATTAATCTAGTTAGTCACATTTGGACGTATCACATTGATAAATTCAATTTGTTGTCGTCAGACATATATTTTTCTTGGATAAAGTAAATGCTCTTAAATCGTGGGCTATTTACAGAATCCTTTTATCCCCGCCCTAATGTAGGTGGGATTAGTATTTCGTCTCTTGCTTTTATTATATTTTAGAGACGAAGACAAAACAAAGTTTAACTTAATCCATCAATTAGAGGCGTACTGCATTCAATTTAAATGTTTAAGGCTCCAGTTGTAAAACAACTCGGCCATAAACTTGTGGAAATGTGCGATACAACGAATAAATTTAGCATTACATAATCGCACTTTGAAAAATACAAAGATTGAATCTGTAAAATCTTATTAAGCTTTGTCATGGAAGATTTTCCTAAAGATAATTAAACCAATAGGCCTTCAGACGGAGTCAGTATCAATAACACACATGATACACGCAATCCAAACGTACAAGGGTACGTAGCATATGTCGTATACGTTGAATTGTAACCCGTATTAATTCCTTTCAACCAAATTTAGCAATTATTGGGTTATCTAGTACGATCCTCCATTAGCCGTATGTACGTTTGATATGACCGTGCGTCAGCACCTCCGTCAATCATACAATTGTCAATTTACAACGTTTACAAGTGTTTTCAATTACAGGATGAAAGCCCCGGGGTAGAAGGTAGACTGGGGATTACAAAGGCTGGAACTCAAGGTCGCGCTATTACTGGGTAATCCGACATTATTTTTGAATGTGCCTATGATAATGATGCCGTAAGTTTTAACGGAGATGAGCTGATAAGTTTTTGTGCTTTCGCTTCTTTTTAGTGGAAAATAAAATTATGAATTAAGATTAAGTTTACTCAACAGACCTTATGCTTTGTAAAACCTTGTTGTGTATAAATCGCGTACGATATTGGGCTGCATAAGACCAAGCAAATAATGAACATAGTTTTGCTTTACTGTTGACTAACAAGTGTCCTAGTTTTAATTGTATGTTGGTCTCATTACCGACCCTCCAACTGGAGACTTTCCTTAAGGAAGAGTTTTGTCCAACGGATGTGTATCGACGATTTCGTGGAAGATTACGTGACATAGGAATAGTTTAATTGATTTATTATAAAAATATTTTTAGTTACATATTTTTATTATTTATGCGCAGGAGGATATAGTTTCATTGTAGACCTCATCAATCGCTTACCATTAGGCGTGATCGAAGTCACGAGCGGGCTCATCCGTAATAATATAAATAAAGTTTGTTTTTCTATGGGCTTCGATAGCCTGAAATAAGTGAATAAATAAATTACCATCGCCTTGACAATTGGCACACTGAAGAATTTAGCGCTCCACAGGTTTGTCCCAATAAATGAAGTACTAGATGTAACACAAGCGGATTTGGGACAAGGGCGTCGGCACGCCACCTGTCAGTCAGGTCATAAAGTAGAGAGGCGACGTTGATTCATCGAGTGTCAACTGTCCAGCTCGACTCGCGACTGACAGTCGATTAAGTATGTTTGTTGAAACCTCTAATCTATTACCCGTGTTATCATGAGATTAATCGCGAAAAATACTGGTTATACAAGCAAGATTTAAATTTAGTACATGTCATACGCATGTCATCGGTGTCCTTTTGGCATTATTTCCCACAAACAGAGGGAGGGGCGAATAAAGAGTCAATAATGATGCTTGCAACTGAGTACTCAGTTATAGTGTTTCGACTGCATGTCCGACCTCCATAACCCAGAAGCTGGGTTGCACAATCTCCCATAGCAACTTCAGATTTCTTGGCTTCTGACTACACGTAACGATTATCAAAGTTGTACAAATGACAGTCGGGACCAACAGATTAATATGTTTTTCTCCCATCCACGGACTTCGGCAAACGTTGCTTAACCTTTCTGATTTAATGTAAGGTTAAGCAACGTTTGCCTTTAAAAATAAATAATGTTTTTAGTCTATAAAGACTAAAACATTATAACAATAATACAGAGTTGATACGACAGAGGGACATTAAATTACGTGTATACTACGTATACTATACGTGTTTAGTGTTAATTTGATACAGTTAAAAAATAAAAAGAGATAATTTTTTTTTTTTCATTCAAACTAAATAGCTTACAAATCAGAGTAAAACGCAACCACCCTTTGTAAATAAATGTGACTGACCTTATATACCTAGGTAACAAAGTGGCAACCTAGCATCTTGTATTGGTCAGATTTATCGCTTTAAGGTGCATCTCATCAAAATCATTTGCAACTAAACTACTTCTCCTATTTCATTGATTTTTGATACAAAGCTTGAAAATACCTGAAGGTACCTAGTATACGCAGTTTAAAGGAAAGCTCCTCGGTTGTATCAACTCTGTATATTAATACTAAGTTGCTAACTACTGTTATTATTTAGCTACGAGGTCTGAAGTAACTAATAAGGAATAAATAAGATTTTGTATGATATAGTCATAAGACACTTTTGTGGATAATACGTATAATATATACATATTTATTTTATGTTTTTTGACAAAGAACTGTCTTATCATATGTCTAGACTAAACAACCACTATGACGTCGGTGTCTGGTCTACTCACCTATATTATTCTGTAACTGTGCCACAGAAATAGTTCCCTCTTTTTTTTTTTTTTTTTTTAGCGTGGTAAAATTATCAAATAAGTCCTGCCACTCCGGGCAGGGTGGGAGGGACTGTCAGACTTTTACTGACTAAAATCCACGGTGTTCCTTCAATAACCCTTTACATACCGGGGCCACGGTAACGGGATGAGTCCCACGACCCCGGCGGGCTTCGGCCCTCTGCAGAGGGGGCCTCGTCATGTTGCTGACGCTCTTTGAGGCGCGCGTGGAACACGACGCGCCGTCGACCCGGGCATGGTCCATGGTCGGACAGCGAGTTGCCCTTTACTCGCTGTCCGCATGCCCGCGCCTACGGTGGCCGGAGATCGTCGGCCGACGTCCGACGCCGTGGGCGTCTACCACTGCGGCTGGGCTGGAGGGAGGACGCCATCCTCTCCCTCACGCGGCCCGCCTCCTCCTTCGGAAGCATGACTGCTTCGCAGAAGGAGGCGACCGCTTCCCACTCCCTCTCGCCCCGCAGCATGGCCTCGACCAAGGCCGGGCGCGAGAGGTCTCCGCCTATTGTCGCCGTGAGGACACGTCGGTGCTCTGCCCAAGCTGGGCAGTCCTGCACCGTGTGCTCGACTGTGTCCTCAGGGCGACCCTCGCAGTGGTGACACCCAGGCGTCTCTTCCTTACCCATCAGACACAGGTACCTCCCGAAACTTCCGTGTCCGGTGAGGACCTGCGTCATGCGGTAGGTCAGGACGCCGTGACGCCGATCTAGCCACTCCTCAAAGAGGGGTCTTACCGCCGCAATTGCGGCGTGCCCGGCCGTCGGTTGCGACAGTCGTTCCCTCCATACTGCCCTGAGATCGCGCCGGAGCTCTTCCCGCCGCGCCTCGACTTCTCGAGGCAGCGGGGATACGCCCCGGCGCTGCGCCTCCACGCGCCATTCATAGACGCGCTGGAGGGCAGTCGCCTCCAGATCCCAGGGCAGCAATCCGGCAAGGAGGTTGGCCGATTCGCCGGCGATCGTGCGGTATCCCCGGATCATTCGGATAGCCATGACCCTCTGGCATGCGACCAACTTTAGTGGTCGCGTCCGGATGCACAGGGCCCACACTGGGGACCCGTAGAGGGCCATGGACCGCACGACGCCGGCGTACAGCCTTCGGCAGGAGGCGTTTGGCCCGCTGAGATTAGGCAGGAGTCGCCTGAAGGCGGCTGCTGCCCGGTTCAGCTTTGGGGCCAAACTCAGGAAGTGCTCCCTGAAGTTCCACCGGCTGTCGAGGACGAGTCCCAGGTACTTCATCGTCCTCCCGACGCCGATGCGAACCCCCTCCACCGTTATGTGGGACTCGGACCGTGGCGCGTTCCGACCGCCATGGAAGCACATGGCCTCGGTCTTGTGCAGCGCCACGTCGAGTCCCAACTGCCGGATCCTACGAACGACTGTCGCAACCGCTTGCGTCGCCAGGTCGGCCGCCGCCTGGTGCGACTCTCCCTGCGCCAGGACGAGCGTGTCGTCAGCGTAACATACTACGCTGACGCCGTCAGGGAGGTCGCCGCGCAGCACCCAGTCGTATCCGATGTTCCACAGGGGCGGCCCCAAGACCGAACCCTGTGGGACACCGCACGACATCTCTCGCCGGTTCCACTCTCCCCGGTGACCGGGGTAGATGACGGCTCTGTCCGTCAGGTAGTCCTCGACTATGCGACGGAGGTAGGTCGGCACCCGGTGATACCGGAGTGCCTTCCTGATGCAACTCCAGGGCAGGGTGTTGAAGGCGTTGGTGATGTCCAAAGACACCGCCAAGACGACCCTGCCCCGGGATACCGCGTCCCCCGTCGTGAGGGCTCTCACGCGCATGACAGCATCCACCGTCGAGCGCCCCCTGCGGAAGCCAAACTGGCACTCCGCAAGATCCGGGCCCACCCGATTCAGGTGCCCGAAGAGGCGGTCTGCAATCACTCTTTCCAAGAGCTTGCCCACCTCGTCGAGCAGCACGATGGGCCGGAATGCGGACGGAGAGTCCGCAGGGCGCCCGGCTTTCTGGATCAGGACCAGCTTTCCCGTCTTCCAGCGAAGCGGAAACTGGCCCCTCTCCAGGCATGCGCTAAAGAGCCCCCCTAGTCGAGGCCCGAGAGTCTCCGAGGCCAGGACCCACGCTTTCCCTGGCAAGCCGTCGGGTCCTGGGGCGATATTTTTTGCCTTGAGCCGTTGTACCGCCACTCTCAAGTCTACCTCGGTCACCTCTGGAGCGTCGTAGACGTCGTCGTCGCTGTGGTCCGCGTTTGCGCCAGCTTCAGGTTCCGTCGGAGACGGAGCCATGGGCGGGGGAGCGTGCTCCCCTCGCGATGGGAACAGGGCGCTCACCACGTCCTCCAAAAATAGTTCCCTCTAGTACAAAAAAAATACGTGTAGATACTATAAATTACTTTCTTATTCCAAACTTTCTACTGATATCCAGAAAAAGACGGAAAGCTAAAATGTTGATTTCTTCTTCTTTCTTTCTTCTCTTTCAGCTTCTGCCCGCGACTTGTTCGCATGGGAGGGTTATTCAGCATAAATCCTGATCCCGTGGAAATTCCTAAATAAAAACTATCCTATGTCCTTACCAGAGTCTTAACATATTCCCATGCCAAATTTCATCTAAATCGGTTTAAGCGGTTTAGGCGTGAGAAGCTAACAGACAGGCAGACTGACAGAGTTACTTTCGCATTTATAATATTATATATAATATATATAGACTAGCTTTTGCCTGCGGCCTCGCCCGCGTTAATTTACACTTTGTCAATAATTCTTGTTGCCAATCAGTACACCTTTTTGGGTGGTTAAAAACGCATATAACATAAAAAACCATCACCAGGCTCCATCTCCAAAAACAGACAGACAGTTAGTATTTAAAAGTTTATCTTTTTAAAACCAAAAACGGAGTTTACAATACATTTTTGTAAACTACGTTTATGGTTTTCCCGTCCTTGGCTAAAACTTGTAAATTTTGTAGGCTTGATACTCGTAAGCACGTCACATACAGTTGCCCATGGAAAAAGCAGTCTTTTTCTAAATGTACACCTGCGACTTTCAGGGTCTGTCCTTGAGCTTTGTGTATGGTCATTGCGAATGATGCTTTTAGGGGAAATTTGAGTTTTTTAAACTGAAATGGCAAATCGGTCAGGATTATTGGAATGCGAGGAATAAATCTTAAATACGTTTTCACCGCTTGCTGTTCTTGTCATAATTATTGCTTAAACAACATTGCATCCAAGGTATGTAATTTGTAGTCGCGTGCCATTACAAAGCCTTGGTGCGTCCAGATTACGCATCAACAGGACTGGGACACCCCGTCAATTCCAGAGAGTTGAAAAACTCTATACGGTACGACGTCACTTGCTCAATATCCATGACATTGTCGACGGACAGATACTCGACAACATCAACATCCACATAAGACATAATCTTTTCGTTGATCTGCCCTACAATTTCGTTAGTCTGTGCCAAAATTGCTCTTTCACGCAGCCATACTCCATCCCCTTTTTTTGGGTCGGAAAATCATCAAATGACTCCTTCCGCTGTAGGTGGAGCGGAAGGAAGTGTCAGACTTCTACTGACTAAAAACCCACCCTGCTTCTTCAGTTGCCCTTGCATTTCGGGGCCGCAATATCTCGTTAGACCATTCCCGCAACCCCGTAAGGCCCAATCGGGCCCCGTCAATGCTGCTGACTGCTCTTTGAAGCGCGCACGGAACACGACGTGCCGCCAACTCGAAAACTATCCCGCGGGAAGCTTATATCGGAATCAAACTATCCTATGTCCTTCCCAGGGTCCTAAACTATTCCCATAATAAATTTCATCTTAAGGGCGCACCGAGTTTCTTGCGCTAATCGATTGTAGGTATTCTATGCGCTCCGTGTATGTGTGCGTGAGCTGGCTAGGCTAGACAGATAAAAACACGGCGGGGATCGCGCGCCGGTCGACTGAGATTTCTGGTTTTTCGCCAACCCCTTCCCTGTCTTGATTTCTTTACTTTGTTCCCCATTTCAAATACGCTACAATGAATTTTCATTCAATTTTCATCGTTATGTTACTAAAACCGTGCGTAAGCGCAAGCGACACAAGCTCCCCGTCCGATGGCCGACGCAGGACTAAAGCGGACAAGACAGTGGCGCGGCGGCTCTGGAGAAAATGGACGAAACTCGCGCGAATTTATGTATTTCCTTCTTATTGTTAAGCAAATCAACATTTTGAAAATGTAAAATGTGTACGTTGTGTAAAACATGTAGTTTTGTTATTATTCAAAAACTGATGACCTTCCGCGAAGTATTCACGCTGTACTAAGCGTTTGTTGTGTTTTTTAGAGGTAACTTTGTGAATTTATTATATCAAGTTAACTTTATCAAATCATATTTCCATCGTGTATACCGCCTAGTATAAATGCCCAATAGTACCAGTTTATTTCCTTAGACTTTAATTTAATTGTTTACTACTTCCAACAACCGTTATAAAAACGCGTTTTTGTGTATAAAAAGCTCGGTGCCCCGTTAATCAGTTCAGAGGTTTAGGCGTGAAAAGGTAACAGACAGACAGTTACTTTCGCATTTATAATATTAGTATGGCATTCTTTGGAGGATAACAAACGATATGGCAAGGGTTTTGTAATCTTAAGTCTACTTGTGTAGAACTTATTACATACTAGCTTTTGCCCGCGGATTTGCCCGCGTTAAGTTACACTTTGTCAATAATTCTTATTCGCACCGTTCCGACCGATCCATTCAGTAGTTTTTGCGTGAAAGAGCAACAAAGATACAATTTGAAAACTATCCCACGGGAACCTTATAACGGGATAAAAACTATCCTATATCCCTCCCAGGGTCCTAAACTATTCCCATGCTAAATTTCATGTAAATTGGTTCAGCGGTTTTGGCGTGAAAAGGTAACAGACAGACAGACAGAGTTACTTTCGCATTTATAATATTATAGTATGGATAGTGTATGATATTAAAGTATGGATAGTGTTTGCCCGCAATTTCGTTCGCGTGGCAGGTTTTTCCCACGTAAATCCTGATCCCGTGGGAATTCCGGAATAAAAAGTAGCTTATATGTTTCTTCAGGATGTCAACTGTCTTTTTACTAAATTTCATTGAGATCCGTTCAGTAGTTTTTGCGTAAAAGAGCAACAAAAATACAATTCGAAAACTATCCCACGGGAACCTTATAACGGGATAAAATCTATTTTATGTTCTTCCCAGGGTCCTAAATTATTCCCATGCTAAATTTCATGTAAATCGGTTCAGCGGTTTTGGCCTGAAAAGGTAACAGACAGAATATTAGTATAGTATGGATATGAATTCCAATACACAATACCAGAGACCGAAATATTCAAATTAAGGAGAACGAAAAGAATTATCGTGTTATTGGTAAGTGACGTGGAAAGTTATTGACCCTCGTAGTGCTGTGACACGTTTGTTATGATTGGTATTCAAGAAATATATGAAACCAATAATTTGGTATCAATTCTTTGAGTCAGTTATTTTGTGCTGAAACAGTGAAACTGTGCATAGAGACTACATACCAGATGTTGTCTTTAGCCCTTTTGGATAGAAATGGGGTTTCCTTCACACGTTGTATATATATATGTATACATATATAAGTATGGATATGGATTATTTGGGTATACCATGCACGGACAAATAAAAATTCCTTTTGCTGAAAATGAATACATGGATTTATTTTTAAATTGTTTGTTTTTATGTGTATCTATACAAAAATAATTTAAAATGAAACAAACAATTACAGAAAATAAAAATAAAACATTATTAAAATATACATGAATAATGGAAACCAATGAATTAAACCACCCCTTATCGTTCCTGGCGCAAAATAATCCAGGATGCTTGCAGCATTAGCGCAAGCAAGTCTCTGAATTGCAATAGCAAGTCTCTGCGCTAGAAACAATTCGACGCGGTGAATGAATGAATGAATGAATGAAAGAATGATACATTTATTTGCAAGAATGTAGGTATGTAAGAAAGTTTTTAATTTCTAAAGCATTTGACTACATTCATCCAAACCTTTGTTACTGTAAAAGCCCGTTTATTGGTTAATCTTAAGTTTTACCGCTAAATTTTAGGATTTACCAACATGAGTTTGTAAATCTAAGGATTTATAAAAATGAGACAATTTTATCGGGCTTTTACCATCAGAGTTTAGTACATGCTAGGTTTCGCCAGTAACTGAATGAATTACTGAGTTAATGTTGGTATTGGAAATAAAACAATGAATACGTATTAATTAATTAATTTATTTATTTATTTAAACTTTATGTACAATTGTATTACATGGGCGGACTTAACGGGGCACCGAGCTTTTTATACACAAAAACGCGTTTTTATAACGGTTGTTTGAAGTAGTAAACAATTAAATTAAAGTCTAAGGAAATAAACTGGTACTATTAGGCATTTATACTAGGCGGTATATACGATGGAAATATGATTTGATAAAGTTAACTTGATATAATAAATTCACAAAGTTACCTCTAAAAAACACAACAAACGCTTAGTACAGCGTGAATACTTCGCGGAAGGTCATCAGTTTTTGAATAATAACAAAACTACATGTTTTACACAACGTACACATTTTACATTTTCAAAATGTTGATTTGCTTAACAATAAGAAGGAAATACATAAATTCGCGCGAGTTTCGTCCATTTTATCCAGAGCCGCCGCGCCACTGTCTTGTCCGCTTTAGTCCTGCGTCGGCCATCGGACGGGGAGCTTGTGTCGCTTGCGCTTACGCACGGTTTTAGTAACATAACGATGAAAATTGAATGAAAATTCATTGTAGCGTATTTGAAATGGGGAACAAAGTAAAGAAATCAAGACAGGGAAGGGGTTGGCGAAAAACCAGAAATCTCAGTCGACCGGCGCGCGATCCCCGCCGTGTTTTTATCTGTCTAGCCTAGCCAGCTCACGCACACATACACGGAGCGCATAGAATACCTACAATCGATTAGCGCAAGAAACTCGGTGCGCCCTTAATGCAGCAAGGCATTCTCTACCAGTCAACCTTTGGGTTAAAAAAAAAACACACTGTGGTAGGTGTACAAGAAAAAGGAATGAAATAATATATTTAATACTAATAAATATAATACTAATATATAACAATACTAATAAAATACACATATATGCTAAAATGACATGATATGCTACAATCCCTAGGGAAAAACTATATCACATCTAAACTCATACTAGAATGTCACAACGCGCTGCAACGCTCGGCGGTCGAGAACCGCAACACTGTGACACTACAATGGATAAAGGGGCACAGCGGATCACTCGGCAATGATGCGGCGGATGAACTGGCCAGGAGGGGGTCCAACACGACGGTTTTCGGACCAGAGCCCATCGTGCCGCTCCCCCCCACCCAGCTGCGCACATGGTTAAAAGAACACACACACGTTCAAGCCCAGAAATGTTGGTCCTCGGCACCAGGCTGCAGGCAGTCCAAGGAGGCGATGCCAAACCTAGACAAAAAACTAAGCAGGCGCCTCCTACACATGGACAGGAAAAGCCTGCGAATGGTGGCGGGGACCATCACCGGGCATTGCTCACTGAACAAACACTACCACACAATAGGTGTAACGGACAGTCCCTTATGCAGGGCCTGCATGGGGACGGAAACGGTGGCACACGTGCTCCTAGAAACCAAACCGAGAAGAAGAAGAAGATGCTAAAATGACAAACTAATAGATACGGTGCTTTATAATATTCTTTCTGAATAATATAAGAAGAATATAAAAATAAGAGAGCTCATGATAATTATGACGAAGACCAAACTAAGAATAACAGCCCCTTAAGTAGTGGTTTTTAATTTTGCGCTTATAAGAAAATTTTGACTCAGCCTTCTTGATGTCAAGGGGTAGCAAATTCCAGAGTTTAATAGTAGAAATAGCGTAAGAATTAGATAGAAACCCGGTGCGGTGAGAAGGAATGTGAAGAAGTAAGTTTTTGGATGCGCGAAGGTTAAGATCATGAGAACTGCCCAACAATTTAAAATTGTGTTTTAAGTAAACAGGAGCACAAGGATCGTTCATAATAGTGAAGAGCATACAGAGGGATCTGAGGGATCTCCTTTGACGGATAGGCAACCATTTAAGCTGAGAACGGAAGGAAGAAACGTGATCATATTTTCGAAGGCCAAAAATGAAACGAATACAGTTGTTGAGAAGTCGATCCAGTTTGTTAAGAAGTTCTTGGGAAAGATCAGAATAGCAAATATCAGCATAATCAATGATAGGAATTTAAATTATTTGAATTATTCCAATTAACTACATATCAGTCTTTACTATACATATTTCTTCATATGTATGTATTGTATTGTATGTATGTCGGGCAGGTATCCGCAACTCCACGACCAAGCGCGTATTTTGCGTAAGGGTAAGGATCTTTTCATTCTATCCATGCCAACTCCTCCAGGAAGGCGAGCAACGCCCTCGTTTTGCTTACCATTTCTCGAAGGGTACCTGGTTTGCCAAAGTATTTAGTCAGGGCAGTTAGGGCAGCTCAGTAGCAGGTGTGCTGCTGTTTCGTCCTCCTCCATGCAGGCTCTGCAGAGTGGCTGTCTGTGAATCCTATTACATAGAGGTGTTTACTAACGTTGATGTTTCTGTTATGTGTATGTCATAAGAAATTTATAGGTATCTACTTCTTTAAATATCTGTACTCACAGACAAACCGTGTAAACGGTTTTGTGGGGCATGGGCTTATTTTTAAGATGTTAATGTAACATGTTTTAATAACAAATAGATAATAAATAATAAAATAAATAAATAAAGGATCCATGACCGGTAAGGGCGGCTATCACCGAAATCTGTCGAAATGAACGATAATCGCAGAACTATTCGGACTTTTACCATTAAGTGTTGGTAATCTTAGGTTGTACCGGAAAATCTTAGGATTTACCGTGGTTCGGGGCTTAAGAGTAACATATACAACGTGTCATTTAAAGGGTATATACATACCGAGAGCACGGCTTCTTTAGATGATAACAAACGATATGGCAAGGGTTTTCTAATCCTATGTCTACATGTGTGGAGCATATTATAAATTTCAATACATTGATACCAGAGGCCGAATTTTTCAAATTAAGAAGAACGAAGAGAATTATCGTTTTATTGGCAAATGACGTGGAAAGTGATGACCCTCATAGTGCTGTGACACTTTTATTATTACTGGTATTCAAGAAACATATATGTAACCAATAATTTGGGATCAATTCTGTGAGTCACTTATTTTTAGCTGAAACTTTGCATAGAGACTCCATACCAGATGTTGTCTTCAATCCTTTGGGATAAATATGGAGTTTCCGATACACGTTAAAAATGTACTACTTACTACGAAACAACATATATTTAGACGTTATTGGACAACTATTCTTATTATTTATGTAAAAATGAGTCAGCCCTGAAGCAAAGATATAAAAAAGGTTCAAATGTTCCACAATTTTAATGAGTATCTACGCTGTCCTTTTGAGATCCATTAAAAAATATACAAATAATTTTTAAATTAGCAGACTAATATGGAAAAAAATAGAGACTTTTTAATGTAATAAACACAAATGACTTCATAACTACTCAATTATTCATTTATAATATAATAAATAATAATCCTTTATTTCACCAAAGCCAATAATAAAATAACCATAAAAAAGTTCGAACAAAAGGCTTATTCTAAGAAGTCCAAACTAGGTGTTAGTTCCTGTGACTTAGGAGTCAGTTCATTGCCTTGTGTTTAAACGCCTATCAGAAATGCATCAATTTTACTACTAATAAATTCAATAGCTGCAAGAATGGATAAATGCTCACTAATGCTTGCGGGGCTCCTATTTCTGTATAAAGGGTCAAAAGTAACCTTACCGAAGGAGACGACGGGGCATCGCTCAACGCGGCTATACACTTAGGTCCACAACGGCCCATCTCTTTTGAACCTACCCTGTCTGAGTCGGGGTACCCCAAATTTCATTTCGGTATTAATAAATAATTTTTATTAACACAAAAACTTTAGTATAAAAAGTTATTACAAAACACATAGCAACATTGAATTTTGGGGAAAAGGCTGGATAAATATTGAAACCTTACCTCCTAAACTAGCGGGTACCCTGTGACTAATGTTATTGTTTCCGTAAAATTAGTGAGCATTTATTCATCTTGGAAAACATTTAAATTTTAGCATTTTGATAAGGGTGTTATGTCGCGTGTGATAACTTTCTCGGTGTTCTAGTGGTCGCAAACGCGACCGCTGAGCAAGAGTTCTTGGGCTCGTTTCCTGGGTCGGGTAAAAAGTGCTATTGGGTTTTCCTGATTGGTTCTCAGTAGCCCGGATTTAGGAATTTGCTGTCCCATCAGGCTATGATGAGAGTAAAGGGACAGAGAGTGCATTTGTACCTGCGCACATACTTATGCACTACCTATAATGTATCGGTCTAAATCGATTAGAAGGACTATTACTATGTCGCATATAAAAACAAACTTTACTCAAAACGATTAACCAAATAAAGCCGCTTTTTATCTGAGTTAATACGGTATACGTTAGTACCTCCAGTCTCCACTCCGCTACAAAATAAGTAGGAACTTCAAACCGCAAGTCATCCCTTAATCATACGGTAGGTTAAAGTTCCCTGAGAAACATTCAAAATGGCCTCTCCTTTTACTAAAATGCGGTGGTTACCTCCTACATACTTTCACTCATATTTTATACACGATTCGCTTTGTTTCAATTAAGGATAACATGAAAAATGTATTACGGAAAGATATTTTTACTAGATTAAAGATAATCCTATAGATACTAATAGTATCTTCGCCCGAGAGAAAATAAGATTATAAGCTCACGGTTATATATCACATAATTAAAATTCCAAAGAATAATAGGAGCAATTTTATTCTTCCAGTGACCTAACTGTATAGTAGAAAAGTAAATGTCACTGGCCGAATACGCTTTAATGGGGTGTTTTCCTGAAACATTTTTTAGTACGTAATTTTTTTTTTGAAGAATGTTATGTGCGTAGCATTCACCTTACTATCAATCTTGTTGACCCCTCCAACTAAGCTAAATATGTTTGTGTCCGGAGTGGGTTTTCGGTAGGTTTTGAATTCGCGAACTCTCGATCACATGGCCGACACCTTAACCATTAGGCTATTGACGCTTAAATAAGATCACCAAAAAACATTAGGAACGTGTTTTCTTTTTCTCGTACTTAAAAAATTAAGACGACATAGTGAGTTGAAACAGGTGACGTCAAGCCTTTTTAGCAGTATGTGACGACAAGAGCCCCCACTCGTGAACTTTGAAGCTTTTTATTTTTGTAATTTTTTATTTATTTTAATAAGCACAAAAATGTGTACCCTATTTTTTAAAGCTCCTATCGGGCCAAATTGAGTAATCATTTTAAAACACAGGCAACTACCCTGTTTTTTTTCTGACATTGCAACCTTGCTACCAATGAACGACTTGATAGTGATTAATTAAAAAATAATTAAACAAACATGATGTGATCACCCAAAAATCAGAGAACGACAAATATGTTATCACCCGCTATTATACGTACAAGTACAAAAATAAAATAAAGAGTAAAACCTATATGTAAAATAAATAGTTGCAGAATACCTCAATAAGTATTCTGCAACTATTTATTGCAAAAATATTGCACCGTGTTCTTGAAGTGATAGAATACGGATGATACCGCATGAGTAAGCATATCTAAGCTTGCCATAATGTTTGATCCCCATCGGGAAAAACATTTTACGACCCAGTTGATTCAATAAACACTTTACGTATTTATTTCATAGCAACACAATAATATTAGACTAAACATGGTTCGATCAATTAGAAATTAAGTTTCGTTATTACATTTTTCACGACTAATCCAATCAACGTCACGTTACACACGTCCTGGGGTTGCGGGGAAGATTCAACGAGATTCCGCGTCCTCGGAACGCAACGGGAATTTAATGGGGAGTTTTTCTATTGACTGGTGGTGGAGCGGAAGGGACCCAAATGACTTGACGATTCCCTCAAATAAAAAACAAGGTTTATTATGCTTGTGACGAAATAACAGAGCTAATAATTCGAAGGTTTTAAGTAGCACTAACTGCCTCCATGGTCGAGTGGTTTAGGCATTTGCCTTGTGATCCGGTGGTCATGGGTTCGATTCCCACGGGAAGCATACTTTGTAAAGTTGTTTCCAGTTTGGCTAGGACATTGCAGGCCTGAATCACCTGACTGTCTGATAATAAGATGGTTCCGTGCTTCGGAAGGCACGTATAAGCTGGTGGTCCCGGTCACCAAATGGCGGTCGTCAAAATAGACCACGTCAGAGGCCCTTGAGGCGGTCTAGAAACTCTGACACTAGGGTGTATGGGCTCGTTAGACCTTACGACCCACACGATAAGAAGAAGAAGTAGCACTTCGCTTACGACTTCGTTTACGTGGATTTCGAAATCATTTGTAGTCCTCACAAATATTTCACCTTACTACCTAATAATGAAAAAAAAAATTAATTGAATCATTCGTTCCGGAGATTACTACCTCTTACAAACAAAATTGCCGACTATTTTTTTATCAGCCTACACTGTCCCACTCCTGGGCAAAGGCCACCCCCAATTCCTTCCATACGCTCTTTTCCCGCACCGCTTCAGACCAACCCTTGTGGAACGCCGAACACATTTGACCTCTTTATAATAAGCATTGGTATACCCACTACACTTTTACTACTTACACTACTTTTCATCATCCTGTCGTTAGAAAGACTTTTGTAAAACAGAAATTAAATTAAAAATTAAAAAAAAACGGGGCATCGCTAATTCAGAATCAATATTTAAAAGTTATATAGCGATACCCCGCCGCGACTATTATTTTTTTGCGTAGGTAGTTTTTTAAATTTTAAATTTAATTTATTTTTAAGGTTTTTAAACTTTTCACCTATCATAGCTTTGTCAAAATTACCAATTTCATGGAATGGACAGTCATTGTAATATAGTACACGTTTTTCCCTTTCATTTGATACGCCGGTATATTTGACAATATTCGATTATTCATCCCAAATAACCCTTCATACCTAGTAAATAGCTGAACCGATTTTAATAAAACATTTCTGATTGTAATATACACGTCATGCCCTTTCATTTCATACCCCACTTGAGTATATTTGATAACATTCGATTATTCATCCCCGCTATTCACCGCCCATTTCTAGTAAATAGCTGAACCGATTTTGATAAAATATATCTGATTGTAGTATACACGTCGTGTTCTTGCATTTTATACCCCATTTGGGTATATTTGACAACATTCGATTATTCATCCCCACTTTCATCCCCCCTACCTAGTATAAACCGACTTTGCCAAAACATATCTAAGAACCACCGCCGGAAAACATGCTTTCTAACAAAAAACTGCATCGAAATAGGTTTTCCCCCTTAGAAGCTACGGTGCCACAGACAGACATACAAACACACATAGCGGTCAAACTTATAACACCCCTCTTTTTTTGCGTCAGGGATTAAAAATACAATCTCGTGTTACCATTTCGTAAGCTTTGATATTGACTCATAGAAGGCCATCAAAAAGGATTAAACTCGTGTGTCAAAGTTTATCGCGATCTGATCAGTAGTTAGTGCCTAGAATGTTGCAAGTTTGGCCTGATAATGTGCCACGAGCCACGAAGCTATACTAAAAACATTCAGTGAATAATCTGCAAAATTATAGATAATCTATGTAGATATCAGTATAAAAATATTAGTTTTAGGTTCCAATTATGTTCTTTGCTCTTCAAATAGAACATATTTTACCATTAGAATAATGCCATAATTCTCAGTAAAACGTAGATCGAGATATCTGAGATTAAAGTCTACGTAAAGATCTAGAGTAATCTTATCTTTAATGCGTTCACTGTTACGTAGTAGAGCTTATTAGGCTCCGTGAAATCGTGAGATTTGAAAAAGCTTTTTGGGTCAAACTAAAATGCATTTTCAGCGTAACGGGAAACGGAGGCATACGTCTGAACATTGTACACGACGGGTATAACCTGAACCCGGATATTCCAGGGTACGGTTACCCACAATAAATATTCATAGACAAGCACAAAATTAATCTTTTCTAACACCGACCGCGGTGGCTCATCGGAAACCCAAATCGGTTTACGGTTATACTCGTACCTCCGCTACGGATAGAGGAACTGTATTCGTAGTGGCGGGAACATGAATTATTGGCGTTGTTGCCCTTGAATAATTCGGTCGATCGTCACCGTCGTATCCTCGATATGAATTTCATACAAGCCACGAATATTACGTACAATGGGCTCTGAGGCGGCGCGATTGTCGGTAACATTTCTTATCTCCTGCTACGTATTGGCGCACTTACCGCTCTCCACGCCTGAATGTAAAACGTTATTGAGCCTTCACGACGCTGATATTGGACTTCGAACGTCGATATTCCATGTGGAACCGCCGGTGTCCGGGACACGTCAGTAATTTAATATTCACATCTAGATCCCAATATTGACTCTGCTGGATAATGGTTTGAACGAGCTAGCTCAATAACCGACGCTGAGCTGTGATGAGATGAGCGTTTTATGATTTCATTTTATTAATTAACTTTATGACGTTGCAAAATATTTTTTTTTTACTGAATGTTAGCTTTAATCGGTTGGCGACTAATCGGCAATACCATTGAAATCATGAAAAGAACTATGTAGCTACTTAATCCCAAAATTGATTTAGCTGTATGTTAGTCTCTCTACAAAACAATAAAAGTATTCTTGAGTTACAACGAACAAGCTCTAAAATTGAAAAACATCAAAACAAAAAAGAGTAATAAACGAGTTCATGATGAATGGTTTTGATTAAAATTTTATATAACGCAGCACTGCTAGATATAACTATAGCTGAAACGATAAATTCTGTTGGCAAAATAGCCTGAACACATTAAAACATACTAGAAAAGTATCTGAAGGTTGTTCCGCAACCAAGAACATTTTAAATTACGTTTGAAGTCGTGTGAAAATGGTTGGTGGTTTATTCGGCGGGTTTATCTAAACGAGGTGGTGGCCGCTCCACTCAGCCCACTTCCTAGACCCCACCGTACCTTACCAAAGTAAATCTGTGTGAAAACAAATGCCATTCAATTTATTTACACATATTTGCCCCTAAAAAAACCTTTGAACAATAACTAAGCTCAATTTCTCGCAAAACCATTTTAAAAGCACTTCAACCTGTAAATAAATCTCATTACGCTGTGTGTACCTACCTGCCGTTGGACATATATTTAACCTCTATCACGTCAATCGTTTCATTCCTGGACCAATGCCATGAAATTATTTCGGCAGAAGGCTTCAAAACTACATATACTGCAGCTATATGCAGGTAAACACTGTATGTAGTTCTTTAAAAATACGTTACTTTGAATTATTTAGATTCACAATAAAGTATTTCAATTTATAGTTTGTACCCTCTCATAATTTAGAAGGATTATCCCAAACTCAAAATTTGTCCCAGATTTAAATAAAATTTTGCATTATGTGACATCGTTTTATTAGCTTTTGAACCCCGAGAGCCTCTGGGAGCTCAGAGGAAGTCATAAATATCTCGCGCGTCCCCGATTCCTACCAAAGTTTGCTTGCAATATACCCACTCTACATTTTCACTGTACTTATCTTTATTGTTAGAGCAGCGCACAATAGCCGAGTTTTAAACACCTACTGAGCACAGTTCAGTAGACACGCGCTGTAAACATTCACATTTAGCAGCAAGCCGTAAGATTCAAAGAAAAGTTACATGAATATTATTTCAATGAAAGCCTTAAATTGAAATTATTTCCTGAGAAGGGAAGGAAGTGAGAACGACAGTGAAGTCACTTATACAGGGAGGGCGAAAGAATAATGAGTCGGGCCTGCGCCGGGAGCGACCTGTGTTACTTACCTACCCTCGCTAAGATTATTTCAACTTATTTGTCTCCGAATGAACATTCTAAAAAGACATTAGGCGAAATTCCGACTTTTAAATTTTCCTTTCAGAAACAAAAAAGAAACGGTATAACTTAAAGTCACAGGTAACAAAGATCACGGAAAATTATCCTTCAAAAAAGTAAAATATTTTAACACTATCTACATCACCTCCTAGGGTACCATCATCCAAATACCAAATATTAAATTTCGAATTTAGTTGCCGAATAATAGGGTTTTTAGCCAAACTGAAGATGACTGACCCAAGGGTTTCACCTTGTTGGCAGCCAACCGCTGATTCCATTAAAAAATCCTTATAAAGTAATTTAGACGTGTGCCTATAAATAAATGCCAATGCCATTGATAAAGAAAACTGTACATTTTGGGTGATTACATTAGTTGTAACAGACGCTTCATAAATTAACATTTATGAGTTTAATGATTAATGGTGACGTAAAATTATGATATTCATAAATTAATTTTCAGTATGTGTCTCAATTAATTGTTAGGGTGTTAATCCATATCCATACTAGTATTATAAATGCGAAAGTAACTATAGAGTTACTTACTATAACTAACTATAACTATAACTATAGGCTTACTTAGTTTAGAGTTAGTTTAGAGTTAGGTAACAGACAGATAGCTGTCTGTTACCTATTCACGCCTATGCCGCCAAACCGATTTAGATAAAATTTGGCATGGAAATAGTTTAGGACCCTAAAAAATACATAAGATAGTTTTTATCTCGATATAAGGTTCCCGTAGGATAGTTTTCGCCAAGGACAGGAAAACCAGAAACGTAATTTACAAAAATGTATTGTAAACTACGTTTTTGGTTTTAAAGAGATAAATTTTAAATACTAAGTATCTGTCTCTTTTTGGGGATGGAAAAACCCTGATGATGGTTTTTTAAATATTATATGCGTTTTTAACCACCCAAAAAGGTGCGGTACACCTTTTTGGCAACAAGAATTATTGACAAAGTGTAATTAACGCGGGCGAAGCCGCGGGCAAAAGTTAGTTATAACTATGTGACAACTTCAAAATTAAAGAAGATTCAAGATTCTTTATTTGTTGAAACATGAGTATACGTACAATGCATGCAAGTTATTAAAATAACATTATATTGATCAGTCATGTTTGGCCTTAGTGGCGTACAAATATTTAAATGTCACTGTTGTAAGTTATTAGATAATATTAGATTAAATAAGAACAAAATAGTAATATGTCAATTTTAAAAACATATTATAAAAAAATGGTCATAATTCCGTAACAATTATTAAATGTCAATTAAAATTATCATCATATCAATTTTTTTATAGAATATGTCAAAGATGACGTATTGATAATATTGTTTACTACAGGGTATTAAAAGTTGTGATTAAGAAATTCTAGAATACTGTAGTATGCTTACCCTTTAATTATTTTTTAATTGACGCAGCTGCAGTTATTTATGGGTACGTGGAAAAATTCACATATGTAATCAAATTATAATGATTTAGATTCTGTTTCCTTGGCTGGGAGCCAGCAGGGTCAATCCTGCTTATAAATAGGGATTGCTCGTTCGCGGGTTAATGGGAGCATATACGATTCTTTCATTCAAGATACGGTAAGTTTATGGTTTTTTTTTTGAGATGCCTTTGATAATTTTCCCGACTCATAAATTCCTGTAATTTCTTCTTTAACATTAAACTAACTATAAAAAGTCAATATTTTGATGAAAAACAACTTGAACTATAATTGGGACAATTCACTACTTTTTATTGCACAAGGTAAAAATACAACATAGATTACATGTGTATTATTCTTCTTGATGGAGCAATTATAACAAAATAGATATGACATATGGAAACTATAAAGTGATTGGTAATTGAAGCGTCAATAGCCTAATGGTTAAGGTGTCGGACTTGTGATCGAGAGGTCACGGGTTCGAACCCCACCCATTACACTATTGACGTGTACTCACTCCAGGTACAAGCATAATTAGCTTAGTTGAACCCTCCAACTAAGCTGAACAAGATTTCGATTAATGTAAAATCTACCAACAATGCTAGTAATCTTTAATTTAAAAAAAATGGGTGCGTATTTCAAAGCCAATTTGTAACCCGACTTTTTTCCAGTTATGAAATTTATTTTATTTGGCTGTGGTACCTCACGACTGAAAATTGCTAATAGAGCAAAATACCCCTCATAATATCCTGAAACTTTTCTGAATGCACAGGAATGAAAAATACCTCTAAGACCTTTTTATACTCATTACTTTATCTAATTATACTTATTACTTTAAAGAAAAAGAAGCGTCGTAAATACAACTTATCCCAATTTCTTGATTTTTTTCTTGTAAAAACGAGAATTTGATTAGCCAAAAATTGGCCCCCAAGGTATCGGGGTCAAAATCATTGCATATAAAGTCTATAACATCACATTTGAAGAAACTTACTAAATTATCCATCACCCTTTACACAGCATAAACGTTCAAACACCGATGTAGGATAGTTTTCTTTTCTTACTCCTATTCTGTATAATAAGAAGTTGGTATATTTAAATTGGAAAAGTATCTAAAATATGCGATTTTTTATTTGGTACATATAAAGTCACACTAGACTTAATATAGACTCGCGAGACCGTGACAATGTGGGGGTTTTTATCACTTTAAACCTTCCTCATTATTTGAAAACTTGCTCCTGGCAAGAAAAACTTTTAAAATAATAAAACCAAGCTGAATAAAGAGTCTATCATGTCTATTTTGTATTATAAAAGAAAATGGGTACACAGACTAAGCGGAGTCAAGGTAACTTGATAGAACAAATGCAATGCGCATAATTATTTATCAAAAAGAACAGACACACCCACAGTTGTTTAGGATTAGGTCAAGAGACTGAGCTCTGTTTCTACTTTAAATGAAAGAGGTGGTTACAAAATATCAGTTTTACTTCTGTAATCAAAGGAATATGAACTTTATTGCATTTATTTATTTATTTATTTATTTGTTCCATAGTTCACACACATTATCTACATTTAAGTTGGTGCCAACATAAACTCAGTAGAGTTTTACCGTGCACCAAAAACATCGACTACATAATTTTACAATCTTAAGAAATACTTGTTCAAATAATTAAATACATTGGGGGTATAAGCTAAAAAAGTAACAGTTATTTACTAAAACAAACGAGCACACATGGGTGACCATTCTGGCCGGCCGTCTTTATAACAAAAGTGGTGGTGGAATGTTAGACGATACAGGTTGTTCCCAGAAAGCAAAATGTTTATTGTTAATAGTCAATTTTATCTTAAATAAGATTTTTGTTTTGATGTCAGGTGTTATTCTTGATTCTTATAATATATTTTTAGGTATTTATATTTTGTATAAAATATTGTGTTAATTTGTTTTTTATGTTTCTCTGAGTCACTTGGTCCCTCAATGGTATAGGAAGTTGGTTTATAAGGTAAGGTATTATATATTTTAACGATCTTTTGCCGTGCAAATTCGTGTACTTTGGAAGTAACAGCTTAGCATTGATGGTACCACGAGTCCTAATTTCATTATTATTTATAGTTTTTATTTTCTTCAGGTTCTGATTAAAAAAGTTTTCCTTTAATAGCGCAAGTTTAGTTTTTTCATGTATAGGTATTATTTTACAAAATTCAAATAATTTACGGTAGTCATCTTTGTATTTCTTTTTAATGTTATGCGGGACAATTGCTTTTAATATGCGTAGTTGAAGTGTATATATTTGATCAAGGTGAGACTTATATGTCCTACCATAACTCGACAGACCATAGGATATCGTTGTTTCGACCAGAGCTTTGTAAAGCATTAACAGAGTTTGATATGGAATTTTGCATCTTATAATAGAGAATTTTGCTAACATACATCTCAATCTATCACACACCCCGTTAATGTGCTCCTTCCAATTAAGACGGCTATCAATGGTAAGTCCTAGGTATTTTTGGCTATCTACAACATCTATGGGGTCACAGCTGCAAGACTTGGCTACTTTATTAAGCCAATTGTCATGCAAACACTCATGACTGTGAGCTGTTAATTTAGGCAAGGAAGGGCTTCTATTTTGACTGGTACTAATATACATTAATTTGGTCTTACTAGCATTTAATACAAGACCAGCGTCGTGAGACCATTTTGTTAGCAAGTCAAAGTCCTCTTGTAGTTGTATTTGAGCGTCACTAACACTCCGTCCAGCAGCTATAAGGCAAGTGTCGTCGGCGAACTGATAGATCTCACATTTTTTTATGACATTAACAAGGCTATTTACATAAGTGAGGTAGTGCAATGGCCCAAGGACCGAACCTTGCGCCGTTCCTTCCGTTACGATGACTGGTTCACTAATCGCGTCACCGAGTTTGACCATATATTTTCTATCATCAAGATAGTTTCCGCACCAGTCAAGTAGTTTGCCTCTAATTCCGCTATCATGAAGACGCTCTAATAACCGGTCATGTCTGAGCGTATCGAATGCCTTACTATAGTCTATGAATACTACCAATACGTGTTTTTTTTCATCTAGGTGATTATGGATATACTATCTGTGAACGTTGACAGCAGCTGCGTGGTATTCTTTTTTGGCTGAAAGCCATATTGTTTCTCAGTTAATATTTTGTTTTTTTCGTAAAATTCGTGTATTTGTTTACATATGTATTTTTCTATTATCTTATCAATAGTAGGCAATATAGTAATAGGTCTGTAGTTTTCGTACTCCAACCTGCTTCCTTTTTTGTGAATCGGTCTGACAATCCCAGTTTTAAGTATAGGTGGATACTTGCATGTTTGTATGCATAGATTAATTAAGTTAGAAATCACTGAGGTGATTTTTGTACACAACATTTTGATATCTATAGCTCTAATTCCATCTATTCCTGGGGCTTTATTATTGTTCAATGACATAATGATTTTTTTAACTGAGTCAGGCTCCGCTGGTTTTATACGCATACTAACGTTTGCTGGAACTGTGTACTCTGTTTTATTTAGCAATGGTATTGTGCACTTAGGAATAATTAATTTTACGCTATTATTAAAAGTGTGTGCAAAATTGTTAGCAATGTCTTTAGATGTTAAATCAGATTTATTAAATGAATTCTGTATAACATGATCAATAGATTTTTTTAATCTTCCTGTAATTCCATTAAGTATTTGCCACAGTTGTCTAATATTGCTCTTATTTAATAAAATTTTGCCCTTTATACTATTGTTTTTAGTTTTATGTATTAAAGTATTTGCATAGTTTCTTGATTTATTATATTTTTGTTTTAAAACTACGTTATTAGAATCTTTTATCCACCTCATAAATAATTTATCCCGGTATTCACAGGCTTTGATAATTTTTGTATTTATCCATTCATTTTTACTACGCGAATAGCTACATTTAACTTTAGTTTTATATTCTGATTTTTTATAACATTCTTCGAACTGGGTATGCACGAAGTTATATAAAGTTATAGGACATTCCATGTCCTGTGCATTTTCCCAATTAATTGCATCAAGACATTTCAAGAGTTGATGATTATTAATGCAGGTCTTGTATTTAGGGACATCCTGTATTTGTGCGCCTGCGCAAGCGAGTATCACCGCGCGATGGTCAGCCAGTGTGGTACCGAGTGCTGCCGTAAATAGGTCTTGTGAACGGGATCGCGCATAAATGTGGTCAATGCAAGATTTACTTATTTTATCCTTAGTTATTGCTATTCTAGTGTGCTCAGTGATCCCGCACATAAGGCCCATGCTACACAACATGTTATTGTATTTATGCCTTACAGGATTATCCGTGTTTAAATCTATGTTAGTGTCACCTAATAAGTATAGCTCTGTGTTTATAGTGAAGTTTTGAAGTGTAGTTGTAGTTCTTCAACAAATAGAATTTTGCTAGAACTTGGTGGTCGGTATACCGCACACAGGTTCGCCGTATAGTTCGAATGAGTGGTGACTGTGCATAATACACTCTCAAAATGTATTGTTTTTGCATTAATGATACTACATTTATGTTTATTATTCACATATACTATAATGCCACCACCTTTTCGAGATTTTCTCAGGGCGGTGAACATTCGGTACCCGTTTATTTGATACAAAACACTATTATTTTCTGATATATTACTTTCAGTTAGAATAATGACGTCAATACATTTTCTTGAAATAAGAATCATTTGTTCTAATGCGGAGAAGTTTTTGATTATTGAACGAATATTGATATGCATGCACAATAAGTTAAATTGATTACTAGGGGTACAGTTTATGAAGTCGTTTACACTTAGACAGTCATGTATCTCATTAATATCACAAAAGGGATTCGCCATTTTTGGATAATTTTGACATTCGTATAATTATTTGCTTTGTATTAATTATGACGTCATACCATCTTACTCCTTGTTGCTAGTTAGTCCACGTATATCACTCATAGTGCGTAGGGTAAAAACTTTTCCACCGTCTTCTTTGCGAACTTTGATCAGTCCTCTTTTGAACCACACGTACTTGTATTTCTGATTGACTTTCAGCTCCTGCTTGGCATTCCAGAATAGTTGCTTGTGATGTTTTGTCATGGCTTCTCTAACATACACGATATTTTTGTTACTTTCTTCACTAGCAAGTACATCGGATACATTTGGTTTGACACTTTTGGAGGCCGTAATCCAGTTTTCTTGAACTTCTTCATCCTTGAGCTCCACTAGTATGTTGGCCGACTATTCTTTCCATCCATGCAGTCTTCGTACGCTTTTGATCTCTTCTTTTGGATGCTTTAGTTTAAGTGCAAGTTTATCCACCAGTGATCTGACATCATTTATATTTTGAGTGGGTACATTTGCGATTTCCACGTAATTTGCAAGCTTCTCTTGTTCTAACTCAATCAGACGTTGTTCTAAGACACTTACACGGGTTTCCATGTTGTTATTTTTATTAATTAGTTCCGCATTCTTACGTTCGAGAGCCTTAATAGTCTGCTTGAAAGCTTCCATAGACTCCATTGCTTCATCAAGTTTATCGCTATGGAACTGCAAGGACTCGCTTAGTTGCACCATTTCGTTTTTGATGGCTTTTTCTACTTCTTTAGTGATGTTGCTCAATAAGCTTTTTGCATTTATTTGTACTGGTGTATCGTCCTCTTCATCGTCATCTTCAGGTGTAATGATGGATGAGTTACGTCTCGAAGACTCCTGCTGACATTCGCGGCAAGTCCACTCCAGACTGGGTGCGGCTTTTAATGCAGCGATCTGTTTGTTAGTTAATCCTGAGCATTTTAGGTTCAGATGCACTATCCGCTCACATTTACTACACTCTAAGCCCGGCGAAGTTTTTGTTATATTTCTTTTACAAATATCGCACTTAGACATTTTTATTAAGGCTGGGGGTATTCGTATAAGTTAGCTTAGCGTCCGCGCAAGCATCATAAATTAATAAACTACCTTCTTTTGTTTCAGAGTTTCATAAGCTTAACGATGACAAGTCATTGTTACATTATGATCGCGTCATCGCCATGGTCCCTTCAAGTCACCGTGACCGTCACTGATTTAATGTGCATGACTGAGGCGCGCAGGTTGTGACGTGACAGACGCTAGACGTCTGGGGCCGGTTTCCAACGAATTCTACCAGCTATTTTTTTTACACGTTTGACTGATTTATGAACTTTTGAAGCCTGGTTTTACTCATGAAATGAAAACAAGAACAACGACCACATTCCCCTCCATCGAGAATCATATTTTATGCATTCTAAATTAAACCCGTATCCGTAGTTTTGGTACTCACCTACATCAAGAGCAAGGACCTACCTATATCAAGCCGGAGGTAAGTCCTACTATACATCAACATTAAGTTGAAGCATGAAGTCGAGAAACGCGTTCAGTTTACGAACAGCTGGTTACTTGTTATGTCGCACGCTTACGTGCAACATATTTTACCGCACCACAGCTATTAGTCACCCACGCTCGACCCGAACTCGAACCCGCACTACTCGAGGACCTAAGTAACGACCCAACCTAATGCGCGCACATTCTTCTCGTATTTTTCAAGTCAAGCTACTGGGAGAAATAAGATGTTTCCCTGGCTTTGGACTGCTGAAATGGCGCGATCATTTAGTTGCCGGGTTTGTAAGTGAAGTAACGTACGCTTCTGTAAGTGAAGTATTGCTTGAAACCGAGCGCATAATACGTGCTTACTTTATATCAATATAAGCGCCGTATTGGACATTTGAATCCTTTTGGTGTTCTGGGCTGAAACTGAAAATACAGAATGCTGGAGCAACCGCTTCAGAGCTTATTGAAACGTTCGGTAAGACGAGTAAAAAATATGCTTATCAAATCATTCGTGTGGCTGCACAACTTCCCAATTCAAAGAGGGGGACACGTTATTACCACGCTTTCACAAAACATTTAAGGGAGAAACATTTACTTACCTCCCATTTTTACCGCAGCGGTCTCCATTTAAGAAGCGAAAAAATAAATAAAATGTTTTCATCGCTAAAGCCAAAAAGGACATTAGGAGGAAAAATGTTGCCGCAATATAGTAATTGAGGTGCATTTATCCGCCAATTGGCCGCGTCCCCTGCGTTTCCGTTCGTTAGCCCGCTCGGAAATGTTCCGGAAAATTGTTGCGATTCTCACAGAGAGTTGCTCGGCACTATGTAAAGCAGAACTAAGGCGCACCTACTGGCTGTCTCTCGGCTCCACAGGAAGCTCGCCATTAACTTCAAACATTTTGTAATTCTAGCCGCTACTAATGGTTTATTTAATAATTCTATTTGGATCGCTATGTTAATTTATTTTAATCTCCATGAATTTCACAGAGATTTTCTTACATAAATGTTTTATTATTAGACCGCTCGCCACAAATAAATTTTCCCGCATTTGGGTTTAGCTAAGTTGCTGTTAGGTACACAAAAAATGACCTGCCCCTACAGTAAAGTGAGGCTGAATATAACATCTATAAATTAGTTAAGAAGGGATTTAGGCATATTCAAAGGTAAGTCTACAAATTACAAATGTAGCACGCAGAAGAGATTTCTAGGTTTTCTCTCCTTTTTAAATATTTAAGTTGCCTAAAGTAAATATTTTGAAAGCATCGCTGGAAACAATATCGCCGACAGTAAATACAAACTATCGTTTCCCAAATAATGTGTTTGGTGTTCTCATAACAATAATTGTCGTGTAACATAGCTCGCAGATGTTGCTGTTTAATTAAAACTTTGAGCCGCGTTATCCAACCCTTCGACATTATTTGACCTTCCCATAGCTCTGACTCGTAAGAGCCCTATAAACTTTTCGAATTGCTTCGATTTCATGGTTACAATTTACGATTTTCAATAATACACGGCATACCCTCGGTTAGGTAGCTCGTAACTCGTTACTGTGTTCAATTAACAAGTATCTGTGAAGATCAGTGGTACATCCGCTGGGAGGTTTACAACTCACCTCAATTCATCTGTTTGGCGGTGAATGTTCACGTCAGCAGCAGACACTGGGCGGCGGTGGAAGCGACCCAACTATTATGGATAACAATTACGAAGGGATCTGCCGACCCTCGTTACAAAGATCACTTGGAAACGACTGCGATTCTTTTCTCGTTGTGGTTACACCGAACTCTCTAATTTGAATACATTTATTGTGTTTTGCGTAAAAAAACAGTAAAAGTGACCCTTCTCTGTAGCCCTTCCACACATGTGTATGTACTCGCATGTATTTACATTTAGTAAAACCTTCTGCTCGCAGTTATATGAATGTAATGAAAAATACCTCCATCTCTAGTGACTAAGGTGGAAGTGCAAGGTTTTTCCAAATTAAATTCTTTACATCTTTTGAAGATTCTTTTTTACGTGATGCATATTTATATGGCTTTAACATGTAAATACACAATTTTATTCACATTCATATGCATCAAAATTCATAGAACAGATGCTCCGTTTTTTACTGTTTTTTTTTTCTATAGAAATGCCCCGTGCCCCGCACTAGGAATGATTCCTTCATTATAGGTGCGTTTATAATTTACTTGCAAAAACACTCAGATCCGAAACAAATAATTATCTGTAGGCTATGCAAACATTTATTCCGTGCAGGAATCAACTCTAAGACACACAGCGCAGCAGCCAATGGCTCAACCACTGCGCTAACCGCGTTGTAAAATTTCGTGAAAGATACATGCTTATTAACACACATTTTTATATATAATAATAGTAAGATAAATAGAATCATTCGATGAGTATCGACACACGGTCCAGTGTTACGACCGCGCTAGTGTGTGACTACGTTTACTGAACGAGCACCCATTGTTGCTCAATGAAATAGCGACCATCCCCCACATTATACGCAAAGCGATGCTGAAATGCAACACATAGCATTTCATATGATAACCTACAGTACAAATATAAAAGCATTTTCTCCAATATCAGTTATGGCAATAACATCTAACTTTGTTTTTATTCAAAAGATTTTGAGATCATGCCAACGTTAGAAAGTGTAACTATACGTTCGAATCCCAAATTTAAAATTCATATTTATTTATTTATAGGGGTTGTTTGCGAAGAAAGGGTAACAGCAGCGTATTATATCTCATGTGCGCGATTAAAAACAAAGAGAACAAGTCTGAAACAAAGGCTAGACGCAGAATTATTAATTTGAATGAATTTTAATTTCATACATCTTGCGTCTTTCAAATAATTCAAACAACCGTTTACATTAGACTTAGCTAAGTTATTAAAAACTAAAATGTTCTCTCACTGTAATAAGCACGATGATTTGTTTTTAAGTTCAAAGTTAAAGAAAATTAAAAATAATTTGTTTCTATAATTTTGAGCAGCTTCATTTAAAATTTTAGGATTTAGATGCCGCTAGCTATTATTCAAAACTTTTATGAGTTTGTTACAAAGAGTCCAGTGTTTTGAACGTTGACGTCGGAATTTGAATGACTTGTTATAATTACGTGGTTTTAAGGTTCCGTAGCCAAATGGCAAAAAACGGAACCCTTATAGTTTCGTCATATCTATTCCCTCGATTTCTACAGTATTCCATAATCAGATCCTGACTTGATGACGATGAAATGGATGGACACAGTGTGAATAAATATTAATTACGTAAATTACTAAAAAAACGTACTCATCTAATAAAATAAATTATAAAGATACAATAAACAAATATAAACATATATAGAGGTAAAATACATATTTTATATTTATATGTATTAATATTGTAAAAATATATACAAATAAAATACAACATTACGGGATGATGGAGAAGTAGTGTTCTTTGACTAGGTTTTTGAAAATATGGATCGTTTGAACTTTATTATTCATACAAACACTATGAATAAATATAGTTATTTGGCATAGCCACTACGGTACGTGTCATGGGCGAGTCTGCCTCGCACTTGGCCAATTTTTTTTTCACATGGCCAATTATATGTTGCTTTATCTATGTAAATCCGGACGCAGGGAAAACAAAAACATACTTATACCACCAGAAAGAAGGACTCGAATATTGTATATACCGAAATACTATAAATCTATTCTTAACAATATAATTAACAACTATATTTACTTCGCGATTCTCTATCCAGTGCGAATTAGATAGGTATACTTAAATTTTAACATCTATTCATTAATATTCAGAAATTATTGAGTGAATAACAGTAGTAGGATTATACGCGGATGAAACTGCGGGGCACAGCTAGTTATATTATATTATTATAGTTACTACGGAACCCTTCATGGGCGAGTCTGACTCGCACTACGCCAATTTTTTTACAAATGGTAACTGTTCAAGATTTATTGAACTTAAGTATACCTTCTATGCCGTGGGAGACGCCCCGGGCGTCGGGGATCGCGTGTCGTTCTCCGGCCACCGTAGGCGCGGGCGTGCGAACGGCAAGCAAGGGTAGCTCAACGTCCGGTAAGGTACAGGCCCGGGTCGGCGGCGCGTCTTGTTCCACGCGCGCCTCAAAGTGACGTCAGCACTAGTGACGGTGCCCTATAGTGTGGGTAGTGGTAGAGAGTGGATTTTTAGTCAGTAGAAGTCTGACACTTCCTTCCGCTCCACCCAGAGCGGGAGAAGTCATTCGATGATTTTCCCAACCGGAACAAAAAAGTCTACCTTCTACATCTAAGACAGGGGAGATAGCGAAAATACCTAGTTCAATATCTTGTTACATCGACTAAGTTGAAGCCATGGGAGATTTTCTTGTAAAGCAGACAATTTTAATTAATCGTTAAAAATAACTTGTTTAAATACAACTATTCTTGGTACAAAATACGACTGCTGTACAAAACATTTTCCTCACGAAATATCCAGCCAGCAATACCTTCTTTGTCTACAACAGTACATTGGATCACTTTATAACTTTGCAATTTTATGGTGAAAACCTGAAAAACTTATTAATATTAAATAAAAAATACATGTAAGTAGAGCTACGGTGGCCCAGTGGTTACGGGCCTGACTTGCAAGTTGCAGGTCATGGGTACGAACGCAGACAGGCACATTACTTTATGTATTTTATATCATCACCATTGCTCCCAAATCGGGGAAGGCAAATATCGTGAGGAAACTGGTACGTCCTAAGACTAAAGTTAAAAAATTCAGATAAAAAATAAGATAGGTGTGGTGAATTATGGTCTGTATCCCAGCAGTGGGAACGTTATACAGGGTGGCAGGAAAATCGACGCGCAACCGCTTACCATTTTAATTTTATTAAATTATGAAAAAGCCGACGAAAAATTCCAATGCAGGGGGGTCCAGAATCATGTACCGAATCCCTGGTAAGCGTTTCTGCGTCGATGTCCCTGCCACCCTGTATGCTGAATTATTACAATTTTTATATATTTACCTTAAGACAGTAATTGACACGGAACAATACTTTTAACATACTTTACCAAAATTATACAATTGAAAAATAATTAAATCCTTTTTCCTACTAAAAAGTTCTCGCAAGTCACTAAGAATAATCTGTCTGATGCAGTTAGTAACATTTATTTTAAGACAATCACTGATTGAACGTTTGTAAGTAGTGTTTTAATAAATGTAATTTTTATAGTTTTGCATTATTTAAACTTCACATAAACAACTTAAATAAATAAAATAGGTGGCTTAAATAAAAAGTTACGTGTAAAAGTTTATTTATAAATAACACTTTTACACGGTGCTTTTTATTCGTTTTATGTATAACTAGATAAGAATAATTGATAATTGAATTGAATATCATAAAAATACATTTGTCTGTGTTGATTCCTGAAACTCACACTAGGATTCCATGCGTCGTAAGTTCCAGGCCCCCTTGTTCTGCTTACACATTAAAATAACAATTTTTAATCTGATCTAATAAAATTAATACACAAACTATGTGAAGCTTATCTTTACTAATATTATAAAGAGGTAATATATCTTTGTTCGTACGGGGTAATCTCCACTAATGATCTAATTCTAAAATTGTTACTAGGTGCCTTATTGGTATGTGCTATAGGCTATAATTATTGCTTGTAAGCTTCAATATATCTGATGACAAGGAGTTTGACCAGTACCTTGTCAGCAACGGCTTACGTAGCTCCACACAGATGGCGAAGTAGTATTAGACCAGCCAACCACTGTCATGACTTGTGTGTGGTATTAATGAAGTCTGTCCGTAGATGTATTAATATACAGGTATTTATATGATATATATTATATAGTATAGGAATATGTTATAGATTTTTGTTATGTATGCTTCATAACTAATCCTCACTACTGAAGCACCTTGTAATAATATTATTTTATGATAAATAAATGAGGAAGTTAGACATAATATAACTCCCTGCTTAGTAATTTAATGCAAACGTAATTAAATTCACGGTAGGTACCTATCATGGTATCTAGGTGTTCGTAATATGCCGTAAATCTCTAAGGAGCCATCTCCCTCAGTGTTTCGTCGCGTCGAATTTGATTTTATTTGCATAAATAAATTAACTTTTTTACATTGACGATGTTTTTAGTCGCTAAGGTTATTTGAGCTGACAATATTATGCTCCCCTGACTTTATTAATCGCGTAAAAGCCATGATTAATTTGAAAATAGGATATTTTGCTGGGTCTGTATTAGGTCTGGGTAAAATAGACTAGAGACGTACTGAAAATATTCCAACTGAGTAGTCTCAATCGATACGTTTAGTCAGTCATCGTAGCGATACACAAACCTTTAATAAATCATATCGGAAATTAAAACAAATTATCCAACGCCATAATTCCACAAATCCATTATACATTATAAACTAGCCGCGTTAATCTGCAGCTTAATATTTTGTTTGTTATTCATATCCCGTTCGTGATGCGGTTCAATATTTTATCGGAAGCCAGGCGGCGAATTAAGAGCAATTCACATCGGCCAATTTTCCGTCGTTGAACTCTGTACGTGGTACGACAATCCAATTAATAAGCAAACCTTTCGTATTCACAGTGAATATCAAATGTTTACACGACAGGACAGCCAATTGGTCGTTCAAATAAAATATTCATATTCGTAAATTGTCGGCCATGATTGCAACACGTCGATCCAGGGCTTGTGTTGTAAATTCTTTCGGATGGCATACCAATCGACTGCCTTCCACAAAAGTTTGAATTGGTTGCAGCAATTTTGTTTTGAAAAACATTTTTATTGTTTGTTCCTAGAGATAAAGGCAGACCTTATCACGATTTGTCACTTCCATCATGGACTACGTTCCTGCTACTGCCAATATGCATGGGTTGGTGCCATGATTCCATGATTTGTATAATTATCATTTGACATCCACAGTCCTCGGACTGTCTGACTGATGGACTGACTCAAAAGTCACAAACAGGAAGCAAGAAAGCGAAGCATAAGCATAATAAGTCTATAATATCCCCAATGCTGGGACACAGTTCTCCCTTCCGTGGAGAGTAGGCTATAATTCACAACGTAAGCCAAATGCGGTTGGTACACGTCGTAATTCGTTTTGGTTCAAAGATATGTCGGTTCTCCCTCGAGATTTAAGAACAGTGGTGATTTTACCCCATGTTCGAACGCTCGGCCTACAACTGAAATACAGGAAATCAGGAACCCTTATACTAAATGGCTAGAATTCCCCTTTTAAGTTATTCATAGTAGATAGTAGTGAATTCACTAAACATTCAACATGACTGTCACAACAGATGCTTTAAACCTATTCATACCCATTATGTGAACATTATTAGGCATTCACTAAATTCAGTTCAACAAGCATTCATCGCATAACGCAAATGTAGCTCAATTGTCTATATTGCTTCCGATACCGAGTAATGTACCCATCATTATTATGATTCGCTGACATGCACACTATTGCAAAGTAATTCGTATGGCTACATCGACTTATTTCATTTCATCATATGTGACCATTTAGCGCCGGTTTTCATCCATATCTGAGGCATAATATATAATGTACATCAGTATTCTAACCACAACGCTGTGAGCTCCGGCCTAAGACAAGATCTGCGGGCAATCATGACAATTGTGGGGTCTCATTCGCTCGGTTTTGCCGGGGAAATAACAAACTGCTCGGTCGCGGTTGCCTTGATTTCCCACAAGATTACCTCAATGAGGGTAAGAAGTCAACCGCACTCTCGCGATGCTTCTTCTCCTGTTTATAATTTTGTGTCTCGCCTCATCAATCTCGTAATGTACGGCTTCAATATTTTATCAACTGTGCTTTGTTTTTCTGCAACAGTGATGCGTGGGATAGGGTATGTTCCGTAAAATATTCAGGAAAGTTTAGGTTTGCTAGTGATGTTTTATCTTGTATGTGACGTAATCATAGGGTTGGGTAGCTCAAGACATCATAAATGAGCCTTAGAGACAGCCATGGACAAACTTAGTTTGTCTTTGGAGAAAATTATGCAATTTTTATTGTTTGGTACATTCATGTTTCTTACAGCCTACAAACAAATCACTTACATAAACTTTATACAACATCTATTTAAACTTGAAAGTTAAAAACACAATATGCATAATTTCATAAGATTTTACGATTAAAAATGGCGTCATTTGAAGTGGCAACATAATGGTAAAATGGCGATCTAAATACCTTAGGCTTCTCTAGGTGCATAAGAGACAAACAAAGGTGAATGAATTTTTAACAAGTTTCTGCCCGCGACTTCGTTCGGTTGGAAGGGTTTTCCCGTGTAGATAAATCCCGATTCCGTGGAAATTCTGAGATAAAAAGTAGTATATGTGTTATTCCCAGGAATATCAACTATCTACTTACCAAATTCAATTCAGATCGTATCGTATCAAACATAGATACATCTATTCCTAGAGGTCTCATTATGAGCTTTGTTTAAGTATATGTTCAAGGAACTTGTAATTTATAAAATAAAAAATAAATAATTAAAAAAATAAATTCATGCATCCTCACAAACTTTCGCATTTATAATATTATTAAGTGTAAGAAGTAAGATACAAAATATATTTTTCTTAGTTATAAGTATACCATTGTCTGATTCTTCGATTTTCATCTGCTAAGGGAAAAGACTAAGCAAATGAATAGTGAAAGCGGAAGAATCAGACAATGGAATAAGAAAGATGAGAGACAATTAGTATTAGCTCTCTAAGGCTCCACGTTAAATAGTCTGAATCACGTATTTGCACTCATTTGACCTAGTCCGTCAGTATTGCAGCAAATTTGAAACGGATCTATTTGGTGATATTAATCATTTTTAATGAAAATCTACTCGAATACATCAGATACAAGCGGGGTGTATTCACTTCGGTATTATTTGTTCAGTGATGTTCACGATTAGTCTTGTGTGTTCTCTAGAGGATATTTAGCACACTAATTATACTAGTAATCAACATTATATACACGTTTTCTTCCAATTCTATTTTGGTAAATCCGGGTAAGCACAAGGATGGATTGGTACAAATTGAATAAAGCAAACCATCCCTTATTACCAGCGTCTGTAATCTGACCAATTGTTTCCCGCGACTTTGTTTGCTAACAAACTTTCACGCCTCCTTGAAGTTTTCATAGATTATGTATTCTTGGTTAATAGTTCTGTATTAGGCTTCTTTGTCGGGGCACACTAGGGAGCCGTTGCTTCCGGCAAGCAACGGCTGGGTTGCGGAATTTTACGAAAGAGTTACCGCGGACTCGGAACACGAAGGGCAAATGACGGAACACGGTTGGGTTTTAGTCAGTAAAAGTCTGACACACCCTCCCGCTTAGCCCAAATCGGGAGACATTCATTGGATGATTACCAATCCTTACAAAAAGCTACTTAATATTATTGAAATATTATATCTGTTTCTTTAGGTCATTTACAACTCACCATCTTTTTTTTTATCAGTCATTTGGTAATCAAACTATCAACCAAAAACACATTCATGTGTCTTACAACGTTTTGCTATTGTAGTTACGCCACATTACTATCATTTTTTGTTGTTGTACCAATTATTTTAGTTATTAGATATTGGTTTATGCATGTACTGTCTCTAATTAAGTTAAAAATCTTTAGATATAAGCAACCATATAATACACACTTATGCATACAGCTTTACATACGCCACAAACACAAATATACCGAGCACTCAAACAGCAAAGAACAAACAATCTTTTTGAAATAATTCAGCGTCACATATTTGCCGTATTAAATTGCGCATTACCTATGCGAAAATATTTCTGCAATGACTTATGAACCGTGCCCATGTATATTATTATTTAAAATTCGATAATATAAACGAAATAGAGAACTCGGAATTGGTTACAAAAGCGAAAATACCTACGCTATAATAGCCTACAAAATCTTAATAAGAATACCAGCTGTTTGCAGCAAGAAGAAATTAATGTACCATAAGTACGCACACAGAGAGTTGAGATTGTTTTGCCCGCCGCGCGACCCACGTGCGAGCGTGGCATCGAGCGAATGTGCTAGGGTTGTATCTACAGTCTAAAAATTTTTATACTGTGATTGTACCTATGATGATATTGGTAATAAACCGAATGTTGTAGAAAAACAATTATTTTTTATTTGTTGATCTAATATGTTTCAGTTTAATAAAATGACAGATGCATTTTTTCCTTCCCTGAATTCCCGATAATTAAATTTTATTGTTGAAAATATCCGAAACCACGTAAATAATTTTAATAAATAAGTAATCAAAAGGGAAACAGAAACAAAGCGAAGGAAAATCAATTGTTATTAGGCCGATCCATTATGACGTTGACAAAATGATTTAAAAAAGCTCAGGCAGGCGTGCGGCAGCCTACTGTCAGTTGTACCGACGGCGATACGCGAAGCGGTAGGCATATAACGCGTGGCATTGAGCGAGTGACGGACGCCCGACCCTACTAAGCGACAGCGACACAAACCTGTGCACACAGGTTCTTAACTACAACAGTAGTGATCGGTATTGCTTTTTTTTATTTTTCTTGGTGGGAAAATCATCGAATGACTTCTCCCACTCTGGGTGGAGCGGAAGGGAGTGTCAGACTTCTACTGACCAAAAAGTCACCCTGTTCCTTCACAGCCCTTAAGTTCCGGGGCCGCGTTATCTCGTTAGAACATTCCCGCAATCCCGGCAGGCAATGGCTCTATGGGGCCTCGTCAATCGTGCTGACAGCTCTTTGAGGCGCGCGTGGAACTTTAGCGCCTGAGTTACCCCTGCTCGCCGTCCGCAAACCCGCGCCTACGGTGCCTGGAGATCGGCTCGCGATCCCCTCGCGATTCCTTTACAATTCTATCATTCTGTAAACATAAGATGTATTAACTGTAATCTAGACCTACTATTAGCATTTTTACTTGCCCTAGATATGCCGATGGATGTTATAGTTTTTACTGAGTGCTGGACAAACGCAAGCACCTCACCTCCCAACATCTGCAACTATAATATGTAAACTGTAATATGTAATAAGAGGGTCATGGCTATCCGAATGATCCGGGGATACCACACGATCGCCGGCAAATCGGCCAACCTCCTTGCCGGATTGCTGCCCTGGGATCTGGAGGCGACTGCCCTCCAGCGCGTCTATGAATGGCGCATGGAGGCGCAGCGCCGGGGCGTATCCTCGCTGCCTCGAGAAGTCGAGGCGCGGCGGGAAGAGCTCCGGCGCGATCTCAGGGTAGTATGGAGGGAACGACTGTCGCAACCGAAGGCCGGGCACGCCGCAATTGCGGCGGTAAGACCCCTCTTTGAGGAGTGGCTAGATCGGCGTCACGGCGTCCTGACCTACCCCATGACGCAGGTCCTCACCGGACACGGAAGTTTCGGGAGGTACCTGTGTGATTTTAGTCAGTAAAAGTCTGACAGTCCCTCCCACCCTGCCCGGGGTGGGAGGACTTATTTGATAATTTTACCACGTTAAAAAAAAAAGGGCCTCAGCTCATCCAATGAAGCAGACTTTTCAGAAGGCAACTGCCTCATTATCACAATTGAATTAGAATATACAATTATCTGCTCATATCGCCCTCACTGCTATAATTACCTAACATCGCTGGAACATACCCAGTAAAAAAATACAACACATAATATAGTTTTCACAGGGGACATAAACATTGACACCCTACATGACACTACAAAAGGTTCAGCTCAGGAATATCACAGGCCTGTTAGTCTAGTGGTCAGTGGCCCTGACTGCTATGAGCAAGGTCGTGGGTTCGATTCCCACCCAGGACAAATGGTTATAATGGGTTATCTATAATATGTATGTATTTAGAAATATACAACGTGTAATTTAAAGGGTATATACATACCGAGTGCGCGACTTCTTTGGATGATAACAAACGATATAGCAAGGGTTTTGTAATCCTATGTCTACATGTGTGGAACTTATTAAAAATTTCAATACATTGATACCAGAGACCGAATTTTTCAAATTAAGAAGAACGAAGAGAATTATCTTTTTATTGGCAAGTGACGTGGAAAGTTATGACCCTCATAGTGATGTGACACGTTTGTTATTATTGGTATTCAAGAAACATATGAAACCAATAATTTGGGGTCAATTCTGTGAGTCACTTATTTTGAGCTGAAACTTTGCATAGAGGCTCCATACCAGATGTTGTCTTCAGTCCTTATGGATAGATATGGGGTTTCCGTTACACTTTGTATCTTCTAATCTTCTTGTATGTTCTAATGTTTATCAGTTGTCTAGTACTCATAGCACAAGTTCTGCTTAGTTTGGGACTAGATGGCGTTGTGTGAAAGTTGTGGAATATTATTATTATTTAGAGCAAACGTGATGTTTTCTTAGCTCTAGGCTAGTTTTAAGCTATATTAACGGGCCAAGCCAAGTCAATGTAGCTTATGTGTGTATTTATGTTAATGTATGCGTGTTATGTGAGTAGATTTCATTTTCATCGGTTTGCATGAACTTCCTTACTATTCTGCAGGTGTTTAAAATTGCAGCTTTTTGGAGGGTAATATAAACTGAGTCTTTTAAATCCAGTAGTTTTAGGCTTTGGTGAAGGTGATTACATACTATCCCCGTGGTGGAGATAACAATGGGCACAACATACACTTTTTCCCGTCTCCAAATTCTGGCTACTTCTTCCTTCAGTTCAGCATATTTACTTATTTTTTCACTGGTTGTTTTTACCTTTACTAACTTTATTAACTTTGTCTTGGAGAGTAATATCTGGTCTATTGTAGTGAATGTTTTTGTCAGTCAGTATGGCGCGGTCATAGTAGTTTGTGGGTTGTATTTTCTAAACTGTTTGTGGTACATATTTGTAGTAAAGAGTATTTGTGTCTTGTAAGAGCTTATGTTTCAGTGCTAGATTTTGATGTACGGCGTTTGCTACTTAGTTATGTCTATGTGTATAATCTGTTTATGTGAGTGTTATGCATGCCCCTGTAATATGTTGAATGATCTCTGGCTGGCTGACTATGGCATTTGCAGTGTTTATCATTTGTTATCGTGGGGTCTTTAATAATGAACTTTCTACAATTTTTGGTGTTTATAATCTGATCCTGTATCTCGATTATAAATCCCTCAGTTTCCGGGAATAAGCTACCTATTATTATTATTATTATCTAAATATTTTTAACTTTTTATCTTTTATCTTAACCTCAATCACACCTGATGGTAAGTGTAAGATGAGGTCTACGATCGAACGAGCGAGCCCAGAAAATGTCTATTCATTCTTGCTTTAAAGGCTGACGGGTCATATGTGGCAGAGAACATAGAAGCCGGCAGAGAGTTCCACACCTTGGCTGTGCGCACAATGAATGTTGAAGAAAAGCGCTTAGTACGACAAGACGGTATATCGACCAAGTGTGGATGGTATCCTGCGGTATGTCTGGTAGACCGGTAGTAAAAGGGGGATGAAGGGATTAGGTCGTGGAGCTCCTGCGCACACTCTCCGAAGTACAATCTGTAGAAGATAGACAGGCAAGCAACGTTTCGCCGGTGAGCCAGGCTGGGAAGCTTGCCTGCCAGAACCTCGTCACCTATGAGCCTTTTAGCTCTGCGTTCGATCGAGTCAGTGCAGCTAGCTGGTATTTGGCTGAGCCATCCCACAAGTGACTGCAATACTCCATACAGAAACGGACCTGTGCTTTATATAAATTCAAAAGCTGTCCAGGTGTGAAGTATCGCCTCACTTTCTTTAGGATGCCCAGCTTTTTGGGTGTAGTCTGAGCTTTAGACTCAATGGTTGAGCCGAAGTTGTGGTCATACGTCAACTCCATGCCCAAGAGCTCCAGGCGGTCGGTAATAGGTACACATGCACCTCTGAAAGTAGGAGACCATTCAAATTGGCTCCTTTTAGCGGAGAAAAGACAAGCCTGTGTTTTTAAAGCGTTGAATATGACCATATTGTCATCGCCTTATTGGGAAACGAGATTTAAAGTCAAATTCGTTCGCTCTACCATGGCCTTTCTAAGAGCGGCTACGTTTGGGCTCAGGCAAGACATTACTAAGCCTACCAGACTTACCTCATGCCTGGACCACTTCATGGTCAAAAGTACAAGCGAATAAAAAACCATTGTATTCGAACAGCAGCTAACTGATCACTTTAATATTTTACTTCACATCGGCAACGCCCGTATCGCGAATACGAACATAAAACATCAACCATGCAGTGATCAAGGAATCACTCAGTAAAACAAACTGGAATGTTTGCTATGAATCCGTGTGCCCCAACATTGCCTGAGAAATAATTGTAACACGCCTTTTATCGATAGTAAAAAAAAACACAAACATTGTAAACAGTTCTAAACGATACCAACCGTTGAAACCGAGGATTTCCAGTGGCATTGTTAAGTGCATACGGAAAAGAGACAAATTGCACAAACAAGTTAAGGAAATGCCAGAAGGCTCACAATTAAAAGAAAAATATTAAATATATAAATTCATGTAGCAGAATAATTAGAAAACTTAAAATCGAATATGACGAGGACAACTTAATGATAACAAGAGAAACAAAAGAAACCTGGAAAATAATAAAATAAATTTTCAAACACCCAACCTAAAAAAGCTATCGCTAAAGATCTACTTTATCTCAGTGATTCGCCTGTGAAGTCCTTAAACATAGTAAACTCCTATCCCACTAAAATATAAAAGTGAAAATGGGAGCCAAGTTCAATTGTCGACTTCGCCGACAAAAGACTTGAGATCTAAATGTGTGCCAAGTTCTGTAGACTATCCTGAAATTTATTTACAAGTACGTATAACATTTTTAAATAAACTTAAAACACAATTTTCTTTTGTTTTTGCTAGAACAATGCTTATTTAAAAATATTACTTTTTCAATTTGAATAGTTGAATTATTTACACAAGGCATATAACTTATGATCTATTCAACCTCATCATTTGACTTGGTTAGTTTTTACCAGCAAATCAAATATTTAGGAGAATATAGAACCTTACAATATAAAAACAACAACTTGCAGTAACATAAAGTTGATAAGTTGTTTAGCTAAATATAAGATGAGTAGTGTGTAAAAACTAGCCAAGTCAAATGATGAGGTTCAATAGATAATAAGTTACTTGTTTTGTGTAAATAATTCGACTATTCAAACTGAAAAAGTCATATTTTTAAATAAGCATTATTCTAGCAGAAACAAAAAAGAAATTGTGTTTTAAGTTTACTTAAGAATGTTATACGTCCTTATAAATAAATTTCAGGATTGTCTACAGAACTTGGCACACATTTAAATCTCGTCTTTTGTTGGCGAATTCGACAATTAAACTTGGCTCCCATTTTCACGTTTATGTTTTTGGTGGAATATCATTACTTTTTGTAAATCTATACTAATATTATAAAGCGGAAAAGTTTGTTTGTTTGTTTGTTTGCTTGAACGCGCTAATCTTCGGAAGTACTGGGTGGATTTGGATGCAATTTGGTATGGAAGTAGCTTGAAGCTTCAGGAAGGTTATAGGCTACTTTTTACGCGACTGCAAAAAAGGAGAGTTAGTAATAGTGTGAGTACTAGTAATTAATATAGTTAATAATTCATCTTAACAACTGTATCCGTTTCATTTTTGGCCTTCGTAAATATGATCACATTTCTTCCTTCTGTTCTCAGCTTAAATGGTTGCCATCCATCAAAGGAGATTCCTCTGCATGCTCTTCACTATTTTGAACGATCCTTGTGCTCCTGATTACTTAAAATAAAAGTTTAAAGTGTTAGGCAGTTCTCATAGCCTTAACCTTCGCGCATCCAAAAACTTACTTCTTCACATTCCTTCTCACCGAACCGGGCTTATGGCTAATTCATAGGAATTAGCCATAAAGCCTATTTCTACCATTAAACTCTGGAACATGCTACCTCTTGACATCAAGAAGGTCGAGTCTAAATTCTCTTTTAAGCGTAAAATGAGAAACCACTACTTAAAAGCCTGTCATTCTTAGTTTGGTTTTCGCAATAAATATAATTACCCAACGAGCACATTAGCGGAAATAGCAGCCTATTTTGTTACTTTCGGCTGTAAAATAGCGCTTTAAGGGTTCAAAAAGCAGTTCAAAGTTGCATATCTGCATCCGTAAACGTCTATAGCTATAAAAGTTAGTTAAAGTGCTATAAGCTGAATCAAATACTACCCTAGCCTTCACAGTAGTTCATGGTAGAACTCATTTACCACTTACACCTTTATATGAGAGTTACGAAGGTCATTCTGCCACTCACAGCTGTACAGTGGTTTCCATTGTAACTTTTATAGGTTATAGTAATAGTAACCACTATTATACTACTATAAGTTTCATTATAGAAATTATAGAAACTCTTATGCATACTATAGTTACAAAAAAATCATCAGTGTAACTAAGGCCTTTAGTAGCAATAGTCATTCCTTGCAGGCTCAATCCATTCGCCATTTTGCAGCCGCTTTTGTAACTATTATTAAACATTTAATAAAAATGGATGCTAAACGATGGAAATTAATAAAGAAAAGTGGAGGTTATCGCAGGAAAGTACGCAAGGTTTATTAAAACCTGCTAAAATCGTCAAATATTGCTGAACATTCCAGTGAATCTGCTAATCATCTAATACTAAAGTATTTTAATTTTAAAGAATACAATGAACGTTTTTAAGGGTAAACCACGGATCTCCAAAATGGAAACCATTCGAATAAGTACGTAACTAGATCTTATAACCTCAAAAACAGGAAAATAGGAGCTTTTTGTGGCTGTGATTTGCACTAGGGGAACAAAAATCACTGGAAGCTTTAGAAGGGTGAAAATTAGCGCTATGACTCTCAAAAGGGAGTATTTAGAGCTAAAACTGCAGGTTATGACTACATTACAATGACGCCATGATTTTTTAAGAAAACTTATAATTCACTTGCAAAATTGAGTTGTTATACATTGATTTTTCAGTTAAGTGTGCATTAAATGTACCGGTAAACAATCGGCCACTTGCGAATAGTAAGTTATCAACACGTAAAAATAAGGAAATAAAATTTATTCTGTATAACAAATAAAAAATATCACATATCTTTTGTTCATTTTTTAAATATCATAAAAGCGCGTCAATAACTTTCCACGTCACTTGCCAATAACACGATAATTCTTTTCGTTCTTCTTAATTTGAAAAATTCGGTCTCTGGTATCAGTGTATTGGTATTTGTAATAAGTTCTACACACATAGACTTAGGATTACAAAACCCTTGTCATATCGTTTGTCATCATCCAAAGAAGCCATGCACTTGGTATGTATATACCTTTTAAATTACAGGTTGTATATTTAGACATATATTCTTTCGATAATGAGATTTATTTTACTTATACACCTACCACATTGGTGTTTTTATGCCAAAGGTTGACTGGTAGAGAATGCCTTGTTGCATTAAGTCCACCCATGTACCAATATTGTACATAAAGTTTAAATAAATAAATAAATAAAATTAGTATGTAAAATTGATCTACTTATAAAATTATTATTTTTCTTGCACAAACATTAACTACTTTCTATATTTTCTTGAATATTTGAAATATTAGAGTGCATTGCCCATTCACTATCTGCATTTTTTTTACGATTTCTGCATATGCTTAACCTGGCTATGACAAAATTATAAGGGTTTCTAAAAAAGTTAAAAACAACCATTGGTGGATGGAACTTATTTTCCTACGAAGAATACGATAGATACGAAAGATGACTTTTTGCTCTTATATGTACTTTGGCAAGGCGCTACCTTACCTTCTATTAAAATCGATTGATTGGAAAAACATTCAAATCTGACAAATTCACTGTTTTCTGATTTTTCCTTTGTATACACACAATTACCTAGCTGGATACCTAATTTTAACTTTCTAGTTCATCTGGAAGTGGGTTAGGTTTTGTATCTATCTATAGATCAATCACAGTCAATCAGTCATAAAAATGACGATTTTTGGATGTTAATATATATATATATAACCGTTTAAGCTGAATTTATAAATTTTAGGGTACTAGTTTATCTATGGAGTCTCATTGTATAAACCAAATTAAGTGTGTTTAAGTTGAATAGTTTTTGAGATATGAAGGGGTCAAAAGAGGCTCCAAATGGTTCGTGTAATATTACACACGGCTGCTGCTCGCCAGTTCTCTTTGCTTGAACTTGGCTTGACACGCTGCCGCGTGTCTAAAAAAATATTTGTATTCGAAACAATTAAGAGATATCACAAACTCAACATACGAACGATACCACCAAATGAGACTAAAATTGTATTTTCCTGTACAAAAAAGGAAAATGCACTTTGTTAAACAAAAAAATAAAAACAGAAGCACCACCACCAACTGAAAAAGGCTCTTCAATTGTGGTTGGAAAACCTTGACTACCACGCAACTCAGAATTTGTTAATGATAGTATAGCAAGTTCCATAGTCACATAAACAAATGTCACCACATCTCACATATACATATACACTCATATTATCACACACCCAAACACTCGCATATCACATATAAACTAACACACGTGTGTGATATTATGTATATAAAATAGATGAAAGCTATTTTTATCCTCTGTACATATCGATTTGCCTAATCAGATCCTAACAGAAGTAAAATATTATGAGATTAAGTATGGTACACTACAGGCATTCACCATACACCACATACCTACACACACACACACACACACACACCAAGACACATCCATTTAATACTCCCCATGCACACTTCTTAATACTGTATAATAATGTTAATCTAAAAAAAATATATTTCCTACATGTTTGTTACTAGTGAATAAATTGTAAATCCGTAATTGGCTGTAAGATTAGATATAAGTTAATATAAAACATTGTTTTAAGAGCTGTGGATTTTATTATAAATAAATAAATGTTAGTTTAAACGAGGGACATATTCAAACCTACAATAGTGTATGCTTACATAATACTAATAAAAATATGAACCAAAAAAAATAATGATAAATAACAGACAGAACCATACCAAAAGTCCTCGGGAGTCTCACGCAGGGGCGGAGTTTACACACGAGCTTCCTTTTTTTGGCAGGATCGGGCCGTGTTTTGCCACGTGATTACTTTAGGTACTGTTTACAAGTTCATTCACCTCTTGCACCGCAGTGTACATGATAAATGTATTATATTGGACAATTACGTCAAAAATTTAAGTTATAGGTTTTTCACATATTTAGGACGAGAATCGAATACTGAATACCCTCCCTCAACAAGTCCCTCGTTTAACCTAAGACACTGTATGTAGTATAATTATGTATAAGAATGTTGTTATTTATAAAAGTAATTAATTATCAATATCTAGTTATTATGTATTTACCGATTAATTATCATGGGAAGCTGAACGACCTCGCCGCTCTGCCCGCTCCAGAGTACAACGCGCGCCTCGCGGCCGCGCTCGCCTGGTGCTCGGACACAGATGGGAAGCTGAACGTTCTCGCCGCGCTGCCCGCTCTAGAGCGACGGCTGAGCGGTGGCCTTTTATAGACAGTAGGAAACAAGAACTGTGTCCCCACGTTGTCGTCGTGGTGGGGCTTGCGTGTTTCGATGATCTCTGGGACCATGCCGGTAGAGGCACTCATGCCGGACGGGCCCAGAGGGAGAAACCAGACCAAGAGGGACACACCGGGGGAAATGCGCGCCGCCTGGAGGATCGAGCAGCTAGCTCGAGCTTCTAGACGGCGCAGGGCCCGGTCTCAGAGATCGGGTCAAGAGGGAGGAAAGGTTCACTTCCGGTATGCGTCTAATCTTTAGACGTAACCGTGAAGTGAACCAGGGGAGGGGAAATGGGGTGTAGGAACAGAGGAACTCACCTCTCTAAAAAAGTAAAACAATATGGCAGACAAAGTTAACGTTAAAGCTACCCAGGCGGGTCCCAGCTGCTCTTCAGGTGGGGAGTCCCGCACCGGACACGTCCGGTCAGTCCCACCGTACTCTGGGGGGGACAGCGAGAACTTTTACCCCAACTTTACCCCGGCAGTCGCCGCATTGAGCCAGGGAGGCTCACGCGCCCGTTGATCTCTGGGAGCGCAGTGAGGAGCGACGAGGGGGGCGCTGACAGGAGGAAGGAGTTCCTCAAGCGCCCCTGCGACGACGAGTCGTTGTCGGAGGAGGGGCTTGTCTCGGCCCGCAAAATCTCCCCACAAGCTTGCGGGGTAAAGGCCGAGGCAAGACCTCGGGGAGGGGGCCTTCCTCTGGAGAGCCCAACACTGGTCTGGCCTCGAGAGAGGCCAAACTAGCAGAGGCCGTGGCAGATGCCATCCGCACCATCAGCAGGAAGCGGAACAAGCGAAGCAAGGAGGGTGCGATCGGCGAAGCCATGGCCTCCATCATGGCGGCCGCGCGGACTTACGGCTTGGCTCCAGCTGCAAGGGACGTTATGTCCGATCTGCGGCCGGAGGTCACCCGTCTGACTGCCGCCATGGAGGCTCTCCAGTGGGAGAACGCCGCCCTCAAGGCGGACCTGGCCGCAATCCGGGGAGACGGCCAGCGAATGCGCCGCCGTGGGGCCAAAAGGAGAAAGGCCAGCCCACACCAGCGGAGAACTCTGTTCTCGACCTGGTGCGACAGGAGCTGGCCGCCTTCAAGCAGCTGTTCTCCGTATTGGAGAGCCGCGTGCTACGACCCCCGCTGGCTGCGCATTCGTACGCGGCTGCGGCCGCGTCCAAGCCTCCCCAGACGGCGACGAGGCCGCCTCAGGCGAAGACGGCCACTGGGCGGACGGCCTTAGCGACGGCGGCTCCTGCGAGGGCGAAGATGGCCCCGGCCAAGCCGAACCCGGGCCCACCAAAGCCGCCTCCGACCCCGACACCTGCGGGGCCGAAACAGGTGGCGAAAAGGAAGAAGGCCCAGGCCGGGAACCAGCCGTCCCAGCAGCCTCCTCCAAAGACTCCTCCGGCCGGCGCCGACTGGCAAGGGGCCGGGGAGAAGAGGAAGGCTGCTGGCGCAGCCAGGTCCTCGAGGAGAAGAGAGAGACGGCGGCGGCGAGATGCCGCGGCGCGATTGCGCGCCCCCAAGACCGCGGCTGTAGTGATCACACTGCGGCCGGACGCGGTGAAGAGGGGCGTGTCGTACCGCGACGTGCTAGCGAATGTGCGGGAGGCGATCGACATCACAGAGCTCGGCATCGTCAGCGGCCTCCGTCACCGGGTCATTGCGACGGGGGCTCGGATATTGGAGATCCCCGGCGCGGCCAGTGGCCCTACCGCTGACGCTCTGGCCGAACGGCTCAGGGCGTCCTTAAACGCGGAGGAGGCCTGAGTCTCCAGACCCACCAAGCGCGTAGACGTGCGCATATTGGGTCTGGATGACTCCGTGACGTCCGAGGAAGTGGTGGCCACCGTTGCCAGGACTGGGGGTTGCCCTCCCGATCAGGTGAGGGCGGGCGCCCTGCGTCCTGGCTTCACGGGGTTGCAAAACATTACGGTTAGCTGCGCCCACGTATGTGCGGTTTACGGGCGAGCCGGTGGTAGACGTTACGTTCGCCACCCCTAGCCTGTCACCGCGCGTCACCGACTGGCGCGTTGTGGAGGAGGTGGAGACCTATTCCGACCACCGGTATATCCGGTTCGACGTCTCCGCCCAGACCCCAGACGCCCCGGTCCGACGGGACCTGAGTGGTCCGCGATGGGCGCTGAAGCAGATGGACCGGGAGCTATTCCTGGAAGCCTCGATCGTGCAGGCCTGGGGGTCACCCCCGGACAGGCTTGATGACATAAACGACGAGGCGGAGTGGTTCCGGGAGGCCATGTCGGAGATCTGCGACGTGGCCATGGCCCGGGTCCGGCAAGGACGCGCCCGGCGTCAGCTGTACTGGTGGTCCAGCGAGCTAGCAGCGCTGCGCGAAGCGTGCGTTGCGGCGCGACGCCAGTACACCAGGTTCCGCAGGCGCCACACCCGACCTTCGGATGCGGCGACTGTAGAGGCGGAGCTGTACGAGGGCTACAGGGCAGCGAAGGCCGTCCTCCGAGACGAGATCTGGCGGGCCAAGGAACTGGCCCGGGAGGAGATGCTGGTGACTCTGGACGGGGACCCATGGGGCCGAGCCTACAAGTGGGTGCGAGAGAGGCTCCGCCCCTGGGCTCCCCCGTTGACGCAGAGTCTCCAGCCTCAGTTCTTGGAGGACGTGGTGAGCGCCTTGTTCCCATCGCGAGGGGAGCATGCTCCCCCGCCCATGGCTCCGTCTCCGACGGAACCTGAAGCTGGCACAAACGCGGACCACAGCGACGACGACGTCTACGACGCTCCAGAGGTGACTGAGGTAGACTTGAGAGTGGCGGGACAACGGCTCAAGGCCAAAAATACCGCCCCAGGACCCGACGGCCTGCCAGGGAAAGCCTGGGTCCTGGCCTCGGAGACTCTCGGACCTCGACTAGGGAACTCGTTAGCGCATGCCTGGAGAGGGGCCAGTTTCCGCTTCGCTGGAAGACGGGAAAGCTGGTCCTGATCCAGAAAGCCGGGCGCCCTACAGACTCTCCGTCCGCATTCCGGCCCATTGTGCTGCTCGACGAGGCGGGCAAGCTCTTGGAAAGAGTAATTGCAGACCGCCTCTTCGGGCACCTGAATCGGGTGGGCCCGGATCTTGCGGAGTGCCAGTTTGGCTTCCGCAGGGGGCGCTCGATGGTGGATGCCGTCATGCGCGTGAGAGCCCTCACGACGGGGGACGCGGTATCCCGGGGCAGGGTCGTCTTGGCCATGTCTTTGGACATCACCAACGCCTTCAACACCCTGCCCTGGAGTTGCATCAGGGAGGCACTCCGGTATCACCGGGTGCCGACCTACCTCCGTCACATAGTCGAGGACTACCTGACGGACAGAGCCGTCATCTACCCCGGTCACCAGGGAGAGTGGAACCGGTGAGAGATGTCGTGCGGTGTCCCACAGGGATCGGTCTTGGGGCTGCCCCTGTGGAACATCGGATACGACTGGGTGCTGCGCGGCGAGCTCCCTGACGGCGTCAGCGTAATATGTTACGCTGACGACACGCTTGTCCTGGCGCAGGGAGAGTCGCACCAGGCGGCGGCCGACCTGGCGACGCAAGCGGTTGCGACAGTCGTTCATAGGATCCGGCAGTTGGGACTCGACGTGGCGCTGTACAAGACCGAGGCCATGTGCTTCCATGGCGGTCGGAACGCACCACGGTCCGAGTCCCACATAACGGTGGAGGGGGTTCGCATCGGCTTCGGGAGGACGATGAAGTACCTGGGACTCGTCCTCGACAGCCGGTGAAACTTCAGGGAGCATTTCCTGAGTTTGGCCCCAAAGCTGAACCGGGCAGCAGCCGCCTTCAGGTGACTCCTGCCTAATCACTCCTGCCTAATCTTGCTTCAAAAGGCCTTACGATGAGCCAAATAAGCGCAAGCCTCGTATCATAGTTTTAAGAGTTCCGGCATCTATGGATGAGAGTGAGGTCTACAAATGCATATACGAGCAAAATTTAGTAGAGAAAATACCATCATTGACACGAGACGTATTTATGGCCTCAATAAAACTGAGTCACAAATCGGGAAAGAAAAGTGAGGCCAATTGCAACTACGTCATCGAGGTCCCTGCGAACATACGTAGAGCCCTCATCACACAGGACAGAGTATTCATAAACTGGACATCCTGCCCAGTAAGAGACTTTACATTAGTCACAAGATGTTTTAAGTGTCAGCAGTATGGGCATGCAGCTAAAACCTGTAAATCAATGGCTTCTACGTGAGGGCATTGCGGAGAAGACGGTCACTCAATCCAGGACTGTACAAAGAAGACAGACTCTCCTAAATGTGCAACATGCCTGCGCTTTAAGAAGCCTCATGAACACAAGACTGGAAATGCCGATTGCCCAGTTAAAAAAGCAGCTGAATATAGGTATCCCATGAAAAACATAAATGTGAAATGAGAGCAAAGTTCAATATTATCATAAATGCCTTGGTTGTTGACTTCAACGACAAAAGAAGTGAAATCTAAATGGGTGCCAAGTTCAATGGTCAGTCCTGAAATTTATTTATAACAACATAAAATATCATTTATTTTTATAACTTAGGAGAATATATCGTAGCCTAAGGTTTGACCCGGCTAGTTCTTATATACGAATTATTATGTTCGATGGTTAGTTTCTACCAGCAAGCCAAATTTTCGAAATAATAAAATAAGAACCGACAAGTAACAGGTTTAGAACTTGCAAAGGCTATAATATAATTCGTATATGAAAACTAGCCAAGTCAGACCTTAGGCTACAATATATTTTCCTAAGTTAGAAAAATAAATGATATTTACAATTTATATTACAGTACAATAAACCATAATCAAAATGATGGAATCATTGTCTATGCTAAGTCATCGCTAAAAGTCACAATCGAACAACCAACCCTACAGGATTGTAATTGCTTAGTTATCAAAATTGGCTCTAATACAGCAATTATTTCTATGTATAGATCCCCAGCCCATAAAAACTTACACTTATTTCATAATTCCCTTAACAGTACACTTCAGGCGACATGCTCTTTTCAAAACATAATACTACCCAATGAGCACATAAGTGGAAATAGCAGCCTATTTTGTTACTTTGGGCTGTAAAATAGCGGTTTAAGGGTTCAAAAATCAGTTCAAAGTTGCATATCTGCATCTGTAAACGTCTATAGCTATAAAAGTTACTTAAGGTGCTATAAGCTGAATCAAATACTACCCTAGCCTTCACAGTAGTCCACGGTAGAACTCATTTACCACTTACACCTTTATAAAAGAGTTACGCAGATCATTCTGCCACTCACAGCTGCACAATGGTTTCCATTGTAGCTTTTATAGGTTATAGTTATAGTAACCACTATTATACTACTATAAGTTTCATTATAGAAATAATAGAAACTCTTATGCATACTATAGTTACAAAAAAATCATCAGTGTAACTAAGGCCTTTAGTAGCAATAGTCATTCCTTGCAGGCTCAATCCATTCGCCATTTTACAGCCGCTTTTGTAACTATTATAAAACATTTAATAAAAATGGATGCTAAACGAATAAGTACGTAACTAGATCTTATAACCTCAAAAACAGGAAAATAGGAGCTTTTTGTGGCTGTGAGTTGGACTAGGGGAACAAAAATCACTGGAAGCGTTAGAAGGGTGAAAATTAGCGCTATGATTCTCAAAAGAGAGTTATTAGAGCTAAAACTGCAGGTTATGACTACATTACAATGACGCCATGATTTTTTAAGAAAACTTATAATTCACTTGCAAAATTGAGTTGATATACATTGGTTTTTCAGTTAAATGTGCATTAAATGTACCGGTAAGCAATCGGCCACTTGCGAATAGTAAGTTATCGACACGTAAAAATACGGAAACAAAATTTATTCTGTATAACAAATAAAAAATATCACATATATTTGTTAATTTTTTAAATATCATAAAAGCGCGTTAAAATTACTCGAAAATTATCTTATATATCTACAGTAAACTGGACAGCGTTTTAAGTATCTTTATATATCTTGCTAATACAGAATACAAACTTTTAATTCTTTTTGTTTTATTTTCATGATGGCGACGAAAACACTTTACCAAAATATTACAAACAATGTCAACTGAAGATATACAATAAAGAACTATAATCAATTCATTCGTTCAAAGTAGTTCAAAATCATTCAAAAGTAGCGCTACGAGAGCTTTAGTATAGCGTTAATAAATCGTTATAGCTATTAAGGAACCTTTATGCAACCGTTGTGCAGGTTAAATGGAACTTTAGGTTGCATAAAATGGCGCCCAAATAGCGCTAAAGCGGCTGCTTTAAGTCTGTAGTAGATGCTCTAGCGCTTACGTCTATTACCATAAGTAATAATCGGATACGCTCCAAAGCCCTAATGCAGCCCATTTGTGCTAGTTGGGTAACAGGTGATATAAATGTAAATATAGGATCTGAATTTTATGATGCAGGCACCCAAGACTATCTTAATATCTGTGCATACCATGGGCTTCTCCCCGCTCACAGATTGCCGACTCACAAGAGTGGTTCTTGCCTTGATCACATGTTAATAAAATCAAATCATCAATATATAACGCTTGTCACTAACTCAACGGTCACTGACCATCATGCTATCCTACTTACCGTAAATTTAACACTGCCTAAGCTAAATCGCCGTCCGACTAAGTCTAAATTAAATATAAACAGACTCGAATATGATTTACTGCTGATCCAAATGTGTCATTATCTTATTTTATAAAATCTGTCCAGCAAGCCATATTACATAATACAATAGAAATACCAATAAATAAGAAATTGTATAACATTAAACCATGGATCACTCCCGGGCTTATTCGATGCATAAGGCACAGAGACAGACTACATCAAAAGTCTAAGAAATACCCTAATAACTTAATCCTTCAAATATCATACAAGAGATACAGAAACTTCTGTAACAATTTATTGAAGAAAATTAAAATTGATTACGATAAAACCAGCGCAGGTAAAAACACTAAGCAAATCTGGAAACACATCAAAGACGTCACTCATATCTCAAAACAGCACGAATCACATTCGAGTTCACTATTAACGAATTCCTCACCACTTTCGTCTGCCAATGACGTAAATAACAATTTTATTAACGTGGGTAAAAACTTGGCTGAAATGAAAACTAACCTAACTGGCTATCAGACAACTCCACCTTCGCACAGTTCGAGCACTAGAGCTTCATCTTTCGTTATGCTGGACACAGATGAACACGACATAGCGCGAAATATCACAGGGTTAAAGGACGACTGTGCTGTTGGTTGGGATAGTATAAGCAATAAGATCCTGAAAAGATTCATGCATATTTTTGTTCCTCCTTTAACATATATTTTTCAAATCTGCCTCTCTGAAGGTATCTTTCCTAAATTTTTTAAAAAGGCTGTAGTTATCCCTATTTATAAATCCGGTAGCAAAGATCTAGTTGCTAATTACAAACCAATATCATTACTTCCGTCGGTATCTAAAATACTTGAAAAGATTATAAATAGCCGACTAGTTAACTTTCTGGAGAAGACACATTATCTTTCACCCTTCCAATTCGGGTTCAGAGCCAAATTATCAACAGCTGACGCGGTGCATAGCCTGACTAGTTATTTGACACAGGAATTAGGAAGAGGTAACCACACCTTAGGGATCTTTCTTGATCTAGCCAAGGCATTTGACACTGTTTGTACGACTTCGCTCTTACACAAATTAGAAGCTCTTGGTGTAAGAGGAACGCAGCTAAAACTTTTTGCGGACTACTTAGATGATCGGCATCAATGTGTTAAGATAGATAATATTACGAGCAATTATGAAAAGAACACTGGATTTGGTTTGCCTCAAGGAAGTATTTTGGCCCCCACATTGTTCTTAATATATATTAACGACCTGTGCAATATTAACTTAGATCAAGGCAAAATAATATCATAAGCCGACGATACGGCACTTGTATTTACCGCCACAACTACTGACGAACTATATGAGAAAGCGCAGTCAGGATTTAATTTAGTAAACAACTGGTTGAGACATAATTTACTCACATTAAATGCTGACAAAACAAAATACATTCATTTTGTCATGCGCAGGCCTCAATACGCTACTTCTAACCCTCAGCTATACGCCCACGAATGCATGACACCATCTCTGAACATGTGTAACTGTCCTACTATATTCCCTACTAACAACATAAAATATCTCGGGATTACAATTGATGATACACTTTCCTTCCGACACCATATTAAAAACTTAGTCAGTCGAGTCCGTAAATTAATATTTGTATTTAAGAAACTACGATCAATCGCGGACTCCAAACTAATCACGCAAGTATATCTGGCCCTATGTCAATCTATAATTCAATATTGCATTACTTCATGGGGTGGCGCTCTGAAAACAAATATACTGCCTCTTGAACGAGCACAAAGGACGATCTTAAAAGTAGCAACCTCCCGCCCCTTTCTCTTTCCTACATCCCAGTTATATAAATCCTGTAATGTACTAACGGTCCGTCAACTTTTTATAATGCACATAGTTCTAAAACAACATACAATGCTTACCTATAATTCGCACATTACTAACAAGAGGCGGAAAGATATAGTCTGCGTCTCACATCCGACCTCAAAATTTATCTTTACAAATCGATATTTTTCGTTTCTAGGTCCACTATTGTATAATAGATTAAATAGAATCATAAATATATATAACTTAAATAATTTTAGCTGTAAAAAAGCAATATGTAATTATTTACAAAATATGACATATGACCAGACGGAAGAGTTACTTGCCATATGCAAATAGAATGTTAAACACTAGGAAAACATATTGAACTATTATTATCTAGATTTAGTTTTAGTTATTTCATGGATTATGTACACCTACCACTTAAGATAGTTTGTACTTCATGCGTAAAGCACAGGTTTTTAACCTAGTACAGGCAAATATGTTAATTTTCCTTAATTTAATTAATTCTTAAGACTTATATTGTAACTGTATTTTGCACTATTTCTTAAATAAACTATTTATTATCATATATTATTATTATTTTGTTATCGGGGGGGAAACCTTCAAAAGGCGCCTGAACGTTTGGGGAAAAAGAACAGGGAGTGTGGGATTCCTACCTCACTAAAACCACCCAGGTGATCACAATCAACACATAGAAGGGGCCCGTTACCTCTAAAAAAGATCACTCCGGAGCCCAAGATGTCAACTACCTACTGACCAAATTTCTTTCAGATCCGTTCAGCAATTTTTGCGTGAATGACTAACGATATATCTATACATTTATCCTCACAAACTTTCGCATAATATTATACGAGTAATTAGTTAAATAGTAGTTCGTAAGAAAATAATGCAAAAAAACATGCACACATAAAAACATGACGTGTAAAAGTGTTATTCATAACCAATTTACAAAATAAATATTTCATTTCATTTCATAACGGAGTTCACGACCCTCAGTCATGAAGAAAACGACGCAAGGAGGAGGAAGATAAGTCTAGTCAGATACAGAGTAGCTTCTTGAACTGTAAAGCCAGGTGTGCATTACAGGCAACAAATTGTCACGCAACACGTGCCACCTGACACGTTTGGCCACTACAATCACATCGTGCTCAATAAGGCAGCACCCGCCTATTCGTTATAAATATACCAATATAATAACAACAATTTATATCAGAAATTTACTCCGTAATGCCCCTTGGTAATCAAAACAAAAACATACCTAATGTTTAATTTTATATGCCACCAAAAAACGTGATCCAGAAGATTCTAAAAAGATCTTCTAAATATTAGAAGTTGTTTACTAATATAATGAATACTCTTATAATAATTCAACTTACATATTTCTGGAGCATGTAAGCAGATTAATTGTGATTTCGGGCTTGTACCCACATCTCCACCCACACGGAGGCGAACTAAAGCGGGCAGTTCTTAAAACGTTTATGTACCTTTACCCTTGGTTTATAAAAGCTAAGTCACGGTATATTCGGTTAAGTATATACAACAAAACCCAATTACGTTTACTTTAATGTTGTGATTTGTTTTCCAAATACACGACAGACTATTAAAACACATATCAACTTCAGAAGCGTCAATAGCCTAATGGCTAAGATGTCAGACTTGTGATCGAGGAGTCGTGGGTTCGATCCCCACCCCCACTATTGCCGTGAATCCACTCAAGACACAAGCATATTTAGATTAGTTGGCACAAGCATATTTAGAGTAGTTAACAAAATTGCTAAAAATGTAAATAGTACCCACAAATGCTAGTTATCTTTAACACGTTGAACGCCAAGAAAAAAAAATACATCTTCCCGTTCAGGCCGCGTCGGTCAGTGATGGCCGACAACTAGACTTGCCGTTCGGGCTGCGTCGGTCAGTGATGGCCGACAACTAGACTTGCCGTTCGGGCTGCGTCGGTCAGTGATGGCCGACAACTAGACTTGCCGTTCGGGCTGCGTCGGTCAGTGATGGCTGACAACTAGACTTGCCGTTCGGGCTGCGTCGGTCAGTGCTGCCCGGCGTTTAATATCTCCATAATTAATTAATTAATGACTAAAGTTGACTTTTTGAATGAAAACATACATTTGGACATTAGATATGAGGTTGGCTTCCCGTCAAACCAACATTTGGTCTAAATTTGGATAGAACTGTGATTTTATCTTGGCCTAAAGGGAAAGCTCACTGTCGGTCAGCACTGACCGCGTTGGCGATCAAAGTTTTAAAAACTGCTATGAATGATCTTACCTTAGCCGTACGATACAGATACACATAACGAGATACCATAACAAAAACATTTATTTTGTCTTTGTTATGATATTTGTATGTATCTCTATCGAATAATTTTGCTTTCACCTTTTTTCCAATAATATAACGCTCAGTTTCCAGTCTAACTGGATGCAGCTGTAAACAAGTGCTTTACATTAAGAGACTGCCTATCTGCAGGCCACAACCCAGTATCTGGGTAACACAATACCCTTGGCAAGACTGGTTTTAGATTTTCAATCTTCTGACTGCCCGTAACGACTGTTAAAGATGTACAAATGGCAGTCGGCGCCAGCGCTTTAACGTGCTTTCCGTGACTCCGAAGAATCTCAATATGCTAGGACTGTTCAAACTAGAACATAACTGAGTACACGAGCCTCAGCATCACAGCGTCAGCAACACACATTCGACACACGCGCCGGAGTCACCGCCACACCGTCAGCACTAAGAAGTGACCTAATGAGATCTTCGCTTCATCGGCTCAATACACATACAGCACACATGTAAATAGCCATCAATGTGTATTGACCATAATATTTGTATATAATATAGTTAATTTATGTAATAAATCAGTCATCAAGCTGGAGTTGCGTGTGATTCATACCCTATACTTCCTCTTACTGTGGCCAAGACACCTTTAGCCATCATCGGTCCTATGAGTCTGTGGGATCGGCAGTAAGAAAACCATTCCCTGTGTACATTGCACGACGTACACAACCCTTATTCCTACCCAAACTCCGTCTGTTACCGTAGGTCTCCCTGTAACAGACTTCCCGTATATAAAACCAACGCAACCTGCGCTTGGTCTGGTTTGTATGGTAGGATAGGGCTTTAGGGTAACTAGGGTGATAGGTAGTGGTGTAGGGCTAGGTTGATAGTCAGTAGGGCTTAGGTAATTACTAGGTACCAGGCTCAACTGTCTGGAACATAGCCATCACTGTACGCACTTGGACTCGACCGTATTGAAAGTTTGGTCCCGGTGTGTACAAGGATGGTCACTTATCCACGAATCGGCCTTAGCAAGCGTTGCCTTACCTTGAAGGTCGAACCCATGCGGCTTATATTATTTAGATACGAGCTCCTCTTCCTTGCTTGTCAATAAAATGGTTTATGTACTAAATAAATAAATAATCTTTTATTATGACTTAGTCCATAGAGTGTTAGTAACAATTTAACCTTATGCTATGTTAGTACAAGAAAAAGACAAATACATAAATTATGTGTCCGAGTGTCAAAAAACGGAACCCTTATAGTTTCGTCATGTCTGTCTGTCCGTCCGTATGTCACAGCCATTTTATTCCGAAACTATTAGGACTATACACATGAAACTGGTAGGTAGATGTATTCTGTGAACCGCTTTCCGATTTTAAGAAAAACATAAAAAAATATATTTCAAATCAAGGGGGAAACCACTTTTTCATAAAGTCAATCGTTTAAAAGATATCCGCTTCCAAAGTGGTACAATGTGTGTGCCCCCCCCCCCCCCCCCCTCAAACTTCTATAATAATGGAGAGAAAAATATATATACTGTAGATCTTAATGTAAACTTTCAACGAAAATCAGTTAGAAGGAGATCAGGTTAGCAGTTTTTGAGATATAGCATATTTTCTAAAACCGCAAATATAACTTTGTAATTCATACAAATACTATGAAAAACAAAGTTATTTGGCGTAGTTACTACGGAAGTCTGACTCACCCTTGGCAATTTTTTTTATAATATACCTGTAATACTCTCTTCCTTCTATAATAGTCTATTCTCGCTATTTTTTTTTAAATCTATGATAGCTTAATGCTTAGAAATGTCGTATGGCAAGATTAGCTCTGCCATTTAGCCTGATAAGTAGGCAAAAATGGAGTTTCGACAAACCGAGATATTAATTAAGGTGAAACAAAAGAATAGCCTTTCCTACTATGTCGTTATTAATTATCTGTAGCCGCTGTTAACCTCACATCAGGGGTAACATTGTAATCACTTCAAGGGTAGCCGGGCTTGGAGGATAATATGTCTTCATCTGTTAGTCCGGATTGGAATGCTTACGCAATAAAAATTCCATGTCGACGCGTCTCCCTACTAAATTACTTTTATTAACGTCTACAAGCTTTAATTTCGACCCTTTCCTATGTTGCCCTCGTTATTCCCAACCGCTCATTTGAACTTTAATTTTCATATTGGTAACAACCACCATATCAGTTCGGTAACATTCTGTACCGCACGTTGGTTATCATATTTCCCCCCTAAATGAGTTTTCCTAAACCCGAGACTTAGTTAAAGCAGTCCCCTTCGTTAAATCTAGCTTTTTCATATTATTTTTTTATGTAATACACTGAAACGGTATATTTTCTAGTGGACAGGTCCTATATATTTATTAACATAAACTACCTGTATAAAGCGCGTATAGAAAGTCTAGTGAGAAGGGAGGATCGTGACAAATTACTATAACGACACTTATTTTTCGCTTCACACGCGTGGAAAAGTTGCTGAAAATAATGATGCCAGTCATAGTGTCACATTGAGGAAGGAATTCATTTTGTTTTAGTATCGTTTTATTTACTGCACATTGTTCGCACGATTGTCCAAAGTTTGGGGTGTTTACTATGGACACATTTCTGGACAGAAGAGGCTTTTGTGTTTCATTTTGGTGTAGTTTTTAAGCGCTCCACTAAAGTTGGAAGGGCTCTTTTAAACCACATATCAATGTTGAATATTGTTTTATAATTCAAAATTCGATTTAGTGGTAGTTATGCGGAGGGATTCTACATGTCTGAAAGGTTTTCCTGCTACCTACACAACTGGCAACATCGATAAAAATTTCATTGTAATGCATTCGTCTACACTTCCTTCTTTTTGTATTTCTACATAATACACACAGTTTCGGGTATTTATATAATGGCGAAAACATCAATTTCTTCGAAACTAAACTGATGTTTTTCGCACATCTTTTTTATATATGATAGCTTTTTTTGTTTCCCCTATGAAAAGCGGTCCACCATTAAGCACGCTTGCCGAGAAGTAACCTATTCACTAATGACTTAAATAACCCAGAATGTACAAAGCAATCTGCTGGATAGGAATTCATCTCTTACATGTGTGTCATAATCATAGTATATTATGCTATGCGTGAAGATACCTACTGAATTTATCATTCACAGGACTTAGCACTTAATACTTGTAATCACACTCTAAAGTTTTACAGATAGGGTCTGCCACACAGATTCGTCAAACAATGTAACTATCTAACTTCTACGTGTTTTTATTCCCAAATAACGTATCCATCATACTTGTCTTCATAAATAAAAGTTAGAGTATCCAATCATTAGTTTCCACTTAACTAATTAAAGCTGGAACCATTACATCAGTATTCGACAAGGCCGCATTTTTCTCAATTCATTAGAAAAACTTTTCCATTAGTAATTTGGCATTCTTTGTGAGGCATATCAGAATTGATACGAGTAACATTTACTGCTGAATCAGTAACATTCAGTTGTGTAGTAACAACGGGTCACCCCTCTTCGCATCTAAATAGAACATCTCTTTGTGAAACTAGTCTATAAATCAAAAACAATTGGCTCGTTCTTTGCAGTTTTTTTTTATTTTCCTTTTTTGTTAGAACGCTGCTTCATATGGTAAGCACTCATCCACAAAATTAGGTCTGGTGTTTACAAAGATATGGCAATAAAATGCAGACGAGTACGCAATCCCATGTAAGTAGGTATTTATGTTCGGCATATTGGAAATAACGGATGCTGCTTCGATCCTGAGCCTCTACTTAATTATTCAATCAGAATACTAATATCTTCTCGTCCGACCTCCACATCCTCAGGAAAAGCCATCTTTTCTACTCTTTCGTAACGGTGCACATAAATTAACGGTTTCTCGATTAAGCACCTTTAGACGGTGCAATAAAATAAATTTACCCTTCTAGCAGCCGCTCTCTTGGGTGGCATATTTATTTTGAGGCTTTCATACGAAAATATAAAATAATTTTGTCATTTATACTATTGTTCCTGCTGTACTGTTTTATTTTAATATATTTGTTTACCCATAAATGATATTTATTATGAAAATTGGTTATGGTACTTATACTTTTACACATTTTTTTGTAAACTTACACTAAACTAGATCGAAGAATACTCTTTTGACGAAAGTAACAGAGAAATTGGAATGGACCTGTCCAAACAGTGCAAGCATCTGTCAGCTATCACAAAGGTTACTTTGAAATAGTATTTTGCAAAACAACAATAGTACAAGGCAAATATCCAGCATAGCCACCTATTAAAATAGGGATTACGAAAGATGAGGTGTAAGAGAGGCACCGGGCATCTTATAGATAACTTGCGCTTAAAATTCAAGATTTTTCCAAATAGAACAAACAGCTGAACGTTTGTGAAAATGGTTCTATAAATATTTAATAATCCTCTTCTCCGTAGCGAGTCGTAAGACGATTTGGCGTCTCTGTACCGGACAGCTACGAGGCGTCGAACTACACGTACTAAGAAGAAACGGAGTTAGGTAACAATGGCTTAGCATCCAGGTAATGAGTGGTTCTCATTTAGGAGATACATACTTTATTAAGTCCGTGTTTAACGCTTTAAAAGCTCTGTGGTGTCAACGAAGCGTAATGTAAAATTATATAGATATTTTGTTATTCTAATTGCCCTCAATTTTCAGTTTAAAAAGAGTTGTCCCGGAATAATTTATTTAGTTAGGTAGTAAGCACCGTTAATGTAGCCCCAGAGTAGCACTGAGCAAGTTAGAGTACCTACTCTCCTCCGGTTGTCGCTATCCTGCTGGTACAAGTCTCGGCAACTTTTTAATTGGCCAGCCTTACAGATTGAAAAAAACTCAAGAGTCCTTTTGACTTAATTAAATTTACTCTTTAGCCAGTGAAACAAAACGGAGCCAGTTTCGTTCAATGTTGTCTATTCGAAGCGGACGTAAACAAAAACCTAATTAGACGAATGAGCTCACTTTGTTGTCTTCTGAATAGCGGATCTTTATTTTTTCGTCTCAAAACCACTCATCAATGGAACGTTTCAAAGTTTTTGTTTCAGTAATTAATTGCCTCTCAAGCGAAATGATTACTTCAGAAGCTAATAACATGAAGCTGACGCCGCTAATCCCCCTTTACACTATCCGCCTTCATTTAATTTCTAAAAACGTAGTCAAGCTTCTATTCACGGGCACTCAAACTAGAATTTCGTTAAGTTAAATATCACGAATTTAATCCGTGGTGAGGCACTCTCCCGGAGGATCATAAAATACTGAAATGAAAAGCTTATTTGAATTAAATCCTTTTGATACAAGCTTCCGATTCAATGTTGTAATGAACTTTGATGAGAAATGCGGTTCAGCTTGATAACAATTATTATTATTGGACGTTTAATCAACGTCTTGTGATATCGATAGGACGGGGAGATTGGTCTTAATAGCTTTGGAAATTACTGATTCGCATCGAATTAACTAGTTATAGAAGCAAACTTGCTACTCGTTTTTAGCAATCTTATATACTTTGTTTTTAGAGCAGCTCGTAGCTGAATAATAAAAGCCACACAAATATACTGAAGGTTAATTATGGATAAGATAAGGATAGGTAACCTTAACATATCGAGATTTGTCTGTACCATGGAAAGTACACTATGTCATTGTTTTCGGCTTTTTTTTTACGTGGTAAAATCATCAAATAAGTTCTCCCACCCCGGGCAGGGCCGGAGGGACTGTCAGACTTGTACTGACTAAAATCCACGGTGTTCCTTCAATAGCCCTTTACGTTCCCGGGTCACGGTAATGGGATAAGTCCCACGACCCCGGCAGGCTTCGGCCCTCTACAGGGGGGGCCTCGTCATGTTGCTGACGCTCTTTGAGGCGCGCGTGGAACACAACGCGCCGTCGACCCGGGCATGGTCCATGGTCGGACAGCGAGTTGCCCTTTACTCGCTGTCCGCATGCCCGCGCCTACGGTGGCCGGAGATCGTCGACCGACGTCCGATGCCGTGGGCGTCTACCACTGCGGTTGGGCTGGAGGGAGGACGCCATCTTCTCCCTCACGCGGCCCGCCTCCTCCTTCGATAGCATGACTGCTTCGCAGAAGGAGGCGACCGCTTCCCACTCCCTCTCGCCCCGCAGCATGGCCTCGACCAGTGCCGGGCGCGAGAGGTCTCCGCCTATCGCCGCCGTGAGGACACGTCGGTGCTCTGCCCAAGCGGGGCAGTCTTGCACCGTATGCTCTACTGTGTCCTCAGGGCGATCCTAGTCGTGGTGACACCCAGGCGTTTCTTCCTTCCCCATCAGACACAGGTACCTCCCGAAACTTCCGTGTCCGGTGAGGACCTGCGTCATGCGGTAGGTCAGGACGCCGTGACGCCGATCTAGCCACTCCTCAAAGAGGGGTCTTACCGCCGCAATTGCGGCGTGCCCGGCCGTCGGTATTATTTTCGGCTTGCATTTAAAGATGGTTACGAGTAGTAAGATGCTATAAAATCTGACACCAATATCGAGTCTCAAATACCAATATTGGTGTGTCGAGTTACCCAGCTATTGGGTTGTGGAGGTCATTGGCAGTATATCAACTCTAGTAGGTACACAGCTGCATCTAATTAGACTGGGAGCCGACCCAGACATAGTTGTGTACAGGCTAAGCAGATGACAATCTTTACGTTTCGAGTTGGTATGAGGATCGATTAAAACAAGTTGGAGTAGAGCGCTACGGTGATATACACCGTTAGACAAAAGACTGTTGAAAGCTAGGCGGATGGTTACGAGACATCAAGTACGTTGTTTGCGTATGACAAGCTGATCTTGTGCGGTATTCATAGTCTACTTAAAATGTTTTGTGTTGCGTAAACCATTGAACGGGAGTGACGCGCTTATGATCGTATTAATAAACTAACATGTGCTGAAATAGCTATTTTATTATTATAATTTAGCCTTTTACGTTCTCACTGTTAGGATATAGGCCTCCTCTCTGTGAGAGGGAATGGGCCGTAATCCACGATGCGGGTCCAGTGCGGATTGGTAGAAATCGTATTTCTTCGAATTTTTGGTCCAAAGATATATTTTCCTTCATCGATGTGAAAGCAGCGGTTATAATTTAAATTACACAAAGTAAGGTGCCTGACTGGGCTCGAACCCACATCCTGCTACTCACAAGTCAGGCCCGTAACCACTGGGCCTCCACTGCTCTATGCTGCTAAATTATTAAATATTGCTTATATAAGATGACGCTGGACTAAAGTCATCGCGAAAACAATAAATGCTATTAATCTTATTTTCAACCACAGAACAGATAAAAGAGGTTAGAAAGGAAATAGTTCCTGATTAGTATAAGAACGCGTGTCGCCGCTTGTCTCCCTACTCTTTAGTTCTACTACAAGCAAGAGGTCCATTACGTATGCGAATTACGCACACAAATAAATTACACACACTTAAATCGAGAGCTTGCTACTGATTGTGACTCACTGTTGATAAACATGCGCCGTGCATTACGGCCAATTAGGGCAAAGGAGAAAACGCCAATGGTTGAAGTGCGGCGCATGCAGTACACTGTGAGCGGACTTGGTCATTGCGTTGATTAAGCGAGTACACAACGGGCAATGTATACTTTTTGTAACTTGTTGCAATAATGTTGTTAATGTTCGGAATTTCATAGTGATCAGAATATTTTTATGTTTTTTACAAATAAAATTGTAATTAAATGTTATTTTCGACTTACCGATGGAAAGATATACCTCCTCGCTCTATAATTTCGGTCTGTTTTTTTGTTTTACAGGTTATAATTGCACAACACGGCATTGTAAAGCAGAGCTCTGTGTTCCGAAGTAATCCGAAGCGCACTAAACGCGGTGAATGAATTAATCGGTCGCGCTATGATTGTCGTATCATAAATGTGGCGCGCTCGACCCGCCCACATTACCATTCCAACCTTATTCATCTATTCCGTGTTTTCAACCATTTAAAGTCAGGCGTAGTTTTGTGAGTATTAAACGATGAGAAGAGATGAATAGACAAAAAATATTTGATATAATGCTTAAAGATAATATATTGCAGATGAATTTTTCAAATATTACTTACCTACTCGCACAAATAAAAATGTCAAAGTAATACAGCTCCGATATTTTGACGAGAATACCTTTCATGAGTTCATGTTATTAAAAATTCTTGCAACGTTGAGGTCACGAAAATTCAAACTAAAATTTAATTTTACCAGCAATAATAAAGAACTGACTTAAGAAAGCAATAAATATTTTCTCTTGACATCATTTCTTCTACAACAGAAAGTTCAGATAATGGTTTAAGTTGGCATTATCTTTACTATTCTAAGACATCATTGATACCTCGTTGGTTCGCAGATGGAGTTCAAATGATAACGAGATGAAAGACTCCTGAAATTTAAATAACCATCCAGTCTGACAACAAATAAACTAATTGCTTATTTCTATTTAACAGTATTCTAGTCACTGAATACTCAGACAATGTAGTGACAGACACTTTGTCTACAAGCTATAAATATTTAATTACTTTTTCAGAGTGATTCTGTCAGTCTAAGAATTCCAAAACTTCGCTAAAGGTAAGAATTTCCTTGAAAAAATCCTTTGTAAGTTGTCATCCAACCCCAAAAGGGACGGTCGGGCGATAAACAAAATAAGAACACTTTTACGACATTAATTTTGTTAAGAATATCATAATTCATATAACTGCCCTGTCTCCTGCTATTCCGGTGTCATTTCGTCGAGGTGTATAAACGCGCCGAAACTCCGTGGAGAAGCAAAGTGAAATAATATGAAAATCCTATTCTTTTATGAATTATTTATGTACGCTACGAGGTAATATTATAAGCGAATAAAGGGCAGATCCCTTTCGAAGAATATTAAGTCTTTACAGCTCATAACTACGGCCTTGTAACCTTGAGTTTGTACTGCAAGTTGTTACAGCATTAAGCTACTTGATGACTGTTAACGTTAATCCTGATTGAAATTAAAAGGTTCGTACAACAGATAATTCTCTTTCAAAAGGCTTCTAGATTTCAAACAAAGAGGTTTAAATAACAAAAGATTTTTCCGGAAACTAGCTACTCTGCATTATAATTGATATGACAGCTTTGAGGTTCATCGCGATCCATGACTCTGTCATCTCCGCAGCTCAGGACCAATATCCGGTTAGTGTTTTTGATCGGACTGATATTTTATTGAGAATAATTTTCTTAATCCCCACTCTAAGCACCGCGATTCACTGATGGTGAAAATAAGTACTTTAAATTATAACATCCCCATTCTTAGGGATCCTGAAGGGCAACCCCCGGGATCTTCTAAGCCTCTGCGGTCTGTTAAGGGCTGCCAAACAAGAAACATGGTTCGATTGAACGATGATAAGGAACTCTTTATTGCAGGTACCTACATCTCGCAGTTGGTCGACTTAATTTTGTTTTAATTTTTTTTTTTTTTTTTTTTTATCCGACTTCAAAGCATGCAACGCGACAGGAACAAAGCGCTCGCTGGACTGCGAGACCGATCCTTTAGCAAATATATTTCAAACTAGCTTTTGCCCGCGACTTCGTCCGCGTGGAATAGTTACTTTGGGCTAACGTTAAATTTAACCCCGATTTTGAAGCATTCTTCATTGGCGCTCCGCTCCTATTGGCCTTAGCGTAATAATATATAGCCCATAGCCTTTCTCTATAAATTGACTATTTAATTAAAAAATATTTTTTCAATTCGAACCAGTAATTCCTGAGATTATCGCGTTCAAACAAACAAACAAACTCTTCAGCCTTATATTATTAGTATAGATAGCTGTTGCCCGCGACTTCGTCCACGTTTCCGTCGTTTTTCGTAAAAAAAGTAGCCTATGTCCTTCCTCACGGTTCAGTGATTTTGATGTAAGAGACAGATTAACCGTCGTAATTTAGTAGGGAAATATAATATATCAATCTATAATACTGTTGAAAAATATCGCAATACCGAACCGCACAATATTATTGTTAATAGCTGTGCCCGCGACTCCATCAGCGTGTAACTCCTTGTGTGTTATTAAGTTAATGTATTGGTAATATTGTTTAGATCACGTTCAGATGAGGCTTAAGTACCTATAGAACGAAAATACTTCAGCGCAAAGCTTCCGGGTAAACTATGTTGAAAGTTGACCCGTCCGGCACGTGAACATAAAGATTTCTAGAACTGCTAACCCGGGAAAGAGCGACGTACAACTGACCATGCGAGAAATAACTGACACCGAGATCTACTCCAGCAACATGAAAAGTCTGCCCTTGAGCCTTATTAATTGTCATTGCATAACACACCGATACTGGGAATTGCGTTCATTTAAATTGGAATGGAAAATTATTTGGTATTATGGGAATTCTGGGAATACAGACGGTTTCTCCTGCACCGCAACCTGTTAAAATTTGAGCCTCGATTATATTTTGTTGCAACTGGGTTACTTTTAGCCGAGTTCCATTGCAAAGTTTGGTTTTAAATTTCGGAGCAGAATAATAATCAGAAAGCTTCGAACTGCTAAGCTATCGGGAGTTACACGTGTTATTGTGAGTCAACCATAAAAGATAGATATATGCTGTCGTGGGATATTTTTTATATAATTTTAAGGAGAACATTTCCGTCATAAATGAGTTCTGTGTAGCTTTAACCATTAAGGTTGCACTCGCGACGGAAGCTTAAAAAATGGAGTAACTTCTCCCGTTTTCCCAACATTTCACTGCTCTGCTCCTATTGATTGTAGCGTAATGAAAAGTATACTATAACCAGCTCAGGAGTATGAAAAATAATTGTAACAAGTTTCATTAAAATCCGTCGAGTAGTTTTTGTTTCTATAACGGTTATACAGACAGACAGACAGACCGACAGACAGACAGACAGACAAAAATTTTACTGATTGCATTTTTGGCATCAGTATCGATCCCTAATCACCCCCTGATAGTTATTTTGTAAATATATTTCATGTACAGAATTAACCTCTCTACAGATTTATTATAAGTATAGATTGTATAAAATCCAACAGACGGTACAATAGGGTTATTATACGATAGAAAGGTGCGCACCGCTCCAGCAGTTGCATAAAATGTATTCCTCTTACTACCAACAAAGACAACCCTTTTATTATTTTCTGTCGTCGCGGTTGTAATTCTCGTCTTTTAACAAATGGAAGACATTATCGCTGTCTGGCTTTTGTATAAATTCATGTAGAAATAAAGTTAGTAAAAAAGTTAAAGTGCTTACGTGGCGCTCGCATTTCAAACCTAGCAGATATTTTTAAAACGTACAAAAACTTCACGGTGCGCGATGTGTGCACTGGAAACTTTTTCTATGAGGAACTGTGAGTTTTTGACGTCATTTCTCGTAATAAAGCGGTCAAAGCAAGCAGGAGCGAACCCTCTCGGTGTACGTTTGGAGCGTGGTGTAAACGGGAACATCATAATACGACGTGGTAAGGACGGGCCCTCGAGAACGAACCTGCGCTATCGACATCTCCGCGGCGCGTTCATCACGCCCTCTTCGTAAGTCATCGCCACCTCTTCATGCGGCCTCTCGAACCGGCTAATAGTTCACAGGCGCTCATTAAAATTACACGAGTGGCTGGAATAATGTGATTCCTGTTGAGAGCTAACTGACAAAAAGGAGACTGAAGGTCAGCTGTGTAGGTGTTCAGTTCTTTACTTTGCTTTTATGGAAATCATTATTGTTTTCGAGTGGGAAATGGTAGATACTTAAATAATAATTTGCATTTTACATTTATATCTATATAAATAAAACGAAAAGTCCTGACTGGCTGACTGGCTCATCAACGCCTAGCCCAAACCCTTGGACCTAGAATGCTGAAATTTTGCATAGAGGTTCCTTTTATAATATAGACAAGTAATAAAGAAGAAGTTTTTGAAATTCAATCCCTAAGTGAGTTAAATAGGGGATGAAAGTTTTTTTTTTATTGATAATAGGCTCGCGTTTGACCACCATCTCACCTGATGGTAAGTGACGATGTGGTCGAAGATGGAGCACTCTTGCCTAGAAGTAACCTATTCACTCTTGACTTAAAGACTCCCAGGTTATAGCGATTATAGTTTGTATGGAAAATCGTCATTTTTGAAGTTTGAACCATGAAAATTGGTGGTTAGTATTGTGGTTAAAAATTATTAACACATGTTTCAGTGTTTTTCGTAATTCAACCACTAAATCAGTTAAATAGGGGATGAAAGCTGGTATGGAAAATCGTCATTTTTGTAGTTTAAATCATGAAAATTGGTGGTTATTATTCTGGTTAACAATTAATAAGCACGGGTTTCAGTGTTTTTCGAAATTCAACCCCTAAGTGAGTTAAATAGGGCATGAAAGTTTGTATGGAAAATCGACATTTTTGTAGTTTTAACCATAATAAAAAACCGGTCAAGTGCGTGTCGGGCCACGCGCAGTGTAGGGTTCCGTAATTTTTATAACAGCCAAGTGCGTGTCGTATTCGCTGACTGATCGTTTCGTACCATGCTCTAACTAAAAGCCAAACATGACTATCTAACTAATTTGACTTCCTATACAAATCCTCACCTGATCCGACAATTTTGCACGGAAAGTTTTAATTTTTTTAGAGATTTGTATAAAACTTGTCATAGCCGGTGTTTTGAATTTAAATACGGACACACAGCTACACTACTCAATCGTCACAAGAAACTAACACGATACAATTGGCGCTTAGCGCCATCTATCGACATTTCTATAGAGTTGTTCGAAAGTTTCGAGTCAAATACAATTGGTCGAATATTACTCGTAAACTTGTAAAGCCCACTTATGTGTGATAGTTTTCCTTTAAATTTCGTTATATATAGGTACTACTGCCGTGACATTTGAATTTCTAACTACAACCGTTTAGTTGATAGAGGGGGAGACACTTGACTCTAACGAAAATTGGTACTTTAAAGCTTGATAAGTCACGAACGGTTTACTTAATCAAAAAACGGTCTTACCAAACCCCTAATATTTTTGAAAGACCTACCCAACGATATCCCCCACTATGGGAAGAACGAAACAAAAAAATTAACATCCCACTTTACATGTATGGGAGGTACCCTAATTGTTTTTTTCAAAATATTATTTTACCACTTTTTCGGCGTCATTAACGTGTATACTCATGCCAAAGTACAACTTTCTAGTACCAATGGTTTTTGAGCTAAGGCGCGGACAGACGGACAGACAAACGGACATGGCGAAACTATAAGGGTTCCTTGTTGACTACGGAACCCTAAAAATTGGTGGTTATCAGTCTGGCTAAAAATTAAAAATCAGTTGTTTCAGTGTTCTTGAAAAATCAGCCCCTGAGGGTGTAAAATAGGGGCTGGAAGTATGAATGGGAAACCTGTTCGTTTTGTAGTTCAAACGATGAAACTCTGTATTTAATCTTTTGGTTGGTAATTAGTAATTTACTACATGTATCAACGTTTTTGAAAAACCATCCTAGAAGAGGGTTATATTGAGGATGAAAAATTTGTATAAGAAACCCGTAAATTTTAAAGCCAAGCCACTATTGATGCTATACAAAAATGATGTGCTATAAGATTGAAGTACTCATTATTACCTACAAAAAAGTCCACGAGGGAATATATCTAACTATCATATATTCATCATTTTAATTATTGAGTTATATAAAATTGAATTGTTTTTATTAATTATTTAAATAACTTTATTAGCTGTGTAATTGATTACAAAATTATGAATAATTATAATTTACATATACTCACCTTAAATATTTGTATGCCATTGTATAAATATGGCAAACATGACGACCCGTGTAAACTATTTCATAACAACTTGCATGCTTTTCTTTTGTATGTATACTCATGTTTGGACAAATAAAATGATCTTATCTTATCTTATCTTATCATATCATAGTTAAGTCACAATAGCAACCTTTTTGTTGTAAAATTTAAATAGATCGCTGGTAGAAACAAAAGTTGATTACATTCGTATCGCAATATTAATTCTAATCCAAATATAGTAGATTATACAACAAGTGAAAAAAAAGGGAATTTAATTCGAGGTACGAAGTTGGATCCCGAGAGCAGCGAAGGATTCTAGAGTAGAATCCCGAGCGTAGCGAGGGATTCTAGATTAGAATCCTGAGCGGAGCGAGGGATACAAGGACCGAGATAAATTTTTTTTTCACGAGTTGTGTACTCTACTTTTTACCATTGACTGTGAGAAAATAAATAGGAGTCTAATATTTATATTCATAGAATTTTATTATATAATCAGTAATAAAAGAACAAAGGATTAAATATAAACATTAAAAATTTATAGTGAAATTAGAACAGTTTTCAAAATTCAGTGTTATATTCTTGTTTGGTTTTGAAACTGTCGTATTAGATAAGACTTGGGTATTTGGCAAAGTCGCCGTATTTTGTGGTTGCTGTTGCTGAGAAAGCTGTAATGTAGTTGTTTCACAAGGTTTTCCTTTCGATGTTGAAGGGCGCGCCGGAGATAGTGGCGCAGAAGGGTCAACAGCAGACGGTTTTAGATTTATACTGTCAATTATTCGGCTGCATCTTTTGGATTTGTTTTCGATCGAATCCTCGATATAGCTTTCTGCTACTGTGCTGGACCTCCACCCTCCGTGGCGTTTCAGTTCTGTAAGATCAGCACCTGAATTTGCTAAAAGGGTGGCAGAGCTTCTACGGAAACAATGTCCTGTGTACTTTTCGGGATTTGGTAGATTTAAGAATGTGGCAATCTCTTTTGGCATCGCACCTATTTTGTTAATTCCAATAGGTTGCCGAGTACATTTTCCGCCATGGTATTGTAAGAAAAACCTATCGGTTTTTGTATTAGTGGGCCTTATAGCTTGATATTTTTCGACGATTTTAACGTATTCCTGCCGTATTACGAACGTTCTATCAATTTTAGTTTTTGTATCAGTTAAAACAACCAGTAATAAATTTTCCGAGTGTTTTTGGATGTCGTTCATAGTTATTTTTAATAATTCGTTACTGCGACAGGCCCCATTCACGCCAAAAATTAGCACAACCTGTGAACAATAATTAAAAAAATATGTATTTACAGGAAAACTTTAAAAGTTCAGTAGGTTTGTAAATAAATATGTTTTAAGTAGGTACTTACTTTTACGGCCAGAAAACTGTGGTCAGGTGCATCATTTAGAAAACGTTCAATGTTTTGGGAGGTTAGCACTCTAGATTTCTTTGGCTTATCACCCTCAGACAGCCGTTTTAAGTATGTCACTAACTTTGAATAGTTTGAAATATCAATGTTGTGTTTTATTCTCACTGTTGATTTTAGCATAGAATATATGCTCCAAAGTGTCGACGCCTTCTTCGTCTTGGTTAATTCGTTGAAATAGTTAAGAAATACGCATTCTGAGAAGGAATTGGCGCCATTCGTGGTTTTCCAGTCGCAGAACAAATTGTATGTTTTCAGATACAAATCCCGAGATTTTGGCGGCAACAAATCATCTACTATAACTGCTGCGTTAGTACGAAATGATTCCGGAGTCAGTGTCTCATTTTCGTCATCGGAAGAACTCATTTTGTTTCAGTTATTATGTTAATAAATTTTCCAATGACACAAAACAACCACGATAACAGAGAGAAAAGAACTTAAAATTGGCGGTTTTTTTTTAATATAATCGTATAGCTCTATGGAATAGATCCATTTAGCCAGCCAGTAGGTACTTTCAGCACGTTTCAAATTTTTTTTTACATAATTCGTGCTTGTTCCAAATTCAAAAAGTCTTTATTCACTCAGTGAGTAAAAGAGCGTTTTATTCACTGTTATCGATGAATAAAGTGCCCTTTTTCGAGTGGCAATGGTAAAATAGTAGACTATTAACCAAGGGCTGTATGACATCAATTGCATACGAGGTTTTTGGCGCCTGAGCGAAGCGAAGGCGCTAATTAACCCGAGTATGCAATTGATGCTTACGCCCGAGATAAATACTCTGCTTTACATATCGATTGTGAGGTAAGTAAACAACAAGACAGCAGGTTTCAATGAACATTTATTAAGAAGAAAAAAATGTGTATTTAATTAAAATTAATAGTAAAATTATTACAATTTGTAAGAGATATGGTCACGTTCTTTTTAGGTATATTTATAGTTTGAATATGAGTTTGTGATGATAAGACTTGAGTTTGAGTGACTTGAGGTTCTTGCATCGTAAATGGCGGCAGTTGACTGGTACTATTTTCTTCATTAAAAAATGGCTCAGATGATGTGCTTTGACGTGGTGATTTTAAGTTTATATTTTCTGTTATTTTAGAAGTAATTTTGCTTTTGTTTGCCATCGAATCTTCGATATAACCTTCGGCCACTTTGCTGGACTTCCAGCCGCCGTGCCTTTTTAACAGAGTGAGGTTGGCTCCCGAATCAGCCAATAGAGTCGCTGATGTTCTGCGAAAGCAATGCCCGGTGTATAACTCTACGTTACTCAGTTTTAAATATGTGGCTATTTGCTTTGGCATGCCTGTAAATTTGTTTTTTCCTATTACTTGTCTGTGGCATTTTCCTTTACTGTAATTAAGAAAAAAACGATTTGTATCCACGTTTTCAGGCCGAAGAGCTTGATATTTTTCAACATAATTTGCAAATTCTTCATGCACAACAAATGACCGGTCAATTTTAGTTTTCGTGTTAGGCAGTTTTATGAGTAGTAATTTGTTATGTTTTTCTACATTTTCTATTGTCAAGTTTGTCAATTCCACGGTTCTGCAGGCTCCCGATATCCCAAAAATTAGAACAACCTGTAAAAAAGACATAAGTTGTATTAAAGGCACCAAATTCGCATAGTATTTCTGTGAAATATTTTGGTAACTTATTAAAAAGGGCAAGTAAATACGTAGGTACCTTTATTGCTAAATAAATTTCATCCGGAGCTTCATTTAAGAATTTCTGTACTTCTTCTGCAGTAAATACCTTCGATTTCTTGCTTTTAAAGCCGTCAGACTGCCTTTTCAAGAAAGCAGTAAGTTTAGAAAAATCTTTCAAATTCACGTCATGTTTTGTCATCATTGTAGATTTTAGCATGGAATAAAAGCACCATAAACTGGAAGGTTGTAGCCTCTTAGATAATTCATCAAAATATGATATAAAAACACTTTCAGAAAGAGATTTCACTTTTTTTTCTGACCGCCATTTCATAAATTCGTCGTATGCCTTTACATATCTTTCTTTCGAGTTCGGCGGTAATATATTTTCGACAACTGTTTTTGCCCTTTCTTTAATAAAATCGGGCGTTACATCTATGTCTTCGTCACTAGACATGTTTAAAACTTTTGAAAAAGAACTCAAACAAGAAAATTAATTATTTTCGCGATGCTTTCGCGCCTACTAATAGACTGCCTTTTTTTTTCACGCACGCAAGCGCGTCAAATCTTGCTGGCCAGTTTGATTTTTAAATCGATTCCATCTAACATACGATGTGGAAACAAATAGTTCCATATTTAAAATAAAATCTTTATAAAATAAATTGTCTAGATTCCGATTCGAGTAATTAATCGATACCGAGAAAAAAAAAATTAACTGTTTAAAAATATTCTTCGTGCAGTATGAGTATGACAGTTCTCTTTTCAAATTCCAAAACCTATGCTGTAATGATAGTCATACACCCCGGCATTCAGGGGTGTAAGGGTGTACTTACAGAGCAAGAGATATGTAAAATAATTTTATCATCAAGGGTATTTATGTAGCAGCAAAATACTTTTTAATTTATTCGATTTGAATACTTAATTTGGTTATCAAGAGTAAAACATGCAATACGCGAATGGTACGCATATAACATACACTTAAACTAATTACTGGACCTATTTCAAAAATTCTTTCGACTTAATATACAGGGTTAATTGTAAAATACCGGAAACGTCTCAGGGCTATGTTAGTAACATCATAATCAACAACTTTTGTTCTATGACTTTTAAAAATTCGTCATATTTTAGTTCACCAGATTTTCATACAACAATAAAAATATTTAAATTGAACGCCGTTAAATAAACGAAATTAAATTGAAAGCAAAAGAAAGCGATAGTATAAATCGCTTTCTTTTGCTTCGCATAGACTTCGTAAGATTTAGGTCGTTCGATTTAAATATATTTATTTATGTATGAAAATCTGGTGAACTAAAATATGACGAATTTTCAAAAGTCATAGAACAAAAGTTGTTGATTATGATGTTAGTAACATAGTCCTGAGAGGTTTCTGGTGTTTTAAAATTAACCCTGTATATTAATTAACAGGCAAGGAACAAGGGCTATATTTGAATAATTTATTGATTAAATGGTCATCCATCCATGTATGACCTCAGTAAGTGTTCCTTAACCTTGAAAATTACCCAAGAGCTCCCACGCCATAACAGTATACTCGTATCACCAAATAGTTTGCATTGCCAGTCTTGCTCATGTTTAGCGTTCCGTAGCCGAATGGCAAACAACGGAACCCTTATAAATTCGTCATATCTATCTGTTTGTCCGTCCGTATGTCACAGCCACTTTATTCGGAAATAATTAAGACAACAGAGTTGAAACTTGGTGGATAGAAGTATTTTGTGAATCGCTTTACGATTTTTATCCAACTAGTATTATAAATGCGAAGGTTTGTAAGGATCGATGTATGTTTGTTACTCTTTCACGCAAAAACTACTAAACGGATTTGAATGAAACTTTACAGTAACATAGGCTATACGTCATCATACTACATAAGCCACAATTTGTAATTTGGTCATAATATAACGATAAATATCAAGTAAGTCAGAAAAAAGTCTGCCCTCTGAGAGCTATCTTCGCGTGCGCTGCTAAAACCGATGGATATACACAAATATAATGTACCGTAGGATTATTTGTTTTAAATAGTTAAAAAAAACTGCTACAGCATATGTCTACCTTTTATTCGGAAGCCACTATGACCAAAATAGTGAACCATAAATACAATTAAATTGGAGATTTTTTGCAATGCACATTTTAGATTAATTATCAAACTCTTATCAAAATCAATAAATTTGTCGCTTTAAATATTTAATGTAGATAAACTTTTTCTTTTACACTAAGTAATTTGAAGGCATGGTTTAAAAGTTATCACGATAAGATTGACTTGAATGGAGCTTGAGTGACATAAATAGGGTGGCGGGTAAAGCGATGGAGCGGGAGGGCGGGCGATGTGATCCGAGCACGGAATAGATGAATAAGGTTGGAATGGTAATGTGGGCGAGGCGCGCGCGCCACATTTATGATACGACAATCATAGCGCGACCGATTAATTCATTTACCGCGTTTAGTGCGCTTCGGATTACGTCGGAACACAGAGCTCTGCTTTAAAATGCCATGTTGTGCAATTATAACCTGTAAAACAAAAATTCAGACCGCAAGTATACAGCGAGGAGGTGCATCTTTCCATCGGTAAGTTGAACATAACATTTAATTACAATTTTATTTGTAAAACACATAAAAATATTCTGATCATTATGAAATTTCGAACATTAACAACATTATTGCAACAAGTTACAAAAAGTATACATTGCCCGTTGTGTACTCGCTTAATCAACGCAATGACCAAGTCCGCTAACAGTGTACTGCATGTGCCACACTTCAACCATTGACGTTTTGTCCTAATTGGCCGTGATGCACGGCGCATGTTTATCAACAGTGAGTTACAATCAGTAGCAAGCTCTTGATTTAAGTGTGTGTAATTTATTTGTGTGCGTAATTCGCATACGTAACGGGCCTCTTGCTTGTAGTAGAGCTAAAGAGTGGGGAGACAAGCGGCGATACGCGTTCTTATACAAATCAGGAACTATTTCCTTTCTAACCTCTTTTATCTGTTCTGTGGATCCAAGCAAGGACGCGTCATGGCTAAGTGCGCAGACGTCTTTGATGGTTGTGTTCATTATACGTATTTTCTCTACAGCAAATTCGACTTTCAAAGTGATTTATTAATTTATAAATTATTTAAAAAAAAGCCAAATTATTTATTTAAAATGACTTGTCATGAAACTTTATGTGGCAGACCAAATTCTACGCGTGCGAAGCCATGGGCAAAAGCTAGTAACCTATATGAGGTAAATGCGTTTTTAAAACGACTTAATCTTACTAATAATAAAACCGTGACAGCTTAGGATGCATGTATAGATGTATGGATGTTTGTTACTCTTTAACACAAGAACTACAGAACGGATCTGAATGGAATTTGATAAGTTGATGGATGACATCTTGGAATAACACATAAACTAGTATGTATCTCAAAATTCTCACAGGATCGGGATTTACGCGGGAAAATCTCCCACGCAACGAAGTCGTGGGCAGAATAAAATTACTTATAAAAAATGTGGACAATATAATGAGTTACACACTTACATTATCCACATATTGGTGCATGCTTTTTAAGTTATTTTACTATATCTAATTGTTTGTTCTCCACGTATAAGTTTTCAACAACTCGTGTCCGATAACGCCGCCCTCTCGGTGCGTAGTTTTCCGGCTCTCAATTGTATCAAAGCATAAAAGTTACAAACAAAGAGAGAGGCTGCAACTTCTGATGTTCCTGAATACGGCTTTTATTTATCGCTTCCCGTGAGATTACCATATTACCGCATAAACAACGACACAGATTACCTTTAATACTTATGGATCCGTAAAATTTCACGCTTTGCCCATCCTTATCGGGATGAAAAATGTACAGAGAGATGTTTGGTAGTAAAAAATATGTATTAAGGTGTATAAAAATATGGCAAAAGGGTTTTTTATAGGGGTTTAATAATAGCATTGAGATAAGTATGTATGTATAAAATTTGACCAAACATATTTGTGAAAGTGTTTTTGTACAGTTTTGTGTAACTTATTTAAGACACATGAAACGCCCAATCCTAGTCAAAAATGATCTAAAATAGCCCAATCTATTTTTCAAATCACTGATGCAAAATTTCTGGTTCATACCTAATAGAAAAAGCATCATCATAATGTTCAGTAAATCAAAGGAAATACAAGTTGCGGACAAGCTACCGTGTAACCCGAGGAACAGGGAAACGGAAACTGCAAGGATGTCGTGTGCTACCTCGAAATATCTGTGTGTTTCTAATCTTATCGAGCACATTAAAGTACTATAAACTTTAGATATGAATGTTTACGACGCGATGTTTGGGAAATCGTAAATTTAAAAGATTTTTTGTATTAATATTTTCAAAAGCCGATTTGGCTTTCAATGTGATTTTAACGTGCTGGTTTTGTAAGCTTACTTACACAAAAAATACGCTAGAAATTATATCACCTCACCCCCACTACGTATGCCTGATGGGAAATGGGCTCGCTCAGATACTGAAAAAGCCGAAACTTTTGCTTCGCACCTGCGGTCAGTTTTTAAACCCCACCCCAATGAATGCCCACCTGATCACCAAAAAGAAGTACATGACTTTCTAGCAGAGGACACTCCTGAGACTGAACTAGAATCTGACATACCCATCTTTACCAAGGAACAAGTTTTAAGAGCAATAAAAAAATCGACCCAAAGAAAGCGCCCGGGTACGATCTCATTACGAGCAAAGTCCTTACAGAATTACCCAACTCAGGATTGGTATTACTCACATCCATCTACAATGCAATGACTAGATTAAAAGTCTTCCCAATGCAATGGAAAGTAGCACAGATAATAATGATCCCAAAACCAGATAAAAATCCCGAGGATCCAAAATCTTACAGGCCCATAAGCTTACTGCCCATCGCTTCTAAAGTTTACGAGAGGCTACTACTGTGTTGCATGTTACCAGTTATCAAGGAAAAGGACTTAATACCTAACCATCAGTTTGGGTTTCGTCACAAACATGTGACTATTGATCAGGTCCACCGACTTACAGATGAAATTGTAAATTGTTTTGAAGCCAAAAATTACTGTGCAGCCGCATTCTTGGATATATCCCAAGCCTTCGACCGTGTATGGCACGAGGGATTGCTGTACAAAATAAAGGCAACTATGCCGCACTATTTATACGCCATTATAAAGGCCTTCTTAACAAGTCGCCACTTTATGGTTCAGAGTGGAAGTGCTATATCGATCCTTAGTCCCATATCAGCAGGTGTTCCCCAAGGAAGCGTAATCGGGCCAATCCTATACCTTCGGATTTGCCAACATGCACGACTGTTACCACCGGAACGTTCGCAGACTTCACGGCCATCTTAGCTGTCCATAGCCAGCCAGAGATTGCATCTAAAATGCTACAAAACGGCTTAAATAACGTAGCCATTTGGCTTAAAAACTGGCGAATTAAGGCAAACGAAAGCAAATCGGTCAATGTCACATTCACACTAAGAAGACAAACTTGCCCACCTGTCGTTCTAAATAATGTTGAAGTACCTCAAGCAGACCACGTACGTTATTTGGGACTGTACCTAGATAAACGGCTGACCTGGCAGAAGCACATTTTCACCAAGCGAAAACAGCTTGGGCTCCAACTCAGAAAGCTCTACTGGCTCATCGGGAAAAAGTCCCAGCTATCACTTGAAAATAAAATTCTTCTCTATAAGGCTACTCTCAAACCAGTGTGGACGTACGGCATCCAGCTGTGGGGAACAGCTTGTCATTCTAACATAGAAATAATCCAAAGGTTCCAAAACAAAATGCTGAGGATAATAACGGATGCCCCATGGTTTGTGACAAACGAACAACTACATAATGACCTAAAAATGCCCACAGCCACAGAAGAAATTCATAAACGCACCAAGTCTTACAAAGATAGAATCACCAACCATCCAAACGTACTGGCTCAACAATTAATGAACAAAAAACATAGCAAGCGTCGTCGGCTCAAACGAAAAATTCCCCAAGATGTGCTACAGTAGACGCACATAATTACTGAACAGGATGCGACACAGGTCGCTACCCTGAGCACGCCCTTATCGAAACAAGACCCACCTATTGCTCATTGTCCCATAATGGCGACAGATCGCAATATTACACAAAAAAAAAAAAAAGAAATTATATGTAGCCGAGCTCGTAGTTTAGGATATCTACATATGTATATTCCATACAAACAACTAAGGTAGACGTCACTTATTTTGTACATTCAAATAACATAGAAAAGTCTGAAGTCAAATACTTTTTTTTTTTTTTTAACGTGGTAAAATTATCAAATAAGTCCTCCAACTCCGGGCAGGGTGGGAGGGACTGCCAGACTTTTACTGACTAAAATCCACGGTGTTCCTTCAATAACCCTTTACATACCGGGGCCACGGTAACGGGATGAGTCCCACGACCCCGGCGGGCTTCGGCCCTCTGCAGAGGGGGCCTCGTCGTACAATATAAATACACAGTCACCTAAATTAGAATTTCCAGTGCTATAAGTAGGAATCCCGGTTAACCTACTTAAAAATAATTGCTTATCATCACGTTTAATTGCATGTGTAAAGAAAAAAAAAATTTTTTTTATAATAGAAACAAAACAAAAACAATATTTAAAAAAATTGGGGAAACTAAGTAACATTTATTTAAACATGCCAATCTTGTATTATGTATCATTAAATTAATTAAATTAAATATGTAAATCAAATGTGTGTGAGTATGATGTTTTGTGTGTGAGGTATTGATGAATAATGAAAGACGTGGGTAGTGAAAGGACTGTGCGTAATTTTGTAATTGGTGGACGTGTTTTAGTTAGGAACGTAAAATAGGTTTTCAGTTTCTGTGTAATTTAATGCAGCGAGGAAGGCTTTTGCTACCAATTTAAACTTGAAATTTGTTAGATCCTTGCATAAGGTCACTTTTTACTAATCCTTATTAATATTATAAATGCGAAAGTAACTCTGTTTGTCTCTGTGTTACGCAATCATGTCTACACTACTAAACCAATTTAAATGAAATTTGGTACGGACATAGTCTAGAGCTTGAGAAAGGACATAGGCTGTTTTTGCGAAAAAAGGTCTGTAAGGGGTTGAAATAGGGGATGAAAGTTTGTATGGAAATTACGTCATTTTTAAGGCTAGAAGCTTGAAACTTATTTTTTAGACATTTGATTAGATATTAATAAATTCGACATTCAAAGTTTGCAAAAATTTTCCCCTAAAAGGGGTAAAAGTAGGCGATGAAAGTTTTTTGTGGTGATGCCGGCAAAAAAGCTTACGGCCCAAAAACTAAAAATATAGAAGAAATACAGAGAATTGCGGAGTCATTACGAAACCTGAAACTGAAATTAACGCAAGTAAGAAACTTGCCAAGCGCCACACGACATACACAATAGTGCGCCGAGGTGCGAGGCGTGACGCGGTGCGGCGTAGGTGGAGGAATATGCCTAAGTGTGTCTACCCGAACGGACAGACGACTGTGCGAGACGTTTGCGAATATTATAATTTTTCCCTGCAATAACTCCACAATTTTTTTATTTTACTGAATTAAAGTTCTTCGTGAGATGAAAAAAATTGATTAGGTTATTAAATATTATTTCGTTAATTTTTGTTTAGAATTAGATTAGACTAGAATTTTTTAGATTAGATTCAAATCAAATTTTTGTTTAGAATCATACCTAAAATACTACTGTTTTCGTTAATTTTGTAGTTGGTTTGAGTGTGTTTTCATAATCTTTGCGTGATTTATGTTCTTAAAAAATATTAATAAGTTTTTTCGCAATCTAAAATATTTGTCTTTACTTACGTTTATTTAAATTAAGTGTAAAAAATTATAGAGGTTTGTTTGTTAGGGTCAATACCAGTAGTTGAATACTAATTAATTTAGGTTCTTAAATAACTTAGGTTCTTATAAAATAGCGTAAATATAAATTAAGTTATTTCGTAATAGGAAGTTATTTTTTTTTTGTTTTTACGGTCAAAAATAAAAGAAAGTGTAAATAGTTACAGGTATTTTATTAATTGGTTTTGATAAAAATACTTTTCAAATCAAGTGGTTAACGTTTTGATTCGTAAACGTCAGGTAGATTTTTTTTTTGTTTAATTACGTTGTTTTTATTCTAATAAATATGCCAGGAAAACGAAAATCTAATCTAGCGCGTAGTTCTGCCAGAGCTTGCGCTGCAAAAATTGCAAAAAAGAGTCTGAAGAGCAGACTCAAATCCGTTTGGCTTTAAATGCCGAGCGCTTCGCTTCTCAAAGAGCTGCTGAGACTCAAGGACAAAACGAAGCGCGTCGGATTTTAGATACCCAGCGTCACGCAGCTCAGAGAGCTGCTGAGACCTCGGAGCAAACTCAAGCACGGCAACGATTAGATGCCGAACGTCACGCATCTCAAAGGGCTGCTGAAACATTAGAGCAAACTCGGCTACGTCGGCTTTTAGATGCTGAGTGTCATGCGTCATTGACTGCTGTAGAGTCCCATGAAGAATCGCAAAGAAGACGTGTTTTAAATGCTGAACGGCAGTCACAAAGGAGAAATGTATTTACACGTAGTACATGGGAGGCATTTCAAGGCGCTGCTTTTGATGTATTAGCAGTGAAATATTGTAAATAGCTTAGTTATGTGTGAATTTTATTTTCAAAATAATTAGTGGACGAAGTCGCAGGCACAGCAAAAATTGCAAAAATTTTACTATGCGGTGTAGTTTGGAAAATATTATCTTGACTTCGTTTCTTATTAATAAGACATCCATATTTTGGAATTATTGAGTGGGCATAATAGTTAAGGGCCTATACTACCTCAGCGCTTCTCACTCTTTATTTCGCTCGCAAACTACTGGCCGTGGTCACGCGAGCAAACGAGACAGGGTGGCAGGGAAAAGACTCCAAGACATCGATAATTCAGTTTATTTCTTTTTACGGTGAAAATAATGGTAACTTAAAAAAGTAAATAACATAATACCTGCTTTATAGTTAGTTCAATTAATATGCAAAGTTTCATTATCTAATTTGAAGGTATTTTTGAATACCAGCGGTTTATTGTTCGGTTTGGAGGTAACTTTGGAATTTTTTTCTATCATGAAAATTTTATGGAATCGTGTTTTTGTTAAATATAGGACCTAACATTAATTCTCAACTTTACCACATATTTATTTCAAAATTATTGCTGCAGTGTTTTCGACATAACGGAGGATCGTGCTAATCCATTTGATAAATAATTGCCGTACAGTATGAACTCTTATTTCTTTCTATAGTGTATGTAGCTGTAGGGTATAGTCACGTCCTCGTGGAGGCGATCGGCGGCGGTGACCTCTCACGTCCGGCCCTGGTTCACACCATGGTGCGGAGCGAGAGGGAGAGGGAATGGGATGCAGTCGCCTCCTTCTTCGAAGCAGTCATGCTAGCAAAGGAGGAAGCCGAACGCGCGAGGGAGAGGCACCGGACGGTGAGCAGGGGTAGCTCACCGTCCGATGGGGACCAGGCCTGGGTCGGCGGCGCGTCTCAAAGAGCTGTCAGCAATAGTGATGGGGCCCCATAGGGCCATTGCCTGTCGGGATTGCGGAAGTCATTCGATGATTTTCCAACACGGAAAAAAAGGGTATAGTCGCGATTAGCCGGTGAGGACTTTCAGTACCGCTCTCTGCGTCTCTGCGATCTTTCTACAGTTAAAAGGTGTGATTTATGAGTCCCGCCCCAGACGGATATACAATATTCCAAAATTGACTTACATAGCGAAGAGTAAATTTATTTATTTATTGTTTATTAAAACTTTATGCAACAAAAAATGTGCAAAAGCGGACTTAATGTCATAAGTATTCTCTACCAATCAACCATGGGTAATGAAAAGAATAACATGGCAGGTGCATAAAAAAATAATCTAAGTAGATAATATAACGTGTAATTTTAAGGGTATATACATACCGAGTGCACGGCTTCTTTGGATGATAACAAACGATATGGCAAGGGTTTTCTAATCCTATGTCTACATATTATGTGTGGAGCATATTAGAAATTTCAATACATTGATACCAGAGGCCGAATTTTTCAAATTAAGAAGAACGAAGAGAATTATCATTTTATTGGCAAGTGACGTAGAAAGTGATGACCCTCAGAGTGCTATGACACGTTTGTTATTACTGGTATTCAAGAAACATATGAAACCAATAATTTGGGGTCAATTCTGTAAGTCACTTATTTTGAGCTGAAACTGCATAGAAACTCCATACCAGATGTTGTCTTCAGTCCTTTTGGAGAGATATGGGGTTTCCGTTACACGTTGTATATTCAAAGTAAAAGTTTTATTACAAGTGTATATATACATATATAACTAGAATAAACTTACATACATATTTATCATAATACATACCAAAATATATTATGTACTAGCTGTGCCCGCGACTTCGTCCGCGTGGAATAGTGTCTTTTCGGGCAGCGTATTTTGAATTACATAATTATACCGTCGTTTGGGTAGCTAAAAATTGACTTTACAGTAATGCTTCTCTGTATACGATATTTGACGTATGGTCATCGGGGATGAAAGCATACAGGCTCCTAGGATTGCTAACCCGTGACAGAGCCACATACAACTGACCGTGCGAGAAACAGCTGATACCTACTTAGATCTACACCCACAACTTTCAGCGTCTGACTTTGGTTTTGTTTTGGGGGGCTTAAATTTATAAGAAGCATTATGGGTACGCCTACTTTTAATTTTATTTTATGTGCTGATAGTCCAGGAGCATTGAGGGATTCCAAAAATTCTACTGGGTAGCTTGTAGATTCTCCTTCCTCTATGACACTGTTAATGGAGATATACTCAACATAATCTCCCGAAACAGCTCAAAATTTCAGCGTTTATTGTTGCTTCTTGGTCGTTTCGTGGCGTCAAAATAGCTCTTTTGCAAAGCCAGGAATTTTCGCAAGTTGGTATTTGCGTTGCGTTTCCATACACAGATGATATGAGGTCTCGCAGAACAACTTTTCCTTGCTCCTGCGGATACACACCGTTACCAATCTCAAGAAGCAAATCTGAAAAATCTTGAGCATTTTCGTTGCCTCCAATTTGCGCACGCATATTTAATGTCAAATGCAAAGGGTTAATGTAATGCCACAGTCGAGAACTCTTTAGGCAGGCTCTAACTTCATCAGCCCTTGTTCCACGTGGTATTACAGGGAGAGCCTGACGAAAATCACCACAAAAAAGCATAGTAATGCCACCCATGGGTTGATCATTTTGCTTGACATCACGCAACGTTCTGTCTACTGCTTCTACTGCTTTTCGATTGGCCATTGTGGACTCATCCCATATAATAAGGCTACAATCACGAAGAACTTTAGCTTTATCGCTGTTTCTTGAAATATTACAAACAGGGCTTTCTGTGCGGTCTAAATCGATCGGAATTTTGAACATTGTATGAGCAGTTTTCCCACCAGGCAACAATGTGGCTGCTATGCCTGATAAAGCGACAGCAAGCGCGATTTTACCTTGGCTTCGTACCTTCGCCAAAATAACTTTCGTAAGAAATGTTTTACCCGTTCCACCGGGTGCATCTACAAATAGCATTTCTCCTAAAGTACTATCAACGCTGCGGCACACCCGATCAAATTAATATCAAACGCTGTTCATCAGTTAGCCTCGAGACATCAGTTTGTAAAATTTCGGCCAGGTCAATTGGATCATAGTTGGTTTCCATCGCGAAATCTTTATTAATACGTTCACCGTCAAATGATGCCATATTGAGAAATAGGATTACCCCCAGTAGATGTAACTATATCTTGAACAGCCAATAAACAACGATTCAATTGACTTTCACGTAATCTTTCCTCAATTGGGTTTTTATCATTAAGTTGTTAGTGCCTAAAAAAATCCTCAGCCAATTTGTTCTGATACTTATACTACAACTGTGCACAAAACACCAGCATGACTGCAAACAAATGTCGCAACCAATGAGGACTTTCGCTAATACTTACTTCTGACAAAGCATCATCCCAATGTTGATCCCCATCCAGCAAGTGACGTGCCCGGCAAGCGGCTTGGTATGTAGGGTGTACGATATTGTCAACCTTTCGGAGATCGGCAAAAGAAGTAGGCCCTTGGACAACGTGCAGCAGTAGGCGCAGGTAAAAGCATTCGGAGTTATTTGGATGAACCGTATAAACCCTACCAATGACATGATCTTTAAAAATACCTGGTTCACCTACTACAGCTGTTCCACGTCTTCTGGAGTTAAAAATACCCTGTTGTTTATTATAGGTATAATACGATGGAACTTCGTTGTATAAGAGTATCTTAGCAAATGCGTCTGTTTCGCAAAGATTAAAGAAAGCGAGCAGAGTGGTTCGTCTTGGGTTGTCCAAACGCTCCGTTACATTATCAGGGTTGAAGTATATTCTTTGTCCACATGAGCCTTTCGTTGTTCCCCGTTTTCCCTATTTCGAGTTGCCATCATTCGAGAACGATTTGAACTCAGTCGAGATTCTTGCTGAGTCGAAGTTTCTGCAGCACGAAACCTAGCCTGATGTTCCCGAGTTGCAGAGAACCTTGCCTCACGACCTTCCTCAGATTCCTGTGATTGAACTAATCTCATCCTTTTAGCATTTCTGCTACATTGGGAGAGGTTGGATCTTCTTTGAGGCATTCTTACAATAAAATAGTACTTACTACTTAATACAGTTATTTAGGAAACACGTACTATCGTAAACAATTAAATTATAAATACTTACAGATTATTACAATTTTGACAGGCCCGTTGGTATAGTGGTCAGTGGTCCTGACTGCTATGCGCAAGGTCGTGGGTTCGATTCCCACCTAGGACAAATGTTTGTGTGATGAGCACGGTCATTTGTTCTTTGTCTGGGTGTAATTTATCTATAATATGTATGTATTTAGAAATATATATGTATGTTTATCAGTTGTCTAGTATCCATATCACAAGCTCTGCTTAGTTTAGGACTAGATGGCGTTGTGTGAAAAAAAAAAAAAAAGTTGTGGAATATTATACAGTCTAGAATTATCACAGTTTAAGTAATAAGTGTTAAGACGTGTAAACCAAACGTACTAACTTTATAAAACAAAAGAATTGCTAGAAAAATTAATTACTAACCTGAGCTAATGAACTTATACTTAATAAATAAAATCAAGAAAAGAAATGCCTAACCTATACCAAATACTTATAATATAAAATACAAACCCTAAATACAATTTAAGATAAGTATACCGAAAATCAAGGAAAGAAATGCCTTACCTATAACAAATGCTTACAATATTTATTTACAAACCCTAAATAATAATTAAGATAAGTAAATACCCAAAAATCAAGGAAAGAACCGCCTAACCTATACCAAATACTTACAATATTTATTTACAAAATTTTGAAGAATATTAAGAAAAAGAACCTAACCTACAAACCCTAAAATATAAATAAATGAAATATGCAAACAGTCAGTATTCAAGTGAATCGCAATAACCGAATGCAACTATTCGCCTATACTCTCCAGGAGGTGTATTCCCGTTGTCCCCGTAGTCCGTGTCCCCGTTAAAGGGGACAAAGGGAATTTAATAAAATAATTAAAATTACTTCCCGTTGTCCCCGTTATCAACGGGGACAACGGACAGTTAAGATTTCACGTATCGTTGTCCCCTTTAAATTTTTATTTATGTACTAAATACCTTATTTTTTTTAAATGAACTACTACATGCACTAAATGTTAAGTGAAGCTTACTACAATATATTAGTGAAAACCGCATCTAAATCGAATAAGACGTTTCTAGTATTAGCGTGCACAAACACACAGACAAACAGACAAAAAAATAATAATTTTAATTTCGGGTTCGGCATCGATATAATGACAACCACTGCTACTTTTTTTAATATATTTCCATTGTACAGACACCACTTTTCTACAATTTTATTATATGTATAGATATATTAATAAAAAGTTATAGAAAGGGGGTTATGAAAACTCTGCTTCCACTATTTGTTAAGAAAATAATCCCGCAACTTTCTCTTAAATGCATATTTATTGGTGGCCGTCCTGATATCGAGAGTAGTGCATTACACAGAAGAATAGACTGTAGAAGGAAGAATGAATAAAATCAGAAGTATGAGAAGGACAGAGTAAGAGAAGATTATGGGAAGAACGCAGAATTTTACTGTGTGAAAATATGCTTATCATCTAAATAACGAACTTTTTTAAAAATAAGCATTAACTTCCTAAGATGATTAGATAGGGTCTCAGTACGTGCATGCCAGTTAAGGTTCTCGTCAACCCAGACACCTAATACACAGACAGTATTTGATTCGTGTAACTTGCTGTAGATGGGTAGGGTCAAGTGTTCAACAATGAAACAAAAAATTCAAAGTCTCATAAATTGTTTCTTTTTACAGATAGAAGTCTAGTTTTTTACAGATAAATAGGCAATTTTATTGATTAACAGATGTCATTTATGGTTTTTTAAATAAAAGTGTAATCAATGAATCACCACAAATTCAACAATAAAACATAATAATTAAAAGTGTGATCAACAATGAAACTAAAAATTCGAAGTCTCGTACACCTTTTTTTGCAGATAGAAGTCTAATTTGTTACAGGCAATTTTATTGGGTAGGTATCGGATGTCATTTATATTTTTTTGAATTAATCTGTAATAAATCAGCAAAAAAATAAACCAAAAAAATTGGAAACGTTTCATTGTATCCATAGTGGTTTACACAATAAAAGCCCAGAAAGTCAACAATGAAACATAATAATTTCACTTTAATTAGGCTCTTCAGGTTACCTATAATAGGGTATCTATAATTGGTGTTTTTCCCAACTAGCAGGACATTGGATATTATTTACTTTTACCATTTGATAAACATACTGTGATTTTATTGCGGTGCATATCATTGGAGCCTAATGCGTAAAATTTTAACGAAAATTCTTTGATATATTCTTTCATTGCTGTTTCTTGTTCAACTGTAAACGTTCTATTACCTTCGTAATTGACAGTAAATCTTTGACCTGGTAAAGATGCATTATCTATATTCTTATTTCATTGGCATTAGAGGTGTAGCACTGGATTGGTTTAAAGACTATCTATCGGGAAGGTCACAATGTGTGCGTCTTAATGACTATCAAAGTGATGATGCAGCATGCAATTATGGAGTTCCACAGGGCAAGCACATTAGGACCAACGTTGTTCCTTATGTATATTAACCATTTGTGTGGTGTTATCTTGCCTGGACTCGATACTTTGATGTTTGCAGATGATACTGTGTTGCTTTTTCACGCAAACACTTGGGAACAGGTATATGAGATGGCTGAAAACGGTTTGTCTGAGATAACAATGCGTTTGGAAAAAAGCCTACTGTCCCTTAACGTAAGCAAGATGTGTTTTAGTAAGCCAACTTCACGTAGTCCTAGTAGTGACCTTCGCTTTAGGATACATACACATCCGTGTAATCGAAGGACAGATCGCGCAAATTGCAGCTGTGACACTATAACTCGAGTTACAAATATAAAATATCTTGGCGTGATACTTGACGATAAATTAACCTAGAATTCACATATAATGTCATTGGTAGGTAGGATTAGGAAAGTGATATAATATGTTTTCAAAAATTTTCGTGCAGTAGCAACTCAGCAGCTCCTTATACAGACGTATATGGCGCTGTGTGAATGTATAATTAGATACTGCAATGTGCGTGGGGTTGCGCCAGTAAAACCTACCTTATTGCTGCTGAACGAACCCAACAAGCGGTTCTCAAGGTTCTTTTGTTCCTCCCCTTCAGACATCCCACAACTTTATTGTATGAAAAATCCAGTGTGTTATCGATAAGGAAATTATTCATACTAGAATATTTTTTTATAAAATAGTTATCCTTACTAAACACAAACCGTATGTGCGTCATACAATATCTTTACGCAGCCTACACTCATGCAATGTTAGCAGCCAACACGCACACTAACGCATCCCCTTGATTGTATTATTGTGCCATGATACTGTATTTCCATTTTTGGTTAAATGAAAGATTTTTCCGTCAAAATTTAACACCTATTTTTTATGACAGAAATCGATTCAGTAGTCAATTCTGAACTAACTACTTTCAGGAATTGCGTTTATTCTGTTACACGTTGTATAACATTTTGGACGAGAAATACAACATTAAGAGACAATATAATCGTAGACAGATAAAGAAAATAATTCTGGAATGGTTGAGTGACCTCGACTATGGTGCTGTGGAGGAAATCATTAAGGGCAAGTACCTCTAGTAATGTTTTCTACGGCGCTATGGTCGAGACTAACCACACACGTAGCCCGCTCTAATAAAACTCACACTTACCTAAAAACGCAAAGCACGCATGCAAGCACAGACATGCACTGATGAACACTAGTACACACTCAAACTTAAACACGTAGACACACACACACACACACATACCCTACACACGCACACCTTCCCACACGTGCACCCTCACACACACACATGCACACACCTTTGTTAAACATATATAATTCTAAGCTTTGTTAAACTCATCTATTTTATTTTATTGTTATTACTATTTAAGGTCTTCCAGCATCATTTAATTTAATTCATTGTGTGTTTTTTTTTTGTTGTTTCAGGCGTCGGCGATCGCGAGCCAAACTCCGGCCACCGTAGGCGCAGGCTTGCGAACGGTGAGCAGGAGTAACTCACCGTCCGGTAAGGACCACGCCCGGGTCAGCCGCGCTAAAGTTCCACGCGCGCCTCAAAGAGCTGTCAGCACGAGTGACGGGCCATTCTCTGCCGGAGTTGCGGGAATATTCTAACGAGATACCGCGACCCCGGAACTTAATGACTGGGAAGGAATAGGGTGGGTTTTAGTTAGTAGAAGTCTGATACTCCCTTCCGCTTAACCCAGAGCGGGAGAAGTCATTCGATGATTTTCCCACTCAAGAAAAACGAAGTTCTACGTTATCTAGGTCTATCTATATCTATGGCCTAGAGGCCATGTCTAGGCAATTATGGTTTCGTGTAGGAATTAGATGAGCAGGAAGAAGGCCATGTAGGTTCAAGTAGCCGTGTGATCACTGGTCATTACTCGTTATCAATGTCTCGAATGCTTCTTTTAATATCTCCTACCAATACGATATTTACGAATTATGCGAGCGATTCAAGGAGACTTTCTGTAGACTAAAGTAAATTTTCAAAATTATATGTGGGTGGCCTACACACTGCTACTATTACAACGTCTGGCTTAAGTTTAATAACTAAACAATTAGCGTCGTCAAAGCTGGGTTCGCAGACTTTTTATGTATAATTTTGAGAGGCATGCCTTGTTGAACTAAAATATGTGTAAGTTTTCTTGAGGGTGTTAGTACTGTTATTTAACCAACATTCCAACGGTACAATTACATCAAATTCCGTTTGAATGAAGTTGTGTTAATAGAATTTCCAGTTGAGGCATGTTGCAGGCTATGCTTCTTATATTCTGAGTCAGAACATTAATTTTAGTGTGAAAACTAGTTAGACGGAATTTAGCGTCTTCAGTTGTACCCAGTGTAGAGTCAGAAACAGTATATTGATCCAGTTCAGTTGCTATTTCACTTATACTACCCAGTAATACAATGATGTTTCAACAGTAGGTAACATTGATGCAATGCTAAAAACGCAGTAAAATGATTATGTTCACTACATATACGAAGGTTAACCAACAGTACCCTATTATTAAGCCTACAATGTCGTTTCATCTGCCACCGGGTTGTATCTAATAGGTATACGTTTGTCATTTTCACGAGTATTATGTATACTAACATTAAAAAATTGGCCAAGTGCGAGTCGGACTCGCCCATGAAGGGTTCCGTAGTAACTATAATAATTATAATATACTTAATATATTTATTTGAAAAAAAAAAAAAAAACAAAAACCTTACAAATTTCTTAAAACTAGCTTATTTACAATTTTTACAAGTACGCCAAATAACTTTGTTTTTATAGTATTTGTATGAATTACAAAGTTATTTATATTTACGGTTTTAGAAAATATACTGTATCTCAAAAACTGCTGCAAAATCTCGTTCAAACCAATTTTGGTTGAAAGTTTACATTAAGGTCTACAATATATGATTTGTTTAGATTTTTCATTTCATTATTATAGAAGTTAGAGGGGGGACACACATTTTACCACTTTGGAAGCGTATATCTTTTAAACGATTAACTTTATGAAAAAGTCATTTTAGAAATCTTAATGTCATTTTTAAAGAGCTGTCTATAGATATCACACACGTATAGGTTTCATGGAAAAAAATATTTTCAGTTTCAGTTCCATGCATGGGGAGCCCCCTTTATTTTAAATATTTTTTAAATTTACTCTTAAAATCGGAGAGTGGTTCACAGAATACATCTACCTACCAAGTTTTACATGTATAGTCCTAATAATTTCAGAATAAAAAGGCTGTGACATACGGACGGACGGACAGACAGACAGACGGACAGACATGTCGAAACTATAAGGGTTCCGTTTTTTGCCATTCGGCTATGGAACCCTAAAAATAAAGACACACAATATACAAGAGTAATTTATTTGGTATATGGTACGTAATTGCACGTAATCGTAATGTTGTCATCTGCTTGCCCTTTTCCCAACTTTGATGGAGTCGGTTTTCAGTCTAAAGAGATGTAGCTGAGTATTGGTGTTTTCTATCTGACCTCCACAACCTGCTTACACGCTGGTAACACGATAGCCGGGTAACACGATACTCCTTGGCTACACCAGTGTCAGATTTACCGGTTTCTGACAACCAACTTCTAACAACTGTCAAAGATGTCTAAATGACAGCCGGAACCGACGGCTTAACGTGTTTTCCGAAATCATCGTGAATTTGTAAATTAGTGAATAATAGGAATAAGGCATATTAAGAAAAGTATGTTAGGTAACTATAGTTTTATATTTAGGCTAACATATGTTACTCTGATATTAATGTATGGAGCATAGGAGTAAGTTAGTTATAAGATACCAAATGTAACATATAAATTTGAATTTATATTAAACAATTTACTGTATAGTAACTAAGCACAATTATTCAGTTCTGTATCCCATAGTTAAGATTGTACTGCCACTTGCGAATAGTAGATTTAAGGAAATAAAAATTAGAATTAGTTTAGATATTAAGAGAAAATTGTTATTATAGTAAAAAGCTATTTCTATTTTTCCCCATCATTGTCCCCGTGTAAGTAGTTTTTAAAGCATAAGTTTGGTAATGAAATAATGAATGACAAGGTCTCCAATTAAGTTGGAGGTAGTAAGCTCACAATGCCCTGTGATGACGGGTGCATTTATTTAAAAAAAAAAACGTGTTTTCCGAGGCACGGGGGTATCACTCAAACCCAATAGCACTTTATGCCTGACCCGGGAATCGAACCCGGGATCTCGTGCTCAACTGTCGTGCTTACGACTACTCGACCAACGAGGCCCTTGACAATGTTGTATTAGGCTGGAAACAGTGCTTGACCGACGGTCGGCGCTGACCGTCAGTCGGCGTAGCTATATCTATGCAAGCCTATGAATGCGCACTCAGCTACGCTGACGATTTTCACAACCGACGGTCAGCGCTGACGGTCAAAACGTACGGTCAGCGCTGACCGTCGGTCGAGCACTGTTTCCAGCCTAAGTCTTTTAGTAACACTTTCCTAGAATTCGTGTTCCCACAAATTCTTTACCATTTGGCTTGCTCTTGAGAATCGTTGTCTACAAGACTGTCAGCTCAGTACTCTATGTACCTATACTTTAATCTGTTTTACCTAGTAATGTATAGAATAATCAGTATGGCCAATTAAATTATATGTATTAGGTATGTATATTGTATGGAAATAAAGCAATTTAATATCAATTAACGGATCAAAACTTATCTACTACATGTAGGGAATAGGTAACTACACATTTATGTATTCTGTTATAATGATCTCCTTAGATTACAAACATGTTCCCAAAATTACCTTCATGTACCAAGAATATATTGGAGCTACTTACAATGGAAGGAAATTCTGTATGAAGACAAACCTAGTTCTATGTCATAATATTTGACGATGTAAATCACTAATATATTACCTATTCATGAAGAATTCTATCAGAATATAGAAAGAAAAAAAAGAGTTTTTGACTCAGAGATTATTATGTCAATATCAAAAATAATCTCTGACTTTAATTGGTATCGTACGATGCTTACCATTCACTGACCACTTTCTTCATATACCTCCATATTCGTTTGTATGTAATTAAAGTGTAATATTTTACACTAGGTTCTGCACGCGGCTTCGCTCACGTGAAAAGTGTTTTCGGCAAAAAAAAATCCTATGGCACTCAGGAATAATGTAGCTTATAATTTTTTAAATGAATTCAGTATTTTTAGTTCATTTACAAACATTTAAAATTCAAAATACAAATCTTTCCTCTTTATAATATTAGTAAAGATGAAAATTTATCCGAACGTTTTCTATTTGGAACAACAAGCACAAGCTTGCCAGTATTTCTTCAATAACCCTATATTTTGGACGGTGATAGCACCGCAACAATCCCATAATATGAAAGTTGTGAACGGCTTGTGGCGCCCCGCGGCGATACTCAAAAAAACATTGTCCATTTTGTCGTTAGATTCAATTTCAGGACGACCACTCACATTCTTGTGAAAATGGATCTATACTTTTGTAATATAATAAACTTCATCGTTCTATGAGGAAAGACACGACACGAGTAAATTTATGTAGGTATGTTTCCCTTTTACTCTATTGGACAAGGAAATAATTGCATTGATCTGTTTGCCTATTCAATACCTTAATTTATAGACATTACAGGTTCCAACACAGAGAACCAAACTTCTTTATAAACTCGTAAAATAAAACTGGAATATGCTCGCTTTAAAAAAAAATATAATATAATTTAAAAAATACAGTCGAATTGATAACCTCTTATTTGAAGTCGGATAGTTAACTAATAATGCATCTTTATTCTCTTACTGAAATCTAAATCAATTAAGTTAGGACGAAAATACAAAACACAAATAAAGTGCTACAACATTTTGCTTAAAATTAAGTAGGTAATGAATGTTCGCAACGTTGCTGAAAGGTGAAAGCAAGCCATGTAAGTAGAAAATTTGCCTCGTTTAAGTATTAAAAGTAGGTATAAGCTTGTTTTTTTTATCCCATAGCGGAGCTTTTATTAGCGAACGAGGGCTTACCTAACGTAAACCGTGGCCTGCCTTGCCCTGACAAGTCTGATACAATTTCCACTCGTGGAAAATGTATCAGGCTTGTTATGAATATTAATAATGAATTTTAGAAATGAAATAATAAGTAAATACGCGTGTCAGAGCCAACAAAGAAGCTTAAATCACATTTAAATAAAAATTAATTCTAACTTTGTGTTTAACATTTTTCTCGTCTCATTGTAATAAAAAATATGTGGTGTTATGTATGTAAAAATTAAAAAATATATATTTCAATTCAGACACACACACATAATATACACAACGTGTAATTTAAAGGGTATATACATACCAAGTGCACAGCTTCTTTGGATGATAACAAACGATTAGTAGGTTTGTAATCCTATGTCTACATGTGTGGAACTTATTAGAAATTTCAATACATTGATACCAGAGACCGAATTTTTGAAATTAAGAAGAACGAAGAGAATTATCGTTTTATTGGCAAGTGACGTGGAAAGTGATGACCCTCATAGTGCTGTGACACATTTGTTATTACTGGTATTCAAGAAACATATGAAACCAATCATTTGGGGTCAATTCTGTGAGTCAGTTATTTTGAGCTGAAACTTTGCATAGAGACTCCATACCAGATGTTGTCTTCAGTCCTTTTGCATAGATATGGGGTTTCCGTTACACGTTGAATATATATTAGACACATTTGCTGTGCCTAGTAAGGAACTATAGGAAAATTATAATTTATCAGTGAGTCTATGTTACTCCTGTTAGCGAAGCGATGAATAATAATAATAATAGTCTTCCAATCTCAGCGTAGATAAGCCATCTGGGCAGGAGATATTACAGTGCACAATTATGTGCATAGGAACAGGTACACTCTAATAGCCGGGTGAAACGGCAATCGGACAATACCGGGTAGAGATCAGGCACAGGACTCTGAGGCACGGGGTATCACACCGCTAACTTCCAAACCCCGGGCTACTACTGAGAAATTGTATAGAAAAACCCAATAGCACTTTTTCTTTGTCAGGAATCGAACCCGAGACCTCTAGCTCAACAGTGGCGCTGGCAACCACTACATCAATGCGGCAGATAGTAGGGAGATTGACTCTTGATTCCAGACTCAATATCTAAGCTAATGGGTTTCAGTCTCTTATACATTTCCTTCCTTACATTTAGCCTATGAGTAAATCATCTCTACTTCGATTTCGAAGTCGTAAATGACATCATGAGTATTTTATTTAAAACATACAATTTAATGAACACCAAGTAGGTATCGGTTGGAACCTGAGTTAATTTAACATAAACTTTCAAGCGATCCCTTAATTACATATTTGAACAGAGCCTGTAGTTATTACGCGTGTTAAGTACGCAGTAAATTTTCGTACCAGTCTTTATATGAACATGCCTACCGAAGTACAAAAGTTTATATGTAGTAAGGAACTTGGTAACTAATTGGGGTGTAATCTATCCTGGTCGTGCCGTTTCTGAAGTCATTTGAGGGTCAACGGCCCATCCCCTAATTTGTAACTTAACCCGAAGACGACATAAACTTTATCGATATCAAATGTTTGCTCAGTTTCGTATGTTCACGCCTTTCCTGCTTCTGACAGGGATAACAGAGCCGCTCGCATTGAATACCAAACCCCAGCCTGTTTTGGAAACAGCCTTAATGTGACAAAAAAGGACATCGTTAATGGTATTAAAATTAGGCAAATTAATTTTATGTGCATTTCCTTATAGTAATAATTTGACATTTAAAGAAAATGAATACATTTTTAACCAACTTAAAAAAAAGGAGGAGGTTCTCAATTCGTCTTGAACTTTTTTTTTATGTATTTACCTCATAACTCGCAGATGGCTGGACCGATATAAAAAAATATTTTTTTGTTTGAAAGTGTTTACTTTCTAGTTAGTTCCATTGTCATCACGTTTGGATCTGATGATGGAATCATGGAGAAATCAAGGGAACTCTTCAAATGCACACCTATAGCGTTTTAGGTATTTCTTATAGTACCTTGTGCAGTTGCTCTCGAAAAGCACCATTTGAGGAAGTGGAACTGATGATGAAGACCCCAGATAGCCACCGAAACTACTCAATAATAAATATTTCGTGGATTGCGATTAGATTACTTGAATATGGATGTTAAGCACTTTATGCTCGTCACAATGCATGTGGTGAAGTAGAGCTGATAATCGTAGTGATGTACCAGGAGAACTCCTCAAAAATTAACGGCTCTGCACCGGGAAAAGCAATATTTAGTAAAAGGACATTTTGGCTTTTGTAACTAGAAAAAATTACAAACCGAGCCACTAAAAAGCGTGACAAAACGCTTTTTAGCAAAAAATAGAACCGACTTCCATATAAAAACACTACAAAGTCAAAAATAACTTTAATTTCGGAAGGCGGTGTGAAAAAAAAAGAAAATACAAATCAAATGACACCGAAATTAAAGTTATTTTTGCCTTTGTAGTGTTTTTATATGGAAGTTGGCTCTTTTATTTGCTAAAAAGCGTTTTTAGCCTTAATAATTTGATGCATATGTTAGTATGCCGTCATAGTGACCATTTATTGTATTTTGATACTAACAATTTTGTTAGAGATTTTGTTTTGATTCGGGATTATATGTATCTTCCTAAAAGAAGTTGACATTTTTAACCGACTTCAAAAAAAGGAGGTTCTCAATTCGTCTTAAACCTTTTTTTTTATGTATGTTACCTCATAACTCGGAGACGGCTGGACCGATTTGACAAAATTATTTTTGCGTTTGAATGGGTACACTTTCTTATTGGTCCCATTATTACAAAATCAGGATCTGATGATGGAATCCTGGAGAAATCGAGAGAACTCTTCAAATATTATAGGCACACCTATAGCGTTTTGGGTATTTCTTATAGTACCTTGAGCAGTTGCTTCCGAAAAGTACCATTTGGGGAAGTTGAACTGATGATGAAGACCACAGATGGCCACTGAAACTCCTCAATAATAAGTATTTCGTGGATTGCGTATCGATTACTTGAGTACGGATGTTAAACACTTTATGCTCATCACAATACATATGGTGATGTAGAGCTGATGGTGAAGTACCAGGAGAAATCTTCAAAAATTAACGGCTATGCATCGGGAAAAGCAATATTTTGTAAAAGGTGATAAGTTGTTGACATTATGGCTTTTGTAACTAGATAAATTACAAACCGCCCACAAAAAAGCGTGAAAATTTTTTTTTTTTGCAAAAAATAGAACCGACTTCCATATCAAAACACTACAAAGGCAAAAATAACTTTAATTTCGGAAGTCGGTGTGAAAAAAAAGAACATCCAAAATCAATAACACCGACTTCCGAAATTAAAGTTATTTTTGGCTTTGTAGTGTTTTGATATGAAGTCGGTTCTACTTTTGCAAAAAAAATTTTTTGGCTACTTTGTTAGCGAACAATATACACACAGTTATTGATAATTTAACTGATCCTAGGTCAAGTGAATATTCAGTAGTATCTAGGGTATCTAATAATACTGAAATTAATTATTGCATTGACAGTTTACATAAAACTCAACCAATTGCTTGGTTGCAAACAATTTTACTACTGAAAATTTAAATTAGAAATTTTGACAACAGAGGGAATCTCTAGCAGTAATGAAGTTTTAAACAGCAAAGAGGAATCAAATATAGTTTTAAAATCAATAAATACTATTAACCTGGTATATCAAAATATTCAAAGATTTTTAAACAAAGATTTAGAAGTAGAGTTTTTTCTTGATTTTAACAATATTGATATTCTTTGCCTAACTAAACATTGGCTTCAAAGCCATCAATTTATTTTCAATTATAATAATTACCAGGTTGGTAGTTCTTTCAGCAGAGTAAATGCTATACATGGTGGCTCTTTAATTTTAATAAGTAATAATCTTAAATTCAAGAACCGTATGGATATTGTGACCCTGTGAGCCTCTCTGTTGAAGGATCTATTTAAATAGCCTGTATTAAATTAAAGCGGTTTATTATACTTAGTGTATACAGACCACCTTCAGGATTGTATTATTGCTTTGAAAAATTAATGGATGAAGTTTTGCATACAATTTGTAACTCGAGCAAATCTGTCATTGTTTGTGGTGATTTTAATGTTAATTTATTGGAAAATTCTGGTTTGAGCACTAACGTTATTAGTTTATTCCAATTATACAATCTTGTAAACCTATTTATGGAGCCCAATAGAATAACTTTTACTAGTACCACTTGCTTAGAAAATGTATATACAAAAAAAAAATTAATAGACTCTGATTATTGTGGGCAATTAATTACTTTACCAAAAAAAGACAATAAAATGTTAAAAAAGATATCACTGTAAATCCAAAAACTAAATATCGCCTGGAAGCATTCAAAACTAAACTCTTAAATAAAATGCCATGTTTGTTAACTAATGAGGACCCTAATAAACATTATAATGTTTTTCTTTTTTAATATATTGTCGAATCGATAACAAATTTATTTCCAAAATTGCTTCAGTAAATAGTAACACTTCTGTCAGTGACTGGGCCACCACTGTTATTTATAAAAAGCAATATTTTGTAAAATGTTATAAGTAGTTGACATTTAGGCTCTTGTAACTAGGTAAATTAAAAATCAACCAACCAAAAAGAGTGAAATAAAATCTTTTTACCAAAAAATTAAACCGACTCCCAAAAAACACTGCAAAGTGAAAAATAACTTTAATTTCGGTAGTCGGTGTCTTTAGTTTTGTATTTTCGTTTTTGGCATCGACTTCCGAATTTAAAGTTATTTTTCACTTTGCAGTGTTTTTTGGGAGTCGGTTTAATTTTTTGGTAAAAAGTTTTTATTTCACTCTTTTTAGTTGGTTGATTTTTAATTCACCTAGTTACAAGAGCCTAAATGTCAACTACTTATAACATTTTACAAAATATTGCTTTTCCCAATGCTGGGCCGTTAATTTTTGAGGAGTTCTCTTGGTACTTCACCATCAGCTATACATCACCATATGCATTATGACGAGCATAAAGTGCTTAGTATCTATCTATATTCAAGTAATCGAATCGCAATCCACGAAATACTTATTATTGAGTAGTTTCGGCGGCCATCTGTGGTCTTCATCATCAGTTCCACTTCCCTCGATTTCTCCAAGATCCCATCATCAGATCCGGACTTGGTGACAAATGGTACCAATTTCAAAGTATACCCTATCAAACAAAAAAAGAATTTTCGTAATCGGTTCAGCCGTCTGCGATTATTTGGTGATCACTGATCATACATTAAAAAAAAAAATATATATATATACGCGTCAAATTGATAACCTCCTCATATTTTTGTCGTCGGTTGAAAAGTAGAAACCGGCTTTATGAACTCTATGAGGAGCGGACTTACACTAACTCAGTAAAATTTAATTTATTTATAACTACTCTAAATTATTAAAAAAAAAAAATTAGCAAAAAATAGAACCGACTTCCATATCAAACACTACAAAGGCAAAAATAACTTTAATTTCGGAAGGTGGTGTCAAAAACGAAAATATATACAAAACTAAAGACACCGCCTTCCGAAATTAAAGTTATTTTTGCCTTTGTAGTGTTTGATATGGAAGTCGGTTCTATTTTTTGCTAAAAATTTTTTTTCACGCTTTTTAGTGGGTCGGTTTGTAATTTATCTAGTTACAAAAGCCATAATGTCAACAACTTATCACCTTTTACAAAATATTGCTTTTCCCGATGCCGTTAATTTTTGAGGAGTTCTCCTGGTACTTGACCATCAGCTCTACATCACTATAATATGTATTGTGATGAGCATAAAGTGTTTAACATCCGTACTCAAGTAATCGAATCGCAATCCACGAAATACTTATTATTTAGGAGTTTCAGTGGCCATCTGTGGTCTTCATCATCAGTTCAACTTCCCCAAATGGTACTTTTCAGAAGCAACTGCTCAAGGTACTATAAGAAATACCCAAAACGCTATAGGTGTGCCTATAATATTTGAAGAGTTCCCTCGATTTCTCTAGGATCCCATCATCAGATCCTGATTTCGTAACAATGGGACCAACTAGAAACTATACCCATTCAAACGCAAAAAGAATTTTTCATATCGGTTTAGCCATCTCCGAGTTATGAGGTAACATACATTAAAAAAAAAAAAAAAAGTTCAAGACGAATTTAAACCTGTAAACCTCCTTTTTTTGAAGTCGGTTAAAAAGGTCTGTTATATTGCCAGAGTTCTAAAATTAAAGATAGTTGTAATATAATTAAAACGACTTGGGATATTAAAAAAAAGCGAAACTGCAGGGTCTTGCAACCGAAATAGTGATTACACCCTCACTATTGATGATAATTATAATAACATTAGATTCACAAGTAGCCACAGATTTGAAAATTTTTTCACTGTCATACCCGTATCAACAACCAAGTCGCTAAAATCATTTCCTGCTGCAGAAACATTACTTAAAACAAATGTTCCAGTTTCTAGTTCAGATTTTAAATTCCAATATGTAGTAACTTCTAATGACATCATCAAAACTTTTAATTCTTTGAATGTTAAAAAGACTGCAGGTCTGTGGGTAGTTCTGTTGATGTTACTAAGTCCATTATACACATTATAGCTCCTACATTAGCTGTTAAATTTAATAATTGTATTGATTGCGGTAAGTTTCCTGATTTAATGAAATATAGTAAAATAATCCCACTATTTGAATCGAGCAGTACATCTGGCCCTACTAATTATAGACCTATTTCTGTATTGCCTACTTTCGGTAAAATTTTTGAGAAAACTATTTTAATCCAGATACAAAAATATTTTAATAAACACAAATTGCTACATAATAAACAATTTGGTTTTACAAAGGGTCGTTCAACAACTTTACTGTACTTTTAGGACACATTTATAATGCATGGGAAGATAAGTGCGATGCGTTGGGCATTTTTTGCGATTTGTCTGATGCATTTGACTGTGTTCCCCATGAGACATTAATCAGGAAACTACGGATTCCGGGACACCCCTCTGAATCTTCTGACCTCATACATGAGTAAAAGCATTCAGAGAGTCGATGTGAACGGCAAAAGATCGCCGGGATCTATGGTCCGCCAAGGCTAAATTTTAGGTCCCTTTTTGTTTCTTATTTATATAAATGATTTGCCGTAGGTACCTGATCAAAAATTATGACAGTGTTTATTTAAAATCAAACGTCAACAGCAGGTTACTGAAGAAGTAAACAGTGCCCTTGCAACTGTAGTTAGCTGGTTTAATGTTAATAATCTTCTTCCTAATGAGTAAAAAAAACCAAATGCATAAAATTTACGTTACTTAATGTTAGACAAGTGAATACAAGTGTATCAATAAAGGGCGAAATGTTGAAACCCGAAGATACCACAATATTCTTGGGCATAACTTTGGATCCGAAGCTTCAGTGGGGCCCCCATATAGATATTGTAAATTATCAAAAAAGCTAAGTTCTGCAGCATATGCCGTATCGAAACAGCACGTTTAGTCTACTTTAGTTACTTTCACAGTGTGATGTCATACGGCATTTTACTTTGGGGAAATGCCACCGACATTCACACAATATTTGTATTACAAAAAAGGGCCCATTCGTGCAATTTATAAATTAAGTCCTAAGCACTCCTTAAGAGACAAATTTATAGAGATTAATGTCATGACTATGCCATCTCTCAGTATATTTATGAGAATCTCTTGTATGCACACAAAAATATTAATCTGTTTAAAAAATACAGTGATATTCATAGTGTAAATACAAGGAACAAAGACACATATGTCATTCCTAAAACAAGGTTAAAAAAATAGGTGGTTCGTTTAGATGCTAATGTATACGTTTTATAATAAAATTCTTAGCTGTGTTCAAGAATTAAGTATGAATAAATTCAAATTATTTATAAAACGTAAGCCATGTCAGAAAGCTTTTTGCACAGTTAAAAATTATATTGAGGACAAGAAGGCTTGGAAATGACCTGCTCCAGTGATATACGTGTGCCATTTTTATTTATTTTTAAAATTTTGATTGATGATTTATTTTTTATTGATTTTTATTATTTACGTTTGTTGTTCTTTTTTATATAATTATTCCATTATTGTAAATGTGAGGACTATATCGGTTATTCTTTTCGTTGGTTTAACTTTCACTATAATTTATTTAATGATGTCAAGCAGTTTGAGTACTTGTGTGGCCTACCGAAATGTCCTTATTTTGGTATTGTTCGTCAAATTGTTGAGCTCCTTAAGTTCTGAGTTGGGCTACACAATAACTGACAAATGCTTGCACTGTCTGGACAGGTCCGCTCAAAGGAGAATGGGGATTTCTGGGCCATATTGCAATAAGTTGAGATATGGTTTAAAAAAAACCGTCACATTTTTCTATTTCTAAATACAAAAAATTAGACTAATTCACAATCTGGAAGACGAGAAATCTTAAAAATAAGTTTTAAGTCACAAATAAAATGGGATATCGATTACTATAATCGATTAATGTGAATGAGTTTAAAAAAAAAATATCAACATATTATAAAGAAATCTTAAAGTCGATTTTCGTTTACAAATCGATTTACTACTTATGTTTGGCAACTGTATTTTTAATCTGTGCTGACAGTGACAGCCACAGAATACCTTTTGACAGTTCTAGAATGTCAACAATCACACGTTTCATAGTATCGACCAATCGACACAATTAATTAAACAAAGGCTAGAATTTTATATAGAAAGTAATAGTCTATTACCATCCAATCAATTTGGCTTTCGACGTGGTTGCTCCACTCGAGATAGCATTTCTCATTTACAATTAGATATATACAATTCTAATAAAATGGACAATTATTTTGTTGGTGTCTTCTTTGATATAGTGGGTGCATTCAACAACATCAATTTGCACATTTTGTGTGTTGAACTTCGGGCCCTTGGTATTCCTGAAAAAATTATGTTATGGATCTTTAAATTTTTACATGGTAGAGAAGTATATGTCAAAGTGAATAAACGTTTAATAGGGCCACGTTTTTCATACAAAGGGGTATGTCAAGGTGGCATTCTCAGTCCATTGATTTATCTTCTCTATCTACATAGACTAAACATTGTACTTTGTCTTGAAGTGGCAAATTTACAGTTTGCAGATGATTTGGTTATCTATGCTTCAGGTTCAGATATAGGTTCTGTTGAAATAATTTTAAACACAGCTTTAACTCGGCTAAAGAACTATTTTCATTATCTAAACTTGGATATTAGTCCAGAAAAATCTAAAGTCATAGTGTTTGGTGAATGTGAAATAGACCTACATATTTATTACAATAATAGTGTTCTTCCAATAGTGAATGAAGTGAAGTTTCTGGGTATCATTTTTACAAGCAACCTTTCATGGACTAAGTATGTTGATTATCTGTTAGGTAGAGCTAATAAAGCATTTAATTTTGTAAAGTCGCTGTCAATTGCAGCTGATCCTAAAATTTTACTAATGCTATATAAATCTTTAGTACGTAGTCATTTTGAATATGGATTTTTATGCTTTGGGTCTGATCAGAGATTGATTCACAAATTGGATATTCTGCAAAACCACAATCTTAGATGTGTAACTGGTGCAATGAAGACAACTCCAATTAATTTACTTCAAATTGAGTGCTACACTCCTCCTATGAATATAAGATTTCAGTTTTTAAAATCCAAATACATTCTCAAGCTTTTATCTTTCGAAAATCATCCTTTATTAAAGAAAATATTATTTTATCATAGAGTATACAGTCCCTCTAACTCCGTAAATGTCCCTTATATATTTCATGACTTTTCTATTTTAATTAGTATTGATGATCAATATCAAATTGAGTAATGTAAAGGCAGATGGCCATGTTACTCTGGTAATTACATTAGCAAATTCTGGCCCATGGACATTTACATCAACCGTGAACTACGGTGTAAAGAAGATGTCTATCAGTTAATTGCAGAGTTCCCTGGGTACAGGCATATATTTACTGATGGATCCAAAAACAATAGAAATGTTTCGCTAGCCATTTATCTACCTCATCTTATTGTTGGACATGGAGTTCGGTTACCTGGAGCCATGACTATATTTACAGCAGAATCTCTAGCCATTTTAACAGCTCTGCAGTATATACATGAAAAGAATCTTGGGCACACAACTTGGCTTATAGTGACCGACTGCATGAGTGTTCTCATGGCCTTAATAAACCCGAAACTGGACGCCAATACCGGAAATATTTTATATGAGATTCGGACTTTATACGCTGATCTTTGTTCTAGAGGATTTACGATAAGTTTAATATGGACACCCTCCCACATAGGAGTAACAGGAAACAAAAACGCAGATCATCTTGCAAGAGTTATTGCTGACGTTGACAACGTTGACATCCCAGAAACGAGAAATGTTGCCATACCAAGCTCCGACCTCCTTACCAAATTACGTGAACAAAACACCTGTATTTGGCATGAGAACTGGCAAGAAACACTAAGAACTAAAGGAAAATGGTATGCGAAAATAAATCAAACCATTGGTTCTGCGCCCTGGTTCACCAGATATATTCTTCCTAAGAGCAGAAAATTTTACACTACTTTAAATCGTCTTAGACTTGGACATGGAAGATTCAATGCACATTTAGCCAGAATGAAAATTATAACATCACCTGTTTGTATTAATTGTGAATTAGGATGTGATCAGACCCTAGATCATATAATTTTTGAATGCCCTGCATATGATTTACAGAGAATTCCTCTAATTGATAATTTATTGGAAATATATAAAACGCCAGCAAGCATCCCGCGCGACACTCAAGGTTTGCTGGAAAATTACAGTACGTACATAGCACTGTATAAATTTATTGACAGCACCGGATGGGCTATTTGACCGATCGGGACGACGTATTAGAAGGATATGACCCTGGAAATGACCTTACTTTACAACATGATTATGACGAATACACGGATATGACACCATATTATTCCGAATTTGACTTTAATGAATACTGAAGACATGGCTTTGGCCTTAAATAAACTACTAAAGACGTGGCTTCGGCCTTACTTATTTTTGGACAAGAAGGATGAAACTGAAGACGAGGCTTAGGCCTTACTTTTAGACAAGAAGGATAATATGCACTGAAGACGAGGCGGTATGGTCTAAGACCTTAGCCTGCCCGAGAAGGGCGAAGGAAAAAAAAAAAAAATCATAGTATCGTTTCACGCTCGTGCGTTTTGAGTGTTTCCCGTTGTTTTATTCATATTTTCCTTGACCACTGCTTTTTTCCTACGGACTTCTGATATTGCTAAACTTGGACGACCCTTGCTATCATACCAGACACGGATAATCTCCTTTTATCGGCTGACTGACTTTGGCTCACTTATTTGGATTTTACAGCCTGCATATCGATTGGATATTGACACCATGGATCGTTGTGGTATAGCGACTAGTCGCTGTAATACCCTTGGCCGACGAGCTTTAGATGATGTAACGACACTGTCAGTGATTCATCAATAACGTGCACCACAACCTGTGAGTGCAACTTTGAAGTCACATTTTCTAGCTACCCAGTGTCTACAGTGCTGGTCTACAGGTTTCTTCTATTATTTTCCATAAACGTTATGCAGGAACTATAGTAACGCCACATATAAAAGGCACATGGAGATTGTTTACATTTTAGTTAAAACCTAACTGCTAGTATATTTTACTGTAATCATGATTTGTTGACATTAAAAACTTTTCTCATCTTTCAGATAAACAGCAGTGACTATGTTTTCCAAGCTTGTTGGGATTTGGCTCAAGAATCATTTGTTGATAAAGCACCACAACTTGGCCACCGTAGTGTTTGTCTTCGCTGTGGTCGTTCTCTTGCATCAAGAATCCGCCACCTACTTAATATTACACATAATTAATATTCAAAAAAAATTTATTTCTATTTTAAACATCATCTCCAGGGAGATAAATGTTTAAAATAAATAAATAATTTGGGGTATCTCCAAATTATTTGTGAGTTTTCTAATGTCCTCCCACTCAATACAATACAATTAATAAAGTAAACAACTGTCTATTTTAACAAAATAGCAATCATATTTAAAAAATCAGCTGTATAGTATAGGTTGTTGCCAATATATTGCATAACCTCACTTTTACAAAACCTTCTATAACTCTGCTCTCAGATTGCCAAAATTTGCCGAATTTTCAGTGATGCTTTATTAATATATAAGCTGTTAATCGACATTAATTTCATCTTTTTACATCTTGGCTCAAGAATGTATGAAAGCGTTTCCGTCTCCTTTGCGTGGTTATTTCCTCAAAAGAACACCACAGACATGAACCTGCATGCTTCTCATATACAAATACAAATTGTATGGACTTTAAAAGCGACTTTGACCTCTGAATTTGTTTCGGTCTTTCTTCTTAGAGTAGTCAGTTAGGAAATACCGGCCTCATCTAGCTAAACTAAACTTAACACGCAAAAAAACATGACGTGTAAAAGTGTTATTATTATAACCAATTTATAAAATAAATATTTCATTTCATTTAAACCCCTTTGATCATAAAAACGATTTTGATTGTATCTTGACTTAACTGTTTTGAATTTTCTCAGCCTAGGACAATGCCCTTTCATTCTAACCTCCATTGTGATAAGCGATGTTATAAATTTTTTGATGAGTTATAAATTGGTTTTTGTTGAATAGATCTCGCCAGCTACAACGAAAATTACTTTTTTATTCCTAAAATTTAAGGAAGACAATCAATTGCCGGAAATTTCTTTAGAACACTATAGTACAAAATTACTTTAAATTCGTAAGGCGGTATTTCTGGTTTAGTTTTTTGTGTTTGAAACCGACTTATATAGAAACTTTTATTTGACGTGTCTTGTCAGTTCGTTTGTTAGTATGTCGGGTAAAATCTTGCAATTAATTTAACATTTATTGTTGACAGTTACGTATATCAAGCGATTAAGACAAAAAAAAATAAGAAAAAACACACAATAAAATGTAATATGGCGGAAAGCCCCAGATGCTGGACTTGTATTTCATATAAACACTATGAAAAACAAAGTTATTTTACGTAGTTCCTACGGAACTTTTCATGGGCAAGTCTAATTTGCACTTGGCCATTTTTTTAATGTTTTTTGTGCTGGTACTATTCAACTAAAGCAGAAATAGTAAGTAATTTCTGTAGTAAATCGAGGTGGTATTTGACTTTAAGGAGTTGCGTTGTATGCCTCCCCAGTCCAGTCCAGATTATGGTTAGCTAACCATATGTCAAACATAATTTAGGTAAATATCGGATTAACATAATAATATTTTAGATTTGAGGAAATGTATCATCGAAGTTGCAGTGCATATCCATTTCACGGTCGATCCCCAATTTCTTTTATTAAATCTTTACAACAAAATGAGAATTCTTCATGACAATACCCTAAAAATTACTAATTAAAATCGCTAAACAATTATCGGAAATATCGCTAAACAAAAATTAAAAAAAAAACTGTAGGTATTTATAATTCACTATTTTCATTAATTGGTTTCCCGGGTCGGGCAAAACAAGCTCTTGGGTTTTTCTGTAAGGAATTTCTCAGTAGTAGGCCGGAGCTTGGAAGATGGCGGTGTGATACCCCGTGCCTCGGAATGCACATGCCGTGGGTCCTGGCTGTCATTTGAACATCTTCGACAGTCGTTACGGGTGGTCAGAATCCAGTAAATCTGACACTGGTCTAGCCAAGGGATATCGTGAAATCCAGCTATTGGGTTGTAGAGGGCAGATAGGCAGTCAACTGATCCAGTTAGACTAGAAGCCGACCCCAAAATACACAGTTGGGAAAAAGGCTAAGCAGATGATCATTCATAATCCAACTGGAATAGAGAATTAACAATGTCATATGTACAGACGCCAGCACATCAAGCTACAACAATCTGTCAAATTTCTTTAGTAGATTTTCAACTTTATTGTTAAAGAAATTATGTTCAAGGTTGATTGGGAAAATTTGACAGTTTCGGGTAGCTTCATGTGCTGGCGTCTGTACCTTTATGTTCCTTGTCAAAAGTAATTACCTAATTATGTTATGAAATAGCTACAAACGGGTTTAAGAGTAAATATTAAAATCACTTACTATTTACCTTACAAATTTAATTTATTATCGACAGTTACAATTTCAAATAGTAATAAAGCTGGACACATAATTAAGAACGATTCTTAAACTGCTCGAGAGTTGTTTTATTAGATACTTAGATTTTAAAAATCTCATTAAATAAAACGGTGATAACGTTTAAAATTGCAATTTAATACATTTTATTTTAAGTTAATACACTCGAGAGCAATGAATCCGGGTCACTTAAAGAATCCTAAAAATCTCGGAAACTAAAAATGCTAGGTTAATGCAATAAATTGTATTTAATAGACAATGTAATACTCCTTAAATGAAAGTAAAAAAAATATGAGTCACCATACATTTTATTAACACAAAATTACATAAAGAAAAAAACTGCTGATCTCTCCTTAAAACAAAAATAGGAAACATGAAATTTTTGAACTTTATTACGATTTTCTTGAATTTTAATACTTCGTATTGCCTCCTCGTGCTTCCATTACTGCGTTTACGCGGTTTGGCATGCTGTACACCAAGTTCCTTATACGATTTTGGGGAATATTCTCCCATTCGTCTGTGAGAGCAATTTTGAGCTCACGAAGCGTGATTGGGGGAGGGTTTCGTTGTTTTACGCATCTGCCTAGCTCGTCCCAAGCATGCTCGATCGGGTTGATATCCGGGCTGCGCGCTGGCCACTCCATACGAGTAATGTTCATCTCTTGAAGGTAGTCATTCACAATCCTACCTGTATGAGGTCGGGCATTGTCATGCATAAATATAGCATCCTTACCTAAATTGACCATAAATGGACCAACGTGATCATTGAGGATTTCTTCCACATATCTTACGCTAGTTAAAGAGCCGGTTTCTATGATCACCAGCTCTGTGCGACTTTCAGAAGAAATTCCGGCCCACACAAGTACAGACCCACCACCGTAGGCTACTTTTTCTTCGATGCATGCTTGCTTGAATCTTTCCCCTGGTCTTCGACACACTCTGTGTCTTCCATCGTGCTTGTAGAGCATAAATTTTGATTCGTCGGAGAACATAACTTTTGACCAATCTTCAATACTCCAATTTACGTGGCTCTGGGCATATCTTAGTCTTGAAATACGATGCCCACGCTCCAGTTTAGGGCCGTTTGCAGGTCTAAGGGGTTTTAAGTTAGATTCAGCAAGCCGACGTCTTACTGTCCATGCACTTGGGTTACTTCATCCGAGGCGTCGAAACTGATTGGTGAGTTCAGTTCCTGTGAGAAAGCGATTTCGAAGCATGGTGTTCACCAAGTATCGGTCTTCTCGTGCTGTGGTACACCTGGTTCTGCCCGTTCCTGGTCTGCGTAGGTTAGAACCAGTTTCTTCGTAACGTCGGAGAACTCTTTGTACTGTTGACAGCGACACACCGACAGTCCTGGCTGTATCGCGCTGACTCCGGCCGGTTTCCAGCATTGTAAGTATTCTGGTGCATTCTTCAGGCGTAAGCGACATAATTTCAGCTTGAATAATGAATATAGAGCACTATCAACATGGTTTATGTACCCACATAAATGACAGATTACAAACAAAAGCAAAACCAAATGCTGTAATTTCGTAGTTCCATCTTCGAAAGTGGCCCTTTTTCAAATTTGATTTTTTTATGATATAACTTTACAATAACTAAGAAGTTTTAATACCTTCATTTAAGGAGTATTACATTGTCTATTAAATACAATTTATTGCATTAACCTAGCATTTTTAGTTTCCGAGATTTTTAGGATTCTTTAAGTGACCCGGATTCATTGCTCTCGAGTGTAGTTTGTAGCGTGTCCACAGCTTTTGATGACTGCCTTACACCGGCGAGACATTGACTATAAACTTTTGACATTTTTCAAGAGAAATAGAGCGCCATTCTTCTAAAAAAACGTTGTATAACTTACTTAGGTTACCACACCGTCGATTTGAAACCTTTTTCTTAACTTCGCACTAAAAATGTTCTATGGGATTGAAATCTGGACTGTTTGGTGGCCATTGTAAGACAGAAATTGATTGAGATGTAAAGAATTCTTTAACCGTGCGTGCAGTGTGCTTGGGATCATTGTCGTGTTGAAATGTCCAAATAATCGGAAGCACGTCTTCAGCATATGGTAACATTGTTTCTTCCAGTATATTTTTGTATTGGAATTGATCCATGTTTCCTTCTATCAATCTAACAGGTCCAACACCATGATCTGAGAAGCACTCCCAAATTTTCACATTTTCACCACAATGCTATAATCTCACTTTTGTATACTTGGAGTCGAATGCTGTATTGGAAAGTCGTCGAACATATCGTTTCCCATCAGAACATACTCTGTTAATTTTTGTCTCGTCAGAGAAAAGAACATTTTTCCACTGTCTTACTGTCCAACTTTCATACCCCCTAGCAAATGCAAGCCGGGCTTGCCTATGATACCGTTTCAACATGGGTACCTTTCTTGCTATCCTTCTGATCAACTTAGCTTCTACCAAATACCTTCGGATAGTGCGCGCTGAGATCGCTGAAGAGTTGTTTTCACCAAAATATTCTTTTCTCAACTCGTTCGACCCCTTAAAACAGTATTGTTTTGCCAAACGCACGATATTTCTATCGTCTCGCCGAGATGAATTTCTCTGTTTATTTGTATACGTGGAATACATATTTGAAGTTGTTTGATAAGTGTTAAAATGCTTCACAGCGTGGAATATCATCGTTTTTGAGCACTGCAGGTGATCGGCTATCTTTTTGTATGACCAATTCTTATTTTATTATCGATGTCGATCGATTCGAAATTTTATTATCACTTCCCTTGTAGATTCATCGCAACTTTTATTTTTCCCGATTGTTTCATGTGAAATAATCAACTTCTTAAGTATTACAGCACTAAATGGCGCCAAAATTAAGCGAATAATTTATTAAAAAAATAATCTGTAACTATGGCTTAGTTACAGAGTGCTCTCTATTTAAATTTGAATAAAAAATAGACTATCCAGCGTTCTTAATTATGTAGCCAGCCAGTAAGTTTGCAATAATATGTTAAGGTTTAACGTAAAACGTTTATCTACATATTATTGAATTAATCATGTTATAACTGTGTGCTACGACAATGTGGAACAATTTTGCGATGCCGAAATAGATACAAAAAGACATGCAAAAAGTGTAATTCTCGTAAGTTTGAAAAAAAGCTTGTTTTTAAATAGTCGTTCTTAATTATATAGTCTATCTAACGTTGATTGGCATAATTTTCACCCCGGTAAAGATAAAGGTACCTTCGAAAAATAGAACAGTTTTCACGCGGGTAAAACACTGGTATAAGCATGTGTATATATATACACTACTAATTTTTAATTAGTACAAATACTTAAAGGGCTTATTAGAAAAGGTCTTGTTATTATATATGTAAAGTCTCACTATATAATATTGATAAATAGCAAAGTTATTAGCGTTTGTTTATATCCCAAAATGTCACTCAATTTACGGACATATTGTACAGGCCATTCATGTATTCATTAATCGTGATGTCGCGGTCACGCGGTCTCGCTCAAACTTGCCCCGCCTCCAACAGCTGTTATCGTAATTGTAGGTAGCTTAGACGCATCTTTAAGCTTTACGAATTAAAAAAAAAGTAAAATAAAAGGTTCACGAAAAATAATAGGCACTTATAAAATTCAAACTTTACCTACATACTTTAATTGGGCCATTTGCTTGTGTTGTTCAGTATCCACCTGCAGAACTCCATCCTTGGTTCATTATCCACAGTAGTCAATTCTTGACCCTTTCTTTAGTGGTATGGGTGAAATCCAGACGAACTAATGATCGTCTATGCACAGTACTGGCTGATATTAAAATGACGAGCTGCGTCATTCGTACTTCGCCGGGGATCTTCAAAGTAGTCCACTACATCGTCGTAAAGGTTTTGGGCCGGTCTTCCATGTCCTTGGCGATGGGCCGTTGCGCGGAATGATCAATGGTCGAGTAAACGTTGGTAAACATTTACCACAGTCCGAACCTTTGGCTAGCGAGCATTTGGGTACTCTTCCCTGTACATACGAACAGCGGCCACCAGACCAAAAGTACACACGCAACATAGCCACGTACTCCCGAGATGAAAACTGGTAAGCCATCGCGACAGTAAAAACGTAACAACTTATGTTTAAAAAGCACGCGCACACTTCCGCTAACAAATTGGCACTGTTTGTTCGTTCACTCGTTGTAAAAAGGACCGCTGGCCAGAGGGGGCGTGGCTTGAGCTTAGACGCGAGTTTGCCGGGATTTATGAATGACGATCTAACTGGACTAGCACTGCGCGTAGTATTTTCTAGTAGCAATTGTTATGAATGATTGATTCAATTATGAGTTTACCAGTTATGACAAATTTTCGTAGACAATTTTGGGGTTTCGTTTTTTTTACTTTTGACTACATAAATATGATCAGTAAAGGGTACGGATAGAGCCCCATTTTTTTTTGTACTAATTAAAAATTAGTAGTGTATAGAGTAGCGTGTGTCATGAAACCACATGTTTCAGATTTAATCGGTGCGGTCTCATATCGCCCGTAAACAAACCGTCCCGTTGAAACGACGACTCGTTAAACTTTTAAGCGACTGCTAAATTCAGCGTTGTAATCGCACACTTATGTTATAAACATACATCCGCATCGTTATACAATCGCCTTACACAACTGAATGATATCATTATTTTGAATTACGTAGATATTAAACATTAGAAAAACCTAAGCCACAAAAAAAAATCGATGTTTGTTTTAATTTTTCTACTTACATTATTATCTCTCTAACCATATTTTAACAGATCGCAGAACGTCCAGGGAGAGCAAAGGATGAGGTAAAGATATTAGGCAAGCTTTACTTGTACGCTCTCGCATAGAAATTGTTCTCTCATGACCAATGCCGAGTAGGATATAAAAAGAAAAAGTTTGTCCTAGAATTAGACAGTAAGATAAAAAAATATATAAATAAGTAAAAACAACTGTCAGTCTTTTCCTATTTTGATATACAGAATTGTAAGTAAAATTTCCGTGACTGTTATTTTTATAGATATTCAAGATATAAGATATTCTTTACAAAAAGAACAAATGTCTCGAAAGACATCGATCTATGAAGGAAAAAAACAAGCAAAAAAATTCGAGGAGCTCTCAGCTAAATAATAATTGTCATTCAGGTCTACCGTCAAAGTTAAACAACGCTTGCTAAGGTTGGTCCGTTGATGGGAAAATCTTAACATGTAAAGATTCCTTAGGTACACGATAGTTATACACGATTGAAAGTCAACAGACGGGCTAGACAATGTGACACCAGTCTTACCGTACAGTCTTATCGTATTACCCAGTTACTGGGTTGTGGGGGTTCGTTAGGGTCCTTTTTAAACACAGATACAGGTAGCCGATCCCGACAAAGCTAGGCAGATGATGATAATGGATATTCACTAAGTAAAGCCTATGAGCTAATCCTTGTTATTCAAACATTCTGTAACAAATTCCAGACATAATAATTCGTTTGAGAATGTTTTCTAACCTATTTTTCTTATCTAGAGGACTTGAGTGGACTCAGGCAGTCTAGGAAAAGGTCAGATGTTCAATCTTATTCCCTCTTAAGTAATTTAGCTACAGTTTCAGGTTCTTCGATGTCAAAATAATATAATTTATAGGATATGGAATTCGGGAATATTTTATATTATGTTTCGTGTGTACACAAGGACCTCAGGAAAAGATATAATTATTATTTTCTTAGATAATAATAATTATCACATGACAATTAGTTAGTTTGACCAAAATATCACATGATGGATAACGGTAATTTTGATGATGAAAAGTTATGAGATATGTATATATTTTAGCTTGCAATGTTGCACTCAAAGTGAATACATATAAGTAGTCTTTGGTTGCATTACACCAGCAACATGAACGTCGGCCTTACACGATTTTGTTACACTTTTCAATGCAAATTGAATAAAATATAATCATTAGAAATTACGTTGCAAAGACAGAGAATTAAAAATAAAAGATACTTTAAAAACTATAGGTACCTAGTACAAGTTGAGATAGCTACAAAGCTAGGCTAGCCTCCACCTTTTATTATATTTATAATATCAGGCTTGTGCCCGGGTAGCTCCCACCAAAAGGTAGGGTGGACGCAAGAAAAAAAAAATTGGCCAAATACGAGTCAGACTCGCCCATGAAGGGTTCCGTAGTAACTACTCCCAATAACTTTGTTTTTCATAGTGTTCGAATGAAATACAAAGTTATATTTGCGGTTTTAGAAAATGTGCTATATCTCAAAAACTACTGACCCGATCTCGTTCAAACCAATTTTCGTTATGGAAGTTAAAAGGGGACACCCACACACACATTTTACTACTTTGGAAGCGTATATCTTTTAAGCGATTGACTTTATGAAAAAGTGGTTTTAAAAACCTCAATGTCATTTTTTAAAGACCTGTCTATAGATATCACACACGTACCTATAGGTTTGATGAAAAAAAAAATATTTTTATTTTCAGTTCTATGTATGGGGAGCCCCGCTTATTTCATATATTTTTTAAATTTTTAATTAAAATCGGAAAGCGGTTAACAGAATACATCTACCTACCAAGTTTCACATGTGTAGTCCTAATAGTTTCGGAATAAAATAGCTGTGACATACGGACGGACGGACAGACAGACAGACAGACATGACGAAACTATAAGGGTTCCATTTTTTGCCATTTGGCTACGGAACCCTAAAAATGTGCAACCCATTCTGAATAAGAAAGTGATTCATTTTTTTACTTTGACGAGCAAGTGTGAGGAAAGACATTGATCTTACACGTGAGAATTTATCGTTGCAGCTGAGGTGAAATATACGAGTCTGAGATCAAGATGTAGGTCCGTTACTGGGCGAAGAAACAGACAAAGTTTGACTTCGTGCATTAAAATGAACTGAAGATACAGTATTTTTTCACCTTAAAAAGTACTGTATCTCCGTAGCCAAATAGCAAGAAAGGATGCCGTTTCTTGCCATTTATAGGTTCTCATATCTATCCGCCATATTTCACAGCCATTTTATTCCGAAACTATGTATTAGGACAACACACTAGATACTTGGTAAGTAGATGTATTCAGGGAAACGATTTCCGATCGTTCTACAAAAAAAAAATTAGGACACCCCATACATGGAACTGAATATTATTCTTTTATTGCATTGAAAACAAAAATGACATTGAGGTTCCTCAAACCATTTTTCTCAAAGTAAATCGGTTTAATGATAGACACTTGTGGTAAGACATATATCTCCTCCCCCTCTATCTTTTAAAATAATAGAGTGGAAAATTTAAAAAACTTTGTGTATGTAGATCTTATTCCTTTAAATCTATAGCATATATATTTTTTTAAGGAACTGGATTGAATGAGATATAGTCAGCGGTTTTTGAGATATAGCACATTTTCAAAAACTGCAAATATATCTTAGTAATTTATCCAAACACTATGAAAAACAAAGGTATTTTGCGTAGTTCTTACGGAAGCCTTCATCGGCGAGTCCGACTCTCACTTGGCCAATATTTTTAGTTTTTTTCTAACGTTTCTGTATATGTAGTGTCTTATGATTGGTATTCAAGAAACATACGAAACCAATAATTTGGTATTAATTCTTTGAGTTGCTTATTTTATTATGAGCTGAAACTGTGCATAGAAACTCCATACCAGATGTTGTCTTCACTCTTCAGCCCTTTTGGATAGATTAAGGTTTCCGTTACACGTTACAAATATATCTTTTTATAACAATATGTTTTTGTTTGTCGCTACCCGCTACCTTTCATCAAATTCTAGGAATCAAGTAGATAACTAATAATAATTGTACCAAATCGCCTTATCCCCTTTTCTTTCATATATTCGAGATCCGCAAAACAAGAGTCTCCAATTATTGGTAATGTGATATAAATAAGCTGTAAAATTATTTAAAATCACAATCACGAACAAATTATTCGTAACCAATTTAGTTACGAATAAATTATTCATGAATGAATTATTCACGAATATTTTTTTATTCGAATAATTATTCAGATAACAATTTATTCGAATAATACCCAAATCTGAGTGTAGGTATGTGTTATTCTGATTCTATAGCTCGAATCGCCACATTATATAGCCAAGCTTTCTTATTTCTTACTGTTGGCGCGAAAGGCTAATTTAGTGGACTGTATTTGCGGTGCGGAGCTAAACGATTGACAAACGCTTGGCGTTAGGTAATTCGAGTTGCAGTGGGTGTGGGACAATGGAATACAACCCGAAATAAATAGGGAAGGAAAGCACAAACCTTTACGGGAGCCACGTGCTCGCGTCGTCGCCGGTTCACCGGTTCACTTTTCCAGGTTCAGGGCAGTTGGGCTTCAAGTTATTGTCCTCACACGTTAAACACAAGCACAAACTATGGATCATAAGTCTTATTACATGCGAAAATGCGGTGATTCCAAAGTTATTAATATTTTTAAGCGGAGCGCGTCGACGCCATTGTCAACTTCTTGCGGAGCGATTCGGAAGTAGTTTTTTCGACAAATGGCGGGCGAATCTTCTTACTCACTCGCGAGGTATGTGCGGGAAGGAGATGGATATAGGAAATAGCGGATGTCAATCATATTTTGAATGTTGGCGCAACCATTCCCCCCCGGTTTGAAGGGTTACCTTCAAAAACTATAAGCGAAACTAATCAAAGAACTAAACTCTGGAGTAACATCTAACTTCTAACCTTATTCCTAAACTATAATATAAAGCGTTACCATAACTACTAAACTAATTTGAAGCCTGCTGCTGATTGGGCAGAGGACAGAGGCGAATAACCGGACGTAAATACGAACCGGTCGCGGTTTTAACTTTTACTATACGCGTTACTCCCTTTGGATCAGGGAAAACTTCCTCCACTACACCTAGAGGCCAGTGTAGAGGAGGCGCACTCTCGGCCATTAAAACCACTACAGTACCAACGGCGACTGGATTCGATGGAGTATTCCATTTTTGACGCGACTGTAGCGTGTGCAAATAATCTGCTCTCCAACGCTTCCAAAATGATTGAACTAATCTATCCAAAAGAGCATGACGCTTTAGGAGATGTAGTCTGTCTTCATCAACATCCATAGCGGGCAAATACTTAAGAGGAGTCGTGGTTAAGAAGTGAGCCGGAGTTAAAGCTAAAGATTCTGAGGGGTCACTAGATAGAGTTCGGCACAGTGGACGAGTATTCATTACTGCCTCTATCTGAGCGAGTACAGTACTCAGCTCCTCATAAGAGAGAATCTGTACGCCTACAACGCGGAACAGATGCGACTTGAGGCTCTTAATATTCGCCTCCCAATTACCACCAAAGTGACTAGCAGCGGGCGTATTAAAATGCCATTCAATACGATTTTCGGCCAAAACATGAGCGAATTCACTCTGATAATACTTTGACCGTAAGAACGCGTGCAACTCCGAAATATTACGGCGAGCTCCAACATAATTGGTACCGTTGTCAGAATATAAACGTTTGACGGGACCACGGCGCGACAAAAAGCGCTTAAACGCGGACATAAAACTTTGCGTACTTAAATCACCGGTCAATTCTATGTGAACTGCACGAGTTGTCATACAAATAAATAGACAAACGTAAGCTTTTGTGGAGCGTATTCCGCGACCACGGGCAACAGTTACCCTAAACGGGCCGGCGAAGTCTGTACCGGTGTGAACGAAAGGTTTAGCGGATTGAACAACACGACAAGAGCGATGATCGGCCATTTCAGGCGCGATAAAACGCGGGCGAAGCTTAAAACAGGGCACACATTTGTGTACTCTAGCACGAATCAAATTGCGAGCGGAAAGTATCCAATACTTCTGTCTAAGGATAGACATCAACAAGTCTGGACCTGCGTGGCAATTCAACCTATGATGATAATCTACAATCAAATCTAAAATATGGTCCTTGCGGGGTAAAACTACTGGATGCTTTTGCTCAAATCCTAAATCGGAATTTCTCAAACGACCACCTACTCGAATAAGACCATTCTGCAAAAAAGGTTTCAAATGTTGAAAGGCGCGGCTACAAGGTTTGTTGGACTCCAAACTACTAATTTCGGATGCGAAATAAAATCTCTGCAATTCACGTAGCACGACTGACTCAGCTTTATCCAGATCAGCGGCGGTTATAACACCGCGCGTGGGTAACAGTTTTAGAAACCGACATACATACACCACACAACGCAAAAGTCTCGACCAAGACGAGACGCGATTAGATAACGATAAAATAATCGACTCTTCACGTGGAACCGAAACTACAAGCGAATGCTTCTTCTCCTCGGGTGGTTCTGAAACGGCAGCTGGATTAAAGGGCTTAACCGGCCATTCCTCGAGCACGCTATGAATCCAAGACGGAGCGCAGAACCACAGCGGATGATCTAAAATTTGCGAAGGGAGCAACCCACGGGAGAGACAATCGGCGGGATTATCTGTGCCAGCAACGTGAAAGAGATTTTGTGGTCGTAATTCGGATTGGATTTTGGCCACCCTATTGGCGACGAATGTGTCCCAGCGATGGGGCGAAGAATGTGCCCAACACAAAGCTACAGTAGAGTCAGAAAAAGCCATAATTCTATCAATAATAATGCGGTGCCTACAAGCATTGACAATCGAGCTGATTAATTGCACTAACAAAAGTATAGCGCACAGCTCCAGGCGCGCCAGAGAAACGACCTTGCGAGGGGAGACTTTGGATTTAGCGCTTATAAGACTAACCGAAACCTTGTCAGCATCCAAAACGTGAAAATAAACTACCCCCCCGTAAGCCTTTGCACTGGCGTCGGCGAAGCCTACAACAGTAACTATACTGTTCGACAATATACCAACATGGCGAGGAATTTTTATTTGATTGAGCAATGGAAGTTCTTTCCGGAAGCGAGCCCACAATTTAACAATATTTTCGGGCGCGGGGTCGTCCCAATCACTATTGGAAAGCCAAAGTTCTTTTATAAGCAACTTGGCATATAAAACGACGGGAGCTACAAATCCCATAACATCCCATATACGTGCTACACACGACAGGATAATGCGCTTAGTACAAATTTGCGGAGTCGAACTAACTTTAAGACTGAACATGTCAGACGCGGGTGACCAACTTAAACCTAGAACCTTGTGCGTATCATCACCATCAAATTCCTTCACCGAAGATAATTGATGCGATAGTGGAATCGAATCTAGAGCGGTCTGCGAATTACTAGTCCACTTCACAAGATCAAACTGACCGGCCTTCATAAGACTTATTACTTGAGCGGCGGTCTCAACGGCATCCGCCTCGCTGGCTACACTATAAACAAAGTCCTCCATGTATAGCCCAGTCTCAATAGTGTCTTTCGCTTTCGGGAATCTTTCACCCTCATCAGTGGCTAATTGCTTGATAGTGCGAAGCGCATGGAAAGGACTCGACTTAAGCCCAAAACAAACACGGTTAAACTCGTAAACTCTCAAAGGTTCTTGAGGCGAAAATCTATACAAAAAACGTTGAAATTTGCGGTCGCATTCGCGAATACCAATAGAAAGAAACATTTGCCTTATATCGGCGGAAAGCGCGACAGCAAACAAGCGGAAATTCACAATAATGTCAAATAAGTTACCTTGAAGGTTTTGACCACAATACAAAATATCATTGAGCGATACGGAAGTGCTAGTCTTAGCACTGCCGTCCAAAACCACGCGGAGCTTAGTAGTAAGCTTGTCTTCTCTAACAACTCCGTGGTGCGGGATGATGTAAGATGGATGATCAAGAGTCTCGTCAGTCTCGGCGGTGGATGCAGGTGAGATGTACCCTTTATCTAGGTATTCGGTAACCTCATCATAGGCTTGCTTCAACTTCGGAGATGCTTGCATCTTACGTTCTAAACAAGAAAAGCGTTTTTCCGCGGAAGCGTAGGAGTCACCGAGCGAAAAAATATTTCCCTTGAATGGAAGCGCGACAATATAACGACCATCATTATCACGGGTAGTCGTGCCACAATAAATCTCCTCAGCCACCTTATCATCAGGGCTTAGGATAGGCGGGACATTGACCTCTTCAATTTCCCAGAACCTGCGGATGGTAGACTCCAGCGGCGGCTCAACAGTGCAGCAATGTGACACAGTCGAGTAATTATCTAAATGTGCGGGTGCGGAACCAACAATAACAAAACCTAGAACTGTTTCTAGGGCGTGCGGTGCGGGAAACGACGAATGACCTTGAATCTTACGAGATAACTGAAGGTGCGGGAGAATCGATGCGCCGATCAACATATCGACGTCTCCAGGGACACCATAAGATTCATCTGCCAACGGTAGGTCTTTAAATTTGGTCAATAAAGACGTGTCAACCGGGACAGTAGGCAATTGTTCCGTAATTTTATCTACGACAAGCGAATCCATATCAAAACAAATATTAGAATTAAAACGCGATGCAAATTTAATTTTAATCGAACCATGAATGGTTGATTTTAAACCACCGAACCCCTTAACTACTGAGCGGGCTGGTCGGTTATTAATACTAAAACCAAGGCGTTGACAACAATTTTGAGTTAAAAAATTACTCTGCGAAGCGCAATCTAACAACGCTCGAACAAGACACGGATTACCAAAAGCATCATCAACAACAACGTGAGCGGTCGCGAGCACCACGGTAGTGCACGTATTGCTTGCGGCGGACATCGAACACAACGTGACGTCAGTCACGGCGGCCTGCGAGCGGGCAACGTCGCGCGTTGATTGCGGCTGCGGCTGCGAAGCGGACGCAGAGTTCGCACCGACTGACTGCGACGACGTGTCACCGCTTGGTAAACTAACTGTGCTCACATTGGATGCGGCATTATTACAACTTTTCTCCATGTGAAGTAAAGTGTGGTGCTTCGAAGAACACTTACGACAACTTTGACTACTATTACAAGACGTAACCCGATGCTTGTCACTAAGGCAGTTAAAGCACAAATTTTTTTCGCGAACAAACTTATAACGTTCATAGGGCGTAAATTTTAAGAAACCAGAACACTTGTACAATTGCGAATGTTGACTATTACACAAAGAACAACTCGATTGTACAGGAGCAGGTGCTGTATTCACATACGTATGTGTCGACTTTTGTGACTTCGAAGCCGCATCTGTTCGACGGTCGGACTTCTTCGTAACTTCATGGGTTGACGAAGTGCGTTGCAATATTTTAATATGATCGCGAACAAAACATTCCAAATCATTGAATTTTGGCAGTTTACTACTGCGATGGTCTATTTCAAATAAACGAACAGTTTCACTATCTAATTTCTTTAAACCCAAATATAAAAACAAAAAGTCGCAGAGGTCATCGACCTTCAGGTTCTTTACTGCGCGAACAGATGATGCAAAAATATCTAAAAACTTCTCTAAATTATGTTCATTACAAACTGTAATATTTTTCAACTCGAATAGCTGATCTAAATATGCGGTAGCAACTAATCTTTTGTCTTCATATTTCGACTTTAAAGTTTTTAAAATTAATGAATAATTTTCGGCACTAAAAGTAATGCCGGCACAAACAGTTTTAGCTTTACCAGTTAACTTTTCAACCAGATAGTGTAACTTTTCATGATCTGTCAAAGAGACGTTCCCATTTATAGTGTTTTCAAAACTATCTATAAATAGATTCCAATTGCGAATATCACCATTAAATTCAGGTATCTGAATGGGCGGTAATTTAGGTCGATCGCGAGTGTGATTTGCCTGGCTCTGATGGACAGACGGCTTCTCCAAGCTCCTCGCGACGCGTTTGATGCGACAGAATAAATCATCAAATGACGCCAAAGCCTGATAACTCACAGCGTATTCTGGATTTAATTCTAACTCTAAAACGTTAATATTATGAATTACGGATTCAAATTCCGTGCGCAAACTATCCAAGTTTTCTATAGAACATAAGAACGAATCTCTAATAGCTAGATCAAGTGTTTTAAGTGCATTATCACAAATAGATTGCACGCGAGAAAATATCATGTCTCTTTTAGCATATAAAAGTTTCAATTGAACTTTGATGTCCTTATGAGACATCGTGAATAATAATTATTTATTACAAACAATCAATGCGGTAAACAAGCAAATAAAGTTATTTTAGCAAATAAGCGATGGAGAACAGCGACGCGGACAATATTAAATACCTAAAGTGGGTAGGTAGTTATAACAAACTGCGGGTGAAATAAAAGAACTGTAGGTAGTTTTTAAACAATCTTAATTTACCCACTAGGTTGTGTCTCTGTTTCTGATATACAAATAATTTTAGACTTCCGAATGAATAACTAATACGAGCGATCTATGGCTACGTAGGTATGTAGGTATTACGCACGTACGTAGGTAATAGATGAACAAACAACGAATTGGGTTAGGTACAAGACTGCGGTGCGGTGCGTTTATTCCTTATGGAATAAATACCAATGCGATAACTACAACAAATATGTACCTAATTCAAATAAGTACCTAACTATCCGGTGAGAGGGACCAAAGAAAATGTTGGCGCGAAAGGCTAATTTAGTGGACTGTATTTGCGGTGCGGAGCTAAACGATTGACAAACGCTTGGCGTTAGGTAATTCGAGTTGCAGTGGGTGTGGGACAATGGAATACAACCCGAAATAAATAGGGAAGGAAAGCACAAACCTTTACGGGAGCCACGTGCTCGCGTCGTCGCCGGTTCACCGGTTCACTTTTCCAGGTTCAGGGCAGTTGGGCTTCAAGTTATTGTCCTCACACGTTAAACACAAGCACAAACTATGGATCATAAGTCTTATTACATGCGAAAATGCGGTGATTCCAAAGTTATTAATATTTTTAAGCGGAGCGCGTCGACGCCATTGTCAACTTCTTGCGGAGCGATTCGGAAGTAGTTTTTTCGACAAATGGCGGGCGAATCTTCTTACTCACTCGCGAGGTATGTGCGGGAAGGAGATGGATATAGGAAATAGCGGATGTCAATCATATTTTGAATGTTGGCGCAACCACTTACAAACATTGAGAGATAGGAAGTTCCAACTACAACTATAAACAGATACCTCGACCGACCAACAAAACTAACTTCGAAGTATGTCAGTTGTGGTCTGAACTCAGACGTACCACAAAGTCGAGTCGTTAACGTGTACCACAACATTTTTGTCCACAATTAAACATTATTACAGGCCATCACTGCAAAATAACAGTCTCTTTTACTCGGTCACTCACTAAATGGTGTTTCCGGTCGTTCACACGATACTGGATCGACTGTACCTACTTTTATGCAGCACAAGGGTTCCACGAGCACCTCTAAGAGCAGTTTGCTGCATTAGTTAACGGGGTTGTGGGCATTTTCTAACGATATACCATGGCCCTGCATTGCAAGGCAATTGAAGGAACAGGATGGAACAGTCAATAGAAGTCTGTCACTCCCTTCCATTCCAACCAGAGCGAGAGGAGTCATTTGAAGATATTCCATTATAAAAAACCGGTCAAGTGCGTGTCGGGCCACGCGCAGTGTAGGGTTCCGTATTTTTATAACAGCCAAGTGCGTGTCGTATTCGCTGACTGATCGTTTCGTACCATGCTCTAACTAAAAGCCAAACATGACTACCTAACTAATTTGACTTCCTACCTATACAAATCAACACCTGATCCGACAATTTTGCAGGAAAAGTTTTAATTTATTTTAGAGATTTGTATAAAACTTGTCATAGCCGGTGTTTTGAATTTAAATACGGACACAAAGCTACACTACTCAATCGTCACAAGAAGCTAGCACGATACAACTGGCGCTTAGCGCCATCTATCGACATTTCTGTAGAGTTGTTCGAAATTTTCGAATCAAATACAATTGGTCGACTATTACTCGTAAACTTGTAAAGCCCACTTATGTGTGATAGTTTTCCTTTAAATTTCGTTATATATAGGTACTACTGCCGTGACATTTAAATTTCTAACTACAACCGTTTAGTTGATAGAGGGGGAGGGACTTGACTCTAACGAAAATTGGTACTTTAAAGCTTGATAAGTCACGAACGGTTTACTTAATCAAAAAACGGTCTTACCAAACCCCTAATATTTTTGAAAGACCTATCCAACGATATCCCACACTATGGGAAGAACGAAAAAAAATAATTATCATCCCACTTTACATGTATGGGAGGTACCCTAAATAATTGTTTTTATCAAAATTTTATTTTACCACTTTTTCGGCGTCATTAACGTGTATATTTATGCCAAAGTACAACTTTCTAGTACCAATAGTTTTTGAGCTAAACCGCGGACAGACGGACAGACAGACGGACATGGCGAAACTATAAGGGTTCCTTGTTGACTACGGAACCCTAAAAAGGGCACATTAAAGATTTGTGTCCTTGTATTGCAATCAACGGCATTAATGCTATTGCCAACCAAAGAGTTATATATTTATTATACACCTTACAAGTTTTCTATGCATACAAAACAATACTACAATATATACAAGACTAGTACTCACGTGGGGCTTCGCTCCCGTGGATTAATCACGATAAAAACATAACTCTACTTTTTTTGCAGTCGCGTAAAAAGTAGCCTATAACCTCCCTCAAGCTTCAAGCTACTTCCATACCAAATTGCATCCAAATCCACCCAGTACTTTCGAAGATTAACGCGTTCAAGCAAACAAACTAACAAACTTTTCCGCTTTATAATATTAGTATAGATATATTAAAGTTTTTGCAATAAGACATCGAATCGCCTTCGTAGACATCTATAAACTCTTTTTAAACTGACATAGTCACTAACAGTATCATTAGAACTTAAAAATATCACAAAAAATGTCGGGAACTCGGAACAATAAATAAACATGAAACCTTAATATCCCATTTTAAGTTGTCCTAATGATATCTACGTATAAACTCTCTTTCATATCATTGCACAATAGAGTTTTAACTGTGTCTACTGCGTGATTCTGCGTAACACACGTGCAACGTACAACGCAATAGGTACCGTATGAGAGTAGTTTTACGCTAACCATTCCAACTACGTTTATGAGCCTTCAAACACATCCCGGAACTTCCCACAAATGTTTCGGCTCGTATTTCTGAAGGAGCAACAGCGGTAAGTTTACTTTCATAATACGAGTATCAACAAACTCTCTGCGGTCTTAACTGAAAGATATTTTAAAATTAAACATGCAAACAAGAAAATTTCTTGAATATGGTTTGCGTTGAGACTTAAAATTTGCTGTTTAGGATTAGGACCACAATTGGTAGACTTAGTTTTTTAGTTTTCAGCAAATAGGTGGAAATATATGTTTTCAGAAAAATATTGCCGATTTGCATATTCAATACTGTTTTCAAAATTAATTCATAACCGGTACGTAAAATGTAACTCTCTAACTATATATCCACCTCTCTCTCTACAAATGTTTGTAACAAAGTCTTAGGATTGACATCGAATTGTAATGCAAACAAATAATACCTAAACTTACTCATTTATACCACCATAATTCAACTAATAGTATTTTTATTTGAGTAATAATATATCTGGGACTGACTTGTTTGTAATTCTAAGGCGGTTGACAAAGGCGAAGTCAAAGTAGACTGCGGGCTGTGCGGATATTGGTGTAGGAAACCATACACTGACCGTTTGCCATCACACTCAGTACAATATCGTCCTCATATTTATTTTTAATATATGATCGCCAGATATGAATTTTTCAAGCCACGTGATAAAACCCAAGCAGTACCTACATTCGAATTCCATTTCAAATGTGAATTATTAAAAATCTGTATATTAATACGTGAAGCAAAACTTCTTACGAAAATTATGGACTACGAAATTTGCCACACTTAAAATTTATATGGAGAAGGAGTACAGAAACATAATATTCTGGTTCAAATTAATTAAAAACATGGTCAAATTTTGACAGCTGGGCGACCTCCAGTACCTTTTAATGGTGAGTGTAATGGAGATTGATTTCTCTATGATTTATTTGGACTTGTAATGTTCCAAGAAGTCATAACAAAAATCTTACTTGTATACTAATTAGTACTTAGTATTTTTGTTTTGTTTTTCCATCTCCCTAATGATAAATTCCAGTTCACTAAGACACTTTCAAGCAGAATATAATTAACTACAAAGCTACTTAGACAAAAATCATAATCTAGAATAAGTTTCAAAGAAGTCCTGTGTAACTTCATAACGATAACATTCTTATAAAACTCAGGAGTTTCAAGAGGAGTGGTCCGGGCAAGTTTTTCTTTTGTTACTCTACTCAAATCTTTTGTGACTATTTTTATATGAGATGCTTACAGATTTCCAATGAAAAGAGTGTCATTTAAAATTACAACCACCAGTTAAGCATATAATGTGACCTTTTTAGGGTTCCGTGGTCGAATGGTAAAAAACGGAACTCTTATAATTTCGTCATGTCTGTCTGTCTGTCCGTCCGTCCGTATGTCACAGCCATTTTATTCCGAAACTATTAGGAATACACATGTGAAACTTGGTATTACTACAAAACACTTCCAAAGTGGTAAAATGTATGTCCCCCTGTCTAACTTCTATACTAATGGAGTGAAAAATTTAAAAAAAAATGCTGTAGATCTTAATAAAAACTTTCAACACAAATTAGTTTAAACAAGATCGGTTAAGCAGCGAATATAACTTTTTACTTCATACAAACACTATGAAAAATAAAGTTATTTTGCGTAGTTACTACGGAACCCTTCATGGGCGAGTCTGAGTCGCACTTGGCCAATTCTTTGGAGTATTCCCGTTTGAGTACCTATTTTTGAGCACCTGTGCATTGAGCACCAAAGGTACTCCCATTTCAAATGGGAATACCTTTGGAGCTCCAAAAATTGGTGCTCAAACGGGAATACTCCAATTCTTTTTCTAATTTTTCGCAGATGTCTAGTTCTGCAGTATTTTTCTGCCAGTATTGCACTAAAACAATACACGATAATAAAGTGATTGCACTGGTGGATTTAATCTTCCTATTGCTAGTCGTATATAGTAGTAATTAGTACTTAGTCGAAAAAACATATATTTGGAAGAACTTCTTTTTTATAAAAAAAAAACATCATTTTGATCAAACGACATATCCACGTTAGCGATTTTTTACAAGAGCTGATTTTCAACACACTGGAACGGATGCTCTACATTTTAACAAACAATTCAGTCATGTCAAAGCAAAAAATTGTGTACGCTCCTATGCACTCGACAGTACTACGATTTTTAAGTTGAAAAGTTAGCCGACTTTTCAACGGTAGGTACCCCTAAACCCGTCCAAACCGACATTCAAAACGAAACCAAGCTTTGAAAAGCGGTTGCAATAGCAATACAACCTGTTTCCGTAAAGCAATTCAAATCGTCCGGTACGGTTTATTTTAGCATCGCGGACGGATCATGATCGTGTAACGGTGTGGAGAGGTGTCCTCCTGCTGGTGTCATGTTCCACAGCCGCCGCCGTCCGGCTGACACGACAAATTGCCAGCCAGTAATTGGCGGCCGCCTGTCGCGATGTAAAGCCGTTGAATTGGGTTATATACTTTCATAGTGAAAAATTGCACATGCCTCACATCCAGCGTATTGTGGTGTATCGTTATTACTGAAACGCATTTTTAATTTTTCCCGAAGTGACGGCAAATGGTACACATGCAGTGCATGTAATTGTATGCATAAGTGGTTATATATTTCGTGGAACATTTCCCGCACAATTTTTGGGAACACTTTGGCAAATTAAAAATAAACAGAGCACATTCTGCAGTTAGCTTTTCAACGATTTTAGTGAAATTAACAAAATAACTGAGATTTCGGTAAATACTTATTTAGTAAGCCTTAGGTATTATATCTACATACTACATAAGGTACCTTACACGCGTATAATCAGCCGCGGTCTTAACTCTATGGTTGATAAGATATACCACCCCAAATTTACCTCCAGAAGCATAATTATACCAAACACACGTAATCTAATTAAAAAACAGAGTAGGTGCACGCCACAGCGCAAACAAATTTACCCCAGCAAAACGTTCGAGTGTCTGCCATGTTTAACCTACATCGTACGTACGTTATTTACCTCGCACAAATCTGGCAAAAGACGACGCTAAGAAATTGAAACCACATTGAAAATCTGCAGCAAGCATCTGCGCTCCAAGTGTTTCGGCCATATTATGTAGAAGTGAGCGGAATAAGCCGTACTTTGTTACAAATCCGGGACTTGGGTTGGATTTGCCGGTGTCCGTTTTGTGCTTGTTATTCCAACGCTGCCAGACCGGGCGCAAGCTTAAGTGTAGCTCATACACTGGAGAGAAACTCTGTCCCTACTGAATTTACCAAATCGTTCTTAGAGACACAATGTCTATATAGTTACAAAAAATGGGTCCCTTACGAACCTAAGAATCAGATCCATTGAAAAAAATTCAAGATATCGCCCTAAGCACTCGCTGTTCCAAAATCCGATTTCATCGTTCCGCTTGGAAACTAGTCCAAAGAAGAAAATCGGATGTCGTCCTTTGGATAACCTAAGAGACGATTATGGAATTATTACGGATGAGTAGACAGCAATGTGTAACTGAACACTTACATAAGTAAGAACTGAGAAAATATAATGCCTACTTAGCTGGGTAGGTGCGCTTACGGGGCGATCAGACGGTTATTCCGACGTACCTACGCTAGACCGAAAACATTAACTAGTTTTCTTCATCGATCAAGATATCAACAGACTGTAAGTAATAAAGACTATTTATGTTTAGATACGTAAATTCTATCTTAATACGTGTTTCAGGATCTTTGACCTGCTTCTTATCCGTTTCAAAGCATTTCCCTGAAACAATGCTTAAGATACCATAGCTTTTGTCTTAACAACGTTGTGCACACATCGTTCTCGAAAGTTCTCGGCTGCATCAAAGTGAAATGCAATGCTTGCGGAGAGAAGGTGGATCTGACGTGTGCAAGATTAACTCGCGTGCATTTAGGAATCGGAGGAAGGAACATTATCTCGTACATTGCCGAGCTAAGGAGCTTAAATTTTAGGGAAGCGTGTATTCAGTATTCACAGTGCAAGTGGCTTGACGAAAACGAATAACTAATCTAATGAACAACAAAGACTGATTTAGCACGTAAAACTTAAAAGTAATTGTAGCTCTATGTATCTATCAGCAATCTACAAAACAGTTTATGAAAAATATCGTCAATTTGCTGCGGAAAATTTCACTAGTTTAACGAAACGGAAGCGTTGAAAAAGGAAACCCGCTGACTTAGTCACTCAAGGGAAAAAATAAAACGAGGAGCCAGACTTAACGACCGTCAGGGGATGTCATTAGCTGATGTCCACTGCCGCATGATTCGAATTAGACTCATCTGGAATGTAAGTGGGGATATCTTCGACACAACTGCGTGGGTCTCGGACTTATCTATGCTTGACTGCCATTTATTGCATTTTTATGGAAGGTCTATTTACAGATTAGCTAAACTTTCCGAAAAAGCTTAGGTTCCTTAATTAATTCTGAAGCTTCAAGGCAGGCAGACAAGGAATATTTCAGTTGATAAGTCTAAGAGCTCCCAGTTTATCTCTGCAGGGTTCAGGAATGGTTAAGGATAATTATGGGTTAAAAAACAACAGCCTCCGCACCTGCATCTCTTCTAATCACAAAATATTGGTAGATCAAATGTTTTCATAATATAACAATAAAAACTTTTTACCAAAAAATTAAACCGACTCCCAAAAACACTGCAAAGTGAAAAATAACTTTAATTTCGGTAATCGGTGTCTTTAGTTTTGTATTTTCGTTTTTGGCACCGACTTCCGAAATTAAAGTTATTTTTCACTTTGCAGTGTTTTTTGGAGTCGGTTTAATTTTTTGGTAAAAAGTTTTTATTTCACTCTTTTTAGTTGGTCGATTTTTAATTTACCTAGTTAAAAGAGCCTAAATGACAACTACTTATAACCTTTTACAAAATATTGCTTTTCCCAATGCTGGGCCGTTAATTTTTGAGGAGTTCTCCTGGTACTTCACCATCAGCTCTACATCACCATATGCATTGTGACGAACATAAAGTGCTTAACATCCATATTCAAGTATTCGAATCGCAATCCACTAAATACTTATTATTGAGTAGGTTCGGCGGCCATCTGTGATCTTCATCATCAGTTCCACTTCCCCAAATGGTATTTTTTGAGAACAACTGCACAAGTTACTATAAGAAATACCCAAAACGCCATAGGTGTGCCTATAATATTTGAAGAGTTCCCTCGATTTCTCCAGGATCCCATCATCAGATCCTGACCTGGTGACAATGGGACCAATTTCGAAGTATACCCTTTCAAACAAAGAAAGAATTTTCCAAATCGGTTCAGCCGTCTTCGAGTAATCGGTGATCATACATAAAAAAAAAAAAAGGGAAAAAAATAAATATACGCGTCGAATTGATAACCTCCTCTTTTGGTCGTCGGTTGAAAAATACTTTACCATGATTAAAATATCTCAATTAATTAAATACCTCTAGACGCTATGGAAACTTATATTTATCTTGCAGACTTACATTTTCATTAATGCAATTCATTCTTAAGATAAACGCGGTATTCCCGTCGAGTAAAAAGAAAGTTAGGGAGGTATCAATCCATTACGAGCGGTCTTTTTACTGCGGTTCTACATCAGGAATTCATTACCTTCCACAACCTAAACTTTTTCATGCCCGCACACTATGAAAGAACAAATTATATTGTAAGAGTATTCTTATCACGGACAGCAATTTATTACTGAAGTATTTGGCTCAATTCCAATTGCGGCAGCCCTTGCAAACTTTTAATTGGCTACTCTAACAAACAATTAGGTACCTACCTAGCAACTCTGTCAATCACTGCACTTTTACAAATTAAAATTTCAAGTGTTAAACAGGCTAAATAGCTGAAAGATTTTATAGTTGATCCAAACTAAAAATACATATTTTTATCTTTTATTTATAAAGAAAATATTGAGATGGTCCAGTGCGTTTTAATTTATATTAAAGGCATCTATTGATTATTAATTCATGTTAATTTTACTAATTTACCTAGAAGTGACGTACCCATAGTAACTCTGAAACTTAATGTGCATTATTCTGATCAATTTACTCAATTTAAATAAGTACTCAATATTTTTGAATTTGGTTTGTGACTTACGGAACCATTTTTTTTAAAGAAATATAGAGCCCTCTCTAAATTTGTCCAGTATTTACGAAATAGAAACCGGAAAATTACCGTAGGCATCTAATTTAATTTACTGTGACTGTAACGTCTGCTGGATACTGTAACTGAACAGAATGCTAAACATCAGGCTTTCTTATTTAGTGTTAAGTACTAAATTAGGTTCCAAAATGCGGATATATTTTAAAATTAATCTTCTCTCTACGCGGGAAATTCATTAGATAGCTGCTAAACATTAATTACAATCACTAACTAATTAGTGGAAAGATCTTATCTATATAATCTTATCTTGTATATATAATGGGGTCTGTAGGACCTTCAGAATGGATTACGTTAAAACTGATATAGCCAGAGACACCACGGCTCACCTACCCAATTTCGTATAGATAATATAAAGACGCATCATGCATGCACAACTCTAAAGCAGAACAAACACTATTGATAGTGATCGGTAGCAAGACAGCCACGTATACATACGTGTACAAGATATAGGATAGCGATAGTTACCTCCTCATATGCTTAGCCTTTTTCCAACTAAGTATGTTGGGGTTGGCTACCAGTCTAAGCGGATGCAGAGTGTACTAGTGTTTTACATAGCGCAACTGGCTATCTGACTTCCAAAACCCAGTATCTGGATAACACGGTACTCTTTCGCAAGACCAGTGTCAGGTTTTCTGGCTTCTGACTACCCTTAAGAGCCTATACTACCTCAAATGGCTTAGCATGATCCTCCGTTATGTCGAAAATACTGCAGCAATAATTTTGAAATAAACATATAGTAAAGTTGAGGATTAATGTTAGGTACTATGTTTGACGAAAACACGATTCCATAAAATTTTCTTGATAGAAAAAAAATCCAAAGTTACCTCCAAACCGAACAATAAACCGCTGGTATTCAAAAATAACTTCAAATTAGATAATGAAACTTTGCATATTAATTGAACTAACTATAAAGACGGTCTTATGTTATTTACTTTTTTTTAATTACCATTATTTTTAACGTAAAAAGAAATAAACAAAATTATCGGTGTCTTGAAGTCCTTTCCCTGCCACCCTGTCTCGCTTGCTGGCTTGACCGCGGCCAGTAGTGTGCGAGCGAGATAAAGAGTGAGAAGCGCTGAGGTAGTATAGGCCCTTAACGATTGTCACGGATGTTCAAACGACAGTCGAGTCGAGACCAAAGCCTTACCGCGCTTTCCGAGGTACAGGGGAATCTCGATAAGGTTCGGTGGTCATCCATCTAACAGAGTTACCTCCCTTTTATGTTGCCATTTTAGAGTGTGGGTAACTTTTCTATCGTTGATATAATACAGGTTCTGTTGACCTTGCATTCCGAGGCCGCGGTGTTTCGTTAGAACAATTCCCGCAACCCCGTAAGGCAATGGCCCTATCGGGCCCCATCAATGCTGCTGATTGCTCTTTGAGGCGCGCGCGGAACACGACGTGCCGCCGATCCGTGTCTGGTCCTTACCGAACGGTGAGCTACCCCTGCTCGCCGTCCGCAGACCCGCGTCTACGGTGGCCGGAGATCAGGTCGTGATCCCCGACGCCCGGAGCGTCTGGGGCGTCTCTCCCTCACGCGTTCAGCCTCCTCCTTCGCTAGCATACAGAATAGGTGTTAATAATATAAACAGCCACATTTATATTACAATTCTATCAGATTCTTAATTTAAATGTACTATGAAGAATTTGAATTTAGAAGCATGTAGGTACTTACGAAGTTTATATAACTAATAGGGTTTAAGATAGAGTATTAGCGCAAAATAGCTCATAACATTAGTGAAATCTCGCGGAAGAATAAATAGCTCCTTCTCAAGTCAATTCCGCCTTACCCTCTTTAGATGGAAAGTAATACATTTCAATCCGAATTAGTTACCTTTCTGTAAGTTTTGCTTGGGTTATTCACGTTTAAGTGTTCTGTAGGCCCGAATCAAAAACACAACCCTTACATTAGGAACGGTAAAATTTTGTCATGCTTGCCACTAGCCACTATGCGCCCGACAAAGTAATTCAGACACATCAATCTAAGATTAGATATCACACTAACTAAACAGAAATCACACGAATGTTTATTTTATCCCTATCCCTTCTTATATTGTAATGCGAAAGTTACTCTGTCTCTCTGTTAAACTTTCACGTCTAAACGATAGATGAGGCCTTGGAGAAGGACATGGCAAAGGAAATGGACAAGTATAAACTTATTACGCCTGCGTGCGTAAAAACTAATTTTTAATCAACACAAAGGGGGGTGACTCAATTTCGTGTTTATAAAATCGGCATCGCCATCAATAAAGATTCGTTATCCCTGCTTTGAAGGAAGACTATCCCTTAATCAATTTAAGTTGCAATTAGGTTGGTTCATATGAATCTATGAACGTTTGTACTGCATGTCCCACATCCATACTAATATTATAAGCTAGCTTTGCCTGCGCCTTCGTTCGCGGGGGAGGCTTTTCTCACGTTAATCCCGATCCCGTAGGAATTCCGTGATATACTTACCCAATGTTGGCTTGTTCCAGCCGTTCCAGCTCGGACCAACAGAAAAACCGATAGAAAGACAAATGATTAAAAAGTTTGTGTTACATGTAGTAGGTATCGTGCAAACACTGCTTAGTACTTGAGAAAACAAGGTTATTTTTAAATCACATACACTACAATTTTATATACAGAGTGATGAAAGATGAACGAAATCCCCTTTAATTGCAAAGGTTGGTTTTGTCTTGAAAACTAGGAATTTTCGTTAAAATTCTTAAATATTAAATAACTCAGAAATAACCAGGTATCCAACATAGTATCCCGGGACTGAATTTGCTCCAAAGGTGTTTAACCCCTTACTAGGAATAATAATTATAAATAATGTTTTATTGACATACGTTTTGGATGTTACATTTTTATTTGAAGCTGACTGACTCCTGAGCTAGAAAACAACCTGTACTACAAGAGTCAATGTCTTGAGGAATCCTACTAATTCCTATCCTTTCCTACTTCCTACTAATATCCTATCCTACTAATATTATAAATGTGAAAGTTTGTGAGGATGGATGGATGTTTGTTACTCTTTCACCCAGAAACTACTGACCGGATCTAAATGAAATTTGGTAAGTAGATAGTTGACATTCTGGAATAACACATAGGCTACTTTTTATCCCGAAATACCCACGGGATCAGGATTTGCGCGGGAAAACCTTCCCACGCGTACGAAGTCGCGGGCAGAAGCTAGTGTATCATATTTCCAATAAATTTCGTATAGTAGGTACTGAAAAGTATGTTTGTTTTGTTTGTCCTTCTTTCACGTCAAAACAGAACAACCGATGTGTTTTCGGTGCGGAGATAGTTGAAGGTCTGGAGAATGATATAAGCTACTTTTATTCTGAAAAAACTTGTCACGCGAGTGAAGCCGTGGGAAGTAGTAGTATGACATAAAAGCGCTCACTGTGAGAGTCTCATACAATTACTTAGTAAAATTCAAAATAAATAGCTGAAAAGTTGTCTAAGATAGCCTGAAGTTTATTTCATACCAACCCGACCCAAATATACCTAGACTAGTATGCTAACTACTTTGCCTAACTTAGACAGCAAACAAAAAACTTATGCTCTGAAGTAGCGCCTTCGAGACCACCACATCAACCGGGCTGTTAGTATTCCTAATAAATATATCAGGTTTGCGTTATCAAGTTCTGCCTTTTATTTACCTTATAGATTGGCCGATGTCCGCCGTAACGAAGTTTCGGGTTTTGGGTCACCGACTGATAACAATCTAATCATTAGACCCACGAGTGCGCATCCTAACGAAAACTTCCTGCTCAGGTAAACTTTACACCTGTGCAAACCAATAGTACCAAACATAATAAATTCGGTGGAGCTTTTCTCGAATTTCCTTATCTAGAACCAAGCAACGACAAAGTTATACACGTAGCGACATCTAGTAGTAACAATTTGATTTACAGTTACGTACAATAAATGCCAGATCTAGCTAAGAATTATTGTAGACATTGAACAATGTAACGGTTGCATAATAATTATACATGAATAAGAATAAGTTTTAGGTGCTAGTTGAACACGAAAATTATATAATTAAGAGACATCTGTTGAGGATGGCCTCAATTACGTAAAGCAGTTGGACTCTAGGCGGGATAGATGGGTCGTCGTAGTTTCAGCATGTGCCGTTATTTCGTAATTTTGAATTACTATCACAGGATAAACTATGATAATTACGTTAGAGGTAAATGAAAAAAATAATAGTTAAGTTTTAGATCGAGTCCCGTTAGAATCGGCGAGTTTTGAAACACGTGTTGCCGCGCGCACATGCCTCCTTCCCGGCCGGCTAGCCTCGCCTGCCTGTCGCTCGCTGGTTATGTAACGACAGTAGGTACTATGTAGGTATCATAAAATTACTTAACAGCTCGTTATACGCCCAGTTACATAACCACGACCTCGACTCATTTATTTCACGTAATCATGAATAAAAACATATCTGGCCTACAGTGAGTGGGTGCAACACATATTTAAATAAATCAACCATTACTTCACATGTATATTTAATATGGGTTTATAATAATTTATGAAAAAATTTAGGTATAAGACAAATTTTGGTATAAGAGTTGGTATCGAAGTTCTAGGTACAACCTAGAAATTTAATAGGGCTACAAATACATTAAGTAGAGTAGAAATATAAGACAAACACTTAACATTAATGGTCAGCTTATTGATAACCTGAATTACAGTATTACAATAGCATTTAAATTATCTAAGTCACTTCTAAGTTGATGACTTCAGTGGCATTGTTCTCTTCTTCTGGCGAGGCCACATTACCCTTAAACTTCTTAGCTTGAGTACCCTCGGAATCATTTGATGCTTCCTCTTTAGACAGCTCATTCAAATTGTATTTCTTATATGTAAAGTAATTGTCCACAATGCTCAATAAGCAAATACCCTTTATAATTTCCACTATTATACAAAGCCCAGGATTTTTCAAATCAGCTTTGTTGTTTGCATTCTTCAGCACAACCATTTCCGCCAGCTCTTTGATAATCAAGTCTCTGCAGACACTGCTGTTAAAGCGCTTGTTGAAAATGATGGCAAACGAAGATGACTGTTTCAGGAAATACTTATCAAAGAGTTTGCCCGCACACTCCATTATGTCTGGTAAGTTAGCCTTGCAGGTAGCCATAATGGGAAGCAGACGTAGCACATGCCGTGTCTTTGAAAGCCTTGTTGTAACCAAGTCTTTGATTATGGCTGTGGTCAGTTCTTCAGGACTAGGTAAATTTGTTTTAACAAAAATGCAATTAGATGCACCTGTTTCAACCACCTGGAATCTTTTATGCCTTAGAGATTTCTGTGAATCTTTTTTCAAGGAATCCACTTCCCGCCGCAGCATGTCTCCGATGTCAGTCTCATCCTCGGACTCACTATCTGACTTGTCTTCCGGCGCCGCGGACTCCGGTACTGCTGACTGCTGCTCGAGCCCGAGGTCTGGATAAAGCTTCCCAGCATACTCATTCAGCAGATTGTATACTTCTTTCACGCAGTCTTTTTCTCTGAAGTTACACGTGCAAAAGAAGCCTCTAAAGCCGGGTTCTAAGAAATATTTGTTTCTGCGTTTACGGAAGTAAAACTTTTTCTTCTTCCGATTATCGCCCATAATGTAGACTGATAAGCACAAAGTGCAGTTACAATATGGTTATGATGGCGGACTGTGATGATATAACGAAATATTATGTGTTACGTATTGAGTCGAATTATGATTAAGAATTCAATAACACAACAGCATCAACATACGTAACGTATGTCATTAAAATGTCAGTAAATTGTCAAACAGATTGCTATGCTTTTTTTTGGGATTTTATGACCTGGTAACTAGACCTTTAGGTTAAATCTTATTTTAATTTTAATATCAACACTGCACTATCACTTCATTTTTAGGGTTCCGTAGTCAACAAGGAACCCTTATAGTTTCGCCATGTCCGTCTGTCTGTCCGCGGTTTAGCTCAAAAACTATTGGTACTAGAAAGTTGTAATTTGGCATAAGTATACACGTTAATGACGCCGAAAAAGTGGTAAAATAAAATTTTGAATAAAACAATTTTTTAGGGTGCCTCCCCTACATGTAAAGTGGGGTGATAATTTTATTTTTTCGTCCTTCCCATAGTGTGGGATATCGTTGGACAGGTCTTTCAAAAACATTAGGGGTTTGGTTGAACCGTTTTTTGATTAAGTAAACCGTTCCTGACTTATCAAGCTTTAAAGTACTAATTTTCGTTAGAGTGAAGTGTCCCCCCCCCCCCCTAGCAATTAAATGGTTGTAGTTAGAAATTCAAATGTCACGGCAGTAGTACCTATATATAACGAAGTTTAAAGGAAAACTATCACACATAAGTGGGCTTTACAAGTTTACGAGTAATAGTCGACCAATTGTATTTGACTCGAAAATTTCGAACAACTCCAAGAAATGTCGATAGATGGCGCTAAGCGTCAGTTATATCGCGCTAGTTTCATATTTAAATAAGTTTTATAAAAAAAAAAACTTTTTGACAAGAAAAACAGACTTCCAAAAACCCACTAGGTAGGTACAATGTGAAAAATAACTTTAATTTCAGAAGATGGTGTCTTTGGATCTGTATTTTAGTTTTTAGCCACCGACTTCCGAAATTAAAGTTATTTTTCACATTTTAGTGTTTTTTTTGGAAGTCGGTTGTTTTTTCAATTCCCATTGGTTCCAGCTGAGTCTGTTACTATTCACAAAAGCCAGGGTTCCACATTAGAAAAAGTTGTTGTACATGTGAAGCCCGGTATTTCAAGGTCAATGTTACATGTTGCTTGCTCACGTGCCACATGTGCTGAAGGTTTATTTATCGTTCCTGAATATTTTCATCCTCCACGTCCACCCACTGGATATGCTAGATAGCTTTTTTTTTTTTTTAGCGTGGTAAAATTATCAAATAAGTCCTCCCACTCCGGGCAGGGTGGGAGGGACTGTCAGACTTTTACTGACTAAAATCCACGGTGTTCCTTCAATAACCCTTTACATACCGGGGCCACGGTAACGGGATGAGTCCCACGACCCCGGCGGGCTTCGGCCCTCTGCAGAGGGGGCCTCGTCATGTTGCTGACGCTCTTTGAGGCGCGCGTGGAACACGACGCGCCGTCGACCCGGGCATGGTCCATGGTCGGACAGCGAGTTGCCCTTTACTCGCTGTCCGCATGCCCGCGCCTACGGTGGCCGGAGATCGTCGGCCGACGTCCGACGCCGTGGGCGTCTACCACTGCGGCTGGGCTGGAGGGAGGACGCCATCCTCTCCCTCACGCGGCCCGCCTCCTCCTTCGGAAGCATGACTGCTTCGCAGAAGGAGGCGACCGCTTCCCACTCCCTCTCGCCCCGCAGCATGGCCTCGACCAAGGCCGGGCGTGAGAGGTCTCCGCCTATTGTCGCCGTGAGGACACGTCGGTGCTCTGCCCAAGCTGGGCAGTCCTGCACCGTGTGCTCGACTGTGTCCTTAGCTAGCTTTTTATAGATCATGCAAATGTCCCAACAGTCGCCCAGTAGGTTTTGTAAGTAATTTACTATCGCATAACAGTCCTTGTATAATATTTGGAGATTTTAATGAAGACTATCTCCGTAACGACAACACTGCAGTTTTCAAAATAATACGTGACGCTGGTTACCAGTCTTTATTACAACCACTTCCCTCTACACGCGGTGGTACTCTAATAGCTCATATTTTTTCAACTTCCCTTGTGAAGTTGGATTTTATAATTCCTTCTTCAGTTACCATCGCCCTACGTGGGTTCGTTTTTAGAGTGAATTCAAATTAATATGTTTTTATTTATTTATTATTTTGCTATATAATATTAAACACAAAGCTCCCCAGCAAACTACTTCCTCAATTTTATTTTTTTGTGACGATTGAGTAGTGTAGCTCTGTGTCCTGTATTTAAATTCAAAACACCGGCTATGACAAGTTTTATACAAATCTCTAAAAAATATTAAAACTTTCCGTGAAAAATTGTCGGATCAGGTGAGGAATTGTATAGGAAGTCAAATTAGTTAGGTAGTCATGTTTGGCTTTTAGTTAGAGCATTAGCGTGTCGTATTCGCTGACTGATCGTTTCGTACCAGAAACGATCAGTCAGCGAATACGACACGCACTTGGCTGTTATAAAAACTACGGAACCCTAAACTGCGCGTGGCCCGACACGCACTTGACCGGTTTTTAAAGATTGCTATGCTCATTACCAGTTTATGATAGTGTTGCTGATGTGAGTCAAATAGCTGTTTAGTCGAGTTGGAATATTCTTCCAACTTAGAGCATTTAACCTTCTTCCAAGAAATAGACAAGGAACGGTATTGCATGCACCAGTGTTTATGCATAACAAAATTTAAAAATACATATTAAAGGTGTATGGCGTGATATGGCGATTAATATTAGCGACAAAATTTAGGCAAAAACAGATCTCCACTAGGTGCTCTAGATGTCTAGATAAAGATGTGGCCAAGCTAGAAAGCATGCTATCAGGCCTGGTTACCAATGAACTCCTTTATCTATGAATCAAAAATGAAACAGATTCTGATATTTGCCGACTAAATCTAGGTGCAAATAAATCTAGCTGCTCTAATTTTTTTTTTATATTTAATAAGTTTGCGTTTGACCACTATATCACCTGATGGTAAGTGATGATATTGTGGTCGAAGATGAAGCATGGCTACCTAGAAGTAACCTATTCATTCTTGACTTAAAGACCCCCAGGTTATAGTTACCAGGAAACAAAGACTCCTGCAGGGAATACCACTCTTTAGCCGTACCACAGATTACTAAATAGTTACTTTGTAAAAGATACATCACTCTCATACAAAAGCGAAAACACTGCTATAATAGCCTACAAAATCTTAATAATAATACCAGCTATTTGCAGCGAGAAGAAATGTACCATAAAGGTGAACGCCATTCGAATTCTTTATATATGGAGTTCTATGCAACCTCGCACACCTACCCGCGCCGCAGTCGCTGCGCTCAGCAGCAGTGAAACGACCGAACTCCCCAAGCCGCAGCTGATGACGTCACCCGCACGCTGTGGACGCTGCGGCTAGCGCAGCGCGGATGACGTCATTCGCATCCACGGCGCGCAGTGTTGCCAGAGTTATAATTTAGACAGAGAATCTGTGTCAACGGTTTATAATAAAATTACTTGTTCTCGTATAAATAATGACTTGCTTATTCCTTATTATAGCACCTACAGATAAAATTACACAAAAGAGCAAAATACCAATACCAAATACAGATTTTTTAAATCTTCGGTACAGATAATGCTTTCAAAAATCTGGCAACACTGCAAGTGCGATGCGTGCGGCGACGGGAACGACTGCAGCGACTACGGCGCGGATAGATGTGCGAGGCCATTAACAAAAAGCGATGACTGCGGGGACTGTAGAGACTGCGGTGCGGCTAGGTCTGCGTTCACCTTAAGTACGCACACAGAGAGTTGAGATTGTTTCGCCCGCCGCGCGACCCACGTGCGAGCGCATCAATGTTCCTCACAACAACTTTCTTAAATTACACATACAATGGGTGGCATAAATTGTTTACCGATGGTTCTAAGAGTTCTCAGATTGGTGCCGCCTTTTATTATGCGGCCAATAAAGCTAGTGGATGTTTTAAACTTGTATCTGAGGTTTCTATAATGACAGCAGAGTTGTATGCTATTTCTGAAGCGTTGTCTTACGTTGCTACAATACAACCTGTTAATATAGTCGTTTTCACCGATAGCAAGAGCGCGCTCCAGCATTTGGCTCGATGCGCCTCTGGACAGAGAGGTGTATCGATAGCCTTTGCTGTTCTGAGTAAAATTCATACAATTCTGCTGAATAATGTTAACTTAATTTTACAATGGATTCCGTCACACATTGGTCTGCAGGGAAACGAGGAGACTGACAGACTAGCTAAGATAGCAGCAACTTCAGGCATAGAGGTTTATGTTTTACCAGTTTTTTCGGAAATTTTAGCCAAATTCAAAAGTTATTGTTATGATGAATGGAAAGAATGTTTCAAATCTAAAGTCAAAGGTACAAAACAATCCAAAGTGAGCCTCCTCAGGTCCCATGGTTTAGTAATTTTAAAGTTAGCCGTAGAATGTTAATTACTTCTTTCAGAATTCGTTCCGGACACATGCCACTAAGAGCCTTTGCATTTCTGATGAAAAAGGTGGACTCTCCGTTCTGTCTAGTTTGTGATAATAAAATAGAAGATATTTATCACCTCTTAGTGGAGTGTGTCAGGAATGAGCCACAAAGAAGTGCATTAGTAAGTGAACTTAATATAAATAAGTTAGATGTAGGTATATTTAATATTATCCTAGCCAAACCAATGTCGCCAGAGGCTGCATTGGTATATTCACTAGTTAGTTTGTAAGTTTGATGTAATTAGATTAGTTTATGATGGAACTAGCGTAACATATTGTTAAAAGTTCCTAAAATAAAAAAAAATAAAAAAATAAAAAAACTTCCTTAAAGTATAATGGTAAGGAAACATTTTAAAAATATTACTTAGTTTTTTTTTATAAGAAACTTGTTTATTTTTAATAATTGAAAAACCTTTGAATTGTTTTAGATTGAATTGTTGAATTGAATTGTTGAAAAATTAATAAATGTCTTTTTTTACATAAACATGGCTATTATTTTACGTCCACTGGTGGACATAGGCTTCCCCCAAGCGTCGCCACACTAATCGGCCTCTGTGCATCTTTCATCCACCGGACTCCCGCATCTTTGACCGGTAGGTCGTCGCTCCACCTATTAGGAGGCCTTCCAACGCAACGTCTTCCAGTTTGAAGAGAAAGAGAGCCACTATAAAAAAGGGACGATGAAACATAAAAGACCCACAACTTCAGGATTAGTAGTTTTGAGAAAATTGCGGACATACAAACATATACAACGTGTAACGGAAACCCCATATCTATCCAAAGGGGCTGAAGACAACATCTGGTATGGAGTCTCTATGCACAGTTTCAGCTCAAAATAAGTGACTCAAAGAATTGATACCAAATTATCGGTTTCATATGTTTCTTGAATAACAAACGTGTCACAGCACTACGAGGGTCGATAACTTTCCACGTTACTTGCCAATAACACGGTGATTCCCTTCGTTCTTCTTAATTTGAAAATTCTGCCTCTGGTATCAATGTATTGAAATTTCTATTATACTGCACACATGTAGACATAGGATTATAAAACCCTTGCCATATCGTTTATTATCAAACCATGCACTTGGTATGTATATACCCTTTCAATTACACCTTGTATATATACATACATACTGGTCGAATATAGAACCTCCTTTTTTGAAGTCGGTTAAAAAGCTAAACGAATTCATGAAGGTTAAATATTGATAACAGCTGCGCACATTGCTCGCAGTTACAACACTTCGAACGGCAGCCATCTTATGTGCCCGATGGTATGCACGCTAATTTCGTAGTTAGGGCAAGTCCATAGGTTTCCAAGTCAGTCCATGCAAATTTTGCCACCGAGTTGTCACTCTTTCTCTCTATAGTTACTTTACTCTTTGGTAGGCATATAACGGTGGTCATAGATGATACATATACACACATCAAAAGTGTCTAGGGATCAAGCATTTTTATGCGGATTTCTTGAGATTGAGATGTGGCTTTGTAATAAATTTATGATTTTATAAATTTATATGGATCCTTTTTGGTGCATTTCATAATTTGAAACAGGAACTGTTAATCAAATTCGAGTAAAAGATGAAAATCAGCTGTCTATAAAAACATACAACGCATTGAAGACATTATTAGTGCTACTGTTTCCCTACTACTGAATAAAACAAACGTTATTATGGAGCTGCGACGTCATTTAAGCAGGGAAGAAATGCTCAGAGCCGTGGGAATGATAGAAGCTGGTTCCCGGCAACGTACTGTGGCTTTAGCTCTGAATACAAGTCAGAGTGTTATCAGTCGACTTTGGACACGTTACCGAAGCACTGGTACCGTGGCTGAGCGCGATGGAGGACGGTATCGCTGCACCACACGGAGACAAGACCGATACATTCAAATCTTAACTCGAAGAGCTCCAACAATAACCGCCATGATGTTAGCCGTGAGGCTTCATCACTCTTCAGGGAACTTAATTAGCGACCAAACAGTCAGAAACCGCTTGCATGAAGTGAACCTTCATTCCCGAAGACCGCTACGGGTACCACCTATAGCAATGCACAATCGTAGGATTCGATATCAATGGGCTCTTGAACACAGAAATTGAGCAGAAAAACAATGGCGTTTCGTGTGCTTTTCTGATGAGTCTCGTTTTGGTATGAGACCGGATACAAGACGTATACGACACTGGAGAACCCCTGGACGCCAACAGCGATTAAAATCCTGCCAGGAAGTCCATCCTTATAGTGGTGGAACTATCATGGTATGGGCGGGTATTTGGATCGGCGGAAGAACTGAGTTGATTTGGATCAGAGGCAACCTCAACGCTCAAATTTATGCTGAGACGATTGTATCTGACGTCATCGTTCCTCTACAAGTGCAAATCGGTCCCTTATTTCAGTTAATGCATGATAATGCACGACCGCACACCGCAAGAGTTGTAAGACAGACTCTCGCCGCAGCTAACATCAATGTCCTGCTCTGGCCTGCTCAGTCGCCAGACTTGAACCCGATTGAGCATGCATGGGATATGCTACAGAGAAGAGCTCTGCCGAATATGGAGGGTATCCAGTCGCAAGAAGACCTTTTTTTGTTGTTGCAACGAACATGGGCGGCCATTCCACAGCGTGATTTGGATGAACTCATTTTGAGTATGCCAAACCGATGTTCTTGTGTTGTTAGTGTTCGCGGTAGAAACACGGATTATTAATTGTTTAAGTTACCCAATAAAATTTTAAAGAAAACTGTTATTTCAGTCTTTTTTTCGAACTTTAATGTTAGTGGTTCAAATGTCAAAAATCCCTTTATTAGGAAAATGGCAAATTTCTTTATTAATGCAAAGGTGACTTGGTTTATCGTTACTGTGACAAACGAAAACACTTTATTTGATGAATCCTTAAAGAAAATTTTAATTAATATCAATCAGGAGAAAAGTTATTGCAAAAATATATGTTGATCCCTAGACACTTTTGATGTGTGTAAATACTGAGTAAATACTGACTACTGGTCTTGAGCCAGTGACGCACAGACTACATAGCACAGAGTAAAGTAATATATAGGGAAAAGAGAGCCCTCTTACGCATTGATATACTAAAAACCCAAGATGCACAGTCTCGAAGAAAAGTGACGCTCGAAACTGTCGCCAAACACTCACCACCTACGTAGTAATAGTAATGCTCAGGCGCGTGCATAGGATTATGACAGGGCATGCGGCGGAGAAAAACACACAAAAACTTCTTCTTTTATAGATTTTTAGCATAGCCACAGCCACGCATCGCCACCATGCTACGATGCGTGGCTGTGGCTATGCTAAAAATCTATAAAAGAAGAAGTTTTTGTGACCGATTACTCACAAAAACTTCTTCTTTTATAGATTTTTAGCATAGCCACAGCCACGCATCGCCACCATGCTACGATGCGTGGCTGTGGCTATGCTAAAAATCTATAAAAGAAGAAGTTTTTGTGTGTTTTTACTCCGCCGCATGCCCTGTCATAATCCTATGCACGCCCCTGGTAATGCTATAAGTATAAAATATGTTTTTGCAAATTCCATCTTATAAAAAGTGTTTAAAGTTGTTTTTACAAAGCAGTGTGCGAAAGACAATCAAATTTTACGACTGACGTTAGAGTGACGTTAGACTGACGTGAGACTTACACCTTATCCTAATTTTTTTTATAAGACATTTTTGTTCGTATTATAGGTTTATTAAATTGTGTTCTAAAGACGTAATTATAGCGTAAATGTTTTTGGGTAGAACATGTGTATATCAATGAAACAAATATTAACTGATAAATCGTTTAATATTTTTTTTTAATTCAATAAAGCTTATACCTTTTGCCGTGATATACATAATATCTTCGTCAAAAAAAATGCCATTTTTTTTTAAACTTGTTGGACTATTGATGTCTTTTCTCCGCATCGTATTTTCTCACGAGAAAAACTAAAGTATAAAAATAAGAAGTTTTTAATGAGATTGTTGAGAGGTGTTTTGAATAGGTGTGTTTGAAGAGGTGTTGCGCCAAAGCAACACTCACACACACTTTCATCATTAACATATCGCATGTCGTGAACCCATAAGTTATCCCATGATGAATCGATATACTTAAAATATATTTTTATTCTATTATTAAATCATTTAAATTATTCTAGTATGGGGAGGGACGTTTAAAATTGTAATACTAAGAGCGGAAGGCGCACAATGAGCAATACTTAAAGTGATGTCGTTCAAAAACCTAATTTATCCCACTGGACTGCTATACTCGGAAGCTCAAGTACTTACAGTTCCCAATATATATCCTCCGTACCATACTACGTAGACACAGATTGTTACAAGTAAGCCCAGATTTAATAAGCAAACGCACTGTGTTTCCCGTTTTGTAAAGTTCCCAAATGTCACACTAAACTTACGTCTAGATACGTTTGGGCATTAAGTTCTAGGATCTACAATAGAGCAAATGAAACTACCCCAATTTAGAAGCTTATGTGACATAAGGTCAAACAAATTTTAAAATCATGGCTATGACGATATTAAAAAAATCATTTCGTCAGTACAGTAAATTAAGCTATTCAAAACACACTCATGTTAACGCACATGCGTCCAGAGTTCCAGACCCACACACACGCGCGCAATTACGCACATACACTCAAACTTACACACACATACACGTTTCGCTTCTATTTCTTTTGTTCTCAATACCTTCTAATGTTACTTTTTGTTTCTAACCCTTTATGGCGCAAGGTAATTTTTTTTATTAATTGTACAGAAACTAGGTAGCAAATGGGGATTTATTAACGGGAAAATAATTTAAAAAATCTCATTACAAACATATATTTATTATTCAAAGAAAACTACGTGTTGCAGGAATGCAGCATTGCTTCATTATGCTTAAAAATGTAAAAGAAAGTTATGAGAGATGAAAATTTTTAAAACAGTTGTTTATTTATTGTAGCATAAGCTAACCCCACATTTCTTGCAAACTGTTTGCATATACCCTGTGCAGCCTGGAAATTTGCATCTCATTCTTTTATCTACCCAAACTGGCCAGTGCCCGTATTGGTCCAACCTCGCATCTTTCGGAGGAACATATTGAGCTGGACCTTTCTTCTTTTAATCTTGAATGAGACATTCAACATCACTTTTGCGCTTTGTATGGTTAATTGTCTTATATTTGCATAACGTCTCTGCTATAGTTACTCTAAATTCGGCAGAGTTGAGAATTTTACTGATACCACTCTGCAGTATTTATTCTTCGGTATAAAAGCCATGAATTACACATAGCCATGTCTAAGAAGTGATAAAAAATTAGTAAATACCAACGTTTACTACGGAGTTTGATCTTATAGTGGCCCATCACACAATCTAATATATCGACACCACCCATATGTTGGTTATATTCTGCTACGACAAGAGGACGTTCAACAGGAATGATTTTCTTTTCAGACTTATCCCACCTTCTTACTACCGATGTTGGGTGTTTTCCTACGAAATTAGATGCTAGAGTGACAAGTTTGTTATCTCTCCATGCCACTACAGCCACATCAACGTCATTGCAGTTACCGACCTGTTCCTTTGACGTACCACGTGGTTCCTTTTTAAAAACTTTCATCTGCCAGCTTGTAATTGGGAATTCGGTTGTTTCTTATTGTTCCTAAAGCTAAAATGCCGCGACTGGACAAGTATTCGATAAGCAGTAACGAGGTGTAATAATTAGAGTGTAGAACTAGTACTAGGAGCCGCTGCAGAACTAGTACTAAGAGAAATGATGTCTGGACTTTGATTCGTTGCAGTACTAACTGAACTGAGTATTTATGGATGTTGTTTCTAGAGTTCTGGCAGCCAGAACTTCATTTTCTAAGTCAAGGAGCTCCTCTGGGTCCTCCTCAGAACTTTCGTGGTCATTCGGCTGGAAGTGATATATTGAATCGGTGACATCATCGTAGTCAGAAAAATCTAGGCCATCTTCACTGTCATTCCGTTCTCCTAGTATATTTTCCAGTTCTTGAGTAGTCAAAGTACGTAATTTACGACTCATTTTGATCCTAAAAACGAAATATGCAAAATTCAAATAAACGGCAAAAAATCGACCACAAACGCGCAATGTTGTATTCATGCAACAAAACAAAACTAAAAAAAAACCAAGAAATACTTGAATCTGCAAAAAACTTATTGTTGATTATTGAAATACATCAACTTACCTTTTACTCAAATCAATTTCAATAGCCAAATATCACTTTTCGTAAACCAATTCAAAGAGAGAGAAACCGGTTAACACACGTTCATAATTTAAATGCGAATTTAATAAAAGTGTCGCCATTTAGTTAGCCGATTTGTTACTAAATGGGTAGAATGCTTTGTTGCCGGTGTACAACACCGAGTTAAGTCGATCTATCGGGATTTGATACAATTTTACATCTATTGGAATGGTATGTTGCAGAAGTACAACATGGCTCCATAAAGGGCTAATTTATTACATAAAAATTGAAATGTGTTTTAATGTATAGCGTAGGACACTGATTCCTGTAACACAGGCTCGCTTAGCATAGGAGTCAGGGGCTTCACTTGAAAGATATTATATTTTTATGTTCAATAAATTATTTATTTATTTTATTTATGAGCATTAAATAAACCGTAAAATTGACGACCTCGTCTCCTTCAGTATATTATATAACGTATACATATTTACCAAAAACTAAATTAGTATTAATTATTGTAAAATAGATGTGTTTAACTTTTGGTGTACAATAAAGTTTATTTTAATCTATTCTAAATACTAGCTTTTGCCCACGACTTCGTTCGCGTAGAGGTTTTTCCCGCGTAAATCCTGATCGCGTGGAATTTTCGGGATAAAAACTATCCTATGTCCTTCCCACGGTCCTAAACTATCCCCATGCCAAAGGAGAATGCCAAGGCTTCCTTTAAGACTCGGCCAGAACCGACAAAGATGAACTATATATCATAAAAAAGAAACATAATTATATAATTTGACTGTGTAGTTAGTTTTCTATAAGAAGTACACCAAATAAAGTTATAGTTCTTTGAAGTTGACCACTTAATACTTCTAATTTTAACGATAACATGAAATAAACTATAAAATTATTGAATAATGACTATTGAATTCGTTTTCAACAGTCAAGGTGGTCGTTAGTAATACAGAAATCGGAGACCGGTAACAAAACAATAAACAACACAAAACTCAAAAAACACATAAGACACTTCGTCGCTCGTCATTAAACGCGGGAGAAGTAAAACTTTTGACAATTATCAGTGACAATTACAACTACAAGATTAAGTGTTACCAGCACTAAATAACTATTCTAAACTTGAATTACTTTAAATTATTATAAGATATTAATAAATATAACTAAACATTATTAATTATTATAAGAATTACGAGTTATGACTTTAGTAACTAATAAATTCACTTACGTAGGTTCATAATGATGTTAATGTAATCGATTTGCAAGTACAATATGCAAGTGCGTATCGATATTATTTTATTTTGGTATTGGCAACATTTCTAATTTAAATTGTAGATAGAAAACGTGTTGATAAATTGAATAATTTTAAACGGTTTACTTCGACAGATTTTATTTATACTGTATAATTCTTACAGTTTTATATAATGAATTATCATTAATTTAGAAAGTCTGTCGGACACTACATGATTCGAGCCGAAACTTGGCATTCAACTTTAATCTAAATAGGTTCAGCGGTTTAGGCGTGAAAAGGTAACACACAGACAAACAGAGTTACTTTCGCATTTATAATATTAGTGTAGACAATATGGACAATAAAGCATAAACTTATAAATAAAAAATAAATAAATACAATAAGAAAAAATCGACTCCATTATTTCTTCAACAGGGTAATTTTTATTATGCGACTAAAATAAAAAAGATGCCATAATACATTGTTTTGACACTGAAAACGCGGCCATTGAAATTTGACGCGATACTATTTGAAATGAGCGCATCTTTTAGAATTGTTAGCATTATTATAATTAAGCACTCATTTTATGCGGACGGTTTTGAGACGTTGAGTGTGCATCTTGGGTTTTTGTATTTTTTGTATATCAATGCTCTTACGTGATAAAATTGCAAACCCATTTGACAATACACCATCTGTAAATTGGCCCCAAACTAATCACACACCCACACACCTACACACATAGCTATTTATATGCATGTTAACATGTCTAATATAACGTTTCGTCCTTTCTCTGCAATATGTTCTAGTAGAACCATGCGCGAACCGAAGGGGGGGGGGGGGGGTCACAGGGGATATGACCCCCCCCCCCCAAATCGTACACGTCAAATTGAAAAATCTTCTACAAATTAAAAAAAAAGCTATATTCTACCCAGAGCACGATGCATTTTTTAGGGTTCCGTAGCCGAATGGCAAAAAACGGAAATGTTACAGTTTCGTCATGTCTGTCCGTCTGTCTGTCTGTCTGTCTGTTTGTCCGTCCGTCCGTCCGTCCATCCGTATGTCACAGCCATTTTATTCCGAAACTATTAGGACTATACATGTGAAACTTGGTAGGTACGTGTATTCTGTGAACCGCTTTCCGGTTTTAAGAAAAGAAATAAAAAATATTTAAAATAAAGGGGGGCTCCCCATACATGAACCTAATACGTAATAATAATTGACGGGCCTGTTAGTCTAGTGGTCAGTGGCCCTGACTGCTATGCGCAAGGTTCCCACCCAGGACAAGTGTTTGTGTGATGAGCACGATCATTTGTTCTTTGTCTGGGTGTAATTTATCTATAATATGTATGTATTTAGAAATATATATGTATGTTTATCAGTTGTCTAGTACTCATACCACAAGCTTAGTTTGGAACTAGATGGCGTTAAGTGAAAATTGTGGAATATTATTATTATTATACTGAAAATATTTTTTGTCATGAAACCTACGCGTGTGTGTTATTTATAGACAGGTCTTTAAAAATGATATAGGGGTTTCTAAAACCACATTTTCATAAAGTCAATCGTTTAAGAGATATAAGCTTCCAAAGTGCTAAAATGTGTGTAACTTCTATAATAATGAATTGAAAAATCTAAAAAAAATATATGTCTGTAGATCTTAATGTAAACTTTCAAGCAAAATTGGTTTGAATGAAATCGGGTCAGCAGTTTTTGAGATACAGAATATTTTATAAAACCGCAAATATAACTTTCAAATTCATACAAACACTATGAAAAACAAAGTTATTTGGCGTAGTTGTAAAAAATATAAATAAGCTAGTTTTCAGAAATTTGTAAGGTTTTTTTTTCGTCAAATAAATATACATATTATATTATATTATTATAGTTACTACGGAACCCTTCATGGGCGAGTCTGACTCGCACTTGGCCAATTTTTTGTTTGTTTGTTTTTCTTTGTTTTAAAAAAGAAAACTAGCAATGTGGGTTCGCACACTGAAGCGGCTCCTACCCAATTTAGGAGGGCCAAACGCTCTACGCGGAGATTGTGCCGTCTATGGGTCTATGTGTGGGCACTGAATTAACAGCGGCGACCAGCCCGCAAGCTGGTCGCGTCCCAGAGGGTCATGCAGGCTATCCGGATGGCCCGAGGATACCGCCCGATCTCCAGTGAAGCGGTGAGCTTCCTTGCCGGATTGCCGCCACGGCGCCGTGGGAACTAAAGTTGGTATGCCTCCTGCGCTTGTACAATTGGCGCTCAGGGTTGCTACGCCAGGGTGACACTCCGCTGCCGCGGAAAAGGGAGAGACAACTCTCTTCCACGCGCCCCAGCCACCACAGAAGTCGCCCCGGGCGTCGGGCATCGCAAGCAGATCTCCGGCCACCGCAGGCGCGGGCTTGCGGGTGGAAAGCAGTGATAGCCCACCGTCCGGTGAGGATAGGTCTGCTATCGCTTATATTGCCGCCTGCCGGCCCTAGACAAAGACTTAAAAAACCCCCCAAACTAAAATCGTAATTTTTTGCCGGACACCGTTTTTTTTTTTTTTTTTTAACGTGGTAAAATTATCAAATAAGTCCTCCCACTCCGGGCAGGGTGGGAGGGACTGTCAGACTTTTACTGACTAAAATCCACGGTGTTCCTTCAATAGCCCTTTACGTACCGGGGCCACGGTAACGGGATGAGTCCCACGACCCCGGCAGGCTTCGGCCCTCTGCAGAGGGGGCCTCGTCATGTTGCTGACGCTCTTTGAGGCGCGCGTGGAACACGACGATAATATATTTTCGAAGTTGCAAACAATACTAACGACGCGACGTCACTTATGGTTTTTATTTACTGATAACATTATAAAGCTCTATATATTTTTAATATAGTCTCTTTCTTTTATTAAATCAACACTATAAAAAAAATGAGATGAAACACCATAAGAAAGGAATACAGATCGTGCTTTCTAGCAAAAAGAGAAAAAGTGTCCGGGTTTTAACCCGGACGCTTACAGGCAAAATCACCCCGGATGGCCCCCGAACGCTCTGCAAAGTAGGACAAATCCTGGGAATCCAGACGGATGGCCGGGTTTCCCCGGATAAGCCGGTAAGGACCAGGCCCGGGTCGACGGCATGTCGTCTTGAGCCATTGTCCTAACGAGATACCGCGGCCCTGGACCACAAGGGCAACTGAAGGAATAGAGTAGGTTTTTAGTCAGTAGTAGCCTGACATTTTTTTTCGTGTTATTTTATAATTAACTAGCTTTTGCCCGCGACTTCGTCCGCGTGGAATAGTTACTTTGGGCTAACGTTAAATTTAACCCCGATATTGAAGCATTCTTCATTGGCGCTCCGCTATAAATAATATTTTTTCAATTCGAACCAGTAGTTCCTGAGATTATCGCGTTCAACCAAACAAACAAACTGTTCAGCCTTATATTATTAGTATAGATAGCTGTTGTCCGCGACTTCGTCCGCGTTTCCGTCGTTTTTTCGTAAAAAAAGTAGCCTATGTCCTTCCTCACGGTTCAGTGATTTTGATGTAACAGACAGATTAACTTTCGTAATTTAGTAGGGAAATATAATATGTCAATCTATAATACTGTTGAAAAATATCGCAATACGGAACCGCACAATATTATTGTTAATTGCTGTGCCCGTGACTCCGTCAGCGTGTAACTCCTTGTGTGTCATTAAGTTAATGTATTGGTAATATTGTTTAGATCACGTTCACATGAGGCTTAAGTAACCTATAGAACGAAAATACTTCAGCGCAAAGCTTCCGGATAAACTATGTTGAAAGTTGACCCGTCCGGCACGTGAACATAAAGATTTCTAGAACTGCTAACCCGGGAAAAAGCGACGTACAACTGACCATGCGAGAAACAACTGACACCGAGATCTACTCCAGCAACACGAAAAGTCTGCCCTTGAACCTTATTAATTGTCATTGCATAACACACCGATACTGGGAATTGCGTTCTTTTAAATTCGAATGGAAAATTGTTTGGTATTATGGGAATTCTGGGAATAAAGACGGTTTCTCCTGCACCGCAACCTGTTAAAATTTGAGCCTCGATTATATTTCGTTGCAACTGGGTGAAAATAAAACTCATATAAAAAAGTGAACGTAAATTAGCCAAAACTTACCTATCGGTATACTAAAATAACTAATACCTATTTTATAAAATAACAACAAAAGGAATCTAAAAATAAATTATCAACGACTAAAAGTCACGCTGATAAGCACGGTTTGTTAATATCAATTAAGTATTGTCCGTCAATAAGGTCGAACGCTCTAAACGTCTATTCGGATCAACAGGCAATAATTGTATGAAGCTCGCACTTTTTTTTTAGGTAGGGCCTCTCGTAGTTCAGCACACTAAGGCTGGTCACTACTCAACCGCGAAGCTCGCGCTCGGACGCCCCGCCTTTTTAGGGTTCCGTAGCCGAATGGCAAAACACGGAACCCTTATAGTTTCGATATGTCTGTCCGTCTGTGTGTCTGTCTGTCCGTCCGTCCGTATGTCACAGCCATTTTATTCCGAAACTACTACGACTATACATGTGAATCTTAGTAGGTAGATGTATTCTATGAACCGCTTTCCAATTTTAAGAATAAATAAATAAAAAATATTTAAAATAAAGGGGGATCCCCATACATGGAACTAAAACTGAAAATATTTTTTTTCATGAAACCTATGCGTGTGTGGTACTTATAGACAGGTCTTTAAAAATGATATAAGGGTTTCTAAAACCACTTTTTCATAAAGTCAATCGTTTAGAAGATATAAGCTTCCAAAGTGGTAAAATGTCCCCCCTCCCTCTAACTTCTATAATAATGGAGTGAAAAAGAAAAATAAAATATGTCTGTACATCTTAATGTAAACTTTTAACCAAAATTGGTTTGAACGAAATCGGGTAAGTAGTTTTGAGATATAGCATATTTTCTAAAACCGCAAATATAACTTTGTAATTCATACAAACACTATGGAAAACAAAGTTATCTAGCGTAGTTGTAAAAATGTAAATAAGCTGGTTTCTAGAAAATTTTAAGGTTTTTAGGAACCCTTCATGGGCGAGTCTGGCTCGCACTTGGCCAATCGAGACGCGTCGAGCGCGGCGACCGATTCTCAAAAATAATCTTTATAGCATGATTCAGTATTCACGCGCGATGGCTTATTATTAGCGTATTTCATGTATAACTTTGGTGTTTCTATACCGATTTATATGATTCTTTTTTATGGAATAGTTAATAATGTTAACTTTTTCAATTAGGGGTGACTGAGAGTGTTATAAACGTAAGAGTAGACAAATATTATAATCAGAAAGCTTCGAACTGCTAAGCTATCGGGAGTTACACGTTTATTGTGAGTCAACCATAAAAGATAGACATATGCTGTCGTGGGATATTTTTTATATAATTTTACGGAGAACCATCCGTCATAAATGATTTCTGTGTAGCTTTAACCACTAAGGTAGCACACGCGACGGAAGCTTAAAAAATGGAGTAACTTCTCCCGTTTTCCCAACATTTCCCTTCACTGCTCTGCTCCTATTGATTGCAGCGTGATGAAAAGTATACTATAACCAGCTCAGGAGTATGAGAAATAATTGTACCAAGTTTCGTTAAAATCCGTCGAGTAGTTTTTGTTTCTATAACGGTTATACAGACAGACAGACAGACAGACAGACAGACAGACAGACAGACAAAAATTTTACTGATTGCATTTTTGGCATCAGTATCGATCCCTAATCACCCCCTGATAGTTATTTTGGAAATATATTTCATGTACAGAATTGACCTCTCTACAGATTTATTATAAGTATAGATATAGATGACCCCCCCCCCCCATTTGCAGGCTGCGACCGCGCCTGAGTAGAACATGCTACAGAAATAGGACGAAACAAAATAGTCCCAAGGGAATGTAGATAGTAAAAGGCAGAAAGAAAACAAATAATTATTATATATTACAAAATACGCATTCGCAGAATGCAACAAACGGCCATATTGTGATTGTTTATTTTCAGTAGCGATGGCCGTTTTGTAACATCAATATTTGTACAATTATTTGATTTACAACCATCATTCGTTTTCTAACCAAGCATAACTATCTATTTTCACAACGTACGATATAACTATAACTTCAGCTGTAACAACCATTAGTTGTTTCGTAGCGGATAATAAGGCCGTGCGCGCACTGCCTTGCGGTGGCCGCAATTCCGGTAGTTCTACCGCACCGGTAGACTCACCGCAGTGCGCGCACTTCTATGGCACTCCATACTTCACAAATTTTGCGGTGCGGTAGAACTACCGGAATAGCGGTACCGCAAAATTTGTGAAGTATGGAGTGTCATAGAAGTGCGCGCACTGCGGTGAGTCTACCGGTGCGGTAGAACTACCGGAATTGCGGCCACCGCAAGGCAGTGCGCGCACGGCCTAACCGTAGCTATCTCACAACGCTCTATAAATCACGCAATAGATATCGTGTTGAAGTTGGCTACGTAGTGGTATCGCAACGGCAAGAGCGAGAAAAATATAGGATAGGTAGCGCGTCACGTTCGCACAAAGCAAAGTTGGATGGTTATGATTTATAGCATAATGTGACGAATCTTCTATACACGAACGTCGATAATTGAATGACTAACTTTTACCACTTAAAATATAATATTTGAAAATTTAGTTTGGTATTGACCTTGACACCCGCAGAAGTCGCATTTCCCCTTTTTTCCTCGCGATATTTTTTCTAAAATCGTTAAATTGTGTGTGTGTGTGTTCGCATACATTTCAATTGAACAATAAGTAATTTTCATCTACTTATAGTGTTAATAATTATAAATAAATCTAACTTTTTTGACAATATCAGGTACTTTCTTATTTCAAAAAAAACCTAAGCCTAAGCCAGCCCCGGATCTTCAATATTTTTTAGGCGGGGCAAAAACTGGAAAATGCCGCCCCCGCCCCTTTTTATGTATGTTTACCTTTATCATATTTATAATACCAGCTATCAGATGTCCACTAATTGATTGTCATTTGGACAAAGGCCTTCCGGAAATAATGCATCCATCGCTGTTCTTTCTGAGTTAAATCTATTTATTTACACATGTAAGGACATGAACGTGTAGAATATATATTTTAAACAGCACATGATAGGATTTAAAATAAAAATATGTCATAATAAAAATTAAATATATGGCATTTGTGAATTAAAATTACAATTTTACTCGTCGAGCTTTTTGTTCAGCAAATAAATCTATGGCCTTGTCATAATTTGGACAAACGGAGGAGAGATGGTGTATTCCCGTTCGTCCCCTCGACTTCGTCCCCCTAGGGGGAAGAACGGGAATTCACAAAAATAATATTTAATTTGTTCCCGATCGTCCCCCTAATTTTTTTGGGGGGACGAATGGGAATATGTTCTTTGATTAGTGCCATTCGTCCCACTAAAAGCTTTGTGCATAATATGTTTATTCGTTATTTCGTAGTTTACTTTTAAATTAGTTGCTTCGTTAGATTTAATCATTATTTTACAAAATTCTTCTCTATTTTTTTATGAATTATAAAAACGTATCCTAAGTTTATCATTGTTTCATTTAAAATGTTTACCTACACTAAATGTAACAGCTTTGGCGGCATGCGTCGGCGATGCCGGACTTAACAAAAGAGTGCCTATAACATTGTGTTATTTGCGTAAATCCTATTGGTTTACCTGACATTCTCTCCCTTTCCTATCCTTAAATTAGACCGGTCGGGTTAGTGTTGACAAAACAATGAAAGTGCACGGGTGTTAATGTAATCCATACTTCCATACTAATATTATAAATGCAAAAGTAACTCTGTCTGTCTATCTGTCTGTCTGTGTTACCTTTTCGCGCTGAACCGATTTACATGAAATTTGGCATGAGAATAGTTTAGGACCCTGGGAAGGACATAGGATAGTTTTTATCCTGGAAATCATCCCTTAAGGATGTAAAAGTGTGTTGGAACTTTATATTCCCCCTTCCCAATTCATTCAAATCGCGTATTCAAAAACCTCATAACATTTTTTTTAAAACTACACAACTGCATGTAGGCTATACAAATCTTTGTTTAGGGCTGGGGAACCCACGTCATGGACCAGTCAACATCAAGTTAATATACGAATCATTTCTATTTCAAAATCGGGGCAATATGCTTTTGCCCTTTTGAAAATAGGAGAAGATCGTGTGGCAACAGATATCAACGGGATGATTTATTTGAGCTCTGAATTCTGTAACATAGTCCAAGATACAGATAATTTAAAAAACCACGTTTATTTTGATTTGAAAACAAATATGAGGGATAAAGAATGGCTGCGTGCAAGAGTAATTTTGGCACCGGCTAACGAAATTGTAGGGCAGATCAACGAAAAGATTATGTCTCATGTGGATTGTGATGTTGTCGAGTATCTGTCCGTCGACAATGTCATGGATACAAAGCAAGTGACGTCGTACCCTGTAGAGTTTATCAACTCTCTGGAATTGTCAGGGTACCCCATCATGTTATTTGAGTCTTAAACTTGGTGTCCCAGTCCTGTTGATGCGTAATCAGGGCGCACCAAGGCTCTGTAATGGCATGCGACTACAAATTACACACCTTGGATGCAATGTTTTCAAGCAATAATTATGACAGGAACAGCAAGCGGTGAAAACGTATTTATTCCTTGCATTCAGTTCGAAAAACTCAAATTTCCCCTAGAAGCGGCATCCGCAATGACCATAAACAAAGCTCAAAGAAAGACACTGAAAGTCGCAGGTGTACATATAGAAAAAGACTGCTTTTCAAAGGATATATTATTATTATTCCATTTATTTAATATATGTACATATAAATTACATTTTTAAATATTAATATAAAAACATTTAAAAATATAAAAAATAGTAGCCCACCGGTATCGGGAACAGGGTCCAAGCTACCAGTGGTCAGGGCTCCATAGAGAGGAACCTCCTCACAATACGCGCCGTTTCCTGGAGTACAGCTTTCTGGATCAAGCCCTTGATCCAGCTGCCCAACTAGAGCTTCCTTAGATGTTGGTCGAGGCTCTTGGCTATTATACCATTGGCTGTGACGACGTTAGCCAGACGAGAACAACCGGAGATAATGTGACGAATGGATTCTCCCAGTTTGTGACATGCCCGACATATGTCTACCATACCATCCTTCACAATATATTTCCGATAGTTATTCGTCATCATAACTTCGTCCATAATCGCACAGACAAAACCTTCGGTTTCCCCGAAGAGGTCACCAAAACGTTTTGTGAGTACAGGGCGTGTAACATAATATTAATACTTACTATTACGAACACTACCAAAATACGCTTTGTGCATCGTATTGGTCAATATATATATATATATAAATATATATATTACTTGGTGGGAGCAATAGAACTAAAAAAATAATTAATAAATTATTCCCGTTCGTCCCCCCAAAAAAATTAGGGGGACGATCGGGAACAAATTAAATATTATTTTTGTGAATTCCCGTTCGTCCCCCTAGGGGGACGAAGTCGAGGGGACGAACGGGAATACACCGGAGAGGGTGATGGTTCGCACGGTTCGCACCATCTCTCCTCCGTTTCTTAGGCTTGGTATGTACGTGTCGGATACCTATCACACGCGTTCCGGCGTGAGTCAAGGCTCAATTTTGGGGCCTTTATTATTTCTCATCATGATCAATGATCCTCCTCAAGATCTGCTTCATGCTAGATGTCTCTTGTATGCTGACGACTTAAAACTGTACCTGGAAATAAACTCCGAGCGTGACAGTTTGGCACTGCAGCAAGATATAGACGCGATATACAAGTGGAGTGTAGACAACAAGATGGAGTTTAATTCGTCCAAATGCTTCGCTATGACATTCGGTCGCATGCGGCATCGGTTAATTTTGAATATAATTTAAATAATAATACCATCACGAAGTCAACAGCCATGAAAGACCTGGGAGTCACATTCGACCGAAAGCTCACCTTCCACGACCATATGGCCATGGTAGCTAAACAATCCTACCAAAGGTTTGGTTTTGTTCTGCGTAATTGCCGCGATTTTCGCACCGCGCTCGTACGTACCAAGCTGGAAACCAGCTCTTGAGTGTGGAATCCACATGAAAGAAAGTACCTACGCACTTTTATTAGAAACGGTTCAAAAAGCGTTCCTTAGATACCTATATAAGCAGCATCACGGCTACTATCCTTACCTCTATCCAACAAAGTTCTTACTGGGTTGCCGAGGATACAACTCCCTAGAGGTAAGGCGAGCTCGAGATCAGCTCACAATAGCCTGTAAGATGCTCCGTGGCGCTATTGACGCTCCTGATCTGTGCATCTACATGTGCTGGCGCGCTTCTTTGTCCCAGACAATTACTGCCGGAGCAAAAAGCACAGGCTGTTTGCCGTGCCTCCATGTCGTACTGTTGCACGTGCTAAGTCGCGAATTCCTCGCACTCTGGCCGCGCTTAATGATGTCTTGGATTCTAATCCAACAAGCGATCTGGTTGCGGATGGATGGATGAAGATTTTATTGGTATGTCAGATGTACTGTGAGAAGAATTCATGAGTGTTGTTAAAATGTGGTTAACATTTTTATTTATGTTTTCTTTTATTTATGTTTTCACTTAAAATTTTACTATACCTACTTTGTTTATTTTGTATATTTTAGTATGTGTTATAATTGTCTCTTTTAATTTTAGTTACTGTCATTGGTTGTAAACATAACCGTTGTAATTAAATAAATAAATAATTTAACTCGCGTGCCATTCGATTTTCTATCGCTAAGATTGCAAGACTCGATAGGCGTTCCTGGCTCGTAGAAGATCGCAAATAATTTTTAATTAGTTTCAGTTTGCTAAAATTTCGCTTACAGCTTGCGGATGTAGTAGGAACCGTAGAGTAAATTCGCAGGGCAATTCAAATACGAGTATTTGGAATAGCATCCTGCAAATCATGAGTATAGATCTGTTACAAGAGATAGAAACCGTTAGCTTTTTCTATATCATCAAATAAATTGATAGTTTAAAAATCACTAGAAAAACACGCTTTTATAAATGCACGTAAAAACAAAAAAAAATTGTTCGCACTTCCTTTTTTTTTGTAGTCTCCGTTTTCTTTGTGTTGCTGTTTCTTTTTTTTAGTTTTTGCCATATTATTTCCACGAGTAGTGAACAATTAAACGGTCGATCACCCCAGAGGATTTGAAAGTGACATCTAAAAAAATATATCTATGGATTACGCGGTAATTCAAAAAAGTTAAAAAAACCGATAACGGATTTTCTTTAGGTTTTTTATAATAACTTTGAAACCTGATCGTGTCCAAAGTCCATTACGTGGCCTTTCTCACAAGTGCAAACACGATTATGATACGATATTCCATCATGGAATGACAATGCCTATCTTCCAGCTTTATCATCAGACCTTGAAACCTAATCGTGGTCAAAGTTCATTACAAGACTTTTCTAAGAAATCCAAAACAGCTGTGATACGATTTTCCATCATGAAGTTCCAGTTCATATCTTCCGGCTCCATCATCAGATCAGTTCGACAGTACCATATTATTGTATTGTCATCAGAACTACATACAGCTGCCAATTTTCATTACGCTACGACCATTGGAAGATGGTTAAATTAGTTACCTTAGATTTCATTACATAGTTAGTTACATACAGGTCAACCTAATAAAAGCGTGTCTCATTTTTTGCAAAGTTTTCAGCAGACCATCCATTAAGTAGTGCAACGGTACGGGCAAGAATAATATCTTGTATTGTGTAAAGGAAAGTTTAAATGATCAATATCTTTGAAACTACTCAAAGTTTCTCCATTACAAATTCAGTTTATCATTATCGTCCCCGTCACAAAATTTGAACATATTTCGAAGGCCGTAGATCATCAGGCAACGGAGATATTTGTGTCCAGCCAGCTTGAACTCAAGCTATCTGGACATTAATTTTTTATTGATTTCTCGTAAACACTTACATGTGATGTCAAGAATCAAAAGTTATTACTGTCACACATTGCGTCACTAAATGTTAGTATAGGAACCATATTCGAAAACGCTCCCGTTATTGAGATTCAGAAGTGCCAGCCAGAAGTTTTATACGTAAATTGAAGCTGGCTGGACACAAATTTTTGTATTTTTCTACTAAACCGCTGTACGTATCAAAACACTTTTAGCTCGATGCCTGTCACAAATTTAAGTGACGCCCGTTGATATGCAAAAAGTCGTGATAATCACTTTCGTTACCAACTTTCGTTGAGAGACCAGCGAAAAGTGGTTTTTCAAGCTGGCTGTGACACGTGACACGTTTTCAATCGATTATCTAAGATTCTGTATCATCACAAATTCTGAAATAAAGGTGTTAAGCGGTCACATAAAGTGTCCTATTGACCTAGTTAAATGCGAGCTATTTTGAAGATTTGCCCAGCCAGCCTGAGTCACATTATAATTTTAAGACTTCCATTTTGTCACTGTCCCTTCAAATTGATGAAGTTAAATCTATAAAATCGAATGAATTTTTACCTTTTATTTCTGTTCAACCACAAATATGTATAGCACAATTATGTATTACTTTTCGAAAAGGTACGCATATTGAGTAAAATATTATGTTATTGGAGTAAAATTTAAAAAATGCCAAGTAACAAGCGACAGTGACACGAAACAGAATAAAAAAACAATATTTTTGTGTTAATCCTTGAAGCTGAGGCTATTTTATTTGATTTATCAATTAATTGTTTAAATAAATATGAAAATGGATTATTTATTTCATATTTTCCGTAAATTTTGCTTTTAAATCTAGTCACACAACGGAACCAGTTCCGCCACAAAGTTAGTAAGTAAGTTTCGGTATTATAGGAAAAATGTCTCGACTTCCGCGTTCCTTTTTGTTATCCTGTATAATAAACTATATTTCCTATTACATTTTGGTCAAATAAAAAAAAATATAATAAAATATAATCGAATTTTACAGCAGGGTTCACTTTATTTTAATATTGCTCCTACGCACCTCGCGAATAATAATGTTCATGCAGCGCGTCCCATCCCGCGCTCTCGCTGCACCCGGTCACGTGGTCCGTGTGCTGTACCCAAAGACTATAAAACCATGTACTCCTGGGTATCGGTCGAGTTGATAGAGCCACATTGAAACAAGAGTGAAATTTCTGTACTTGTACTATTATTTATTCTGTGGTTAAAGTTAAATAAATGATGAGTTGTCCATACGTGTGTAAAATTTGAATTTGGCCGCCCCCTGAACTTGCCGCCCGGGGCATAGGCCCCGGCTTGCCCCCCCCTAGATCCGGGGCTGCTCATAACGACCATGTCTAATTTTCAGTCAAGAACTGTCACTTTATATTAATTCCTGAGTAGAATCTGGCACCAGGTCTTTTTATTAATAAAGTTGATATTTGTGTTTTATCGAATTGTATTTCATTTATCTACTTCAATTTGTAAGAAGATTTTAATATTTTTCTCAAACTTATCTCCAATTAATATTACATCAATAATTTTATTTCAAATAAAAAATATTGTACACGTTATAGCGCCATCTGTTGATAATTTAACGTACCCGGTAGACAGTAAATAGTACCCATAGGGGCCAACGTTAGTAGGTAGAAGATCCTTGGGGCCAACTTCTAGATGACAACTCGTTTATTTCTTCGCTGTCAAAATGTACGTAGTGTCTCCCTCCCCCATTTATACGTATCATCTATGCCCCTGCTACATATAGTATTAATCTGTGTACATAGAGATGGGCATTTTCACTTTTAAGTGTATGTGTACCCTGATAAAAATACGAGTATTTTTTTAAAGTTATTTTTTTAACATATTTAAAGGTCCTAGGCTGTACTACATAGTCTGGCTGACTGAAAATAGTATTTTATTTTAAATAAATAGCATAGTTTCCTTATTAAAAATGGAAAATATATGGACATTGTAGGAAACTACGGGTCAATTTGGTGACGATTTAAAAATCGTCCTGTTTTTATGTTTTAAGTAATTTGACTTAATTTTTATTTTCTATTGCTAGGTACTACATATTACAATCTATCGAAAAATACGGATAATCCCCTTGAATTGAAAGCTCATTTTTATCAAATGAGGTTTCAACTTCAGTTTGGTGACAAGTGATGCTACGAAGATTGTTTTTTTTATTATATTCGTTTGATTAAGTGGTTAGTTTTTTTATACGTTTTGTAGTGTTCAATATTGTAACTGGCTAAAACAATATTTAAACAGTTATTTAGTGAAACAACAAAACAAAAGTTGTACAAAATTTTTTTGTCCACATTTAAATTGGGACAGTCACCAAACTGACTCACTGAAAAACCTTAAGCTGAGGTTACATGATACAAAATAAAACTTCTTTTTGGTTTACATTTTTTATTAAAAGTTAAACTTATGTATTAATATATCTTAATCTAATGAATTATCTATCGACAACCAAGGAACATATTTTTGGCAAATAAATGAATCTAATCTAATCTTAAAATTAATCAATATGCAAAAGGAACAACCTCCCTAAATTTATCTATACTAATATTATAAAGAGGTAAAATTTGTAAGTTTGTATGTAAAGGGTAATCTCTGAAACTACCGAACCGATTTTGAATATTCTTTCGCTTACATGTAGCTGCATTATCCCTGAGTGCTATAGGCTATAAAGTATCTTTATATCATGCATATTAGCCGAGCTATTATAATCTTTGTCAAGCAAGTCGGGGACGGGATCCCGTGGAATATTTTCGACTTCTACGCGGACGAAATCGCAGGCAGAAGCTAGTGATTAAATATAACTGCAAAAATACCTACAGTAGGTTTTTTAATTACCTTTAAAAGGAATTTAATCAGTCTAAAGTTAAGTAGTCTTTGATATAATGAGAGTAGGTATAATATAATTTAAATAGTAAGTAAACTAGCCAACTGTTCTACTTCTTAACAAAACTAATTTTGGCATTTTATTTAATAATATTATGATTACTTAAAAATTTCATTTATTATCAATCAACTTAGGAATGTTATATCAACGATACCTATATAATTATATACCAAAACATATTAGTTTGGTATCTTATAAAAACTTCAAAAATAAGAACTCAAAACGTAATAACAAATTAACCATATAAATTACAAACATCACATTCATCTGGAGTAAAATGGTCATAAACAAAATAATTACAAAAAAAAAAACACCAGAAGTATGAACATTGTAACAAATTCCAAATATCCATTTTAGTCATTTTCAAAGTGAAATGTTGTAGTCTTGTTGAATTGTTTATCTCTTGTTGACATCCAATAAACTTTTTAACTAAAATAAAATGAGTCATGGGCCAGGGCCAGTTAGCGTCATCAATATAAAACTGCATCAAATCATGCCTTGTGAGTACCTACCTCATCCACGTCATGGAAAATCACCATATTTTGCGATATACCTAATTGCATCGGACTTAGGTACTCAAGTGTAAGCGTTCAATCAATCTGAAACAAAAATAAATGTATTTATAAAAAAAAAACTTTGATTGAATTAATCTTATAGAGCTCTATTACAAAATATAGTACCATTCAATTCCAAACATGATTCGCAAACATAATTACGGCAGTTAGGTTCTGCCATGCACTCATAACAAAACCAGTTTTTGCAAGAAATAGATACATTTTCCTTTTTGGTTTAGAACAGAAAAAAAGCATTTATGACTATATACTGTTATCATGTTCTTTCCGCGCCACTTAAAGGCATTGTGAGATATACTTAAAAACACTACCTGAAAATAAGTATTGCAAATAGTGGATGTGATCCCATCCTTGTGTCAGTTTAGTCACATTTTGTAGTCAGTCGTATATGTGAAGCAATAAAAATGTCACCACACGGACGTCACATTCACGGGCAAGATAAAAGAAATAAGTTTACTTCTCACTGCTAAATATTTCGTAAGAATAAAGTATATGAAAATAGTTTTGAGTTATATCTGATTCGTTTATAACAGTTGAAGGATATTAAACATCCTGCATTAATAAGGAAATAACATCACAAACCTGACAAAAAAGTGGAGACAGCCGCCGACACGAATAAAAACACCCTTTCGATCGAGACACTGTGGCAAAACTCACGTTTTTAAATGCTGGCCTAGATCTTCTTCACAAAATGTTGGTATTTTAGGTACTATGAGTTTTTTTGTAAATATTTTGAACAACTGGAACCGTCACTAAACTGACATGTCCGTCCGGCATCAGTTTAGAACATATTTTGAAAATGTATTTTCAGTATGTTTTATTAGATTTTAAATTGTAAAAAAATAATTTTTGTGACGAGAGGAACATACACTATGATTGCACCAAAACTTTTAAATATATTCGTAGTACTATTTTAGTAATTTCGGCCAAATCAATGTTGGTAAGGGGTGGGACATGCCAAAAACAGTTACTCGGAATATTTAAAATACTCATAAATAAATAATTTAAACGCATTTTACTAGAATGGCATATGGATTTGTTAATTTAATATATATTTTAACTTTTTATTCAAAAAATTACACAAAATCCCCACTTTTTATCTTGCTATTTAATTTTGAATACGTGGGACAGCCTAAAAATGGCGGGTACACTTAAAAGTGAAAATGCCCAGATACTACGATACTAGGTACGTATGGAGTGACGGACGCGACGGACGCCTGGCCGTACGCACAATGAAAGTATTCAATTCCCAAAACGTTTTTGATCCCACGCATACTCACGTTACATGGTGGACATGGCGTCTTGTAGTGTAGTCCGATGATGGAACGGGCATTGTGGAATTAGATTGTGCAATTCCATCGCACACCCCCCGAAATGTAACCGATAGAAAGATAAATCTCGAAATACACCCAACCAGAAACTATGCTTTTTGGCTTAGCCACCTACGTAATCATAATCATACGTCTCCCATATCTTCTAAACTACGAGCTGTCTAATCCTGTTTTAAGGCGACTAATTATCTACTAAATCTGGTTGTGATTAGGTTTCAGATCTATGACCGTGGCCGACACGACAGACATAATTATTGATCTTGTGAATCTCTCTTTCTCTCGAACCTCGGAACAAGTTTTGGTTCCACGGAATTTTCTTTGGGAAGACATTGCAGTTGAAGTCACACAATACAATTATAAGCTATAAGTAGACGCCCACTCTGTCTTGGGTACATAAAACGAAAACACATTTTTGCTAATAATATATTTATTTACACTAAATTCGTTTTTACAAAAATAGTAACTATTTTCTATGTATAGCTGCTAAGATATAAAATTACGTTAGCACCTTATTTGAATAACCTTATAGGTAATATTTTATACTAGTATAACAATAAACATTAAAATACTATAGAATACTTTTTTGTATACATTATGCATTGTCTTAAGTGCATTGTCCGAATAATTCTCATTTCAAGCAAGCTTAGTAGAAATAATTTATTTTCTGAATTTACAATATTTCGGCTTCATTATCGTGGGCAGGTTGGCGACGACAGGCTTGTTTCTTTTTGGGCAAACTGTGATTCTAAAAATACAAGAAAAAATATATAAGTTAATATAAATAATAGACGACGCATTTGTTGCAGTGGTTGAGCGATTGGCTGTTGTGATGCTTGTTGCGGGTTCGATCTCCGCCCGGAACAACAATGTTCGTATAGTTGTTTCGGATTTGAGTATTTGCATGTAAATTTAAATGTTCGTAAACGTAAACGCACCTACGATCTACTGGGACTGTGAGGAAACATTTTTTTTTTTAAGAAAATATAAATATTAGAACCGTTTTTGTATACCTTCATTATTTTTGTTGTTCTAATAAAAAGCAAAATCGGCATAAAAATTGATTCATGATTCGTTTAGCATAATTTTGCATTCGTTTTGGTCTTAAGGTATTCAAGTAATGTATAAGTAGTCAATGATATATGTTATATTGTGCCTAGGACTGTGATGAGACGAGGGGCACACGATTGTCCGCTATTTGCTACGGCTCCTTGTCGCATAAATGCGGGTGAACGGGCGCCCCTTTATAGACTAGACATACAATAACTTATTTCTTAATATTGATATTTTTGCTTAATGTATTTAAATCGGAAATCATTGAGTGTCTTTAATACTACCTCTTAAATCGAAATGTTTAAATACTTATTTATTAGAGTATATGTAGTTCGGGCACGCCGCAATTGCGGCGGTAAGACCCCTCTTTGAGGAGTGGCTAGATCGGCGTCACGGCGTCCTGACCTACCGCATGACGCAGGTCCTCACCGGACACGGAAGTTTCGGGAGGCACCTGTGTCTGGTGGGAAAGGAAGAAACGCCTGGGTGTCACCACTGCGAGGGTCGCCCTGAGGACACCGTAGAGTACACGGTGCAAGACTGCCCCGCCTGGGCAGAGCACCGACGTGTCCTCACGGCGGCGATAGGCGGAGACCTCTCGCGCCCGGCATTGGTCGAGGCCATGCTGCGCGGCGAGAGGGAGTGGGAAGCGGTCGCCTCCTTCTGCGAAGCAGTCATGCTGCCGAAGGAGGAGGCGGGCCGCGTGAGGGAGAGGATGGCGTCCTCCCTCCAGCCCAGCCGCAGTGGTAGACGCCCACGGCGTCGGACGTCGGCCGACGATCTCCGGCCACCGTAGGCGCGGGCATGCGGACAGCGAGTAAAGGGCAACTCGCTGTCCGACCATGGACCATGCCCGGGTCGACGGCGCGTTGTGTTCCACGCGCGCCTCAAAGAGCGTCAGCAACATGACGAGGCCCCCTCTGCAGAGGGCCGAAGCCTGCCGGGGTCGTGGGACTTATCCCATTACCGTGACCCCGGTACGTAAAGGGTTATTGAAGGAACACCGTGGATTTTAGTCAGTAAAAGTCTGACAGTCCACACAGGACTTATTTGATAATGAGTATATGTAGTTGTATACTGTAAACTGTATCAACTAGTCTATAATGTTATCTGTGGAAACTGTTGATTGTACATTGACCTTATTTTAGTTGTAAGACAAAGTGTACAATTGTTTGTTTTCCAAATAAAAAAAAAATAGTAGGCAAAGGAAAAGGCATTTTAAAATATCAGAGGTACAATCATTGACATGCACATTTTGGCAGTTAGGTTGCGTGCCCAACCAGGTTTGGGTAGGTTAAAGTTTAACTAGATGCAGCTGAGGACTAATGTTTTACATGAAGCATCTGCCTATCTGATATCCACAACCTATTGGCTGGTGACACAATATCCCTTTGCAAGAATCCAACGGCTTATCGTACTTTCCGAGGCACGGAATAATCTCGACGTATAAAGTGTGCGACTTTGGTAAGCGTTGCTTAAGGCCCAACGCACACCGGTGGAGGCGCGGCGAAGATACTGAGAATAAATCAATTTAAAATAAACCTTAACTCCTATGACATGCTGTTGAAAGCGGCATGCAAAGCGAGACGCGCGCGGTGAGACGTCAAGCTGCCACGAGAGCAGACGCGTGACGTCATAGATGATACATATAAATACTCGTGACTGCTCCGGTCGGCGCTGAACGGCTCCGCGCGCCTCTTCGTGACGCTTGGCGACCGCCGCGACGCGTGGTTCTTCATGGCTCTTGACAGCGCTTAAAGTCGCTAAGACTACGCCATAGTATAAAGAGGGGAAGTAGGCTATCTCCGGCCCAATCCGCGATACAATTGCCTACTGTCTTAGGGTTGTGACTATTAGCTATATTTGAAATCAGTGCCTATAAATTGGTAAGGGTCAGGAAGTTGTATTTATATCCATGAGAGGTTAGCGTTAATTATGTTACACGTTGTATACTAATCAGTTTTTTGTTTTTTTTTTTTTTAATCGGCAATAATGTGTTTTTTTACACATAAATGACCATTAAGTATTTATTTTTAACTAGCGACTCGCCCCGGCTTCGCACGGGTGCAATGTTTATATTAAATATAGGCAGCGTTCGCGAGAATCGTTAACGTACGGCAGTTTTTTCGACGCCTTACTCCACAATTTTCACTACCACGAAAATTCCTATCTATTTTCCGGGATAAAATATAGCCTATACGGATTCGGAAGAATCCCTCTAAGTAATGGTAAAAGAAATTTTGAAATCGGTCCAGTAGTTTTTGAGCCTATTCAATACAAACATACAAAAATACAAAGGTTTCCTCTTTATAATATTAGTATAGATTAATACAAACACAAATAATGCAAACATGTCTATTGAATCACACAATACGTTCTCCTGCGATTATCACACATTTTTCATTCATTTAGCGGTGCTGAAAAGCCGTGACGCGCGAATCTCGTGCAATGTTAGCCCCGACTGGCGCACCTCGAATTGAGTCGAGATTTTGTTAAGTGTGCGTGCGGCGACGCATACCTAGGTACTACGGCGCACACATACAAGCCGCGCGCGGTTCGTTTGTATGAAGACAACTTACTTGCCGTCTTTATACTTTGACTACGCGGTGTGCACTTCACCGCGCCTCTGATTATGTGGCGTGCGATCAAGAACCACGCTTCGCCGCGCCTCCGCCGGTGTGCGTTGGACCTAACATTGGAGATCAACCGTTGCCTAAACACACCACTAAACCTATGAAGCGATCAAGAGACAACTACGGAAAGTTTTCCGTGAATACTTACTCCGTATTATATTCAATGGACGACAGTTTCATGTACTCGACATAGATACTAGGGCTTTTCAACAGTCTCCAAGTCATGGGGTTGAACAAATTCGTCTCATACTTCCACTCAACGATCACGAACACAGGCGGGTGGCCAGTGTCTCTAACTGCCACCAATTTGGTCTCCAACACACCAGGCTTGTAGAACTTTCTGTAGTAGAAAACGAAACAGTATTTTAATTAGGCCAACATCTTATGACATTTACGTTTTTATAAAATAATAAGAATAAATATCATTAAACCACATTGAAAACGATTGATGTGTGATTAATTGAATATAAACAATTCTTTGAATTAATATTCTTACTTAGCCTAAAAGATAACACTTTTACACGTATTTTTTTTCCGAAAATTTGAACTATGATTTTCCTAACTGAAACAAATTCAGAGGTCAGTCTCTTTTGAAATCCATACAATTTGTACTAGTCAAATGAAATCCATAAAATCTGCACTAGTCAAAAATAATGATGCCTATAATTTATGACAGACTCAATTATTGTTCAAAATCAACAGTAATTAAAAAGCAAGACAATGCACTTTATCACTAGTTACATGATATGTTATATAATCAATTTGTTTTCAAAACATCATTGACGTATTTAATGAAATAAAAAAAATTACCTACTGCTACTTGGCATTGTTTTAATAGTTTGATAAAACGTGTTATAGATTTTCACACGCTTAAATTATTTCATAATTATAAACATCATCATGATTATATGTGAACTCTGATCTGACAACTATTACGTATTTAATTTTATCTTTTCTACCAATCTTAGCCCAATGTTGCGTATCAAGATAATCAACCTAAACTAAAATTTGTTGTTGATAGTTTTAAATGTACCTACACTTCTGATATAATTGTTATTGTTATACCTACTTTTTTCGCTCCGGAACAGTTTACCAGATTCTTAATTCACCAAATTCGAAACTAGCTAGATTATGTACTATTAAATAGAAAATACGCATCATTATGATAAACAAGAATATTCACATCTGCATCTTTAATAGAGAATAGAGGTCGGATAACAAGAATATAAAGATTTTGTCCGTTTTCATATTTATAGTATACATACATAACTGTATTCAATCATTTTTAAATCACAGACACACACTTAATTTTTAATAAAAATAAAAATGCTAGAAAAAAAATTAAAACAAATAGCATAAACAATCTGTAATAATGCTAAAAAAATTGTGTAATTGATTGCATTAAGTGGCTTCTTTTAGGTATTTTTTATTGCTATTGGTGTATCTTAGCATTTTGTTTTTGATTATACTTCTGGTTAATAGCGAATCTGGTGAGTTGCAAATCTGGTGAATTTGGAATCTGGTAAACTGTACCGGAGCACTTTTCCTTACATAATTATAGGGGCATATAAGTGGCCTGAAAGAGGAAATAAAGATTCTTTAAACCTTGGTAAGATTTCTCCTAAGACGCATAAGTAATCTATAGATATATCTACCGTCCGGGTTAAAAAACCCTTCAGCGCGAGAGAATCGTAGCGATAACCTCGCCGTGCCCCCAAATTATCGCCGTTCGCAGATCGATTCATATACTTTCTACTGAACGTAATGGCACGTTCTCTCGTCGTTGTACACGGAGCCCTACTGGCGTCTGACTTCTCGGTCTTACTTCAGGGGGCTTAGTATGAGTTTGCAATACTATTATCGTAAAGGAAAGCTATCGTTTTGTGTGTGTCACGCTCATTTACAAGTCCGGTGGATGTGAAAGAAACAAAGCGATGGTTTTCGAAAATTCATTATGAGGACCACCCGGAGGACACGGTGGAGCTTACGGTGGAGGTGTACCCCGCTTGGGCAGAGCTTCGCCGTGTTCTCGTTGAGGCGATCGGCGGCGGCGACCTTTCGCGCCCGACCCTGGTACAGACCATGGTAGGGAGCGAAAGGGAATGGGATGCATTCGCCTCCTTCTGCGAAGTAGTCATGCTAGCGACGGGGGAGGCCGAATGCACGAGGGAGAAGCAACTCTCTTCCTCACGCCCCAGCCGTCGCGGTAGACGCCCCGGGCGTCGGTCGGCTACCGTAGGTGCGGGCCTGCGGACGGCGAGCAGGGGTAGCTCACCGTCCGATAAGGACCAGACCCGGGTCGGCGGCGCGTCGTGTTCCACACGCGCCTTAAAGAGCTGTCAGCACCAGTTACGGGGCCTCATAAGGCCATTGCCCGCCGAGATTGCGGAAATGTTCTAACGAGATACCGCGGCCCCGGAACTTAAGGGTAGCTGAAGAAACAGGGTGGGGTTTTTGGTTTGTAGAAGTCTGACACTGCCTTTCGCTTAACGTAACTTAACGTTCTGAAAATGATGGTGGTGTTATAAAATGTATTAATCTTACTGTTCATCCTCTAAAAACATGTGCTCGCTTTTGTTATTGTTTCTGTCGATAAGTGTTATTGACAGCTTCCCAGATTCCGGCCCGTGAGTTATGCTCGCTGTTGTGTTTGCCACTTTCACTTTCACCTCGTAATGTACTCCTGGAAAAAAGAAGTAAAATGTTAGTATACAAAAAAGAGGTCGTAATTTTCTTCCGATCACGACTAAAATTGCAATTGCACAATCTCTTCTTCTTCCTATCTTGGACTATGCTGATGCCAGTTATCTTGATTTGACCCAAGAACAATTCGTCAAGCTGGAGCGACTTCAAAATCTCTGTATTAGGTTTATATTTGGCTTGCGCAAGTATGACCATGTTTCTGAATTTCGCACTAAGCTTAAATGGCTTCCTATTAGATTTCGCCGGAATGTTCATTTACTTTCTCTGCTTTATAATGTGCTATTTAATCCTTTCACTCCTTTTTATCTTAAAAACCACTTTCGATTTCTCTGTGATACACATTCAAGAACCTTGAGATCATCGAAAAATTCAGAGTGAAGTATCCGTATGCATTCCACTTCTTTCTTCAATAAATCTTTGACTATCCAAGCGGCCCGTTTGTGGAATGCATTACCCATAGATGTGAGGCGTGCTCAAACATTACCTACGTTCAAAAGAATGATGAAGGAGCATTACCTCACACTATATTTTTTCCCCTCCTTTCTCTAGTATGAATTTGATATATATTAGTATATTTTATATATTGTGGTTGCCCTGTGCGATAAGACCGCCCATTGTACACTAGTTTCATTATTTGTATCCTTAAGTGTATTGAAAGGTGTACAATAAAGTATATAATAATAATAATTTTTGGTGGCCCGGCTGTCAACCAGCTTGTCAAAAATTTTCTTTTCAATTCTTTTTGAAAAAATATTTAATAAATAATAGTTATGTTTAACCAAACCAAATCCGTAAAAAAAACAAAAGCTAATATACGAGTAGAAATGCAGAATATACCATCTAGATCTTGGTAAGAAAACCGGTCAAGTGCGTGTCGGGCCACGCGCAGTGTAGGGTTCCGTAGTTTTTATAACAGCCAAGTGCGTGTCGTATTCGCTGACTGATCGTTTCGTACCATGCTCTAACTAAAAGCCAAACATGACTACCTAACTAATTTGACTTCCTATACAAATCCTCACCTGATCCAACAATTTTGCAAGGAAAGTTTCAATTTTTTTAGAGATTTGTATAAAACTTGTCATAGCCGGTGTTTTGAATTTAAATACGGACACAGAGCTACACTACTCAATCGTCACAAGAAGCTAGCACGATACAACTGGCGCTTAGCGCCATCTATCGACATTTCTATAGAGTTGTTCGAAATTTTCGAGTCAAATACAATTAGTCGACTATTACTCGTAAACTTGTAAAGCCCACTTATGTGTGATAGTTTTCCTTTAAATTTCGTTATATATAGGTACTACTGCCGTGACATTTGAATTTCTAACTATAACCGTTTAGTTGATAGAGGGGGGACACTTGACTCTAACGAAAATTGGTACTTTAAAGCTTGATAAGTCACGAACGGTTTACTTAATCAAAAAACGGTCTTATCAAACCCCTAATATTTTTGAAACACCTATCTAACGATATCCCACACTAAGGGAAGAACGCAAAAAAAAATTATCATCCCACTTTACATGTATGGGAGGTACCCTAAATAATTATTTTTTTTCAACATTTTCTTTTACCACTTTTTCGGCGTCGTTAACGTGTATACTCATGCCAAAGTACAACTTTCTAGTACCAATAGTCTTTGAGCTAAACCGCGGACAGACGGACAGACAGACGGACATGGCGAAACTATAAGGGTTCCTTGTTGACTACGGAACCCTAAAAACCCTATATGAAGATAAAATGTTGATAAGATTGATGATTAAGAGATTACAACAACCCACACGCCCGAGACCTGCGGAATCGTCGCTCAGCTCCGCCTCGTAGCCGCCGGGACCAGCTCCAGCCGTGAGTGAGGAGACTCCGGCCGCTGCAGTTGCGTCGAGCTCAAGCGACGAATACTCCTCTCCGCCGACGACACCACCACCTGCGCGTCGGCGAGGAAGAGGCCGCCCTCCGGCCAGCTTAGGACTTCGAAGCCCTCCGGCCTCCGATGGGGTCCCCGCTGCCGGTGGAAGTGTGCAGCGCATGCGATGGACACATTCCATCAATGAAAATCATGCGCTCATACTTTGGGGCTACAGAGGGGGGAACTAACCTGTCTGCGTACCGTGGTCGGATGGTCTCTCTGTTTCAGGTACTTGAACCAGCTGTTAACGTTTCGGCCCAACGACTATCAGATCAGGTGCGGGTCATCCAGCATAACCATATGTTGGATGACGCCGTACTTGATAGACTACGCCTCGGATCACGGTGCAGCCGTGTCTCAACTGCTTCACCACTGGCCGCGGTGCAACTACAACCCAGCATCTCACCGCGACCCGACCACGTCAGTGAACATGATGATGACGAGGCTATAACCGTGAATACCCAATGCAGTGAACGATTGAGGAGTACTTTGGAAGATGCATTACGGGAGTATCGGTCCACACCGCCTGATCTTAGACCTCGTCTGCCTCGTTTACCCATGCATAAGAAAAATAGGGCGCTAGTGTGTGGTCTAGATTCACTACTATCAAATTATTTTGATAATAGTGAAGACCTCACCGATACCCATTCGGTCCTGTACTGTGCAGCTGTAGCAGCATGTCGGGTAGTTCATGTCAAGTTCCCAAAGACTGACAGAACTATTCAACCGGCGGTACTAGCGTGGCAGTGCAGGATCGAACGTCGTATCGCTGGGGCTAGAGCACTCATTGGTAAACTTATCTGCTTCAGGCAGGGCAACACTCGTCCCAGAGTGATGCGCTTTGTGAGGCGGGTGTTCGCGGGGACTGATATCAGTTCTCGGGATTATCTGTCCCGCGTCACAGAGCGTATCGACTTTCTGAAGCAGAAAGTCTATGCATGGGCAAATCGAATTCGTCGATATAAGCGACCTGTGGAGCGATACACTCAGAATCGCACTTTCCAAAGCAATGAAAGGTGGGTTTATAGGGCCTGGTACTGATACGTGCCTACCGGATGATGACGCCATGTGTCAGCTATATCGAGGGTGACTGGATGAGGGAGATCAAGCGCACGTGCGATCTTATACCAGAAATGGGGGCAATTACGATCAGCCCCCAAGATGTAACCCGTGCAGTCCGTCCGTTATCCAACTGGAAATCTCCAGGGCCAGACGGGCTGCACAATTTCTGGATAAAATAGTTTCAAAGATCGCGCGCTCGCCATCATGTCTGCTTCTCAGAATGGATGTAGGAACAACGGGTCCCGCGGTACTAAGTTGCTTCTCCTCATCGATATTGCCATAAACCAACAGGTCCGCCGTTCCCGAAGGAATCTGTCGACATGTTGGATAGATTATAAGAAGGCCTATGACTCGGTTCCACATACATGGCTCATGAAGGTGTTGGAGTTGTACAAAATAAATCCAATACTACGCACTTTCCTTGGGTCATGTATGTGGCAATGGAAGACGGTCCTTTGCTACCCAGGATGTCGACAGATCCGGGAAAACAGCAAACCGATTAGGATTGAGCGTGGCATTTTTCAGGGCTACAGTCTGAGCCCACTGTGGTTTTGTCTGACTCTCAACCCTCTCAGTACACTGCTGGAGGGTTCGGGGAAGGCTACCAGTTGAGAAGAGGTGGTCAGGTCATATCACACTTGCTATACATGGATGACTTGAAACTTTTCGCCCTCAGCAATTTGCAACTGATGGAGCTACTGAAGGTTACAGAAACCTTCAGTAGTGCCATCAGGATGGAATTTGGGGTGGAAAAATGTGCGGTCATGCATGTAAAGCGAGGGAAGATTATGGAATCAGTGGGAACTCAACTCTCGGATTCCATACACCTAAGATCCCTCGGCTCAACTGAAACCTACAAGTATTTGAGTATGTCAGAGGCACTAAGCATTAATACTGCTTATGTGAAACAGTCATTGAAGGAACGCTTCTTTGGCCGCCTGAATAAAGTACTGAATAGTCTTCTATCAGGCGGAAACAAGGTGCGTGCCTTCAATGGTTGGGTCATGCCATTATTGATGAACTCTTTTGGCATACTCAAATGGACTCAAACTGAACTTGACGCCTTGGATAGGCGGGTCCACATAACGCTGACTGCAAATCGGATGCATCACCCACGTTCATCGGTGATGAGGCTGTATATCCCGCGGAAGTGCGGGGGTCGTGGCTTTTTAAATGCAAAGACCCTGCACAACCACGAGGTATGCAGCCTTAGGGAATATTTCCTAGAAACCGACGTGGGTATGCATCGGGATGTGGTAGCGGTGGACAAAGGCCTCACACCGCTCTTCTTAGGTAACGAGAATTGGCGCAAACCTGTAGTATTAGATACTAATGACCGCAGAGAAGTATGGCAGAGCAAGGAGCTTCACAGACGCTATTACCGGGCCCTTCATGGGTCTGAAGTAGATTTATTAGCGTCCGTAGCCTGGCTACGTTTTGGTGACCTCTTCTGGAAAACCGAAGGTTTTGTTTGTGCGATTATGGACGAAGTTATGATGACGAATAACTATCGGAAATATATTGTGAAGGATGGTATGGTAGACACATGTCGGGCATGTCACAAAACGGAAGAATCCATTCATTACATTATCTCCGTTTGTTCTCGTCCAGCTAACGGAGATTATTTGCATAGACACAACCTTGTAACCAGGATTTTTCACCAGCAACTTGCTCTTAAATACAATTTTGTGGAATCAGAAGTACCGTACTACAGGTATGTGCCCGGTTCTCGAAAATGGCAATATTACATTGTACTGGGATCGGTCTATCATCACTGACAAGACTATTGTTGCCAATAAGCCTGATATAATGGTGATAGACCGATTAGAGCGTCGCACAATGATTGTTGATATAGCGGTCCCTCATGACGAGAACCTCGTGAAAGACGAGAAAGATATGCAATTTCAGTATCATGATCTGGCTCGCGAGGTTGTCGACATGTGGGATGTGGTTTGTTTGGTGGCCATTGTAAGACAAACTGATTGAGATGTGAGAAATTCTGTAACCGTGCGTGCAGTGTGCTTGGGATCATTGTCGTGTTGAAATGTCCAAATAATCGGAAGCACGTCTTCAGCATAATATATGGTAGTATTGTTTCTTCCAGTATATTTTTGTATTGGAATTGATCCATGTTTCCTTCTATCAATCTAACAGGTCCAGCACCATGACCAGAGAAGCACCCCCAAATTTTCACACATCCACCACCATGCTTTAATGTCACTTTTGTATGCTTGGGGTCGAATGCTGTATTGGGAGGGTGTCGAACATATTGTTTCCCATCAGAACATACTCTGTTAATTTTTGTCTCGTCAGAGAACAGAACATTTTTCCAGTCTTACTGTCCAGTTTTCATACCCCCTAGCAAATGCAAGCCGGGCTTGCCTATGACACCGTTTCAACATGGGTACCTTTCTTGCTATCCTTCCGTTCAACTTAGCTTCTACCAAACGCCTTCGGATAGTGCGCGCTGAGATCGCTAAAGAATTGTTTTCACAAAAATATTTTTCTCTCAACTCGTTAGACCCCTTAACAGGGCATTATTTTGCCAAACGCACGATATTTCTATCGTCTCGTCGAGATGAATTTCTCTGTTTAGGCAAAAAGTGTAATTCTCGTAAGTTTGAAAAAAGCTTGTTTTTAAATAGTCGTTCTTAATTTTATGACCAACACTGTATATGTAATTCTCGTAAGTTTGAAAAAAGCTTGTTTTTAAATAGTCGTTCTTAATTTTATGACCAACACTGTATATGTAATTCTCGTAAGTTTGAAAAAAGGCTTGTTTTTAAATAGTCGTTCTTAATTTTATGACCAACACTGTATAAAGCGGAAAGTTTGTGAGATTGTTTAAACGCGCTAATCTTCAGAATTAATAAGTGAATTTTAAAGAAATTTGGTATGGAAGTAGCTTGAAGCTTGAGGGTTTTTTACCCGACTGCAAAAGAAGGAGGTTATGTTTTTGTCGTGATAATGTCCACGGGAGGGAAGCCCCCCGAGACTCCTCGTAGGACATATAGGCTTTCAATAAGAATACTTTTGAGTGCTACTTCAAGTTTAAAAAAACTGAAGATCATAGTGGATTATCAGATTTTTTTTTAATTTTTAAATAGCCTATTTAAATACGTTATAAAAGAATTACTTACTGCAGTAAGGTTTAGAATTGCCTGTGAGAGCATACAGGGCTATATTCGAGTTGGTATCGACGAGTCCGCCAAGTTGCAGCCGATTGTAGATGTTGAACGAGTGATAGCCCATTGGTATACAATAGTGGTGCTTGCCACAGCTCGTACAGTTGCCGGCAAGGAAGGCCTGGAATGTGATGTTTAGATAATGTTAATAGAGAAAAAAGAAACAGAATTGTTTAGATTATGGAGAAGTTACTACAAATTCATTAAAAGTTTTTAAGTTAACATGGTCACTATTACCATTAGAACTAAAAACTTAACTTTTTTATAGGTCCCAAGATAACGGACGGAGACGGTTTATTTTATTGTTGCTAGGTTCGCGTTTGAACACCTAATGGTAAGCGATGATGTGGTCGAAGGTGAAGCACGCTTGTCTAGAAGTATCGTATTCACTCTTGACTTAAAGTCTCCCAAGTTATAGCTATTAGGAAACAGACTCTGGCAGGGAATTCCACTCCTTAGCTGGACGCAGTTTTAATAAACAAATAAATATTCACTCTTGAATTAAAAACAAGGGTTTCCACCGCGGGAAAAGAAAATAGCCTATACATGGTGGGCAAAAATCGTGGATCAAACGAAACAGGGCGATAGTTGGGGTTATTTGCAGTAATAAATATTTTTATGGTAGAGTACTCACTTGATCTTCTTAGAAGTTATGAATATTAAAAAATTTTGAAAAAATAAAATACCAAACTTTGTGATAAGTAATTTGTGGCAATTAAAGTAAAATGGGTACCTATTTTAAAACAATAAATGGTGTTTAGTAGCTTCTAGGAAATGTATCATCACTACAAAAGTGCTTTTACGATATTAGGTACCATGATTTATGAGTATTGGCACTTTTTTCAATATCTTTTAAATCTCACGTAAAATTACTTGTAACTTTAAAACCCTACTTTGAAAAAAGAAGTACTACCACAAAATGACCCTGTATTTAAAAAAACTTGCCTATTTAATGACGATTAAAACGAGGTGTAACACATAGCTGTTTGTAGCTTCATTATTTTTTTATGTTAACTATTCATAGCAAGGTCTAAATTAAAGTAAATCAGAGGATAGTCACACACCAGTTATCTGACTGTAGTGTTTTATTCCATGAGTCCTTTATTTCACTAAAAAGTTAGTTCGGACCAGAGGCGGCTGGTCCTAAGGAGCGCTGGTGCAGTGAACCACCCACCTTCAAAATTACAAAATTATTTATAAAAGTTTTAATATTAAGTAGGTAACTATTACCTAATTATATTTATTTATTTAAATAAAATCGACAACCTAACAAATTTTCCTCTAAGTTTAACACTATAAACAACATTTTAGTAGCATTGATCACAACGAGTGGAGCGCTCAGTAATGCGCTCCTATGACTCTGAATTGTTTACAAATGTCAGTACTAAATTCTATAAGTGCGAAAGAGAATTTTCGCTAAAGTGCAAACCGGGAAACAGAAGATTTGTACTCGGAAATAGTCACAATTGGAGCGGCGCTCCGTTCGACGTTGTCTAACCGTATCAGCCGCTGACTGGCCGGTGAGGGCTGCGGGAATCACTGCTTCTTCGCTTCGTTCCGACATGCGTTGTTGCCATTTTTATTATTTTTCAAAACATAAACAAGCGTTTCTAAGCGCGTGCGCGTCTGTGTGATTTCGTTGTTCTTATTATTTACATTCATTCATTTCTTCAAAATGATTTTAACAAAGTGCTAAAAACTTATAATTTCCTCGAGAAGACAAAACTGAAAAATGAGTTGTTATGTTAGTCATATACAGCAGAGAAGATTTTCATAACGCTGATGGTGCTGTTGCTATACTTCAACTTTTTTAGAATTTTCCTTGGAGTCAGTATTTTTGATGTATTCTTATGACATCAGAGGAACGTGAGCTTTGTTTTTCGACTTTAAATAAAGTCAAAACATTTACGCGCAATGCTATGTCGCAAGATCGCCTGAACACTTTGTGTATGATTAGTATCGAAAAACGTTTAACTAATCTACTCGATTTCCGATATTCACAAAAAAGTTATAGATGTTTTCTGTCATCAAAAAGATAGACGAATGGATTTCATTCATAAATATAGGTAGGTAGGCTTCATTCATAAATAGGTAGGTATAGCAAAACCGTAGACTCGGGTTTGGTCTGCTCTAGAGTGAAACTGAAAGTAAATGTTTTCATTTTTATGAACATATAATAAAACTGTATTGTAAAGGCAAAATGCTGTATTTTTTTCCATGTGAACTCCCACTAAAATCCTTCACGAGCCGCCTCTGGTTCGGACCCTTGGCTACGTTTGGCAGAGGTTACAGAAAGATCCCAGCGGCATTACTAGGTTTCTACCAAATCATAAACAATACTTTCTTAATGAAAACATTCCAATAAATGTGACCGAGTAGCTTAAGTCGATAAGTTTAAATAGTACAGTATCACATGCCAATTATTTATTATTTCACATCAGCGCACTTACCATGAGTTGCCGTCGTGTAAGCGAGACGCCGCTACGCACAGTGTATTGCGCCGTCTCGCTTCCATAGCGGCAACAATCATGCTTTATGCATATTCATGATACAGGTACTGCTCTTTGTAAAACATTGTTCGGACTTCGAAAAGAAAGAGAGAGTGACTATTTGTGTCCTTTTCACACTTAGGATCATAACTCACGCGCTTGCTGCGTGGACGTCTTTTGTTTGCGTGCGGCCAGCGAGCGGCGGGGCGTTAGTGACTTGCTACCTGCCTGTTGCTGCGTACGTGTTCTTGGCTGTTACTCTTTTGTGAATAACCCGACGAATTACGCTTTTTTTGGACGTTGTGATCAATTGCCTACTTGTGACCCGCGCTTGCTTTACGGACTCTGTGATTTATTGCCTGCCTGTGACCTATGCCTGCCATACTGACTTTTGAGTTGCCTGCCATACGGACTTTTGAGTTGCCTGCCTACCTACTTAGAAATGGCTAATGTAAGAAGAGTGGAGTACACCCAGCGAGAGTATGCAGAGATACATTACCTCTATGGCTTTTGCGACGGAAATGCTCGGGCTGCTGCCAGAGAATATCGTCAACGTTACCCGAACCGTGACCGTTTTCCCGACTATCGAGTTTTAATCCGCGTACACAATTCGTACACGGAAGGTCACTTGCCTGGTCAACATAATGCAGGAGATGGTCGTGGTCGGCCAGCAATTCATGATAATGATCATTTAGAAGAACAAATATTACGTAAACTAGAAAATGACCCCACTACGAGTCAGCGTTGCATATCCCGCAATTTGGGCATTCCAAGGTCGGTAGTAAGACGATATGTAAAGAGAAATCAATTGCATCCGTACCACATACAATGAGTACAAGCTTTACTGCCGGCTGACTATGAAAACAGAGTGCAGTTTTGCAGAGAAATGCTACGACGTCACAGAGCTGACACCCAATTTTTCAATATAATTTTGTGGTCTGATGAATCAAGTTTTAGAAGAACAGGAATATTCAACAGTCATAATTTACACTACTACGCCGTTATAAATCCACACTAGAAATGATCGCTTCCAACATCAGTACAGCGTCGTGTGGGCTGGGATTATTGAAGGACAGCTGGTAACTTTTGAAATGCCACCAAGATTGAACGGCGCTCAGTATTTACACTTTTTACAAAATAATTTACATGAAATCTTGCGCCAGGCTGAAATTCCAGATGAAGTTGTTGAAAACATGTGACTGCAACACGATGGCGCTCCACCACACTACGCTCGGGTGGTCCGAGAACATTTAAACGCCCAGTACCCAACCAAATTGGTCGAGGTGGAACAGTCCAATGGCCAGCGAGATCTCCGGATCTAAATCCGATAGTTTTTTTTTTTTGTGGGGATACTTTAAAGTAGTGTACGAAACAGAAAACCAGATAGTGCAAGAATTAAGAAATAAAATCAAGGTAACGAAAGAAAGCGTTAAACGCAACAGAAACGTATTTCGTACGTTGCGACGTAATTTTATTAGACGCTGTCGTATGTGTATTGTCGCTAGAGGAAGGCATTTCGAACAATTACTGTAACTAGATTTATTATGTTATTATTAAATAAAAAATTATGAATTCTAATAATAGCTGTTTTTCACTATCCTCTGATTTACTTTAATTTACACTCAAAGTACTTACGGGATAATATGCGTAATTTTCTTTTGTTTTTATGAGCTGGTTGTTGGGAGGTCATAAATAGAAAAGAAAATCACGGATATTATCCCGTAAGTACTTTGAGTGTAGTGAAAAACCGTGAATGTTTAAAACAGTACTTTAATTTAGACCTTGCTATGAAAAAGTTAACATAAAAAAATAATGAAGCTACAAACAGCTATGTGTTACACTTCGTTTTAATCGTCATTAAATAGGCAAGTTTTTTTAATACAGGGTCATTTTGTGGTAGTACTTCTTTTTTCAAAGTAGGGTTTGAAAGTTACAAGTAATTTTACATGAGATTTAAAAGATATTGAAAAAAGTGCCAATACTCATAAATCATGGTACCTAATATCGTAAAAGCACTTTCGTAGTGATGATACATTTCCTAGAAGCTACTAAACACCATTTATTGTTTTAAAATAGGTACCCATTTTACTTTAATCGCCAATTTATCACAAATTTTGGTATTGTTTTTTTTTTCAAAAAAACACTCAATTATTCATAACTTCTGAGGAGATCAAGTGAGTACTCTGCCACAGAGATATTTTTTACTGCAAATAACCCCAACTATCGCCCTGTTTCGTTTGATCCACGATTTTTTACCCACCCTGTATAGTATACACTTCAACCGAAAGATATCCATTGTTGAACATAGGCCTCCCTCCTAAGCGTGATCACGTCGACCGGTACCTTTGGCATCCAGCGTACTCCCAAGCCAGCAAGGCTGTCGGTCAACTACATTGCGTCGCATATCGAATTACACCGTCCCAGTAATTCTGAATGTGCAGGGAAGTTGAAAATTCTGCTTAAATTATTAAATAAGAGTCAGTTTAACGTTGCATTTTTATAGATGACTGGTTGATCCGGCGAAGTATTTTCTCATCTTTTAAACTTTCCCTGGATTTCCAAAAAATACCCACAATATATTTCGTTGCTGTTCTAGAGTTTTAGCGAGACTAACGAACAGCAATTGATTTTAAAATATAGTTACAGAAGCTAAGTAATGTTCATCTTTAATTAAAAAAATAAATAAATATAAATCTTTTACTACCCTGTATAGCGAGTCTATAAGACTTGGGCGGTATTGTTCGATATGCGATGATGGATCAATTAAAGAGACAAAACAAAATAATACTTACATCATAAGATTCACACTGCACAGCCATAAAAGGGCAACTAGGTGCTATGCTTTCAGTAAAGTACTCGTAGCTCCTCTCGTGGTTACAACCGACAAATTTGACAACTTGTTGGTAGGAGATCTCGTTCGAGCCACCGCTTGGCGAGCTGGCTTGCGTGCAGCCTGGCTGAGTGGAACCACCATTGGGGTAGAAATCCACGTGGCCAATTGGCTCAGTTATACCGAAACCTGGAATAAAAGATGGATGACGTCCATTATTTCAAGCAGTTTGAGTACTTGTGTGGCCTACTCAAACGTCCGTTGGTATTTTTTGTCAAATTGTTGAGCTCCTTAAGTTCTAAGTTGAGCTACACGATAACTGACAAATGCTTGCACTGTCTGGACAGGTCCGCTCAAATTTGCGTGGTTATTTCCTCAAAAGAATACCACAGACATGAACCTACATGCTTCTCATATAAAAATACAAATTGTCTGGACTTTAAAAGAGACTATGACCTCTGAGTTTGTTTCGGTGTTTCTTCTCAGAGTAGTCAGTTAGGAAATACCGGCCTCATCTAGCTAAACTTAATACGCAAAAAAACATGACGTGTAAAAGTGTTATGTATAACCAATTTACAAAATAAATATTTCATTTAATTTCATTATCTGTATTTTTCAAATGAAATGATTGCTTTTTTGAGCTATTTTTGTTATCTTCCTGTGAAAGTCCCATTAAAATCAGTGAGCCGTTCCAGAGATTATCCCGGACAAATAGTCAGAGAGACGGATAGACAGACAAACATTTTAAAAACGTTTATTTTATAGCATCATGTAAATAACTATGAGCACATTGAGAAATCACAGTTATATTTAATAATTTATAATACTTTAATTTTATTTACATGCTGGGCCCAGCGAACTTTGTACTGCCATTTTTCTACAAATATTTTAAAACCAAAATTAGCAATTATATTTTAAATCGGTCCAGCCGTGCTCAAGTTTTAACGAACAGCAATTGACTTTTATACGTATAGATTTAAGTTTAAATTACGAAACTGATTTGGCAAACCTGGCTACTTACCTATACAACGTAGTAGACTGAGTGGATTAAGTTATTCATACTGATATTTACCTGAGAAATAAAGCGGCAAAGCGTTACTATGTATAATGTCCACATATTTAGCATCAGATCTGTCCAGGCGCACCAAAGTTACTGTATTCGTGAAGTAAGGAGCTGCTGGGTCCAATCCAGTAATACGCCCCAATTTTAAGTAGAACCTCTAAAAGGAAAAACAAATAAAGGGTTTTAAAAGGTGATTACAAAAATATATACACAACTTATATAGTTAAAAGTAATTTAAAGTGACAAATTGTAAAAACACGTATAAAGAACTAAATCGTCTGCGAAATCTTTCACGTCTGTAAACTAAAAAGCTGGAAATAAAACAAGTAATTAAAAAAATTAAAAAAACCCGACTGCAACCTTATACTAAAACTAACTGAAAAGCTAATAAAAACAAGCCCATTTTAAATTAAATAAAAGTTGAAAGCAGGCGGGGCCCATACCATTATTATAGTTTCAAACTCAAATGGGTCCCGCCTGCTTCCAACTTTTATTTAATTTAAAATGGGCTTGTTTTTTTTCTTTATTTTGATATACCCAGTGTCACTCTCACAGTCAATACGAATCTAACGATACCTCTCAAGCTAAAATCCGTCGAGCCGTTCAGGCCACAGAGCGTGCCAAACAATTATACAAACATACATACATACACACTCTCGAAAAACATAACCCTCCTTCTGGCGCAGTCGGGTAACAAAATTACTACCCCTCGCACGTCTGGCCGCCCGCCTGTCGAAATGCCCAAAGAGAGAAAAAAAGAGAAATCGGCAATTTATAGCCATTATCATGGTATATATTATACCTTCCTGGCATCGTTATGAGTTATCCAACTATTTTACCATTCAATAAGCAAATCAAGCTGACTGTACCGTTGACACTTGAGGGGTTAAAATTTTATATCATCGTCATGACCTGCTTAGCCTTTTCGGGTCGTCTTCCAGTCTAAGTACAAATAACTATGCAGTCTAAGTATAATGCAGCAGAGTATAAATAAATGTTGGCACTTGGCAAGACCAGTGTCTGATTTTCTGGCTTCTGACTACCCGTAACTACTATCAAAGTGTACAAATGCAGTGTGCAAGTACAAGTGCAGTCGGAACCAATGGCTTAACGTGTTTTACAAGGCCTGGAGGAATCTCCTGGAGGATATGTTAAAATGGTCATCTACAGACCGACCTCGGCCAGAGTTGATTCAAGGTTAACTTGAAGATTGATCATGCGACTGATATAACTATTTAGCCACGAGCACCTCTAAAATAAAATTTGATATCATCAATCCAAAACAATTACATCAATATAAGTTACACCACATTTTTATGAATTTTTGTAACAGTACGTTAATCGCGCCGAAGGCGTTTTGAGTACTTTCAGACAGAAAAACTAAATTTAAAAAATAACGTTTTAGGCTTCATTGACGCTGTAGGAATGGTCCAACGAGATACCGCGGAACTAAAGAACAGGGTGGGTTTATTAGTCAGTAAATGTCTGACACTCACTTCCGAGCGGGAGTCATTTGATGATTTTCCCCCCGTAAAACAGGCTAATTTGAGCTCATCTTACCTTTTGTAGTGCATGTCCGCAGTAGCCGCCTAAATGGGCTCCCAAAGAGTGTCCAATGAAGTGGAAGTTGTCTATATGCTGCAAGCCTAATACCTCCTGCAAAGGAAACAAAGAATTTACTTAATACTCAATACATTTATTGCATTTCCTTAATTGTTCGTACGGCTTAGGAGTCGAATTCCCTGCCGGAATCTGTGTTTCCCGATAGCTATAACCTAGGAGTCTTTAAGTCAAGAGTGAATAGGTTACTTTTAAGTAAGCGTGCTCCATCTCCGACCACATCATCACTTTCCATCAGGTGTGATGGTGGTCATACGCGAACTCATTTTCAATAAATAAAAAAATTCTCAATGTGAACTCAGGTGGTTGGTACATACAAAATATACATAGTTTATAAATCATTGTAGATCCTGTCGGGCACAGCAAATTAGGGAAGTGGAAGAGTCTTTTATCCATATCCATACTAATATTATAAATGCAAAAATAACTCTGTCTGTCTGTCTGTTACCTTTTCACGCCTAAACCGCTGCACCGATTTAGATGAAATTTGCCATGGGAATAGTTCAGGACCTTGGGAAGGACATAGGACAGTTTTTATCCCGGAATTTCCACGGGATCAGGATTTACGCGGGAAAAACCTCCCACGCGAACGAAGTCGCAGGCAAAAGCTAGTAATAATATAAATACAATGTGTAGAAGTAATTACATTGGAAAACCTCCTACATTGGTTAATTTATGCTGAAATGCCACTGAACTGTGCTGTAACTTTATTTAGAAAGGGCTAGGAAAATGCGGGTATCCTATTGCAAATCAAGAACCTCAAATGTTCTCGTCCGTATTTTACTATTTACTGCTTGCCCATGCGAAGATAAAGTAAAGAGTAATATTCGTGACTATCAAGAATACTTCAAAGAATAAATCATCATCATCATCCGCTTAGTCTTCTCCTATGTTGGGGTCGGCTTCCAGTTGAGTATTAGTGCTTTACATGGAGCGACTACCTAACTGACCTCCATAAGCCAGTAACTGGGTAACAGGATACCATTTGGCAAGACCAGTGTCAGGTCTTCTGGCTTCTGACTACCCGTAACGACTGTCAAACATGTACAACCACCATAGACTGACCTCGGCAAGCGATGCTTAACCTCAAAGATGTACGGCTGTTATTATTTACCCACAAGTTTCTTACATAAAGAGAATACTTACATAAATATTATGTATTAAATGTGCAGTCATAACGCCGATAAGCCTGATATTGGCCACCGCTTGGCCGTAAGGAGGTTGAGACCCGCCTCGCCAGTCGACCACAATCACAGTCGCCGCTTCATTCCCTTTCAAATTCAGAAGAGCATCCGCCATGTTTTGTATCTGTGCGAAGTAGAAAAGAGTAACCATAGAGTTTCTTGCCGGTTCTTCTCCATAGGAAATGAACGCATATGTGCCCATAAATGATAAATGATCTTTATTTTGCAAATTGGTTATTAAATAACACTTTTACACGTCATTTTTTTCCGTAAATATTAACTAGATGAGGCCGGATATGCATGAAGGCCTTTGTGAAATAAAATATTTTTGATCGTTATTGATTCCCTGAAGTTCAACAATATTATCAAGTTTTAACCAAACAATTAGGTACTTAAATAAGAAAATATTTGTAGTGCTATTAACGTTTGCTCAGAATAACAAGGGGTCCTTGATATTTTTCAGTGCAAACTGAGATAAGAAATAGGTACGGAAAATACGTTTTGATAAGAGTTTTTAATAACAAATTAATTTGAAAACAAAAATGTAATAGGTACCTATTTAGAAGATTTGATTATTACGGAGAATAATGTTTATTGTTTTCATTTTCATATCCAAAAACTGCTTAACATTACTTGTGTGCAGTATCAAATAGCCGGTTGTAAGCTTACTTAGTACTTACCCATAGTTTATGTCCACCTTCTAAGAATCCGTGAGATATGAAATAAAACGGACCTCTAGGATCGAGATTTGCGTTTGCTATTTTTTCCTTATTGTCTGCATCAAATAAGACTGGTATTTTACGGTTTCTCCTCGTAAACGCAGGATAACTGTAACGAAAAAACAAGAAACAATTGAACGCATGTCCGTCGAACCTCAAAAAAAAAATCATAAAGTATCCATTCCATAAATTTTGTATTTTCGAAGTAACAATAAGGAACATCAAGGGTATCTTAGATAAATAATAATTTTTTAATCCTCCAATAATTATAATTTCGTAATCCTAAAAATTCTAATCGATACACTAATACAATCAATTGTCTTTTTAGGTGACGGACCCTAGACTAGTTAGGACTAATTTTGATGTTCTGCTCGCCGATCGGTTCCGAACACAGGTTCTGAAGCACTGCTCACTTTACTCGCTAGACTCGCGCGTGGTTGCTTATAATTTCAAACCTGACCCATTTGTTCAGGATGCCATATGTTCCAGAAATGTAATTAGTATCAGTCTACATTCGCTATGCTATTTCAAATAAGAAAAAAGACAATGATGATATCATCGTAGTTGTTTTCGAAAAGTTTGCTACGTATCATATTAATGTGAGAACTGACCCGGCGTTATCAATAGATAGGTACAATTATAATTAATGAAGTTCTCGTCCAACGTACAAAAGTCAATAGACCTCGAATAAACTATGCACTCGATAAAAGTACATCCATTGCAACAAAAATAAAAACATTGTTTAAAATAGTTGATAACAACGTCACTATGCAATTATGGGACGTAAACATTTGTTTTGTCTCCGTTCATGATTGATTGATGTCACGGACGAGCCCCCGGCCTTATCGCACGGAGACTTGTATACAAGTCTACATATATGTATATACAAATAAGACAGTAAATAACGAAACGGATCTTGTATACTAAGTTAATGTAGATACCTACTACTAATGAGGCTTTGGATTTTGCCTTTATCGATGCACGCTTCTGTTAGGATAAACAACCTGTTATCGGTTGGATTAAATGACATAATTTATTGGAATCATTATGGTCCACGCCTTCAACCTGACCTTAAGATTAATTCCTATAGGTATTACTTTTCTAAAGTCTAAGGTCAGAAAGGTCGTGGTAAAGTGACTCTTATTACTGGCTTTTCAGAAGTCTGAACTAGTTCAACTTGTATCTATACTAATATTATAAAGAGGTAAAATTTGTAAGTTTGTAAATTGTAAGTTTGTAAATTGTAAGTTTGTATGTATGGGGTAATCTCTGAAACTACCGAACTGATTTTGAAAATTCTTTCGCTTACATGTAGCTGCATTATCCCTGAGTGCTATAGGCTATAAATTATCTTTATATCATGCATATTAGCCGAGCTATTATAATCTTTGTTAAGCAAGTCGGGGACGGGATCCCGTGGAATATTTTCGACTTCTACGCGGACGAAGTCGCGGGCAGAAGCTAGTATCTTATAAAAATCATTTGACACCCCCAAAAGCAAAGCTCAGTATTTTACTTATTTTTTAGCTACAAACAATTTCTTAATTGAAATCAATTACTTAATGCGAAGTGAATTAAACATGAATTACACAGTAGTCCCTGAACGAAGCGGGTGCCTCCACCAGGAGGGCTTGAATTCAAATAATGTTATTAATTTAAGCTTAATGCTTCGCACTGCCAATTTCGAACCAACGTCTCACTCATCCAAGAACTCGGCATTAAGCTTTGTCTTTCATCCATCGTCCGATGTCGTATTCTCACTCTTCTCACTCTCACACTCTTTTTTGGGCATATCATACATCAAGAAGACTACCTATCTTATGAAAAAAGTGCGCGGCAGGTCAAACATGCGCTGGACTGACTAAGTTAAGACTGTACTCAATGATGCACTCCACGTATGAACAAGAAAAGCAAAAGTTTTTGTGGAATTACGGAGGATTGTGAAGCAGGCCACTACCCCTTCATACGATGACCACGTCCACTCTGCCAAGAGCATGACGAAGTATAATAAGACCTATTTCCAGAAATTCGTTAATTGAGCATAATTTAGTTCAACCTAAAAATGCTGATATTAACATAATGCAGGGCAGTAAAGAAGGGCTCATGATGGCACACAATCAAATTTCCTTGTATATACTATATCAAATGTACAGTTCATAAATACCGATATGAGTTTCTTTATCTACCCACTCGTACAATAATATAAATATTTACCAATACATAATACTACATACAAATCCAGTAGCTACGTAATCATTAATTAACCTTATTTCCGGAGAGATCTAGAAATCTGTTATCTATACTAATATACTGATACATATTATAAAGCAGAAGAGTTTGTTTGTTTGTTTAAACGCGCTAACCCTCGAAAGTCCTGGATTTGGATCAAAGGACATTGTTCGGTTTTAGCCTATGAACCGATATGAATATAAATTATATGATAATTTTCATTTCTTTTTATACTGCTTGAAACATATTTTAGTATTCCACGGACACTTGAAATAAATAAATTCAAAATAAAAAGTTGGGTCACGGTTAACCAATGCGTGGTGCCGTAATAAATGTCTATTGGCCAGCTAGTGTTGCCGATTTACGGGATTTTTCCCCGATTTCAGGAAATACAGATGGTTGTCAGGATTAAATCAGAAATTGATACACTGGTGTGCTTATACTTCCCTTCTTTTAAATTTTTATTGCAAAGTTCTTTTATTTGCGATTCTATATGCGTTTTATGGTTTTAATCTAACAACTTTGGCTTGCTAACGGACTCTGATCAGATTGCATACTTGGTAGACTCGACTGTGTATAAAGGACTCGGTGAATCTTACTACCTGGCTATTTTCGGACTTGATTTCGGACTTTTTGAATTGATTATTTTTGTATATTCAAGTGTCCGTTAGTACAAATTGATTTACTATGATTCCATAAAATATTTAAGTGTATCTAAGTCATTTTCGATTCAAACAATTCTTAGGCGTGACATGTATGGAGCCGGAACAATGTCCTTTGTTATGGAAGTAGCTTGAAGCTTGAGGAAAGCAAAATATAGGTTACTTTTTACCCGACTACAAAAGAAGGATTTTATGATTTTATCGTGATTAAAGTCCACGGGAGCAAAGCTCGTGCGACTGTTAGTCTTTTTATAAATATAGGATTAAATTAATACTAACAGAACTATTCTTTACACCAATACCTACATTACAATTCAGAATTGGGTAGATTTTGCATAATATTGTTACAAGAGCTTTTACTCAAGAGCTTTCCAGAATTCATAAATTTCATCCTATCCGCGTTCAATATAACAATGCATTTACATAGGATGCTGGTGGAGCTGTATCGCTTCTGTTACCTTGGGAATGTAAAACGTGCATTTCTCTTTCACCTTGACTATTATTATTATTTATTATATACGTTTTAGTAAACATTTTTTTGTTGAGGATACTAGATCACAGAAAAATTATATTCTAGAAATAGTGAAAATTCTCCAATATGAAAATGCCCTCGTATATCAGAATCAGATCGTAATTTATAACGGCCCAAACTGCTGCCTACGCGAGCAGTGAACTGAATGTTGGGCGTGTGACATGAAAACACCTATATAAATGCAGTAGGAATGCGTTCCTTGCGAAATATATTTCTTACTAATATGTATTATAAATGAGAAATTTTGTGACGATGGATGTTTAGATGTATGAATATTTGTTACTCTTTCACGCAAAAAACGACATCCTGGAATAACACATAGGCTGTTTTTATCCCGGAATTTCCACGGGATCGACATTTACGCAGGAAACCCAGTCCCACGCGAACGAAGTCGCGGTCAGAAGCTAGTTTATACCTATTTGTGATGTAATTTCGAAAGATCCATTGAAGAATTATGTGATAAGGCAACGTTTTAAAAGATGTAGCAATTTCGGTGGTCGGTGTCTTTAGTTTTGTATATTCGTTTTTGGCACCGACTTCTGATATTAAAGTTATTTTTCACTTTGCAGTGTTTTTTGGAAGTCGGTTAAATTTTTTGGTAAAAAGTTTTTATTTCACTCTTTTTAGTTGGTCGATTTATAATTTACCTAGTTACAAAAGCCTAAATCTCAACTACTTATAATCTTTTACAAAATATTGCTTTTCCCAATGCTGGGCCGTTAATTGTTGAGGAGTTCTCCTGGTACTTCACCATCAGATTCACTTCACCATATGCATTGTGACAAGCATATTGTGCTTAATAACCATATTCAAGTAATCGAAGCGGAACCCATGAAATACTTATTATTCCTACTTATATATTGAGTAGTTCCAGTGGCCATCTGTGGTCTTCATCATCAGGTCCACTTCACAAATGGTGCTTTTCGAATGCAACTACACAAGTTACTATAAAAAATACTCAAATCACTATAGGTGGGCCTAAAATATTTGAAGAGTTCCCTCGATTTCTCCAGGATGCCATCATCAGATACTTGGTGGCAATGGGATCAATTTCAAAGTATATCCTTTCAAACAAAAAAGAATTTTCCTAATCGGTTCAGCCGTCTTTGAGTAATCGGTTATCATACGTAAAAAAAAAAGCAAAAAAAATACCCGTCGAATTGATAACCTCCTCATTTTTTGTCGTCGGTTGAAAATACGTATTCCCATACAGCCTTACATCGTTTACTGAACCCATTTACGACGTGAAACTCTGAAAGTACTTTCTTACTGCGCATAATATTAAGAACTCTAGAAGAAAATTTCAAATAATTTTATTTGATATTTTAAAATTTTATGTCATATTTATTTAATAAAATGTTAATTATGTTTCTTTTTGTATCGGCTGTGTGCCTGCTATAAATGAATTTTATGTTATTTTATAATTAATACTATTTAAGAAAATCTATGAAAATTAACCACTATAAATGCAAGAGTAATAGTCGACAAACTGCTCGCTTTCGGACAAATTCCATTGAGAAATATTTAGATCAAGTTCTTATTTGTACAAAACAGAGTAGTTTGTTTTTTTTTTTTATTTAATTTTGTTAGAGCATGTAGGAAATTCTCGGTCAGCTAATAAGAGTCGCATTTGGCGTTGTAGTAAACTACGGAACCCTACACTGCGCGTGGCCCGACACGCACTTGGCCGGTTTATATTACACACATGTATAATTCTCATGATAAATAATGCTAGCAGGAGCATTGGAGATTTGGACAAGAAAATATAACAGGAAGTGAAGGGTTGGTGGACGCTGATAATGAGATAAAAACGAAGGTGAAATAAAATCTTAGTCATTTTTAACTCACCCTCGTCAGTTTGACGAATGAATGAATACATATTATTTCATCATATAGGTATTCATTGAAACTGACGAGGGCGAGTAAGAAAAATCTAACTTTAGTAATATAATTATAATTTACAAAAACTACGCGCATATAAAATGAACTAATGACGAAAAAAGAACCTGGTATATAGCACTTTTTTTTTCAAACGCTGGTAATTGCTGAAAATAATCAAATTGAAGAACCAAATCAGAACTAACTCGACTCGGATTTCGAACCCAACGGGACCCCAATAATCATAACTATATGTAGCAGGTGCAACCTTAGTTTAGTCATCTACGAAGCGCAGCGAAAGGGGGTAGGTTACAGTACATTATATTGTATGTCATGATGATAATACACCTATATTTTTGACAAGGGGAATATATGTAGTTCCGTTTTCAGGATATTTTTTTTTAAATTTCTGGTTTTTCGGCTAATAGATCATATATATGTGAGACATTTATTATTTTATTCTTACATGTAAAATCTATACTAATATTATAAAGCGGAAAAGTTTGTTAGTTTGTTTGTTTGTTTGTTTGCTTGAACGCGCTAATCTTGGAAAGTACTGGGTGGATTTGGATGAAATTTGGTATGGAAGTAACTTGAAGCTTGAGGAAGGTTATAGGCTACTTTTTACCCGACTGCAAAAAAGGAGAGTTATGTTTTTACCGTGATAGAATCCACGGGAGCGAAGCCCCGCGTGTGTACTAGTAAGATTATAAAGCTGAAGAGTTTGTTTGTTTGTTTGTTTGCTTGAACGCGCTAATCTTCGAAAGTATTGGGTGGATTTGGATGCAATTTGGTATGGAAGTAGCCTGAAGCTTGAGGAAGGTTATAGGCTACTTTTTACGCGACTGCAAAAAAGGAGAGTTATGTTTTTACCGTGATAGAATCCACGGGAGCGAAGCCCCGCGTAAGTACTAGTGTAAAATAAGATGACACAATAACCAAAATTGTAGTTAAGTTAACTAAATAGGTCGTTGTAGAGAAATAAGATAAAATAACGTTAACAAAAATGTACAAAGTTTTTCTATAAAGAATATTAAAAACAATATTATGTGTATTATGTTTTGCAGATATGCCTAAAAATATTTAAAGCTATCCAACGAAGTTAATCTAGGGTTTTATTAAAAAATCATAGAAAAAAAGTTGTTAGCCCCCTGGTAGCAGTTCTAACGGTCCCTCGCGTATTATCCTTCTAGTTATGATGCTGCGTGCTAGGGAAAAATAAAGTGGTTTAGGGAGGGTGTTTCACAGTCAAATCAGTGAGAAACGATGGAAACTACACGCCCTTAACGGATCTAGGTCGACTTAATCTGTAACCCTGTATATCTCTATGTACTTGATAAAAAATAAAATTATACTCTTTGGTAATGTGTATTATCTAAAAAGAGGACCTAATAAAGAAGCCACGTGGGTAGCCAAGATAATATTTATTGAGCAGCACGTGATAACAAATCAAGTTGCGTTACCTATAAATGTAGGTCCAGCAGAATCGGGGCTGGGCTGAGAACTAAAATTGCACGACTAATAGTTACTTTTGCTCATTCTTTGTTGGTGTCGATACAAAAATCAGAGCTATTTTGGGCAATGGAGATTGTTTTTATTGTTGATAGACTTGCGTTTGACTACCGTCTCACCTGATGGTAAGCGACGATGTGGTCGAAAATCTTCTTCTTGTCGCGTGGATGGTAAGGTCTAAGCGACCCCACACACCCTAGTATCAGAGTTTCTAGACCGCCTCAAGGGCCTCTGACGTCGTCTATTTTGACGACCGCCATTTGGCGACCGGGACCACCGGCTTATACGTGCCTTCCGAAGCACGGAACCATCTTTTTATCAGACAATTAGGTGGTTCATGCCTACAATGTCCTAGCCAAACTGGAAACAACTTTAGAAAGTATGCTTCCCGCGGGAATCGAACCCACGACCACCGGGTCACAAGGACTTAAAGACCCCCGGTTATATCTATCAGGAAAACGTTTTCCAAAATCTTTTGTGCATATGGGTGGGATATCCACCATGTAACGATGTTCATGTTGAAGTCCGATGAAGGAGATAGGAGCTTGAATTATCGACGTTCACTTGGGCATGGTAAAAACGAAAGAATATATATGATTCTTAATCTACGATGTAATGAAGTGATAACTCACCGCACAGCCATAGCTTCGGGTGGGACAGGGAAATAGTTATCAGGTCGGTGTTCCGTCCATGGATACGCCTTGGAGAAGCATCCGTAAATACCGTAGCAACGCTCCAACTCCGCGTCATCTTTAAAACAAACAATCCATTCAGATTTTTATCCTTTATTCAAACACTCATACAGCAATACAAAAATATAACCACACGTATTAGATTAGAACAAACACAAAATATAGGAAACAATGAGTAATTGTTAATTAATTTATAGCTATTGGCAATTATCAGCGTAATTGAATAGTTACAAATTTACGCGCACATGCCTTACACCGAACATGATATTATGTTTTTTTCGAACACTTAGATAGTGTTTATATGAAAAATGAATTCAATGTGCAAAAGAATATTCATTCAGTTCAAATATGAATACTGAGGTTTCCCTTATGTTTAAAGTATTTCGAAACGTTGTGTACACATAGGTAAGCTCCATGGTTGTAGAAAAAGTACTAAGAAATTGCTAATGTGAAAACATTTTTTTACTGGTAAGCGATGATGTAGTCGAAGATGAAGCACGCTTACCTAGGACTAACCTATTCACTCTTGACATAAAGATACTCCGGCAGGGAATTCCACTCCTTAGCCGTACGTACATTCTTTTAAATTCTCATCAAGAGATATAATTGCAGTACTTAAGTTAATTCGAATCGATCAAAACTATAACTAGAAACGTATAGTAAACAAAGCAACAAACCGCTAAAAGAACCCGGGAAGTTGGTGACATCAGTCGAATTCTGTTTATCCATTAACACCATAATCGTCTGCAGCATCAACGTCGCACTTGTCTTGTTATACATTGCGGCGACCGTGCACAAATATTCACAAAAAAAATTCAATCAAAAAGTCTCATTAGACCGCAGCGTACGGGCATACGTCACTGCGTACGTTATCAATTCTGTTCGAACAAGTTGAAATATGATCTGTCCGAGCAGTAGTTTACAATACGATGTTGCTAATTGTCACCATCAAAGTGTAATGTGAAATGACATGTATGGAGCTGGTCGGTGGCTTATATAGAGAGTAATAATGCACCACACAGTATCCGCCGTTGTTACCTAACGTATCCCAGCGGCCAGCGATCGTGGTCCGCAGACGTTCCGGGATACGGCGATAACAGAGGTTACAACGTTATCGTTCGGTTATTTGTTAAAAACGATTGACGCACGAAGTCTCGACGGTAGTGTGTATACGTGAGCTATAGCTACTATTGTATGCAGCACTCCGTTTTATTAATGCACATTAAGACGAACATTGATTTACTGATTTGTAAATAAGGATAATTGACTTCATTCTATATTTATAACTTTCGCTTTCTGAATTCAGAGTATTGTAACAATACGATCAGCTCATAAATAAATAACGATTCGAACGAACGAACAAAATTTAAACCAAATCTAATTGAAATCCACATTTAATTAGGTAATAAGCTAATTATGTTTAAAAAACATCCAATTTTAGAAGAAATAAGATAAAATAACATTAAAAATAAGTAAACAAAACACGGACTTCGGAACGGTCGTATTGATAATGCCCTCTAATTAACGAAATTAACTATTGAGTAAACATATAAATACATTGCAAGAATATGTGTACGTTCTTGATTGCACGCGACATATTGAAGGATACACTGGAGCTAAATTTAAAATAGTCAACATTATCTTGGCAGATATTGTTGCCTATTAATTAAAGGGGTCATAAGACAAATAGTTCAGGCTCGTGATGGACACTTGTCCGTACAACGCGCCACTCCTCGTGAGACTATTGTTACATGCAAATCAATCAAGTCAAGGAAAATAAACGTTATATTTAATTATTTCAGTCTTTAAACTTTATCCAATATTTTTTACTTGATAAAGTAAACACACGTCATCTAAAATAATCACAAAATAATTAATTTACGCAAAAATATTATTACTTCATAGTCACATTTCTTACAAAAACAATTCACCATAATTCCATAAACAATCCACAATAATGGAGCACACTCAAAAACAGCATTAGTAATTAAATATTTAGCTTTGTAAATGCATATAAATTCATATCGTCTACAAAAAATCCTTACAATTAACTAAATTACGAAAGAACTTTGCGTGACTTATTTTTAGATGGAGTTGACGAGAAATTACAGTTGAAAGTCATGTCATCAGTGAATATGTCTGACATTGACATGGTTTCACTTTTATTGGTGGACTGAACTAGAAACTTGTCAAATTCCTCAGTAGCTAAATTCTCTTTATCCTCTAACTTGGCTTCGGAAAAATGGAAGCTAGTGAATTTTTTCGCGTTTTCGTGGGAGGGATAAAACTGCGTCCCGTCCGAAGAATTCTCATCTTTAAATCCACTATCAACTCTCATCCAAGTAATATTAGAGATCTCTTTCAAAGCATTCTTATTATTAGTCTTTGATACATCCGTCACGGTCAGTTCTGACGGTTTTATGGCACTTTCATAGTAACTAGAAGCGTTTGCATAGAATGTGTTTTCATTAAATCCACTATCTACTCTCTTAAAACTAGTTGAGCTATCACCACCCACTTTAGTGATGTTGTTGGCAGTATAATCAAATTGTGATATGTTTTCAGTCAATAATTTGAGATCAACTTTGTTAAAGTCTATCTTTTTATCCTCCATGCTGAGTGGATTTTCTGAATTATCTGAACTACTATCTAGTGACATGTGTAGAGGGCTCAATGGCATCGGTGCACGAATTTTACTAATTTCATGAGCGCGTATATTGCTCTTTGATTTGCCTTTGATAGGCGTGTCGTCTATATTAACGTTAATGGTGTGAATTTTAGTAGACTGTATGTCGATTGATGAACACTTTGCTGATTCCACTTTGACTAAATGATGAATACTAGGTTCTTCTACGAGAGACCAGGCTGCTTCCTTTCTGTGTGGCGAAGTCGACTCTGAGTCAGCTGTAATAAAAAAATACATTAATGTACTTGTTCATCGAGATTTAGTCAGTTAACAGAATTCAATGGTCAGTAATTATGTTGTAACTGTTTCGTTGGTTTAGTGGTCGCAAGCGCGACTGCTAAGCATGTGGTCTCGAGTTCGATTCTCGGGTCGGGCTAAAAGTGCTATTAGATTTTTCTAGAAATTTCTTAGCATAAGGCTGCGTTTCCACCAGAGATGTGCGAGGATGCGTAGCGAGGGATGTGTTTATAAAGAACCAAGAATCGCTTCATTTAACTCGCCTCGGTCAGCACAGCTCTGGTGGAAACGGCTCAGCGGAGCTAGATTTTTGCGCATACAAAACAAGCGAGGGATGTGTGCGAGGGATGTGTGCGAGAGATGTGTTGCGAGGAATGTGTGTTGAGAAGGATGTGTTGCGAGGTTTGCGCATCCTCGCACCACACATTAATGCGCATTTTCACAGCTCCGCTACACATCCTCGTACGCACATTTTCATCGCACAGCTTTGGTGGAAACCCCCACACATTTTCACAGCACAGCTAGACATCCTCGCACGACACATTTCCGTCGCACATCTCTGGTGGAAACGCAGCCTTAACCTGGAGTTTCGAAGTAGGCGGTGAGATACCCCGTGCCTTGGAAAGAGAGTTAAACCGTTGGTTCCGGTTGTCATTTGGACATCTTTGACAGTCGCTACGGGTAGTCAGAAAGCAGAAAATCTGACACTGATCTAGCCAAGGGGCATTACTCAGCTACTGAGTTGTGTAGGTCAGATAGGCAGATGCCCCATGTAAAACACTAATACTCAGCTACATCCAGTCAGACTGAAAGCTAACTCCAACACATTTGGAAAAACGTTAAGCAGATAATAATGATGATATTGAATCGTAGAAAGTGTAGGTACCTTGTGAATGGTTATGGAAGGATCCGTCAACACTCATGTCCATACTGAAATCCAACTTTTGCACTGATCGACTTCGGTGCAGGCTCGACATACTAAGGCTACGCTTCTCTGAGAAAGAAAAGGAGCTCTTTCTATTCTTCTGCGGTGACTCCTTAAGTGACGCGCTTCGTTTTATTTTGTTCGGAGTTAGTTTACAGAAGCAAGGGCCCTTCTTCTCGCTTTTCGGTTCAGCTTCAATACAATCAAGGCAGGTGGCCATTGTTTCGGTTTCGGGTGAGGTGAAATTGTTTTTCTGAAAGTGAAACAAGAGTTTAGACACTGTTTTTGTATTCATTGTACTTTCATAGTCAGCTAAACTTGAAACAAATCTCCTTTGATATCACAACCTCTAACCTTCTATCAAATCTATCCAACATATCCAAGAAAATCTAACTTTTTTTAAGAACGCTGGATAGTTTATTTTTTTTAATTCAAATTTAAATAGAGAACAGTCTGTAACTAAGTCATTATTCGCGTAATTTTGGCGCCATTCAGTGCTGTCAAAGTCAAGAAGTTGTGAGTTGATTATTTCAAATAAAAACAATGGGGAAAAAATTTTTACCATTAAATAGAACCGACTTCCATATCAAAACACTACAAAGCCAAAAATAACTTTAATTTCGGAAGTCAGTGTAATTGGTTTTGGATTTTCTTTTTTTTCACACCGCCTTCCGAAATTAAAGTTATTTTTGGCTTTGTAGTGTTTTGATATGGAAGTCGGTTCTATTTTTCGGTAAATTTTTTTTTCAAACTTTTCAGTGGGTCGGTTTGTAATTCATCTAGTTACAAAAGCCATGATGTCAACAACTTATCACCTTGTACAAAATATTGCTTTTCCCGGTGCATAGCCGTTAGTTTTTGAGGGGTTCTCCTGGTACCTACTTGACCATCAGCTCTACATCACCATATGTATTGTGACGAGCATAAAGTGTTTAACATCCGTACTCAAGTTATCGAATCGCAATCCACGAAATACTTATTATTGAGGAGTTTCAGTGGCCATCTGTGGTCTTCATCATCAGTTCAACTTCCCCAAATGGTACTTTCGGAAGCAACTGCTCAAGGTACTATAAGAAATACCCAAAACGCTATAGGTGTGCCTATAATATTTGAAGAGTTCCCTCGATTTCTCCAGGATCCCATCATCAGATCCTAATTTCGTAACAATGGGACCAACTAGAAAGTATACCCTTTTACACGCAAAAAGAATTTTTCAAATCGGTCCAACCGTCTCCGAGTTATGAGCTAACATACATATATAAAAAAAAAGTTCAAGACGAATTGAGAACCTCCTTTTTTGAAGTCGGTTAAAAAGATAGCCGATCACCTGCAGTGCTCAAAAACGATGATATTCCACGCTGTGAAGCATTTCAACACGTATCAAACAACTTCAAATATTCCACGTGTACCTAAACAGAGAAATTCATCTCGGCGAGACGATAGAAATATCGTGCATTTGGCAAAACAATACCCTTTTAAGGGGTCTAACGAGTTGAGAAAAGAATATTTTGATGAAAACAACTCTTCAGCGATCTCACTATCCGAAGGGGTTTGGTAGAAGCTAAGTTGAACGGAAGGATAGCAAGAAAGGTACCCATGTTGAAACGGTATCATAGGCAAGCCCGGCTTGCATTTGAAGGGTGTATGAAAGCTGGACAGTAAGACAGTGGAAAAATGTTCTTTTCTCTGACGAGACAAAAATTAACAGAGTATGTTCTGATGGGAAACGATATCTTCGCCGCTTTCCTAATACAAAGCATGGTGGTAGAAATGTGAAAATTTGGGGGTTCTTCTCTGGTCATGGTGTTGGACCTGTGAGATTGATAGAATGAAACATGGATCAATTCCAATACAATAATATACTGGAAGAAACAATACTAACATATATTATGCTGAAGACGTGCTTCCGATTATTTGGACATTTCAACACGACAATAATCCCAAGCACACTGCACGCACGGTTAAAGAATTCCTCACATCTCAACATTGAGACATCTCAATCAGTTTCTGTCTTACAATGGCCACCAAACAGTCCAGATTTAAATCGAGCATCTTTGGTGCGAAGTTAAGAAAAAGGTTTCAAATCGACGCACATACGTCAATATTCCACATTTACGCGGCCAAAATTGAATTTTAAAAAATTACGATAAACGCATAAAATGGTACATGCAGAGCTAGAAGACAGTTCCAAGAATCCTAACTGAGCCCCACCACCTACCTGCGATACACCCCGACCGCTTTCAGGTAGTCGGTACTTGACCGTCAACCCGTGCGCTTGTTTTTGCTGCTTAAAGTTACAAACACAACAAAAGTTACAACATTTTTATTTTTTTTTCGATGTAAGTTTTTGAAGTGAAAGTGATGGATTCTAATAACACAGGTATGGATCTTTCTTGTTATTATTGTTTACTTACCCAAAATGCCCAATTCGAATAATTAGGGGGTTTCAAACACACGGATTGTTTTAGACAAATTTTGAAGTAATTTTGAACTTTAAAGGTGAATTTGTTATATTTCTCGATAAGATACGATCGTCATTCTTTTTTTATTTGAAAGTACAATCCTTAGAATAAAAGAAAATATAAAAACTAGCTGCGGATGATTGCGGATGACCAAACGGGGGACCTTTTTAACCATCAAGATTTTGTATAAAAATATAACCAATTTTTTATTAGTTAAGTAATCTTAGCTTTTCATTGTTTTAGATACTTCAAGCACATCAGGTGTGAAAATTGTTACTCGGAAATACCTTTATCTGATTATGAAAAATGAAAATTTACCGAATTTCGATGCAAAAGTGAATTATTTAGAAAGTCCGAACAACGAAATTTTGCCGCCCAATAAGATTTCAGTTTGTAAAAGAGTCTACTGACGTGATAGAGGAAGAAATAAGATACGTTGAAAGTTCTGTGAAAGCACTGAAACCCACTGAAATAAATTTGAACCAAACAAAATTATCATTTGATCATTTTTTTGAAATGACTATGGTAGATGGAAAAGTATGCAATGCTGCAACCGGCACAAAGTCTATTAGTCGGTGCTATATTTGTGGTGTAACATCGAAAGACTTCAACAAAATTGAAGATAAAAAGGAAACATCAAGTTTTACGGGTGTTAATTTTGGGCTTTCTGTATTGCATGCCAGAATTAGATTATTTGAAAGTGTTTTACATTTGGCATATAAATTACCAGTAAAAAAATATAGGGAAAGGAGGTCTGAGGAAGAAAAACAACTAGAAGAAAAAACAAAAAAGCACATCCAAGAAAGATTTCGGATTGAAACTGGATTATTGGTAGACATGCCCAAATCAAATTTCGGAAATACCAATGATGGTAACACCAGTAGAAGGTTTTTTGAAAATCCCCATTTGGCAGCAGATATAACCGGGATAAACTATGAACTGATTTATAGATTAAAAGTTATATTGGAGACAATTTCAAGTGGACATAAGATAGATTCACAGAAATACGATTCTTATGCCAAAGATACTGCAAAATTATATGTAAGCCTTTATGGATGGCACCCTATGACTCCGACCATGCATAAAATATTGACACATGGTGCCACTATAATAGAAAATGCTTTGCTGCCAATAGGTCAGCTATCCGAAGAAGCCGCAGAGACCCGGAATAAACACTTCGGTGTATATCGCGAAAACTTCGCCAGGAAATTTTCTAGGGAAAATTGTAATATTGATGTGTACCATAGATTACTACTGAGTTCGGATCCACTTACAAGCAGCTTGAGGCCCAAGAAGAGATCAATCCCCAGAACATTTTGCCCGGAAACAATAAACATGCTAATGCCAGAATATCCCGACGAACCAGACTCAGATAGCGAGTAGCAAGATTACGATTACATTACGTGATAATATTTTTTTTTGTGTAAAATTCTTCTGTTGTATTAATTTGTTTGTAATATTGTACAAATTTTGTTTTATTTTGTGTGTATTTCTATGGATTCAATAAATAATTATGTGAAATAATGATTTTTTGCCTTAATTTACAAAAAAGAATAACTAAATAAAAAAAATACTCTTAAGAGATATGTAATATCATGCAGACGTGATATAAGTAAACAAATAATTTTGGCCGCGTAAATGTGGAATATTGACGTATGTGCGACGGTGTGGTAACCTAACAAAGTTTTTTAGAAGAATGGCGCTCTATTTCTCTTGAAAAATGTCAAAAATTGATAGAGTCAATACCTCGCCGGTGTCAGGCAGTCATCATAAGCCGTGGACACGCTACAAACTAACATTATCACAGTCTTATTTAATCAGATTTTAAAAATCTAAGTATCTACTGAAACTCTCTCGGGCAGTTTAGGAAGCGTTCTTATTCTTTGTTCAGCTTTATTACTATTTGAAATTTTAACTGTCGATAGTAAATTAAATTTGTAAAATAAATAGTGAGTGATTTTAATATTTACTCTTAATCCCGTTTACTCTATCCATGTAGCTATTTCATAACATAATTAATTACTTTTGAGAAAGAACATAAAAGTACATGTCATTGTTTTTTAAAAAAATGTTTGGTATTAAAATCTTTCTTAATTATATAACCACCACTGTAATAAAGAACAATATAAAGCGTGTATAATCTTCTAAGAAACTATATACAGGGTTACAGGTTAAGTGGACATAAATCCGTTAAGGGCGTGTAGTTTCCATCGTTCATTCTGACTGATTTGACTGTGAAACACCCTACCCTAAACTTAACCTTTTCAAGTTATTAGATTTTTTTAAATCGGCTATTTTTAGATTTAGATTAAATATTTTGAAATATGTGAAACTTATTATAATCTGATTTTTACATGTAAGAAGATGCTTTATGACCTCAATAACCAACATTATATGTAAGTCAACTAAATAGGTTTAAAGGATTTTTTTTTAATATGGCTCCTGTTTTGCTGATGTGCCTAAGAGTATCTAAGTGTCATCAGCTATCCAACAAAATATAAAAATATAGGTTTTATTAAAAAATCATAGAAAAAAAACTTAGTTGTTAGCTCCAGATAGCTTTTTTAACGGTGCCTCGCCTATTGTCCTTCAAGATAAAGCGGTGCGTGCGAGCGAAAAATAATGTGGTTTATTGTAGGGTGTTTCATAGTCAAATCAGTCAGAAACGATGGTAACCACACGCCCTTAACGGATCTAGACCGACTTAATCTGTAACCCTGTATACAATAGTGAACCATTATTATTAAAAAACAAAACGAATAAATAAATCTTAAATAAATATTATGTTGTTAAGCGCAAATTCTTCATTGCACTTTGAATCAGCTCTTTACGATTTCCTACCACTGAAATATAGAAGTTTTGATGTGGATAGTTTGTTCCATACAATAGAGCTTTAGGAAATTCTATAGAAAAAAAGGCTATACTGAAAACAAAATTCTAAATGTGTACAGTGCAGTAAATAAAGCAGGACCTGTACTTATTATTATTTTTCATTACAAACGAGCCCAGTCTTGACCTCGATCACACCTGATGGTAAGTGTAAGATGACGGCTACGATCAAACGAGCGAACCCAGAAGATTACCAACATTTTTATCGACAATTGTTTTAATAATATTAAAACTAAAATGTAGGTAGTTTATATTGGTTACTTTGTAAGTATGTAGGTAGATCTAAGTTGTACAGTTGTCAGTCCAATTATAGCTTTGCTGTGGAACTGGAACGCTTGACTTTTATTTAACAACTCCCGAATATCACAAAACAATTGTCAAGTATATAAATTGTATTGTTACGCCAGTCGCTTAGCTAAGTACGTCGAGAAACTTCAACCGACATCTAGAATATTCGAGAAACTAACACCTGGCGGCGAGTAGCAGTACTAAGTATGTCGAGAAACTTCGACTTCTAGAACGTTCGAGACACTAACGCCACCTGGCGGCGAGTAGCAGTACTAAGTATATCGAGTAGCTTCTGGAACATTCTTGGTAGTACTTATTGGCAGTGAGTCGATTGTACAAGAATGTTCTAGAACACATACATCGGGGTATAAATAGATCGCAAAGGAACGCAGAATCAGTCTTATCCTACGAGGCGATATAATCGAAGCTCTACAAGTGAATTTCAGTGCGATTTAAGTGTTTAGTGACAAGTATTGCAGTGTGAAAACTGTATTAATTTTTATTTTGTGTTTGTTTAATTAAAGTGTTAATTTTGGTTTAATTGGCGTAAATTATTTCTATCCCGAACCAAAGCTCGTAACAGTATTATTTATATTATAATGGTTTTATTTGTACAATGCTTTGAAATCTGCACATACTATGAAATTCTTTTATAACAGATTACTCAAAATTTAAAGCTGACTGACAGAATAGTTTCTTATTTATGAGGATTATGCACGCTATGAGTAGTTCTTTAGGTAATTTGTATTATTTATTTTATCAAAATATATGCCCAACATTGCTCATGTGGAAAGTAACACTCTATTTTTATAAAGTATTGTAGTGTGAAAACTGTATTAATTTTTATTTTGTGTTTGTTTAATTAAAGTGTTAATTTTGGTTTAATTGGCGTAAATTATTTCTATCCCGAACCAAAGCTCGTAACAGTATTATTTATATTATAATGGTTTTATTTGTACAATGCTTTGAAATCTGCACATACTATGAAATTCTTTTATAACAGATTACTCAAAATTTAAAGCTGACTGACAGAATAGTTTCTTATTTATGAGGATTATGCACGCTATGAGTAGTTCTTTAGGTAATTTGTATTATTTATTTTATCAAAATACATGTCCAACATTGCTCATGTGGATAGTAACACTCTATTTTTATAAAGTTCCCAGCAAACCTTTGAGTGAGGGCGAGAGAGGTAAGAACAAGGGTTGTAATTTTAAATATAATAAAATGTATCTGTAGATTAAATATATTTACAAAAAATATTGAGAGAGTTAAGAATTAGTAATAGAGCAAGAATGAAAAAAAAATGCATGTGTGCTTATCTGTTAATACATGCTAACCTCCGGAACTACTAGACGGAATTGAATGAAACTTTTTTTATTATATAGCTATTCTGAGCAACTTATAGGCTATAATTAAATACAAAAACTGGAAAACCTGATGCAGAACTATACACGCGAGCGAAGACGCAGGTAGCAGATAGTAATAAATAAAAAGAGCACCTCTTCATCACTCGAGGTCACTTTCATGACCGGCGAGATTGAAGCTAAGGAAGACGATGTAGCGGACCCTTGAGCCTCCGTAAGTTCCGTACGTCGCGGGGTACGAAACCCTATAGGGCTGAAGCACGGCTCCCCAAAGTCCACCACATCCAGGATCTTGTTACGATAACATGGTTTACTGTGGCTTGTTGGTCCTTTCTTGAGAGGGGTACCGAAAGTACGTTTCATACCTTTTGATACGTAGTCGCGGCTCTAAAGGAGAGAAAATAAATTCAATTAATTTAAGCGACAACAGCCTAATGGATAAGGTGTCGGACTTGTGATCGAGAGGTTGAGGGTTCGAACCCCACCCATTAAACTATTGTCGTGAACCCACACAAGACAGCCATATTTAGCTTAGTTGAGGGATTAACAAGATTGCTAGTAATGTGAATAGGTACTACTCTTTATTGTACACCATAACAGAATTAACTATAAATCGATTGATTTTTTACAGATAACCTTTGGATGGATTGACACAGAAGAAGAAAATAAATAAGCTTAGTCAAATTATTGAGCTCCTAGTGTTCTAAGTTGAGCTTCAAGTATACTGACAAATACTTGCTGTCTGCACAGGTCCACTCAAATGTGTATTTTAGTTAAAATCCCACTTCAGACATTAACTTACAAATTGACAGCTTGCAGATTGGTAGCCTATGCCGCTTAGCGATAATATAACTAGTAGTCTATCGCATTTAGCCATAGTAGAGCTTAAAAAAATCTTTTGGCGTTTATCACTCGCATAGATATTGCAGTAGCCTATACTACTTAGTGGTACTGCAGCTCAACCTTTGCCCCTTAGTAATAGTGAATATTTCTATCAGTGAAAGAAAGGTTTAATTCTTTATCACAAAACACAGACTCTGGCAGCGAATTCTACTCCTTAGCTGTATGTTTAGCTGTACAGCGGGCCTAGATAAAATCCATTTTCTGTAAGCGTTAACGCCAACGGAAAAATTAAATTGTATGGAGTTGACATTTGCTAACCACATGTCACGTGATTGTCACGTGTTAGTAAACGTCAACTCCATACAATTTAATTTTTCCGTTGGCGTTAACGCTTACAGAAAATGGATTTTGTCTAGGCCCGCTGTACTGGTATTGGAATGATGTATTAGAGATTTTTAAATCAGTCAAATAATACTCACAAGATCAGGACTAAATACAACAGGAGTGTGAGCCTCAAAGCTCGAAGGAGGTCGTGGTTCCAAGTGGATCTCATCATCAGTTTGCTCCGAGTCATAGTGTTCCATATCACTGTGCTCTTCAAAGAACAACTTCCGACGCAGAGAGCCATTCGCAGTGATCTCATATTCACCAGACATGTTTTGTTCCTATAAATGGAAACAGTATTTAACAGAGAATGTGCTTGGCACAGTTTTTGTGATGACTAGACGTAGTTAACAGTATGCTGATTATTTATTTCATATTTAGAAAATTTCCTGCTGTCTGCATACATTTTTCACAGCTATACCAGCATTTGAAGAGAGATATTAGGGCTGTCTGAACAGTAGTGGATTTCAGAGTAAGGATAGATCAGCCATCCAATGACAGTTCTTGACATGTTTTGCTTAACTATGAAGACATGCCTGGGATGGCCAAGCGTCTGTTATTACTTTCTCTAAAAATAGGAATGGTATGACATGAATATTATGAATGCACTTCTTTGATCATGTGCAAAACACCTGAGTCATGAAATGACAAAAGGCATTAATGTGAATAATTCAATATACTTCATACCAATATTATTTACTCAACTTATCCTCCTGTATTTAATGACAGGTATGTGAATGAGTTATGCATATAGGCCTTAGAGATAGTTTAAATTACCTGTGTAAAGGTACAAAATGGCTGAAGGAGAAGTTCAAGCTCTGGTGGCAGTTTAGGTGGTAGAGTGAGAACCGTCTGTGCTGAAACTAAAGTTTTGATGTCATACAACAATAGTAATATACAGTGTCTGTGGAAAAACATTGGTTTGTTATAGAAATAATAAATAACATTTAAAACAGATTTAATGAGTCACTTTTTGAACTTGTGTATACAGTTTTGAAACTTATATGAAAAAAAAAATCTTGTTTTGTTAATCAAATTAAAATTTCAAAAAGTATTTCATTGTGAGGAAAACACCATGATGAAACTGACATGTCCCACCTCTGTGTGGAAGATTATGACCAATCGCCTCTCATAGAAAAGTGCCTGTGTCTCAGCAGTGAGAATTTTATAGGCTGAACTATTAATACAATTATTTGACTGTAGTTTGCATCGGTCAAGGGTGAGCAATATAAGTACCAAAATTAAGCTGCAAACAATAAAATTTAAATGGCATATCTCAACTCAAACCAACCAATTAATATATTCTGCAGATATAATACATGTGTATATTATGATACAATGTTGTTTTTCATTCACTTTTGTTTTATACAAACTATTTGATCTAAACTAAACTACGAACTCAATAAATAATTTCAATGTTATTTTTTGTAACGCTTCGATTTTTTTTAAATTTGCTAAATTCATTGATAACTTACGATGTCTAATTCTAATTGTAAAGTTTTTAATAATAATGTATATAGCTTATAAGAAGTAGGTATAATATAGTAACTTATTATTGAAATTGATAAATTAAATAAAAGTAAAACTTTATTAAAACTTCTTACACTGTAGTGTACAGTGTTATTTATGTAGACAGTTTAAAACTAGTCATCTAAGTTGTTAGTTCCACTACTAGTCCTGTACATATTATATTAGTTGTATGACTGTTGTTCTAAATTCAAATTTAAATATTATAGGAAATCATTATTTTTTGTGTTAAATAACTCTGGATTAATGGTAAAATGTGTGCATACAACACCTCTGTTTGTTCTTCAGTCAACATTATTAGTGCTACAAGCAATAAAATGTAAACTTACATTAAAAAATGACATACAACAATGAAAAACATGTTGTTTCAATTAAACCCTTACCTTCTTTCGTCACCACAATTTTTTCTTTTTTTAAATTATCAATTTGAATATTGGCTTCAATTGATGATTGCAGAAGAGGTTTCACCTTTTTGGAAGATTCAATCAATGGACTTGGCATGACCATTTCTTGGGAGAAGAATCTGAAATTATTCAGAAATACTGTAAAATGTGGTGAAGGTTTTCAAAAAACTAGCAACATGTAATGTTAAGGTAAATTATAATATACTAGCTTCTGCCCGCGACTTCCCCGCCTATACAAGGATGTCAACTATCTCCTTACGAAATTTCATTCGGATCCGTTCTATAGTTTTTGAGTGAAAGTGTAACAAATATCCATTCATCTTTACATCGATCCTCTCAAACTTTCACATTTATAATATTAGTAAGAAAGATAGAAGTAAGATACTGGATTATTCTACTGCTTAAGCATTGTCACTCCAATATTATAGCCCCTCTCTGTAAATTTATCCCACAAGATGGGCCACACTGGTGTAGGTTGGCCGACCGACCGATTTCAACCAACGAAAAAAACGGAGGAGGTTATCAAGTCGACGCGTATATATATATTTTTTTATGTATGATCACCAGTGATCGGAATAAATAGGCTGAGTATATTTACCTAAAGTTCAAACAGAGACGGAAATCGGAGACTTCCTTAGGACAATATTTTTTTCACCGGTAAATTTGTAAATTTTTACATCAAATTATTACAATTAAAGCTTCTATTAGCTAAACAAAAACTAAATAAAAAATACACATATGTTGCATCATTTCTCAGGTAACGATTTTGACGATTCTTTTAAACTTTTCGTTTCATAGTTGACTAGTTGTTGCTCGTGGCTATCAATCGTGGCGTAACTCAAAAAAGATAATTTCCCGATTATGCACATTTTTTATTGATACTTTGCTCTTATCGATCAAATCTAATATTAGATCGATCGATCGAATTAAATAGACTATCCAAGACAAAAATAATTTTTCAATTCGAACTAGCAGTTTCAGAGATTAGCGTGTTCAAGCAAACAAACAAACTCTGCCACTTTATTATATTAATATACAACATGTAATTTAAAGGGTATATACATACCAAGTGCACGGCTTCTTTGGATGATAATTGATAACAAACGATATGGCAAGAGTTTTTTAATCCTATGTCTACATGCGTGGAACTTATTAAAAATTTCAATACATTGATAACAGAGACCTAATTTTTCAAATTAAGAAGAACGAAGAGAATTGTCGTTTTATTGGCAAGTGATGTGGAAAGTGATGACCCTCATAGTGCTGTGACACGTTTCTTATCATTGGTATTCAAGAAACATACGAAATCAACAATTTGGGGTCAATTCTGTGAGTCACTTATTTTGAGCTGAAACTTTGCATAGAGACTCAATAGGTACCAGATGTTGTCTTCAGTCCTTTTGGATAGATATGGGGTTTCCGTTACACATTGTATAGACATGCATATGTTTGCTTATAATATGTTATACAACCGTGGAATATAAATTGGTACATAACAATATCTACATATGAAATCGATAATATTAATCATGAAAAGATGTATTATTTAAAATTTTAATTATTTATTAAAATAACCGAATAGTAACGCGGGGAAGGGGAGATTCTTGCATTTTGTATTGATTGTATTAGTATTTGATCAACCAACAAATAAAGGTAAACGCTTTAATTTATAACTTATTTGTTCCTAAAGGTTTGTATTCTTTTGTTTGTACATATGCATCTTTAAAATAAATATATGAAAAGGATTTCAAAGTCATTAATATATTCATGTTATATTGAAATGTTCAACCAACATAAAAAAATAAAACATATATATATATTTAATATTGGTTATTTTATTTATCAAATCATTGATAATGATTTATTAAAGCATTTATAATGTTAATGATAAAATAAGATATTGAAAGTTACATAATTAAAGTTCCGGTAAATTTACCAGTAAAAAAAATTGTCATAAGGATGTCTCCTATTTCCATCTCTGTTCTTAAACTTTAGGTAAATATACTCAGCCTATTCCGATCACTGATGATCACCGATTACTCGAAGACGGCCGAACCAATTTGGAAAATTAATTTTTTGTTTGTTTGTAAGGGTATACTTCGAAATTGGTCCCATTGTCACCAAGTCAGGATCTGATGATGGGATCCTGGAGAAATTGAGAGAACTCTTCAAATATTATAGGCACACCTACAGTGAATTGAGTATTTTCTATATTAACTTGTGTAGTTGCATTCGAAAAGCACCATTTGTAAAGTGGACCTGATGATGAAGACCACAGATGGCCACTGGAACTACTCAATATATAAGTAGGAATAATAAGTATTTCATGTGTTCTGCTTTGATTACTTGAATGATGTTTTTAAGAACAATATGCTTGTCACAATGCATATGGTGAAGTGAAGCTGATGGTGAAGTACCAGGAGAACTCCTCAACAATTAACAGCCCAACAGTGGGAAAAGCAATATTTTGTAAAAGATTAGAAGTAGTTGACATTTAAGCTTTTGTAACTAGGTAAATTAAAAATCGACCAACTAAAATGAGAGAAATAAAAACTTTTGGAAGTCGGTTAAATTTTTTGGGAAACAGTTTTTATTTTAATGTTTTCTCAGCAATCTAAATAAATTGAACAGTTCAGAATTTCCACTATGAATATTAGGAAATTGCATAAATAGTCGTAGTAGTAGTACTTATAGACTAAAGTATCTTTGTTACTAACTATTATGAATCTTATGTAATCCGAATAAACTAATAAATAATATATTAAAATCCTAAAACTGACACTGTTATTAGATTAAAGTGTTGGTATTGCAAAGCAGCAAGAAGAATGAGGTGAATATAAATTCATTATAAATTAAATATTATCATATCTTCTAAAATTCAAATAAAAGTGGGTTACAATTGAAATGTAAATACAGTGTGGTGAAAAAAATATGTCCTGGGGAGTCATGTTAGAGGAAATATGTTGGAGGGAGGCATCATCACCAAGACCAAGAAATATATTGTGTTAATGGGGTATATTACCCATGACCCAGGATCCCCCTTTTAAATTAAACTTTTCTTTGAAATGTATGTACTTACAATAATTTATTCATTTTAGGAATTCCAATAACAACAACCCTCACATAAATCATTAGGTGCTGATCTGGATATTAGATTAGAACATCACTGAATAAGTAGCAGAGCGTGGTTTTTATGTTTGACAAACACAAAATATAAATTGATAAATTTATATTTTTCTGATCTACACCGGATGAGATGGAAAAAAGAAGCAAGAGCAAACAAGTAACAGACATAAGTCAGAATAAAAAAATGAATAAAAATTACATTCAAAAAAGTTTTCTAATCCTAACGCACACATTATGGTTAAAAACTCTTTTCTAACAGGTGCACCAACAAATTTTAACAAATAAGAACTTTTGTAAATCAAAACCTGTATATAAATTTACTTCTACAATAAACCTTCATCCAGAGTATGTAATACACTATGTTTTAAGAGACGGGACTTAGTACTAAAAAAATAAAAACAGGTAACAGTTCACTTCAATACCAACTGAACGAACATACATGGGGAACAAGACGTCATACAACAGTACTACCAACCTATGAGACTAAATAGTGCTGAGCAATGGTAGTCACTTCTTTATCGATATCAATAAAGTATACAGGTTGGTAACGGGCTTTCTTTTAACTTTTTAAATTTAAGAAAGGATTTTTGTTGAAAGAAAGCAATGTTTGTAGTTTTTAAGAAATCCAGTATATTCTTAATTATAAAACTACTATAGATTATTAGACTAAATAATATAATTATGTCAAGGATTGCAGTAATTTAATCCCGATCTTCTTCTGGACGCAAACACATAGTGGTCATAAACATTTCATATTTCATTCAATGGAGCTCCATCGTCAGAACGTCAGTGACCATGTCCTCTTTATTCTTGTATTTGATAATCATTAACTACAACGTTATTGAAATGAAAATATACCAAATAACTTTATATGATATGAGACGCACCCTCTATAATCAGGTGCTCGGGAAGATACTTTGTGTTTCGCAAAAGCGAGAGGCATTAATAATATTACTGTTATTAATTTTTATTAACATTGTTTATAAACAATTACAAACAGACACACCATTTATCGATAATTGATAAGAACCATTTGCGTTACAGCACATCACTATCACAAAATAAAATTGAAAATTAAAAGATCGATTAAGCCATTTAGTACCATGTTTTAAATAAAATATAGAATCAAATATCTAAATCAATACTAACCGAGCCTCATCTAATGGAAATTTTGCTATAAACATCCTTTTTTCATTACCTTTACGACTTCACAAGTACGATACTTCACAAGTTATAAATCGGCTATTAGGTGGCATTATGGTACAATTATGTTTACTGAACAAGATCACACTTTTAACAAATTAAGATAAAAAATTTACCGTAACTAACTGCCAGAAAATAATAAGCACAAACTTACAAAATACTACAAGACACACAACAAGTAAACATATATGGCCGACTGTCATGAAAGAAAGAGAAAGCGCACGGAACAGGTGAGACAGCAAAATCTACCATTATTTACCCCTCAAAGTCCATACAATTTTTTTCGCCTTGAAGTTGCAGTAGCCTGTCTTCATCTTTCTATAACTATACTACTCAATGCTAAAAAGATCAGTCCAATTTTTCCTTTTAAAAAACTTTGACATACAACTAACTCGTCTATTATTTTAAGCTGCCAGCTATGCAAAGGAGGCCCAATACCACAACATAAGACCTATAAAATTCTACACACACATATTGATGTAGTAAAAGCCATAAGAAGCAGAAATAATATATCCTGCTTCTTTAATAGGTGTAAATGAAGTAGATCTAATTTATTTAGCTTGGATCAATAATGCTTCGTGTTAATTATGATTTTTATCCAAAACAATCTAAACAAAATTACTTATCAGTGGCCTCTTCAGCAATCTTTTCCAAAGCAGGATCAGGCGTAGGCTCAAACTGACTGTTGCACGCCACTATGTCCGCAGGAACTAAGGTGCACGTCTGATCAATATCCCAGCGGAAGGATCCACTATTCTTCTTCTTATATATCTTGCACATACCCGGACTAGTAAAAAAATATTACAATAATTATATTTTTTGTACTACTACGATATTAAAATCACCTGCTGAAAACGAATGCGTGCTTACCTGCATATTGGGTTGTGTAGCTTGTCAATCAATACTTTATCAAACGGATTTCGAACTTTTCTATTTGTTGGCGGAGGCGTGGATTTGTAAATATTATTTTGGCAATCATTTTTATCACCCATTTCGAAATTAACGTTATTTTTGTTGACTGTTACATGACAGGTATGTATGGCGCAATGACCTCTTCTTTTTTTTTTTATTCGCCCATTGGGCAGGCTATGGTCTTTCAACCTTACCGCCTTGTCTTCCGTCATTCCATGTATAAGTATTAAAAGAAATTTAATGTCTTACGTATAATTATTCATTGTACATTTTAATTTACTATTTGTCTTCCGCCTTTCCTTGAAAATGTCATCATTTATTTATATTTTTGTCTACGTCCTAGCTATTCGTAACGCCTCGTAACCTACTACAAACGTCATATTTTATCAATGGGGCGTGCAACTGTCAAAGTGGCGCTAGTAGCACACTTACCAATAAGAAAGCAGTTTCTCTATGGAACACTATGAAAATTAAAGTGAATTCCTAAATTAGAGACAGTTATTGAGAATTTTCCGATTAAAGAACATGTATTAGAGATGGGTTGTACTTGATAAATTTGGGACTAGGTGCACCTATTCTTAGTATTTAAAAATACGTGATCCAGATACCTATTCCACCTAGTCCACCTAGTCCCTAGTCCACCTAGTCCCTAGTCCACCTAGTATCAATTATTATTTATTACTTATCGAATGTGGTCATGGTGCACGTACTTAGTCCAAGTAATTTTTTTTATTGTGGCTACTAATTTTGCAGGAAACTGCTAAACAACAAATGAACACGGTATTTTGATTCGAGACTAGTCAGTAATCATTCGATCCGAGAATACTCGATCCGAATGAGTACCACCTAGTCTCGACAAGACTAAGTATTACAAAGTATCTATTTACTTAGTCTTTTCGAGACTAGTTGGTACTCATTCGGATCGAGTATTCTCGGATCGAATGATTACTGACTAGTCTCGAGTATTGAAAGATAAAGATGGGAAGACTACGGAATAGCGTAGTTAAAAAAGGACAGAATATATATTCTTGCACAACACGCGTGCGCGTTGCGTTACTTTTATGTACTTTGAATTAGGGTTTAAATTCAAGTGACCGACAAATGAATGATTTTGACAAACATGAATGAGCGGTAAAGCAGGTTTATAACGTGTTGAGTGAATGGAATGCAATTACGCGTTAGTGCTATGAAGCCTAAGAGCAGTTGGATTTCGCAATACTTCATGATACTAGGTGTTGTCAAAGTGAGAATAGGTGCCGCCTAGTATCGAAATTTACCTATTCTTCGGATCTGTTCTAGTAGATACGACTCATCTCTAACATGTATTATGTTCTTTAATCGGAAAATTGTAAAGAAATCAATTGAAATCAATGAAATGAAAATAAAAAATACGAAGCGTGTAAATGTTTAGCTCACCACAGATAGAGTCTGGCAAACGAAAGTAGAGACAGAAAAAGCGCGGCAAATTTAAAAAATATCAGCATAGCAACCCTAAAACTACTATGAAATACCTGGAATAACCTTATTTGATACTTTAGAATTATCTATTTTATTTCATCGAAATAAAATACAATAGGTATTGTAGGTAGGTAATAGTTTAGATATTGTCTTAATTCGAATTAAAAAAAAAACAACAGTATTCTAAAATAGTACTGATTTATTCACTATAATCAAAATCTGAATGTAAGACTTCCATAATATGGAAAGTTTTATTAGAGTTACTGGAACCATTGTTTCCTACGTTAATTATAAAACTTTCTAAATTATTTTCTGTAATTCTGTCCCTTTCTTTATATGTATTTTCAACATGGATAACATGATCAGTCATTTTCTTTCACTCCTCGGGAGTTATATTTTCAAACGACTCTTTTATAACTTTCTCTAACTCTGTAGGCAGAGCAATATTTTACTTGCCACTTTACGTTTAGCCAAACTCCATACTAACTCAATGGCATTTAGATCACAGTGGTAGGGGGAGTCGCAATACCTCATGACCATTCTGATTCAGAATTACATTAGCTTCATATACTGGCTTTGGTGTGTTTCGTTTTAAACTTGTTTTCTAACGATATAAAATTCGTTAATTTTGTTACGAATAGCATCTATGTTGAAACTATCTAAGTCGGGCACTGTGGGTTTATATGGCTTTTACGCGCACCTTGCTTTTTAATTCTTTTTAATGTAGTAACGCTCACTTCTGGAAAGAATGGTAAAACAGAATTATTAGGTTCTGCAAATCATGTATTCAATTACATCTTTATAAAAGTTATGTACTCTTAGTAAAAACTTACTAGTTATTGAAGCTATCTCATCCAAGTACTGGTTCTGGGTTCTTATCCTTTCTGCTCTAAATCCGTAAGTTTCAATAGTTTTCACTATTTCATCAACCCCTGCTATATCCACCAGATTTTCTATAAAGAAAAAAAAAATGTTAAAAACCATGCAACATTTAACAGTATGTTAAATAACCATAATGCATTATTATGAAGGTGTTTAACATACCATAAAATGAATGTGAATCAAAATAGATAAATATTATTCCTCGCTAAAAGATAAATATAAATTATGAATTACGACAAAGTATCAACTTAATAGCGTCATACTAACTTAGGAAATCGAACACCACACGTAAACAATATTGTTTTTGTTTGAATTCGGCGTCTTTCTCCTGTTGTTTTTCTTGATATTTAGACATCATGCGAAACAACATTTCCCGTACTCCATTTTTAATAGATTTGTTCATTTTTCGCTGAATAAACGCTATTAATAAGATCACAACAAATCACCAACAACACGCCATCTTGTTTTGGAAAATTGAGTTTGACATTAGTATAGTATTGCCATATAAAAAGTTTGCAAATAATGGGGCGTGCAAGTGAAAGCTAATCGCAGATGGCGCCACCACCGTAAGAACCTTTGTCACTGTCAGTGTTAGTTAGATTGTGAGATATTATATAGTTATCTGTATCATCTATGGTTATCTGTGGTAATATTTTTTATTTTCATTTCATTGATTTCAATTGATTTCTGTACAATTTTCCGATTAAAGAACATAATACATGTTCTTTTGTTCATGTTGTTAAAAAATTCTCAATAACTGTCTCTAATTTAGGAATTCATTACTGTTCCATAGAGAAACTGCTTTGATATTGGTAAGTGTGCTACTAGCGCCACTTTGACAGTTGCACGCCCCATTCGAGTGTCTACTTTCGTTTGCCAGACTCTAACCACAGATGATACAGATAACTAAATTATCTCCAAGGATCTTCTACCTACTAACTACAAGTTCCTTGATTATCTCACAATCTAACTAACACTGACAGTGACAAAGGTTCTTACGGTGGTGGCGCCATCTGCGATCAGCTTTCACTTGCACGCCCCATTGTCAACAATTGTCAGTACTGGCGGGAACTTTAAAAAAGAGCGCGTCAAATTTTTTTACAATTTTCATTTTTATTAAATATTCGCTAGTTTCTTACTTAAAAACAATAGTGCTAGGTGTGCAAACCCATACAAATGGTGGGAAATGAGGGGGGCGGGGATAACCCGCCCACCTCACATAAACGTCCCCGGCCTGAGGCCGGAGGCGGAGGGACTGGGATGGACTGTGGTGATGGCGGCGGCGGTGAGCATTCTGACTTTTTGCCTTATATAAGATCTGACTATAAAAGACAATATCCAGAAAATGCCAATTATGTAGACTTTAAAGTGTTCGTTGAAGCATCCAACAACAAGGATAGAATAGGCAATAAGAGCCCTATCTATCTCAATCACATATTTTCCAGTGAAATAAAAGGAGTGACGGCTATACAACGAATAAACGCAAATAAAATAGCAGTAATATTTAAACAGTACAATACGGCCAATAACTTTATTAACAACAGCGCTTTTCTTAACAAGCATGGCTTGAAAGCATTTATTCCGGCTGCGCAAATAGAAAAAACAGGTATAATTAGATTTGTACCAGCAAACATTTCGAATAAAGAATTGTACACCAAACTATCATCAATTTATGAAATAATAGCTATAAGAAGATTCACAAAGAAGGTAGGACAGGAGCGAGTTCCACTACAAACAGTTAGCATTACTTTTCTATCGAATATTCTGCCAGACAATGTACAATATGATTTGTTTTCATACCGAGTTTTTGAATATGTACCCCCATTACAGCAATGTTTCCGTTGCTTTAAATTTAACCACTCTGCTAGGATATGCAATGGCAAACAAAGATGTTCCATTTGCGGAGGTGAGCATTTATATAAAGAATGTGATAGACCAACAGAGATCTGCTGTTGCAATTGCAGCGGGCCTCATCTTGCAATTTCTAGATTATGTCCAATCAAGTTAAATAAAATATTAGAAAAAAAAAATAAGATTACTTATGCAAGTGCTACTTTGACGAAAGAACACACAAGTGATAACATTGAATTTCCACCTTTGCTACCTCCAAAAATGAACCCAACTGACACTGTAAATAAGATTGTAAATAAGTCTGTAAATAAGTCTGTACATACATCTGTAAATAAGTCTACATCTGTAAATAATACTGTACATAGTGTAAATAAATCTAAAGATGTCCCTCCTAAAATAGACATCAAAGCCCAAATAGTTGCCAACGACGATGTACTTATGGCCCTGGTACAGACGTTGGTGGAACTGGGTAATAAAGGAGATAATACGCCTACCACCGTAAATAGTATTAAAGAAACACTACTTAAAATCTCAAGTAATGGATCCAAGTCACACATTGTCTAAGCTACGTATTGCTCAGTATAACATTCAAAGTGCCAATAGTAAAAAACCTTTATTGATTCAATTCTTACAAAAACAAAATATTGACATTTGCTTACTTAACGAAACATGGTTTAAAGATAATAGTTTTAGAATACCTGGATATAATATTTACAATAAAAATTCCAAAAATGCTCATAATGGTGTAGCAATACTGATTAAGCCATATTTAAAGTACAAAGTTTTAAACACTAGATTTTATGAAGACATTCAAACTGTTGCTTTGTCCCTATCTACTTGTTCATGGTAGCTTGACTATTCTTTGTGTATACTGTCCTCCTTCTAGTGGACATATACGGATCAATAGATTACGTAATATTATTAATGGTCTTCCAAAGCCCATATTTTTTTTTTTTCTCTTTATTTATTTTATTGAGGGTTTAATCAGAAAATGATTATGCCACCCTCATCGGTACAAACAAATTCCTTATGTTCTAAATCCTATTTTTGCTAATTTATACAGAATTCTTGCATCCTTTGACAAGGGTGATGCAAGAATACTGTTACATCTCCCAACGTCCATAGATAAGGGTAGAATGAAAATTCTTTCGGCCTCGTTCCGGACGCACTCCATCAGTATATGGTAAGTGTCTTCCACAATACTACACTCCGGACAATTTGGTGATGCAACTTTACCCATAAGGTAGGCAAAACTATTCATTGGTATGTGTCCTGATCGAAGCCGAAGAGCCATAACAATTTCTGATCGACTCATGTTTGCCTGGTCGAACCATGGACAACGAGAAAGAGTTGGTTGGATTGTTCGATACCAGATCCCCTTGCTAAGCGACCTCTGGTCGAAGTGTTCATGCCACATTTTAGTGCATTCTTCTTTAACTGCATACAATAAATCACTGTGCACGGGAAGGTGTTGACAAACCAAACCATCATCACATGCATCCTTAGCTAATCGATCTACTATTTCATTGCCTTCCAAGCCAACATGAGCCGGTATCCACTGAAGTACAATATTCTTTTTCTTAGAAATGAGATTACACAAAGATTTAATTATACTATGTGCAATAGGAGTTCCCCGAAAATTCATGGTACAACGAATTAAATGTTGCAGTGCGCTCTTTGAATCACTAAGAATAACATAATTACCAGTTTCAAGTGAGTCAATGTAAGATAATGCTTCGTCTATTGCAATAAGTTCTGTATACATTATATTAAGTTTTAAATTAGGTTTTAATTTCACTGAAGTGTTTGTTTGTGGATCAAAAAATGCTGCTCCAGAACCTAGTTTGTTTTTAGATCCATCAGTATATATTTTGTAGAATTCCGAATAAGTGTTATTTAAAAACATAGTGCATAACTCGCTCAATTTAGTATTCTTGTAGCATTTTTTAGCCTCAACCAAACAATTTATTTCTGGAATTACAATTTCAGATAGGTCAATCCTGTGAACCCAAGTATCCATAGAGAACATTTCAAACTTTGGAAAAGCCCATATTTGTCAGTGGTGACTTTAATGCACACCACATTGCATTTGGTTTTCTATCCACTAAAAGCAGAGGTCATGATTTATTTAGTATCATTGATGACTTGGATTCATGTATTTTAAATGATGGTACTTTTACAACTGTTAACAACCCAAGACGGAATCCATCTGCAATTGATGTTAGCTTTACTAGTGCTAACCCCGCATCAATATGCGAGTGGTCTGTACATGATGATGCCATTTCACTACATATAGATAAGTATCATATTAATCCCCCTATTGATTTGCATCATTTGATCTTGTTTCGAAATGCAATATTTCTTCGGGCTTGAAATTGCGGCTACAAATTTTGGAACTGTTTCTGACCTTTTTCTGTGTAGAACACTGAGCCACCGGTCTCGAAGATCATCATTTTTAGGAAAGCTTAAAATAACAAAAAATAATAAATAATGAGAAGAAAGAAAAATAATAAATAAGAAGAATAAAAAGAAGAACATCCACTTTTACATTGAAAACATAGTCACCCTAAATGCAATTTGTAAACAAAGTCACAAAACTTACTTAAAAAAGGAAATTCCAGATTCGGAGTACCCTTCACTCTTGCAATTAACTACAAAACACGTTCTTACCATGGTTACAGTATCTTGCACTTTAATATTACGAAAACTCACAAAATTAAATATAATGCAAATTTACAAACATACAGATGTCAAGTAAACGTCAGACGGCAACGTAGTAATTACCATGTATAGTATAATATATTACTACTAATTGTTACAAATTCCATTTTTTTTTTGTTTTAAACATCTTGTGTTTGCATGGTAAAATAACTATAATTTTCATTAATATGCATACAGTAATAATGGTAATTCATTTTAAAGATAGAATTTCAAAGAAGTTTAAAAATAGGTGTTATTACTACAACAGACAGGTCGAAAAAATTACCATTGAAATAAATATTTTTACATATCTCTTGCTCTGTAAGTACACCCTTACACCCCTGAATGCCGGGGTGTATGACTATCATTACAGCATAGGTTTTGGAATTTGAAAAAAGAACTGTCATACTCATACTGCACGAAGAATATTTTTAAAAAGTTATTTTTTTTTTCTCGGTATCGATTAATTACTCGAATCGGAATCTAGACAATTTATTTTATAAAGATTTTATTTTAAATATGGAACTATTTGTTTCCACATCGTATGTTAGATGGAATCGATTTAAAAATCAAACTGGCCAGCAAGATTTGACGCGCTTGCGTGCGTGAAAAAAAAAGGCAGTCTATTAGTAGGCGCGAAAGCATCGCGAAAATAATTAATTTTCTTGTTTGAGTTCTTTTTCAAAAGTTTTAAACATGTCTAGTGACGAAGACATAGATCTAACGCCCGATTTTATTAAAGAAAGGGCAAAAACAGTTGTCGAAAATATATTACCGCCGAACTCGAAAGAAAGATATGTAAAGGCATACGACGAATTTATGAAATGGCGGTCAGAAAAAAAAGTGAAATCTCTTTCTGAAAGTGTTTTTATATCATATTTTGATGAATTATCTAAGAGGCTACAACCTTCCAGTTTATGGTGCTTTTATTCCATGCTAAAATCTACAATGATGACAAAACATGACGTGAATTTGAAAGATTTTTCTAAACTTACTGCTTTCTTGAAAAGGCAGTCTGACGGCTTTAAAAGCAAGAAATCGAAGGTATTTACTGCAGAAGAAGTACAGAAATTCTTAAATGAAGCTCCGGATGAAATTTATTTAGCAATAAAGGTACCTACGTATTTACTTGCCCTTTTTAATAAGTTACCAAAATATTTCACAGAAATACTATGCGAATTTGGTGCCTTTAATACAACTTATGTCTTTTTTACAGGTTGTTCTAATTTTTGGGATATCGGGAGCCTGCAGAACCGTGGAATTGACAAACTTGACAATAGAAAATGTAGAAAAACATAACAAATTACTACTCATAAAACTGCCTAACACGAAAACTAAAATTGACCGGTCATTTGTTGTGCATGAAGAATTTGCAAATTATGTTGAAAAATATCAAGCTCTTCGGCCTGAAAACGTGGATACAAATCGTTTTTTTCTTAATTACAGTAAAGGAAAATGCCACAGACAAGTAATAGGAAAAAACAAATTTACAGGCATGCCAAAGCAAATAGCCACATATTTAAAACTGAGTAACGTAGAGTTATACACCGGGCATTGCTTTCGCAGAACATCAGCGACTCTATTGGCTGATTCGGGAGCCAACCTCACTCTGTTAAAAAGGCACGGCGGCTGGAAGTCCAGCAAAGTGGCCGAAGGTTATATCGAAGATTCGATGGCAAACAAAAGCAAAATTACTTCTAAAATAACAGAAAATATAAACTTAAAATCACCACGTCAAAGCACATCATCTGAGCCATTTTTTAATGAAGAAAATAGTACCAGTCAACTGCCGCCATTTACGATGCAAGAACCTCAAGTTACTCAAACTCAAGTCTTATCATCACAAACTCATATTCAAACTATAAATATACCTAAAAAGAACGTGACCATATCTCTTACAAATTGTAATAATTTTACTATTAATTTTAATTAAATACACATTTTTTTCTTCTTAATAAATGTTCATTGAAACCTGCTGTCTTGTTGTTTACTTACCTCACAATCGATATGTAAAGCAGAGTATTTATCTCGGGCGTAAGCATCAATTGCATACTCGGGTTAATTAGCGCCTTCGCTTCGCTCAGGCGCCAAAAACCTCGTATGCAATTGATGTCATACAGCCCTTGGTTAATAATCTACTATTAATCTGACACACAGAAGAAAGGGACACACCCGACACAGTCCACACACGCACTGTCTCGCTCGGAATGAAAAGTTCCTTCAGTTTTATGCGTGCAAGTTTATACTCTATTGTTTAACAGCTAAGAAAGACTTTCTGTATTCTTTGAATCATTCGTAAGCAATCCAGTTAGTAGGTAGAAGATCCTTGATTTACGCATAAATTTCCATATGACAGATAATGGTGTACATCTATGTAGTCTGTGTGGTGTACACCTAAGTGTCACAAAGAGAACCAACTTTTTTGTTTTTCTATTGCTTTCTATTTTTAAAGTGAGTTTTTTAGTAGTACGAAGCCTTTTAAATTCGAGATAGGTTTCATCTGTCGGATTATTTTTAAAATTAATATATGCTGATTTGAAATTTACTACAACCTCCATACACTTTTGATTCCACCAAGGTAGGGAAGGTGCTTTAATCAAAGATAAATAATAAACTATAGATACGTTGTCCGCGCTCTAAAATGGCAAGTTGAAATCAAGGTAAGTGCCTCGTGTCTGTTTAGTTACGCACGAACCTGTGTCGTGATCGCTACACTACACATCTTAAGAAAAAATGTGTTTTAAAAGAAAATTAGGAAAAAAGCATGCCTTTGTGTGGTTTCAGACGTTGCACTAATTATACTGCTTCCGTGAGAGGTCAAAATGTGTCATTTCATAGGTAAATATCAACAGAAATACATTTTTTATTTTAATTTTTCTACACGGCTAATGGCGGCTAGCGTATGAATGAAGTCAGTCACGTGACGTTAGGGGAGGTTGTTAACTAAAGATGTATATTCATCTCTCTCTAACATCAGGTGTACCTAAAGATGGCATTTATTTTCTGTCCCTTTCTTTACACGTATTAGATAGTAATTCTCTATGTGTGTGTTTCGTGCCGTTTTTGAGAGGTGTTTTGTGGGAATATGACGCGTCTATTATAATACGTCATTGGCTTTAATCTTATTTCTATTGCATGTGTGATTAGTGATATTATTTGTGTTAGTGTAATACTTCGGATTATTGGATTTTACAATGGAATTTGAAGCTGCTGTGCGTAAAATAGTACAAAATTGACGATATGAATCAAGAAGACTTGTATTATCTATTTGAAAATCAACCAACATTTCTTCCACACAATTACTATACAATTGCCAATCTACTAGTTTATAATTTGGATAAATAGGCAAATGTTTAGCATTCAAACAATTGTCATGATAATTATTTTTGTTTCTGCTTACCATTACCTTTATAATTACAGGAATATGATAGCTACTTCCAAGAGGACAATCATGTACAGACCATTCACAATTAAGTGCCAATGAAGATGAAACAAAGGATAAATCCAGTGCATTGGGACGCCATGTTAAAGAACCAACTGTTGTTACTTGACCATCATTAAGTAAAACTAAATTATTTTCATCAATAACTTGTAAGATTTCTCGACCACACGGAGAGTCGGAAACACACCCCCAAGAAGTGTGATGGGCATTAAAGTCCCCAGAAAATATAAAAGGGCTTGGAATAGATTTCACCAATAAATCAAAATTAAAAGCTGGAATACAATTTAAAGGACTATAGAAACTGACTATACTTAATTCTTTATTATTGACTGTTATTTTAATACAAACATTTTGTAAAGAATTATCGAAATAAGTGTTTATTTTAGTATAAGTGATGCTTTGATGAATTATAATAGCAACGCCATTGTGTTTATTACCACAATCATTTCTTTCAATATTGTAATATTTTATTTTAAAAGATTGTTCAGGTCTGAACCATGTTTCAGAAATGATTGCAATATGTATAGAGGAAATTTGTAAATATGTGTTTATTGCTATTTAAACTTTGTGCATTCCATTGAATTATATTTAAGTTTGACAGATCCATTAAGAGATTGGAGGAAATTAGTAAGTAGTAACTTAGAGTTGTTTTCAAAGCCTCTTTAATTGATGTTGAATTTATAGGAACATCCTTATTACTATTTTGGTAATTGTTTCTACTAATGTACTTAAAAACTTATCGGATTTCATCAAATTGTTGATCTGTACATCTAATGTACGTGCAGCTAGAGCTGGAAATGCATTAACATCGAAAAGATCAGAATATGTGGCACTTCGAGACTTAATTTTATTTTCTTCAATTTTTCAACCGACGACAAAAAGAGGAGGTTATCAATTCGACGCGTATATATATATATTTTTTTAATGTATGATCATCGATTACTCGAAGACGGCTGAACCGATTTGGAAAATTCTTTTTTTTTATTGAAAGGGTATACTTCGATATTGGTCCCATTTTCATAAACGTCAGGATCTGATGATGGAATCCTGGAGAAATCGAGGGAACTCTTCAAATATTATAGGCACACCTATGTCGTTTTGGGTATTTATTATAGTAACTTGTGCAGTTGCTCTCAAAAAGTACCATTTGAGGAAGTGGAACTGATGATGAAGACCACAGATGGCCGCCGAAACTACTCAATAATAAGTATTGAGTGGATTGCGATTCGATTACTTGAATATGGATGTTACGCACTTTATGCTCGTCACAATGCATATGGTGATGTAAAGCTGATGGTGAAGTACCAGGAGAACTCGTCAACAATTAACAGCCCAGCATTGGGAAAAGCAATATTTTGTAAAAGGTTATAAGTAGTTGATAATTAGGCTCTTGTAACTAGGTAAATTAAAAATAGACCAACTAAAAAGAGTGAAATAAAAACTTTTTACCAAAAAATTAAACCGACTCGCAAAAAACACTGCAAAGTGAAAAATAACTTTAATTTCAGAAGTCGGTGCCAAAAACGAAAATACAAAACTAAAGACACCGACTACCGAAATTAAAGTTATTTTTCATTTTGCAGTGTTTTTTTTAATTTTTTCGTAAAAAGTTTTTTGTTTTTTAAATGGGCATGATGAGGAGATAGCTATATGGTTTCCTTTGCAGTTTGCACATTTAGCGTTCTTTGAGTCAACCTGACAACTCTTAAAATTGTGAGTTGAGGTACAGATTGAGCAAACCTCTGCATTTCGACAAAATTTGGCAATGTGTCCATATCGCAGACACCGGAGGCATTGTTTTACTGGTGGTATGTACTTACTTACTTCATGTCGCCATGAATCTAAATAAATGTACTGAGGAAGAATAGTGGATGCGAAGCTTACCGCGACAGCCTGTGTAGGGACAAAACCTACGCCAGCGTCACTTCTTACCCTCCGCATAAAGCGCCTAACTTGAATGACATTTTTAGAACTGCCAATTAACGAAAATATTTCTTTGTTCGACATTTCTACAGGAACCGAAGTGAGGACTCCTGTGACTTCAGTATCTCCAGCCGGTATTGAAGCCTTAAGGGATAGCTGTTCTAGTAATTTTTTATTTTGCAGAAACATGTTGGCATTATTTGGTAGGTCAAATGTGATGCCCACCTTGTATTTATTGATGGTACGTAGGTGCATGACGCCAGAAACGCCATGTTCCCGTATACCTTTTGATAAAGCCATACGATCTCTATCACTAAATATTGTGTTTTCTTCAACGTGTGTTAAAAAAACTATCAGGTCCACTTGTTTGGTCTCCTCAGGATATTTACGAGTGTACCCTTTTACCTTATAAATGGCGTACTTATCCTTGCCATTACAATAGGAGCTGGTAATAGGTTTTTCCGACTCCACTGAATCGGAGTCCGAAGATTCAGCCGACTGAGACTGCTGCTGTGGATCTGCAATGGACAAATCGTCCTTCCTCCGCCTCTTCTTCCCCATTTCGTATTAAAAACTATTAATGTAGACTATAAACAACTTATAATACAAATATTTACAAAGAAAATGTTAATATTTTACAAAAATAAACTATTTGAAAAAACTAGATCAAAAGGCGCGAGTTAAGGAACCCCAATCCACAAGTATTAGCTTTGTCAGCTAATAAGTGTATTACATGCATTTATTTCCAAAAGGTTCCATTGCTTGATCAGCATCCTTAATTATCTAGGACGTGCGTCATACCTGATCACGCTGTGTATGTATATAAGATTAAGATTTGTTTAGATTAAGTTAATTACTGTTTAGCTGTAACTCTGTCCAAATAAAGTTATTTTTATAAATACTTCCGTTGTCGCTTACTTAATTGGCGCAGCCGGTAGGATCTCTGTAGTCTGTCTGCCGTGTATACAATTCTACGAGAAGCAGCCGACGTCCGTGTCTACGGTTTAGCAGAGATCACCGAACAAATAACTTCGAGTTACGGAGGAGGACCAGCCACAGCAGTAATTCAGGGAACATGAAGCTAGCTGCGGAATTGTGAGTAGATCTTTTTCACCTTCCTCTCAGCTCTTCCATTTACATCCCAACCTTGTAATAAGTCTATGTGTGTGTATTATTAGGGATTGGACAACGCCGTAATAATATTTGCATAGATTTTAGTTGTATTAATATTTTAGAATAGTGTTATTTTAGCAGCACATTGGTGTAATTTTTTTTTCTCTTTTCTTTCTCTCTTTGTTATTGATAACTTTTTACAATGGAAAACGTAAACCGTGTCCCACAGGAAATGGTTAACATCATACCAATATTCAGTGGCGACGCTAGAATGTTACCGTTATACATAAAAAAATGTATTTATTTATTTATTTATTTAAACTTTATGTACAATAGTGTTACATGGGCCGACTTAATGCAGCAAGGCATTCTCTACCAGTCAACCTTTGGGTTAAAAAAAACACACTGTGGTAGGTGTACGAGAAAATGGAATGAAATAATATTTAATACTAATAAATATAATACTCATATATAATAATACTAATAAAATACACATATATGCTAAAATGACAAACTAATAGATACGGTGCTTTATAATATTCTTTCTGAATAAGAGAGCTCAAAATAATTATGACAAAGACCAAACTAAGGATAACAACCCCTTAAGTAGTGGTTTTTAATTTTACGCTTAAAAGAAAATTTTGACTCAGCCTTCTTGATGTCAAGGGGTAGCAAATTCCAGAGTTTAATAGTAGAAATAGCGTAAGAATTAGATAGAAACCCGGTGCGGTGAGAAGGAATGTGAAGAAGTAAGTTTTTGGATGCGCGAAGGTTAAGATCATGAGAACTGCCCAACAATTTAAAATTTTGTTTTAAATAAACAGGAGCACAAGGATCGTTCATAATAGTGAAGAGCATACAGAGGGATCTGAGGGATCTCCTTTGACGGATAGGCAACCATTTAAGCTGAGAACGGAAGGAAGAAATGTGATCATATTTTCGAAGACCAAAAATGAAACGAATACAGTTGTTGAGAAGTCGATCCAGTTTGTTAAGAAGTTCTTGGGAAAGATCAGAATAGCAAACATCAGCATAATCAATGATAGGAAGCACAAGTGATTGGACCAATGTGGTTTTAGTGCTACAAGGAAGGAAATGCTTGAATCTATAGAGAGATCGCAGTGAGAATGTTACCCTCTGGCTAACCTGTGCAATCTGCTTATTCCAACTTAACCTGTCGTCAATATATAGGCCTAAGTCTTTTACGTGCGGCGAGAGAGGGATGACAGTATTGTTGAAGTTAAGCGGGAGAAGTAGGCTGGTGTCCAAGTTTCGCAGAAAATATGAGCTACCGATCAGGATAGCCTGACACTTACTGACATTGACAGTAACACCAAACCTGCTTGACCAATCACTGATAGCTAGAAGATCAGCATTCAGCAATGAGATGCAGTTGTCCAGGTTGTCAACGTCAGCTTGCGCGTAGAGCTGTAGGTCATCAGCGTACAAATGGTAAGAGCATTTGAGGATAGTGGTAATAGAGTTTATGAAAAGGGAAAATAAAAGTGGAGAGAGTATGCCGCCTTGTGGGACGCCAGTTTTCAGGGTGCACCACTCAGAAAAAATCTGATCAGCACGAACCGCTTGCTGGCGACCACGAAGATAAGATGAGAACCAATCTTGTGCCAATGAAGATACCCCAATGTGTGACAGAATGGCCAGGAGGATGTCGTGATCAACGGTATTGAAAGCATTGGAGAAATCAATTAAAACTAATACCGTTAATCTCGAATTCTCCAGACCATTCCTTACATCTTCTGTAACCTTAAGCAAAGCTGTGGCTGTGCTGTGGCCAGGCCGAAAACCTGATTGGAAAGGGGATACCAGATTATTCCCAAACACAAAGGAAGATATTTGCTTAAGAACAACTGCTTCCAGAATCTTAGATAGGAAAGGAAGAATGGAGATAGGTCTGTAGTGATTTAGCAGGCTGGGGTTGGATATTTTTGGGAGAGGGATTATGAAAGCCTTACGCCAGATTGTGGGAAATACCCCAGTCTGCAGGGAGGCATTGATAACGTGTGTAATAATAGGAAGAATACTTTTAATAATGAGGGATAGCATAGATCTACTGACACCATCACAGCCAACAGCCTTGGACTTAATAGCATAGAAAGTCTTGAGGATCTCAGAGTCGGTCACAGGAGAAAGAGAGAAAGAATCGGGAGGTAAGATTGGCGTGGAAGTAATCTCAAGAATAGTTTGGTTTTTAATAGCAACCGCAAGCATGGCGGAAGATGAAAAGTGCTTATTTAAATCACTCAAGGACACGTTTGAAGAAATAACATTAGAGGAAGACTTTGTTATGCCGAGTGATTTGAGAAACTTCCATATATCAGCCGGTGAAGAGTTGAGGACATTTTCAGAGATATATCGGCGTTTAGAGGCTCTTACCATCTGGTTACACCGGTTTCTTGCCAAAAAAAATGTGAATACATTCTGTCTAAGTTCCAAGGAACTGTAGCCCAAAACGAATACTTATTCCACGTCGTAACAAGTAGGTTATCAGGCGAAGCAGCCAGTTTGGTAGGCGAAAGAGACTCCATAGATACGTGGGATGAGCTGAAGAAATTGTTAAACCAACACTTCGGTGACCCACGCACAGAGGATTGTTTAGCAATGGAGTTAGAGTATTGTAGAATAAATAAGGGTGAAAGTTACTTAGATTTTTGTCATAGAATACAGCAGATGAGAAGTGTTTTATTCGCTAAAATATCAGAAACTATCATTGATGAATCTCTACGTAAGGCAAAGCAAACTATTTATAGTAACAGAGCGATGAATGTTTTCTTGTTTAATTTACCACCATTTCTAGTTAGATTAGTTCGTTTGCGCGACGTAACAACCTTAGAGGACGCGTTAAAAGTAGTTCTGGAAGAACAAAACTTCCAGGCGGTCTATGATTCTAAAACCAACGATAGACGTAATTCTAATAGATTTAACAGACCTCACTTCTTTAATCATCAAAATGTATCTGATTCTAATAGTCAAAAGAATAATACGCATAGCATATCGAGTACACATGTACCGAATAACGCGACAAACAACATATTTACACCGAACAATTCGCGTCAGTTCAGACATTTAAAGCAACATAATAATATTCAAAATAATCAAGATAGTTTTAATCGTATAAACAACAATAATTCGTCACCACAGTCAAGTAGGTCATCTTTTCCGCTTGCACAACAGAACCAACAGTTCGCGGCAAATGCACCGGGCATGCCGACTTTTGCAGCGCAAGCATCTACGTCGGGTACGAATACTGACGTCACCATGCGTACTGCAAGTTCGCGACGCGTTAATTACACAAATAGTTCTACTAATAATGAACAAAGTGCAAGTAACTCATACGAGTGTCAGGAATTTCCCCCTGAAGAAACCGGGGCGGGAAATTTTTGCATAAGGGCCTCTACACTAGAGAACGAATAAAAATAAACTGTAATAAACGCTTAAATTTACCACATATAGTGATACCAGAATTAAAAGCAGTTTTTATGATAGATACGGGGAGTGTTAGGTCATTTATAAGCCCGTATATAGCAAACAAATATTTTAAAAATTATTTACAGTATGAACCCTTCGAAGTTGTTAGCACTCACACATCGAGCGTTCATAGTGAAACGGCAATTATCCCATTACCGGTTACCTTTGGTAGTAAAGAGTTCCATAAGTTTTATGTCTACAGTGTTGACGATAGGTATGACGGGTTAATAGGTAGTAATTTGCTGAAGCAATTACAGGCAAAGATTAATATGGAAACTCAGATATTACATTTAAAAAATACTGATATTCCCATTGTATATTCACTACCTATGAGAGAGGTATATAATCTACCATCTCGTAGTGAACTTAGAGTAAGACTTCCAGTTAACTTACTGGACGGAGAAGCCGTGTTAGATTTTACACAGTTTACGGAAGGGATTCGAATGCCCGCCGCATTAGTTACGTGTGTTAAAGGCTACGCAACAACTATTATTCAGAATTACAGTAACCAAACTAGGGACTTAGTAGTTACAGAGCCTTTTCAAGTAGAACCATACATACAGAACCCATCTGTTAGTATTAATTTTATGGATAATAATATCGAAGCGGACAGATTATTAACAAAAAATTTAGAAAAATTACAGTTAGATCATATGAACGCAGAAGAACGTACAGCTATTGAGGGACTTTGTAGGGAATACAAAGATATATTTTATTGTGAGAATATTCCATTAACCTTCACAAATCAGGTTAAACATAGAATAAGAACAAAAAATGAAGACCCAATAAACATTAAAGCACATAGGTTACCTCCTATTCAAACAAAAGAAATCAGGAGTCAGGTAGAGAAAATGTTAAGGGATAACATTATCCAGGAATCGCATTCTCCCTGGAGTGCCCCCGTACATTTGGTACCGAAAAAGTTAGACGCATCAGGTCAACAAAAATGGAGGATGGTAGTCGACTATAGACGGCTTAATGAAATTACAATTGATGATAAATATCCCTTGCCCAATATTAACGATCTATTTGACATGTTAGGTAATAGTACCTACTTCACAACCCTCGATTTAGCTAGTGGATACCATCAATTAGAAGTCCAGGAGCAAGATAGAGCTAAAACCGCGTTTAGTACACCTTCAGGACATTACGAATTTAACAGAATGCCATTTGGGTTAAAGACAGCACCTGCAACCTTTCAAAGAGCAATGGATAATGTCTTACGAGGCCTTCAAGGCTTACATTGCCTAGTATATCTTGATGACGTCATCATTTTCTCTAAAAGTTTGCCTGAACATGTAAAAAAACTTAGGGCAGTTTTTGACCGGTTCCGTCAAACGAATTTGAAAGTACAACTAGATAAATCACATTTTCTTAGAAAGGAAGTACTTTACTTAGGGCATACTATTACGAGTGAGGGTTTGAAGCCAAATAATGATAAAATAGATGCTGTTCTTAGATATCCCATGCCGGAAACGGTTACACAGATTAAAAGCTTTTTAGGGCTTATCGGATATTATAGGAAATTCATCAAAGATTTTGCCAAAATAACTAGACCATTAACAGCCTGCTTAAAGAAAGGTCGTAAAATTATTATTAACGAAGAATATAAAGAAAGCTTTGAGACGTGTAAAAAACTTTTAACAAATGCACCTTTGTTACAATTTCCTGACTTTAGTAAAGCTTTTATCTTAACCACCGATGCATCCAATTTTGCAATCGGAGCTGTACTATCACAAGGGACAATAGGCTCAGATAAGCCTGTAGCATATGCCAGTAGGACTTTGAGTGATACAGAAGTAAAATACAGCACTATCGAAAAGGAACTATTAGCCATAATATGGGCAGTTAAGCACTTTCGACCGTATTTGTATGGTAATAAGTTTACCATATTTACAGACCATAGACCATTAGCATGGCTGTATTCATTAAAAGAGCCTAATAGTAAGCTCACGCGATGGCGGCTTAGGTTAGAAGAATATGATTTTGAAATTAAGTATAAGAAAGGTCCTCAAAACACGAATGCAGATGCTTTATCTAGGATTAAGATTAATGCGATTGACGACGATTTAGATTCAATATTTGTAAATGTAGGAGACAGGCAGGAGCAAATACAAAAAATAATAGAAAATGAATTGCAAGATCTCGGAAATCCAATAGAAACGATAGAACTTTCGGATTCTGATGATGGGGTCACAGCCAATTCGGTTTCAAATAGGGAACACGAAGGTATTCCTATTTTAAACGAAGCTATCGATACGAAACCAAAACAGATTTTAGTACATTCATGGTTTAAAAATAAATTAGATGTAAAAGATATTTCTAATAAAAAACAGAGAATTATCGAAGTTCACTTACCGACAAATAATGATACATTAGTTAAAGACTTCTTGAAAGAGTATATAGATCCAAAACATAAGCACTTTATATACTTTGAACATCCATCTTTTAGAAAAACATTTTCAAACATGGTAATTAAACTATTTAAAAAGGATTCAGTTCAGTTAATAGAGTGTACAGAAAGAGTTGTAAACTTGACAGAATCGGAAGAAGATCAAAAGGAAGTTATTTTGAAATATCACAACGGGAAAACTTGTCATAGAGGTATTAAAGAAACTTTAATCAAACTTAGAAGACACTACTGGTGGGCAAACATGAAGGAGACAGTTACGGCAATCATAAACGCTTGTGAAACATGTAAACGCATGAAATACGATAGAAAACCGATCAAACCTCACATTCAATTAACACAAACGCAGGATGGTCCTTTTCAGGAAGCTTTTATGGACTTATTATATATAGAAGGGAAATATTATTTAACTATGGTAGATGCATTTAGTAAGATAGCACAAGCCATAGAGGTACCAAATAGGAGTACACCGGAGATAGTTAGGGCATTAATTAAGTATTTTAGCATGTATGGGGTACCTAGGAAAATTAGTTGTGATTCCGGTACAGAATTCAATAATGCTCTGATTAAAGAAATGCTATGCTTATACAAAATTGAACTTCACATAGGGACTCCAAATAATCCCAGTTCAATGGCAATAGTAGAAAGGTTTCATTCTACCATTATTGAGATTTACCGTATAGCAAAATACGATAAGAGCGATATAGATGCAGCATCCGTTATGACTTATGCTATCATGGCGTATAACAACACCATTCATTCAGCAACAGATTTTACGCCTTTTGAATTAGTATTCGGTCACACTTATTCAGATAACGCATTTAACGTGGATAGAGAAAAGAATTTAACTCAAAAACTATTGCTAGATCATAGAAAACGCCTTAAAAAACTTTATGAATTCATAACAGAAAAATTAGAAGCCGATAAAATTAAAGTGATAAATAAAAAAGGTGGTGAAGCGACACCGGTACTTGAGACAGACGATAATATCTATATGAAAGACACTAGGATTAGAAAAGCTAAAGAAAAACCGCGATACGAAAAAGCGAAAGTAATAGGTGAAGTTGAAAGAAATGTAGTGCCAGTAGAAGTAAAGAAAAGGAAAACAAGAGTAGCGTTAAAGAATGTAAAACGTCCTCCACAGATCGTGCCTGGTACTTCTGGTACTAATAGTGCCAACATTCACGCTGGACCTCCAAAACCTCGGTCAGAATCCGGGGATAGCAGCGATAAAGAAGGGAGTAGCAGTGAAGAGGAATAGTTATTGGACTAATATAAAACAATAGATTTAGAATCACTAGGATTACAAATAGATAATAACATTCGGGGTTTTAATAACTTAAAAACGAAAATTAAGGAAAATAAAGTCAATAATGAAACCGTAGGAATAGAAAATCAAATAGAATATCTAGTTAAACTAACTTAGGACAGATTTTTTCAAATCTTACCCTTTCATTATAGAAATAAGCGAGCATTGTTCAATCCATTAGGATCATTTGTAAAAGCAATTTCTGGAAATTTAGATGAAGATGATGCAATTAAATATGATAGGGAAATTCAAATGATACAAAATAAAGAGCATGTAGTCGAACGTAAAGTTTCATCAATGCAAAAGGCTTTTGATAAATTAGTAAATGACTCTGAAATAATAAATACAAATTTTAAAAACTTGGGTTTACACACCAATGAAATGGAAAAATTTGTTGAACATGAGTTGAGGTTTAACAATCTTTTTCAAATATTGAATACTATGTATCAAATTTTAAGTAACTTTCGAACTTGTTACGAAAACATACAAGAGATTGAGACGGCCATAGCCTTTAGCAAATTAAACACATTGCACCAATCCATTATAAATAATACAGAATTATATAATACGTTAGAAATCATTGCTAAACATGCTAGAACAATATATCCAGTAAGTAAACGTAATTTATTAAAATTAGAACGTAATATCATACTCAAATCATACATAAACAACAACAAAAAGTTAGTTTTTGTTTTAGAAGTTCCCATAATAGATAACGAAACATATAATTATTACAAGGTTATACCCATTCCTATATTCCATTCCCCAAATACCTTTACTATTATACCTAAATACCCTTACCTAATGGTGAATAGATTGAAATACATGCCCGTGGTAAGCCCATGCGCTGAGATTGAAAACGACAAATTTCTTTGCTCTGAAACAAATTTTGCCCAGTATCCGACTGAGACCTGCATTGAACAAATAATGTTGATGAAGAACAACTACAAAAGCTGCATACAGAACCATATTGAGATAGAGAAAACTAAGATACAAAAAGTAACCGACAACCATTGGTTAGTCTATTCAGAAGAAAATCTCATCATCACCGAGAATTGCAATACAGAAATCCTGAAATACACTGTCCTTGGGACATACATCGTGACTCCTGGTCAACAATGCGAGACGCATATAGGCGAAGTCATCGTTGCCGCTACCACAAACACTACAGTTGCTAGTCTCCAGTTACCATTGATTCAGATGCCAGAGCTGCAACAGGACATCCAGAGAAGATCAAAGAAAGTGGATCTAAGAAATATGGACTTCAGTGATGTGAAAGAAGTGTTACAAAGTGCAAAATTTAGTGAAATAGGCGATACAACGCAAACAGTGACAATAGAAATTAGTATATGGACCATCTTGGAGTATGTGATTATTATAATAGCAATAATTATCTTTATATTGTATAAATTTAGGTTTATAAATTTTTGTCGAAATTCTCCGAAACCGTCTGCGACATCTTCGGATAATTTCTCTCTTAGGGGGGGAGGAGTTAAGGAACCCCAATCCACAAGTATTAGCTTTGTCAGCTAATAAGTGTATTACATGCATTTATTTCCAAAAGGTTCCATTGCTTGATCAGCATCCTTAATTATCTAGGACGTGCGTCATACCTGATCACGCTATGTATGTACTACGCTAGCAATTAAGTTAGTATATAAGATTAAGATTTGTTTAGATTAAGTTAATTACTGTTTAGCTGTAACTCTGTCCAAATAAAGTTATTTTTATAAATACTTCCGTTGTCGCTTACTTAATTCGCGCCTTTTCACTTTCACAGTTTCCCGCCAATCTCCCTGACCTCTTCTTTCTCTCAGTATTTATATGTATCATCTATGGTATAGTCTATGTCTTTCTCGTGCCCCCAGTTGGAGTAGAGATGTCAATACGTCCAGCCTAGTCGATTTTCAAACGTAAGTACACAACTGTAATATCTCAACGAGTCAGCTGGTCAACTGGTCCCGCCACTTTGACGTCAAAGCGACGTACTTCCTTTACCGTTAGAGGTATGTACAAATAGCTTGTTTAGGGTACAAATAGTATACATATGTAGTACAAATACTTTTATTTGATACATTTTCAATTGGGGACTTGGTCTCGCCATCTTGATGCTGACATCTGTTTGTGCCCTGTTTATTTGTAATTCATGGTTTTACAGAGGTTCTCTCGATTATTACACATTTTGTTGAATGCTGTGTTCGCTGTCAGATATTAACACACCATCATCAACATATAATAAATTCCTGGGTGCAGGTTTTTGCATATTTGTGGTTAAGAATTTTGTAACGATGTTGAACAGCAATGTGCATGAGGTGCTACCTTGATGTACACCAACTTTAACACCTAAGCATTCAGACAGGCCTGCAGGGTTTCGGAGGTCCATGATGATTCTCACATAGGTACTATTGGGGTACGTTGTTTTTGCGCACTTATGACTACCTATATAAGGGCTTTAGGGACTCTATCAAACGCCTTCCGCAAACACTCTGGGTAAATGGCTCTGGAAGTGGAGAATCGAAGTCAACCCAGACAAAATCAGGTGGTCCTCTTTTCCAAACCGCGGATAAACCCGCCCTCCCTCGTCCGTTCACCATGTACGGCAATCCGATACCTTGGAAAAAGCAAGCCAAATACATAAACGTGGTCCTCGACAGACACCTCTCCTTCGCTCGCTGATCACATAAAGCAAGCATGTTCGTGCGCCGCTTTTACTCTAGGTAGACACCACTTCATCCTTGGTGCCCGCAGCAAATTAGCACTCAGGTGCAAGCTGCGTATTTCCACCGTGGTCATCCGTCCCATCATGACCTCCCAAAACCATCATGACGTCCCAAAGGTTGACTGGTGGAGAATTCCTTGCTGCATTACAGTGGCGAAGGGTGAATTTTCATAACAGGGAAGCCGGACCAAAAAATGCTTACCTTGCTCAAGTGTGATGCGTGAATTCCAGTAAATGTGGCCCTGTGGCTGACTTCGAAATCTTGTAACTTCGTAAATAATTATTTGTTTAATTGAAAATAATAGATTACTATTTATATATTCATATATAAAATAATAGACTAATATTTGCCATATTTCAAAAGGGAAGCCGGTAGGAATCGGGTTGTATGGAACCTTCGCCACTGCTGCATTATGTCCGCCCATGTAACACAATTGTACATAAAGTTTGCGTAAATAAATAAATAGACTTACGCCTGCGTTGTTTTCATACACACAAAGCGCCACTTTAAATTCCCTGATTAAAAATAATATCTAATAATCTGATCCAGCCTGTCCCTAGCTGTCCTCCCCCTGCGACGCCCTAAACCGTCCGTACCCCATAGTGGGTGCCCTTTACGTGTAGTCGCCTAGTTTTAAGTATTGTATGAGCCCTGGCTGGCCTGGCTTAATTAACTTATTAATTAAGGCAACCACAGGCAAGCCCGGTTAAGCAGCCGACAACCTCAAAGGTTGACGTGCAGGATGTCAAACACAAAAAAAATGATGAACGCTTAAATTGTTGAAAGGCGTTTGACAGAGTAAATTATATCATTATCACTGATCTTAAATCGGTAGAGGAAATCATCGTGACGAAACCGCTATGCCCTAGCTCTCAAAATTAAAGTTTTAGCAGAATTCTAGCTTATATAAAAGAGGACTGCAAAGCAGACTAACTCTTAGACTTCAAAACCACAGATATCCGCATTTCGCTTGTGTATATATATATATATATACTTATACTAGCTTCTGCTTGCGACTTCGTCCGCGTAGAAGTCGAAAATATTCCAGGGTTCCCGTTCCCGACTTGCTTGACAAAGATTATAATAGCTCGGCTAATATTATATTATATAAAGCTAAATTACCACTCACTGACTGACTGACTCACTCATTGACATAATTGTTCTCCCAGATGGTGGATGGGGAGGTGGGTATATTTTGACAGATTCGTAAACAAGTAACTCTCAAACCTACGGGAAAAGTGCCAAACCTCCCCTTTTCACCCCCCTTCTCCCCCCTCCCTATCGTATCTCGGAAACTACGAGACCCGTATTTTTTGTTTTTTACGGATTCGTATAGAGGAGGCTCGGTAAAGTAAAAACCATTTTTAAAAGTCCCCCCCCCGCCCCCCTTCTCCCCCCCTTTAGGCGGATCTACGAATCTAAGAGACTTGGAACATTTTTTTTTTCAGATTCATTTAGAGGGGCAATGCTTTAGTCGAAATACTTGTGCAACCCCCCCCCCCCCCCCATCACCCCCCCCCCTCTTTTTTTTTTTTTTTTTTCACAAGCTCGCGAGGTGCTTGCACCTCGCGCAACACGCAAATACCAATTTCTTTTTTCACAAGCACGCGAGGTGCTTGCACCTCGCGCAACACGCAAATACTAGTTATACTATATAAAGCTAAATTACCACTCACTGACTCACTGACATAATTGTTCTCCCAGATGGTGGATGGGGAGGTGGGTATATTTTGACAGATTCGTAAACAAGTAACTCTGAAACCTACGGGAAAAGTGCCAAACCTCCCCTTTTCCCCCCCTTCTCCCCCCTCCCTATCGTATCTCGGAAACTACGAGACCCGTATTTTTTTTTTTTACGGATTCGTATAGAGGAGGCTCGGTAAAGTAAAAACCATTTTTCAAAGTCCCCCCCCCCGCCCCCCTTCTCCCCCCCTTTAGGCGGATCTACGAATCTAAGAGACTTGGAACATTTTTTTTTTCAGATTCATTTAGAGGGGCAATGCTTTAGTCGAAATACTTGTGCAACCCCCCCCCATCACCCCCCCCCCCCTCTTTTTTTTTTTTTTTTTCACAAGCACGCGAGGTGCTTGCACCTCGCGCAACACGCAAATACTTGATTTAGAGGGGCAATGCTTTAGTTTTTTTCACAAGCACGCGAGGTGCTTGCACCTCGCGCAACACGCAAATACTAGTTATTATATATATTTCTTTATTTTTCAGTTTAATTTTAGTTTTAGATTGTAATTGCTCATTATTTTTATGCGCACACTGAATCGGGTTGCTTGGGCATCAGTATCGATCCCTAATCACCCCCTGATAGTTATTTTTTAAATATATTTCATGTACAGAATTGACCTCTCTACAGATTTATTATAAGTATAGATAAGCAACAAAATAGCACATGACTTACATTAAAAAAAACCTGTTCACTGCTTGTAGTCGGGCTCTCATTGACTGTACACACACACACACACACATACACACACACACACACACACACACACACACACACACACACACACACACACACACACACACTCACGCATACACACGCGTGTAAGTACAAAAATCATGCTTGAGTATTATTATATATATTTCTTTATTTTTCAGTTTAATTTTAGTTTTAGATTGTAATTGCTCATTATTTACTATGCGCACACTGAATCGGGTTGCTCACGATATAGATCTGTTCTCTTGTTCACTGAGCGAGTTCGCAAAAATAACTTTACATATTTTATGCTATGAAGTAGTGAGATGACTAGTTAACGATTATTTCTATTGATAATTATTGTATGCTATTGTTTTTTTTTCTTTTTTAATTTTTTTGACTGTTGATTGACTGTTTTTATTTATTATTTTTGATTGACTATTTTTGATTGATTATTTTTTATTTTTTATTGACTTTTTGATAAATTATCTTTTTATTTATTTTTGATTGACTATTTTTGACTGATTATTTTTTATTCATTATTTTGATAGATCATTTCTTATTGTTTTTCTATTGATTATGATTTTATTGATTCTTTTTTTTTTGTATGATTATCTGAACTATTGAATTGTATTGAGTCTATTTAATGGGCTAATGAACATATTTTTATTTTTATTTGTGATTTAAGCATTTTCTTATTCTTCTACACTATCACTTTGGGAATGCCTGTAAAGATAGCTGTATGTATGTACTGAAATAAATAAATAAATAAATAAATAATAAATAAATTATTTTTATTTTTAAGATTGTTTAGTTTGTATTTATTTTCTTAGCAACACCTACGTATGTTGCAATCTTCTTTCTTTTCTCTCTCATTGTAGAAATAGGCTGACGGTCCTTAACACAGATTACTCTGTAATCTAAATAGGACGTCAGAATTCTTAACTGTTATTCCTTATTAAGATTGTAATAACACTGTACAATTATATTAATGTGAAGGTATATAAAGGCAGTCCATAGTTTAAGTAAATATTCTTCGTTGTACCTACTTTAAGAGCGAATAAATGTGTAATGTGTACTTGATCCAAAATGTTATAAAACAATATAATTAAACACAAAATAAAAATTTAACACAATTATTCGCATCACAACACTTGTCACTTAACACTTAAATCGCACTGAAATTCACTCGTAAAGCTTCGATTACCTATGTATATCGCGTATTCGCCTCGTAATAAGACTGACTCTCTGCGCCCCTTTGCGATCTATTTATACCCCGGTCTATGAGTTCTAGAACATTCTTGTAAAATCGACTCACTGTTTACACTGCTAAGAATATTGCAGTGCTACTTGAGATACACAGTACTGCTACTCGCTGCTAGATGGCGTTAGTGTCTCGAATATTCTAGATTTCTATCGAAGTTTCTCGACGTACTTCACTAAGCGACTGGCGTAACAGTATTTAATTAATGACTAAGTTACATTTGAGGTTTTTGAACATGTGCTATAACGCAAAAACTGCTCACTATATCTCGATCAAACCAATTTTCATTGAAAATATTTATTGAGATCTACAACATATTTTTTTAATACTTTTTTCATTGAATTTCTTTTTCGAGGAAACTAAAAGCATGTGATTGATAAGATGCGCCCAAACCATCCAATCCATCCAATTTATAAAACTCTGTACTTAATATAAAACATTTAATAGTTACGTATTAAGAACTGGCTGACTACTGGTTGCGTAATACTGACAACTCGTGGTTGTCTATATGAAAACAAAACGCGAAATTATTTAATTACCAATGATAACTTATTCCAGTTTGTATTTTACGTCCTTCTTTCAGTCTTTTACACCACTTTACTATGCAGGAGGTCATTTTTATCTTTGAGAAACAAGCTATTTCTTGGATTTTGCACTAGTCAACACGATTCCGGCGTCTAGTCTGTAAAAGCAAAAAAAGTACAACAAAAGCGTCTCTCAGTCTGACGCGAGACTGAGAGACGCTTTTGTTGTACTTTTTTAGCCCCGCCCACTTGATTGAGGTTTGCGTGGAACCATTTTTGAGCGGAGTTCGTGTTCTATATCATTCCTAATTCTTTGGTGTATACCAAAGAACCACTTATAATAATTCACTAATTCCAAGGGTCGTATGGGACTACGGCACCGCACCGGTACCGAATGACTACGTCAAAAATATTAATTAAATTCAAGGTGGCGTTCGGTACCGCGGTCTCGGTACCGAATGACTGACTTACTCATAGTTTGGAACATAGACACTTTCTAAAGCGGTGAAATAAGTGCCCCCGCCCCCTTCAACTTTTAAAAATAAGAGTGTATATAAAAAAAAAAATATGCTGTAGATCTTAATGCACACTTTCAACGCAAATGGTTTGCACAAGATACAGTGAACAGTTTTTGAGGTATTGGTTTGATGGTTTGGGTTTGGTATTTTCAATAACCGCATATCTAACTTGGTCATTTAAACAAAACCTATGAAAACAAAATTCTTTTTCACTAGTCTATGCTGGCTACTTTGGAACCCTTCATAAGCTAGTCCGGCTCGTACTTGACCACTTTTTTATCGTAAAGTCCACGTTACTGTGCCAATTTCAGCCCCGTAGAACACAGATTTTCTGCTCAAGGAAGACTGGCGTCATTGATTTAAATAGTAAAGATACGGTCGTCAGAACATTTGACGGACGCGGTTGCCCTACAAAACACACTAACGCCATCTATTAGAACAACGATGTCAATCGGCGTGGTCTGCTCCTAGACGTAATCTTCGAAGAGCGGGGTGTGGTACTTTACGAGGTACAAAGAAATAAAAAAAAAAAACTTATTTTTCGAAATTTATATTTGTTGTACATAAAAATACATTTCAATTTGCTTTTAACAAACAATAAAAATTAATTTTGTACATAATTTAATCTTATAGTAATGTTACTAAATCTTTTCATTTCATCGGCTACAACGCGCGCTGCTTCAAAGTTATGTCGCACTTTTATGCGGCTTCGCGTCGTCTTGGCCAAAGGTTGAGACAAATAAGAATGAAAATTGTTTTAAATAATGTTAGAACCGGTGTGTTAAGTTACCGGTGATATGAAATGTTATCGTTTTTTTATTGTAGTGGTCAGTGGCCCTGACTGCTATGCGCAAGGTCGTGGGTTCGAATCCCACCTAGGATAAATGTTTGTGTGATGAGCACGATCATTTGTTCTTTGTCTGGGTGTAAAATGTATTTAGAAATATATATGCATGTTTATCAGTTGTCTAGTACTCATACCACAAGCTCTGCTTAGTTTGGGACTAGATGGCGTTGTGTGAAAGTTGTGGAATTATTATTATTATTATTATTGTGCTTCTTGTCGTAGTTCACGCAACCCTTCACGACACAACTCGGCATTTTTGCTTGTAAAACTTACGACTGCTCCTGAAGATAGCCGATCACGTTCTAGTTCCCTTCGATAAAGGGAAGACCACTTTGGGACCAAGTTCGAGGCGTCACTATAATATGTGGTCCGCCCAGTCCTTACGCAGTAATATAAGTATGTCAATGACTGACGTCATATTTGACATTGCTTCTGAATATCATGGTTGCAAATATTTGTCCATTTAGAATAATTTCTAATTAATAATATAAATCTTTATTCTCAATTTTGCAGGTTTTGTACATTACAAAATTTGTGGCGTCCATGAAAAATTGTTTCGTCTTGTGATGTTTTAAATACAATTTTGGAACAGTGTGTTTTAACACTGATTAATTATATTTCAAATTAATAACTTTATCTAACAAAATGAAGCCATTTCGCGTACATCCTGCGAGTTGCTCTTGCACTGGTTGTATATATCGAAGCAGGTCTAAAGAACCAAATGTTCAGCAAATAATACAGGGAGGATCCGAAATTGATAAACTTTATTACGGTAAATTTTTACCCTTGCGAGAAAGAAAGTTGCTTGAAAAATTGATAAGAACTCGTGATGTCTATGATGACGTGCGGAATCAATTGCTATCAAGCGCAAGCAGTGATAAGACAAGCGGAGAACATAAAAGGAGGAGAAGAGACGATTCTACCACCGATAAAAGTAGTATGGTGTTAAAAATGGTTGACCTAGTCGATAGACGGCAGATGAGATCTGGATATACTGGCAAATTGAGTAGTTGTTGTAGTTGTTGCTCTTGCGAAACTTTGAGGAAAATCAGAAAGCGTATGGAAAAGGAACAGAGAAAGCATCCTAGGATCTACAAACACATTATAACTTGTGAAGACATAGCTAAGTATTGTGCTGAAGCTGAAGAAAGAGGTAGGCAAAGAAAGAGAAAACTAAGTACAAAAATAAATTCAAAGGTTGGGTCTGCAAGTCTGAAAATCAAAAAGCATCTATCTGAACCTTGTACGTTATGTACATTATCAAGCAGTATATCAACACACGCATCAGAAGCGTTAAGAAATAAAATCCGATCAAAAAAGAAAGCGAAAGAATCAGATCTATCTCCAGAAGTTACGACAACCGACCAAAAAACTGAAGTTGCCAAAAATACAAGGGAACCTAGAAAAAAAACAAAAAAAGATACAGAGCAGCACTACAAAAGATAGTGGGACAGAATTTAATAAACCATTAGCTTTAAAAATTAAAAAAGATTCTATAATATTATTTAAAGAGAAATTGCTGAAAAAACGAACTTATGAGGAGAATCAAGATGTAGAGTGTTTACCAGGAACATGTGATGTAGGCAAATGTATGCCCGAGGAATGTATTAAACATATTAAAGCCAAACGCGGAAGAGTGAAGAGGAAAAGATCTCATAGCCGACATTCTGAGACAGGAAGAGACAGATCTCACGTTTCAGAGAGCTCGCGAACCAAGAAAGTAAAAGTAAGAGAGTCACAGGTTCAGTACGACCATGGTCATCATGAGCCCAAAAGAAAATCCTTTTATTCAATGACTACAATTCTTAAAACAAAACGAAAGCGATCGGTTTCAAAGTCGGATTTAAAAGATAAAAAGCCAAAATCACGGCAAAAGATTGAGAAGCACGATAAATTATTAAAATTAACCAAACCGTCAGCATCAATGACGTCTATACCAAAATCGAAAGCAAAAGCGCAATCAGCGATATCGGAAGAAAAAACTGCGTCTGAATCAAAACCTAAGGCCAAGATGCGGTTGGTGGTAAAAGATAAGGGATTAGAAGAAAAAGTTTCACCTAAACCCGACTTGGGAAACGTTATTTGTGAATGTAAACTTTCCACAAAATCTACTTCCTCAATAACGTCCTCTCCTAAACAGAAAGCTTCAAAATCTGGTCCTAAAAGTATTAAAACATTTAAAAGTCGTGAAACAGAATACACCACGCCGTCTGAAGTACGTGAAATAAGGCGTCATAAACCCAAACGTAAATTACATAAGGATTTAGATACAGAACCCAAGCAATACTTTAAAGCTACAGGAGAAAAACGTATGGAACGAACACAAGGTATGACAAAACAGCGCAAGAAACACCATCATCATAAAACACAATCCAACATAAGTCAAGAATATCATTTGGAAGACTCTGCCAGTCAGACGTCTAAATCTTATAGCGGAAATGTTTTACCATTCCCTAGAGAATGTGAACCCTTAATGTGTATACCGTATGAATGTGATCCTGAAAAATGTGCTCAAGTACTACAATCAAGATCAAAATCTGGTGGTAAAGATGCTAAAAGAAGCATGGATCGTTTAAGACGTAAATCGGTAGGAAGTGCCGCATTTTCGGAGAAAATAAGGTCTAGATCGCGCTCTAAATCTAAACGTAATGAGTCAAAAAGTGCTGAAAGCTTTGCTAAGAAAACAAAATACATTTCGAAGGTAACACCCTCCGAAATTGTAAAACAGGATATAAGTGCAGAAAGTTCTCCTCTAGATAGACAAGCTGTCAAAATTTCATCCAGTTTTAGTTTTAACATTGAATTTTATAAAGATACATATCCTGGCGAGTGTGAGTGCGTGGAGAAACTTGATAAAAAACTAGATTCAATCCCAAGACAGGCAAAGAAAAGTAAACAAAATGATTTTCGAAAAAAGTACATGGACCACGGAACCGAAAATAAAAGTTCTAAAGATCTTGGGACTGGTTATGTTAGTACTCACCGTAATATATCTCAATCAAACTCTACGCAGTCGTCTAGGAATGTCCAAGTTGGCCATAAATTAAAACGATGTTTTTGTACCCTTAAACTACTTCAAAAGAAAAAGGAAAAAATAAGGAATGTTATATCGAAGAAGACAATGACGTCGCTTCAGAATAAAGAACTTGAATTGGGACCTCGAAAAAAACGAACGCAAACTAAACTTTCAGGAATAGCTTACGTGGTACCATCAGCCACATCACCTAGATACTACTCTATTTTACCTGGCGAGTGTGAACCAGGCTTTTGTACACCCGGCGAATGCAACCCATATGAATGTCCAGAATTAAATAAACAACGATATCATCGACCTCATAAGCACGTTTCAAAAGAGACGAATACTGCTGTCACCTCGAAGGTGTCAGCTTTTACATCTCAGTCTGTATCTAAATCTACATCTAGAAAAATACAGTCAGGTGAAAATAGGAGAATAAAAAAGAAAGAAAGACATTCCCAGTCACAAAACATTCAATCCAAAATATCATCAGACAAATTTGAAAGACAAGCAGTGCAAATAGGTTCAAATTTAAGTTTTAATATAGAAATTTCCAAATCAAGTAAAAATGACGGTGCGACTGCATATGTTAATGCTACATATGATAAGCCAAGAAAAATGGAAAGAAGGCATTTGCACCAAAAAGGAATAAAAGTCAAACCTCGTATTCGTCATGAGACTTCAGAAACATCCATTAATTATGTAAAAACAAAGCAAACCTATACCGAACCCTTTTTGCAAAGGTGTCTTTGTACACTTAAATTATTGAAAAAAAATAAGAAGAAAGTAGAAACACTTTCACCTTGGCGAAATAGAAATGAATATATTTTGCATATGCAAAAAGAATCTGTAACAACTAACAGAGCTGAGATTCGATATGACCATGAACGATCTAATATTTTACCTTTTGATTACGACTCTGGCTTATTGAGCTCATATCCTTATAATTACGAGAAGTTTATAAAATTACGACAAATGGAATTGCAGCATAAATACTCACAAAAAGTTGAACTTGGATCTCGACCAACAATTAGTAAAACATCGAAAACCTTAATATCTTCCAAATCTCGAAATAGACAAACTCTTACAGGACAATCTAAACAAAAGGTTAAAATAATAAATCGAGACTATTTAAATAAGAATGATATACCCTGTTGTTTAAAAGTTGTGCATAATAGATCAACCTTGAGTGAAAACTTAATAAATAAATGTACCCATAACAAAGACAAACTAAACACAAAAATGTCTCAAGAATATAATCGTTCACACCAATGTAAAAAAATAGCAGCTGAAGCAAATACTAAAGAAAAGGAAAACTTTGTTGTTGCCACGATTAAGAAGTGCTTCAGTACTTTGAAATTTCAAATGAAAAGAAACACAGTTACCTTAGGGAACAATACTATCGGGAACGATGAACGTATTAAAATCTTGTATCCTAAGTCACAGATATGTGATAATCAAAGACCTCGTACAAGATTAACTAAATGTCACTACGATCCGAGTAGTCATGACTGTGCACACAATTCTTGCATTCCTGGATTGTACGACCCATATCGATGCTATGACAAAAATAAGCGGCGAGAGAATATAGAATTTCACGATTACTACGTTGAAGAAACCAAACGTTTAAGAAAATCTACTATGAGTGTGACTAACAGCGATTTTATTGATTGCACGAGGGCAAAAAGTGCTCACTCTAGATTATTGAAACATAAACCAATTAAAGATAAGAAAATAAGAGATAAAAAAAATAATATCAAAGATTCAGAATCCGACCTACATTTCAAAAAAGAATTTTTAAAAAATCGTTTCACGTCGGCAAATCAGGATACCAAAAATCGAGAATCGTATCGAGCAATTAAGAATCGAGAACAAAAGTATAACATTGTAAGTGAAATCTCAATGGCAAATAAAGTTACAAAAGAGAAGCATGTTGCTTTGGAAAATTGCATTTCACAAGCGAATCAATTCCGAAAAGAGGTTAAGACGTCGAACGTGGGATTATTACTTAAGAGGTGTTTATGTACATTGGGTCTTCAGAAGAAAGATGCACCACAATCTAAATTTCTTTGGCAACAACCCATCACGACTCAATTTGTCCATGTCGAACATGATAAAAATAAAATGAACTTGCATGATGTAACTAAATCAGGATCTAACGCCATTTACAAGACGATCACACATCATTGTATAACTCAATATTTGCCTAAAAGTAGTTCCAATGCAAGAAGAGTTCATGTCAGGTCTCGGATCGATTTAAGTTTTGATAAAATTAGATGTTTGTTAAATCCATTTTATAAATCCTTTTATGCGTTAAACGTAAAAATATCAAAAACAAAAAATAAACCGCATGGTAAGTATCGATTCTTCAATGACACTGAATGTGAATCTGGAGTTTGCAAACAGAAGGAATGCGAGTTTATCAACTGTTCAAGTAGACTAAAGCCGTTACAACGCTCTGATTGTTATGAAAAATGTAAAGAAGAATTTAAAAATAAAAAAAAGAGAAATAAAGGCGAGGATAAACCGATGACTCTGGGATCGGATATGAGTATAAGAGCAGGGGTTTACAAAGATAAAGATCCTTATAAAAATAAACGTAAACAAGCGTTGCGTGTAGGAACAGATGTGAACGTTAACTTTGACTTTTTCAAAGAACCGCATACACGAAATATCTGGAACACGGGCCCGTTAACACCAAAACAGGCCTACAAAGGCAGACCGAAACGCCAACCTGAAGAAATTGATAGTAGAGGTTCTATTATACCGCATATGTTAACACCAAAACAAGCCTACAAAAGCAGACCGAAACGCCAACCTGAAGAAATTGATAGTAAAGGTTCTATTATACCACATATGATACGAAGGTGTTTCTGCACATCTAAAATGAAGAAGGCTTATAGCACTAAAAGTGATATAAACCAACACGCAGATGTAACCGAGATGGGCAAAGGTGAGTAATGGAGCCAGAGGTTTAGCCGTGTATACAATGGACACTTAGTTGTGCAATATTGTTGCAAGTAGTTTATTGAACTAAAACCTGTTTACCTGTTTTCCTTATTGCGTAAAATTGACTTGTAATCGTAAATCGTTTTAACATAGGTTGGGAATTTGGTTTCTAATAACGAATTATTGTTTACATCACTATTTCACAACTTAACAAAGAAATAGAAAACCCCCTGATAAACGTTTTTTCCACGATTACAAAAACAATCTTTTTTCAAAAGCATTTTCCGTGAAATTGCTTAGGAACATGCAAATGAGCAGAAATGTAGAGACAGTCCAATAGACAAACATTTGGATCATTAACAAGAAACAGTAACTATATAATGTTGTATAATTACTGAATAGTATATTTAAGATACTTATGCCAAAGTTTTCTAATAATTACTCTCATCTCGACAGGTTGTACTTGCCAAAAACTAATGCCAAAGTCTATGACACGTCTTTTGAGGCGAAAACAACATTTAAAATCAAAATCTGTTCAATATAAGGAATATTCAGACATGCCACACAAATATTGGCGTAAAAAAGATAGAAATAACGTATCATTCTGTAATGACGTGAATTGTTTGCAATATTACGATGGTAAAAAACAAAGAAGAGGTGGCAGAGGAGATGGTGACGTTGAAAAACAACGTGTTGACGCAAAAGTACAACGTGTTGACGCAGCAAATCGACGTGGTATTTTCTTTTGTATTCAATCTTAACATTACGTCCATAACACACCCAAAATATGATTATCTTTTCCAATTGTCTCAGATTATCCATTACTATTTGTTTCAACGATAACTTCTGAAAAAATATCACCAAAATTTTTGCCCGTATTCACTTGAATGAAGGGCATAATTGATTTATTTTTATATTACATTATATATTATGATGTGACAAAAATATTTTGTTTTATAGGTTTAGAACCAGAAAAGGAAAATATTATTTTTGATAAATTTGCAAAGAAAAAAGCTCAATCATCTAAAAGGGAGGAAAAACGCAAAGTCAAGAAAAGGAGAAAGAGGAAACGGGTCTTTGTATTTATACAAAGATGCTATTGTAAACTCAAAAAAGGTAAAAAATTAAGACAAAAACAAAGTGTGGAGATGATTGGAAATGGTTATGAAACACGCAAGCAACTTGATCGTGCTGAAAGGAAAATGGATACTATAATGCCTTATTCAAGGAAAAAATTCAGGAAAGTCGCTAGCAAACCAGCATTCGCTGAGGAGGAACAGATGTGTCGTACGTGCAGAACTGATACGGTTGCAGGTATGGAAAAATGCCCTGTGTGCAAAGCTAAGGAGGCTGGAACGTTTAACATAGAGATGATCGAAAAGCCCTGTACTTGTATGGACGTACCTAAGATGGTAGAAGAGCCCAAAAAAGACCTTTCCAAATGCCCAATGTGCAAACACAATTACAAGAAAAATGTTTCAAAATGTCCATGTTGCAAAATGCCATTTTCTACTGATGATACTGTAAATGCTGTAGATATGAAAAAGCCACTTTTTCAAATGACCGTTAACAAAAATAATATGAGGATAATAAATAAAGACGAAGTAATAAAAAAAATGGGCTCATCAGCCAAAGCAATGCAGAGAGCGCAATCAGGTAAGCAATATTAATAATATTTCTGCTAAATAATAACATTGCGACAAAACCAATAAAATGGCAAAAATTAAATGGTGATGTGTATACTATATAAAACATGTGACCTGTTTATAAAAATATAGTAAAGCAGATGTTTTGTATGGTTATCTATATTTTTGCCGTTGTTGCTTTACTATAATTATATCAGCAAAGCACACCGAAATAATTATGAGCACGCAGTTCTTAAATACTCTGAATCATTTTGTGAATTTCAATAAAAATATACTATGTCATATTGGTCAACACCGGAACGAAAGAACGAAGAAAGGTCGTTAAGTATGAAAAAAATGCAGAGCGAACAGATACAACGTGTAGCTCAGAACTTTTGTGATTAGATGACTGTTGGGGTGATTTTCTTTTCTTTAAGGTATCCTCGATTTGGGTATACCCCTCAATATACATACATACATATACTCACAACAGCTTGCTGATTCAACTATTCATAGTCCAGTTTCGCTGCTTTTCTACGAGACTCAGTGTGAAAAGTGGCGCTCTCTATCGCCAGCATTGAAATTTTCAGGTCTTAGTCGACTTTTACGATACGCTGAGAAAAAGGCGGTAATGCTAATTCTAACCGACACCTTATACAGAGATATTGGTATCTCTGGTTTCTTCCTTGCAGGACGTCATAGTCGGGTTAAATTGCAACTACCGAAGTTCAGTAGTTTTTTGTGTAGTTAAATTTTAATGTTTTTATGTAAAATCTCAGATTAAATAATTTGAAGCCAATTTACATTTGGCGAAGAGCACTAATCAAACATTATTTACATAACTTCATAAAAAAAATGTCAACTTCATTTAATGTTCTCACTTAATATTTGGATACGTCGACTGCATGAAGCCGTGAAAGATCTAGTTTATGTGACTCCAGTAAATTCAATTGAAGAACTAGGGGGATCTCTCCCCTAGTTCTTCAATCTTCAAATCACAAACGCGGCGGACCAGATGAGGGCAACAATAACATGAAGAATCACAAAAACCGAAGTGAGGAAGCAAATAAGGACACGTATTTGAAACCGGCGGCAGCACATTGAACATTGACGAGAAATGTGTGTATATAAGTTTTTAAATTGATATTGATTATGTTCACAAAATTGTTTAACTATATTTTCCGAATAATGTAGTTAATGAATTTACCTTTTTATATAGCTGATAAGACAAGGATATTTTACTATTAATTTGTACATCAGGTGTAGATTTTTTTTTACAAAAATTGCAAAATGTAATAGCAAAAATTACGAGAAAATGTTATATTTTTAATGTTGTATTATTGTTGTTGTGTGATATTTGCCAACAATTTAAACGTTTTTGAATTTTAAGTATTACCAAGAACTGCTATGGCATCAACTATGATAACTTAAATATTAATACAGTCACGCCGTATTAATCATGTTTAAATTGAGTTCAAATGCAAAATCTGGAATTTTCATAAAAACACTGGTGATGGTTTAATTTGTTGCATTTTAACACTAGGTAAATTCGTGTAAATCCGCGCAGTTGAAACGCGGAGAACCGCGCGGCCACGCAGTTCTCTTAAACGGTGCTTCGTAGATGTCCCATCGTTACACGTTTTACAAATTCCTTAGTAATGTTGACGTAGTCGTCTTTTTCTACGACATTTTTGCCGAGCAGTCCACACGGACACGGTAATGCCATGGCGTCCTCACCTGCCGCCTGACGCAGGATTACGGGCGTGAGTGGATATACCCAAATCGAAGATACACTGAAGAAAAAAAAACACTTGATGAAATATAATTTATAACAATATCACACACTAGCACTCGTCACGCCGCAATTGCGGCGGTAAGACCCCTCTTTGAGGAGTGGCTAGATCGGCGTCACGGCGTCCTGACCTACCGCATGACGCAGGTCCTCACCGGACACGGAAGTTTCGGGAGGTACCTGTGTCTGATGGGTAAGGAAGAGACGCCTGGGTGTCACCACTGCGAGGGTCGCCCTGAGGACACAGTCGAGCACACGGTGCAGGACTGCCCAGCTTGGGCAGAGCACCGACGTGTCCTCACGGCGACAATAGGCGGAGACCTCTCGCGCCCGGCCTTGGTCGAGGCCATGCTGCGGGGCGGGAGGGAGTGGGAAGCGGTCGCCTCCTTCTGCGAAGCAGTCATGCTTTCGAAGGAGGAGGCGGGCCGCGTGAGGGAGAGGATGGCGTCCTCCCTCCAGCTCAGCCGCAGTGGTAGACGCCCACGGCGTCGGACGTCGGCCGACGATCTCCGGCCACCGTAGGCGCGGGCATGCGGACAGCGAGTAAAGGGCAACTCGCTGTCCGACCATGGACCATGCCCGGGTCGACGGCGCGTCGTGTTTCACGCGCGCCTCAAAGAGCGTCAGCAACATGACGAGGCCCCCTCTGCAGAGGGCCGAATCCTGCCGGGGTCGTGGGACTCATCCCGTTACCGTGGCCCCGGTATGTAAAGGGTTATTGAAGGAACACCGTGGATTTTAGTCAGTAAAAGTCTGACAGTCCCTCCCACCCTGCCCGGAGTGGGAGGACTTATTTGATAATTTTACCACGTTAAAAAAAAAAAAGCACTTCGCCCGTGACTTGGTCCACGTTGATTTCGTAATAATTTTTAGCCTATAGCACTCACCAATAATGCACCTTACTACCAATAAAAAAAACTGGATCGTTAGTTCCAAAGATTACTAAATATATACAAACTTACAAACAAATATCGCTTTATAAAATTATAAAATTTAAAATTAGTATAGATTCGGCCATCGAATCTGAGAGTGAAATATTTACGGATTGATATCACTAAAATTCTGATTCCATACCTGTTCGCTCTAGCTTTTTTTCTTTATGCTTTAGAGCGCGTCTTTTGGTTATATTTGGAATCATTGACTTCGCTGAGTTGATAATTTTACTGTAACTTTGAAATGTGCATCCAGATGGACATCTCTTCTAATATTATAAATACGAAAGTTTGTTCTATGGACGACTAATAGATGTTTGTTATTTACTTCTTACTCGTCAAAATGGTTGAATGTAATCTGGATGAATAAAGTTTGGATTAGCAAAATCTCAAAAAAGAAGTTGGGATAAACAGATTGCACAGGTTAACCAGACAGTAACATTCACACTGCGATCTCTCTATAGATTCAAGCATTTTCTTCCTTTTAGCACTAAAACCACTTTGGTCCAATCGTTTGTGCTTCCTGGTATTGATTATGCTGATGTTTGCTACTCTGATCTATCCCAAGAACTTCTTTATAATCTGGATCGACTTCTTAACAACTGTATCCGTTTCATTTATGGCCTTCGTAAATATGATCACATTTCTTCCTTCCGTTTTCAGCTTAAATGGTTAACTATCCGTCAAAGGAGATCCCTCAGATCCCTCTGCATGCTCTTCACTATTTTGAACGATCCTTGTGCTCCTGATTACTTAAAACAAAATTTTAGTGTTTGGCAGTTCTCATAGCCTTAACCTTCGCTCATCCAAATACTTCACATTTTTTCTCACCGAACCGGGTTTGTGGCTAATTCCTATGCTATTTCTACCAGTAAACTCTGAAACATGCTACCTCTTGACATCAAGAAGGCCGAGTCTAAATTCACTTTTAAGCGTAAGATGAGAAACCACTACTTAAGGGGCTGTTGTCATTCTGTCATTCTTAGTTTGGTTTAATTAAATATAATTATTGTGAGTTCTCTTTGTCAGAAAGATTATTATAAAGCACCGTATTTATTAGTCTATTATTTTAACATATATATGTATTTTATTATTATATATATTTATACATATATTGTTTCAATAATGACATTTATTTTACTGGTACATCTACTACATTGTGGTCTTTTTAACCCAAAGATTGACTGATAGAGAATGCCTTGTTGCATTAAGTCCGCCCTTGTACCGCTATTGTACATAAAGTTTAAATATATAAATAAATATAGTGTATTATTTTTAACAAATAACTTTTAATCAGTACTTGAACCGAGCCAATCATTGTCAATACCCAAGAGATTCGCGGCACTGACACGTTCAATAGCAATGCTTTGGCACAAGCCAAAGAAATACCAACCTTTGGGTCACGGGAAAAGTTAACTAGCCTTTTCAAAATATTTATAAAAGGAAGTGGGCACTGAGGTACGCAGTCGCCCCTTACTACTGCCCCACGGTTTCATCCTCGCTCAAATCGGAAAAACTAGGGTCACCTGTGCTTTAATTTGATTATAGTGGTCAAGCAGATGCGCGGGTAGACATTAACCTTTTTTCCCTGCCTTTATGGTCCAATTAACTATAACAATATAATTATACAGACAATCAGACATGTACTAAATACATACAGAAACAGAAATAGAGATATTATTTACAATGATAAAAAAAGTTTTGTTAGTTTTCAATATAGTGATCGTCGCTACTAGTGAAAGTCTCCTCCATTCTTTCCAGCTTTCGAATCGGCGAAGTATCACAACAGTAAATGTAAGTGTTGCATTTGTCGCGCCCAGAGGAAAAGACAAGCAGGAGATGGATCAAATTTTTTTGCTCGCAAGTTAAAGCCTTGTATATGTGGAAGTGTTGTGTGTAAAAAAGATTGGGAAAATATAAAACAAGATCAAAGGTCACATGCAGCAGTGAAAATAAAGAAATGTGTTTGTGGCAGTAATGTTTGTGCGGAAGAGTCTCAGAAAATGCCTGAAGTGCTCTTAGAGGCTGCCAAACAGGCGGAACATGACAAAGAAATGGTAAAGCGAGATCGTCTAAGAGAGAAAGAGTATCAGATAGCAAGAAAAAAACGTATCAAAGAGCGTGAAAAAGCTCTTAAACAGACAGTACGATTAAGAAAGAAACATGATAAATTCGAAATGAAAAATATAATAAAAAACTTAAATCCAGGAGACGTTGTTTTAGTGGCCGAGTCTTTGATAGATTTAGGCACTTTTGGTTCAAAAGCATTTTGCGACATTGCAAAATATGTGTATAAAGGCATTTTACACCCACGAGATGCTATTAGTGACATTAAAGACGCTCTAAGTGACCCTGGGCAAGCAGTGAAAACTGTAGTGAAAAGCGCCGAAGCAATGGGTTTAAATGCTACAATGGATCGAATTAAAGCAAGATTTAGGAGAATGCCAGCAGCGAGTACCACTTTAAGAATAATGGAATCTCATCCAATGACCAACTATTTAGTTCACATCGCAGACAAAGACCCTAGGAAGCGAATGAAGAAATTTAAGAAGAGTCGTTTTAAGCTAGGACGTGATTTCCAATGTAGTCTTTATATGGCATCTATGAGAAAAAGGCCTTGTTTGCGAGTATACTACATGTGTCCGTGGTTTTATCCTCATTTTATGGGTATGATGCAGGTCTGGAAACAATTTATGGATATTCTTCTATTCGTTTTAGCAGTTTTAGTATGGAGTCCATGCATACTGTGTATGGAGATTTGCAGAGGATGTGTGTGCTGCTTAGCGTGTCAAGGATAAAGTGAAATCATAAATTTATTTTGTTTAATAAAGAGTCTATAAAAAAAACTGTTTTCATTAAACTGGCCGCTTGATTGTATATTGACTACTCTAATTCATTTTCATGAACGCTCCATTGTTAGTTTTAGAGGAGGTAGAGAGGCGGGACTCATTCTGACGAAAAAGTTAACTGAGTAGAGGTTTTTCAAGCTATTTTATATATTACGAAAAGTATATATTTTATTATAATTAGTAACCAGCTTTTTGGAAATGTCGTCTGTTACCGCATTTATTCGCCTAGTGGTCGAAATTTAACCACAAGTAATTTTAAATTGATACGTTCTTTTAAAAATATTCTTTTAAACTTAACTGTGCCAACAAAACAAGTTACACAAATTCAGATTGAATAGATACGATGAAAACAAATGGCTTTATAGAAGAATTTAAAAACGGCCCTTAAATCGACCGCCAATTTTAAAATAATTTTATAAGTATGCCTTGCTTTATTTTGCTTCTAGATTACTCAAAACAAGAATGCTGCGAAATTCCCTGCGTATCTAAAGTGTTGTACTAAGTTGTATACACTGTCGATATTACGAATGTATTCAAATGATTATTTACCAGTATTATTGTAATTAAAATACCTTTGTTTATTACTACCAATTATTGTTAATATTGTGATTATCAATTTAGTTCGAGTGGGGTTTTCGTCAAAAATTTTGTTTGAGGTTAGCAGTTTATAATGAACACATACATTTTATTACTAGGATTCCAACAAATCCAGATATAAGACGATTATGGATTAAGGCAACCGGTAGAAATGAATGGATACCTACTAAATGTAGAGCAAATATCTCTATACATTTTGCAGAAAATGATTACATAAAAAAGAGAGGCAAAATATACTTAAAAACAGGAGCTTCTCCACAAAAAATATCGCAGTAACTAGTGTGTAATTTATATACTATAAAACTGTTGGTGTTTCTGAATAGCGCATCTAATCATTAAACTACATCACCTAGATCATTTTTTGCGGATATTATTATATGACGCCGTGTTTTGTTAAATTCATGGTTAAAATCATTAAAATGTTTTTTTCGTTATGGTTAGGTACTTTTATACTCTTCTGATTACTGAAAAAATACTAAAATCTACCATAGCAATCGTAACACAAGCTAAAACAGGCTGCATTCCTCTTAGATGAAATAACCAGTCAGAGTAATGAAATTTTGAATTTTAATCTCACACCAAATTGGCTATAAAAAAAGATCATTGCTAGCAATACCTAGTTACGAGTAGTGTAACACAATCTATGACTTCTATTGTATATCAAATGTTTGTCTTCTAAATTATAGCTGATTGTGAATGCAAACAAATTAGGGTTAGTCACATGAAATTAATTAAATTATATTATGTCACAACATGATGACGTAAATCAGAACTGCAATTACCAAAAAACGAAATGAAATTTGAATATCGTGGCTGTAACGGATGTTCCCTCTTAATTTTACATTATTATTTATAAGTTTTTAGAAGGTCCACACTAATCGTACCCCTCCGAAATTATAGCGAAAAATTGCAAAACTTAAGTAACAAAAATTTTAAGAATTACAGTAATTTTATCGATATCGATTATCGACTTTTGCAGGTATGTGAGTGCCCATCACGCACAGTGTTTGCGTTAGTGTGACAATCAGTAGCAAGCTCGCTATCTAAGTGTGTGTTGTCTATTTGTGTGCGTAATGCGTATACGTATGAGCTCTTGCTAGTAGTGGAGCTAAAGAGTGGGAGACAAGCGGCGACACGCGTTCTCATACAAATCAGGAACTATTTCCCTTCTAACCTCTTTTATCTGTTCTGTGGAGCAGACCTCTCTAGGAAGTCGTTACACTGTCAGTTGATTAAACGAGTCTCTCGTAATAGTAACAAGTGCTTTTATTTAAAAATCAAACATGAGCGATCACCAAGAAAACATTCGTGACATCAGCTCTCCGGACTCTCAGCTCTCAACTCCCAACGGAGAGCCAGCTCTCCGTTGCGTGGAAAGAGCACCGCCGTGTCCTCGTGGAGGCGCTCGGCAGCGGTGACCTCTCGCGCCCGGCCCTGGTTCAGACCATAGTGCGGAGCGAGAGGAAATGGTATATGCAGTCGCCTCATTCTGCGACGCAGTCATGCTAGCAAGGAAGGACGCTGAACGCGCGAGGGAGAGGCATCTCTCTTCCTCACCCTCCAGCTGCCGCGGGAGGCACCCCGGGTGTTTGTATCGCGTGCAGATCTCCGGCCACCATAGGCGCGGGCTGGCGGTAAGGACCAGGCCCGCCGGGTCAGCGGCGCGTTGTGTTCCACGCGCGCCGCGTTCTCAGCATTAGTGACGGGGTCCTATAGGGCCATTGCCTGCCGGGGTTGCGGGAATGTTCTAACGAGATTCCGCGGCCCCGGAACTTAAGGGCAGCTGAAGGAACAGGGTGGGTTTTTAGTCAGTAGAAGTCTGACACTCCATTCCACTCCACTTAGAACGGGAGAAGTCATTCGATGATTTTTCTATCCAGAGGAAAAAAAAGGCTGTCTCTCCGTCATATTTAATAGGTGTAAGTATTGGTATCAGTCAGAGTTGAAGTGAAAGGTGAATTTTAATAGAATAAATTAGTATGATTTCGAAATGCTTTCGTATCTATACTGTGTGCGATATCCTTATCACTGACCTCAGTTCTGGCTTCGATACCTACGACACTGAAAAATAATAGAGAAAATATAAATAAGGCGAGTCAGATTCGCCCATGAAGGGTTCCGTAGTAATTACACCAAATAATTTTGTTTTTCATAGTATTTGTATGAATTACAAATATGTATTTGCGGTTTTAGAAAATATGCTATATCTCAAAAACTGCTGACCCGATCTCGTTCAAACCAAAGTTGGTTGAAAGTTTATATTAAGATCTACAGCATATATTGTGTTTTTTAGATTTTACCCTCCATTATTATAGAAGTTAGAGGGGGGGAAACATTTTACCACTTTGGAAGCGTATATCTTTTAAACGATTGACTTTATGAAATTGACGATGACTTTTCTATAGATACCACAAACGCATAGGTTTTATGAAAAATAAAAAATCTGTTTCAGTTCCATGTATAATTTTAAATATTTTTTTATTTTTTCTTAAAATCGGAAAGCGGTTCACAGAATACATACCTACCAAGTTTCACATGTATAGTTTTAATAGTTTCGGAATAAAACGGCTGTGACATACGGACGGATGGACAAACAGACAGACATATATGATCAAACTATAAGGGTTCCGTTTTCTGCCATTCGGCTACAGAACCCTAAAAATGGTACATTAGCTTCTTTCAAAGCTCAATAAAACGAAAAAAAAAAACACATTAAAGAATTAATATCCGGCCAACTACAGGCCTATTTCAGTCACGTCCATACTCTGTAAGAGTACGGAGCGTCTACTCAATAGTAAGGTCCTGGCATACCTAGAAGCTAACGACATCCTCATTGACCGACAATACGGCTTTCGCAAAATCCGGTCAACTGGGGATCTTCTAGCGTATGCCATTCATATCTGGAGTGAGGCCATTGAGAAGCACGGCGAAGCACTTGCTGTTTCTCTCGATGTCTCCAAGGCTTTTGATAGGGTGTGGTACGATAGCCTTATTGCTAAACTTCCTTCTTTCGTTATACCCACTGAACTTTGCGTTTGGATAGAAGACTTCCTGAGAGGTCGGTCTATTCGAGTGGTTATTGATGGTTGCTCGTCTGGCCAATTGGCTATTAATGCCGGGGTCCCTCAGGGGTCAGTTCTCTCAGCAACTTTATTCTTGCTGCATATTAACGATCTGCTAATGCCCGGTACCTTTGGGTATGCAGACGACAGCTCTGTTGCTGAGAGATATATATCCAGCGCGCGTACTAGTGGGTCACAAGTCCAGGCTCTCCGAGAAGCAATGGTGGGGCGCTTGAACTTGACTTTGAAGGCTGTCTCTGAGTGGGGCGACGCCAACTTTGTCAAGTTAAATGCTGCCAAGACCCAAGCGTTATTATACTATATAAGTTATATTATATTATATAAAGCTAAATTATACTATATAAAGCTAAATTACCACTCACTGACTGACTGACTCACTCATTGACATAATTGTTCTCCCAGATGGTGGATGGGGAGGTGGGTATATTATGACAGATTCGTAAACAAGTAACTCTCAAACCTACGGGAAAAGTGCCAAACCTCCCCTTTCCCCCCCCCCCCCCCCTTCTCCCCCCCCCCCTATCGTATCTCGGAAACTACGAGACCCGTATTTTTTTTTACGGATTCGTGTAGAGGAGGCTCGGTAAAGTAAAAACCATTTTTCAAAGTCCCCCACCCCCGCCCCCCTTCTCCTCCCCTTTAGGCGGATCTCGGAATCTAAGAGACTTGGAACATTTTTTTTTTTCAGATTCATTTAGAGGGGCAATGCTTTAGTCGAAATACTTGTGCAACCCTCCCCCCCCATCACCCCCCCTTTTTTTTTTTTTCACAAGCACGCGAGGTGCTTGCACCTCGCGCAACACCCAAATACTAAACCCCCCCATCACCCCCCCATTTTTTTTTCACAAGCACGCGAGGTGCTTGCACCTCGCGCAACACGCAAATACTAGTTATATTATATAAAGCTAGATTACCACTCACTGACTCACTCATTGACATAATTGTTCTCCCAGATGGTGGATGGGGAGGTGGGTATATTTTGACAGATTCGTAAACAAGTAACTCTCAAACCTACGGGAAAAGTGCCAAACCCCCCCTTTTCCGCCCCCTTCTCCCCCCCCCCTATCGTATCTCGGAAACTACGAGACCCGTATTTTTTTCTTTTTACGGATTCGTATAGAGGAGGCTCGGTAAAGTAAAAACCATTTTTCAAAGTCCCCCCCCCCGCCCCCCTTCTCCCCCCCTTTAGGCGGATCTCGGAATCTAAGAGACTTGGAACATTTTTTTTTTCAGATTCATTTAGAGGGGCAATGCTTTAGTCGAAATACTTGTGCAACCCCCCCCCCCCATCACCCCCCCCCCCTCTTTTTTTTTTTTCACAAGCTCGCGAGGTGCTTGCACCTCGCGCAACACGCAAATACTTGATTTAGAGGGGCAATGCTTTAGTTTTCTTCACAAGCACGCGAGGTGCTTTCACCTCGCGCAACACGCAAATACTAAACCCCCCCCATCTCCCCCCATCACCCCCCCCACAATTTTTTTTTTTCACAAGCACGCGAGGTGCTTGCACCTCGCGCAACACGCAAAAACTTGATTTAGAGGGGCAATGCTTTAGTTTTTTTCACAAGCACGCGAGGTGCTTGCACCTCGCGCAACACGCAAATACTTGATTTAGAGGGGCAATGCTTTAGTTTTTTTCACAAGCACGCGAGGTGCTTGCACCTCGCGCAACACGCAAATACTAGTTATTATATTATATAAAGCTAGATTACCACTCACTGACTCACTCATTGACATAATTGTTCTCCCAGATGGTGGATGGGGAGGTGGGTATATTTTGACAGATTCGTAAACAAGTAACTCTCAAACCTACGGGAAAAGTGCCAAACCTCCCCTTTTCACCCCCCTTCTCCCCCCTCCCTATCGTATCTCGGAAACTACGAGACCCGTATTTTTTGTTTTTTAGGGATTCGTATAGAGGAGGCTCGGTAAAGTAAAAACCATTTTTCAAAGTCCCCCCCCCCGCCCCCCTTCTCCCCCCCTTTAGGCGGATCTCGGAATCTAAGAGACTTGGAACATTTTTTTTTTTCAGATTCATTTAGAGGGGCAATGCTTTAGTCGAAATACTTGTGCAACCCCCCCCATCATCCCCCCCCTCTTTTTTTTTTTTTTTTTTTTTTCACAAGCTCGCGAGGTGCTTGCACCTCGCGCAACACGCAAATACTAAACCCCCCCATCACCCCCCCCCCCTTTTTTTTTTTTTTTTTTTTTCACAAGCACGCGAGGTGCTTGCACCTCGCGCAAACACGCAAATACTAACCCGCCCCATCTCCCCCCCATCAATCCCCCCTTTTTTTTTTTTTTTTCTCAAGCACGCGAGGTGCTTGCACCTCGCGCAACACGCAAATACTAGTTATACTATATAAAGCTAAATTACCACTCACTGACTCACTGACATAATTGTTCTCCCAGATGGTGGATGGGGAGGTGGGTATATTTTGACAGATTCGTAAACAAGTAACTCTGAAACCTACGGGAAAAGTGCCAAACCTCCCCTTTTCCCCCCCCTTCTCCCCCCTCCCTATCGTATCTCGGAAACTACGAGACCCGTATTTTTTTTTTTTTACGGATTCGTATAGAGGAGGCTCGGTAAAGTAAAAACCATTTTTCAAAGTCCCCTCCCCGCCCCCCTTCTCCCCCCCTTTAGGCGGATCTACGAATCTAAGAGACTTGGAACATTTTTTTTTTCAGATTCATTTAGAGGGGCAATGCTTTAGTCGAAATACTTGTGCAACCCCCCCCCCCATTACCCCCCCCCAATTTTTTTTTTTTTTTTTTCTCAAGCTCGCCAGTAGTGGGTATATTTTGACAGATTCGTAAACAAGTAACTCTGAAACCTACGGGAAAAGTGCCAAACCTCCCCTTTTCCCCCCCCTTCTCCCCCCCCCCCCTATCGTATCTCGGAAACTACGAGACCCGTATTTTCTGTTTTTTACGGATTCGTATAGAGGAGGCTCGGTAAAGTAAAAGCAATTTTTCAAAGTCCCCCCCCGCCCCCCTTCTCCTCCCCTTTAGGCGGATCTCGGAATCTAAGAGACTTGGCACATTTTTTTTTTCAGATTCATTTAGAGGGGCAATGCTTTAGTCGAAATACTTGTGCAACCCCCCCCCCATCTCCCCCATCACCCCCCCTTTTTTTTTTTCACAAGCACGCGAGGTGCTTGCACCTCGCGCAACACGCAAATACTTGATTTAGAGGGGCAATGCTTTAGTTTTTTTCACAAGCACGCGAGGTGCTTGCACCTCGCGCAACACGCAAATACTAAACCCCCCCCATCTCCCCCCCCCCCCCTTTTTTTTTTTCACAAGCACGCGAGGTGCTTGCACCTCGCGCAACACGCAAATACTAAAGCTAGATTACCACTCACTCACTGACATAATTGTTCTCCCAGATGGTGGATGGGGAGGTGGGTATATTTTGACAGATTCGTAAACAAGTAACTCTCAAACCTACGGGAAGAGTGCCAAACCTCCCCTTTTCCCCCCCCTTCTCCCCCCCCCTATCGTATCTCGGAAACTACGAGACCCGTATTTTTGTTCTTTTTACGGATTCGTATAGAGGAGGCTCGGTAAAGTAAAAACCATTTTTCAAAGTCCCCCCCCGCCCCCCTTCTCCCCCCCTTTAGGCGGATCTCGGAATCTAAGAGACTTGGAACATTTTTTTTTTCAGATTCATTTAGAGGGGCAATGCTTTAGTCGAAATAATTGTGCAACCCCCCTCCCATTTCCCCCCCCCCCTTTTTTTTTTTTTTTTTTCACAAGCACGCGAGGTGCTTGCACCTCGCGCAACACGCAAATACTAAACCCCCCCGTCTCCCCCCCCATTTCTTTTTCACTAGCACGCGAGGTGCTTGCACCTCGCGCAACACGCAAATACTAAACCCCCCCATCTCCCCCCATCACCCCCCCTCATTTTTTTTTTTTTGACAAGCACGCGAGGTGCTTGCACCTCGCGCAACACGCAAATACTAAACCCCCCCATCACCCGCCCCGCTTTTTTTTTTTTTTCACAAGCACGCGAGGTGCTTGCACCGCAACACGCAAATACTATACTATATAAAGCTAAATTACCACTCACTCACTCACTCATTGACATAATTGTTCTCCCAGATGGTGGATGGGCCACCTCCCCATCCACCATCTTGACAGATTCGTAAACAAGTAACTCTCAAACCTACGGGAAAGTGCCAAACCTCCCCTTTTCCCCCCCCTTCTCCCCCCTCCCTATCGTATCTCGGAAACTACGAGACCCGTATTTTTTTCTTTTTACGGATTCGTATAGAGGAGGCTCGATAAAGTAAAAACCATTTTTCAAAGTCCCACCCCCCGCCCCCCTTCTCCCCCCCTTTAGGCGGATCTCGGAATCTAAGAGACTTGGAACATTTTTTTTTTTCAGATTCATTTAGAGGGGCAATGCTTTAGTCGAAATACTTGTGCAACCCGCCCCCATCACCCCCCTCCCCTCTTTTTCTTTTGTCTGTTTTTTTTTTTCACAAGCACGCGAGGTGCTCGCACCTCGCGCAACACGCAAATACTAAACCCCCCCATCACCCCACCCCCCCTTTTTTTTTGTTTCACAAGCACGCGAGGTGCTTGCACCTCGCGCAACACGCAAATACTAAACCCCCCCATCTCCCCCCCCCCCCTTTTTTTTTTTTCACGAGCACGCGAGGTGCTTGCACCTCGCGCAACACGCAAATACTAAAGCTAGATTACCACTCACTCACTGACATAATTGTTCTCCCAGATGGTGGATGGGGAGGTGGGTATATTTTGACAGATTCGTAAACAAGTAACTCTCAAACCTACGGGAAGAGTATCAAACCTCCCCTTTTCCCCCCCCTTCTCCCCCCCCCTATCGTATCTCGGAAACTACGAGACCCGTATTTTTTTCTTTTTACGGATTCGTATAGAGGAGGCTCGGTAAAGTAAAAACCATTTTTCAAAGTCCCCCCCCGCCCCCTTCTCCCCCCCTTTAGGCGGATCTCGGAATCTAAGAGACTTGGAACATTTTTTTTTTCAGATTCATTTAGAGGGGCAATGCTTTAGTCGAAATAATTGTGCAACCCCCCCCCCCATTTCCCCCCCCCCCCTTTTTTTTTTTTTTTTTTCACAAGCACGCGAGGTGCTTGCACCTCGCGCAACACGCAAATACTAAACCCCCCCGTCTCCCCCCCCATTTCTTTTTCACTAGCACGCGAGGTGCTTGCACCTCGCGCAACACGCAAATACTAAACCCCCCCATCTCCCCCCATCACCCCCCCTCATTTTTTTTTTCTCAAGCTCGCGAGGTGCTTGCACCTCGCACGACACGCAAATACTAAACCCCCCCATCTCCCCATTTTTTTTTTTTTTCACAAGCACGCGAGGTGCTTGCACCTCGCGCAACACGCAAATACTAAACCCCCCCATCTCCCCCCATCACCACCCACCATTTTTTTTTTTTTGACAAGCACGCGAGGTGCTTGCACCTCGCGCAACACGCAAATACTAAACCCCCCCATCACCCGCCCCGCTTTTTTTTTTTTTTCACAAGCACGCGAGGTGCTTGCACCGCAACACGCAAATACTATACTATATGAAGCTAAATTACCACTCACTCACTCACTCATTGACATAATTGTTCTCCCAGATGGTGGATGGGCCACCTCCCCATCCACCATCTTGACAGATTCGTAAACAAGTAACTCTCAAACCTACGGGAAAGTGCCAAACCTCCCCTTTTCCCCCCCCTTCTCCCCACTCCCTATCGTATCTCGGAAACTACGAGACCCGTATTTTTTTTTACGGATTCGTATAGAGGAGGCTCGGTAAAGTAAAAATCATTTATCAAAGTTGCCCCCCCCCCGCCCCCCTTCTCACCCCCTTTAGGCGGATCTCGGAAATTAAGAGACTTGGAACATTTTTTTTCAAATTCATTTAGAGGGGCAATGCTTTAGTCGAAATACTTCTGCAATCCCCCCCCCCATGAACCCCCACCACTTTTTTTTTTTTTACCAGCACGCGAGGTGCTTGCACCTCACGCAACCCCATCTACCCCCATCACCCCCCCACCCCCATTTTTTTTTTCCACAAGCACGCGAGGTGCTTGCACCTCGCGCAACACGCAAATACTAGTGCATGATATAAAGATAATTTGACAGATTCGTAAACAAGTAACTCTTAAACCTACGGGAAAAGTGCCAAACCTCCCCTTTTCCCCCCCTTCTCCCCCCCCCTATCGTATCTCGGAAACTACGAGACCCGTATTTTTTTTTTACGGATTCGTATAGAGGAGGCTCGGTAAAGTAAAAACCATATTTCAGTCGCCCCCCCCCCGCCCCCCTTTTCACCCCCTTTAGGCGAATCTCGGAAATTAAGAGACTTGGAACATTTTTTTTTTCAGATTCATTTAGAGGGGCAATGCTTTAGTCGAAATACTTGTGCATCCCCCCCCCCATCTCCCCCCATCAACCCCCCCACCCTTTTTTTTTTTGTTTTTTCACAAGCACGCGAGGTGCTTGCACCTCGCGCAACACGCAAATACTAAGCCCCCCATCACCCCCCCACTTTTTTTTTTCACAAGCACGCGAGGTGCTTGCACCTCGCGCAACACGCAAATACTAGTGCATGATATAAAGATAATTTATAGCCTATAGCACTCAGGGATAATGCAGCTACAAAAATGTTAAAGAATTTTCAAAATCGGTTCGGTAGTTTCAGAGATTACCCCATACATACAAACTTACAAATTTTACCTCTTTATAATATTAGTATAGTAAAGTATAGATATCAATTATTTTTATCTTCGGAGATATAAACGCACCAATGCGATAAATAATATTATGATACTATTGGATGACGGCGTGGTTGAACTGAATGTTCTTGAAAGTTAATCGTAGTGTGATTTCTGGAATTTAGACATATTGAATACTTTTACCTGGCATCATTAGTGTTGCTGTCAATAGCAGTGTTGCCATATATACAGATTTCTCCGTATTTATACAGATTTTCGATGTGTGATACAGATTAGCACTAGATACAGATTTTTATACAGAATTTTCTAACTCTGTTGTCTGTCAAATTACCATATTCAACTTAAAATAGAATCAAAATAAATGACATAGATACCGCGTTACACACCATTGTATGATCCTATTCTTTATGGTTATTTTTTTTTGTGGCAGCATTATAAGTTTCAATTGCTCTGCTCGGGAAATCCCCCAAAGTTCTGCGTGCTCTCCAAGGTACTTCGCTCTCGTCTTCGTCTTGTAGTGCGTGCGAAAAATACGTCAATAATTAATAACATAAGTTCAAACTTTTACTTAATTTAATATTTGTATTGATTGTATTTTCGTGAACCATTATGGCATCTAAAAAACCCAGAGTGATGCAAAAGTTTAATCGGAACTGGATGGAAGATTTTTCATATAAGGCGTGGTTGAGACCTAGTAATAAAGGTGATTATTTTGTTTTCTGTACATTTTGTAATACAGATCACTCAGTTGGAAGTGCTGGAAATAATTATCTCTTTAGACACGCGAAAACAAACGAACACCAAAATTCAAGTTCTGCTCCTGGTGGATCTAGCTCGCAAACATTATTGACAAATTTATTTTCAAACAAAAATATTGAACCAGTCAAAAGAGGAGAGATTTTGCTCGCAGCGTTTATAGCTGAACATAAATAAAACGAATATAGTAATGATGATGATGATTAATATTCTATTTTGGTTATTTTGATTATACAGATTTTAAGTTAAAATAGCATACAGATTTTAGCAGTTTCTACTACAGATAAAAGGTTCAAAGCATCTGGCAACACGCAACTCTGTCCACATCAAGGAACTTGTACCTAAACTGGAATGCGGACGCGAAGCTCAAATCCGTTCCGAAGAGTATACCCTCGAAGGACCTAGCTATCTCTTTCTAGTAGTGTGGATATCAATTCGCGATAAACGTAAGGACAATTTTATTTGATGCAATATTTGCAGGTTTTTTTAAGACACTTATTATTAACCTTACAAATGATGTATTTCTGTTACCGCTATAACAAAAAATACTAAAAATTAATTTAAATAAATATTTAAGGGAGACTCCCATACAACAGTTGTGATATTTTTGGCGCTTTTTATAGGTAATGGTTCCGTACCATTCATTACCTACCTATAAAAATACCCATCATGCGCGAGTCCGACTCGTACTTGGCCGGTTTTTTTCTTAATAACGTATTACATAGAAAGAAAGAAATAAATTCAATTATAAATAAAAAAAAATGCTCGGTAGCGCGATATAACAGAATTCCATGTGGGTGAAAAGCTAGTTCTCAATATATATCTGAGGAACTTATATTGAGCGCGCTAATTTCTATAATAAACCCTTCCTTATACGGGCTAAACGCAAAATTGGTTTTGTTAAGCAGACTTTATTGCGTGGAATTATAAACTTTCAAAGTGGTTAAGACCCGTGATACAAATACAATTATTGCAGATACAGAATTAATAACAGAATCACCAGCTGGCAATTCTTCGAAGGCTTGGCCTTGATAGGCAGTGGTATAGACGTCCATACAAACGTGTATTAATTGGTAATCTACGTTTATTCGACACTTGTACGGTCAGAACCAGTAGACTAAAAATAAAATGATGCAATGTTTATATATAATTAAAACTACTAAAACCCTTCATGAAAAACGATGATTATAAATAGAAAAAATAACAGAAGAGATATAATTTATTTATGTATATATTTATTTAGGTTAGTTAACCTACAATTGTTTACACTATACATTTGTATGAAACAGTCATATTACATTTATAAGTGTAACAATTAATTACAGGCTAACACCACATGTGCTATTTAAGGTTAGAAATCAATATTATTAACATACATAATTCTAAACATGAAGGAGGCAGATCGAATGACAATTATAAGGTTATTATTATTAGGTTGGTTCTATATTTTCTAGTTCCTCATATGTTGCAGCTGCAGGTTTATTACAAGATTGGCTTGACACACAACCCTAAAAAATGTATTACACTATTATTAGTTAAAAGTATGGAAATAATCTTTAAATTATGAATTATTATTATTATTTGTCGACATTAACTAACTGCAGTGGATAAAAGTTAAGTAATTAAGTTATAAGTAATTATTAATATAATAAACTACACTTGTAAGCAAGTTTGCGTAGCTGAGTTTTTGGCCAAAATGATATAAAATATTTTTGCCATCAATTTGCTAAGCAAAAGTAAATAAATCAACAAAAATGTCGACTTTTATGCTTATTAATTTGACTCCTTTCATAACTTTCACTTACTGATCTTTGAATGTGCCCAGTACAAGTTGTATATTCTTTTTTTAGTGGGTTTCAATATTATAGTACTTAAAACATTTATTTGTTTCGCTTTAACAGGAATCTAACATAATAATAGATTGATGAGAACAAAATGACATGGACAAAAAAGTACATTCCATGTACACATACATAGTAAATAATATTGTATATTAAAAATAGAAAAATGATTTAATACGTAGTTCTTAACCTCTCTGGTCTCGTCAGTGTTTATTTCAAAATAATTAGTAATCAAGATGAATTCAAAGTACCATTTGTCAACGTTCGCCATAATGGACCATAGAGTAAGATAAATATAATAATGGGTGTTCCACATCAAGCATACTACTTGCATATATCACATAGACGACAAAACGCTATTATTAAAAACACATTTTATTTATACGAAACTCTCTTCGTTGGTATTTTTGGCATTTATTAAAATTATCTTTTCATAATGTTGATGCGTAAGATAGTTTTTAAATATTTCACACAAAAAAAAATCGGAAAACGGAACGCGTTACTTGTTTGACAATGTGTCATTGTCTATGTCAAATGTCAATATTATGTTATTGCAGAATCAGATCATAGATGATACATATTCTACATTGCGTCCTGTGTTTGTTTTTGCGATTATTTTCTAATATTTTTGACCCCTGCTTATTTCAACGTACTGATACCTTCTACCACCCGATTACCTTGCTATTAATACTGCACTCTAATTTACATTGCGTTGTGGATTTGTTTTGTGGATCAATATGAGGTGCATCAACTGCGGAATAGCCTTGCAAAGGTTGCAGAGGCATCTCATATCCTCGCTTTCTGCACACAATCAAACAAGACTTTCGCGTTGGATAACCAATGCCCAACCCAGGTAAGAAGTTGGACTAGAAAAAACTTAACCTGATTTATTTTTATATAGTTCTGGTATGCGAAATCTTACAGTGCATCTTATTTTCAGTTGCCTCTTGATACATTTATTTGTCATCCATGCTTATTATTATTAAATACTGAAACTGGTGAACAAGAGAGACTACTGGGGCATAACATGGTTTTCCGTTGCTGGCTGTTCTATTATCACAAAATACTAATTATGTGGTAAGCATTTTGTTTTTCATTATTATAAATACCTAGTTGTATTAATCTATAAAAAAATGAGCTTTCATACTATGTATGTATGATTGTTATATCTGTGTTTTATGTATTTTCCATCTTTAACATAATATACTTGCCTAAAGTAGGCATGTGTAACATAGTACTGCTCATTTTACTATAACATAGTACTTGAAAACATAAAAAGATATTTAAAAAGATACCCTTGTTACTAAAAATTATATAAACATAAGAATTATCTAATGATTGAATTAATTTATTATTGTGTTTATTCTAACTGTGGTTTATTTTCAGCCTTCAAGAAACAACTATGTTTGCCATGTGTGTTGGATGCGAGCAAATAGACAGGCAGTGCATGGCTCATCACGAGACATGCAAGAATTGGCTTTGGATAATGATGCAGCAGCCCCTAATGTTAGCAAAGTTGTTAGCCCACCAGAGCCACCACCGTTGCCGCCTGTTCAAAGAGGGCCATGGGAAAGTAATACCATATCATTACCTAATTACAAGCGAGCTTCGATTACATCTGTTCACAGTATATTTCAACAATGCAGAAACAGAATGGTACATTTGGTCCCGCAATCCCTCAAAAGAATGCTTATGCAGGAACATAGTTTCTATGTTCCTCGCAGCTGTAGAGTGTGTGAAACACATTTGTACAGCGATCAATGGCATTTATTACCTCAAATGAATGAGACACATTCTACATTTAGTGCTATCCATATAAAAGACAATTAATATTATGAAGTCAAAAGCTAATATTAACTTTGAAAATGTCTCAGAAATTCTCTCACGGAACAGTAATCACAATTATAAAATAATAATAAATAAATCTATGATTGTATTTTTTTTAACAAGTCTGGTTATGTTTAAAGCAGTTATTTATGTAATTACTGAAGCCCTATATTTACACTTAATCCAGGTTAGTGTATTGGTGAAATAAAAATGCTCTGTTCTATCCAAGCTGGTTGATTGACTTCCCTAGGTCTCTTTATTAACACTATCGCTGCATTGCTCTAACGTATATTATCTTCGTAAGCATTTAAGATATAATAATTATAATATGTCAAAATATTTTTGTTTATTTTCTCTAATAAGTAAATAAATAACAATTTTTACTCCTTTGTTTTATTCTGTGTTTCCCTCGTTGGTCTAATGGTCGCAAGCGCTACTGCTGAGCTCATGCCCTGCATGACCTGGGAATCGAACTCAGGACCTCATGGTCCTGAGTTCGATTCCCAGGTCGAGCAAAGTGATATTGGGTTTATTCATCAGGAATTTCTCAGTAGCAGCCCGGAGTCTAGATTTGTGCCTGGTTAATAGAAACAGACTCGCCCCCTATTAAATGGTACTCATAATAACTGGTGAAATCTAGGTGTACTATAGGTACACCTCTGCCCAATCCTTCGGGGAATACAGGCGCGATGTTATGTTAATTTTTGTAATTATTGTCACATTTTTTGAGACTATTACCTAGTTTAATAAAATGTTAGTCAATATTCAGTTTAAAATCCTTACTTTGTTTATTGGTTAAATACTAAAACTATATCAGTTATACGCAATAATTCACAACTGTTCACTATTTTAAAGCACCTTTAAGTGTTTAATAGCGAAATTATAATCTAAACACCTTATTGCTAGCGATCTGATTAAAAGGTTTACTGTAACTGGTTTTTGTCTAGTCTGGTGTAATGCCAAGATTTCTGAGTTTTTTATTTATAGCAATTTAATGAGTCAATATTCACGAATATAAAACACCAAAAATCATTGGTGTACACTAAATTCGATAACTATGCCGACGTCCATAGTAAAATTGGCCATGTCCTTTTAGTATTTATGGTTAACATAGATTCAAAATGAAAATTCATCTTGCTATGCTCATATTCTATTTCAAACCGTTATCTTCATGTCATTTGTAAAGACTGATAACTTACTTTAGGGAAAATGGATGGAATTGCATCATATGATCTTGTTTCGAAATGCAATATTTCTTCGGGCTTGAAATGGCGGCTACAAATTTTAGAACCGTTTCTGACCCTTTTCTGTGTAGAACACTGAGCCACCGGTCTCGAAGATCATCATTTTTAGGAAAGCTTAAAATAACAAAAAATTATATATAATGAGAAGAAAGAAAAATAATAAATAAGAAGAATAAAGAGAAGAACATCCACTTTTACATTGAAAACATAGTCACCCTAAATGCAATTTGTAAACAAAGTCACAAAACTTACTTAAAAAAGGAAATTCCAGACCCGGGGTACACTTTTCACTCTTGCAAATTAACCACAAAACACGTTCTTACCATGGTTACAATAACTTGCACTTTAATATTACGAAAACTCACAAAATTAAATATAATTCAAATTTACAAACATACAGATGTCAAGTAAACGTCAGACGGCAATGTAGTAATTGCCAGGTATAGCATAATATATCACTACTAATTCTTACAAATTCCATTTTTTTTTGGTTTAAACATCTTGTGTTTGCATGGTAAAATAACTTTAATTTTCATTAATATGCATACAGTAATAATGGTAATTCATTTTAAAGATAGAATTCCAAAGAAGTTTAAAACTAGGTGTTATTACTACACAGACAGGGCGAAAAAATTACCATTGAAATAAATATTTTTAATCTGCCACACAGAAGAAAGGGACACAGTCCACACACGGCACTGTCTCGCTCGGAACGAATAGTTCCTTCAGTTTTATGCGTGCAAGTTTATACTCTATTATTTAACAGTTAAGAAAGACTTTCTGTATTCTTTGAATCATTCGTAAGCAATCCAGTTAGTAGGTAGAAGATCCTTGGTCCACATCACTGTCTCTGTGATACTGACCTATGTAGTCTGTGATACTGATTACTGCAAGGATCTTCTACCTACTAACTGGATTGCTTACGAATGATTCAAAGAATACAGAAAGTCTTTCTTAGCTGTTAAACAATAGAGTATAAACTTGCACGCATAAAACTGAAGGAACTATTCGTTCCGAGCGAGACAGTGCGTGTGTGGGCTGTGTCCCTTTCTTCTGTGTGTCAGATTAAAAATATTTATTTCAATGGTAGATTTTTCGACCTGTCTGTTGTAGTAATAACACATAGTTTTAAACTTCTTTGGAATTCTATCTTTAAAATGAATTACCATTATTACTGTATGCATATTAATGAAAATTAAAATTATTTTAACATGCAAACACAAGATGTTTAAACCAAATAAAAATGGAATTTGTAAGAATTAGTAGTGATATATTATACTATACCTGGCAATTACTACATTGCCGTCTGACGTTTACTTGACATCTGTATGTTTGTAAATTTGAATTATATTTAATTTTGTGAGTTTTCGTAATATTAAAGTGCAAGTTATTGTAACCGTGGTAAGAACGTGTTTTGCGGTTAAGTGCAAGAGTGAAAAGTGTACCCCGGGTCTGGAATTTCCTTTTTTAAGTAAGTTTTGTGACTTTGTTTACAAATTGCATTTAGGGTGACTATGTCTTCAATGTAAAAGTGGATGTTCTTCTCTTTATTCTTCTTATTTATTATTTTTCTTTCTTCTCACTATATATTATTTTTTGTTATTTTAAGCTTTCCTAAAAATGATGATCTTCGAGACCGGTGGCTCAGTGTTCTACACAGAAAAGGGTCAGAAACGGTTCCAAAATTTGTAGCCGCCATTTCAAGCCAGAAGAAATATTGCATTTCGAAACAAGATCAAATGATGCAATTCCATCCATTTTCCCTAAAGTAAGTTATCAATCTTTACAAATGACATGAAGATCACCGTTTTGAAATAGAATATGAGCATAGCAAGATGAATTTTTATTTTGAATCTATCTAACCATAAATACTAAAATTTTGTTCTCATCAATCTATTATTATCATAGATTCCTGTTAAAGCGAAACAAATAAATGTTTTAAGTACTATAATATTGAAACCCACTAAAGAAAAGAATATACAACCTGTACTGGGCACATTCAAAGATCAGTAAGTGAAAGTTATGAAAGGAGTCAAATTAATAAGCATAAAAGTCGTCATTTTTGTTGATTTATTTACTTTTGCTTAGCAAATTGATGGCAAAAATATTTTATATCATTTTGGCCAAAACTCAGCTACGCAAACTTGCTTACAAGTGTAGTTTGTTATATTAATAATTACTTATAACTTAATTATTTAACTTTTCCATCCACTGCAGTTAGTTAATGTCGACAAATAATAATAATAATTCATAATTTAAAGATTATTTCCATACTTTTAACTAATAATAGTGTAATACATTTTTTAGGGTTGTGTGTCAAGCCAATCTTGTAACAAACCTGCAGCTGCAACATATGAGGAACTAGAAAATATAGAACCAACCAAATAATAATAACCTTATAATTGTCATTCGATCTGCCTCCTTCATGTTTAGACTTATGTATGTTAATAATATTGATTTCTAACCTTAAATAGCACAAATGGTGTTAGCCTGTAATTAATTGTTACACTTATAAATGTAATATGACTGTTTCATACAAATGTATAGTGTAAACAATTGTAGGTTAACCTAAATAAATATATACATAAATAAATTATATCTCTTCTGTTATTCTTTCTATTTATAATCATCGTTTTTCATGAAGGGTTTTGGTAGTTTTAATTATATATAAACATTGCATCATTTTATTTTTAGTCTACTGGTTCTGACAATACAAGTGTCGAATAAACGTAGATTATCAATTAATGCACGTTTGTTTGGACGTCTATACCACTGCCTATCAAGGCCAAGCCTTCGAAGAATTGCCAGCTGGTGATTCTGTTATTAATTCTGTATCTGCAATAATTGAATTTGTATCACGGGTCTTAACCACTTTGAAAGTTTATAATTCAACGCAATAAAGTCTGCTTAACAAAACCAATTTTGCATTTAGCCCGCATAAGAAAGGGTTTATTATAGAAATTAGCGCGCTCAATATAAGTTCCTCAGATATATATTGAGAACTAGCTTTTCGCCCACGTGGAATTCTGTTATATCGCGCTACCGAGCAACTGTTCAAAAATCTGAGATAGAAAGAACCCTATATAGTTCCAAGAGTTTTAAACTATCTCCATGTCAAATTTTTTCGAAAGCGGCTCTGTGATTTAACCGTGAAAGCGTAACAGACCGATACAGACCTGTGTATTTATAATTGAATTTATTTCTTTCTTTCTATTTAATACGTTGTTAAGAAAAAATCCGGCCAAGTACGAGTCGAACTCGCGCATGAAGGGTATATTTATAGGTAGGTAATGAATGGTACGGAACCATTACCTATAAAAAGCGCCAAAAAAATCACAACTGTTGTATGGGAGTATCCCTTAAATATTTATTTTAATTAATTTATAGTATTTTTTGTTATAGCGGCAACAGAAACACATCATTTGTAAGGTTAATAATAAGTGTCTTAAAAAAAACTGCAAATATTGCATCAAATAAAATTGTCCTTACGTTTATCGCGAATTGATATCCACACTACTAGAAAGAGATAGCTAGGTCCTTCGAGGGTATACTCTTCGGAACCGTAGACTAGGTTTCTCTGTCTACGTTCGGAACGGATTTGAGCTTCGCGTCCGCATTCCAGTTTAGGTACAAGTTCCTTGGATTACTGACACTGAGAGACAGAGAGTCAGAGACTGTCAGTTAATCTGTCATACTTTTGTGGTGGTTAGGTATGATCGAAAAACTACAATATTCGATACTACAACATTATTTTTTTCGATCGATGTTTTGCGCTCTTTATTCTTATCACTAACACTATTATATTCTCTTGATCACTAATTTTAGCGGGGGTTATGTGAGTACATGGTGTATCTAAAATGGATAACCATAATTTAAGTTTCGAACCAATGGACATTGATACAAGTGGTAATAGTGGTCATTCTGTTAAGGATATGGATATTTCCTTCAACGATTCCTTTCCCATTAAGACTGAACCATCTGAGTACCCTATTGAAAAGGTGCAACTAATCAGTCCTAAGATGGTGCCAGGTAGTCAACCTGTTGTGAAGAAATTTCACATCAACCTGCAGAAATCAACAAAAAGTTATAAGCATGTTGTATTTCAGTCACTCTCCGCCGGAATAATTATCCTGGTGTCGATATTTGCGCTTCACATTTACAGTTTAAAGTGCTTTGACGATTTCAATATTGAAGAACTTAGAAATACATTTGCAAACAAACTGTTTGGGCAGACAGAAGCTGTCACTAAGATAATGCAGACATTAGAACAACATAAACGGAGCAAACTGCTACTTTTCTCTGGAGGGACAGGTGTCGGAAAATCATTTGTTTCCTCTATTCTGCTAGATGCTACAGGACCTTGCTCAAATGTTTATCACTATACCATGCCCAGTTTCACAACTACATTCTCAACAGACTTTATGTATGGCCTGACTATGTGCAAGAAGTCAATAATAATAGTAGATGATTTGACCGTAAATGATATGCATATCAAGAAACAAATAAAGGAAGTGACAGAAAAGAGTGAAAACTTTGGAAAAGAAATTATTGTGATCTTAATATACAATTGTCATGAATCAACTAATGACTTCATTAAAAATTGTGACGAGTCATTCCATAATAGACTAATGCAGAACTTTGCTGAGATAAAAGCAGCTAAAGTATTGGTAGAATTTAAAACTTTGACTAAAACACATCTAAAGAAATGTATAAAGCAGGAGCTGGGTGGCAGAACACTCAATGATAAAGAACTAGAAGACATTTTAAAGAACTTCAATGTGACTGTTGATGGCTGTAAAGGTGTTCACTCTAAGATGAAGTACCTGAACATTGTTTGAGGTATGTTCTTGTTTTAGTTGACAATGACATTTGTATTGTATAGTAGTGTATGTATAGTTGGCAAGTAGTATTGTATTATCTATGCATTTAGAATAAATGTAGTGTTATGTAAATAAATAAAGTGCAGGGTTATAAGTGTTGTTGTTTTATTGTTCAATAGATAGATAATTCTGTAGATGTAATATTGTGAGTAGCATAAACTGGAAAAAGAAATACATGTTATTGTAGATCAAAAGAACTTTATTTTAGAGAATTTTACATGATAATCGGCAATGCAGAGGTCCAAGAAACTATGTTGAATACAAATATACTGACAATTCTTTAATACATGTTTACTCCACATTTGGATATTATTCTACAACAAACTTAGCCTTCTTGAAATAGAGCAAATCTAAATGAAGTTTGTGGTGCATTAAAGTATAAAATACTTGGTAATATTTCTAACTATAAAACAATATAAAATAATCTCAACCACATACCTAGGCAAGGGTGCAATTTGTTTGGAATTTTGACTAAACACATTGTTCATATCACTTACTCAACACCTTAATAATGATTTCAAGTTAATGCTGATATACTTAGCCTTACAAATATTTACTTCACAATATTGTTTGGCTTCAAAACATTAAACAAAATTCTAGCTGAATATATATAATGTTAATCTATTGAGGATTATCAGCATTTTTACTACACAAGTAATTATTTATTAATTGAAAATTATGACACCAAAAATTTTATTCTAGTATATTTAAAAAAATTACCCCTATTGCAATGCACCCATATTATGTATATAATTTAATGTCATGAAACCATTTGTATCCCTTTGGCCTTACAGGCATATTGATATAGCACATTTATTTTAGCGTCTATAATACTTAAGTGTTGGTACAAATGGTCACATGTAATGGTAAACTTTAAGTACATCTTTAATGTAAAATAATTTATTATTAAAAGTATTGTAAATGTACATAATAAAAAGCAGCCAATGGAAATAGTTAAATGTCATTTTAAAGGCCCCCCTAAATGTTTAAGCCAGTGAGATAAATGCATGCAAACAGGTAAATGTGCATTATTAACAATTTGCGGAGAGCAGATTAAATATTTGAAAAAGTTAAACTATTGAATTTAAGATGATAGTACCTGTGTGTAGGTATCCCTAGAATTTGGTGGATGGACCTTTGTCCAGGGAAGACTAAAAGTATACATAAATACTTAAATTATTCTTGTCCTCAAGAGATTTGTGAAATGTTCTGGAAGATACAATCATGATGATAAATTTGTGCATCATACTGAATTAGGTAGGTATATACAGCGTGAAATTTAAATGGCTTTTTTCCCGTGGCTGGACGGTTATCCATCAGTAGTAGTATCGAAACATACAGTTAAACTTAAAAAATATTCATAAACTCGAAAGCGCAAGAATCATAAGTAGTTCAGTAGACATAACGTAGGTACCTACATGAAACACGCACCGCCGCGCGCTGCCAACAAAGGAAAAGTGATTCATAAATGTTCAGACAAAATAAGCTCTCACGCATGGCGATAATGCATTAACTACACTGCGCCATTTTTTGTTTCTGATATTTTATTTGTTTATAAAACGATTGCATTACCAAGACAAAGCCATTTCGCTGGAGAAAACAACCATTAAAATTTCACGGTGTGTACATCACTCTTTCACATATGTATTTGATTAAATTCTGACAAAAATTTAACAGTTCCATAGTAAATATTGTATTTCATTGAAAGTCATGTAACATATTAATCTATTTAATAAAATATTATATAATTTAATACCAGTAATAAGGTTGGTGTTTGATTTGGAGCGTTGACTATATTAATACTATAAAAATGTATACATGCACATAAATAGGTACCCAAAAGATTTTATTGGGAAAAGGGATTTTAATAGACCCAATGCAAACTCTCAGCTATAATAATTATACAAAGGTAAACATAAAGCGAATTAACAATATGTTAGCTGTTAGGCTACTGTATAACATATGAAAAATAAAATTAAAAAATAATAACTTAGTATATTAAAACATTAAAATTACATACTGTGATGATTACAGACTCAGCTTAAAAAACTAACGAGCTGTGTAATGCCTATGTAACACTTGAACAGATGTCTTCTATATATTATATGATCTATCTATGCCTGCTGGGGTCCGGCGAGCTCCGATAGCGAGTTCTAGTCTTTTAACATTAACGGAGAGCCGCTATTTGCGTACAAGTATGTAAATGATTAAATAAATTCAACATTATCTAGGTAACAAACCCTCAGTAAATATTTTCAAAGAAAATATTTTATTTAGTTAATGACGAAGACGACACTTTTAAACATGCAATGTGCAAATCAATATCTATGTACACACTGTAAGTTTATGTATCTATGTATGTAAATATATATATGTTCAAAATTAATTTTAAATTTTTGATTAATTACTAAATATGCGTAGGTAACAATAAAGACTAGAATACATTTTTAGTTTTTACAGTTATTGGCACTAATTTCAACGGTAATGGCACAACTATGTACTCTGCCTACCTATACAGTGAAAATACCAACATGAGAAGTTGATTAACAATGTAGATTTTATATTATGCATTTTAATATAACAATTCCAACTCCCTTTGATGTTCGTAAATTAAGTTTTGCTTACTATACTAAAATATATTACAAAATTGTAAAAAACGTGGTTAAGTGTCATTTATATCTAATTACATTTATAGGAAATACTGAATTTACTGCAGACTTACAGTTGTAGATCCAATATTTAAAGCACATTTCATAAGTGAAACTGTGCAAAAAACACTTTACATTTATTACATTAATATCACTGTTGAAAAAGCTCCTTTTAGTTAATACAAATACCAACAAGCAGACCATTCTCTTGCACAGTTATCACTTTAAAATTCTAAGCTGTCTCAAGTAAGATCTGTTTTGATTATCAGGTACAGAACCAATACAGCAAACAATTCGTTCAGCTCAATGAATAGTAATTAAAGGAAACCTCATACCACACTAATGCTTTGGTGAGGAAAGCCAAAAGCAGAACAATGTCATTCACATTAAAATCTAAAATTGACGAAATTGATATAATCCACTTAAAATATAATACGCGCATGGATGCTGCACTAGCTAATACATAGTTACACGAGGCTCTAAGTACTTGAAGAAAATTTAACTCAATTCAGGTATTCTACAAATACATAGATGAAAGTTAATTTTAGTAATCTACGAGCTCACTGTTCCGATAATTCTAAAGTGCATAGTGCCAATAACTGCATGATTTATTAGTTACTTAAATCTTATTAACTAGGTATTTGATAACAAATAGAACACCATTTTTAAGCACGACAAAACATTCATAGTTAAAAATGTAGAGAGACTTACTGAGAAATGTGCTAAATATTCTAAATCTTGAAATTTTTTGCTGATTTACTTATAATATAGATTCATTAGTATCAGATCTGTTGTTATGTTGAGATTTCATGAAATATGTTGATGAACAACACTTTGGCTTGATATTCGTTGACACATCTTCGATTTTATCAGAGATCAGATTGTTTGTACACTCTATATAACTAGCACAAAGCATTGAATTTAACGGTATCACATTTTAGCCACATCGTAAATTTTGATTAAGTGACTTTAACGGATAAGAATCGCTTACACCGGTGTCAATAACATTTACCTATAAGTAATAAACTTAATTTTTTGGATTACAAAGAATTCTAATAAAATTCGTGTAAGTTTTATAGCAGAATTGGATAATAAATCTTATATTGTACGAAGAAGTGGATCGTAGTTTTGTGGTCTCATTCAATACTTTGAAATGTTATACTTTTAGCTACGGCATCACCATTACAAATAATCTGATTTGCGAGACCATTATCCTCGACCGTACAGGAGAAGGTTTTAGAAGGGACTAGTTAGGAGCGATGGAAATGTATTGCCGTCCACTTGTTGTGGCGTTTGTGCCATATGCGAGTCTCTTGCGACTGGTGTGTGGCTCGTCGGCCTTCGGCGTCCACACTTTGCGTTACGCACACGTATGCGATTACAGCTACATCATCACCGAGAAGATGAACTCTAGGATTTAAGATCGTCGTATTGGTTTTCACAAGGGTTGGCGTGTTATCAATAAAGAACTTATGAAATTCTACGCCTTCGACTAGGTTACCTAGTGCGTCAGGATCAAACGCCGTCACGTTAGGGTCACATAATTTGGAATAGGTTTCGTAGTCACCATTATTGATTGCGTCTATGAGCACTTCGGTTACTTTGATTACTTCTGCTCGTCGCAAAGAAGCGTTGCTATCGCCACGAGCTTTTCCAAACGAGTCTGCTTTCGTTAACGCTTCCTCGTCATGCTCTTTGGAGATTACAGTGCACGCTCTATCTACGCCCTTCTTATCCTTGTCCAGATCGTCATCTTCCAATGTTGTGCTGCTGTCGGTCGACTCTTTTACTTGCGACCCATCCCCTTTCTTGTTCACCATAGATTTTCCAGAGAAATTGCGCGTAGCAAGCATAGTTGTCAAAATGGCACCCTTCAGTTTGCGACGGGCATTGAATTTCTTCAAGCAGTCCACGGTCTCTTGCCTGTGCATAACAGAAGCAACACGCTCCCGGTGGCAAATCCATGGGTGCTTGAGGGCTTCTGAAGCCGTTATTCTCTTGCTTGGATTTACAGTTAACATCTGGTTTATGAGGCTTTTAGCTTCGGGTGTCACCGTATCCCATTCGGGAGATGGGTAATCATAAGCACCCGCTTTAATTTGTCCATACAATCGATGCTGATCTTCATCCCAAAATGGAGGATACCCAACAAGCAAAATATATAAGATCACACCGCACGCCCAGATATCTACTGGTTTACCATACGGTTCCTTTTTAAGTACTTCAGGTGATAAATAGCCAGGAGTTCCGGCAAAACCAAACCACGCTTGTTGGTCGCCTTGCACTTCAATAGCTAATCCAAAATCAGCAAGTTTCACAGCAGCTCCTTTAGCTTTGCTGGCGAGTAAAAGATTTTCTGGTTTTAAATCTCTATGCACAACTCCATTATGGTGACAATGGTGTACGGATTCAAGAATTTGTTGTATACAGTGGGACGCATCAGCTTCAGAGTAAAATTCTCTAGCGACAATGTCTTCAAACAATTCACCGCCTGTTACTAAGTCAAATACCAGGTAGTGGAAATGCTCCTCTTGGATAGAATCATGAAGTCTTACGATATTGGGATGCTGAAGTTTTCGACAAATTCGCGCCTCTCTCTCCAACTTTTGGAAGTCTCTGGCTGAGAGTTTTTTAGTATTTATAATTTTGGCCGCAAATTCATAACCAGTTGATTTTTGCACAGCACGTCGTACAATTGAAAAAGCTCCTTTTCCCAATTCTTCTTTTAGATCATAGTTGTCAGAAAACCGCGTACTCACACTTTCACGGTTTGGATTGGCCATTTTAACACAGTATACTCACCAGGTTGTAATCGTTAACTTACTGCGTAAACTTTGAGCACGAACTTCAATAACTGAGTAACTGCAACAAAAAAAGATACGTGGGTACATTAAAAGAGACAAGTTTCATTTGAATGTCTTGTCATGATTGCGTAGTAGTGTAGTTCTATAATTGGATTATTTTAAAAGATGTCAAAAATTGACATCGATTGGCAGACTGATGTTTTTATAATATCTTAAACAAATAAATATATTTAGGTAGGGACAAAGCAACAGATTTATAAGAAATTATTTTGTTGTAAATGAAAGGGAGTTGTGATACATATACATAAACCATGTAAAATATACTCCATCCAAACATGTTTTTTAACCGTATATTGTCCATATTATCTTTTGTCCATTTTTGTGCGGTTTATCTTTCCTAAATATGAAATGTTTTATAAACCCATGAATCGGCGTTTACAGAATGAACTATAAGCGCTATTTATATTTTCTGTTATATCTTGCTGTTCTTATTCCACTCACGAAATAGTCAGAAAATAGATATTGTCAAGGAGCGGATGAATTTATCCGAATGAAAAACGTCGGCACTATTTTGGTCACTCAAGCTAAATTGAAGTTCTGCATGCTTAATATAAAACGCGTAGATGCCTAGACAATAGTAATCGTGGTCACAAACATAGACTTCTAATATTAACACTACGACACCGGGATGACATTTAGTTAGCGCAAAATAATCGATACACCATTGTCTCAACACATTCACCAAAATCCCAAGATCTTAAAATTTACGACATTAAAATATCTATTCCAATCCGAGAGAACTCCCGAACACAAAGCCAAAAATATCACTGATATTATTTTTTTACTAATAAAATTATCATTACGCGACTTAGGCCGATATTCTTAGCGTTACGAACTCGTACGTATGGTTCGCGATGTATTTTTATTGGTACAAATTAAGTTCATCATCCGAATAGAAGGAGAAATTGTTCGTGAATTGCGGTTAAAAATATATTATTTACCTATTATGTGCCCATTTTACACAATATTCAACAAGATGAAGATCAAAAACGAAGGGCCTGGCCCTACACCACACTCTCCTTCTGCTCCGGACACGAGCTTCGGGGTCAAATTCATAGACATTTGTGTGTTGCCAGCGTAGTTCACTTAAATAATATATTAGGAAGATATTGGATGTTGCATATCTATTAGTAAAAAGTGTCTCTACAGTTATAAGTCTTCATAACGAACCGTATAGCTCGCAGTGATTTAGAAATACACCTCAGATTCTTGCGATAAAACTGTTTTCTTTTAAAACATTTTTCCTTGTGTCCATACTGAGTGTTGTTCGTAAAATCGATATATTAGCGCAACGCCAAACCAAAGAGAACTGACGAAACTTGAGTCAGCGCCATCTTGTAGGTACTAGATACAATAAATTTATTCGTTCGGGAACAATTTAAGGCTAACAAATTTAAACTGTTCGAATCGCAATTAGTGACGTATTAATTACAATGACATAATTAGAAACTTGATTTACGTTCATGGAAGTTGACAAAAACAACTAGAAAGAAATGCATTCTTTAGGAAAAATTATCACTGAGATGCAGAATTTTGTCATAATTGATTATTGACAATTAGTAGGTGTTTAGCTAATTTTCTAACTTCTATGCTATGTAGATAAATGTATTGTCCATATTCGAGTACGCACGCTAATGTATAAATGTCCTTCATGTTTAATACGTATGATAGTATTCATCGGAGAATTAGCCAAGTACCTTAAAATTGTGTCACATTCACTTAATTAATTAAAGTAGGTTTTAGTGTAAATCGACATTTTTATACTGCTATATATTATTGTTTTATTTTTTATGTGACAGTTACACTATAAATTAATTGCGCCGTTATCAATGCCGCCGTAAAGTGTTTTTCCTGGATATTACTACTTTACTACCTATTCTCATGCCTACCTCGTAAACAAAAAAAAAATCATAAAGCTCTCATAAAGTCTAGCCATTTGGAAGGCGTAAGGCGATCACAATAAACTATGTATAAATACATTAAGGTACAAATTACTAACGTTCAGAGGTGATTGATTAATGATTTTCAATTTTCGGGTGCTTGCAAGCATAGCCGCGAGAAACAACTTACAATATGTACCTATGTTACAATGTAACATACATATTGTAAGATGTCATTTTCTTAACATAGTATAAAGCAAAATCGCTTCCCTGTGTCTGTCCCTATGTATGCTTAAATCTTTAAAACTACGCAACTGATATTGATGCAGTTTCTTTCAATAGAAAGAGTGATTCAATAGGAAGGTTTTTAAGTATATAACATGCATAATATAGTAGAGGAACCCTGATAATTTTTGAGGTTTCTAATGTGATGTCGCAAATAAACACATTTTTTTGCGCTTGCTTTGCAAACGCTGGCTGAACCCTACGAGATAGATCAAAATAATGTACTACAGTATTGTACACCTTAAAAAGGTCAACAAAAAAATCATCGATGGCATCTGTCTATCTCTTATAGATAACCCACAACAACCATTTTTTATCCTTAACTTTTTACGAGAAATACGAGCATATTTTACGAAGCGATTTTAAGCAATACAGCATTAATCCTTACCCAATTAAGTAACATAAATACATTGTGCATTTAATATAAATCAAAATAAATAGTTTCGAAGATATTACAGATTTAAAATGCAAGGACATAGCGATTGCGGCGCGGTGCCGCGCGTGCCTATGTTGCTTAGATTTGAGCTTTGAATGCTTTTCCCATGGTAAATTATGTGTCGCACTTTCAAGAGTAATTACTAAAGAGAACATGTATGTCGAATGACAAAAAGGCTGTCAACGATGTAAACTCTTTTGCAAATAAAACGGGCACTTTAGATTTTTTTCTCTACTTCAATGAAAAAGAACAATAAATAGGTTTTATTAATTTGACGATGTATTGGCATGTTATTTGAAGCATCCTGGCATGATTATTTACGTTCCAAATTTAAAATTTGAAATTAATAAAAGAAAAATAATGATTATTGTGGATTATTCTAAAATTGCTTTACTAATGGTGCGAATTGCTGAAACGATTTTTAACTGATTACGATATTTTAAAACTTTTTGGATATTTTCTGCAAATTAAACAATTTAATCTTTCTTTTTACATTAAATACCACTTTTTGATATGAGTCATAAAGCGATAAGGGCCGGTAAAATTATAGCCCTACTTGAAGAAGGTTGTTCGCAAACTTCGTGTCTCAGCGGCTAAATGTGAGACGTTCAACTGTCCAAAGGACTTGGCAACGGTATCAAGAGACCGGTTCGGTCAAAAGAAGACCCGGTTCGGGAAGAAAACGATGCACAGAACCAAGAGATGACCGCTTTTTGGTGAGTCAGGCGTTGCGGAATCGTAAAGCGTCAAGTGTGGACCTGAAGAAGAGCCTTGAAGAAGTAAGAGGAGTAGAAGTTAGCTTGTGGACGGTCAGGAGGAGGCTGTTGGCTGCCAATATCAGGAGTTACCGCCCAGCTCGGGGCCCTAAATTACTCCGTGAGCACCGTGTTGCTCGACTTCAGTTTGCTCGGAACTGTGCTTCATGGACTCTGGAGGACTGGAATAAAGTATTGTTTTCTGATGAAGCTAGAATCTCTTTTTGTGGAGAGGACCGACGCCGGCGAGTGCTGCGAAGACCATGGGAACGCTATGCGGAAGTGTGTTTCGAAGAAATCACTCCTTATGGCGGAGGCTCCGTTATGTTTTGGGCAGCAATTAATTCGACGGAGCGTACGGAGTTAGTTTTCATAGAAAATGGAACATTAAATGCACACCGGTACATAATGGAAGTCCTTATTCCATATGCACAACCCACATTGACTGCACTTGGGGAAGATTCCATTTTTATGGACGACAATGCTCGCCCGCACCGTTCTGGCGACGTGGAAACGTACATGCAAGAAGTTGGGATCCGTCGTTTAGATTGGCCAGCTCGAAGTCCTGACCTCAATCCAATTGAGCATGTCTGGGATGTTCTAAAGAGACGGGTAAGATCAGTGCAACCTGCTCCACAAAACATCAGGGAGCTAAAAAGAGTCATTGCAGAAGAGTGGGAACGTATTCCTCAAAACGTTATTAAAAACATCGTGGAAAGCATGCCCAGAAGGATTCAAGCTGTGATTTTGGCAAGAGGAGGTCACACTCGTTATTAGTATATAGTATAGTTTTTACATTTGTAACTTTATTTAATTAAAAATAGTAAAAAAAATCTTGTCTTTATTGCCGACCACTTCTTATTGTTTGGGCGTGTACATCGGTTTTAAAGAATCCGTCGTTTTTTTTTCTTTCAATTGCCCGAATTCACTTCACGCGCATTAATTTACACGATTATAAGTATACAGACTACGTCAAAGCAATAAATTTCATTTAATTAACTCAAATCGACCTTAGAACGTAAATTTCCTTAGGTGCCCGTTTTTTTTGCAAAACAGTTTAAAAGACATTCTATAGTATATTTAATAAAAACATTGCATCCGTGCGAAGCCGGGGCGGGTCGCTAGTTATACATAATATGTATACATTATTTAAATTTGCCAATATATCCCTTTGATTCCTTAATCGTACGTCATTATAATAAACTTTTTTTAGATTGTATTTATTATCTTCGTACCGTACTAGAAACGTAGATCTGAATCCACTGTTTTGAGTTATATTCTAGTAAAACGGATATTTATGAGTAGGTATTAATATGCCTAGTAGTGATGGGTCGTTGACGGTTTTTCCGTTAACGAAACGTTAACGTTGATTTACGTTTGGCAACTCGTTAATCAACTAGTTATTTTCGACAACGAGTTAACGTTCTACTAATGTCAACTTGCAACGTAAACCGTTGATTCATTGAACGGTTTTTATTCAACGATTGCGCGTTCAATTTTGGAAACAATTAGGTTTATTTATGTATTGGAAAACGTTTGATTGATGGTTCTACTAAGATGACCTTCCCTTCATACTTTCTCTTCAGGCTTAGGACTGCCTAAATGGAATACAATTAGCTATAAACCATATTCTTCTCAGGCGTATTTATAAGATCACTAGCTTTTGCCCGCGGCTTCGCCCGCGTTAATTTACACTTTGTCAATAATTTTTTATGCCAAAAAGGTGTACCGTATCTTTTTGGGTGGTTAAAAAACGCATATAATATTTAATAAACCATCACCAGGGTCCATCCATCCCCAAAAACAGACAGACAGTTAGTATTTAAAATTTATCTTTTTAAAACCAAAAACGTAGTTTACAATACATTTTTGTAAACTACGTTTCTGGTTTTCCCGTCCTTGGTGTGTTGATTTTGTACGCTTGATACTCGTGAGCACGCCACATACAATTGCCCATGGGAAAAGTAGTATTTTTTCTAAATGTACACCTGCGACTTTCAGTGTCTGTCCTTGAGCTTTGTTTATGGTCATTGCGAATGCCGCTTTTAGGGGAAATTTGAGTTTTTTGAACTGAATGTGAGGAATAAATACGTTTTCACCGCTTGCTGTTCCTGTCATAATTATTGCTTGAAAACATTGCATCCAAGGTATATAATTTGTATAGTCGCATGCCATTACAGAGCCTTGGTGCGCCCTGATTACACATCAACAGGACTGGGACACCAAGTTAAAGCCTCAAATAATGTGATGGGGTACCCTGACAATTCCAGAGAGTTGATCAACTCTACAGAGTACGACGTCACTTGCTTTGTATCCATGACAATGTCGACGGACAGATACTCAACAACATCACAATCCACATGAGACATAATCTTTTCGTGATCTGCCCTACAATTTCGTTAGTTGGTGCCAAAATTACTCTTTCACGCAGCCATTCTTTATCCCTCATATTTGTTTTCAAATCAGAATAAACGTTGTTTATTAAATTATCTGTATCTTGGACTACGTTCACTATGTATGTTACTACAGTTTCAGCTTCAGATTCAGTTGTGGTTTCAGCATCAGTTTCAGCTTCAGTTTGGTTTCAGCGTCAGTTACAGCTACAGTTCCAGTTTCAGTTTCAGCTTCAGTTCTGGTTTCAGCATCAGTTTCAGTTTCAGCTCCAGTTTGGTTACAGTTTCAGCTTCAGTTTCAGTTTCGTTTCAGCGTCAGTTTCAGTTTCAGTTTCAGCTTCAGCTTCAGTTTTGGTTTCAGCATCAGTTTCAGTTTCAGCTTCAGTTTGTATCTTGGACTACGTTCACTATGTATGTTACTACAGTTTCAGCTTAAGTTTCAGCTTCAGATTCAGTTTTGGTTTCAGCATCAGTTTCAGTTTCAGCTTCAGTTTGTTTTCAGCGTCAGTTACAGCTACAGTTCCAGTTTCAGCTTCAGTTTCAGCTTCAGTTTTGGTTTCAGCATCAGTTTCAGTTTCAGCTTCAGTTTGGTTTCAGTTTCAGCTTCAGTTTCAGTTTCAGTTTCAGTTTGGTTTCAGCGTCAGTTTCAGCTACAGTTCCAGTTTCAGTTTCAGCTTCAGCTTTGGTTTCAGCATCAGTTTCAGCTTCAGTTTTAGTTTCAGATTCAGTTTCAGCTTCAGTTTGGTTTCACCGTCAGTTACAGCTACAGTTCCAGTTTCATCTTCAGGTTCAGCTTTAGCTTCAGCTTCAGTTTGGTTTCAGTTTTGGTTTCAGATTCAGCTACAGATTCAGCTACAGTTTCAGTTTCAGTTTCAGCTCCAGTTTGGTTACAGTTTCAGCTTCAGTTTCAGTTTCGTTTCAGCGTCAGTTTCAGTTTCAGTTTCAGCTTCAGCTTCAGTTTTGGTTTCAGCATCAGTTTCAGTTTCAGCTTCAGTTTGTATCTTGGACTACGTTCACTATGTATGTTACTACAGTTTCAGCTTAAGTTTCAGCTTCAGATTCAGTTTTGGTTTCAGCATCAGTTTCAGTTTCAGCTTCAGTTTGTTTTCAGCGTCAGTTACAGCTACAGTTCCAGTTTCAGCTTCAGTTTTGGTTTCAGCATCAGTTTCAGTTTCAGCTTCAGTTTGGTTTCAGTTTCAGCTTCAGTTTCAGTTTCAGTTTCAGTTTGGTTTCAGCGTCAGTTTCAGCTACAGTTCCAGTTTCAGCTTCAGCTTTGGTTTCAGCATCAGTTTCAGCTACAGTTCCAGTTTCAGCTTCAGTTTCAGCTTCAGTTTTGGTTTCACCATCAGTTTCCGCTTCAGCTTCAGTTTTGGTTTCAGCATCAGTTTCAGTTTCAGCTTCAGCTTTGTTTCAGTTTCAGCTTCAGTTTCAGTTTGGTTTCAGCGTCAGTTTCAGCTACAGTTCCAGTTTCAGCTTCAGTTTCAGTTTCAGCATCAGTTTCAGTTTCAGCTTCAGTTTGGTTTCAGCGTCAGTTTCAGCTACAGTTCCAGTTTCAGGTTCAGCTTCAGCTTCAGTTTGGTTTCAGTTTTGGTTTCAGATTCAGCTACAGATTCAGCTACAGTTTCAGCTTCAGTTTCAGTTTCAGCTTCAGTTTGGTTTCAGCGTCAGTTACAGCTACAGTTCCAGTTTCATCTTCAGGTTCAGCTTTAGCTTCAGCTTCAGTTTGGTTTCAGTTTTGGTTTCAGATTCAGCTACAGATTCAGCTACAGTTTCAGTTCCAGTTTCAGTTTCAGGTGGTCAAACACGAACCTATTTTAAATAAAAAAAATAAAATAAAATAAAAGTTTCAGCTTCAGTTTTGGTTTCAGCATCAGTTTCAGTTTCAGCTTCAGTTTGGTTTCAGTTTCAGTTTCAGTTTCAGTTTGGTTTCAGCGTCAGTTTTAGTTTCAGCTTCAGCTTCAGTTTTGGTTTCAACATCAGTTTCAGTTTCAGCTTCAGTTTGTATCTTGGACTACGTTCACTATGTATGTTACTACAGTTTCAGCTTCAGTTTCAGCTTCAGATTCAGTGTTGGTTTCAGCATCAGTTTCAGTTTCAGCTTCAGTTTGGTTTCAGCGTCAGTTACAGCTACAGTTCCAGTTTCAGCTTCAGCTTCAGTTTCAGCTTCAGTTTTGGTTTCAGCATCAGTTTCAGTTTAAGCTTCAGTTTGGTTTCAGTTTCAGCTTCAGTTTCAGTTTGGTTTCAGCGTCAGTTTCAGTTTCAGCTTCAGCTTCAGTTTCAGCATCAGTTTCAGTTTCAGCTTCAGTTTGGTTTCAGTTTCAGCTTCAGTTTCAGTTTCAGTTTGGTTTCAGCGTCAGTTTCAGCTACAGTTCCAGTTTCAGTTTCAGCTTCAGCTTTGGTTTCAGCATCAGTTTCAGCTTCAGTTTTAGTTTCAGATTCAGTTTCAGATTCAGTTTCAGCTTCAGTTTGTGTTTCAGTTTCAGATTCAGCTACAGTTTCAGCTTAACTTTAATTTAATTAATTTTTAGCTTCAGTTTCAGTTTTAGCTTCAGCTTCAGTTTTGGTTTCAGCATCAGTTTCAGTTTCAGCTTCAGTTTTGGTTTCATCGTCAGTTTCAGCTACAGTTCCAGTTTCAGCTTCAGTTTCAGCTTCAGCTTCAGTTTTGGTTTCAGCATCAGTTTCAGTTTGGTTACATTTTTGGTTTCAGATTCAGCTACAGTTTCAGCTTCAGTTTCAGTTTCAGCTTCAGTTTCAGATTCAGTTCAGCTCAAATAAATCATCCCGTTGATATCTGTTGCCACACGATCTTCTCCTATTTTCAAAAGGGCAAACGCATATTGCCCCGATTTTGAAATAGAAATGATTCGTATATTAACTTGATTGGTTAAAATTTAAGCGACACGGTTGGCGTAACTGTTAACTGGTGCATGACGTGGGTTCGACCCCAGCTCTAAACAAAGATTTGTATAGCCTACATGCAGTTGTGTAGTTTAAAAAAAATGTTGTGAGTGGTTCTTGAATACGCGATTTGAATGAATTGAGAGGGGGAATACAAAGTCCCAACACCCCTTTACATCCTTAAGGGATGATTTCCAGGATATCTATCTATTCTATCCTATGTCTTTTCCAGGCTCTAAAACTATCTCCATAGCAAATTTCATCCAAATTGGTTTAGCGGTCAAGTGTATTATGTGGGTGGGAAGGGCGGGGATATCATTGATTCCCTATACAAAATTCCAACACCATTTTTACATATTTTAGGAATGATTTCCGGGAATAAAACTATACTATGTCTTTTCCAGGGTCTAAAACTATCTCCATACCAAATTTCATCCAAATCGGTTTAGCGGTCTAAGTGTATTATGTGTGTGGGTAGGGCGGGGACATTATTGATTCCCTATACGAAATCCTAACACCCCTTTTACATCCTTTAGGAATGATTTCCGGGACGAAACCTATGCTATGTCTTTCCCAGGGTCCTAAACTACTCCCATGCCAAATTTCATCTAAATCGGTTCAGCGGTTTAGGCGTGAAAAGGTAACAGACAGACAGTTACTTTCGTATTATTATAATATTAGCTTGGAAGTATGGATAGTATGGATATGGATATGAAAGTATGGAGTTATATTATTAGTATTAAAGTATGGATAGCTTTTGTCCGCGACTTCGTTCGAGTGGGAGGTTTTCCCCACGTAAATCCCAAACCCGTGGGAATTCCGGGATAAAAAGTAGCTTATGTGTTTTTACAGGATGTCACCTGTCTCCTTACCAAATTTCATTGAGATACGTTTAGTAGATTTTGCGTGAAAGAGCAACAAAGATACAATTCGAAAACTATCCTGCGGGAACCTTACATCGGGATAAAAACTATCCTATGTCCTTCCCAGGGTCCTCAACTATTCCCATGCCAAATTTCATGTAAATCGGTTCAGCGGTTAAGGCGTGATAAGGTAACAGACAGACAGACAGACAGACAGACAGACAGAGTTACTTTCGCATTTATAATATTAGTATGGATCTCTCATCATCTAGGTACACAAATCAATTATTATTTAATAATTTTAATTTTAATTAATATGTATTTTTATATTTGTTTGTTGTAGTTGTTTTTTATAGCGAAATAAATATTTTCTAAAGAAAGAGACCCAATCATAAAAGACATCATCGCGCGCTCCGCGAATGTGCAATGCATACATGTACGACCAGTATAAGATGAACTCCGATAAATAATATCAGAAAATTAATCTAAATTAGATCATAGATCTATTAACTTACTGATAAAATGTTATGCTGTTTTTCCGTAAACTTGAAGTCCGGCTTTTTCATCACACCAAAAAACTGTACACGGGGCCACCGTGTACAGTTTGTTGGTGTGATAAAAAAAGCTATTACCTAGATTTATTTTTCAGAATTTTTAGCGAGTAGTGCGGAAGTGTTTACGGCTCACAGGAGTGGTCAAAACTAATTCGAACTTAGTTAGTGACGACCCGTATAAGATTTATACCCCTTATGTGATGACAGACATTGGTCGTTGTTAATATCGTTCGTAAACGGAAACAAATAAACTAGTATTAACCGGTTTCTCTCGGGTGGTACGAGCGGGACCAACTCGCCGAGCCGGGGCGCGCCATTATACCAATATAAGTACTATTCTTAAAATAAATTTTCGAAAATCAAATCTTTCATCCGTTACTTAGAGCTCAAATTGTATGATATGACCGTCTCTCGTTAGTTTCTACGTAAGTTTTTTAAATTGCTCAGCTCGTTGCGTTTGCGTTCTCGTTTATTGAACGATACGCACGAGTTAAATTCATAAACGTCGTTGACGAATTCAACTAGTTGATTCATATACTGTTAACGTTAATATGTTGACAGAGGATCAACGGTTGATCCAACTAGTTCGTTGATTCAACGCTCATCACTAGTGCCTAGTGGTCGAAGTTAGATACGCGCTATACGCATGATGGCGTGTGTAGGTAATGTTACCCTTATTAATTTAATGTATGTCTAATGAATTATTATATAAGTATAGTTCTCTGCCAAGAAAGTCGAGAAACGACCAATAATACACAAAATGTTAGTTATTCATCCAAAGTTATTTAAATTGCCTTCAAAGAATGCTCCTGCAGAAATGACACATTTACGCCAACAAATAATATAATCATCGAAACATTTTTTAACGCTTCCGGGATCGATTTCAGTTCTCGCCGCGAATTCTCCACCCATAAAAACGGGTGCCACGAAGTGGTAATTTGAGTTTAACAAAATAAAGAAGTCGGCTGGAGCCATATCTGGTGTATAAGGCTCGATGGTATTTTTTGAGATTTTTGACAAAAATACGTTTACTATGTTGGCCTTGTGTGAAGTCGCATTATAGTGGTGCAAAATCGAAGAATTTTCTCTCAACGCTCAAGCAATTAATTAGTATAAATTATGTATCTTCCGGCATGAATTCAGAGTGCACAACACCGCGATAGTCAAATAAAACGGTCAATTTGACTTTGACTTTTGATCGACTTTGGCGTGGATTTTCTTCAATGGCTTTCTCTTTCAAGGCTTCAAGGGTTTTTTCTTTAAAGGCTTCGATTCAGTTGGAAGGCGCCCCACTGAAGCTTGTTGACTAGTTTGCATGTCAAACTCGTAAGTCTACGTCTCTAAGTCTCGTCAGCAGTAACAATGCGTTTCATGATGATGGGTCGGAATCGACTCGTTCTAACGTGTCCTCAGCGACTCTTATGCGAGAGGTGAGAAGAGTTTTTGGAGAAAATTCAGGTCTTTTCGGACTAGCCGAGCGGCAACATGTTTCATACCCAAGTGATTATATGGTATGGATTGACTCGCGAGACACAGAAAGTTTAGCGGCTGTCTGTCTATTTCCTTCACTTTTGCGATGTTAACTTCAACTGAAGGCGAATCTTCAATCACATCTCGACCGCTTTTGAATGCTTTACACCACTCACAAGAACGTGTTTTTGTAAAATTCGATTCACCGTAATAAAGCCTTCTCTAAGAATTTCAGAGGCTCCGAATTCGAAATTTTAGACAAACTGTTTGTCCGATGTTTTTGTACATTATGAAATTTGCAATACACGCTAGATATCTAACTAAAACAGCACTGTATTTATTCTAAATAACAGATGCAACTCAAACTCCGCGCCAAACCGGAAAACAATTGTGCAAATCAAAAAAAAAAAAAAAAAACAAAACAGTGAATTTAAAATCATAAACAAATCATCCATTCCTGATACTTTTTTGGCTGAATGTACATCTATCATAATTAAAGCACACCCTCACACACCCCAAGTAGAAAGTTATGTTATAATCGTAATACACAAAAAATTTAGTTATAGTTGTTTAAACTGATTTTTAAAGCCCATAACTTCCTTGAAATAAAGTTTCATTTTGCTTTAATTTATATTGAATGACAGAATTTGTATGAAATTGCATAAAATAAAGATATACCTACTTAAAACTGTCCATTTTGGTTTGTTTTTACAGTACAGTGATAGTGTAATGTAATTTACGTAGGTTTAATTATTTTTGCGATAAAAAAGCTATATTAATTAAAATGATTCAGTTTCTGAACTAAGTTATTTCAGGATGTTCATTAATTTGAGTTAGGTACATGTTGTATATTATAGATAATAGCTTTCAGCACTACTTCTCCATATAAACTTCAAGCGTGTCAATTTTCATACGTTCACGTTATTTTCTTAAAAGGGGAAAGTACACAGTATTGCTTCACATAAACATTATACGGATACGTAATATAATAAAACAACAAAAAGGTGTGTCTGTGCTTTAATTATATTCCCAAAACAATAATTGAGGGGTATATTTTATTTTATTTCCACGACTTTCACACAACACCATCTAGTCCCAAACTAAGCAGAGCTTGTGCTATGAGTACTAGACAACTGATAAACATACATATATATTTCTAAATATATACATCTATATATATAAAAGAAAGTCGTGTTAGTTACACCACTTATAACTCGAGAACGGCTGAACTGATTTGGCTGAAAATTGGTAGGGAGGTAGCTTAAAACCAGGAGACGGATATAGGATATTTTATCCCGGAATTCCCACGGGATCGGAATTTAAGCGGGAAAAACATCCCACGCGAACGAAGAAGAAATGGAGAGTAGGGTAGGGGTAGGGTTGGTGTAGGGTAGGGGTAGTGTAGGGGTAGGGGTAAGGTAGAGGTAGGATAGGGGTAGAGTAGGGGTAGGGTAGGGGTAGGGTAGGGTAGGGGTAGGGTAGGGGTAGGGTGGGGGTTGGGTAGGGGTAGGGTAGGGGTAGGGTAGGGGTAGTTTAGTGTTAGGGTAGGTGTAGGGTAGGGTAGGGTATGGGTATGGTAGGGGTAGGGTAAGGATAGGGTAGGTGTAGGGTGGGGTAGGGTTAGGGTAGGGGTAGGGTTAGGGTAGGGGTAGGGTAGGTGTAGGGTAGGGGTAGGGTAGGGGTAGGGTAGGGGTAGGGTAGGGTAGGGGTAGGGTTAGTTTAGGGGTAGAGGTAGGGTTAGGGTAGGGGTAGGGTAGGAGTAGGGTAGGGGTAGGGTAGGGTTAGGGTAGGGGTAGGGTAGGGGTAGGGTAGGGGTAAGGTAGGGTAGGGTAGGGTAGGGTAGGGGTAGGATAGGGGTAGGGTATCGGTTGGGTAGGGGTAGGATACCACGCGAACGATGTCGTGGCGGGTCAGCTAGTTATAGATAAATTACACCCAGACAAAGAACAAATGATCGTGCTCATCACACAAACATTTGTCCTGGGTGGGAATCGAACCCACGACCTTGCGCATAGCAGTCAGGGCTACTAACCACTAGACCAACAGGCCTGTCAAAAAGGTTTGAAACAGTAATAGAATAACAATTTTTTTTAATGTGTGTCTGTTTATCTGCTTGTCTGTTTGTACACGCTAATCTCCGGAACTACTAGACGGATTTGAATGAAACTTTTTGTTATATAGCTATCGATTATGGGCTACATATAGGCTATAATTGGTTTCCGGAAACTGGAGCATCTGGAGAACTATACTTACTCGCAAGCGAAGCCGCAGGCAGAAGCAAGAAAACATTAACGATAGCAATAATTTCACTGACGTACATGTCGCTCATTCAATGCTTGCTTTTGTTTATTGTATCTACTAACTACTACTATTTTTTATCCCGGAATTCCCACGGGATCGGAATTTAAGCGGGAAAAACATCCCACGCGAACGAAGAAGAAATGGAGAGTAGGGTAGGGGTAGGGTTGGTGTAGGGTAGGGGTAGTGTAGGGGTAGGGGTAAGGTAGGGGTAGGGTAGGGGTAGGATAGGGGTAGAGTAGGGGTAGGGTAGGGGTAGGGTAGTGGTAGGGTAGGTGTAGGGTGGGGTAGTGTTAGGGTAGGTGTAGGGTAGGGTAGGGTATGGGTATGGTAGGGGTAGGGTAAGGATAGGGTAGGTGTAGGGTGGGGTAGGGTTAGGGTAGGGGTAGGGGTAGGGTAGGGGTAGGGTAGGGCAGGGGTAGGGGTAGGGTTAGGGTAGGGGTAGGGTTAGGGTAGGGGTAGAGGTAGGGTTAGGGTAGGGGTAGGGTAGGAGTAGGGTAGGGGTAGGGTAGGGTTAGGGTAGGGGTAGGGTAGGGGTAGGGTAGGGGTAGGGTAGGGGTAGGGTAGGGTAGGGGTAGGGTAGGGTAGGGTAGGGTAGGGTAGGGTAGGGGTAGGATAGGGGTAGGGTATCGGTTGGGTAGGGGTAGGATACCACGCGAACGATGTCGTGGCGGGTCAGCTAGTTATAGATAAATTACACCCAGACAAAGAACAAATGATCGTGCTTATCACACAAACATTTGTCCTGGGTGGGAATCGAACCCACGACCTTGCGCATAGCAGTCAGGGCTACTAACCACTAGACCAACAGGCCTGTCAAAAAGGTTTGAAACAGTAATAGAATAACATTTTTTTTTAATGTGTGTCTGTTTATCTGCTTGTCTGTTTGTACACGCTAATCTCCGGAACTACTAGACGGATTTGAATGAAACTTTTTGTTATATAGCTATCGATTATGGGCTACATATAGGCTATAATTGGTTTCCGGAAACTGGAGCATCTGGAGAACTATACTTACTCGCAAGCGAAGCCGCAGGCAGAAGCAAGAAAACATTAACGATAGCAATAATTTCACTGACGTACATGTCGCTCATTCAATGCTTGCTTTTGTTTATTGTATCTACTAACAATAGGTTACGGTTTTACTAACACTTTACTGATCAATGGTCCGAGACAAACAAATATACCTATAGATAAAATAAAATTTTGTATTATTTTGTAATTCCTTAAACAGAGTTTTTCTTTTTAACAATGAGTGAAAATCGTAAAAAATGTAATGATTTGTTTCAGACAATAATTCGTGGCTGTCGTTATTATGTATTAGCATGAGAGACGATTCACTTTCTATATGTGAATATAAATGCGACTTGATGTATGTTTTTCTTTCGTGTACAATACAATTTGAGAATGTTATTACGAGTATTATTGGACTGAAACTTTCTGGCTGCCTGTGGCTTTGCTCGCGTGAAAAGGATTTTTCAGTGAAGAAAGTAGCTTATATCACTCTCCAGTCCTTTAAATATCTCCACATTAATAACCACATAGATCCGTTACTCCGTTTTTCTTTAAGCCCTCAGAGTTACCTGGTCACAATGGACTTGAGCAGCACCTCTCCTCATATTGAGAAGAGGAGATTTTTCTCTGTATCAGACTCTTAATCCAAGGGCTCATGAAGTGACTTTCGGCAGATATTAGTCTAGTCTTTTGGTAATCAGTTATTTGGCGATAACACACACTGGCAGACTCCAACATATGGAATATGTTGACAAACTCGTGTTCCAAGCTAAGATTTGTTTCACTTTCTCAGCTTTTACGACGCGAAGTTGTCGTCGTGTTTGGTGGTAACATTGGCTTTATAGGGCGACTATCATTGATCTATTGGCGAATAATCTGAATAACTAAATTTTTTTTATTGAAGAAAGTTTAACTTTTTAATGAAGTTTTAACATAGCCGAATGGCAAACAACAGAACCCTTATAGATTCGCCATCTCTGTCCCAACAAACATTTCAGTCGTATAAGTAAACTAGTATTTGCGTGTTGCGCGAGGTGCAAGCACCTCGCGTGCTTGTGGTGGTGGATTGTTCACTTTTGAAACCCCTAAATGTAGTAAAATGTCAAACATAACCTAAACCATAAACATAACCCTAACAGAGCTTTTTTCAGTAGTAAAAATCAAAATGGGGGGGGGGGGGGGGGCGGGGGGGGTTTGATGGCATAAAAAATTTGAAGGCCCGTTTATAGACAGTTTTTTCAGTAGTAAAAATCAAAATGGGTGGGGGTGATGGGGGGGTTGCACAATTATTTTGACTAAAGCATTGCCCCTCTAAATGAATCTGAAAAAAAAAAATGTTCCAAGTCTCTTAATTTCCGAGATCCGCCTAAAGGGGGTGAGAAGGGGGGCGACTTTGAAAAATGATTTTTACTTTACCGAGCCTCCTGTATACGAATCCGTAAAAGAAAATACAGGTCTCGTAGTTTCCGAGATACGATAGGGAGGGGGGAGAAGGGGGTGAAAAGGGGAGGTTTGGCACTTTTCCCGTGGGTTTGAGAGTTACTTGTTTACGAATCTGTCAAAATATATCCACCATCTGGGAGAACAATTATGTCAATGAGTGAGTCAGTCAGTCAGTCAGTCAGTGAGTGGTAATCTAGCTTTATATAGTATAAAGTTACGCGACTCAAAATGCTGTAAACATTGTATTGAAGTAATTTTGTCGTGTAATACGACTTAGTGCCTCTAATCTTTATACAACTTGTAGTCTTATATAGACATCTTATAAACTTCTACACGACTGTATTATATGACCATTACACAACTTTCAGTAGTGTAACCAGTGCTGTCATCTTAGTAACGTCTTTACGACTTTAACACCAACATTAAACATATAAAAGTCGCTAGAACTACTTTTACGTGACTATCGCGTAAGAGTGATAAATTGCACTCTTATACAATTTAATTAAATCATATTAGAGTCGCAAGAACTACGTCTACTTCACGATCGTATAAGGGTGATAAGCTGCACTATTATACGATTTTAAATCAATTTGAACACTTTTGTGCTACTATTTAATGATTGGATGTCATATTAGTGTATTGAATTTAGTAATATACGACCACAGCCATTCTTTTCTATCTTTCTAAAACTATTGTGTACGTCCTTATAATGAATAACAAAACCTGGGCAAATGTAAAAAGAAGTGGTACTTTTAAAAAAAAAGTAAAAAAATTCTTGGTACCCCACAAAATTTAATTTTGGACTCAAGAGAATTAAGTTCGGTGCAGAATGGGTCTAAAGAATATGATGTTGCTCAAAGCGCAGAAAGTATACCAAGTGGTTCCATAACAGTAAAGTCAGAAAAAGACGAGGTAGATGAAATATTTGATAAATCATGCCTTAGTGATAGTTACCATCATGATTTGTTATTCCGATTATGTATTTGATAAACCAATTAGGTTGTCTTTTTTTGTTAATATTTTTGAATAAATTGTAACGGTATTAGGTAGAAGATTGAAAGCGATTGTTAATATATGTACGTGAAAGCGATTGTATATATGTATGTTAAAAATCACAAAGTGAGTTAGTTACTGCAGAATATGGTTCAAATATTTATTGTGTACCACTCATTAAGTAAAAAGTGTAAATAAATAAAAAATAGTGGTTTTTATTGTGGTATTTATTATAAAAAAAAAAACAATACAATCATTCATTTATAATTTTAAATATAATTCTTCAGTCAGTATAAAATGTGTAGGTTTGGTTTCGTCGCTAGATAGATCGAAACAACGATCTGCGCGTATAAGTGTGTAGATATCCATGGCCATCTCAAACGCATACGTATAAATATGATTAAATCTGATTTGGTTAAAAAAATATTTTTTGCAAAAAAGAGAAACCGACTTCAAAAAACCATAAAAGCACTAAAACGTTAATAATAATACTATAATCTACCTATATTAATAAACCTAACCTAACCTACGATTAACCTATCATAAAATTTATCAATTTTTTGGAGTCGGTGCCGAGCTAGGTAATGAAACAACTGGTAATTCCAGAGTATTTTTCCATTTTAATCCTCGAACTCCTTGCTTTTCTTGCGTTGTTGCATCGTGTAAACTGTGTTTGCTCTGATTTTATTGATTAAGTATTAACGATAGTATCTTTTTCTTTGTGTCAAAATATTAGGTAATCTATCTTAAAGTATTTTTGTATTTTTATTTTGTTTTCCGATTTAAATTAATATTTAGAAGCTGTAAGATTTATGTTTTATTTTTTCTGGCGTTAGTCTGTAGTTATATTATAGTCATTTAGGTATCGTACATTGCTTGGTACCGACTCCAAAAATTTATAAATTTTATTATAGGTTAATCTTAGGTTGGGTTAGGTTTATTTATATAGGTAGGTTATAGTATTATTTTTAACTTTTCAGTGCTTTTATGGCTTTTTGAAGTCGGTTTCTCTTTTTTGCAAAAAATATTTTTATTTGTTAATTTTTAGTGACATATTTGTAATCTTATAAAATATGGGTAGCGCTAGTAAATATGCTTCTCGTATGAGAACGGCGTCGAACTGAAACTGTGAATGAAAAACGATTTTATTTCTTTTTATTATTCGTGGTACACCTGGAAAGTGCATTCCGTTACAATTCCAACAAACCCAAACACAGCTAAGATACATTGTCTTGTTATGGAGTTCCGGTACCTGTCTTTTGGATTCATCATCAGATCTGATAATAGAATGGTTCTTATTGAACGCAAATACTTCACTTGTTGTAGAAAATACCAAAATCGCTTTTCGTTTTCCCATAAAATTTGAAGAGTTCCCTCGATTTCGCCAAGATTCCATCATCAGATCCCGACTTGGTGACTATGAGACCAATTAGAAAGCATAGTTTAGAACAAAAAAAGAATTTTCCAAATCGGTTCGTAAATGACGGAGTTATGCGCGAACAAAACACGCAATGCAGAGTAAACGAAAAGATCGTCACTGTAGATTTTTTTTGACTTTTGTTTTATTTTTCAGAAACGGCTTGTCCGATTTCGATAAAAATTTCATGGGACAATGGAATGGCATGGGAAAAAGAATTTTTCAAATCGGTTGGCAAGCGACGGAGTTATGCCTGGACAAACATAAAAAAATACAAACATCCGAATTGAGGACCTCCTCCTTTTTTAGAAGTCGGTTAAAAACATATTAATGCCCATTATAATATCACATTTTTTTTATTATCACCGAGACCAGCAATAAATAAATAACTAGTTTAATTATGTATTTAAAATGGCTTTTTTTACTTTAAATGAACCCTAATTTAGTTAATATGGCTGATAATGCACAGATAAACAATACGTGCACGGAATGACAAGTCCGTTAGATGTTGTATTACGGTTGTGTCCTAAATATTATATAACCCTTAGTCGTATAAAGGTAACTGTTAATTCGTTCGTTAAAATATAGGTGTAAAATATTGCTTAATTTCATGAATTTATAAGGCGCGTTTATTATATTGAGAAAACTGGCGCATATTACTCGATAACATTAATTTCCCAACAGATTAATGTACTTGAAAATGAGTTTTGAGGATGTAATAATGAATATATAAAATGGCTGTACTCGCCATTCAATGATAAACATTGTAACAAAGTACAAATTGTCCGGTTTTAAAGTTTGAAGTTCACTATACATGAATATCATCACTTTACAACAAAATGTCATATAAAAGTCGTGAAGAACACTGGTTATTCGATAAAATGCCGTAAAGCAGCGGTAATAACATCATTATGTAATCATAACTCAACCAATGGATGATCTCACGACACCTATAAGACCATTACACGACCATATAGTGATTTATACGACTGCTACATGACTCTATTACGACACTGATTCGTATAAAATGGGCCTTTTCTCGGTCGTGTCAACGTGATAGCGACGTATTGGCGACCAACGTATGGAACTTAAAGTTAAAATCGGCACGTTGTGGCGACCTATATCAATATGTATAATGTTCGTTGGGGTCTGTCTGTCCGTCCGTCACAGCCGTTTTATTCCAAAATTATTGAGACTACGAAGTTGAATTTGTTAGATAGATGTATTCTGTGAACCGCTTTACGATTTTTATACAAAAATAAAAGATTAAGGGACGCTCCTCATATGGAACTGAAAGTAAAAAAAACATTAAATCTATACGTGCTGCGGGGTGTCTATAGATAAGTTGTAAACATTACATTGAGGTTTCTAAAACTATTTTTGTAAGTCTATCTTTGAAAGATAGACACTTAGCAAAATGTCCAGCCCTTCCCTAACTTAAAAAAATACAGTAAAAAATAAACAATACATTTTTAATCGAAAATTGGTTGATTGGTCAGCAATTTTTGAGATATAGCACATTTTTAAAAAACCGCTAATATAACTGTTATTTGAACGAAAACACTATGAAAAATAAAATTATTTTGCGTAGTCACTTTTATTATTTTGTGTCATCTTGATAAAGGGTGGGCTATAAGGGTGTTGGTGGTTTCAATATTCAATTAAAAAAGAACTCCGAAACATGACAAAAATATATTTGTATTTAAAAAAAGTAGAAACAGGAATTATTAAGACCTAAAAATAATGTTGTCCGAATGACTTCCCTCGGCTGCTTGGCACTCTTGGAACCGAAGTCGCAAATTTTGGAAAAGTTGTTCTCGGTATTTTGTTACTTTCCTAAATAATATTCCTCTTCAGCTGCTCTAAATATTAATTGATTGATTTGAGGTAGCCGCATAGAAAATAATCGCATGGAGAGAGATCGGGGCTACGTGGTGGCCATTCAGTATCCCCCCTTTCGAAATGAGTTTTCGGGGAAACATTTTTCAGCAGCTCTATGGATACCCTAGCCGTATGACATGTGGCCCCATCCTGTCGAAACCACATCCTCGACGTATTGCCTTGAAGTTCTTGCAAAGCTGGTACCTAAAAGTCTGTTATCATGTTGCAATAATTGTTAGCTCTAACCGTCATCGCTTGCCCTCTTTCGTCCTCAAAAAAGTATGGCCCAATAATACCGGTTGACGTTATCCCAGCCCACACGACAAGCTTAGGGCTGTGAAGTAGACGTTCATGCAAGTGATGGATTATTCAAATAATTTCAGTTGGTTTGTTGGTTGGTTTATTTCTTTAATTGAACACAAATTAAAATATCACTATAATAATTTATAACCTTTTTAACATGTGATACACAAAATTTAACTATTTATTATCAAAACATTGTAAACACTATTACGAAACCTATTTATAAGATAAGAGTTTAAACTGTTCTTTCATTGTTGTCTTGTATAACAGAATATTTAAACGTTATTTAAAAAATAACGTTGCTTGTTTACTAATTCTGTCATCGTAAGACTAATATATAATTGAACTAATTAATTTCAACATATTTACTGTATTTTTATATCATTTAATCATAGTTTAATGTTAAAATACAAAGGTTAACAAATCTGTTTTAAAATCGTACGATATGACGTCACTTGTTTACCACTGTGTATAAAAGCCGCCGCTCAGTCGTTCTAGACACAGTCAGTCACTCAGTCGCTCTGGAGCAGTCACACCGAACGGACCTAAGTTAAGTGAACTTGTGTTGTTTCTAACTTTTATTAATATTTTTATGTGTAGAATTGGTATAAAAATCCTATCGTATTGCTATTGTATTTGAATATAAATTAATTATTTTGTATTTGTTACTTTAATGTGACAGTGTTATTAATTAATAATTGTGTGATAATTTAATGAACATTTGGTATTAATTCTATAAATAACTTGACTTATATAATATGTAATGGAGTAATGAAATAGTAGATACACAAGTAAATAAAGCTAAAGTTATAACGATAGTAATCACATTGTGGTAATATTGTAAAGTACATATAGTGAATTGATGTTTATGTGAAAATGAATTATGTTTTGAAAAGAGTAACTGTGGAGTTTCTTGCCGGCTCTTCTCCATAGATAACTGCCTTCCGAACCGGTGGTAAATTAATAAACTGATATTGCTATACAGACTACTAATTATTTCTATAAAACACCTAGTAATCATGGTAATACCGATTAATAGGTAATTAATCGGTAAATACGTAATAAATACATATTGATAATTAATTAATTCTAGAAATAACAACATTCTCTATATATCTATATATCTTCCATTCCTGACACAAGCGTCGGGGACTAGTCTCGGACCAGAGCCGACAATTTTGCTTGTTCACATGGCCATTACGGTGAAAATTGGCCTCATCTTAGTGATGAGGCCAATTTTCATACTCTTAAGAGTCCATACTCTGTAAGAGTATGGAGCGTGTACTTAATAGCAAGCTCCTGGCATACCTAGAAGCTAACGACATCCTCAGTGACCGACAGTACGGCTTTCGCAAAAACCGGTCAATTGGAGATCTTCTAGCGTATGCCATTCACATCTGGAGTGAGGCCATCGAGAAGCATGGGGAAGCACTTGCTGTTTCCCTTGACATCTCCAAGGCCTTCGATAGGGTCTGGCATGACAGCCTTATTGCTAAGCTTCCTTCTTTCGGGTTACCCACTCAACTTTGCGTTTGGATTAAAGACTTCCTGAGAGATCGGTCCATTCGAGTGGTTATTGATGGCTGCTCGTCTGGCCAATTAGCAATTAATGCCGGGGCCCTCAGGGGTCGGTGCTCTCAGCAACTTTATTCTTGCTGCACATTAATGATCTGCTTATGCCCGGTAACTTTGGGTATGCAGACGACAGCACAGTTGCTGAGAGATATGTATCCAGCGCCCATGCTGGTGGGTCACAGATCCAGTCTCTCCGTGAGGAAATGGTTGAGCGCTTGAACTTATTCTTGAAGGCTGTCTCCAAATGGGGTGATGCCAACTTGGTCAAGTTTAATACAGCTAAGACCCAGGCGTGTCTCTTCTCCGCAAAAAGGAGCCAATTCCGACCGGCTCCTACTTTCCGCGATGTAACCGTGCCGATAACCGATCGTTTTGAGCTTCTAGGAGTAACACTAATTTTCACCCTTAATTTTGGTCCTTTTATCGAGGCTAAGACTCAGCTAGCAGCAAAAAAGTTATAAATCCTAGCAAAGGTGAGACGGTACTTCGCACCGGAACAGATGCTCAATCTCTATCAAGCCCAGGTTTGGTCGTGTATGGAGTACTGCTCTCATCTTTGGGATGGATCTGCCAAATACCAACTGGACGCGCTTGAGTCTATCGAGAAAAGGGCCAAGAGACTCATTGGCAACGATTCACTGGTCGAATCAAAGCTCCAGAGCCTTGAACATCGACGACGAGTTGCAAGTCTATCGGTATTCTATCGGTTACATTTCGGGGAGTGTGCGATGGAACTACACAATCTAATTCCGCCAAGCCCGTTCCATCATCGGACTACAAGACAAAAGGCGATGCGCCATCGTTACATGGTGGACATCCCACCCATACGCACAAAACATTTTGGGAATACTTTCATTGTGCGTACGGCTAAGGAGTGGAATTCCCTGCCGGAGTCTGTGTTTCCTGATCGCTATAACCTGGAAGTCTTTAAGTCAAGAGTGAATAGATTACTTCTAGGCAAGCGTGCTCCATCTTCGACCACATCGTCAATTACCATCAGGTGGTCAAACGCGAGCCTATTATCAATAAAAAAAATATTCAATGAATATTATGAATAGATTACCACACTGTCTGGCAGTTTGAGTGCTTTATACGGCCCACCCAAATGTCCTTACTTTGGTATTGTTCGTCAAATCGTTCCAGCTCCTTAAGGTTCTAAGTTGAACTACGCAATATTTGACAAATGCTTGAACTGTTTAGACGGGCCTGCTCAAATCTGTTTGATTCTGTACTCTAAAGGGCGCCACAGACATTAACCTACATGTCTCTTATATGATTTGATCACTACAGATTATCTGGACTTTAAAAGAGATCTCTGAGTTTGTTTCAGTGTTTTTTCTCAGAGTAGTCAGTTAGGAAACACTGGCCTCATCTAGTATACATTTACGAAAAAAAGACGTGTGAAAGTGTTATTTAAAACCTGTCGGTCTGTCTGTCTGTCTGTTACCTTTTCACGCTTAAACCACTGAACCGATTTAGATGAAATTTGGCATGGGAATAGTTTAGGGCCCTGGGAAGGACTTAGGATAGTTTTTATCCCGATATAAGGTTGGCGTGGGATAGTTCTTGAATTGCATGCGGACGCAGCCGCTGGCAAAAGCTAAATTAAATTAATTTGATTTTTAAAATTGGTATGGGAATAGTTTAGTACCCTGGGAAAGACGTACGTATTCAAGAACCACTCGAAACAATTTTTTTTTTAAACTACACAACTACACGTAGGCTATACAAGTCTTTGTTTACGGCTGCGGTCGAACCCATGTCATGCACCAGTCAACCGTTACGCCAATCGTATCGTTTAAATTTTAACCAATCAAGTTAATATACGAATGATTTCTATTTTTATTAAGTAGGTGTACCCTGTTTTTTAATCTCAGAGACACAATTGACACGTTCAAATGTCAACTTTTCAAATAATGTTGCCAGATCTTTTGTGCAGTGTTGTACCACGATACCGGTTTGTTGAATGGTAACTTATTATCATTATTTTGACGATTCGCTTCTCTTCAAAATTTTATATTCCAAAGCGTATCATTAAAATTCACATATTTACACACGGTCGCACGACGCGCTATAAGCTGCCAGAGAAATCTGACCACGCGACTATTGATTTTTTTGTATATCAATGCAGGCGACGCTTTTTTGATGCCTTTAAATTAAACAAAGAAAAATGTAGACGTCATCATGCCATTTTGTTTACCTTATTAGTATTTAGTTCTTCAATGAGAACTGTTTTATTAGGATCAAATCTAGATATTCGTAATCACTACATCACTACATAGTATAAAACAAAGTCGTCCTCAGCCTCTGTCTGTCTGTTTCTAAGCTTTCTTCTTTTAAACCGCGCAACGGATTTTGATACAGTTTTCGTTGTTATTTAGATAATTTATTCCCAAAGATTTATATATACAAAATATTCTAATTAATTATTTGTATAATGAGAAAATTCTATATTTTGTGATGAAGTCGTCGAAAAATGATTTTCGAGCGCTTACATTGCAAGCGCTGGCTGTGAGATGCATCAAAATATTATACTACGGAAATGTATATCTTCAAAAGGTCTACAAAAAAGTCCGCGATAGCACTGTGAGCTAAACCCGATTGAGTTGGTTTGGGCTCAATTATAGGGGCAGCTCCCTAAGAATACTAAAAAATTCAAAACAATGAAGTACGAAGCCTTTTTGGAAAAGGGCTTCGTCTAGTGACCCCGCAAAGGTGGAAAGACTGTATAGGCCATGTAATTAAAATTGAAGATGAAATGTCTCATCTGAGCCATATAGTTGACAACATTACTGATAGGTTTGTCATAGAAGTAGGTGGCGATTCTGATGATTCCTCAGATAAGGAGTCATTATCTAAGTCTGATTAATGAATACCTGTAATTAATTATATAATTAAAAATCTATGTTTTGCATGATCAATTTTACCTATTTGTATTATTACGTTTAAAATAAGCAGCATCACTCATGTTGTCAAGATAGCATACTATAAAAAAATCGATACTAAATCTTATTAACGGTTAAAGGTACATAAGTGTGAAGATTCTAATATGTGTCAGTGTCCAACATTAGATAGAGTGCCACATACAAAATACTTAGGAGTTGTTGTTGACCAAAGACTGTCCTGGTATCCTCATCTGGAGCAGGTGACTACCAGGATCAGAAAATTGAGCCGGATATTCAAGACATTAAGATATATTGTACCAAAAAATATTCCTAAGGAACTAGGCAAACCAAGAAACCTTCTAAAAGAAATATACATAGCTCTGGTACAGTCTATATTGATGTACTGCATACCTGTTTGGGGGGGTGCAGCAAAGATAAAATTTATCGATATTGAACGAGGACAGCGTGCTTTAATAAAAGTGATGTATTTTAAAAATATTAGATACCCTACACAATCTCTTTTCCAAGAAAGTGGTTTACTATCGGTCAAAAAATTAGGTATATATAGTTAAAATCATATTAAAAATACACAAAATACTACCCTACGACCGCAATTTAACTTTGAGAAGAAGGAAAGACATAATCGCTGAAGTTCCCTATACAAAGACTAAATTTGCCAGTAGACAGTATAAAAAGAGATCGGCTCAACTCTATAATAAACTAAATAAACAAATTTATATATATGAAGAAAAACTATGTGATTGTAAAAAAATTGTTAATAATTGGATAAAAACACTTACCTACGAAGATACGGAGGCGTTGCTAGAGTAAAATCATCTTAACACAGCAAATTATACAAAAAACCAAATCATCTCAACACAGCACATTACAGACAAACACACACACGCACACACCCTCTCTCACACACACACACACACACACACACACAAACACACACACACACACACACACACACAAACACACACACACACACACACTACTTACATTCACTCAACAAGTATAAATACATGTCATGGTTCTCAAACACTCATACCCCATAGACACCCAAAAATCCACTCACGCAAAATATGTAGTTATTTTTTATATTATTATTCAGATTGTGTCATGTCATTGACAGTTAACGTGATCTTGTATTAGTATAAGTAAACCAGCTTCTTAATTTTACATTCACATGTACGTAAATAACGATATGGAAGAGCGGAGTCTCCCAATACAGGCTTTATTAGCTTAACGGTAGGCTCCAAGTTTACATACATGATAATATATGTAAACTTTATAAACGAATAAAATATTTTGATTTTTGATTTTGATTTTTGATTTAACGTTAAGTTTCGATAGTGGCACATCACTATTTAATAATTGCAAAAAACTGGAAGCCGTCGTAATGTCAACTTTGTCTCTGAGATAAAAAACAGGGTATAGGTACTTACACTTTTAGCTACTTTTCTATATCATATCGCGGTATTATATAGGGTCTATAATTTACTTGCAGATTAATAGTACACACATACGTAAGTAGGTATCTCAGAGACATAAATATATAGGCGCGCTAGCGCGCACATATATGCGTTTTTTAACATTTACTAAAAGAAAACATTTATCAAAACCTATACTAAATCTAAACCAGCTACATATCTCTTATATGTGCAATACGACCTAACGTTTTTGTTAGCATATCGGCAAAATTTAAATCTGATGTGACGAATTCAATACCTATAATACCGTCTGATACCTTCTCCCGTATAAAGTGATATCTCGTATCTATGTTTCTTTCGCTCGTGATGGACAGGGTTGTTCATGATACCTTCTCCCGTATAAAGTGATATCTCGTATCTATGTTTCTTTCGCTCGTGATGGACAGGGTTGTTCACTAAACTTTGTGCACTCTGAGTGTCATTATACAAAGTAACAGTACCTGACTTACCGGTTGTTTCCGATACAAATCGTCTTAAGTTACACGCTTCTTTAGCTGCAGCGGTTAGTGCCATATACTACGCCTCAGTAGATGACAGAGCAGTCGTCTGCTGCTTTTAAGCCTGCTACATTACAGGACCTCCAGCCAGCGTAAAATAGTAGCCAGTATATGACTTTCGGTCCATACTACAGTTAGCCCAATCGGCGTCCGTGTATCCCTTAAGATACTCTCCAGTCTTTCTGTAAATAATTAAGCTTACGAGCATAATTGGTTATACCTCTCAAATATTGCAACACTCTCTTTAGTGCAAGCCAATGTTCTTTATTAAACTTTGTGTTGAACTGACAGAGATAGCTTGTCATAAATGCTGTGTCAGGGCGAGTGTTCACTGCCAAAAACATAAGGGATCCAATTAAACTTTGAAATGGATTCTCGTCTTCTCCATTTCCAGGACTCAGCTTCTTCAGTCTTGATGGAGTCTCAACCGTCTTGCACATATCCATACCAAATTTTTTCAGCAAACTTGAAATGAATGTTCTTTGATTTACCTTTACTTCACCATCGTCGCTTCTATCGATATTTAATCAGAGATAATATTTTAACACTTCCAAAGCTTTTATTGAAAAAATATTTTCCAAAACATGTTTGACGGTGTCAAGTGTTATTTCATTTTGATAAAAGACAATAATGTCATCAACAAAAAACTGCCAATAAGACTAACTCTTTACCAAAAAGTTTCTTATACACACATGGTTCCGAAGAAGTTTTTTCAAAACCTAACTTTAAAAGTGTTTTATCCAACATCCTGTTCCATAACCGTGGTGCTTGTTTGAGCCCGTATAAGGATTTCTGCAGCAGACAAACTTGATCTTCTTGTCTTTTCTTTAAGAAACCTTGAGATTGTTCAATAAATACCTCCTCTTCAAGATCTCCATTTAGAAAAGCTGTATCAACAATTCAACATCCAAGTGTCTCATTTGCAGGTCCATTTCTACAGCTAAGGCAAACAATGTACGGAGTGAAGAATGACGAACTACAGGGGCAAACGTTTCATTGTAGTCACACTTGTCTGAAACCTTGAACCACTAGTCTTGCCTTATACTTCACAATATTTTCGTCAGCATCCATCTTTAACTTATAGACCCATTTACTAGGTATGAACTTCTGATTTCCATTGGGTCAGTCAATAAGTTTCCAGGTTTTTAATTTTAACAAAGAATTGTATTCATCAGTCATTGCCAAACGCCATCTATCAGCATCATTTGCATTCACTGCGTCGTAATAGTTCTTCGGTTCAAGTCTCTTCAGTAAATACCTTAGAGGTAAAGAAATCCGGTGGTTTACGAATCCTTTTTAATTTTAAGAAAGAATTGTATTCATCAGTCATTGCCAAACGCCATCTATCAGCATCATTTGGATTCACTGCGTCGTAATAGTTCTTCGGTTCAATAGTCTCTTCAGTAAATACCTTAGAGGTAAAGAAATCCGGTGGTTTACGAATCCTAGTAGGATATCTACTTACTTGCTGATCCACAGCTGGATTTATCCGTTCAGGACTTGTAGGATCCTCTGATTCTGCTGAATTATAATCATTTTCAACATCACTACATATGTTGAGATTTCTAGGAAAAATACGTAAAGTTGTGTAAAAAGATTTATCTATTTCAGTATAATCTATACCTACGTGAGAATTCTTTAATTGGTTCATACCAATGCGGCATAAGTGACCCAACCGTTTGTGCCATAACTGGTATCTGTTCAACTTATCAGAGTGCACCTCGTACGCCACATTTTGGAGGGAATTAGTTGTACAATCGAGAGTGTACAGTGCACCACTAGCCGAACCATGTAGAATCGCCTCACTTTCAAAAGAAAAATCATTGTCTTTATAAAAACTACAACCATTCTTATCAAAAAGTACTACAAAAAACTTAAAAATAATTTGATTTCTGTCAAGAAAGTCGTAGACAACCTTTGTCTACGACTTTATTGACAAAAATCAAATTATTTTTAAGTTTAGGTACATACGCTATATCTTTGATGCTATTCACCACATTACACACAGTGTTAATAGATATGTCACCAATACCGCCACAGTCGATCTTCTCACCATTGGCAACAGTAACAGTGCTACCTTCTAATGGTTTGATATCCTTGAACCAATCTCGTCTAGGAGACATGTGTTTTGTGCACCAGAATCAACAAACCACTCATTTACCTCCAAACACGAAGAACCAAGAGCACTAAAAGAAGTAGTCTCCCTGTCTGATGAACTAACGCCTTTCTTTACCTTATTGCGTAGAGGACAGTCAGGCCGTTTGTGTCCAGGTTTGTTACATTCATAGCATACAATCGGTTTCTTTTTTTTTTGTTTTATGAAAATCAATGTCAGATCGATTTTTCAGTTGAAAGCTGCATAACTTTCTATGGAGTCAATCTTTGACATTTTATTCAGTAGCTTTTTTTTTAACTAGCTCGGTACTTACTTCTACATTGCTATTCTCCAATGCCATTATTAGAGGCTCGTATTTCAAAGAGAAACCTCTTAATAAGATCGCAGCGATCAAAGCATCTTCAATTACCTTGCCGATGTCAGCCAAATCTTGTGCAGTACTCAAAACAGCGTTAATGTACATTTCAATATTTTGAAATTCATTCAGCGAGAGCCTATATAACTTTCTCTCCAAAGACAACCTTCTGCCCATGCCTTTATCTTCATAAGCATCTTGCAATGCCTTCCAGGCTTCTAGAGCAGACTTTGCACTCCTAATATGCGTCATTGCAAAGCCATCTACTGTTAAGCATAATTTCGCTAGTGCTCTTTTATCATTTCGAGATTTTACCTGTTCAGAGGTGGCGTCTCCTTAATCGTACCCATTAATTGTGCACCACAAATCTTTATGAATTAAGTAGGTCCTCATTTTGAACTTCCACGAAGGATACCCGTCTCTATTAGTTTAGGGAAGCGAGGGTATTGACGATAAAGACCATCTGTTCGCTACAGAATCACCACTGGACATATTAAAAAAAGAAAAAATATTCAACAACGCAAAGAATAATCTTTTACACACTATTTGTAATAAGATTAGCTGTATTTCCTATGAGCGTCTCGTGCTGATAACGTGTTGAGATTTCTAGGAAAAATACGTAAAGTTATGTAAAAAGATTTATTAGGAAGTGACATATTATAAAGATCTGAATAATGACATAAAATTTTAAACTAGTATTTTTTCTTTAGCTTATAAGAGAGGTGTAATAGATATAGAATAGTATACATTTACAACAAAAACTAAGGGGGTTCCCCATACATGGAACTGAAACTGAAAATATTATTTTCATCAAACCTATACATGTGAGGTATTTCTAGACAGGTCTTTAAAAATGACATACTCGTAGAGGTTTGTAAAACTACTTTTTCTTAATCGTCAATCGTTTAAAAGATAAACGCTTCCAAAGTGGTAAAATTTAAATTGAAAAACCATTTATTCGGTGATAAACACACACAACAACAATAGAAAATTAGAAATATAAAAAATAACACTAAGAATTTCGCTGAGCATGTCAACACCGAAAGGGTTACCAACTCAGCATTTGCTGGGCGAAAGACACCTAGCGCTGGTTTTCAGTTGGCTAAATAAACTAATGTTAATGTGTGTCCTCTCTAACTTTCCTCCTCTAACTTTTGTAATAATGGAGTGAAAAGAAATATATACTGTAGATCTTAATAAAAAGTTTCAACGATAATTGGTTTGAACGAGATCGGGTCAGCAGTTTTTAAGATATAGAAAATTTTCTAAAACCGTAAATATAACTTTGTATTTCATACAAACACTATGAAAAACAAAGTTATTTTGCGTAGTTACTACGGAACCCTTCATGGACGAGTCTGATTCGCATTTGGCCAATTTTTAACACTTATGCTATTTGTTTTGTAATAATGTATATAATGCTTCTGTCGCATATCATTAAAAGTTAATTCTGGCAGATGTGGAAATTCTGTCAAAACTATAAAAGAACTGCTTTTTTTTTCGAACGTTGTCAGACCGCACTACAAAAACTTAAATTGAGTATGTCACTAATAGAAAAATTACTTTTAAAATTTTCAATAAAATTACCGAGTTTAGCGTCGTGAGCTTTTTAAAAGATATAATAAAAGCCAAAGACAGAACTTATTGCGTAAAACGACACTCACGAATCATACCGAATTTACGCCATCAACTGTTAAAAGTTTTTCGAGACGCGTGTCCGAACTTCCCAGCCAGCACAAACCTTCTGAGTTAGTTTTGTTTAACAACATTCATACGAACTAATCACTGAATAAGACCGTAATTAGCTGATTTGGCGCTTACTCAGACTTTATTCAAGCAATTGGAGCACAAATTATACTGCTAATAGCTGTGTAATAGCAACGTAACGATGAACAAGTTTTGAATAATTGTACGACAAGCTGAGTATATTCTGCATAAAATTCTGCATTTTGTTCTTTAATACAAGTATTACAGCTCCGTTAGCCAGATGATGAATGAATGATGGATGAACTATATGTTTAAGTCCTTCAAAGCTCAAATATTCAGATGATACACAGCGTTTGGCTTATTTCAGTATATTTTATAAAGAAGTTAATCAAATTAAATTGAAATTGACAAATCCGAACAGCGTGACTGCGACATTGAAATATAACCAACTTTAATTTAATTTTAACCCTTATCTATGCGTACAGAAAGAAATTGTTGGTGCGCATACAACTTTTAAATGCATGCAATTTTAGAAAGGGACAGAATTACAGAAAATAATTTAGAAAGTTTGATAATTAACGTAGGAAACAATGATTCCAGTAACTCTAATGAAACTTTCCACATGGAAGTCTTACATTCAGATTTTGATTATAGTGAATAAATCATTTTTCTCTCAATCATTTAATTTAGAACAATATCTAAATTATTAACTACCTAAAATCCCTCTTGTATTTTTATTCCGATGAAAAAAAGTAGATAATTCTAAAGTATCAAATAAGGTTATTCCAGGTATTTCATAGTAGTTTTGGGGTTGCTATGCTGATATTTTTTTAAATTTGCCGCGCTTTTTCAGTCTCTACTTTCGTTTGCCAGACTCTGGTATTAATATAGCAAAAAAAACTTTAATACAGAACTTCATAATACACACAGCTTTTATACATATATAATAAACCTTAACCCTGCATAAGGTTAAATTGTTGGCTGGTTATCTGACTTGTGTGCTGCCTGGGTTCGCTATTCTTCCACCGATTTTTTTTTTCGCTATTCGTATGGTACTAACCGTTTGCGAATAAGTATCGTTCATAGGGACGTTTGTTAGTCGTCTAATAACCTATTCTATTCGTTAATAAAGCACTATTTAAGTAATTGGTAATCCATTATAGATGTTGCAGTGCATAAACTAAGTTTATGAAAAAGTCTAATCAATCACCCCATACTTCGGTCAATCGATCATCAGAACACAGAATTATTACGTGTGTTTGCTTATGCTTAGTCAATTTATGACTTTTTGTCTTCAAATTAATATCCGGGTGGCTCAACGTTCACCCTGGCTGGCAGGAACCTATGGGCGTCAATTCCTATCTTATGGAGTCCTTAACTGAATGTTGCATCAACATTTAGTTCAGGTCAAAATTAGCATTTATGTATGCAGCCATAAAGAACGGCTTTTTTATGAATCTACGTAACGACTGACAATGGACAAAAGATTGGCCAACATTTTTAAATATTCGTGTATCGGACCCTACACGTCAGGATTGTATAGCAAGCATGTTTTTAAACTGACGCAAAGTAGGTTGGTGTAGATCCCTAATAATGAACCCTTTTATTACGAAGGTTTTCGTTTTAGTAATATGAGGTCAAATACAAATTCCGTTTAAATTCATCTAACTTGTAGCGATCCGTTTTCCGTTATTTCGCTTACATCATTGATTGAAGAGTTAAAATGAACAAACACAGTTAAGCCCATGCAAGCTTCTAGCTTTAGACTTTTTGACGTTTTGGACTTAAATACTCTCTCTATTAACTAACTCTATTCTTTTGGTGATTAATTATTCTTTTTCACAATTTGATGGGAAAAAATCATGACATACTAGCCCTCAGAAGAATGCTAGCAATATAGGTCCTACTCTTTATGTCTGACATCTTTATGTATACACTGTGAGATCAATAATACAGTATTATTATCGCTTCTGTTCTATGAATAACGTTTTAATATTTAAATTTGGGTTGCTTTTATATGCGCTCTACTCTCAAATCTGATAAGATCTTGAAGTTAGTTTCGAGTTTAGATTATACGCATATTGTTATCAGCCACAAATAGTATGACCAAAGTTTCGACATCGGTCTCTAACGGTGAATTGGGATGAAAAAGACCCCCTTGTGAACGGGCTAACTCCACGAGTTGATTCACAAAAATCAAAACTGGTTCGCATCTTGCGCAAGTGCAGGGGGGAACAAACAAGGGCTTTCAGTACGGGCCCTTCCGAAATTCGCCGGTGCACAATGCACCCTCCGTACCATCCCCACGCAAGCACTCTTATTATTACGCGACTCCGGTTCCTGTCCCCATATTGTTCATATTATTTTGGTATTCGCTAGACGCGTTACGAAGTTTTCGGATCTCTGTGCCGTTACTTTTGAAAACTTTAACAATTTGGTAAATATTAGAGTGAATTTGTTAGACGTCGCTGCTGCTGTCCTCTGAAATCTTAGTTGAAGAATGTTGTTGTCTTGGGATCGAAGCAGTGCAAATTATTCGCTCGGAGGTATTCGATCGGCTCCGTCTTCGATTCTGTCACCTAATATTTGCAGCGAAGGGAAGTATTAAGGTTTCGAACGCTGCGGTCGTCTCAAGTTGCTTTTCTCATGAGTGAACGTGCGTGTAAAATAATAACTTGAGAATAATATGTGTGGTAGGAGCGTCGGACGCACGGCGTGCCGCGTGCAGCGTCCGCACGCCTTTGTAGTGAACGAGTATATCGATCGTGGACTACTTTGCTATCCGTGAAATGCGTTCTGTGTATTCGGTGATCGCTTCAATTTGGCGGGAGTCGGGTCACGCGCTAATCTGTATGAGGAGAATTTGGTAAGTTCACGAACATCTTCATATTACTTTTATTATTTCATGGAATTTATCCATGTGGATTTCAGAGATGCTTCTGCGTTCTGTATATATGTTTGTATGTATGTTTGAGTGAATTCGTCATTTTATTAATTATGATATAGTAAGGTAAATAGGCAATTTCTGTTGGTTTTAAAAATATTGAATGTTCTCTGATGCTTTCATTGTATGAGTAAGATAATTTAGCAAAACTTTAGTAGGTAGCTGCGGTAGTTTGAATAGTGATTTCGCGTGAATTAATGAATGAATATATTGAACTAAGAGAAACTGGGCGGTTACTGTCAACCAGTCTTTCAACATCATCTAGCCAAACAATTTTCCCATAATGTTAGGCCCATTTCTAGTTTAAATGCTTGTAAATGTGCTCCTATCTGACTGGTAAATGTGGTCCATTATAGTCTTAGACACAAATCAACCCTGCTATGTGAAATTATACGAGATAAATCACAGATCAATGCAAATTTTACGACGATATTTTTATAAGCTCGCTGCGAACAGGTCAATGACCTGTTGACGCCAAAATTGTTGCGCCAAATGAAAGCACCATTTTTTTCTTCTTGAGGTTCCTTATTTAGTTTTGTTCATCTAAGCTTACAGCTAACCTACTTTAATTTAATATCCACTGTTGACGCTGTATTTTTTTTCATATGTGAAAAGTGGGCCTAAATCAGGGTGACGTACGTGCAATAACGAAAATAGACAAATAATACCGTAACATATTGATTAAGTATTCATACTTAATCAATATGTTACGGTTGAAGTTACAGCTACAGTTGAAGAATTATATGTAGTTGAAATAAAAACCTACTGTAATACTCAAGCGCCATGCCTTGAAATAATAAAAAACTGAATTAATATTTCAAATTTCAATATGCCTGAGGAACTGAGAAAATGAATAGTTTCAGCAACTTGATACGTTTTAGCGTTTTTATTCTGCTTCTCCCTAATAGTTAATTCAAATTAATGAGGCTATAAACAAGGCTCAAGTTAATTATGCAGCCGCGGTAATGCAAGCCGACTGGAATATTTTAGGTACCTACGGTTTACCTTGGGCGTTAATCCACAGAAATGGTAAAAATATATTCATAAGGATTTCTTGGTAAATGCGATGTTTGTCTTTTACTATGTAAATTCACTCCACCAAGTTCTGAAAAATATAAGTACCTACGTTATGTCTTTAGTAGGAACTTCGGTCGATATCAAACCTTTTAAGAAATACTTGTATGTGTTAGGACGAAACATGTTTACCTAGCAATCAGGCGGCCTTATCGATCTTGAGTAGACTGGAACGAATCATTAAGATTTTTTTACCTAAGAGTATCCGGAAATCTTGTTTTTTAGACTAGCTTTTTTGGGAAGAGCGTACCTAATCAATCAGAATGGCATATAATTGAAACTGTGAACGGTTGTCATAATAATTTTTAACAAATTGTTTAAATAGAACAATATTTTGGGAATCAATACAGTCTTTTTTCCGGGATTTGTCGAGTTTCATTGCCTATCGCACTTTTATTTTGATCGCCTGTCGCCTTTTGAGATTATCCAGTGTAGATTCTGGTTTCAAAGCCTTGCAGTGGTTGGAAAAAGAGAGGCAGACTCGACCCAACAAACTCGTATGTAGATAGTCCGTCCATTAGGGAATCGATTCTCGATTTTTTCTAAGCATACATTACCCACTGAAGTATATATGAACATAATATGAAAGCGCCGAACATTACCTACTCTAGCGAAAACATAAGTAGAATTGAAGGACACACTTAACTTTGTAGTTGAAAAGGTCAACGGGAAGGTTTTAATTTATTTGCGACTAGTAAGACGTATGAATAGCTGTTTCTTTGCGTTGAATAAGAAACTTTATACCAAGGGTCCATCGGATATTAATTTCAACTTAATAAGTAGAAATGAATATTATTTTCGTTGGTTTATCGTCCATGGTTTCTGAGAAAATGGTCTTGACTGACAAACGGACAGGTGAAAAACGAATTAAAATTATAAGGTTTTTCTCCTTTTGAGTACGGAACTATAAAAGGCTGTTGAGGAAAAGCAATAGCTGTTGTTCTTTTTATTGATACGAATATTTTTCCCAACCAGTCACAGGGTGACAGTATTCCGCGTGACTACTTGCGAATATAGCATTACTCTGACATCGTGACTACCTTGCCACCTTAAAGAGACACTTTAAACGTCAGATACTTATAATATTTAGACACGTAACCTTTACGGGATCTTGACGGCCACGATTTCAAAAGAGAGTTCATAAGAAGTTAGTAAAAATATCGAAAAAGTAACCTACAACCACTATCAAAAAATTTGCCGAACTATCCATCATCCGCCTAATTCACTTACCTAATCTTTGCACAAATATACCTTAGGCAATGTGCTTACGTGCTTCCATGTAAGCTTTCTGAAATTTTCTTTGTAGCTGGGCAACATTTATGTAACCCAATCACGTTTTCAGGCCGACTGTGCCTTTCCCACTGTTTAGTCGTGGGCTGAAGCTTAGATTTGTATTTCTCAGTAATATGAAATAAATTTACTCAAAGATGTTAATTGCCAAAATTTATAGTAGTAATACAATGAAGAAACTATTTATGCCACCTAACATGGCATTAGGATGGTAAGCGTTGACACGAAAACCAAGGGTCACACCGCAGGCCCTTACACAAGTGTGTTTGTAAAAGCTGACCGTTTCAAACCATGTGGAAAACGGAAACCGTGCGGACGATGGCAGGCAAGCTTACCGAGACGTGTAGACAAGTTGTATCTGTGTGTGTATAGCAGTGTGCGGAAGCCGCGTGATCGTGGGGTAGCGCGGCCAACGTCTGCCGGCGCTGACGTCATGGCCCGCGCTGTGTACCCAACCGTCAGTTTAAGTCCATAAAGAATAACCCCAATATATGTATTATATACATAATATCACAAAGCTACTTATCTCTTCTTCCATTTTTGCTTTGTTTTTATCCACGCCAACAGCGCTTATCTAAATTTGCATATTTTATCAAGATCGCTATAATAGTTGCTATTCCATGCCATGTAACTATTGTAGGCATCTTACTGCTTGTAACTATTTAAGTTGTTAAATCAAGAACACAACCAGGATAACTCATCTCACACAGATATGAAATGACATACAGATGCAGGCAAAACGAGGTTGGTTCAATATAAATGCAAATTCCTATACATGTAAGATGTTTGCTATGTTTGTATTATCAGTTTAACGACATCAGTTGACAGAAAGGTTTTGATCAATGATTTCCATGCTTACAATACGTAAATTGAATTAGACAAAATATGCAATAACTTAGTTGCTAATTACATTAACTAATGAAATCTAAGATGCTCCAATTATATCATATTCCACGCTACGAGAAACTTGCTTCAGTCTAAGGTCTAAGCAGATACCTATGTTGAAAACATTTCTGTATTTATACAATATATTGGTTATTTGATATTATGTAGTTGTGTGAGTACTTGAAACACATCGTGTGTATGCGTAGGGCGGTTGGTCGACATCGGATACTGCTGTAGCTCCGATTACACACAATTCCTTGCTTATTATTTCATGCTACACAACAGTTGAATGTTGAATTCAACTACGTTCAATATTAAGGATGACTAAATAATATAGAAAAAGGAAAAGGACGATCGTCTTTGTAGATCTATGAAGCTCGTATTCAGTATTTGTCGGAAATTACTACCACAAAGCTTTAATAATGAAGATAGGAATAAAATTGAAAGGTTCCCGTTACGTGATCAAAATCCGAATACGATAAAACAAGCTGAAAGCAGCGCAGACGTTCGACTAGCTCTGCATGCGGATCTTACAAACAGATTTGTGTTTGAATTATTCATCTATTGTTTTCAAGTTTCCATTACTCTATGTTTGAGTAAAATATTTTTCTAAATACATAGGTACTAGTAAAGATGGTACCTATGAACACAACACCAAATTTTATTTCATTCAATATAAATTATTGCTAACTTTTATGAAAAGCTCATCATTATTATTACCTGTGTTATGTTCATAAAATCCATCCAAAGGCTGTTTGGAAGATATCGCTATTAGCGATAAGACCACCACAGCAACCTTAGGTTACGCAATATTGTGAAACAGGTTACAGTTAAATTATTGATGTACAATAAAGAATATTCTATCTATTTATCATCACCCCCATTGCCGAATAGATATCAGTCAGCGTATTAACGAATGATAAAAAAATCAAAGAGCAATCAGTTACCTTCTGTTCCGTCTGAACCCACTAATTTAGTAGAATTATGTAAATGTGACATGATTTACGTACATTGCGGCCGATTGCAGGATTTGGGGCGAGATTCGTACACTTAAGTAATTTGTTATCTTTTACATTTCAAAAGTAAAAGCACAGATTACTAAATAGTTACTTCGTAACAGATACATCACTCTCATATAAAAGCGAAAATACCTACGCTATAATAGCCTACAAAACCTTAATAATAATACCAGCTGTTTGCAGCGAGCCCTGTTTTGCCCGCCGCGCGACCCACGTGCCATCGAGCGAATGTCCTAGGTTGTACCTATGATGATATCTATATATGTATATAAAAGAAAGTCGTGTTAGTTACACTATGTGTAACTCAAGAACGGCTGAACCGATTTGGCTGAAAATTGGTAAGGAGGTAGCTTAGAACCAGGAGGCGGATATAGGATACTTATTCCCACGGGATCGAGATGTACGCAGGAAAAACCTCCTACGTGCACGAAGTCGCGGGCAAAAGCTAGTCTGTATATATATAAAAGAAATTCGTGTTACACTATTTATAACTCAAGAACGGCTGAATCGATTTGGCTGAAAATTGGTAGGGAGGTAGTTTAGAACCGGGAGACGGACATAGGACACACATTTTTTATCCCGGAATTCCCATGGGGTCGGGATTTACACGGGAAAAACCTCCCACGCAAACGAAGTCGCGGGCAAAAGCTAGTTGGAAATAAAACGAATATAGAAAACCAATTATTTTTTATTTGTTGATCATATATGTTTCAGTTTAATAAAATGATAGATGCATTTTTCCTTCCCTGAATTCCCGATTATTAAATTTTAGTGTCGAAAATATCAGAAGCCGCGTAAATAATTTTAATTTTAATTAAATCCCGCGCAAATAAATAATCAAAAGGGAAACATCAGCAAAGCGGAGGAAAATCAATTGTTATTAGGTCGATCCATTATGACGTTGTCAAAATTATTTAAAAAGGCTCAGACAGACGTGCGGCAGCCCACTGTCGGATGTACCGACGGCGATACGTGAAGCGGTAGGCATATAACGCGTGGCCTTGAGCGAGTGACGGACGCCTGGTAAAAGATCACAGATTAGGTACTATTGAAATTTGATCATTGGTTCCGGAACAAGATTGGATGTATTGTCGACAATATTGAACCCGAATAGGCGTACGAAAGAAATTCTATTTTCGAAATGTGCCATTGGATTCGTAAAAATCTAGGCTGAGTTTCTTTTATATCGAGGAATTCCTCGTTCACGTTATTGTCCCATATACAACTCGTTCACGGTATTCCAGACGGGCCGGGGAATTTATTGTTTTATTTGAGACAGACCTTCATAAAGTTTATATTCCGAATAAGTAATATGTGTACTGTGTAAGCAAAGATTATATTATTGGATGTATTCGATAGTAGTAAAACATTGTTCTATAAGAAATTTGTTGGGAGTTGATAACGGTTGGAAGTGGGGATTTAATATAAATAGCTTCATTTACTCAATATACAAACATGAATTTACGTGGAGTTTTTTATCTTCCGCCGCGCCGTCTGCGCTTTACCTTTTAATGATCCCGATTGGCTGCCGTTAATCTTTAAATGAGCTTCACAGGAGCGAATGGCGAATATGTTTTATAACGCTTATATCACGATCACTGGTTTTGAAGCGAATATAAACGGTAATCTGATCAATGCCTCTTCAGATTTTCCTCAAAGTTAAAATTAATGTCAATCCCGGCTTCGCGGGGTCGGAACCCTCCGGCAACGACACACAGCGTTTTTTTTTTTCTAAAAGACTTTATGTGAAGGCTGTATAAACAAGGTTTGTAAAAACGTTCCGATTTTAGGGACTTTGCATTTTCGTCGGTGTAACCTACCTAATATCTACAAATCGTTGCAAATAATGTAGTCGATACAGGAGACATATTTCCGAGGCTAGTCATAAAATTTAATGAATACCGTGGATGGCAATCGTTGTTGTTTATTACGTTTACTTCTGAAGGATTTTTATAAAAACACGAACGTGCTAGAACAGTGTTTTTATTTTCCAAGTAAATAAAGACGCAAACAAGGAGGGTTGTGATGAAATTCGCAGTGCCGTCCGTGCGTGCCTTATCTACCAATGTGGAAGCTTTTACCTCCTCAATGCCTACCCCTTCCAACGAGCTTAGATGTACACATTTCATTTTAATTATTTTTATTTTGCTGTTAAAGGCACTTTTGCCTTTAAATACTATTACTAAAACATTTTTTTTAATTGATAAAACTGCTTTTACGTAGATACTAAAAACAAGATAATAAAAAAACTGCAATAATTTCAAAAAATTTCAAAGGGAAATGTGAAACGAAGGACGACGTCAGGGGCCGATGACCCGTTCAGGAGGAAAGATGCGGAATTGCGTTTAATATTGGAGATTCCGTTCTCTTCACGAGATTATGTTCATTTTAGTATCAAAAGAAATATCAGGATGTTGAATTTTAGGTATTCAATTATTTTTACTTTTAACAAATATGAGTAGGTGGCACATTTCCTACAGACAAGAAACTCTGAGACTGAAAGTTCTTAGAAAATCAAAAACTGAACAAACCAGCAAGTCATTAGTTTTATTATATCTTTTCAAAATAGTGTCCATTTACATCCATACATCGCTGCATCCGATGGAACCACTGAGAAAAGCACTTAACCCACTCGTCCTTTGGGGTCTCTTCGACGGCATTTTGAAACGCAGCCACTGCTTCCTCGCTCCTGCTCCATCTCATCATCCATCCAGCTTTGTTTTTGTTGTGTTGTATGTGTTTTTTTTTCCTGGGTGGGAAAATTATCGAATGACTTCTCCCGCTCTGGGTAAAGTGGAAGGGAGTGTCAGACTTCTACTGACTAAAAACCCAACCTGTTCCTTCAGCTGCCCTTAAGTTCCGGGGCCGCGGTATCTCATTAGAACATTACCGCAACCCCGGAACCAAAGTAACTTACGAGGGCGATATTGTAATGCAAAGGTCCAAGTTAATTAGTATTAGAATCCGTCATGCTATTTGAAGCCTTTTGTTTTTCTAGGTGGGAAAATCATCGAATGACTTCTCCCGCTCTGGGCAAAACGGAAGGTAGTGTCAGACTTCTACTGACTAAAAATCCACCCTGTTCCTTCAGCTGCCCTTAAATTCCGGGGCCGCGGTATCTCATTAGAACATTATCGCAACCCAGGAACCAAAGTAACTTACGAGGGCGATATTGTAATGCAAAGGCCCAAGTTAATTAGTATTAGACTCCGTCATACTATTTGAAGCCTAGAAAGATTGGATATAGGTATCTTATATTATTTAGACTTTTCTCAACATTAATTATATCAATAAAAACAAAACTAGAAACCAATATTCCCTAGTAACCTTATCCATCCACTTTTCTTTTTAATCTGGAATCTTGGGAAATCTAAAATGAAAACATGCATGTCACACAGAAGAAAAAATATTAGAACTTTCTCCTTTTTTTTAAAGTCGGTTAATGTAGATAGGTGTTTTATGACAACTATCTGAATTGAATTAAAAAAAAATAAGTTTAGTTTTATAATTATCGATATTGTATTCAGCCGTTAAAGGTAACAGCGCAGATTTTTACGATAAAAATACAAAGGGAAAGAAAGGGATAAAAGAATTAGAATTCCTTCATGAAAGAAAGAGACTTTTCCAAAAGACATTAACGCGCGACTCGATTTTATCCTTGATCACTCAAACCACCACTTTGAATAGACCTCTGCGGTGGCTTATAATCTGATTAAGTGATAAATAATTTTCGTATTATTTCATTACTGATGAATAGTTATGTCATCCATTTGGTATCTAGATGTCTGGGAATGTTTTCCACACCACTTCAACGCGCATGAAGGCATTATTATGCGTTATAAATTGGATACAAAAATTTGTAATTGTTTAGCATGCACACAGGCCTAATACTTGGTCACAACTAAAATGGTTCGTGTATTGACAATGAAAAAGACTCATAGTTTTCGTGCGTCGGGGTATGCGCGGTCAAGTGGTTTTAGTCTTTGCATTAAATAGATCTTTAAAAACGATTATGAGGTTTCTTTCACAATTTTTCATTTTAAGCAACCATTTAGGAAATATAACGTTTTAAAACGGAAATCAATCGTATAAAAGGACTGAAAAGTTGTTAATTAATATTTAAACAAAAAAGCTGAAAATAAAAAAAAAAGTTATTTAAAAAAACTAAAAAACCCGAATGCTCAACTGAAACGCAAGAAACAAGCACGTTTTCAATTGAAAAAGTGACAAGTAGGCGGGACCCTATTGAACATCCTATAATTTAAATTTAAAAAATGGGATGGGTCTTATGGGTATATGGGTCTTTTTATGCAGTTTCAATTGTTATTTTAATACACACATGCTGTAAAAACAGCTATATGATAAGCGCAATATTTAAATAGTTACGAAAAGTAGCTATGTGACATTGATACATCGAAAGTTCTATGTTAATAAGCAAAGTGCTATAAATTCACATAGCCAAAATAAGTTTATATTAAAGCGGAAGCAAAACTTGCGCCCGATATGTTGTTTACTGCACATAGCGAGTTTTTTGGTCAAGTTCAGGCTCGCTGGATCACGGATAGATAGTTATATCCGGTCACATAGATAGTTTTGCCGAAATAATTACACATTAAAATCTAGCAGTGAACTAAATAATTGTAATCAAATAAAAATAATGTTAGTAAGTAAATCTAAGTAAGTAAAGCTTAGTTTTACCCTAAAATTTTACTAAAGATGAAATTATACTGCAGCTTAACTAACAGGCTATGTGACTTATTCTTTAAATTGCTTTTACTAGTTGTACATTTTCATTTTCGTTTCGTTCATTATATCCACGGAGATTATACCTACCCATTTATTGGGTGGGAAAATCGTTAAATGACTTCTCCCGCTCTGGGTGGAGTGGAAGGGAGTTTCAGACTTCTACAAAAACCCGCCTTGATCCTTCAGCTGACCTTGCGTTTCAGAACTCATGGGTATCACTTTAGAACATTCCAGCAGCCCCGGCAGGCAATTATGGCCGTCACTAGTGCTGACGAATCTTTGAGGCACGCGTGGAAAACATCGCGCCTCCGACGCGAGCCTAGTTCTTACCGGACAGTGAGCCATTCCTGCCACTGGCGAAGGGTGAATTTTTATAAAAGGGAAGCCGAACCAAAAATGCTTACCTTGCTCAAGTGTAATGCGTGAATTCCAGTAACTGTGGCCCTGTGGCTGACTTCGAAATCTTGTAACTTCGTAAATAATTATTTGTTTAATTGAAAATAATATATTACTATTTATATATTCATATATAAAATAATAGACTAATATTTGCCATATTTCAAAAGGGAAGCCGGTAGGAATTGAGTTGTATGGAGCCTTCGCCACTGATTCCTGCTTACCTGCAACCCCTCGTCTACGGTGGCCGGAGATCAGCTCGCGATCCCTGACGCCCGGGGTTTCCCACGGGAGCTTGAGCATGAGAAAGAGAGTTGTATCGTATACACGTGTTCAGCCTCCTCCTTCGCCAGTGTGTCCAGTCCTTGGTTGTGATAGCCGCTCTTTGCGGCAGCGGAATTTCACCCCGGCTTAGCACCTCCGGAAGCGCGCGAGGCCTACTACCTCCAGATTCCACGGCAGCAATCCGGCCTCACCGGAGATGGTGTGATATCCTCGGATCATCCGGATTGCCATAACCCACTGGGACGCGACCAGCTGGGTGAATTCCGGGCTCGCTCATTCCATCGTAGACCTCATCTATCGCTTACCATCAGGCGAGACTGTGGTAAAGAGTAGGCTAATCCTGTGTAGAATAATAAAAAAAGACAAGAAAAAGGGCACATGAATCATCATGTGCTCTCGAAAAGTGTGTAAGATGATCTTTAGAAAAAAAGGTTTAAAGGCCCCATATACTCTCCATCTATATGTGGATATCGAAGGGGAGGTGCCTGGCCATCACAACCTTACATTTTCCGTCACCTAGAGTACTCATTTATTTTAGATTATGGGGATATACGTGATGGTTTTTCGACTAAAAGACCTAGAAGAAAAACCAGCGATGTTAAGTACAAACTACGCCACACAGATTAGTGGAACAATTTGCCGCCGAGGAAGATAAATGTGGTAATTAAGTAATATTCAAATTATATTCAAAAGTAATCAATAACTACGGAAATTCGTTATATTTATATGTATTAATACAAACATACATTATTTGAATACTCTGATTATTTTTCGGGAAAAACAGTTTTTTGCGTCTCCTGTAAAGTATGTAAAAAACGCATAGCGACTTGCACGCTCAATAACGATATATTTTTTTTTCTGGTTGGGAAAATCATCGAATGACTTCATCCGCTCTGGGTGGAGCGCAAGCGAGTGTCAGACTTGTACTGAATAAAAACCTACCCTGTTCCTTCAGCTGCCCGCATTCCACAACCCGCAATCCCGGAGGTTCATATACCTGTGTCTTTTATTTTTACACGTAACTGACGATCATTACGTTGGAGATTTCAAAGTGACACGCTGTCGAAACAAAAATCTTTCGAAACGGAAACAACTCATTTTTTTATTACATCGTTTACAAGTGGCCAGTTCTAAAAACTTTCAGTGTCGCCCTCGTAAGTAAATAAGTATAGAGCGTTAGGTGTCAAAATATGGCATTCAAGTAGAGATTTAAGTAGATTTGATGCGTTCTTACCTCAAATTCAAATCAGAAATCGAGAGTACTTTCTTATACACATATACTAAGTATATTCGAATGAATTGTTATTTATTTATTTATATAAAGCAAAATACGTTGCCAAGGAACGTTCAGTGTCCGATTAATGTCACACAAATGCGACGTGTTATCTTGAGCAGTCTCAGAGTTCATTCGTTTCTCGCAAAACTAATACACCACATTTATGTCTTTATTTTTTTTTTATGTGGGACCCAACTACCAAAATACCCTTACAAACAAAAGATTGTAAGAGCTGTGGTTTCATATAAGGTTTATACGTGTTCTGATTAAGCCAGAAACCCTTAGTACCCTTACAAACAAAAGCTTGTAAGAGCTATGGTTTCATATAAGGTTTATATGTGTTCTGATTAAGCCAGAAACTCTAATAGTGTTATCTTATAAGTCTATTTAAGTTTTAAGAGCATTCATACTTGTAATATTATTCTTATAGACGTATATAAGAAAACGTTATATGATATTAATAAGAGCAATGGTTTTATAAGCGTCTTTTACAAGCCTAATTGCCTTTGATTCTTAATTAAAACTTATAATGCATTTACTTAAAATGCATTTTATAAGTACATTTAATCTTATAAGTGACTATACTAAGTGTTTTATTAGACTTATGTTGAACGAGTGTTTTAAAAGTGTGATTATCTCACCTAAGACATATTAAAAAGTAGAAGCACTTTTAAAAGTCTTACAAGTATCTTAACAATTCTCTATTAAGTGTTATTTATTTTCCATGTTGTGTTTGACACGAGAAATATCGAGTATCTCTCCGAGCATCTCGTGCAACTGACACAAAAAATATTTTTGATGGTTCCGTGCAAAATAACGACCTAAGTATTAAAAAGTCTACCTACCCAAAGTTTTTCAATATGTAACTTGAAAGTGCGTTATGATTTCAACGATATATTTATAATTTTATTTATATATTATTATGTAATTAATAGAAGTTTATTGGTTAATTAGTTACACAATTCACATTCATCATTTGAGTAGTGGTCGTAAATTGCAAATTTATGGCAGCCTGCGCACCAGAAGAAATCCAAATACAATAAAGTCATGATATCATTTTGGGCCATTGTAAAATGTTGGGGCAGGAACTTTGAAGTAGGATATCCACAGGCTATACATTTTTCACACAATACAAAGTGCGTTATGTTCCATGGCCAAGTTTCATTCTTAAGCATTCGGAGCTTCTTTTTACTTATGAAACAGTCAACATCCATAACTGCAACCATACTTTGTGTGTATTTGTCCTAAAACATAATATAAGCGTATTTACATTGAATTAACGTAGTGGATTAATTATTTACTTGTACCTATAATGACTTCGTTGTTTGGTTTGCTTTTACTTATTAAGGAACCCTAAATTATGAGCAGTATGGCCGTGTAGACAACGGTTTTAGGTTTAATTTGACTTTTACGAGGGCGATATAAACCTTACACAAGAATACTGGACTTATATTGTTCTGATAAAGCACTTATGAGTCGTGGTTGGTAAATAATTATAATTATATATAATAAAGGACACATTTTTGAGAAGGCCCGTGAAAATACTGTTATTCAAATTTCAAAATAATCGAGAAAAACTACTTCGCAACCTAATAGTCGCTTAAAATGCGTGACAAACTAAGCTTACACACTTAGGAAAATGAAATAAAATATAATACTTACGTTCTTTAATTATTTTCGCAAAGTTTCTCTTTACCTCACGGCGCGGCGGCGGTTTGTGATTACCGTTGGTGATTACACTCTTATAAGGAGATCACAAAGAGGGCTACAAGTGATATTACACTTAAAATAGCATTCGTAAGAAGACTTTAAGGTTATTTTCCCTTAAAGCAAGCTCTTGTAAGTCACTTGTAAGTTTGTTTTTCCTTATAAAAGTATTAGCAAGAGTTTTATAAGTTTGAAAATACACTTCGCGAGACCATTACAAGCCAATTGTAAGGGTGAATATACTTATAAAATGCGCCCAAATCCACACTTATATGTGTCTATAAGTGTGATATAAGACTGAAAAAATATGGTCTTGGGATATTTGTAAGATTATTTTTTGCTAGTTGGGGAATATCATCGAATAACTTCTCCCGCTCTGCTGACTAAAAACCCACCCTGTCCCTTCAGCTGCCCGTAAATTCCGGGGTCGCGGTATCTTGTTAGTGCATTTCCGCAACCCCGGCGGGCAATGGCTTTATGAGGCTCCTTCACTAATGGCCTGTTCCTTACCGGACGGTGAGCTACCCCTGTTCACCGTCCGTAAGCCCGCGCCTACGGTGGCTGGAGATCGGACCGCGATCGCCGACTTGCCGCGGTAGCGGAGTTTCACCCCGGCTTAGCACCTCCGCGCGCCAATTATGCACGCGTGCGAGGGCTACCGCCTCCAGATCCCACGGCAGCAATCCGGCAAGGAGGTTCGCCGCCTCCGCAGAGATCGTGCGGTATCCCCGGATCATCCGGATAGCCATGACCCTCTGAAACGCGACCAGCTAGCGAGCTGGTCGCCGCTGCAAATTCAGCGCCCACACAGGGGCCCCATAGAGGGCCATGGACCGCACAACATTTATATGTCTAGCTTTAATGTAGCTTAATACGTCACTGCCCTGTGAATGTGTAATACTAACTCTGAATTGTCGTAAGTTGTTTTATGTATATGGGTGGAATGTAAGGGTCGCAGACAGCGTGACGCCAACTAGTGACCCCTTCATCTTACGATCGAGACCAATGTAATAACACCAAATTATTATACAGAGCACGTACAGCTGTTTGGCATCCAAGACATCGCGGCGAATAAAAGTCTAAATATTGTCAAATAATATAAATTCATGTCCTCTACTGAAGGAAAACCCATTTTATTACTTCGTTTATTTGAAAAAGAAAACCTTTGCCAACTTAATCGTTTTCCGAAGGCCTTTGAATCGGGAAGATGCTGAGGTATATATAGTATATGTAGATATTTGTAAAACACCACCAATTTGACTTAAACCCGAGCCAATGATTGCTTTATCGCGCCGATCAAATACCTCCATCAGGACGATCTCCGATTCCTTGTGTTTGAAATCGGCTGTTGAACATTGATTTTCTTCGATTCTGTATGTATTAGAGTTGAATTCTAGTTTAATTACGGTTACAAAGGGTTATTTTAGAAGAACGTTGGCTTTGTATCTTAACATATTTAAAATAGCATTTTATTATATGTGTATGCTCATGCAATCCTGCAATTGAATTAAGTTAAATAGTAGCAAGTTTCAACACTCGTGTTATAAAACATTTTTTACTTTGTTCTAAATTAAATGTTAAGTAATTTTTTAACATTATATTTTCATTTTCATGCGGCTCCAGCACCATCATAATAGCCAGTAAATTGTAGCGTTATTGGCCCTTCGTTATTTGTTTTTTTTTTTGCTTATGTAGCACACAGTACATACGGTAGCAATATGCTACCTATATTCTAACAATATTAGAGGTTTTGGTGCTTATATTTAAGACACCATAAAGTGCAGATCAATATTACGTCTGTAGCCGATCCTAGAAGCTAAGCAATCATGCCAAGTGTAACGTATCAAACGTTTGTTGAACTATGTTTAGGACTTTGGCATACAGGAAAATATTTTGTTTGTGTATCAAATGTACCAGTAATATTGTTTACTCCAGTTTAATCTTAACTAGTCACGTAAAATATTGTTCAATATTATTGTTTGATATTCGAATACAATATGTTCAGTAAGTAGTAACGTTTGTAATACCAAAATTATTATAGGTAAACCGTAATCGTAGGTAAGTCACATCCATTGGTGTGGGATCATCCCGATACTCAGTAAATATATTTTTTTTATAAACTCACTAAAACCAACATATCAAGTTTATTATGATTTCATTTTCTTATGATATGGCTTGCCTGTAGATCTTTTCTTGTAATAAGTTTCCTGGTTGCTTGGGGTTTGTTCGGCAGCGAGAACGCAAACCGGCGGGGCGTAGGTCGATAAAAGTTATTTAATAACAAAGAACACCCAGCCTTAGCAATGTAGTTCACCACCACGTGACCTGCCTGGTTAATGTCTATTATTGTCTAGCGTTCATTATGTAGGTAAGTTGATTTATCGAACAGTTTGCGCTTGATAGCTTGATAGATTACGTCTACATCGTAATTCCGAATAAGACGTCGTTTCAATGGTTTCATTTAAAGTTATTGAACCCAGTTCCAATCTACTTATACAACTCATAATATGTATAAGTATGTAGCTATGTACAGTCTAACTTGGTGAATTTCTCATGAAGAAATTATATAAAATTGGGCTCGCTTTTTCCTTTTTAACGTCGCACAACTTCGGGTTGAAAAAAGAAACAGCAGGCTCTTCTAGTTTCTGGAGTGTAATTGAGTTGAACCCTTATAAAAGAATTATTTTCCGTTTCCGTTTTAAGTGAAATCGAAAACACTCATTTCGTCGTTCATATTTTACCAGAACGAACCCAAATGGATGTTATTTACTTTATTGATGGATTCCGAATGTTTGTTTGTTTTATTCCGAAACTATTAGGACTATACATGTGAAACTTGGTAGGATGTATTCCGTGAACCGCCTTCCGACTTTAAGAAAAAAAAAATAAAAAAAAAATTAAATAGTGGGGGCTCTCCATACATGGAACTGAAACTGAAAATATTTTTTTTTTTCATGAAATCTATGCGTGTGTGGTATCTATGGACAGGTCTTTAAAAATGACATTGAGGTTCCTAAAACCAATTTCTCATAAAGTTAATCGTTTAAAAGATACGCTTCCAAAGTGGTAAAATATGTGACCTCTCTAACTTCTATAATAATGGAGTGAAAAATCTAAAAAGATATATGCTATAGATCTTAATGTAAACTTTCAATGAAAATTAGTTTGAACGAGATCGGGTCAGGAGTTTTTGAGATACAGAATATTTTCTAAAACCGCAAATATAACTTTGTAATTCATAAAAACACTATGAAAAACAAAGTTATTTGGCGTAGTTACTACGGAACCCTTCATGGGCGAGTCTGACTCGCACTTGGCCAATTTTATTTTATAATAGGGACGTGTTGACGATGAATCCAGAGGCATTCAGTTATTCCTATAGTCGTACGTAGGGATTAGTCTGAATTTTCAGTGATGATTTCATTTCAGTAGTTCGAATGGCTTCCATGTTATCGAAATAAAAACGAATGTAAACACCCACAAAATATGTTTTCAGAGTCAAGTCTTAGTGAAAAAATAGATCTGTTTTTGTCGCCAAATAGTCCGCGACACTGCGCCCTTTGGCTCAAGTAGCACATAAAAATAAACCATGTTATAACTACTCCCACATAAGTGTACTTGCGGATTCTTTTGTCCTTATTGTAGTTCTTTCATGTCTTGAAATGTCACAAGGTTTTATGGAAAAGTGTTCATTCGTATGTAAATATTTTTGGCTTTGATTTGTTTGATATAAATTCATCATTTGAAATGAGTAGATTGTTTAATCTTGGGGTGCTGGACAGAAAACCTTCCCGTGTGCTCGAGAAATGGAGTTCTTTTGCGGACACGTCCGGGAGGAAGACCAGTTTTCCAGCCGGTGCACCCTGGAATTATTTACCTAATGGATCTTGTTGTCCGGGATGATCCGACGATCTCCGGGTAGGCGGCGAACCTCCTTACCGGATTGCTGCCGTGGGAACTGGAGGCGGTAGCCCTCGCGCGCGTGCACAATTGGCGCGCAGAGGTGCTAAGTCGGGGTGAAACTCCGCTACCGCGACAAATCGCGGCTCAGCGGACAGAGCTCCGGTGCGATCTCACGGCAGCATGGAAAGAGCGGCTGTCGCAACCGAAGGCTGGGCACACCGCATTCGCGGCGATAAATCCCCTCTTTGAGGAGTGGCGGCAGAGACGCCACGGCGTCCTCACCTTCCGCCTGACGCAGGTGCTTACCGGACACGGCTGTTTCGGGAGGTACCTGTTTCGGATTCAGCGGGAGGACTCGCCCGGGTGTCGCCATTGTGTGGACCACCCGGTGGACACGGTGGAGCATACGGTAGAGTTGTGCCCCGCTTGGGCAGAGCTTCGCCGTGTCCTCGTTGAGGCGATCGGCGGCGGAGACCTCTCGCGCCCGGCCCTGGTTCAGACCATTGTGCGGAGCGAGAGGGAATGGGATGCGGTTGCCTCTTTCTGCGAGGCAGTAATACTAGTGAAGGAGGAGGCCGAGCGCGCGAGGGAGAGACAACTCTCTTCCTCATGCCCCAGCAACCGCAGGAGACGCCCCGGGCGTCGGGGATCACGAGCCGATCTCCGGCCACCGTAGGCGCGAACTTACGGACGGTGAGCAGAGGTAGCTCACCATCCGGTAAGGACCAGGCCCAGGTCGGCGGCGCGTCGTGTTCCGCGCGCGCCTCAAGTAGCTGTCAGCACCAGTGACGGGGCCCCATAGGGCCATTGCCTGCTGGGGTTGCGGGAATGTTTTAACGAGATACCGCGGCCCCGGAAGTTAAGGGCAGCTGAAGGAACAGGGTGGGTTTTTAGTCAGTAGAAGTCTGACACACCCTTCCGCTTAATCCGGAGCGGGCGAAGTCATTCGATGATTTTCCCACCTGACAAAAAAAAGATTGTCTATTCTTTTTGTTAGATTAGAAAATCGGAGTTTGATCAGGTACCTAATCTGATCAAACTCATTTCGTATCATTAGGTGACTCTCTTACCAGATACAGGGATCATGGCTATTGTATACCTACGTATCATATATCAGGATCTGACATTATATTGTAATTAAATCTTCATAACTCGAATTAATATAGTAACTAAACTATTGTCGTGTCTGTCTACGTACTGGCACTTATTTCCAGCTTCAACTTCAACTCTTGTTAAATGGCGTTTGTGGAGGAGCCACCACAATTTTGCCAATATCACGTGTAGAATAATATACCATCAAACGCAGGAGGTTGTTCAGTTAAGTTAAGTATCTTGGTTGATGAAAAGAAAAGTATTAAAAAAAAAAAACAAAATTATTTTGTACGCAAACATGACATGATAGCTTTTGTAATGTGTTACCAGTATTTCCAGCTTCATTTGTACAAAACAATAAGGGGTTGAAATAAAAAAAAATGTTTTAATTCATTCGTCAGCTGCGACCATGTCAAAATTGTCCTGATTTTTCTATGTTCAGTGAAGGAAGGAAGAAATATCTGACACTGACGGGTGAGGGTAGTCGCAAACAAATCCTTAGACTAAATGCGAATCAGAGAAGCTTGATTATGAAATAGAACCAACAAGTCTTTAATCAGTGATGAAAACGGATCTTTAGGGCCAAGCCTTTTAAAAGAACCGCTAGAGAACTCATTACTCTTATTGTAGCCAATAAATTGTCAGTAAAATAAACACAAAGTAACACGTTTCCTTTAGGAAATGATACTCTGTAAGGTTTATCGAAGCTTGAATCAATATAGTAAGAAAATAAAGTACAATATTTGTACAGCGCATTCTTATTTTCTACAGAATTCAGTGGGTATATTTTCTATCATATGTAGTAGTAGATTTTATTGCTCGTATTCTTGCTATTTTTCAGATTCCATTGAACCGTGTGTAAGGTGTTCTATGGAGTTGTGTTATTAACTTATGAGATTCTGTTCTTTTTCAAAAGAATTGTAATGTTGAAATTCTACGACGGCTTTCAATTATTTTTGGCTATAGTTTCTTCTGGTATTGTGTGGCAGTCAAGTTCTCTCTTCTTCTTTCTATCACTTTGGAAAAATCGTATTTTTAGGCCTTATTTAGCGTCCTGGACACTTGCTTTTGGGCAGTCAGCCCCGCTGGCAACCTACATAACTGGGTATCGCATCTCAAGCAGTGCCAGCTCGCTCCTGCCAACGCTAAAAATGTGTTCCAAACATTTCTCTCACTAAAACTGTAACTTCATTTAAAGTTTTTGCAACATTAAATAATCCAACTACGGCTTATGCCACACAGTAATGAGATAAAACGTGCGGTAAACGGAATTTGTGCATCAGGCATGAGCGTGGCGCCGCGCCGGCTGGTACCGCTGTGTTTGTATTAAGCCATTTACCTTTATTAGTATTAATTTAACAGAAGCGAGTTGCAACTCGGCGCCTGTCTGCCTCACAGAACTAGGTCAATGACAAGCCCGCCGAGAATAGAACCGACGCTTTAGGGGTGGATGAGCTCTATTGTTGCCCCGGTGCTGTTGAGAACTAGCTTTGTCCAACCAATATAATTATCATTTCTACTCATGCTCACACTTCATCTAGCCTTCTGCGGATCCTGTAGCTGAATCAGAATATACTTGACTAACTTTTGAGACATGTTTTATTTTATGTAGGTATGTCGATGTAAACAGTTTTTGCCCACCTGAGGCATGACCTCAGCTAGACACTTAGTAGAACAATCGATCTGCGCAGTAGCTATATGTTACTTAATACCTAGTTACTTAGTAGCCAATTAGCCAGTAGCAACTAGCTCCATATAGCTCTGAGTACTGGAACTCTCCCAATATAAACAATATCTTCAAGAAGATCACTATTATAAATGTCTAGTTATGCTCGCGTCGCATTTTCCACTACAAGGTGCGGCGAAATGGAGCTGGTCAAATTAAAGCGAGCCGCGACGCCGGAATGTATCTACTTTCCTTTTGGGACTAGACCCAGCTCCATTTATTATCTAGACATAATTTTATTTATTATGACAGGTTTCCTTTATGCTTGAAGTATAACTCATGTTATTGTTGTACATAAATATTTAACGTAACATAATGTAACAAAATAGCTTTGTACTTACTTTTTAAGCAGGTAGGTACTTTTTTAACTTGGTATTGTCGATACACCGCCAATCTTTTGAAGCTTTTGTGCTTTGGTTTCTGTAAAGTAAATTAATTAAAAACTTGAGTAATAAGTACTCCTTAGATCTTAAAAGAAATGTTTAATGAATTACCGTCGTGGAACGATAGGTATTTGTGTATGGGCCCTTTTTTGGTTTTCTTGTTTCTATAATTATGTAAAATTTAATGAAGCAGGGATACGTCAACATTTTGATACAAGATGGTATGTTAACGTAGACATAGTTATAAATCTAGGAACTCGTATAAAGCAATGGAAATGTACAAAGTAACAACCACAATATTTTTGTCTTATTATCTACAATTTGCTCTTCTTCCTACCTACGCAATTTCTCTTGGGAAAACATACGAGTATAAGTATAAATAAAGGAAGCTTCTAAGACCTTGATGAGGCTTTGCTCAAGTTATTGAAGGAAACTGGACATGGAAATCAAATTAGGTGTATGTTTGTGAGATTAATCTTGAAAGTAAATAATGATAAGTTCAAACTTAGAAAATATAAGTTCGTAATGAAAACCGTGTTTACTTAAAAACATTTTACTTACATGTTGAAATATTTAAAGCGAGTTCTAGATACATTTTCCTTTCAATGTGTTACCCCTCACCGTCCGTACCTTATTTAATTTTTATACACAGAAGGAACGAGCACTGATCAAGTTTGCTTACTCCGGTTTTCTCCCGCAAAAAGCTCTTCGTTTCTTTTGGTAATATATTTATTATAATTTATTGTACCATTTTATTGGAATTATGTTTATGCGTAGTAAAGTTACATGTCGTAAGATATACTCTCACTATAATATGTACACTCACTAAAATATCGATAACAGAAAATGTTTTATGTTGGTGTGAATTTTAGCAAGACATAGCCTTGCCTTTCAAGGAAAATTTTCACCAAAAATATGGTTATATGCTGATAATGATATTTTCATTTTCATATACCTACTACTGTGTGGAGCCTAACGTTCGCCAAGGACGTTTCAAGAACACGTGGATTTTACCACGTACTACCTTAATTAATTGTATTTAAACAAAACCATGTCGCCGCAGTATCACTTAAAGTCGTAAAATAATGATTATTTTTGTTGTTTTTAATATTTTTAGGCAAATATTTAGTGAGATTCACACTTTTAGAATGCAGTAGGTATACCTGAATCCAAATAAAAGGAACATATAGTTAGTGCTTATTATTGAGTTATATGCACAACATTCAACCCAAAAACACACTACACAGTGTCACGTCTCATGTTTCATCCCTTCACGGAGCATCCTCAGGAGATGTGTGTGTGATTCGTTGAAAATAATGATGCGTAGGTATGTCATTTTAGCAAAGTAATGCCCGATTCCATTACGTGTCTCTTGACTCTTCTGCTGTTGACTTGTTTCGTGCCCAAAATATAGCATCGATATGACGAAATAAGTGAAGAACCTGCTCTTATTTAATTACTAGCTTTTGCATGCGGCTTCGCTCGCGTGGAATTTGGTCTGGCACATAATGTTTCGTGACAAATCATTTTAAATAAAAAAAATTTTTTGACTATAAGTTCTACTCCGTATCCGAAATTTCAGATGCCTAACTTCAAAACTGATGGATTCCATACAATGTTTGAGCCCTTATTTATATATTAAGGGGGAAACACTAGGAGGTGGAATTATCGAAATTCCTTTCTTAGTGCTCATTTAAGCTCAGTGGTTTCGGTTGTGCGTCGACCTTTGGGTGTTAGCCAATGAAAGTACAGTTTTATTATAAACTTCGCCTGTGTGGTGTGTTGATAAAAAGTAACCTATGTCCTTCCCCAGGCTTGAGATTATTCATATCAAATTTATTTTGGTCATAGTGGCTTCCGCATAAAAGGTAGATATTAGCTGTCGCGGTCTTTTATTTAGAACTATTTAAGACAAACAATCCTAAGGTACATTATATTTGTGTATCTCTAACGGTTTTAGAAGCGCACGCGAAGATAGCTTCTCAGAGGGCAGATTTTTTGACTTGATATTTATCGTTATATTATGACCAAATTACAAAAAAAAAAAACAATATAAATTGTAGCCTTTGTGTTATTCTGATGTATGTACTTATATTACTGTAAAGTTTAATTCAAATCCGTTTAGTAGTTTTTGCGTGAAAGAGTTTAAACATACATCCATCCATCCATCGATCCATCCATCCTCACAAACTTTCGCATTTATAATATTAGTAGGATAAAAATCGTAAGGTGGTTCACAAATTACTTCTACCTACCAAGTTTCAACTCTGTTGTCTTAATTGTTTCCGAATAAAATGGCTGTGACATACGGACGGACAGACAGACAGATATGACGAATTTATAACGGTTCCGTTGTTTGCCATTCGGCTACGGAGCGCTAAACATGAGCAAGACTGACAGCGTCTATGCAAATAACAATACACAACTATTGTGTGATATTACTGTTATGACGTGAGAGCTTTTGCTAAATAATAACAGCCTAATGGGTCGATCTTCAAGGTTAAGAAACACTTACCGAGGTCGGTTCATGGATGGCTGACTATTTAATCAATAAGTTGTTCAAATATAGCCCGTGTTGCTTGCCTGTTAATTAATATGACGAAATAATTTTTGAAATGGTTCCAGTAATTAGTTTAAGTGTATGTTAGCGTATTGCATGTTCATACTCTTGATAATTTCGAAATTAAGTGTCCAAATCGAATAAATTAAAAAGTATTTTGCTGTCCTTGATGATAAAACTATTTATTTGGATAAGAATTAATATTGCGATACGAATGTAATCAACTTTTTAACCGACTTCAAAGAAAGGAGGTTCTCAATTCGTCTTGAACTTTTTTTTGTTATGTATGTTACCTCATAACTCGGAGACGGCTGGACCGATATGGAAAATTCTTTTTGCGTTTGAATGGGTATACTTTCTAGTTGGTCCCATTGTTACGAAATCAGGATCTGATGATGGGATTCTGGACAAATCGAGGGAACTCTTCAAATAAGTATTATAGGCACACCTATAGCGTTTTGGGTATTTTTTATAGTACCTTGAGCAGTTGCTTCCGAAAAGTACCATTTGGGGAAGTTGAACTGATGATGAAGACCACAGATGGCCACTGAAACTCCTCAATAATAAGTATTTCGTGGATTGCGATTCGATTACTTGAGTACGGATGTTAAACACTTTATGCTCGTCACAATACATATGGTGATCTGATGGTCAAGTACCAGGAGAACTCCTCAAAAATTAACGGCTATGCATCGGGAAAAGCAATATTTTGTAAAAGGTGATAAGTTGTTGATATTATGGCTTTTGTAACTAGATAAATTACAAACCAACCTACTAAAAAGCGTGAAAAAAATTTGTTTGCAAAAAATAGAACCGACTTCCATATCAAAACACTACAAAGCCAAAAATAACTTTTATTTTTGGTTAAAAGTTATTTTTGGTTTTGTAGTGTTTTGATATGGAAGTGAAGTCGGTTCTATTTTTTGCAAAAAAAAATCTTGTTTCTACCAGGGGTCTATTTAAATTTTACAACAAAAAATTTTTAGCAAAAAATAGAACCGACTTCCATATCAAAACACTACAAAGCCAAAAATAACTTTAATTTCGGAAGGCGGTGTCAAAAACGAAAATATACAAAACTAAAGACACCGCCTTCCGAAATTAAAGTTATTTTTGGCTTTGTAGTGTTTTGATATGGAAGTCGGTTCTATTTTTTGCTAAAAATTTTTTTTTCACGCTTTTTAGTGGGTCGATTTGTAATTTATCTAGTTACAAAAGCCATAATGTCAACAACTTATCACCTTTTACAAAATATTGCTTTTCCTGATGCATAGCCGTTAATTTTTGAGGAGTTCTCCTGGTACTTGACCATCAGCTCTACATCACCATATGTATTGTGACGAGCATAAAGTGTTTAACATCCGTACTCAAGTAATCGAATCGCAATCCACGAAATACTTATTATTTAGGAGTTTCAGTGGCCATCTGTGGTCTTCATCATCAGTTCAACTTCCCCAAATGGTACTTTTCGGAAGCAACTGCTCAAGGTACTATAAGAAATACCCAAAACGCTATAGGTGTGCCTATAATATTTGAAGAGTTCCCTCGATTTCTCCAGGATCCCATCATCAGATCCTGATTTCGTAACAATGGGACCAACTAGAAAGTATACCCATTCAAACGCAAAAAGAATTTTTCAAATCGGTCCAGCCGTCTCCGAGTTATGAGGTAGAGTTCAAGACGAATTGTAAACCTCCTTTTTTTGAAGTCGGTTAAAAAAACGTTGCTATTGTAACTTAACTATGATAGTTAGATATATTCTCTCGTGGACTTTTTTGTAGGTAATAATGTGTATTTCAATCATATAGCACATCATTTTTGTATAGCATCAATAGTGGATTAGCTTTAAAATTTACGGGTTTCTTATACATTTTTTTTATCCCCAATTTAACTCACTTCTGAGATGATTTTTGAAAAACGTTATTACATGTAATTATTAATTACCAACCAAAAGGCTAAATACAGATTTTCATGGTTTGAACTACAAAACGATCAGGTTTCCCATTCATATTTTACGCCCTCAGGGGCTGATTTTCCAAAAACACTGAAACATGTAATTTTTACTATTTAACCAGACTGATAACCCCTAATTTTTATGGTTTAAACTACAAAAATAACGATTTTAGGGGTTGAATTTCAAAAAACACTGAAACAAGTGCTTATTAATTTTTAACTAGAATGATAACCACTAATTTTCATGGTCCAAACTTCAAAAATGACGATTTTCCGTACAAATTTTCATCCCCTATTTAACCCACTTAGGGCTTGAATTTCAAAAAATCCTTCCTTATTCCTTGTCTACATTATAAAAGAAACCTCTATTCAAAATTTCTGCTTTCTAGGTCCAAGGGTTTGGGCTGGGCGTTGATGAGTCAGTCAGTCAGGACTTTTCATTTTATTTATATAGATAGAAGTTCCTACAAAGTATACAGAAATCTTAATGTACACGAAATTTGTCAGAGATGTAATTTTATCTCTTCCATAGGCTTGCGTACAGTCAGTCACACACTATATAAAAGTCGTTGCTCACAAATTAAACGCATAGGTACTGGTGTTTGATTGTTAAGTACAAATTAGTGCTAAATTAACATTGAAAAGGTCGAGCCATTTAAAAGTACAGGTATTGAACTTGAGATTAAGAACTTGTTACCTCTTTAAAATAAAGTCTTCCAATTCGTGATTCGTGAAGACTGATAAGCTTTATTCTTAGTTTCAATATGTAATGATTAGCAGATTCTTAATTCAAATTTTCCACAGAAAATTTGAATACTGAATAATTATGTTAATCAGCAGAAGTAGGTATACCAACAATACGTATTTGTACACTAATATTTTAAGCGGCCATTTTCAATGATACTACTGTGAAAGCTGAAAAGCTAGCTAAAGTTTAGGTATCGTCAAAATTATTAATAATTCACACGATCCTGAATCAAGTTAAGTGATCTGTGCAAACAAAAGAAAATCATAGAAATGAGTGGTAGGTGGGTACGATCAGATAACTGAACAACTGCAATTACAAAAGTTTGATAACTACGAAAGTTTAGCTAGTATTGTAGCTCGTATAATTATCTAATTAGTTTATATTTTGCAAGACTATCACAACAAGCATTGCTTATATAATAGGTATAAAATTTTTGTGTTTAATATTATAAAACGGAAAACCGTTATATAATATTAGTAAAGATCAGAGCTGGCAATCTAAATGAAAAAATCATGACATGGATATGTATCTTAGAATATTATTCTTCTAAGGGTATGATATACATATTTATCAGGAGTTTGATTTACCATGGTATGCTTACACACGATAGAATACTCCAACCAAACAAAAACAAAAGTTTTTGAACGCGTAATTGGAATTGTGTTTCTCGGTCCTCCATAACATTTATTTTAACGTGGTCTTTAACATTGATCGCCTACATTGCGCAATCTACTGTGAAATTAAACCTGTAAATGTGTGTTTGCTTTATGTATTTTTTATTTGCCACATAAAGTCGCTTTCAGGCTCTTTAAAAGCGTCCCTTTATTGAAAATCTCCTATTATCACAGTAACTGCCTATCAAATCTGATATATTATAATTATAAGTAAATAATCAAATATACATACAAATATTATATCACTAAAAGAGGCATTAGCAAAATCATGCACTTACTTCGAAACTTACTGATAGTCCCTTTGACTTACGCAGTTTTGGAAACAAGTGCTAGTCGCTTCGCCACGAGTTATTATAGCATGTAGTGATTGGAGCGTTCAATTTAACAAAATAAACCTGTATTAAGATACTATGTCCATATTATTATTTATGATTTTAATGCGAATCAGTATCTGGACGTTGATAATAGTCAAAGATCGACTTTTGTGTAGCAAAGATAAATTATAACGTTTATGTAATGTTTTTAAGCTCCTAATTAAGTTGAGATATTAGCTCTTCGTTAACGAAACTTAACTTAAATTTTATCATATGTCTGTCTAAATTTAGTTTAAGTGACGTCAGTTACACCTCCGTCTTTTGGCATACCATCATCAGCTCCTTTACTTGCCCTCGTCAAGTCTGTCATTGGCAGAGTAGTCGGGTTTGAGAATAAGTTATTTAACGATTGCCTTAAATTGTTCTCCTGATAACTTCATTTTGCTGAATTCACAGTTCATACTTATAGTGCAATGGAAAAGTATTATAGGATTCAAGCAATAAACTTCAACTTAAGTATACAGACATTGCTCCCGGTTCGCTATAAAGGCATCCTACGAAATTGCAGACTTATTTCGCTTTCATAGGCACCTGTAACAATTTCGTTACTTTGCAGTTTGCTTTTGCAAATATTCGTGAAACTCCTGAATTTGTGAGTCAAACAAGCTTCGTGTTTAGTTATGAATTGATGTTGGACCATTTTGCTGCCGTCGACACGAGGTGAGAACGTGGCGTGGTCGAAGTGTGAAAGTTTAAAGACATCAAATATTTACAAATTTCCGCTCCGAACTCAGGAGTAGACGCACTCGCTCCGTTTCTCCTTAATTTATACTGCTATTTGCAATATTACCATATCCACCGTAGCCTTGCCAGGATAATATTTTATGTTTATTTTGTTGCTTGTTTTTTAAGAGGTATCTAGGTAATTTAGACAATATTACTTACTAGTTCTTATCATAAAAATAACATGTCGATTGTAATCATGGAAAGTTTTGTATCTCACTCCCACAAGTTTCATAAAATGGTGTCGCATGGACTTCTTAGATCCCGTAAGCTCGGATGTCGGAAGACTTCGCTGAGTAGTTTTTGGTAAAGTTCTACAGTAAAATACTGGGTAATAAATGAAGTTCCGAATGGACGTAAATGTCAATTAGCTTGCTAATAAGAGTAATAAGTAGGCCGGCCGATATTACGTAGGTACCTAATTATCGATATTCGTTGCTCATTCAAGTGCCAGCTGAAGTGGGTAGATATGAAATTCATATTTATCGCATTGCGGTTTTTGGATTGTCACAAAAATAAATATCTGAAAAATTATTGTTTGAGGGCCTAACGCTAATTATTAATGATAGATTTTGCCCGCGACTTCGTTTGCGTGGGAGGTTTTTTCCGCGTAAATCCCGATTCCGTGGGAATTCCGGGATACTAATATATAAAGTATTCTATATCCTTCCCAGGTTCCTAAACTAATCCCATGCCAAATTTCATCTAAATCGGTTCAGTGGTTTAGGCGTGAAAAAGTAACAGACAGAGTTACTTTCGCATTTATAATATTAGTATGGATATCATTATTTTTAAAATACAACTAAGTTCTTTTATGTCATTTGCATACATTAGCCACTATCCTAAAAAAACTTCGACAAATCTACATAATATATTGTTAATTCCTAACACACAGAAGTGCAGGCAAGGATTAAGCAAGTTGCAGTTGTAATTATGAAACCTTTACAGATGTAATTATGAAAGTTAATAAACGTCTTTGTACCATGAGACACGTTCATAATTGTACTTAAAATGTTATTGTCTTCAATGTAATACAGTAGTATTAGCTACCTTTGTTTCTTTCATTAAGGTTGTACTTACGTAAATACATTGGTACTCTCTACCTATTGTCCGAACAGCACTTTGTTAGCAGAGGAACGCGGTGGAACATACCTGTGTTTGTGGTTTGTCAAAGGTAAACTTTCGAAAACCCTTTCTCTGCCAACCGATTCGTAAAAATGTTTCCGTCATAAATCTAATCAGATGTGACATTGTTAACAAAAAAGAGTGGAAGAATTATGTTCTTTTTGTGTATTTTTATATACCTCATATTTTATTAACCCATCAGCACCCAATTATGGTTATTTCTCTAGCTTTAAGACTTACTGATTGAAAAAAAGAACTGTCACAAAAATTCAACTGCTTCGCAAATGAAACGAATGCTATCCTAATTTTGAAGGTTCTACAGATTCCTTCTTTTAAGAATCTTATAACAAGAAGGCTATCTCGTGACTTTACTGTACTCACGACAGACGATTGAGATCGACATTTGCCATTTTGGAATTCTAGAGATAAGACAGAGGCAGAGTTATAAAATGACGCAGTGTTAGAGCGAGATATGAAACGTAGCCACAGCTCTGGAGGGCATTGCGGTCTGACCGGAGATTAGCTTGAATTGTCAGTCGTTTAGCGTATTATTTTGTCTTTCGATGCTAAGAATATTCAACTGTTTTTTTTTAATTTATTGTCCATGTTGTCCCACTGCTGGGCCTCCTTCCACTTTTTCCAATGCTTTCCATTTTTCGCTTCTTACATTATCTATTGGTGGCTTAAAAGGCTATGATTATATTTAAATTCGCTGATGGTAGGTATACGGATTGGCGCCCCAAAAAACTTTAATTTCGTACGCTATATTCTCTTTCAACTTTTCGTAGCTAAACTTTCAACCAAAGGCCAAGGGCGCCATTTGCATATTCTAATGCTTCTAGACAATTTGGTTCCCTTTTAACGGTTAAGTACAAATAATCAATTCGGAAGGCAATTTTGCTCATAATTATTGTGTTAACTGTTTACGTGAGTGAACTTCGTTATTATTGATTTATTTGCCGTGGCTTATTTTGAAGGAATGATAAAATAAATGAACTTGGAGTTTGACACTGCCTGTCTAAGGCTGCGTTTCCACCAGAGATGTGCGATGGAAATGTGTCGTGCGAGGATGTCTAGCTGTGCTGTGAAAATGTGTGGGCGTTTCCACCAAAGCTGTGCGATGAAAATGTGCCTACGAAGATGTGTAGCGGAGCTGTGAAAATGCGCATTCCTCGCACACATCCCTCGCTTGTTTTGTATGCGCAAAAATCTAGCTCCGCTGAGTCGTTTCCACCAGAGCTGTGCTGACCGAGGCGAGGTAAATGAAGCGATTCTATTGGTTCTTTACAAACACATCCCTCGCTACGCATCCTCGCACATCTCTGGTGGAAACGCAGCCTAAAAGGACTGTCGGAAATATTTCGAAATATTTCATTGCTAAGGGACATTTAAAATGTGGTCCATAGGAAATTTTAAACCCATTTTAGAGAAATTTTCGCGGTGATAGGAATTTAGTAAAAATAATTTCGGTAGGTATCTAAAGAGTTTTCCTTTTTTATGTTTCGTAGATAGATAGATATAATCTTTATTATACATCAAAACAGAATTAAATAACAACTTAAAAACTACAAAGGGTGTTACAATGGGCGGTCTTATCGCTAAAAGCAATCACGATCGCAGTTGTTTGTCAGACATTACTAAAACTTTTCTACCATTTTATCTTGAAACCCGATGACATTTCAATGACCATACTGATATTTTCAGTTGCTTCCTATACGCTTTGACCACAAAGGTTCTAAGGCGTTTTTGTATAATGAAACCAAAAAACAATGTTTAAAAAAGTAGGTACATTAAGAATGAACAGAAGACGAGGTGGTGCTGATTCCGCAGACTGTGACGGTGACGTTGAGGACACAATTAATTAAATTTTTAATTAATTTCTTAGTTGGTTTTCCTCGTTCATTTTCGTTTAAAATTTTCTTGTTATACTTATAACAAGATTGTGCATTTTTCGTTGCTAAAATAACAAACACATATAATCAATAGTGGTCAGGACTGCAATAGGCCAGCCAACGGTAACTGGACGTGTCCGGAACTTTTCCACGATACGTGGAGACTACCGTTGTTTTCAATACTATAAACAGGGTTACACAATGGCCTGCCTCTACTAGGCTTCGGCCTACAACAATAAAAACAAAATGTACCACTAACCTGAGTGCTGGGGACGCCAAGTTCGACCTTCAAAGGTCACGCCCTAAGTGTGGTTTGTATGTGATATGAGGTGAGTAATTGTAACGTGTGATGTAAGTTACGGGTTCTAGGACGGTCACAAGGCGTCGATCTTCAGATGGCGCCGTCCCGACCAGCATCACACCCAACTCGTTTCCAGCAAGCGCGCGCTACGCGTGGTAGACAATAAGGCGATGTGTTCCGAGAAATATCACTGGATTCTTGTTAATCCGAGATTACAAAGTTCAATCAATCACTGAACACAATTAATCTGTTCATATCTCGCGAGATCCAATTCGATTTACAACAAATTCCGCGTGCCGGCCGACCGACGACAAGGCGGCGTATAATTCAACAATATCCCGGGGTTTTTGGCAAATGGGGAATACACTTCAACCAACAAATAATTCGCGACCCAATTATCGGTCTCAACAGGCGAATTCAACAATATTTTACCAATTATATTAACACAAGAGCGGTTCCCATGACCGGCATTTTTTCAAGCAAACAAAGTCAATCTGTCAAGTCAGAGAGGTTATGTCAAGTCCACAGATAATTAATGTTGCCGGCCAAAAGGTGCGTTCTGTTTCACGTCGGACCGAACATCTACCCCCCCCGGACGGGCCTACCCGTCCGCTAATCAATTGGAAGTCTTGACAAGGTTGCAAATTCAACACAGCTTCAATGCGGCCAAATACCGTAGCTAGTTCCTCTAAGGTGAGAACGGTGTCTCCCAACAATCTCCGCCAGCGTCCCTTTGCCGCTTTCACCGCGGCCCCAAAAATACCCCCCCAATGGGGGGCAGGCTGGCGGGTCAAACAACCAAGTGACCCCTCGGCGGGCCAAACTATTACCAATATCAACCTGGCTCTCATTAAGGAAGGCGTATAGCTCCTTCAAATAGTTACTTGTACCCTTGTAATTCGTACCGCAATCAGACCTAATCAACGAAGGTAACCCACGGCGAGACACAAATCTTTCCCAAGTCGCCTCAAAGGCCTCTGTCGAGAGGGAGGTTACCAGCTCCAAATGTACTGCCTTGGTTGACAGGCAGACAAACACACAAATAGGCCCCAACAATCTTGCTATTACGAAGGGTGGACGTCTTCAACAAAGGGGGACCAACAAAATCCGTTACGACGCCAGCAAAGGGCCTCGCCTCATTGACGCGATCAGCCGACAAAATCCAAAATTCTCGCTGCAGAATGGCCAACAGCGCATTGCAACCGGCATGCGAGTTCTTAGTGTGACGATCAGTCACCAACAATTGTACCAAGTTCAGTTACAACAAGGGCAGGAGCACCAATTTTAGGGTAAGGACAACTCACAAGGGTGACCTCAAACCAGGTCCTTCCCTCAACAGTGGTGTCAGCCGGTTCGCCAATTCCCCAAATCTTGCCTGAAAGGTCGTTCACCTTCAGGCCAACCTGTCCCGCTAACCAAGAAGACAAAAGGCAACCCCGGACTCCCGTCTCCAAAATGGCACAGACCACAATCGAGTCACCCAAGGGTCCCCAGACCGTGACCGAGGCCGTTGGCAACAAAACCGTCTTGATCGGGGGGTTCCTTTAGCGGGGCAGGCGTCAATCTCTTAGTGATGTCTGGGCGGCGACCGATCGCCGCTTCCAGGCTGCCTTCGTTCACGACGAGGCCAACAATCAAACCATTCGTCCGCGCGGTGTCCCAAGCCGCTCGCCATCACTGGAGGGGCATATCCCACCGAATGCCCGAATGGCGGAGGCCGCGACTCCAGCGGGGGACGTTCCGCCAACGGAGGGGAAAGGCAGCGGCGCCGACCCGGCCACTGCTGCCTAGCAGCCAATGCGCGTTCTCCCTGACGAGGGAAGACCAAATGGCGCTCGTGGGGCTCCCGTTCAACTTGCGCGGGGGGTGGAGAGCGGCGTACGGAATCGCGGGTCTCAGCCCGGTGCTCGTCTCCGGGGTACCCCCCCCTGCGCGAACCCCCCTCAGAAGCTGGTCTGCTGGAGCGGTTCGCGTTGGCGCACAAAATCTCCAAGTGGGACCCATCACAAATTCTACACGGGCGGGGGTCGGGGCAGTCCCGATGGAAGTGGGCCCCCAAGCACGAAAAGCACAAACGGCGTGCGTTGACAATACGGCGGCGGGCACTTACGTGCAAATTCAAAAAATCCGGGCAACGCGCCATGACATGCCCCGTTGCCTTACAAAGTCACAATGATGAGGACTCCGGGCACCATCAAAACGGGGGGCGGGGCGAACATCAACAGGCCCCCTAGCCCGAGGACTCCGGGCGCCAGCCAAACGGGGGGCGGGGCGATCATCAACAGGCCCCCTAGCCCGAGGACTCCGGGCGCCAGCAAAACGAGGGGCGGGGCGATCAACAACAGGCCCCCTAGCCCGAGGACTCCGGGCGCCAGCAAAACGGGGGGCGGGGCGATCATCAACAGGCCCCCTAGCCCGAGGACTCCGGGCGCCAGCAAAACGAGGGGCGGGGCGATCATCAACAGGCCCCCTTGCCCGCGGACTCCGGGCGCCAGCAAAACGGGGGGCGGGGGGAACATCAACAGGCCCCCGGGCCCCAGTCCGTCCCTGGTCTCTGGGCTGAGAAGGTAGTGGGGGCGACCCCGTAGCGCCACGAGTGTTATCCGCAAACCGACACTCGTCTTCCAAAAATTTGAGGAGGTCGTCAAAGGGGGGAAGATGGGTGGCACCATCCCCACCATACTCCTGCTCAAAACGTGACCTCAACTCCGCGGGGAGCAACTGCAGCACTATGTGCACCAACAAGTAGGACCAATGTTCTACCGGTAACTCCAAGCGTCTCAAAGCGTTGGTCGCTGAAACCAACGGGTTCAGCAAGTCAGTGCGCAACGTCGACGTGCTGACAATGGCCGGTAGCCCCAAAATCTGGTCGATGTGCACATCAGCCAGGCAGCGCTTGTTCTGATACCGTCGGGAGAGAAGCTCCAGAGCGGTCGGGTAAGAGGAATCCGTCACCGGCAAGTGCTGCACCAAGGCTCTGGCTTCGCCCTCCAGGACAGACAACAAATAGGCCAGCTTCTGGGCAGGTCCGAGGTCCAAACGTGCATCGACAAGACTCTCAAAGAGATCTAGGAAGCCCAGCCAGTGGTCCAAGCGACCGTCAAAATGTGGCAGCTCCAGGGTGGGCAGCCTACTCAATAGTCCAGGGCCTGCAACAACAGGGGTCTGCGGCTTGGCCGCATCAGGCACCCGGCTCCTCAAAATTTCCCGCGCTCGTAGACATATGACATCCCCCAGGTGGATAATCTGGTCATAGTCACCCAAAATCTTATCGCGGGCTGTCTGATCCATCACCCCCAAATCCACGTCCATGATGTACTCGTTGAAGCGTATGAGCGCAGCATCAGCTGACTTGATCCTCTCAATCACTTGCCCATACCGAGCAAGGGTGAGCTCTTCCAATTCTACACGCTCAACCGTTGCAGCTGCCGATGTGAACCATCTCAACTGTGAGGTCAATCCCGCAGCAGCCTCCCTGACTGCCCTTAATGAGGCCATTGCAACAATCAAATATTAATACAAAACAACAATCAACAACCAACAATCAAATATTAAACAAACAGCAATGACTTGTTAGCCGGCCAAATAGTTTCAACAAAATAAAAATTCAAATTCAATTATTTCAGGTCCAAATTCAACCCTGTACTTATTCCAAGTATGAATCTAGCTTGGTACAGATGGCTAGTTACAAAATAAATAACAATTCAATGTATAATACAATGCTGGATCAACCTCAAATTAAACATCAATAAGCACAACAATTGTCTGTATAATATTGAGCCGGACAATCTCTAACAAAATCCAATAAATACAAATAAATGCAATAAGCAATACACACAATTCAAGTCCTATGTTGTTAGACTATGTGTAATTATTATTTAGATAACCTTTCAAATTCAGATCAATGACATTCAATTATTAATTGCCACAAATACCAAACAACTTTTACAACAATATACCAACTTATGTACCAAATACAACCAATTCCTAATTTCACAAACAAATCTTGTTTGTCAATTCAATTCTAAGGGGCTAGCACTACAAATTACAGTACAAACTACAAGTACTATTTGAGCCCGGCTGACAAAGCAATATATTCAAACTTATCAAGTTATAAGTTGTGTTAAGTAATTAAACTCAAGTTTTAAGTTTTCAACAATATTCAAAACTTCCAATTAAACCAGTGGATCTTATATTATAAGAGCCGCGCTTCTGCTACCACTTTTGATCAGGACTGCAATAGGCCAGCCAACGGTAACTGGACGTGTCCGGAACTTTTCCACGATACGTGGAGACTACCGTTGTTTTCAATACTATAAACAGGGTTACACAATGGCCTGCCTCTACTAGGCTTCGGCCTACAACAATAAAAACAAAATGTACCACTAACCTGAGTGCTGGGGACGCCAAGTTCGACCTTCAAAGGTCACGCCCTAAGTGTGGTTTGTATGTGATATGAGGTGAGTAATTGTAACGTGTGATGTAAGTTACGGGTTCTAGGACGGTCACAAGGCGTCGATCTTCAGATGGCGCCGTCCCGACCAGCATCACACCCAACTCGTTTCCAGCAAGCGCGCGCTACGCGTGGTAGACAATAAGGCGATGTGTTCCGAGAAATATCACTGGATTCTTGTTAATCCGAGATTACAAAGTTCAATCAATCACTGAACACAATTAATCTGTTCATATCTCGCGAGATCCAATTCGATTTACAACAAATTCCGCGTGCCGGCCGACCGACGACAAGGCGGCGTATAATTCAACAATATCCCGGGGTTTTTGGCAAATGGGGAATACACTTCAACCAACAAATAATTCGCGACCCAATTATCGGTCTCAACAGGCGAATTCAACAATATTTTACCAATTATATTAACACAAGAGCGGTTCCCATGACCGGCATTTTTTCAAGCAAACAAAGTCAATCTGTCAAGTCAGAGAGGTTATGTCAAGTCCACAGATAATTAATGTTGCCGGCCAAAAGGTGCGTTCTGTTTCACGTCGGACCGAACAAATAGTTTAGACAGGTATATAAGTAATAGACAGACAGGTATATAGGTATATTATATAAGTTATACACGTATATTTTTGTTTCAGTGATCTACCATGTGTCGTGAGGGGCTACCGAGAATGTTCCTAAATAAATAACGTTTATCGAACTGTGGGTACAGCGTGTACCAAGCTGTCTACAAGACGGAACGACATTCATTCTGGGGTCAGCCGCCTGTTGTAAACTTTGCAGAGAATTTAGTAACCCGACGGTCTAAATTTTCGAACGCTATTCTTTGTAAAGTTAAGTTACTCTAAAAATATAATAGCAAAAAGGGTTATCGCAGAAAGCAGAATCCGGTTAGCGACTATTCCAGTATAATGATGGCCGCCTACTTGCGTCAATTTTCTCTCTTGACATTCCACTTGGCTCTGTGCCAATATGCTACGCTGTTTCTCTAACTTACGCGACTATTACTTCAAAATAGTCAACATACTAAGAAATCATCATTTGAAAAACTAAGTCACCGACTTAGTAATTCCTTGCCAGCGACACTTAAAGCTAATTAAGCTTAGAATGAGTGCCCATATCCTATCGACTGTATACTTACATACCTATCTATGCTTGCTGATAATTGAAAAAGCTTTTACTAAAAGGTTTCCTTTATCTAAAGCTTATTTCGTGCAATCGACTTAAGATTTTATGCGAATATGTAACAACTCCTCAGAGGCCGATGCCGACTTTCAGAAAGAATTTTCAAACGTTTCTATTATGAAAGCTTAAATTGCACTAAAGTCGCGAACCGTGAAGCGAAAAGTTTCAGTTAAATAGAGTGCCGCGATCTTCTTTTGCACTTATTTCCGAGTCAGAAATAAAAAATGTTTTTTAAGAAATATTATGAGCACGGAACGCTTCGAGCTCGCAATGTGGCTCGGCCGTAGTGTCAGTTTAATGCAGGTAAATTAATTTTTGTTGGTGTGTTTCAGTCGGTTACTTTATTAGGTCACACACTGGTCGGTGACGTGTGGACAAGTCGATAAAGGTTAGGTGTGTATCACACGTTAGTAGCGTCCATTATACCTCTGTTATGTTTATTTTGTTTACATTGTCCCATTATTCCCGCTTATGTTCCGTTCGCCTGTTCTGATACTTCCCTGCTAAATTTAGCTGTTTTTGTTCAGTAAATGGGTCGCGTTCACATAAAATTAAATTACGTATAGTGCAGATTCACCTAGGCGGGAATAATCTGCCGTTCATCAATTTGTATCCATTATCTAGAAGCCTGGATCGTCGTGTTGCTACATTGTAACAGACCTTTTTTAAGATACATATGTTTCTACTCGCTCTGCTATCTATTTGTAAGGGAAACGCACTTATTAAATAACAGTAAGTGAATAATACGGCTTCATCTGCTTTCTTTTAAAAAAACATAATCATCACCTACCCTAAAATTACATATTTAATATCTAAGTACATATCAATCAAAAGTATAAGACTATGTCGCCACTTTAATACAGGCAGCGAAGCCAAAGAAAATTGCTACTAGGCAAGGTTAGTTAGTCTAATCCACGGGTAAGAAGAGGTCATCGTTCGGTTTGGGGAGTATTATATACCTAGCTATTGACTTCAGGAGTCATTTTATTTTGCTATGTTTAAGTAGATAATGATATATGGTATAGCCTGCATATTTATAATCATCGAGTGGAATACTACAATCTCTTTAGTCTAATCGTACATCTCACAAGATAAGCACTGATTACTATTTATTATTATCGGTATATTTCCGGTTAAGTCACACTATACTATACATATATGCATTCACAAGATGTCCTGGATATCGGTACACGCTGTCGCCAGCGTTTCTGTTTACAGGTCGGTAGTTATCATCCACCTTGCGAATATCTACAATTTTATACTACCGCAGTTTTCCACATAGACACTACACTACACTTTTCATAAAAAAGTCTTATTCACAAAATATGTCTGCCACTCTAATGTTTTTTTTTTTGTTAACTTAAATCGGAGCCAAAATGAAACTCGCATATTGTAATATTTTTTGCCAAATAAATGTTGGAATTGCAATATAAGTAATTTATATTTACTACGCCGCTTGGCTCGCTCCGGTAGTACAAATGTTCCAATAAATGGTTGTGTAGCGAATTATGTAGGGATCTGTGGCATTTGGATTTTCCAATTAATACGTTTTCATTACTAGCTTTGAGGTTCAATATAGCTCTCTAGCTCACTGGTGTTACTAACCATTTTATAGCCTTCCAACTGAAATCCTGCCTTTAAAATGGTGAGACAGATAAAACCATATTTCTGGATAATCGTATTATTAACAGGTAACAGTTTACTCGATCAAGAATCTGTTGAAAGGAGCTCAGCCAAGCAACGTTAAGCTGTAAAAGTCGACAAACATTCAGCAGGAAGTCGAGCGCAGGCGAGGATGCGGAAGCAGGACAGATAATAAAAGATATTTACGAAGGGTCTCATTGTTCCCGCCTTTGTCCTCATTTTATTCAGATTCATTTACCCATTGAGGTTTTACAAAGATGTTATACGGAAAGAACTTGTGTGGGGGCACAAAGGTAGCTGGTTTCTGTTCGAAGTATAGAGTTTGAACTGATGAATAAAACTAAGTTCCGTTTTGTTATGATAAACTTGTCTTAATTCTTTTTGGCGAAATATCCCTCAAACACAAACGCTCCCTAAGTTTGACTTACCTTTTATTTTGACTGTTGGAAGTATTTGATGTTATGTTAACAAAACTTTTTGTTATACAAACAGCAAGCATGTATGTAGGTATTTACGTAACAAGGTAGTTGTCCAAAATATATATTGTTTCGGCTGAAGGCTTCAGAAATTACCAGTAATTGTAAAGTTATATATATATCTCATTACGGTGACCTGAGTTTGAAACATTCAGCAAAATTGAATTATGTTCTATGAAACTGAGCATAATAGAAATGTATGCTTCTTCGCAATCATCGTACATGCGTTGGTACTTTATACTAATGGCAGACGCGTGATTGACTGGCTCTTTACAAATAAATGCCAACCCAGAAATAGCTTGTGGTGAAAAGCAAATAAAATATAACGATAATTCGAGTTTTGAAGGCGCGTAGTTTTTTTCCTATAGGACAAAAATAAGTATGAGTTGATGGTTTATATGCTTTACTGAACTTCAATTTACATACACATAGGTGCTATGAAATGTTTAGCAACACAATGCATTATTTTTATACATTTAAAAGCAGTAAGCAGTGGTTTAACTGACGCTGTCGCCGCCGTCGCGAACTGAGAACATTTTACATCCTGACTGTATCGCGGAATAACTTCAGCCCCCTTCAACAGGCCACCCACTTTCGCCGACTTGAACGTATACTTACTTTATTAAATAGCCATTCAACTTGGTGGAGCTTCAGCGACCTATATTCCAGTGTATTTACAGCAATGAATTTTGCGATTCCTACAATACTGAAAGTACCAGTTTCTTGAGTAATGTAAATTTTAATTTTTGAGTAATGTTTAATTTGTCTATTTGTTCATCAGGAGTACGTTCTTGGCACCTGTTTGTACGATCTCTTTATCGTTCTTGGCTTCTTCAGAAGCTATGAAAGTTGCCTTCTAGATTATCTGCTGAGTCGATGTCGTAAAGCGCAAAGGACAATTTACATTTAAAGAAATTCCATTTTAGTATATTTCCACCACTGCTGGCCCACTCCGCTGAGGAAAAAGCAAACTTGTTTGCCGCTCTTTTTGCGGAGTCTTCACGTCTTGATAGTAGTGGCGCTCACCCTCCTGATGCTCCTATTGGATGCGAGACGTATATGTCGGACATTCGCATCCATCAGAAGGACGTCCGTAGAGTACTGCGTAATCTTGACGTGAATAAACCTAGTGGCCCCGACGGGATACCAGCAATTGTTCTTAGAACTTGTGTGCCTGAATTGTCTCCAATCTTGACACGCCTGTTTCGCCTTTCGCTTGAGACTGGAAAGGTGCCGAAAGCATGGAAGCTGGCTAACGTGCAGCCTGTGCCCAAAAAATGCAGTCGTGCTGACCCGGCCAACTACTTACTACAGGCCTATTTCAATCACGTCCATACTCTGTAAGAGTATGGAGCGTGTACTTACGGTCTACTGGGGATCTTCTAGCGTATGCTATTCATATCTGGAGTGAGGCCATTGGGAAGCACGGGGAAGCACTTGCTGTTTCCCTTGACATCTCTAAGGCCTTTGACAGGGTCTGGCCTTATTGCTAAGCTTCCTTCTTTCGGTTTACCCACTCAACTTTGCGTTTGGACTGAAGACTTCCTGAGAGATCGGTCCATTCGAGTGGTCATTGATGGTTGTTCATCTGGCCAATTGGCAATGAATGCCGGGGTTCCTCAGGGGTCGGTTCTCTCAGCTACTTTATACTTGTTGCACATTAACGATCTGCTCATGCCCGGTACCTTTAGGTATGCAGACGACAGTACAGCTGCTGAGAGATGTGTCCAGCGTGCGTACTGGTGGGACACAGATCCAGTCTCTCCGTGAGAACATGGTTGGGCGCTTGAACTTGTTTTTGAAGGCTGTCTCCGAATGGGGCGATGCCAACTTGGTCAAGTTTAATGCAGCTAAGAACCAGGCGTGTCTCTTCTCCGCAAAAAGAAGCCAATTCGAACCGGCTCCTACTTTCCGTGGTGTAACCGTGCCGATTATCGATCGTATTGAGCTTTTGGGGTAACACTAACTTCCACTCTCAATTTTGTTCCGTTTATCGGGTCTAAGACTCAACTAGCATTCAAAAAGTTGGGAATCCTAGCAAAGGTGTGACGGTACTTCACATCAGAACAGCTGCTCAATCTGTATGAAGCCCAGATTCGGTCGGGTATGGAGTACTGCTCTCATCTTTGGGACGGATCTGTCAAGCACCAGCTGGGCGCACTTGAATCAATCGAAAAACGGGCCAAAAGCCTCATTGGCATCGATGCACTGGTCGATTCAATGCTGCAGAGCCTTGACCATCGACGAAGAATTTTCTCTCGGTTACATTTCGGAGCGTGTGCGATGGAATTACACAACCTAATTCCGCCGTGCCCGTTCCATCATCAGACTACAAGACAAACGGCGATGCGCCACCGTTACATGTATCCCACACATACGCTCAAAACGTTTTGGGAATACTTTCATTGTGCGTACGGCTAAGGAGTGGAATTCCCTGCCGGAGTCTGTGTTTCCCGATAGCTATAACCTAGGGGTCTAGAGTGAATAGGTTACTTCTAGGTAAGCATGATCCATCTTCGACCACACCATCACTTACCATCAGGTGGGATGGTGGTCAAAAACGCGAACCTATTATGAAGAAAAAAAAAACAAAAAAAATTCTTAATGAGAGAATGGTGGTTTGTGGTTCAATACACTGAGGATAAATTCTGCTGTTTTAATTATGATAATGATACGTGATATAGGTAAATGTGATTTTTAATTGCTATACTAATTAATAATTTTTGTATCTACAATACCTATAAGTTCTTTTTTTCTACACGACATCCGTATAACAAAGAAAGAGGTGTTTTGGGATGGGGGAACTGCAAAATTTCTTAATCTTGTTCAATAAAGGGTCTTGTTCGTGGTGACCCTACAAGATAAGCATTGTTTAAAACATCCCCTCGAGAAACGCCCCGAGCGGTCATAGTGGAAACTTTTCATAAATTAATCCAGCTATGTTTTTGATTAGAAAGTCAGTCTCAGTAAGAAGACAGGGGATGGAAACAATTTTTTATGAAGGGGTAGATAAAAACATGTCAGTTCGTTAGGTTTTCTTATCTAATTTACTTAACAACCATACGTGCGGTACTTTCAGGAAAAAATGACGCCTCCCAATTTCTATTCATAACGGTAGATCCCGACGCAACGCGATCTGTAGCATCAAATGACAAAGCCTGGCGCCTCCATGGGCCGCCTACAATGGAGCATTATCGCCCTTTCTATTTATAAATTGAGTTTAACAACAATTTATATACAGCATATTTAGGGTTATCTTTCATATTTTTAAAGACAGCCTAAAGGAAGTGTTCTGAACATTATGGAAATTCCTCTATTATCTAAATACCTTTTTTACCCAAATCTACCAAGTGTTTCAAAATAATTAGGGATCTGTAATATACACTGGCCGTTACTGGGGCGTTAATGTTCTTAGGTATAATAAACAGGCACAGTTTAATGAATCCCGATTGTGTTATATCTCCATTAGACGGTGGACACTAAATAACAGCTGACTCTGCGACTCGTCAATTAATTACTTGTACCATGTGTCCATCTTCTGTCCCTTCTTCACATGTACGAAACGTGTTTCTTATTACAGAAATGTTATGAGGAAGAACTGCTTACTAAAGAAATTGTTAGTGAACACCAGACGGACAAAATAGACGAATTTTTTGAAAATATTTTTGAGATACAATTAACTAACGACGTGGCTCTAGTGTGGTTATTGTGGAGGGCCTTTCTATTCATGTTAGCGTCGGACTAGAACGTCCCAAGAACCGACTGAAACCTTTGTTAGAGGAAGTATCCCCTTACAGGCTTTGTGTGCAGGCCGGTAGCTCGCGACGCCGTGCGCTCGCCTAATTGTCCTGGACCTCTCGCGCGGAACAACTCCACGCTTTAAATAACTATCCCTGGACAAGCAGCATCAGTGTCAGTCATCACAACAGCGAACAAGCATCACAAGAAATACCACACAAGTGCAAATCCGCGAGTGTTCCAAGTTAAAACAGTGAATAAAACGAACAAAAACATTTCATTATCCTCATCAAGCGCGCTTAGTCGAGTTCATTTAATGAGCTCTAAATTAGTTTAGCTCTATATGACTTACCACAGATAGCTCGAAGAGATTGTAAGAATTTTATAACTTCTAAGTAAAGCACTGTTCATCTAGTAAAGTCAGCTTAATCACGACAACCTCATAATATTGCTGTTAGTTTAGCGTGCCAGAGTCTGATGTATTGAAGGTATTCTTTAGTCCGCGATACTAACAAAATTCACATGAGACATAAACACAATTCATAGTTGTCTCGCACTCTACTAGAATCGGGAACGTGCGAAATACGATGAACATCTCTCGCTAATTGTTCTTACTTGATTTACTCATTTTCAGAACATTCGCATTTCCTTTACTATAATTACCCCATTATACTGAATTGACTAAGTATCTAAATAAAAATAAAATTTAATGAAAGTTCCACAATGAAAAGAAAGCAAAACAGTTCTTCGCATTTCGGCCCTGAATACATAACCAAGGATTGTACCTTCCACTCATTGAGTAGCGGATCACGTTTAGTGACTTTCCTATTTTAGACTTAGCTCCGAGTGGGTGTACTTCGCCATGCGTGTTATAAATAACCCCACTACCTACGCCAACGTGTTATATGAATAATCAATCTCTATTTCGTTGTACATTGACCTTACGTTAAAAATGCAGCAGAGCAGTTAAACTGATGAAGAGATTTTTAATGCATGTTTAATTTGTAATTTTCTAAGTGCAATAGTTATGAGCCCATCGTTGAAATTGAGAAATAAGGCTATAGCATGGCTCGCGCCATAATATTGAACCAATTTATCGTGCGACACACAAAACTCACTTCTGATTCGAAATTAATCGTGGGCGGATCGCGTGGCAAGTCGCGTGTTTGTCGCCTTCACGATATCGGAAGAAGCTAAATCAAGTGACAAAATTATATCTAAATTATTTTATGTGGACTAAAATCCAAAAAATCAAAAAAAAAACGTAGCCTAGAAATTCAACGAAACAATAACTCGATTATAAATTATTAATTCGATTGAAACAATAACCTAGTAATTTGACTCGACTGTGAAGCGTTCAAGTTCAGCTCCACTCCGTGTCATAATCATATTAGGCACACGTGAACCAATTATTTTCATATTTAGTCAGTTGTGAGGGGATGTGGCGGTGCGGGGTGAGGACGGGGCGCGCGCGATCGATACCTCGCCGGACAGGTACACTACACATAAATAATGAAAGCGTTAAGCGTGGCCCTCTGAGGACGCCTCGTGTCAAATGTCAATAGCAATCAGATGCGATGTGGCACGTGGCTCAACATGACTCTTTTTATAGCTATTCACCGATATCACGATTTCTTTCAAGGAAAAGAATCTTTATTATTTATTGGCTAGGTCCAATTATGTTTTTATAAAACTCACCTTGAGGAAACGATGCATTAATAATAATAATAATTACGCTGAACTTTGCGGCTGGAAAAATATTAACAAACCTTTGGTGTTAAATGCATAAAAATATAGGTACCTAAGCCACATTTAGATTGGAAGCACGGAATATAAAATTGAAACTGTATAAAGTACCAATTTTGACAAAATTAATTTGATACAAAACTGAGCCGACCTCGGTAGTCATTTCTTGCCTACATGGCTGTTTCGGAGGACTGATATTGGCGGGCTAGCAAAGGCGGGTTGTTCTCTACGATACATAACACATGGTAGGCATGTAATCTCCAATCAAGAAATAGTTTCCGCCTCCGGATATTAGTTTTGCGACATTTTCTAAAATAATGTTATTAAGAGCTAGCGAACTTTGAGTAATTTGTTTAAGCATCTGCTGTGTCAGCTTTGTTTGTGCTTGATTGATTTGAAGGTATCTAATTATAAGGAAAAGGTTTGTTTCTTCAATGGTAAAAGAGAAATTTTATTTCTATTTCAGGTCCGGAAAAGTGCGTGATGTGAAGAAAGAAACAGCTTTTACAAGAAAGACTCGAACCATGGTTTCAGATTTACGTCATATTTGGTAACAATTAATATGTATTGTAATTATTATCACAGATCTTTATATGGAAGCACCGCTCCCCATGAGTCGGATTCCTCATTTCTTCTCCTTATAACTCAGAAGGAGTATGACTCTTGGAGTAACCGTACACGTTTACCTGCAAAAAATCGAGAGCTCTAATATAATCACAGATTTCGACGGTGGAGAGAGAATACGGGAGAAGAATAAAGCTTCATGATAGAGGCCGTAATCGTCTTATATCCATAATTTGATAACTGTATTCGAGTGTGTGGATAGAGTGTTGCCATTCTCTAGCACCATTCGAATTCAGTGCTCGAATGTGGGTTTTCCTCAAACTTGAAGGGAATCGTAATCAGAAAATCTTATTTGTTCTCTGCGTAATATATTTGATTTTTCATCGATGTTATATTGCGTGTGTTCCTAATAAATTATTTTACAGATTCGACAGGGAAGAAACAACTACTTTGCCTTGTACTTTTATAGCGTGATAGAGCATTGTTTTGTAGTTACCTTGAATAAATAATGTATTGAAAATCGATACTGTAGTTTTTGTTCTAACGTGCAACATTATCATTTTTGTGACCACTAGGTCGCAAAAAATGTTATTTAAAGATAAAAAGATATTTTTCTAAATGAAATTCTTTATCAACATAAAAAAGACTTCATTGAATGAAGAATGAGTCTTGTTCATATATAAGCCGTTATAATAGATAGATACTTGCTTGTCTACGTACTTCAATAGAAAAGCTACTAAATAGTTATCAAAATTTCTCTGAAACATTTATACTTATAAAAGTTCTACCTACATAGACCGAATATTACGTACGATTGATACGCAACAGCAGTCACCGAGACATATAACGTCGTGTAGTATCCTGAACGACATTCATGCCGCACTTGTACGATTGTGATACAAACGCCACGATATTGAGAACATATTGAACAAGGATTCACCTTTTACCTCAAATATCGTTTTTCTATTACATGACATTTACGTATTTTAGGAATAAGGTTTTATTTCACGCAACGTCAGTTCTGTTTTCAATGGTACCTAAGTTCTCATTTTTATTTTAAGAACTAGCTATTGTGCCTTGGAAGATGTAGTTTTCTTTTCCAAGTTCCTTACGGTGTTTGCAATTGTAAAAGAAATTGTAGAAGACTTCCTTTCTTAAAATGCATATCAGGTCTCGCAGTCTCTTCAGGTAGGTAAAGAGAATCCATTGATCTTCCGTATTTTTCCGTGTTTCAATGAATCCTGTAAAATCATTTAGCACGTGCTTCCCTTCCATTATACTTACGGCCGAGGCATTACAGGAGACCATGTGTGAATATGGGTAGTCCATAATTTCCTGGCACTTGAATGTCCACGGCCTTATAGGCGAGGATTTTGATTGAAGATTGGAGAAAACTCAGACTTAGTTCCAATAATAATTAGTGGATTTTTCAGCGATAAATGTATCTTATAGTACACAGAACAATAATCAGTGTAATTGTCTACAATAGGAGGAATTTTCTTATGAAAATATATATATCCATAAGGATCAGCAGGTCTTTTCTGGAAAAAGGTTTACCGTGTACCTAAAGGTAGTTAGGAGACTGTCTGCCATTCTTATTGATGATAGTGATAGAATGACAACTCACTTCGCCTCAGCTATCACGATTGGATTGTAACAGCCGGTCTATTCCGTAAACGTGAAACCATGAAAATGTTAGTAGACTGGGCTAGGAGTGAACTGATATTTCACCTTAGTTTTGACGATAACAATTTTACAGTACTCTCACATATATAAATGTACATATACCACTTTTAATTTAGACGGCAATAAAGACAAATAGCCAACTAATAAGTAAGGTTTTATTAGACTAAAAGCGAGTTCAATAAAGAAACATGTAAAATTAAAAACGAAGACTCACCCGCCACCCATGTCGGTAATGAGGCTTAGCTACATTAGACAATTGAGACAATAATCACTTAATTGCCAGATCTATTAAGTTTGCTATTAAGTAAATCGGTTTCAGATGGTTTCAGTAATGTAGATTGCAGATATAGGGTAGGGGTGTGCAGCACTGCGCAGTTTTACTACTACGTCCTTTAAAAAAAACGAAGCAGTTTAAAATCAATATCAGTCTTTGTTCGTTTACGTAGGTGATCTGCCTAGTAACAAAACTAAAAACTAATAATTTAAAAGTAACGCTTTAGATACTATTACAATAATTTGCAGCATCCTCAATGCGCACTTTTGCACAACATATGAGGACAAGAGTGCGCAGCTACATAGGTGTACAAGTTTGCGCACGTAGGTCAAGAGTGCGCACTACTCACAAATGTCACATTTAATGCTACCATGCCCCACGTATGCTATGCATTTTTTGTGCCATCAGTTTTTATACAAAATATATTCGATTCAGTCTTCAGTAATTAGATCACTATACACTTCAGAGCGACTTAGACATGCCCAATTTTTCTTTTCGGGTGCACTTACTGGCTTGTTTAGTTTAACAGTCTTGCTCTTTTTAAGATTTGCGATTCTTGTTTTATGTTTTTCTTCGAGTATTCTTTTATGCTTAAAATTTCTGACCTTTTGCTTCTGAGTAGCCTCAGTTTTATCGAGCTGCTACCAGGCACCTACATTTTTCATATGCAATCAATTTACGAGCTTTTTTCGATTACACTCGAATCTAATTTTTTTCTCAGCTTTGTCTTCTTGACATGCTAAAAACATAAATAATTACCAAAGCAGTAAACACATATTATGTCACACACAGTGTTCTGATACGGTGTACAAGACTGCGCGCGCAATTTTGTACACAATGGCTATGCGCACTCTTGCACATAGAACATAGTCTCGATACTAATTTGATAGAAATAAACACATTAAAACAACTTACCTGGCTTACATTTGTTATAATCACGTTTTCAAAACACCTAAATAATGTAACACAAGTCTCAAATTTAGTTTTTTTGGAATAAATTTTCGGAAATTGCATTAAAAACGAAAATTCTTGCACTAGCTTAAAACGTTGATAATGCGTTGTAAACTAAAATTGGCCGTAGAAGACTGTTTCCTGATTCGAGAATTGCTCTGCGCATTCTTGTACACTACGCAATGTTGCACACCCCTACCCTAGATCATAGTGTTGTATGTGTAGGAATCCGTTTGTTTAACGTAGACAGCAATCAAATAGTAACAAATAATATATAATTATGTTTTATACAAACTTTGTCACGAAACCGCAATCGTAACGTGTTGTATCTGTGTCATTGTTACGCAATATTATACATCCATTTCGAATTTCAAATCATGAAATATCAATAATTGATGAATAGGTAAAATAAATTAATAATATTTATAGGTAGTTATCGATTGTTTGGAATCTGGAAGAATATTTATTTTTATTATCTTGAAATACATCGAACCTATTAAGTGTACGTCACAAATTAATTGTTTTAAATTATCAACATCACCGCCATCAACCCAAAGTCGTCCACTGGTAAATATTGGCCACAAACGTCGCCACATTTTATTACAATTTTTGCCTATATAACATATATGCTAAAAATAATTTGCTAACATACTACTTCATTTCTTAGCTTTTAGGCTTTTGTCGACGCAGATTCCAGTTGCGTCGTCGTAGCGATACTGCAATTCAGCCGTAGCACGTACGTTCAAGCAAGCCGCTATGACAGCGGCTTCGTTGTTATGTGCCGTCATTGTTATCAAATAGAAATGTATGGAACAGAAAAAGACAGACATTGAAAGCCGACACCAAATATATCACCACGACACCACTTTCCTAGCTGTTTGCAGTAATGTCGTCGCGTTTTTGTAATGATGCGGGGCGTTTTTTACGCAGCATTGTCGTAGCAGTTTCGTTGCGTCGTCGTAGCTGTGTTAGTAGCATTTCAAAATTTTGAATTACACACATTAGACCACCATAGTTGGAATGTATATAAGTTGTAAAGGAAACTCTTCAAAATGTGCATTTTGTTAGTCATTGTATAATCAAAACAGACCTTAGTATATTACCAAACAAATACTTAACTCAGGAAAATATAATTTAATTATGTACTTATGTAACATAATTACGCGTTGTTGGCAACACGTGTACTTAGCGAAAAATGCTGCTGGACAGTTTTGTTAAGCTCTAATTTGTGCTATTAGCATACTGGGTGGTAATGAGTGGCGTGATTTATTATGTGTAGCTATGTGAAGTATATACGTACCATTGTAGTAACAGGTAGGTTAATTAGTTAGGAACAGACCTCAATAGTGGGGGTGTATCGATCAGACATAGGCACATAGTGCACTTCCAAGTGTGGGTTACTTAGATTCTGACTAATAAAATAATAATTGGAAGAATTAATGATACTAGAACTACTTGTATAAAATACGGAGATACAGCGTCAGATCGGACTGGAAGATGACACTAATATAGTTGGAAAATGGTGAGGCAGGCTAATGTGTAGAGGTGGTTTTCCTTGGTTTCCTAAAAGTGGCACTGGTGTACGAAACGTAGGGTGGAAATTGGTTGTCAAATCCCGTAGTTATAATGGGGAGGAAGGATAAACATGGAATAATGGGATAATGGCATGGGGTGGTGGACTAATCTCATGAAGGTTTTTAATGTGACTATAGATGGTTGTTATATTTAGTTTGAAGTCCATATTACAAAACATGCCTTTGGCTTCACTCTCGTGTTTTTTTATTCTTTTTACATTTTCTCCAACATCCAATCTATCTCTCCACTAAATTTCATCAAATTTGGTGTAAGCGTGAAAGCAGAATTTTAATCGAAAGTGCTGAATTTGCTTCAATTCAAAAGGAGCAAGCTAAGCAATAAGTCTTGTTGATCAGAAAAACTAGCAGGTATTTAAAACTTAGTATGTACACATGAGTTTATCATTTACAGCAAGGCAGTGAGCAAAGCATAACAGATGACATACTCGTCCATGGTCGATTACAAAAGGATTTTTCTTTCCGTGTTCTAAATTCGAGACATCAGTTGGGTGAAATCACTGTAGACCTATATAGTTTCTATATAAACAGGTTTGTATAGATACAGGAATACAATGCTGCATGCTGATCTTGAGCTTCAGAACGGAGGAGGATAAGCTTGCAGTTTTAAGAAATTAAATATATGTACTTAGTTTTTTTTTTTTGCAAAGGATGTCTTAACAGGAATAGAAAAAAATACGCATCAGAGAAATGACAAGAACACGATGTAATTCTCCTGTTAATATATAAGCCAATAAGGAAAACTACAATTTCTTCAATGAAATGCAAACGGATGGTGGTGATGTTTTAATAATACTAATTGTTCCCGCGATTTCGACCGCATGTAGTCGACATTAACTATGCGTGTGGTTTTGCCGCGTAAATATCGATCCCGCGGATATTCCGCGATAAATAGTGAGTAACCGGAACATAGGGGTACTATTTATCCCGGATTTTCACGTTTTCCCTATAACCTCCTGTATCTTCCGCTAATAGTCTCATTAATATCGGTTCTACCGTTCAAAAGAATACCCGCAACAGAAAGACAGACCGACAAAATTTAAAAAGTTTGTTAGTGTTTTAGTATCGTGTAAATAAGCACTTTAGGCATGAATTAATTTTATTTGTACTTTACGAATAAAATTTATATTTACATATTCTATTCTAATCAAAGACTATAAAACCACTTGACCGCGCATACAGTGCCCCGACGCACGAAAACTATGTGTCTTTTTGCACTTATATATTGGCTACGGTACACGAACTATTTTAGTTGTAACCAAGTATTAGACCGGTGTGCATGCTAAACAATTACAAATTTTAAATTTTTGTATCCAATTTAAAATATAATAATAATAATATTAGTTATTATCAGAAAGGTGGGTACAAAATCATCTATCTTATTCAAAAACAGTATAAAAATGTTAGTCCCTTAAAAGATAGAGTAAACGATGATGTCCGTGCTAGTATAAACTGTGTGACGGACATCAGCGACTTCCTCTTACAGATTAAAACAACAAAAATTAACATAATTATTTGCAATATAATATCTACAATATTCTGATGCATGTTGATAAAAAATTAGTAGAAAATAAATTTTTCACAATAAAAATTGCACAGTACTTATAATTCAATATAACATTATTTGATTTATTGAAATTGATAGTAGTAATGGTTTAAAATAGAATTTGATTTAATGAAATTGATAACAATAATTATTTAAAATAGAATTAGATTTAATGAATTTGATAACAATTATTATTTAACATTAAAAAAGAAAATTAAAGCTAAGTTAAAGGCATGCAAGGAAATACATAAAGTGAAGATGAGTTTATAATATTTATTTTGAAATAGCACATAGTACATTATTTATTTCTGTTGAATAGTCTTTAAGTTTCGTCGTATGTAAGACTCTGAAGATATTCACTTACAACTCTCTTACATTTATGTTTCAGCAAGGAATATATTTTGCAAACTTTATTGAGTGCATTATAAAGGCGACCACTCAAGTTCGGAAAGTGTCGACTTGCTAGAGCAGTATTGGCTTTCATAGAAGGGTAAACCATGTCTTTACAATATTTATGTGTAAATAGTTCAGGATCATAACTCAGAGAGGAATGAGTACGTAGGACTATATGGAGTGCACAAAGTTGCCTGACGGTAAGCACAGATATAACCCTGTATAGCTGGATTGTAGAATAACGGAAGGGTTTGTGTAGCATCACCTTCAACACTGCTCTCTGCGCCCTTTCAAGACGAAGCATAAGAGTTTTAAATGTTCCGCCCCAAACAGGGATGCAATAGGTCAGAATTGACTGCGCTAAAGCAAAATAAGTGGTTTTCAGCAATGGGGTAGTGACCACGGCTCTAAGCTTCTTCATTGGGAACATAAGCTTACGTACACGAGATACCGTAACGTCAATATGTTTGTTCCAGCTTAGAGTACAGTCAATGTACACCCCTAGATACTTTACGCAAGATGTTCTATGAATGGCAGATGCGCATGTGTTAGACGCAGGAACGCATCTACAGGACGCATCTATGATCCTTTATATGCAGAACATTAGGTTGCGTAGATGAGTTGGCTGAAAAGGTGACGTAATGTGTTTTTGAAACATTCAATGTGAGCAGATTACAGGAGAGCCAATCCATCACAACACGAAGTGCATATTCAGCCGAACGGTGAGCAGAGGCCCAGGTATCCCCACTAATAATAAGTGCAGTATCATCTGTATTATACAAGAATCTTGCAGTCAGGTATAGAGAGTTGGCATAGCCTGTTGACATACACAAGAAAGAGAGTAGGACCCAGCACACTGCTCTGTGGAACTCCGAAAAATAAGTCCTCTTCATTGCTAGTATAGCTCTCAACACAGTCTCATTGGCTACGCTCAGAGAGGTAGTCAAGAAAAATATTCAGAGCAGTATCTCTTATTCCCAGCGTCTCCAGTGCTTGTAAAAGGATGGAGGTAGAGACCGTGTCAAAAACCTTGGCCAAATCTAGAAATATACCTATGGTTTTCTTCTTCATGTTATGATTCTTTGCAATGTGATTTGATAGCTCAAGCACAGCATCTTCTGTTGATTTTCCTTTCCTGAAGCCATATTGGTTAGGAGCTATCGCATCATTGTAATCTAAATACTTAAGAAGTCTCTTATTTAGGATTTTTTCAAGAATCTTTGAAAGAGTTGTAAGAACAGATATAGACCAATAGCTTTCAACACGATCCCCTTCCCCACCCTTAAATATTGGTGTAACTAAAGCCTTTTTGAAAGACTTTGGGAAAATGTCATGAGCCAAATACAGATTGCATACATGAGTGATGGGAGGGATGAGAACATGCTTAGCAGCTTTAATAACTGAAGCAGGTATGCCATCATATCCAACTGCACAGTTATATTTTAATTCCGAGATTATACTGTTTACCCCATCAAAGTCAGTTTCGAGCAAAACAAATGAATTGCCTTGTGGGTTGGACATGGAACTAATTTTTTTTTCATTGAGAAATTCTAATTCTTTTATCACTTTCTTTCCCTTTGTATTTTTATCGTGAAAATCTGTGCTGTTAACTTTAACGTCTGAATACGATATCGTTAATTACAAAATTAAACTTATATTTTTTTAATTCAGTTCAGTTACTATCCACCTATCTACTTTGAACCGACTTTAAATAAGGAGGAAGATCTAAAGGTTTTTCTTCTGTGTGACATGCATGTTTTCATTATATATTTCCGAAGATTTCAGAATTAAAATTACAGTTGAGATAAGGTTACTAGGGAATATTGGTTTCTAGTTTTTTTTTATTGATATAATGTTGATAAGAGTCAAATCGTGAAAATAAGATACCTATATTCAATCTTTTTAGGCTTCAAATAGTATGGCGGACTCTAATACTAATTAACTTGGGCCTTAATTAAAATATTTTTACTACGGGATTTTTACTTGGTATTTTTACAATGTTAACATCAATTTTATCGATATCGAATACTTTCCCTAAATCAAGTAGACCAATCCCTAACCAGGCATATCCACGAAACTTGACCTTGAACTGACCAATTACAGCTCTGCATTAGGGCATGAATATCCGAATCTCGGAATATCGGAAAATCGGAATCTCGGAACGAAAGTTCCGATATTACAATTCCGATACTGGGTGACCCAATATCGAAATCGGACAAATTTTTATATCCGACAATGCTTGAGACGCTTTGTTGTTCTTGAGAATATATTACCAAGAAAAACGAGATTTAAACATATAAACATACCTAGTCCTTTATTTCTGTTGATTTTGCTTGCACATTTTAAATTATTTATAAGTAATTTAAACTACCGAACTCAGAATCAACAACACTTTGTTAAAAAAATTAGTAATAAGTATAGGATAATAATGAGAAATATGATTTAAACAAATATTTCCAATAATTGTTATTCCTACTTGTTGATTTTCTAAATTCTAAGAAGCTTTGTTCTTCTTCTGAGTTTCTGAGTTGAGTTCTGAGTTTGATAGTTTAATTACTAATAAGTATAGGATAATTATGAGAAATATGTTAAAAATATTCCGCAAAATTTCCAGTATAAGCCTACCGGCTTTTCTGTCTTCGGTCTGCAGCACGGAGACGTTAACCAAGAAAATTTTAACACAATTGTAGGTTAACTACGAGGTGCTGTGTTCGACCGATGCAGTTAATGCCTGGAAAATGGCTTGCCCGAATACAGCGTTGCCCGAGAACCCGGCCTCCCAGAGACAATAGGACGAGCCGCTCTGCAGTTTGGTACGGAATAACCTTTTAAATACGTCAACCAATACTGCTGAGCACTCGCGCCTGTTGGCTGTGGGTGAATGGGAGTCGGGCCTTTGGCTACAAGTATTACCTTCACTTAATATAGGTACTTTGTTAAGTGATAACACGTTCCGGATCGCTACATGTCTACGTCTGGGTGCTTCCAGCGGTGCTCCACATCGCTGTCAATGTGGTGCGGCAGTCGACCACCACGGACATCATGGCCTTTCCTGCAGCAGAAGCTCTGGTCGGATAGCACAACATGCCAGCATAAATGACATCATCCGTCGGGCTCTTATCACCGCTGGAGTACCATCTGTTTTAGAACCCAACGGCTTGGCACGGGATGATGGGAAGAGACCAGACGGGATGACTATAATGCCATGGAAGTTGGGTAGGTCTTTGGTGTGGGATGGTACTTGTGTTGACACCTTTGCGCCATCCCATCTTCTCAGTACAGCGGGCTTTGCTGGTGCGGCAGCTGCAGGTGCAGAAAATCTCAAACGGCGCAAATACAACAACCTAATTGGGTGCTATATGTTTGAGCCGTTTGGGGTTGAAACGTTAGGACCATGAGGTCCGAGTGCTCATCGACTCTTTCGTGACATCGGCAAACGATTAGTCGACTCCACAAGTGATCAGAGGGCTGGCATTTTCTTTGGACAGAGAATCAGCATTGCCATTCAACGTGGCAATGCTGCCAGTGTTATGGGCACTTTTTCCATTGATAGCGATGTTGATGAATTTATCGATGCCCTATAATTTATTTTTATTTTCGACTGTATATACTTTATTAAACGATTGACGACATCGAAAAAAAAAAACTATACCTAATAATTGTTGTTCCAAATTGTAGATTGTGCTTGCAAATTTTAAATTATAAGATGTTTTATTGGCAATGAGTCAGGTAGTTGAATTAGTATTAATAAATACTTATTACTAATTAAAAATAATGAAAAATATGTGATTTAATACAGTGGACATACTTAAAAAAACAACCAATTTTTGAACCAAATTAAAGAATAGGCACGGTTTAAAAATGTTCTTTGTTGTACGCAATCCAACCTTGAATTTGTGCAATTTACATATAAAATTTGCAATTTCTAACGAAATAACGAAATTCCGGTATTAATATCGGAATTCCGATATTGAAATCTAATATCGGAAATCTGTATCGGAATTGAAAACTTTCCGATATTACATGCCCTACTCTGCATTTCTCTCTCCCGCCCGACCCATAACAGTGAGTTGTGTTCTTCAAAGAAATTGGCCTACACGCTCTCTAGTGGTTATATACTCTCTGATTCTAATCAATAGAATCAAGAAGATTCAATAGAAGCAATCATTAATTGACAGCTTCCGCTCTGAGATGAGAAGTTAATGTCAGTATTTACTAAAAACCCAACCTGTTCCTTCAATTTCCCTTGTATTCCAGAACCTTTTGACCTAATCTACCACTGCTACTTAAGTTTGGTGTGGTGCTTTGGCTGCACTGCCTACTAAAAGATTAGGATATTTATAAACTTTTTTTTCTATAGTATCCAATCCGTAATAGTAATGAGGTGAGATCATACGTACTAAAAATATTTGAATAGAATGATGGACTCATTTGCCACTTATAGTACATACCAACCCGGTACAGTTATGTGTTTTCTTTTACTACAGAAAATATATCCTCAAGTAGTAGAGGAAATTAATGAATAAAACATGTTTATTACGTTAAATTTTTTTCAGCAAATTAACCTACGATTTACGTTCTAATGGGGTTACGTTAAATATACACTCGTGCCTTATCATTTTCAAGAATTTTACTTACAATTTGCTTATGTAACCGGCGACAAACTTACACAGTAATTTTGTGTAAAGTTCTCTACTTTGAGTGAAGTTTTTTCCCTAGATTATACAACAGAATTCGGATTTAGCTAGGCGGTGTGAAGTAGGTCGACTAACTTGGTCTATTATGCGCAAAATATTTTCTAGAACAACATAAGGCTTCTTAGGTCTTAACGAATTTATACATCAGTTAAGATAAGACTATATACGTAGATATGCATATCGCACTGCTAGACCTAAAATAAATCAACTCCAAATTTAAATTTACAGTTATCTTTCAGTATCTTGTAACTGAATTCATACTATAAATGCGAAAGTAACTCTGTCTGTCTGTATGTTACTTTTTCACGCCTAAACCGCTAATCCGATTTAGATGAAATTTGGCATGGGAATAGTTTAGGACCTAGGAAAGGACATAGGATGGTTTTTATCCCGGAATTCCCACGGGATCGGGAATTACGCGGGAAAAACCTCCAACACGAGCGCAGTCGCGGGCAAAACATAGTTCTTAAATAAATATCTTAGAAGACATGACCTCTCAATCTATTAATATTTAAGTCTATCTGTTATAGTGCGTATAGGTAGTCACAGAGCATTCGAATGTAAGAACTATAAATTAAACTGTATTTGAAAAACTGTAAACCGAGTTGACAATCAATACTATCTATACTAATATTATAAAGCTGAAGAGTTTGTTTGTTTGTTTGTTTGTTTGTTTGTTTGTTTGTTTGTTTGTTTGTTTGCTTGAACGCGCTAATCTTCGAAAGTACTGGGTGGATTTGGATGAAATTTGGTATGGAAGTAGCTTGAAGCTTGAGGAAGGTTATAGGCTACTTTTTACGCAACTGCAAAAAAGGAGAGTTATGTTTTTACCGTGATAGAATCCACGGGAGCGAAGCCCCGCGTGAGTACTAGTATATTATAAAGCGGAAAAGTTTGTTTGTTTGTTTGCTTGAACGCGCTAATCTTCGAAAGTACTGCGTGGATTTCAAAAATTCTTTCTGATTATGATAGGCAGTTTCATGAGGAAGGCTATAGGCTATCTAGCATTACGCTACTGCTCTCGGTTTTCCTAAAATAAGGGTATTAGTGAAGTAAGTCGGAAGAAAATACGCCGCTAAATTACTATAATCGCGTGCGCTGGCGAAATGCTGAGATATACGTAAAGACCATGTACTACAAAAATGCAGGATTTATGTAGATTTAAAAAAGTCCGTGGTATTACACATCTAACTTTTATAAATAATCCTCAATAAGGCAAATTATGTAAAGAGAATATTTAAAAAATAAGCCTTGACTTTGTAGTATTATAATTATGCAACCATATTAGTATTTACGTACGCAAGTAATTTCATCAAGACAATTTTATGAAGATAAACATTGCTTTTACAGTATGTAATTTGGACTTGGATAAAATGTAAAATTAAAATTATTCAACAACGCTATTCACCAAACGGTGCGCGGATGCACGGCGCGTCGAGCATAACTCGCGTCCGCGATAGATACCGCACTGATAGTGAACCTAAACTTGGTTTCATTTCGACTTCTTGGCTAAGAGAATGTAAAATTGTTTCAGCTTTTTTTACGTCAGATGTGTATTTTGTATCTATACATTTGAATATTTCTATTTTACTTTCTGTTTAGTTGAATAAGTCATTTTGATAGGTTGTTGTTTCTTTTATCGCATTTTTTTATGTCATCGTTTAGTTTAAAGTTTATAGTTAGTTTATTCATATTGTTTTATTTTAGTTCCATTGATGTATAAAAAGTTTAAAAATGCGTATTGGTGGTTTATATTTTACGATTCTTAATTTCATATAATAGGGATTAAATTCTTATTTGTTGTAGGTAATATACATATAGGGTCTAACTAAGTCGTTACTTTAATTAAAATACCTTCGAAGCAATGTCATAGTTGCTATAGTTTTCACTGGACCAGCGGCTAGACAAACGGCGCTAATACCTCGAATATTTATGGAATCTACAGATTTACCTTTTAGTTTTAAAAATATACAATTTCCTATAAAGGTATGTTTCGAAGTCACAATAAATAAAGCGCCGGAGTTGCGGGAATGTACTAACGAGATACCGCGACCCCGGAACGCAAGGGCAGCTGAAGGAACAGGGTGGGTTTTTGTCAGTAGTCTGAGACTCCTTTCCGCTCCACTTAGGGCGAGAGAAGTTATACGATGATTGCTATATTGTTAAATTTCCATAGCCGAATGGCAAAAACGGAACCCTTAAAGATTCGTCATGTCTGTTTGTCCGTCTGACTCTCCGAAACTATTAAGATTACCGAGTTGAAACTTTGTATATAGATGTAATCTGCAAACCGCTCTCCGATTTAATTAAAAAATTATAAAAAACAAAAAACATTAAGGAGAGGCTCCCCATACATGGAACTGGCACTAAAAATATGTTTGGTTCATCAAACCTGTACGTGCGGGTGTCTATAGATATATCTTTAAAAATGAAATTAAGACTCCTAAAATAATTTTACCTCAAATCCAGTCATTTGGAACATACCGATACACTTCCAAAGTAGTAAAATGTGTCCTCTCTAACTTTTAAAATAATAAAGTCTAAAATAATATATATATATATATATATATATATATACATATACATATGTATACTGTATATTTTAATGACATATTTTAACTCAATTTTAGTTAGTTTTCAAACAAGATACAGCCAGTAGTTTTTGAGATATAGAACATTTTCAGAAACCGCAAATATGTGTATGTCTTTATGTAAACACAAAAGACTTAAAAGAGAAAACAATACAGACAAAAGAGCACAAAGTTGCTGCTAACTTCATAAGAAATTTCGTCGAGCAGACCTGCGACAGAAGAGTTGAATAAGAGATGATGGACATAGTGTGAATAAATATTAATTACGTAAATTACTAAAAAAAACATATTTAACTAATAAAATACATTATTAAGATACAATAAACAAATATAAACATATAAAATTACGGGATGATGGAGAAGCAGTGTTCTTTGACCAGGTTTTTGAAAATATGGTTCGTTTGAACTTTGTTATTCATACAAACACTATGATTAAACAAAGTTATTTGGCGTAGCCACTACGGTACGCGTCATGGGCGAGTCTGACTCGCACTTGGCCAATTTTTTTTCACATGGCTAATTATGTGTTGCTTTATCTATATAGATCCGGACGCAGGGAAAACCAAAACATACTTATACCACAAGAAAAAAGGACTAAAATATTGTATATACCGAAATACTGTAAATCTATTCTCAACAATGTAATTAACAACTATCTTTATTTCGCGATTCTCTATCCAGTGCGAATTAGATAGGTATACTTTTAACATCCATTCATTAATATTCAGAAATCATCTAGTTAATAACAGTAGTAGGATTATACGCGAGTGAAACCGCGGGACCCAGCTAGCTTTTTAAATAAAACTCTTTGTTTAAAAAATTGTCAACTCGAAATTCCTAGTATGGGACAATGTTTTTTTTAACTCCAAAAAAACATTGCCCTACACTAGGAATTTTATCTGTATCGTGGGTACAGTTTTACAAACACCCAGACTTAGAAGAAATATATGTACGACACGCAAATATATGTCCCGGTGCAGGAATCGAACCCGCGAAACGGGGTTCAGCAGTCGATCGCTCAACCGTAACATTACCTACGACTTAATTTGAACGTTTTAGGATTCTGGAACTGAAAGTAATGGAACCCTATTACCTACTATGCCTCCTCTACTTGTTTATCTATTACCTGCTTTTTCGTAGACTCTAAATTTCTACATACATCTTACATTCAGTCACCGAGTGTCTTGATCTTCGAGAAATATAAGTACGACAAAAGGCGTCCAGGAATTCAAATTTCTAACTATTCCCACAGGGTTAAATAGATTTGTAGGTACAGGTGGCCCATCTGCAGGCCACCTGGAGAGTCTTACTTATATCTTTACTTAAAATTTGAAATGCGAAATTTTATATGTATTGGAATTGGATGTTGGTTACTCTCGCCAAAATTGTTGTACGAATATAGTTGAAAGTCACTGAGATAGATTATAGTCTGGAATACCGTAAAGGCTCTACGGTATTCCGTGTTATTGATTTATCAAAATCTCCACCAACAAAGACAACAGTGGGCTTAGTATGAGTATGAAATACTTTTGACGTTTTCGAAAACTATCGCTTTGTTTCTTTCACATGCTCCAGATTTGTATACATATAAGTGTGTAGGAGACAAAGCGATAGTTTTCGAAAACTATAATAATATTTCAAACTCATACTAACCCCCAGAAGTCGCGGACAACACAAGTTTATAATATCTTCCATACCGCTATTCAATCTACTTATTAATTATTCAAAAATGGCGGAACAATAAGACACTGTTTACTTAAGGGCTTGACTTGAAGTTAAATTTCATTCGTGTTTTCCGTTGTCTTGTTGGCTGCAATTTTGGTAATTCATGTAACTGAATTACAACTTTCTCTTAAAGATCCTTCTTTCGAAACTGTCTTACAGAGTAACTGTCCTCAGTTCCTCTGTAAGACAGTTTCTTACTGTTGTTACAAAAAAGGAGGCATAAAAGGGGACTTTTGTTTGCGTGTTACTTTCGTGGGTTCTATAGATAATGTTTCATAACATTTACAGGAATTAATTTAGAAAAGCTCGTAATGTTTATGTCCGAATAAATTGAACATTACGTAGTAAGTACTCATCACTTTTAGGGTTCAAGAGAGCTGTATTTTCTAATATTTCTATTCTAGGTATTCAAAAATCTATGTAGTCGTCAATTACACTGGTCGATAAAACACAACACCTAAAACAATTTTATTTTCATAAAGAACTATGCATAGTACGCTATGCATAGTTTCTTTGAGGATTATATAGGTATAATCCTCTAAGAAACTATATGTCTATCAGGTCTAGATTTTGAATAATCTGTCGTCAATTTCCTAGAATTTCATATTTCATGACTTTAATCACTGTTTTAGAAGATAAAAAAAAAATCGCCGTCCAGTGTTATTAGGACGTAAGGTACGTATACTATGTTGTTCGATACGCAGGTCCTCGTTACGATGCAGCCGTCTTCATCTCGAGGTATAGTTCAAAATGCCTACTTACTCGCTTTTTAGTTTAAAGAAAATTCATTATAAGTCCTGAAATAAGAACACTGAGGCTGTGTTCTTACTTATAAAATAATGCACATAATTTCTGACTTGTGTTTCACGTAGGGCCCGTAGGTAATGGATACATTTTATCCATTCAAAAGTATTTGGTCACCTGCATTTTATAAACCCGTCATTAAGAACAAAAGTAGACATACAGAAGTCTGAAAATCAATATTGTTGTTACGTTTATGAAATGATGATAAAAATTGCTAAGAAACGATTTAAATTACTCCTCAATTAACATGTTTTTTCCGGGTGGGTGGGGAACATAATAGTGAGTTATTTTAGGGCTTACAAATCGGGATCATGTTTAAATAAATAAAATAAAACGCGTAATTTTAAAGGCTATGTGTATTTGCTCGTCTTTAACGACATTATACTTAATTACAGTGCATAAATAGGAAAACGTTATTTACATTCATCAAACTGAAGTATATTTATATTACTAAGTCGTACGAGTCAAGGAAGCAGCCAGCTGCATCTCGTTATGTTAAAACAAAAGAAGTTAGCGAGAAAAATAATAATCACAATAAGAATTGATTAGTTACAATTTGAATTATTTTTAATAAAACTGAAGTTTTACCGAGAGAGACATTACTGAGATTACTGAATTAGTTTTCGGTGCTTTTTTATTAGTCAAAAACTTATTACATGGTAATGACTTCAATATTAATCGTGTAAGTAGAAAATCGGAGACATTTCAAAATGTCTCTATTATTTTTCTCAGCAAACTTTATAAATTATTTATCAGTGTTCCTTAAACTTAAACTCAACATACTCATACATTATCTAATCATAATTATATCAAAATAAAGTATTTAACACAACATCTGACGTAAAATTTCGATGGGCATTTCGTTACATTCGAAGTTTTACTTGCAACACACACTTTACACGAGGAACATTTAATGTTGAAATGAAACACAGTTAGTCAAACATATCTAAATATCTCCTTTCATATTCATACTGACGCTCCCAACCACACAATGACTATTATTTACAACATTATTAATTAACCTATTAGTGAATTGTGCAAAAGCGCTCATATTGAGGTAATAACTTACAATGTGTAACTGGTGACTAATTGACTATTTATATATCATTTACAATTAAATAACAATACAAAAATATTACCCAAAACCTAAGGTAACAGAATTGTCATGGATCTCGATTTTATTAGACATAAATGTGCCTACACCCGCGACTAACTTCGTTATCTACTGTTCACAGTGCTCCAAACAATTTTTATACCAAGTATCTGTTATAACGTGTTATTGACTTTTGTTATCTGAGACATTGAAAGCATTTTACGATAAACAGTGGCGAGGGTCAAAAGCTAACAGTCGTATTGACTTAACATGTGTCACAAAATATAGCGTACAACTTTTTAGGTAAGACGCAGGTGTATAGGCACCAGACGAACTGGCACACGCTCCGTACCCATTATCAGAATAATAGCTTTCTTTATGTAAAACAAGTGGGAATTTATTGATACTCCAGTTAGTATCATGAAAATGCCTCGTAAATTTTACAAGGCCGTAAACCGAACCACCCAGCGGCTTAACAACCGTTATTATATTACCACTCCGCTCCTTGAAATAATTTTCGTCGTTTGATCTTTAGGTTTCTCGCTGTCTGTGTCTAAGTTCAATTTGGATGATTGTATTTGTTTCCACGTCTCACCGAGAGCTTTGCTGAAGTGGTCGTCGACGCCGCCTTTGTTCGCTGGCTGTACTTTTTCGTTGTCTTTTAACCTTGAAGTCTGTATTTGCCTCCAGGTGTCACCTAAAGCCTTCGCAAAGTGATCATCTACAGACATACTTGCGTCATCAACTTCCATTGCAATTATTTTCGCTGGTTTCGGGAGCTCTTCACTTTTGAATTGTATAGGGCTGCTGGCGCGGTCTTTCATGTTGGGTTTTGGTGCGGGCTGCGGGATTTCTGGATTGTTTTTCTTGAATAAGTTCATATAGTCATCTCCCAATGATCGCCGAAAGTGCTCGTCGATGACTGGATCGCACATCGACATAGAACCTGGTGGAAATATTATATTTATTGTTATTGTGCTTTTCCTTTGGCATGGTGAAGAATGCGGATATTATTAAAGTCTTTTCTAAACAAATAATGCGTTTAATAATATTTCACAGTAAGTATTCAATTTAAGTTCTAGTAGTTACTTAGGTTCTTAAAAAGGTATGCGTGATTGCTTACCAGGCGGCGTGTCATTGCTCTTAGTGATGACAGATGGCCTCGTATAAGGCGGTGGCGCCGGTCGGGAACGCAGGCGCATGTCTATCGGAGCCTCGTGCTTACCACCTGGGTACTCTGGGGGCGCTCCTGTAACAAAGATACGACATATTATAATTATATTCTATGGTAAATCTATACTTATATACTAATAAAATTATAAAGAGGTAAAATTTGTTTGTACATAGGAGTTCATCTCCGGAACTATTGATTCGATTCTAAAAATGTTTTAATTGGTAGAAAGGTGCATTATTTGTGTGTGGGTATAAGTTATTTCAAAATCCACGCGGACGAATTTGCAGGCGAAGTGCCAGTTAATTATATAATTTTAGGGAGTACGACTGTTTGAAAACTGTAAGACCAAGAAAGATAAAATACCTATTCATTTATCAATCAGTTGACGCATGAAAACATGAGAGTAATCGAGAAAATGACGTGCAAGATACGAACTTATGAATAGATCTTAACCCTTTTTTGTACAGGAATGGAATTTCGGCATCGTCATATCAAGCATATATCAATTCTCATTATTACTGAGTTTTCTGCAAATACCAAATGGGAATGGAGCAGAGTATCATCGGTGATACCAACATAACAAAGCCCCACCACAATGCCAAAACAAATAACCCTTACAGGATATAGTTATTTTCGTATTCACGGTTATTAGATGCATCGTACAAGTAAATGAATTTATCATGCCCACCCCACCCACAACAGGCGGAAATCACACTGAATACTATAAATAGCTGAGTGATTAGCAAGCAGCACAAATGCGTCAATTTTAAGCTTATCTGTTATTTACAATTGTTTTGATAATATTACATTGTTTTAGGATAATATAAGTGTCTTTATAGATAGTCAGATTAAGTACCTACTTGGTGCCTACGCCAATCAAACCAGAACAATAAACTACCATCCATAATATAACACAATAAAGTAATCCTTGAAAGAAGGCAGGACTAAGTATTTAAGACGGATTATCTATGTGAGAAAGGTCTGTCCTTTGTCACATTCTATATCAAAGAAACCTTTAGGAAATATACTGGTGCCATCAGCCCGGATTCGCACGTAACTGGATTTCTCCTCGCCTTACACCGTTTATGGATATCAAAGACGAACAACAAACCTAATTTTAAGTATAGTACACGTTTTCGAAGAGATTAGGACGGCAAATTTCATTAGTTAGGATTTGTAGGGAATCGGATTTGGTAAGAAGTTTTATATTGGCTTCGTCTCTTAGCTCTATCGTGTCCTTGGCTTAGTTGCACGTTTTGCCAAAGTTGTTCAAAATCCAATCAAGGTTGTTGTATAAAGTCTTGCTTATGTAGCTACCGATACTGTTTACCAAGCAAATCCTATTAAATTTATTTTTCATTAAATAAACTTCCACGGCCGTAGAACCGCTATTGTTTGATATCCGCAATCGATATGAAGGACACGAGCGAAATGGAATTGGTTTAGAAGCAATTCACTATTTTTTCATTACGGTAAATAAATTAGAGGTTTTTCTAAACTTTTGTGATTTTCAATCAAATTATAGAGCTCAATGATTACGGAATTGTCAAGGGTTCCAAATGTTTTAATGAATATTTCTGAGCTAATGTAACTACGTATATTCATACGTAAGATCATATTTTCAACCGACGACCAAAAGAGGAGGTTATCAATTCGACGCGTATATATATATATTTTTTTTTAATGTATGGTCACCGAGTACTCGAAGACGGCTGAACCGATTTGGAAAATTCTGTTTTTGTTTGATAGGGTATACTTTGAAATTGGTACCATTTGTCACCAAGTCAGGATCTGATGATGGGATCCTGGAGAAATCGAGGGAACTCTTCAAATATTATAGGCACACCTATGGCGTTTTGGGTATTTCTTATAGTAACTTGTGCAGTTGCTCTCAAAAAGTACCATTTGGGGAAGTGGAACTGATGATGAAGACCACAGATGGCCGCCGAAACTACTCAATAATAAGTATTTCGTGGATTGCGATTCGATTACTTGAATATGGATATTAAGCACTTGGTGCTCGTCACAATGCATATGGTGATGTATAGCTGATGGTGAAGTACCAGGAGAACTCCTCAAAAATTAACGGCCCAGCATTGGGAAAAGCAATATTTTGTAAAATGTTATAAGTAGTTGACATTTAGGCTCTTGTAACTAGGTAAATTAAAAATCAAGCAACTAAAAAGAGTGAAATAAAAACTTTTTACCAAAAAATTAAACCGACTCCCAAAAAACACTGCAAAGTAAAAAATAACTTTAATTTCGGAAGTCGGTGCCAAAAACGAAAAAACAAAACTAAAGACACCGACTACCGAAATTAAAGTTATTTTTTACTTTGCAGTGTTTTTTGGGAGTCGGTTTAATTTTTTGGTAAAAAGTTTTTATTACTATGAATCTTCTTCAAAGTGGTTACAGGTACGACTTACGAGTTTTTATGGTCGTAGGTTCAAACCCAGGCAGGCAAATTACTTTGTGTAATTTTCATCATCACCACTGATTCCAAAACGGTGGACGAAAACATCGTGAGGAAACCGGCATGTCTTAGGCCCGAAGATCTATAGTCATGCGAAATCCACCAACTCGCATTGTGCCCGGGTGGTGGTTTACGCCTATTCTCTCTCATAGAAAGAAGTTCTGTGTCCCAGCAGTCGGAACGTAATAGGCTCATGACCGTTACAGCATACATCATGATATATGCTGTAAGTTTTCCACATCCAAACCCGTATTTACATGCAATCGTAATTACAAAACCTAGTGGTCGTCCCGTGGATTTGTAAAGCGTTATTGTATCAAAATATTAGTTTATAACACTCCTTTTCCATATAAACTTTAGCTGTACCAAGATCATACCGCACCTTTAAAGTAAAACCGTTACTAAACGAAAATTTTCACGAATTGAGTTATTTATACCATCAATCTAAAATATACGTAAACTACAGGTTAAACTTGTAATTATTCCAAAATATCGTCTTTTTCGCCATCTAGCGTCAAATCATATCGTTACCAAACAAAATATAAATCTAAAAAATATTTATTGTAAGTAAATAAAGAAAAATTATTCTAAAGCACATGTATACAGTAAACAGATATCTATCATATAAACTCATAAGAAATCATAAAGTACTTGTACTTAGACTTACCTAGCCTAAATTAAGATACTGAACTGTTTCAAATATTGGCTCTCCTGTAAAATTTGATAATTTCGTATAGTAACGGTTTTACTTTAAAGGTGCGATACTCCTCCGTCTACGTGTTTTTCGTAAAAAAGGGTACAAAGATGAAGTGATGAAGTGAATTCACGTATTGAATGTATTAGTTTGAATGTGTTAGTATTACATGTGAAACAGTAAAATATATTACGTTTTCCATTGATAGCTAAGTTGGCGGGCCCTTCATCCGTCTCATCGGACAGTTCTCCGTCGCTGTGCGGCTGTGCTCGCGCAACAGACGCCACGCTGCGCCGTTCGTTGAACGATTGCGACCGAAGCGCCATCTTGCCGTTCTCCCTGGAAATAAATTTAATTTATGGAAATTAAATCGGAAGATGCAATCTGTTTTATTTTTGTGTTCCAATGGAATGTCGTCCGAAACAGCTACTGTATTTATGTAGAAGAGAATTTGCTTAGTTATTTTAGAAATGATCGGATATGAGCTTCCGGAATTTAAGTCCAATTATTATGTTCACTTATTCTAATGCTATAAATATGCACTTTTTAACATATATATCCCATTAAATAAATCAGTCGCTACATATGGTCAATGAACAAGAACAAGAAAGATATGCTCCAAACAAACAAAAGTCAGAAGGTGGTGGAGTGAAATGAAGCCTAAACCACCATTACAAATTGATGACCATTAATGTTTACCTAGGTCTATAATCAGGCAGGCGCGTGTTTCGCCTGTCCCTGCGCCATTTGCCAGTGAGTTCCTTAGGCTGCGCGCGCGGCGTTTCTGGAGACAGGGTGCGATCACCCTCTGACTCACCACTCGACGCAGTACTTGGGGTTTCTGGAAATAAAAGATTCGTTAGTAAATATTATCCAACTTCAGAAAGCGCCAAAAATTGTTTATTTTCTGAAGAAGATACAGTTTTTCAAAACTATATATTTTATAATTGCTCCTTGATCTGGGTCTCCTGTCAATGAGGATAAACAGAAGATACACTTTTGCCAATGGTCATTAATTATTAAATTTAATTAATTAATATAATTGCGTTGAATGTTCTCCTATAAAATCGAATCTAAGACATAATATTATTATGTTAGAGAACTTTTGTCGGCAAGAAATACGCGTTACCTAGGAATTAAGACCAAAATAATTGGATACTGACCAGGCTCGAGGTCGGACCATTAGGTCCAATTTCAGATCTTAGTTAACTAATAGCTTTAGGTTTCTGGCCTCTCCTCACTAGTTTACAATCCGATACTATATTAAAACTTGATACTTCTGAAGCTGCTAATAAATTTCACAAATTGGAAATTAAACCTGATTAATAATGGTGTAAGAACCTAGTGTTAAATTTTTCTCTGTAAAACGACATTTCTTATTTAAATATGTAACGTAAAAGCTCTCAAAACAAAACTGTCGGTAAAAATATTCCTAATTGGGATTCAAAACTGTTTAAAAACAAATCATTGCTTGGTACCTTTGCCAGGAGAAGCAACCCACGGCTGCCAAAGAGGCACATTAAACTTTGGTGACTGAGGTGGTTCCATCGAGAGGAGATTCAAGTTACTCAGCGAAGTCCGAGCCAAGAGAAGTAGATATTGCGGAAGTTCCATCATCACAGCACATATGAACGACACTAGATATCAACAGACACTAGTCACATGTCCACAAATCACAACCAGAACCGCTACAATTGTCAACAATTTCGTTGAACCAACAAACACAACACCGAGAATTTTAATATAGCAAATGTGCTAAGACGATAATATAGACAAGGCTTTGGCGTCCCGGCACAGGTAACACTGAAGGCCGACTGAATAAAAAATGAACTGGAAGAGATTACATTGGAATAAATAAATGAGATGAACAAAAAACAAACCGAAAAGGAAAAAGAGCATCACGCTACATCCACGCGGCCGGACGTTGCGGCGCTTCCTTCGAACCTTCCATGCACAGGATGTTAGTGGAACGACCTGTTTGGCCACATAGCACACACGCCAATGTTACTGCGGACTGCCCACTTACAAATAAAGCTTTATGGACAAGTCTTTAAAACTTGAGAAAAGAGGGCATTTTGAAAGGCAAAACATTCAGTTAATAAAACTATTTTTTTAACCATAAAGTGTGTCAAAAAATCCCAAGATGTCAATTAATTTTACACTACACTTTGATCTTAGCCAAAAGGCCGAGAAGCAATATTCAATTAATTTTGACAACACTACCACGATTGTCATCAGAGGCAAATGTCAAAGAATTGAGAGTAAATACGGTCATCTGTGCCCACTATCTGAACACAAAGGAATTGATGACATCACATAATTTGGAAGTTAGTGAGGTCTTCGCGATATCACACAAAACATTGTTTTGTAATTTTGATCAGTGACCTTATTATCTCCGTTAGTCGGTACGAATAAATGCATTCAGATGTGCCCACGTGATAATCTTGCATACACAAATATTCAAATCATATCTTTTGTTCTTTCACATTTTCTTTTTGGGTTTTATACATTGCGATACACGAATATTGGCTTTAATTAATTTTAATGATTAAATTATTGAGCTTATAAGAATCATCCTGTAGATGAAACACATCAACCTGTTCGGTCCATTCATGAAAGTGCGTGCGCGCAGGGCGCGGGGATTAATGAACCCCCTTTACTCTTCTCCCTGCATTTGCGCCTACAACCTTATTTGCTTAACTTTCTTGCCATATTGAGCTGTATTCTTAAGAAAATAAAGTTTTGATTAGATTGTAGTTTAAGATGGTACAGGAGCTGCAGAGTGAGCATAGAAATTGAACGTTGTTTCTTAAATGTCAGTGTTGAATTTTGCTTGCCAATTTGGTGATGATATGTTGAATTTAAAATTACGGTGGTTGTATCCTTGGAAGGTTGTGTTTTATTTTGTCGGAGGTGTGCGGGAGGGGAGCGAGTGGGGGACTGTGAGAAGTTGCCGCATCTCTGCTGCCCGTATAGGCATTAACTTTTTTATTGTCTAATAGAGCGGCGGGCAAAGGTACAGCGACAGGTAGACTTTGGCGCCGTGCTTTAATTATGTCTGAGGATTTCGCCGAATAGAAATGGTAAATTAATAAGGGAATTAACACGGCTATTAGAAACGATGATTGGAGAAAACCATTATTTTCTTTGTGTCCAAAGCAGTGGGCGACAAAACTTATGGTGAGGATGGCTTATGGATTTATTCCTACGCACGAATATATACGTAACAGAGTTATAGTTCTACGGCTATTATTTATGAATTATGATATTTATTACTAAATCCAGTACTAGAATATTGTGCACGTAAGGTTATATAAACGAGTTCATTAACTAAAGGTTTACGCAAGGTTTAACCTCAGCAAATTACGGTTTTATATATATAAACCTATATGGATTAGATGGATGAAATTAATAGGTTTAGTTTTAGTCTTTATATAGAGCGTCGATTTATTTATATACTACTATTACTGCCTATAGGAAAACAGGCATATAATTATGATATCTAATATCATCGATGGATGATTTTAGGAATGATATGCAAGAAATGGAAGACATAGATAGCGTGACGGCCGACTTGAAGGAATGCTAAAAAAAGAACTTATTGCTTGGATCCTAAGTAACATGGAACAAAGGCACCAAAAGGTAATGATACAAATTTCTCCCATCAGTGTTCGATGACAACTCCACCATTCCAGCAACACGTTATGCATAATAACTCACGAAAAATAACTGTACCCATAACCTGATAGCTGTTGATAGAAAAGTCGTCTAATTGACTCGATCACTCGACGCATTCACGTCTCAATATCAACCCTAACAACAGTGATATCGAGTTACATACCCATGTTTTATTTTGTTAGCTAATGAAGGATGACAAAAGTGCCGACCTAAAATTTAATACAGACAACGCCGTTTCAAAAAGAACCGAAATAAGTTTAATTTTAGCTTGGCTTAAATTTCATTTTAGCTTAATTTATTCTTTAGGTTGGTACCTAAAGATCGAAAGCTTTAGGTTAGTACCAACTTAAAGACCTAAACATTGAAAAAGAAGTTATTTCAGTGGTACAACAGGCTGCTACAATAATTCTGCAAGTAGGTATGAGTGTTGTGATATCTAAGAAATTTTCTTCTACTACAGAAATGTAACTTAAAGTACCTAAAGTAGTTTTTCTATATAAACAAGTTCCATATAAACTTACATAAACGACTATCCGGCTGTCCGGCAGGTGTAATTGTCAAGTAGATGTTTTTTTTTCTAATTGACTTTATTTTGTGAGTTAGCTCCAGTGGAGCGGATCATTTGTCGGTCATTGTTGCTCGGGAGTCGATTTCTATGCTACGCTGCTGGCCTAGTAGTTATTGATGGAACGAACGATGTAAAATGGTTTAAACGAAAACACGAGTAGTACCTACCATCCTAGATATAATTAAAGGATAGGATGTAAGGGGGATACTTATTATGAGAGTTTTTCTATGTAAGATCTCATGATAAAAGGTTAGTTTTGAAAAGCGTAGTTAGTGTAGCTACGAAGTAACTCCATTGGTAATCCGCCCTTAATTTTATTAAAGACTAGCTTTTACCCGCGACTTCGTCCGCGTGGAATAGTTACTTTGGGCTAACGTTAAATTTAACCCCGAGTTTGAAACATTCTTCATTGGCGCTCCGCTTCTATTGGCCTTAGCGTAATGATATATAGCCTATAGCCTTTCTTTATAAATTGACTATTTAATCTAAAAAATAATTTTTCAATTCGAACCTCAGATTATCGCATTCAAACAAACAAACAAACCTTTCAGCCTTATATTATTAGTATAGATAGCTGTTGCCCGCGACTTCGTCCGCGTTTCCGTCAATTTTCGTAAAAAAAAGTAGCCTATGTCCTTCCTCACGGTTCAGTGATTTTGATGTAACATACAGATTAACTTTCGTAATTTAGTAGGGAAATATAATATGTCAATCTATAATACTGTTGAAAAATATCGCAATACGGAACCGCACAATATTATTGTTAATAGCTGTGCCCGCGACTCCGTCAGCGTGTAACTCCTTGTGTGTTCATAAGTTAATGTATTGGTAATATTGTTTAGATCACGTTCACATGTGGTTTAAGTACCTATAGAACGAAATTTTATACCTTCGGCCGCGAGACGCGTCGAGCGCAGCGACCGATTCTCAAAAATAAACCTTATAGCATGATTCAGTATTCACGCGCGATGGCTTACCTATTATTAGCGTATTTCATGTATAACTTTGGTGTTTCTATACCGATTTATATGATTCTTTTTTATGGAATAGTTAATAATGTTAACTTTTTCAATTAGGGGTGACTGAGAGTGTTATAAACGTAAGAGTAGACCAATATTATAATCAGAAAGCTTCGAACTGCTAAGCTATCGGGAGTTACACGTGTTATTGTGAGTCAACCATAAAAGATAGACATATGCTGTCGTGGGATATTTTTTATATAATTTTAAGGAGAACATTTCCGTCATGAAATTATTTCTGTGTAGCTTTAACCATTAAGGTTGCACACGCGACGGAAGCTTTAAAAATGGAGTAACTTCTCCCGTTTTACCAACATTTGCCTTCACTGCTCTGCTCCTATTGATTGTAGCGTGATGAAAAGTATACTATAACCAGCTCAGGAGTATGCAAAATAATTGTACTAAGTTTCGTTAAAATCCGTCGAGTAGTTTTTGTTTCTATAACGGTTATACAGACAGACAGACAAAAATTTTACTGATTGCATTTTTGGCATCAGTATCGATCCCTAATCACCCCCTGATAGTTATTTTGGAAATATATTTCATGTACAGAATCGACCTTTCTACAGATTTATTATAAGTAGGTATAGAAGAAAATTTTAATTGGATACATTAAAAAAAAAATTTTGTTCGTGCTGAGTAGTTTTTTGCCAATTAATTAACATTTTATCTAGCCTTTCCACACATCACAGTGAAGCTCCTTGACACTAAATAAATAGCAATGAAAGCAACCTAGACGTTCATGTCTATTTTTACAGTAATAAGTACTAGTAGGTAGAAGCCTTACAAACTAGCTGACACTGCCTTTTAAAGAATTACTTAAAGAATTAATGATCTTGCTTGAATCCGATCCCGTAATAACCATTATAGGCGCTTCTTCTTCTTATCGTGTGGGTAGTAAGGTCTAACGAGCCCATACACCCTAGTGTCAGAGTTTCTAGACCGCCTCAGGGGCCTCTGACGTAGTCTATTTTGACGACCGCCATTTGGCGACCGGGACCTCCAGCTTATACGTGCCTTCCGAAGCAGGGAACCATCTTTTTATCAGACAATCAGGTGATTCAGGCCTGCAATGTCCCAGCCAAACTGCAAACAACTTTACATAGTGTGCTTCCCGCGGGAATCGAACCCACGACCACCGGATCACAAGACAAACACCTAAACCACTCGACCACGGAGGCAGTTAAAAAGTGAGCGAGACTTAATGAAACGGAAACGTATCGAATCATTTGGCAACGATAAAACGGATATAAAATATTAAGTTGAAATTAGCAGCAATTTGCGTGTTGTTTTCAATATAAACGGGATAATATTTAGGTAGGGAGGAGGTGTAATTCGGTGGGCGCATGCGCGGTGCGGTCGCCTGGGGCGCCCATCCGTTCTCCCGCGGTATAATGCTCCTCTGAAGGCCCAGCTTATTTGCACGCATATCGATCATTTAAAAGAGAGGGTACGCAGACTACATCTGTGGGATCGTAAAATTCTGCACGTATATAAATATTCGTTTGAAGTATTCGGAGGTCCCCTTTGAGCAAAGGTTAAGTGACTCTACGTTCGCGTAATAATACCTCTACTTTGTGCCGAGATGATTTAATGCCTGCTGAGGGGAATTGACGTCGGTTTCCCTACTGAGTAGCTCTATCGTTGGAATCGGGAAACTCATGCTATTTAAGTACCCAGTTAGGTAACCACGAGAATATCAATCTTCATGAGAATAACCTACAATATTGGGCCTTTTTAAACAATGTGGCGGTCACCTTCGGGTCTTACAAGTTCATACACCGAGTGACTGCTACCTGACCTCGGCAATCCAATTACTGAGAGAACTATACCTAGCGCATGTCAAATTTGCAGGGCTACCCGCTGCGACCACTACGCATGTCAAAGATGAACTAATTTATGTATGACAAACACAGGACATGTTGTTATACGAAACTGTTGGTAAACCAAAGCCTTATAATGGGAAAGTTTTTTAACTTCGCAGCAAAGCAATATCATTTAATTTATTCATGAAACGAGATAAGACAACGCCACGCAATATTATAGGTCACTCATTAGAACGTCAAAATTTCATAGTTTAAAATATATACTACTCAAAACAAAATAAGGGCCACTTGTACATTTACATTTTAAACTAACTGAATGTTGACCTACGTTATGATAACTCATTTCTATGAGTTGTGTTATGATCTTAAGTGGTTGAGGAACGATAACAGTGAAGTATGGGCAATATTGTGGTCGAGGGTACGATTTAACTGATATTTTATCCCGCACCTTTTCAAGTGAGTAGTTTTGTTTAATTTTTGTGTTTTATTTCAATCAGTTTAACTTCAGTTCGCTGTGTGTTACGGTTGTTTTTAAGTTAAGCGTGCAAATCGATCGTTTAACTGTACAATGCCAAGAATTCGACACCATATGGACAACGCTACTGCTATTAGAGCCGTAGCAATGATTGAGGGTGGTCAATCGCAACGTTCCGTGTCTCTGCAGTTAGGATATTCACGAAGGGCTGTTCAAAACTTGTGGAACCGGTACCAGGAGACCGGTAGTGTGTCTCGGCGTCGTGGCTCGGGAAGAGTATGTGCTACTACTGCCAGCGAGGATCGGTACATTCGACTTAGTGCAAGACGTGAACGAACTGTTACAGCGCGCACTCTGCAAAATCGTACATCTGCACGCCGGACTACAGGTACAACTGTTAGTGACCAAACTATACGCAATCGCTTGCACGAAGACCTGCAACGTTCAAGAAGGCGAGTAATTCAAACTAAACTGAACGGGAGCCAGCGTGCAAACCGTTTAAGATTTGCGCGTCAATATCTTGAATGGGGAATGGAGGAATGGCGTAGCGTGCTCTTCACGGATGAGTGCAAGGTGAAGTTTTCTAGTGACGATCGACGTGTCAGAGTGTGGAGAAGAAGCGGTGAACGATTTTCTGATCCTTGCATACACGAACGTGACAGATTTGGTGGTCCCAATGTCATGGTCTGGGGCGGAATCAGCTTACAAAGCAAAACTGGGCTTGTTTTTCTGAACGAGGGTACAGTAACAGCACAAAGTTACATCGAACATGTTGTCAGGCCCCATGTTATATCATTTTCACAACGAGCAGACGATGGCTTCATCCTAATGCAGGATAATGCACGAGCACACACAGCCCGAGCGACCATGTCTGTCTTAGAGGAAGCCAATATTCAGGTTTTGCCATGGCCTGCCAACAGCCCCGACCTAAATCCGATCGAACACCTTTGGGACCAGCTGAAACGGCGAGTCAGAGCAGCTCAAGAAGATGTACACACCCAGCGCCAGTTGATTGACCTCCTGAAAAGGTGTTGGGAGGAGATTCCTGACGAGAACATCAGACACCTTATTGAGAGCATGCCTTCGAGGCTTCGAGAATGTGTTTTAAAAAGGGGAGGACATACTCGTTACTAATCCCGTAAAAAGGAACTGTACATTTTGTGATTTTGAGACTGAACTTTAACTTTAATGTTTACGTTTAAATACCCGTAAATATGGCGAAACCTAAAAATTTTGATTATGTTGTTAATTTTTTATTTAATCTTATTAAAATTGATTTTATTTGATGAAAAAATTGTTGTTTTATTTAATTTAAACACCCCCAGCATCGTTAGCTTGACAAGAATTAAATTACGCAGAAAAATAGTGGCGGCCCTTATTTTGTTTTGAGTAGTATATATGCAAGATTCCAAATAAACAAGACGCCACTCATAAGCTACGAAAATAATCCACATATTCGACTGTGAGACATTTGCATAATTTGTTATCGGATTAAAAAATTCATGTAAGCACGAATATCTATTACATGAAAACCTTTCAGTGATTCCGCTTTGCTGGCGCTTGTGCTTCCCTAAGTACATGTATGTATGTATAACTATTAAATGGTTAAAAGAGTCAGTTCCGCATACCTAAGCAATTTGTGATACCACATTTACTTACCGCTTGCTGTTTCCGAACAAACGAGGAAAATGTTAATTATTTTGTTGTAAAATTAGCTGCTATGTTCGCTACGGAGTTTTTTAGAAACGATTTGATCTGGTGATTCTAGATTTAATGGCATTTGAAATGCTAAATTCTAGTTGGTGTCTAGAATTTATAAAAAACTTTTTACCAAAAAATTAAACCGACTCCCAAAAAACACTGCAAAGTGAAAAATAACTTTAATTTCGGAAGTCGGTGCCAAAAACGAAAATAAAAAAGACACCCACATTTTTTGGTAAAAAGTTTTTATTTCACTCTTTTTAGGTGGTCGATTTTTAATTTACCTAGTTACAAGAGCCTAAATGTCAACTACTTATAATCATTTACAAAATATTGCTTTTCCCAATGTTGGGCCGTTAATTGTTGAGGAGTTCTCCTGGTATTTCACCATCAGCTTCACTTCACTATATATGCATTGTGACGAGCATATTGTGCTTAATAACCACATTCAAGTAATCGAAGCGGAACATATGAAATACTTATTATTCTTACTTATTATATTGAGTAGTGGTCATCTGTGGTCTTCATCATCAGGTCCACTTAACAAATGGTGCTTTTCGAATGCAACTTCACAAGTTACTATAAAAAATATTCAAATCACTATAGGTGTGCCTATATTTGAAGAGTTCCCTCGATTTCTCCAGGATCCCATCATCAGATCCTGACTTGGTGACAATGGGACCAATTTCGAACTAAGGTATAGTTCGAAATTGGTCTTTCTAACAAAAAAGAATTTTTTAAATCGGTTCAGCCGTCTTCGAGTAATCGGTGATCCTGAATTCCTGATCAATACATAATATATATATATCATCGTCTTGATAACCTCCTCCTTTTTTTTGTCGTCGGTTGAAAATTGCATTATTATACATATTTTTAATATTTTTGTATATAACAAAAAACTATATAAAAACTTTCCGTGCAGCAAATCACTATCGACAGAAGCCGGAAAGCAGTGGTTTTAAATTATTTTATTTTATTTAAAATCTCGTTTTCGTTTGCGTGAAGCCGGTAGCAACGTCCGTGTCTTTAGGCAGAACCATCAACTTGTTATGTTATGCAGAACAGGCATTTAGTTTATCGGAGAAGCGCGCGCGCACCTCGGAGGCATATTTTACAGCACGAGAATTTGATTACCAGTAAGTAGCCAGGAGTAACATTTAATTGAAGGTGTGGATCTCAAAACTATAAAATGAGTTGAGAGTACCTTTAGCTAGCTATGAATACAATGCCTTTAGGCAAATTAGCTCGTGCTGTGCAATGCGGGTTTATTCTGTTGAGTTTGTGTATTTTCGGATCATGTTTGTGTAATTTTAACAATTCACGCCCAATTTATGTATGTTTCCGGGTTTCTAATTACGAAAATGTTCACTGTTTACAGCAGAAAGTAAACAGCTTGTTTTCGTATCTTTCAATAAAAGTTGCTAATGCATCAAACATAGATGACCATGATTGATAGTGATAATTATGTATACCTACTTATTACTTGTTACTTGTTAGTATGTCTACTTATTATATGTATTTCTAAATTTGGGATGTGCCTACTGCTTAGGTATAACCTGTAGGTATTTCAGAAGTTCACACCAACGGTAAACACTACTGAATGTAGGTACCTAGCACCAGTTTATTATGTCTAGAAGGATGATATAATCCCGAAATAATTCAACAGTTTTGAATTCCTGAAATCATCTATCATACACATATGAGAATATAACAATGCCAGTGACGAGCTCATGAAATAGGCGCCCAATTAGTCGAAACAGATTCGTCTATCGATAGCTGACATAACATGGTATTAAAGACTGTTTACAAAACATGGCTTATTGTCTGAAGACGGCTGTAAAGATGTGTCGAATGATTTGTTTACATAATAACGTTGCTTGGTGCAGTTGGGTAGGCGGATGTGCAAAGCGAAAGTACAGGAAGCGCCACCAACTATTCCGCATTCCTCACTACATGTTGCACTATTATGACAGGTGCAGTTTTACAACTAGGTACACCTATCAACTCAAGTGGTCGTAATTAGAATTTATTTTATGTCCCTATCAATTGAAGTTGTAGGTAATTAGCATAACTGTTTTATTACCATCGTTTGCTGGTTAGTGTAATGTGCAGTCTATTATTTTTATGTGTTTAAAACATATCAAGTTACTATGGCTAGCCATCTTTTTATGGCTGGGTTTCTGCTCGGATAAATGGACACTTGTCTATATAAATAAACTAGCGCTTCGCCCGCGACTTCGTCCGTGTGGATTTCGATATAGGTAGTATGTAATGCACTTTAGCACTCAGCAATAGGACCTTATTACCAAACACAAAAACTTTAGAATGACTTCATTAGTTCCGAAGATTACACCCTACATACCAACTTACAAACAAATACCTCTTTATAATATTAGTAAAGACGACGCAAATATTTTTCTCTAACAAATGAAAATAAAATCAGGCATTTTAACTCATGCAGGTATAATTATTATTCATAGCCATATTGCATTCATTCGTTGCGTTATTTTTACTTGTTTCGATAACCTATTACGTGTATACTCAATTCTAATTGAATTCAAATCGTGATTCTTTGCATTTGTTTCGGATTGTTGCATTTCAAGAATTCGCAGGTTTTATTTAAGTGGATAATTAATGCGCACGTTTTTAGATGTTCACGAGAAGTAAGATTTGAATCGGTAATTAGGCTGTACCTGTAATGTCAAGAACTTGTAAACTTGTCTAACAATGAGATCAAAGGACGAACGTGCGAACGTGTAGCTAGTAGGTTAGTTTTTACATTCGTATACATTAGATATAATTAGGTAGGTAGGTACGTAGGTAGAAAACTTCTCACTGACACGGTCGGATATCTGAGAAAATATTTCCATTCTTTCACACTGAATAAGTTTACAAAGGTTATTGCCATTGAATAAATCAAGTTTCGCATAATAAGGCTGTTTTATCTGACCAATTCTAATAAATACAAAAAATCAATTGCAAGAGGTTAATTTGGCACGACTAACGCCCTCTGTCGCGTATCAAAAATACAACCACAAACTATATTTTGGGTTAGCGCCATCTAGTTTCAAAGAATGTAGGGTGGACAGGCTGTACAGGCCAGTTCAAACATGCCTTAGAATATGTAGTTCGAATAGTTCCAAAAAGATGGAGGCACCGTCGTCATTAAACAAAAAAAAAACAGTAGGAAACTGTTTTCGTGTACTCGTTCTACTCATCGACTGATAAGCGTTATTGTATGCATATGGCAGTGAAACGGGTTGTTGTAAATGTACAGCAGCTGTCAAATTACATTGCAAATATTGTCCTTCTACGTTTCAAATATAATGGCATCTATTAACTCGAGAATTGTAACAAAATTAATTTCTTCAACACATAATATAAAGGAAATTCATAAATAAGCATGATTTTTTATCAGAAAACACAATTATATATTAATAAAATCATGGAAAATAGGTATACTACGGAAGAATATCTTGAATCCGAATAAAAACTGAACTGCTTGACGCAATGCAAAAGGAATGCTTGAATGTTAATAATTTACTTATTCACTGTCAGGTTTTCCTTACGGATTGAACAAAACTACGAACCATGCCAAGACTGTGAATTATCAAGAATAATATCATTTAAAAGGCAATAAGGGGGAAACACATAGAAAGAAACTTAAAATAAAGTTTTAGTTAGACAACTTGGAATATCCCATAAAAACGATTGACACAACAAAAACACTAAAAGTTTCGTCGACAAGGCAAACCTTGATAGCATATAGAAATAGCAAGCAAAAAGCTATAACAAATTACCAAACAGTTAAAGTTTGTAGGTTATAGTGCTAAGATCTAAGAACAGAAGAAATAATTAGTAGCTAATACCGTACATACCAGCATTGTTACCTGGTCATTTCTGGTGGAGATTTCTCGAGATTAGCTCAGTAACAGTAATGTAATAATAAAACATGAATAGTAAGTACTAGTAGATAATTAGCGGAGCCACCCTGGGGTTTCAGCTAGAGCATGACGGTCGACGGTGCTTGCTTGCGTAACGGACATTTCGCCCGTGACCTTCCAAGATGTTCATTGTACATGTGGTTCTGTTTAATTATCTGAGAATATAGGTATATAACTACGGATAAGAAAGTAGGAGTAACTAAAACTAGTTCCTTCATCAAGGGCAAAGTCTCGGATTGGGAAAATCCGTGACATTGTCACGATGTTCAGAAATGGGGTAACGGTGCGAGAAGTTAAGTTTTAATTTGAAATCAATTTCCCAAAGAAAAATGATGATAGTATGAACGTTACAACTTATGAAGTTAATTTTAGAGGATGTTTAAGATTGATTTTCATGGAACCAAGAGGTATACATAGACTCATTAATTATAAAAGAGGATAGGTATCATAAATGAAAAATTAAGAGTTCGGTAATAGAATGTTATTAATGAACAAAAATCGAAAGAAAAACTGAAATGTTCCGAAATGGCCATCGAGCAATCAAATATTACCTATGTAATTATATTCCTAGGTGCCTATTTAGATTGTTTTGATTCTTTATATTGGGACTGAGACTCAGTTAATGTCATCAGTAATCAAACAGATAGATAAGCAAACATCGCCATTATTTATTTAGATCACGTGAAATTTCCTGATTATTTAGTTAACCTCCTTTTGATTATTGAATTTTAATTAATACTTGATCAATAATTGTGAGATGCTCATATTATATTAAAAAAGTTAATTAAATTTATTGATTAAAAATATAATATTTACTTGAAACATTGGGTGTTGTTTCCTAAGTAATTATCTGAGGAGAAACACTCAGAGATCAGAGACTACTACTAAGCAGGTCTTTCTAATTATGGGGACATGTAGATAGTGCGTGAAATTGTATTCAGAGAAAATAACACAGATGAATCTATCTGGTCAGTACTGTACACGTTTGTAGATTGTGTAGCAGAACTCAGAACTTAAGATTCTCTGTCTCTACGTTCAAGAAGATGCGAAATGGATTTCTATTCTATAAATCTTCTAAGTATAATGAATTTCTCAGAGTTAACATTAGAATTCAATCATAATTAACAGTGTCGCCATTCAAGGTAAGTAGCGGGTAAGTCGCAATTTTTATGGAAGCCTGAACGGTCAGTCACAGTATTATAAAGTGCCACGCATATCTATTATGATTACTTGCTTACAGACAATACAATGGAACGTCAACTCTACTAATTGTGCTACAGAGTATAAAAACCCGACTAACTGCACATCTATTACTGTTACGCGGTCAAATTATTGTTTGATGTTGTTTTGCTGTAGTTAGAGACTTTGAAACTACCGTGGATTGTCTATGGAAATGAAAGACGGTGTGCGTTTGCAGGGTGCAAATGAAGTAAGGAAGGGCTTTCTTTGCCTATTACTGCTTTGGATTAACCACTTTCATGGTTTAATATAAACTACTAATCGAAATTTATGAAGAGATACCACTGTTTATATGTGTGTGTGTATGAAAAATATATAAAAACTAAACTGTAGCCGAGTCTTATTGACTAGTTTCGTCCGTGAAAATTCCACAAATTCGAAGGTAATGGCAACGGAAATTATTGAGTGGCAGAAAAAGTTGGTAGGTACGGGCATTATTTATTTTGTTATATTTTCAAATGTATACAGGAAGATAATATGGATCCCTGTGGCGACTTTTGTACATAGATACATAAGTTTATAGCTACCTTAATAGTTCACAACTTGTCATAAATTATTTACTGTTTCGCAAAACCTCAATACAAAATGGAATAATGGATTAATACATTTATGAATATTTATGTTAATCGTTCACATTTATGTAGAAAATAAGGAAGAAACTTAAAGTAAACGATTAAACTCTAGATTCCGAATAAAATGTACTTGGAATTTATTTAAATAGGTAAATAAGCCAAATGTCGGCCCCCTAACGGATTTTCTGACTGGGGATCGCTCTGGCGCCATCAGTTTGCAACGAAGGATAGCTTCTGATGCGGTTTTGGATAGTTTCATATATCTATTTCATGTTTATAGGCATAAGGTTGACATTTCTATTAAAAGAAAAAAGTATTAAGGTTTAGATGAGTCGAGAACGAAAAAACCCTAAAGTCGGCCATTCACGGCCCATGGTCGGTCGCGTTTAACCCAAATGTCGGCCGGGTATAGGGTGTTTTTAATTAAGACAGTGACAAATTTTGGCAGGAGTCCAATATCACACTAAGTATACATTTGTAATTGTATTTGTTTATTACTAAAATATATTTTTTCCTTTCAAAAATGTTAGGTACTAAAATTATAACAAAGTAAAACACCACAATAAAAAAAAAGTAAAAAAACTAAAACCCGACTACGACAAAAAAAATCGATGCTAAAAAGGATGAAACAAGATTTTCAGGATGCTGAAATAAACAAGGTTACTGGAAAAACAAGAACAGAACAAAAATAAAAGCCGTAGTCACACGTCACGTTATTAACGTTTGTTACGGTTGATATCCTATATAACGTGTGACTACGGCTTTTATTTTTGTTCTGTTCTTGTTTTTCCAGTAACCTTGTTTATTTCAGCATCCTGAAAATCTTGTTTCATCTTTTTTAGCTTCGATGTTTTTGTCGTAGTCGGGTTTTAGTTTTTTTACTTTTTATTATTTAAACTATTTTGGTGTTAAATCACTGTGTTTCTATACTATTTACTTTATTTTTTATAAGTTCAAGTGAAGCCCTTTCAAATGATACCAAACACGGTATATTTACCTTACATTTATTTTTTACACATGTCTTTTTGACCGCTAGAGGGCGCCACGTTAAATTTAAGCAATATTTTTGATAAGTACAAGTGAAGTCCTTTCAAATGATACCAAACACGGTGTATCTATCTTATTTTTATTTTTTTACACATGATTTTTTGTCCACTAGAGGGCGCCACTTTAAATTGAAGCAATGTTTTGGAAATGTGCATGTGACGCCCTTTCAAATGATATCAAACACGATGTGTTTATCTTATTTTTATTTTTTAACACAACACTTTTTGGGCCCTAGAGGGCGCCACTCTGGGTTTTGTGACACGTCACGTAGCCTATGTTCAGCGGACGGTCAAGACGGTTCTAACGATACCTCATTTGTCGAGTACCGATAAGCAGCTTTGGAGCTATGAGGGAACAGATGAACATACACACATACATACATAGCCTGTCAAAATCATAACCCTCCTTTGGCTTTGCCGTAGTCGGGTAATAAAATACTTGTAACGTTGTTCACGTGTTCGTGGGACGCCAAATAGTTAAATGCACAAATGGCCATCACATTACCTATTGCCTCAAGAGCTTCTTTTATTTTATTGCGATCGTAACTGCATAATTTTCTTTGCTTTCGCGAAGGCCTTGCATCTACCTGCTCTGTCATTGTAGTACCTTAAATTAAAAGCATTAAGTGAAAACGAACGAGCTTTTTGTCACGTGCAGGTTAATGAATCAATGAAAATAAGTAAACTTCAAAGATTCACGACCAACCATTTATATTTTTAAACTAATAAACAAGGGTTTCATAGATAGCAAGTTCCAAAGAGCAATTTATATTTATATCCCAAATTCCCAAACCATAACTAGCTACCATAAATATGTTTTCAATATTGTCAATACCTACATTAAAACTTAACTTCTTAATAATATTAATAAAATATACTTGTCATAATACATACGTAATTTTGAGAAAATAAGTTACATAAATAAATTAAAAATGACCACCTTCCCACCCAATCAATGAAAAAATACAAAAGTAATCAGCCTGTATAGTGGCGTGAGTCCGAATTTGAGGCTGGTCGACATTACGATATTTAATATTTCTAATGTCGGCCCCTATTTCGTGTACCTTATTTCTCGAGATTCAACTAATATCACCCCGGCCGGTATTTGGCAATTAAACGTAAAATAGATTTTTTTGCCTGTAAGCTTTGCAAATTCTCCTGTTAAACCAATGGAATTGGTAGAATTGGAATTTATAAAACAGACTGCATTTACTTTAAGTCGGCCACGGCCGAGAATCGGGTTTTAAATCAAAACTGGCGCTCTATTGACGGCCTCCTATTTTGCCCTTAAAACAATATGCAAAACGTTGAAAAAACTATCTCAAAATATAGTAAAAATAACGTTTTAGTGATAATAAAGCTCAAAACATAAAAAAGAAATGTCTTACCGTAGCAATATCAATTCCCGAAGTATGGGTATTCACATCAAGTATACTACTTGTAACGCAAACTTGACGCTTCAACGGCGCAGTCGCGACTTACGTCCAGTGTGCGAAGAGCAAGTGACGTAATCGAATAGTAACGGTTTGTACATATAGAGTATTAACTAAGGTTGTAATTCAGGTAGCAAAATTGTCACTTAATTACCTTTTGAATGAACACAAGCTGAAAACGTACAGACGGCCGAAGTTTGGGGGGGGGGGGGGGGGCGACGTTTAGCGTATTTACCCTACACTGACTGAAATGTGGTGGAAAGGAAAAAAATCCAAAACCAATAACACCGACTACCGAAATTAAAGTTATTTTTGGCTTTGTAGTGTTTTGATATGGAAGTCGGTTCTATTGTTTGTTAAAAAATTTTTTAAACAAAACAAACAGATTTTATTGTTTGTTGTACATGTGAAAATTAATTCAGTTTATGCTATCTTGCTAATATGATGATAGATCTGCAAAAAAAAAAAATTTGCAAAAAATAGAACCGTCTTCCATATAAAAACACTACAAAGACAAAAATAACTTTAATTTCGCAATGCGGTGTCAAATAAAAAGAAAATTCAAAACCTGACTACCGAAGTTAGTTATCTTTGCCTTTGTAGTGTTTTTATATGGAAGTCGGTTCTATTTTATGCAAAAAAAAATTTTCCCGCATTTTAGTGAATCGGTTTGTAATTTATCTAGTTACAAAAGCCCAAAAGTCAACTACTTATCACCTTTTACAAAATATTGCTTATCCTGGTGCAGAGCCGTTAATTTTTGAAGAGTTCTCCCGGTACATCACCATCAGCTCTACTTCACCATATGCATTGTGACGAGCATAAAGTGCTTAACATCTATATTCAAGTAATCTAATCGCAATCTACGAAATACTTATTATTGAGTAGTTTCGGTGGCCATCTGGGGTCTTCATCATCAGTTCCACTTCCTCAAATGGTACATTTCAAGAGCAACTGCACAAGGTACTATAAGAAATACCCAAAACGCTATAGATGTGCCTATAATATTTGAAGAGTTCCCTCGATTTCTCCATGATCCCATCATCAGATCCAAATGTCACGACAATGGGACCAACTAGAAAGTATACCCTTTCAAACAAAAAAGGAATTTTCTAAATCGGTCCAGCCATCTGCGAGTAATGAGGTAACATACATAAAAAAAAAGTGCAAGACGAATTGAGAACCTCCTCCTTTTTTTTGAAGTCGGTTAATAAATATTTCATTTCATTTCATTTCAAAAAGAGAACACATAGGTAGTTTCCTTAAGAGACGTAGAATTTTCAGTAGATTCAGAAATAAATAGTGCTAATATGTATTTTAATGGATCATTTAAAATAATCAACTATAAACAAATGACGTCAGCTACCAATGTTTTTGAAGGCCTTATTGTTTTTCTCCACGAAAATCTTTGTGCACAAACAAAATAGTTTGGTAACAACGATATAATTATATAATAAAAATGGCTCGACAATTATTATCAAGTAATATCATCACAATAAGTGAATAATTGCATGTTGAAACAAATTAAATTATTCATTGATTATTATTTTATTTATTTAGGTTCTTGACAAGAGGCAGAATAATGTGGGATTAGGCAACCTTAAACATAACAAAAAAACAAAATATTTTGGATTCGTTTCAAGAGGCAGGCGCGTCCAGTCGGCTGGCGCGGGCGGGCAGGTACCTAGTCTCCCAACCCCCCGATGTATGCGGCGAACTTATTATTGCATAACATAACATAGCACCACGTACAAACATACGTGTATACGTGGTAGCCCTGACATGCTTCGATCAATTCAATCGCAACTAAGGAGATCCCTTATGTGGATTCAAATGTTGGCCTAATGTTTCATACAACGTCCAACCACGCATACGAATGGAATTTGGATAAAAAACATATTATCATAACGCCTAATGGACCGTATAAAAACGTCTCAATTCATAAACGTCGCACATAATCGAGCAAACTCACTAGATTAATCATTCCAAAGAACTTTCTACGATTTATCATCGCTCACGGCTCTTTAAAAAATATTAAGGAACAAAAATGACGTAGTTCCGGCGTCACGACATTGCAGATTGCATCACCGCGGTTACAGGCGTTGTCTGGAATCCATGCATGTTTAATCTCTGTTTATTGAGAATTTTATTATCTACAGCGAGTACAAACTATGCATTCTTTATGAAACGTTCAAGTATTCGAAGACACGAAAACACGACTTTAAAAGAGGTCAAGAGAAAAATCAAACGCCTCCGAAGGCTCTTAACATTCTTACTTATGAATAAGTTTGAGTAAGTGCAAGTATCAAGTCATGTCGCAGGAATCGCGGAACGAATCGGTAATGATCAACACGCTTGATGCGGCTTTTAATCTCGTTACTAAACATAAGAAGACGTGTATAACTAATGTAGAGTTTACTCTGGGACCATTCTCTATCCAAAATTCAAAGTCACGGACGGCTCACCAATAAGGGTTCCAAAGATTTGGAAGGTTAGCCATGACAATAATAATTTTATTCGTTTATAAAATCTCTGTAGCCGTCATTTGTTGATGTCCATCACGATTCACGAATGAATACATATTACAATAAAGTGTCTCCAAACGAAGCGTCATAAAATATCAATTCGCGTTCAATGTCATACAAACGGGTCAGTATAGCGTACAACTATTGGTACAACTACATATTTTGTGTAGGTATTATATTTTCGAAATATTGCTTTCATATACAAGCAAACGTGCGACGTAACGTAAGGAATTGTGTGATAATAGTAGAAAAAAGATTGTAGAAATTTATCATTGGCGTCTAGTTAGCAGCCTCTATTAGATCATTGCAACAATATGCGAGACGGCCCGAATGGTTGGAATAGCTGCACTCGCGCTTCTCTGCCAACGAAATGGAATCCGTTGCCATTAGAAATTCTACTGAACATGATGACATTGTTATCGGGATTCCTTCAGCGCGTGCCGTGTCCAGTGCCTCAGGTGTCACTTTAACACGCATTCACATTTTTTCCAAGCACTAACTGTTGGAATTTATTAACTATAAAATCTTTCATATTTTAATTGGGTATCAGTATGAAGTAGGCATCATAGCACATTACGCAGATATTAATCATCGTTATTTATTGTTTTGTTGTTCGCACTTCGCGTAACTCCGCAGTAAGCGGAAGTAAACAACTAGGTACGCAAAATTTTAATTTACGATGTCCGAAAATAATATTTGTAGTTACAACAATAGTGATCAGTGATTGCATGCCGTCCTAAGAATGCTCGTAACTGTAGTCCGCAACGCAACCTACATTCAGCATTCTTTTCGAAACCGTAACACTCCGCCTCTGCGTTCCGGATATACTCGTTCATGCCACATTCACCCCAATATCTTTCACAATAAAACCTATTTCAATTCGATACATGTGATAGAATGCCAGGTATTGCATTTCTAGAGAGCTGTAAAACTACATACACAGAGTAATGTGCGATTGATATGATAAATTGATAACCACCTCCTAGATTTTGAAGTGCTAAAGTATTCGTTGATTTAAGTATCGGTCGGGGCGTACTTATTTATTTTGTAATCATTTGAATACATACTCAAACGAAGTAAACATGAAGTACTCGAACCTATATGGTCAAGATAACTTAATCAAATCAAATCAAATCAAATTTATTTATTTGTTAACATAGGTAAAGTAGATATAATTATATATATATAATTATTTTAATTGTTGCCTTATTTTTTTATTACGGATGAGACCACTCTTGACCTCGATCTTGCCTGATGGTAGGCGATAGATGAGGTCTACGATGGGTCGAGCGAGCCCAGAAGATGCCTATTTGCTCTTGCTTTAAAGACTGAAAGGTCATAAGTGACAGGGAATACAGAAGCCGACAGAGAATTCCACACCAATTATAATCCTTTCAAAGCTGCCGCTGCTGTTAGGTAGTATCTACATTTTAGTAAATGGCGCTTAACATAAGCGGAGCGTATGCGCAGTGCGATCGTAGTTTACGAGGCAGCCCTAAAACACAAACCGTGCCAATTTGTTGGTCGGTAGAGAGCATGGTCCGACCAAATTCCTGAACGCTTTCTCTGGTGCTGGTGGTGGCCGGGGCACGCATGCTCGGCGCCCGCGCAGCACGCAGACCAACGAAAGTGAGCGCCAGCCGCGTGCGCTTGCGCCGCTGTCGTCGTATTGCATAATTATCCGCGATCCGACCATTGTTTGTAAACACTCAATAAACAAGAACACATCACTTGAATTGCCTGAACGTATTTTGATTAGATAGGTACGCGTATCGAAGCTGCATCGTTAAGTGGAATTAAAATTACACATTTTTTATATGTAAAACCCTCAGACTAATTGCCGACATGATAATGTTAACAAAAAGTAGTTAGGTATATATAATATATTTTCTAAGATCCAGGTCCGACAAATTGCCTGTTAATTTTCTAGGAAGCACACCGAACAACCGGGGATATACTTATTGCAATTAAGTCCTAAGGTTGTTCAGTGTCGATTAAAAACTCTTTGTAATGTTGGTATGTGTTTATATCGGCATGTAGAGTTTAGACAGAGGGATGCAAGGCAAGCCGGATGAGCTACTGGATTGTGGGTCGGCGAAATTTGCCCGGGACGCGTTTCACGTCGCCCAGCTGTATTCTCGCGTTGACTCTCAGAAAGTTTTGCTTTCTCATCGGGGTTTAACTCCATTGTTACATTATTCTTAGAGAGAAAGGCTTATTAATGGTTAATCGTTTACAACTTCATAATAATTACGACCAATGTATATGAGCATTTAACCCGGATGTGACGCTCGAATGCGTATAACCAAGAAAAAAATCGTCGGAGTGGCCGTCATATTCAGACGGTCATTGGCGAGGAAGCGAGGTTTAATCGTCAATGAAGCCTTTCATCGCGAAACCAGTACAAGTAGATAAACAATAGTATCCTTTGTGAAACGATTGTCGATCCAAATCCGCTTGAAGCAACAGTCCCGATAAAAACGTCGAATTGTTTGCTATTCGGTAGAGTTGAACGACACAGACCATGGAAAACAATGAGTATTAAAACTGATTTTGCAGAGCAAAAACCGAGATGCAAACAAAACTGCTAGTTAAACTGTACAAGTTTCTAAAAATAAATGAATATAATGTGTAAGAAGGAATAGGTTCCTTTTCTTATAGAGCGACTAGCAAGCCACTGTCTCGTTGGATGTCTATTAAACAATGTCAGGTGGAATCTGGAATGCGACCCGCCTACAAGGCCGCGTGCCATCTCGCGTATAGGTAGGTAGTCGATATTCAGCGGTCGGTTTATCAACTTTTATCACATTCGTTTTGCTTGCTTTTCATTAAGTGACAACTATTTTCGTTCACTTGTAGACATGAATCGTCATAGTTAGTGTAAATCAACTGCTTCGCATACCAATTATTCTTTTATCTTTGTTTTGTTGGGTGTGGTAGTTGGACAAATATGCATGCCTTAAAAGTTAAGTTACGAAATCCAAAGAATAAGTGTAACATCGGAACTAATAAACGGCTAAAAATAGAATATATAAAGAGAGAACGTTACCGAAACTGTCAGAATCGCTGGTAGGGTACGCGGGACACGGCTGAACCATCGTCGCCGCGCGTGATAGCACGTCCAGTGCAGATTCCACCTTCTCCATATTTACCTGAAGAACAAACAACAAAAATTTAAGTATTTTCATAATCTAGATCGTAGACATATAATCAGTTAATGAAACTATTAAGACAATCTCCTGACAGCTTACTTGACCATTAAACTTTATCATAACAAATGACATTCCAATATCATCTGCAGATATTTTGGTTCGAAAACGAGACGTCGACATCATTCATATAGTCTAAATATTTGAAGGAATTCATGTTTGGCAGCGCAGAGCTGTATGGTTTGGAATTAAATATCGCAGACTAAAAGTCATAAAGGCATGCGAATACCAAAGTGGCGGAAATTCCTCACGACACGTAAACGGCTAGACGGTGAACAGACGTGCGCCGAGTCGTACGAACACCACGTAAATAAGAGGGAGGAATCAGATGATCAAACAAAGAGTTGTGAAACGTGGCAATCGGCCGCATACCGCGATCGCACCGGGAACGAAGCCAATGGACCACTGTATCGCAGATCAGACACTAACGCTTCGCCAAAATATTAGCATTTCATCTTTAATTAACTTGCAACTACTCGTTTCTTTGCACGAGTTAAAAATGTGCAATGGAATGTGGATAGTTACAAGACTAGAGGACAGAAAAAGAGAAAATGGTTCCTAGATCGGGGGAGAGAACTGGAATTGACGCAGTAGAGATATATATAATTTGCGTAGACCCCAAATTCGTAAATGATGCGTGTCATTGCTATTCTTATATAGCTAACAAGATATTTCTCTAAGCTAACAAAATAAAGGCTTTAAAAATATTAAATTTAAGGTGATTTACCTCATTATAAAGTTGAATGAAATAGTAGGTGATCATCATAAGTTTTAGGAATCGATAAATGCAGATCATGAGGAACACTCAAGGGCTGTTTTCGAGATACAAGTAAATAAAAATAAAATAAATGTTTCAATGATTGACAGAACTTGCTACTTACCAGTTCATAATAAATATAGAAGAGTCCTTCTTCACCAAAAAGCTTGAAATTTCTAAACTATTTCAATCTTATGGAAACATCAGAAAGTTATTACATTTTTTATAATATATTTTTGTCTAGTACTGCGCCATACATTAATGATTAACGAGGTATTCACGCCCGTGTGTGACTCCAGTCCTTCTTAATTAGTTTAATGATTGATGAGTCTCATATTTTGGGCCATATTTCAAAACTATCATCATAATTTTAATTATAATTTGGCCATCCTAAGAACTTTGCATCTTATTGGACAACGCAGACCAAAATGTAGTGTTAATAATAAACGAGATTCGCATAGTTAAATCTGCATACCAAGCACTATATTTTTGTGATGATCATGCCAACCAAAACAAATAGACAACGATGTCATTGCTTAATTAACTGAATACCTGACAGTCAGTAGCAATATAATAAAACGAGTAAACCTACCATAATTAATGATACTTAAGACACAATAAAGCGAATGAAGCGAAGACGCGCATTCCCTCAGCAGAGAGTACTGAATATAATTCATAAACCACTGCCGCTAACGGATCTAAATGGAGGTCAGATTCCTGGACTCATACAGTGAAAATAATGACATTACATTAAAAGTAGTATGGGGTTATTTTTCGAATAAGTATCTACTCTACTCTACTTATTCGAGAAATAACATCATTAGGTGTGGAAGAAGGGATGGGTAAACAAAACATTGGAATGACGAGTGATGCGATGACTACGTTAATGATGAGGAATTTGGTACATTAACCACAATAGAATTTTTCTGGCCGGAGGCGGAGTCACGAGTACGGTCAGTGTTGGTATGTCGGTATACACACGTCGAATACATCATTCGACACATAGTCAGATGGTCACGAACCCATTAAACGGAACATAGAACTTATAATGGAATTTGACACGTAAATTCCTTTTAAAAGTTATTTGGAAAATATTTTCTCGGTAAAAATGTTAATTTCGAACTTGAATTCTTGGAGCATTACTAGCGTTAAGTGAATCAGAACTGCATAAGTATTACAAATTATATTGTATGAAAGTAAAAACAAAAATTCATAGAATGGTTACTTGTCATTAACATTCTAATTTCCATATAACCATATTGTGGTAAAAATAAGGGATTTGAAAAATGTTATAGAAAGCGTTTGCATAAAACATGAATCCAAGAAAGACCAAATTTGCATTCTTGTAAAGTGCAGTCTTAGAGTAAGCCTATTAATTCTATGAGTGCAGTGTAATTTCTTAATGACCAAATAGTATTGATTGAATCGTCAGTACTCGTTACAATAAACGAGACATGGCTAAGGGTAGATGGCAGCTAAAAGGAAGCACAGGATAATATACGAATTTCTTACTTCATGTAAATTCGTATATCGTCCTTCCAACTAAGTACTAAGACTTTTAATAAAAAAAGTTACTAAGTTGTAATAAAGATCTAAGACTGGCTGTGTTTACATTTGCTAATACAGCTGTACAACATCTGCAGAGAATTACTATCTGGAAAATATAACCTTTTATAGTAAATAAATAACAAATAATGACTGCTGCCAGACACAAAACAATTATAGATATCAATAATGGAAGCGTAAAAGAAATAAAAATTATATGTTGTTTGTTATACTGTAGGTACTGTTCTGTAGTACCTATATTATTATATTCTATTCCAAGTTTAGTATTATTGGATGGGAAAATATCGGCTTTTTCGTAAATTATTATGTGAAGACAAAGTGATTGATTTACATGTCGTGAATTACGCGTAGCTAATATCAACAAGGAACAGTGAGGAGGCAATACCAATTAATACAACCTAAATTGTTATCACCTGCTAGTTTCTAACGTAAACCACATGGTAGTCGAACCTTGACATTCCAAATGTTAAAAATAATAATCTATTTCAGTTTTAACGTAAAACTTTTGAAACTATGCCTTAAGACTAGGGGTTAGGGTTATGAATGGACGGTTTTAAGTACTCTTTTGTCGGTTGGCCCGCATTTGGGGTGAGGATTCTTTTACGACGGTCGCTACCCCTGCTGCGTTCGAGCGCACGTGGCTTGGGGCCGGGATACCGGCAGATGTTACTAATGTAGGGTTGCCGAGCCCCCCTCGTATATTGTTGTCGCTCCCAAAAAGTAACGCTGCTGCTTCGAGTTTGAAATCATTACGGGTAAAAGTACCGTAAACGATTTTAACTAAATAGGTACCTATACTATTACGTTAACTATGTTAATTTGTCTTGCAGTCTCTTCTGTCTAATTAGGATAACTGAACTTAGAAACTGCTAAATGAGTTGGTAGGTACATGTTTTTATTAACAGTTATCTACCCAATTCCACTTTTCCGGGATAACAAGCTTTTTGTGTGTTCAGTTCCAAATAATCGACAATGTAAATATTTGACTGACTCGTCACGTGGTATAAGGGAAATTGATTCGTTATACACAGACATTTAGCTGTAACGATTACTCAGACTATGATAAATTCGAGAGTAATTCGAAAAGTCTGGTAGCGAGTCTGCTTGGTACTGTAGTTGTAATACAATTGATGGAATCCGTACGGGGTCACCGTCAACATTGGCTAATCGGGCGACGTTTATCGTGGTCTTATCACGAAGTGTGGCCGCTACATGCGCATAGAGCGTTTGTACGCCGCGTACGGTCGCATTCCACACTATTATGTTCGCGAGATTCCATGCCATGTAGCTTCGCTGAATACCTTGTTGCCTTCGCTCCGTATAGCGGCGAAATTTTTTGCATGGCGCGTTCGTAAATCAAACCGGTAGGTAACTAGTCATTACTTATAGCATAGCAGCGATAAGTAGGCATGATAATGTGGGATCATGCTATATGATGATAAACAATAGAAGAACGTAACTTTTAGTCGCATAAGCACTAAATCTACATGTAACTAGTGTATATTGTAATTTGCTTACTATTTGTTTTCAAAGTAGACAGTATTCAAGTTTAATTAAGCTGATTAGAGGTTGCTATATATCAACCTAGTTTAAAATATTCTGTACTATTTGTACGTAATATAAACATTTGCGTTTAACTGATGCTTGAAGAACCAAAATAACTGCTGCACACAACAATTTTTCTAATTCTAACACTACAAAAAATAACAAATAAACTGTGTGGGTACTTACACAATGTATGTTTTTCCCACGACGTTCTTCAATGAGACCAAGGGAAATGTTGTTTCACACAATATTTATAATTCAATTAAATGAGCACGACGTAACGTTCAAGTTTGTAAAGTTGATAGTGTTCTAAACAACTGAAACCTTCATGACAATGTTACAAAACCGGCAAAGAACAAAAATCAATAGGTAAGTATCGAAATCGCAACAAACTCTGCATACATTCGTCAGATTAACACGACACGCTGGTTACCTCTGCGACGCAAAAAATATACTGACTTCTATCGTTTATTATCCATTGTCCGTCAAACGCACTGTGTAAAAGTATTTGTTATTATTTCATAAAATCCAACTATCGCGCCACGACTCTGTTGACGAAATAGTCGCGTTTGACATTTGAGCCGAGCCCACTGCGATTGGAATCCAAGGAATGTCAAATATTTTCACTGCTGCCATCTATGTGAAAGAATGTTGAGCTGCTGAGAGGCGTCACACTGGAGCAGCGCGGACTTTATTTTCCCAAGTTCATTAGATAACATTTTGCGTTATAGGTGACAAAAACGTTTAAAAGCGGTATTCTTTTGTTATACTGTATCAATAAGTTTTTATTTCAGTTTCTTGGGATCTTAGAGAGAATAAGAAAGTGTCGCTGTGCGTTCGCGAATTCATTGGAATGCGTCCAGTTTAGTGCCGCCGCTGGGAGACGTCACCGGGGCGCGCGCAGGCGTGATGTTGGTAAGCCGCGTCTGCTGCAGGGTTATCGACACATGGCGTGGAGGCGAGGAGTAGGGTCGGCACTTCGGCAGCGATGCCGCCATGCCGGCCTGCGCATATAGCATAACACACTGTTTCGGTTCGATACTTTCGTTGGAATTTATAATTTAAGATTATGGAATTTCTCGACCATGACGTAAGAGAATTACATTTCTTATAAGTATACTGTATAAGCAACCAAAAAGAGGGAACTAACCGTGTAACAGTTGCATAAAAATACTAACTTACATCTTATGTACCTACTGATCTAAAAAGAGCTATCTATTGCCCATTTGATAAACAGCTGTGCATCTGTCGATGGCTCTCCTTGTCTCTCATCAATAAAATAATTATGTTGTAAACGCAACGCATGCCTTTGCCTACTACGAAACGTTTACAATACAGCTACCGCCCTCTATTGGCCGCTTGAGGCATATACACTGTCATTTGTTTATTGACATTCTTGACACTAGGTGACATTGCTTAATTAGATTATTGGGATGTTTTCAATTAAGAGCGTGTATAAGTATTTAGGGCGAAATCATTTTGCGACGTGCTACTCGTTTTAATTTCAGAACAACCTTGCTCTTTATACAGTAAATAGTTTGCTGGTAGGAGGGGTTAAGATATTTGATAAACGTTGGCGCGACCTGAAAGAGGTCAAATAAACTAGTGTTTTTGTTTCGGAATATTTACATTAAGCAAAGAGTTTCTATACCAATTGACACGTTACTTTTAATGGAGGCTTTGACGAGACTGATGGTACCTACCTACTTGTACAAGTAAAACTACAGATTCAAGACACAATCTTTATTTCTAACACAACATTCTCAATAAAATTCGGAATTAAATGAACGCATAGTCAACTTAAATTAAGCGAAATTAACTTTTTCTAAACAATCATTATCTTTGGGACTTTGCCCAACTTAAACTAAACGATAAGTCACATAAACTGCATGTTAGCTAAACCTAACTCGGTGTTTCTTATAATAGATAATAGCTCATTGGATAATTCGTGTTCACGATTACCTAACATTAAAGTGTGGCCATTTCTAACTACAAGTATAATTACTCCGTCCAAAACTTTACAACAATTTGATATTTCAGTCTTCACACTTAAATTGCATTGGGATTAAATTAGAATATTATACTCACGTAGGTATTAGGGAATATTGAATAGTATTTTATAAATTTATTAGAAACAATTGAATACAATCTTAACAATAATTATTTTGATTAAAAGAGTTTAGTTAACATACATAATACAGGGTAAATATTCAGTGGAAGAATCATGAAAATAGTTTGTATTGATTAGGTAAGTATCTCACAGGAAGTACCTAAATGGTTTAATTTCAAAGCCAAGCTTAACAATCCTACACAAAAAATGCAGCAAACAAGCTTGAAATCACGATTTTGATAGTAGGCAGTTGTTATACTTCATAGTTAGAGACAGACCGAAACATCGATAATAATGTAATATATTTTCATTTGTATATTACTAAAATATCCATTTAATAATAATACAAACATCTCACTTGGGAATCGATTCGCAGGTATCTAGGACCTATGCTAATACATAATATTTAAACATTTGGTTCCGTTTTTCGTAAGTTTTTGTTTTATTATAGGTACTTATAACGAATATTTATAAGGATAAAGGTTTAACATGTAAATTTAAAGTGGAACACCATCTAAGTGTTTGATATCTTAGAACATTTAGCACGAACACCTAAATAGACTATGGGATGGTTACCTACTCTTGGTAGCACGGAACTACACCTACAAATGAGTCTATTCGGATACTAGATAAACATTTGTATATAATCTACAAGATAAATAATGAATTTTCAATCTGAATATAACCATGACTTTATTTTGATTGCGTTAAAAGGACTCCATCTCAAAATGTAGATCTATAACCAAATACTCATAGCAACAAATCACAGATAGCTTGAAAAGAATGAGTAAGGTACACGGTGTTTTAATACTCAGTATCTATAAAATCTCTGCTTATATCTGTCTCTTTCATGTTGGTCAGAGCCTGTATCGGTAAACATGACTTGAATACTCAAAGCACAAAATAAATGTATTTAGTGCTCAGAGGATGTTTAGTTAGATACTGTAAGAATGGAATTCAGAGAGTATGGCTGAGTTAGCATGTCTGTTTGTTACAAGTGTGCTCATTTATTGTTAAATAAATAATAATGGTAATAACATATGGCAAATTCCATCTCTTATCAAAGAAATGTGTTGATAGAGGTTGACATTACAACACTGCATGCTTCTGTACCATTTCTTGGAAATGGTTTTCGGTAACCATTAACAGTACAATTTTTTGTACCTACCTATAGACACCAAATTTCTTTAGTCTTACACAAGGAGATTTCTATGTTGTTCAGCGGTTCGATTGGAATTTCAGAAGCATTTCCTTATGTATGAAGCACCGGAAAATGCTAGTGGAAATGTAGAAGTCATGAAATACAAGGTAAGTTCTGTCCTTATGTAAATAGTACACTAATAAAAAAAGTTTCTAAGTCATAAAAATATGGAGTCCTAGATTATTTTCAGTTGTATACGAGATCTATATTATATCAATTATAACTGGAAACTATTTACTAGTATACTGTAATGCCAGTTTCAGGAAAATAATATAATTTTTAAACTTTTTCTTAGGTTAGGTCTTTTGTCAGGTATCTCTATTCCGTCATTAATTTCAGGTCCATCTTGATCACAAAACATCTAAGTCTTTTTCAACAAACAAACTTTCATAAAGCTTTTTTAGTAAGACAAAATATAATAGACTATAAGCATTTTATGCAGAATATTTGCAAGGAACCAGACTCATTTCATCTACAACTAAAATAATTTATAGCTTTGAAAAATGCTTCCATAAATACAGGAAAATTAACTCAAAATTTCTTTGCGATCCAATAGTTCTAACAAAAACTTCTTCACAAGGTCAATAATACCTTTTACCGGTGTTTTCAACAAGGTTGAATGTTTACACCTAAAATAGTTCTTAGGTAATTGCCTTCCGCGTGTGCCACACAAAAACTATTGTTTAGTTTTGGCGACTAAAAGTTAGAAGTCGACTAGAACGGCAAGTTGCGACATATTGCCGTTTTTGGTGTAAATCAGTGCAGTGTGGATGTGTCATCGTATAAGATGGTATCTCAATCTAGAATGTACCTAGCAGCTAGTACGAATGGCCACTAAATCAGTTACTCTGATGTTAACTCTCATCGTTCACTCCTACGTTACGTTTTACGTACTAAGCTATCTATATGTGCCTCTTATCATAATTTGGTATCATGTATATATTTCATATATTCATATACGTATATATTCTTAAAACTTCAGGGGACGGCTTAACATGTTAACTAAAATAATGTATTAACATTAATAAAGTTATCGATAATTTAGGATCTTTACTGATGAATATCTCTAGAAATCTGTGAAATAAAATACCTAGTTACTGTTTTCATCAAGATATTAGGAATAGAGAATATTGTAAATATAATAGGTATCTGAATTTCATTTGAATGGCAAATATGAGGAGTATAGGAAATTTTCTATAATGTCAGGTTATGAAAAATAGTTTTCATAAATATGAAGTAAATATATCTGGATCTTAATTTGAAAAATAAATGAATAGTCAACACTTTAATGCGTTTCTATCTAAATATCATATTAAATCCTATTTTTATTAATCTAATAAGTACTAAATCGACAATTATGGAAACTAAAAAAAATATTTACAATTTAAACATAAACGTGACTAGGTTCAGTAATATGAGTTTCTCATGATACGATAATCTACAAGACAATTAAATAAAAAAAATATATAACTAATTACATATAATTATGTCAAGGTGATAAATACGTCACTTCATTATAAACTAATTGGCTGTCACATTAGTTATTCATACTGTGAGACGCTACTTAGACTATTGCATATTATCTACGATGCAAGATTTATGTGATAGTTTACCTACTGAGATAAAGACAGGAATAGTGACATCAAAATAATATAGATACATATTATAAATAAAGTAATTCATACAAATATTATTATATCATATTTAAGGCTGGTGTAAAATTAAACAGATATCGAAATATAAAATATGTGGACCGTAGTAAGAGTTGCTTAGCAAATAATTAATATTATTTAAAATAATTTTCATCAGAACTCAGCAGTGTGTTTTCATAAACACTAAAGTATAATTTTAATGATTAATGAACTAGTTCGCCATGAAAAGCGACGAGACCTACATTAATTTAATATTTATGTTTCCTACGAATTTGATATTATTCTGATACTGCCTATATTTAGAGTAATTATGTTTGTTGATTAATATACTTCATTTAATCAAAAATAATTAAGTTTGTTTGAAAGGACCGCTTCTTTAGCCATCAATAGTTATGTGTTCTGGCAATCTTTACTCTTCAAGGAAAATAAATGCTACTTTTCTATACGCTCATTAACGAAATTTACGATTAATTTACAAAACATATTATTTTAAATACTGTGACCTGCCACCCCTGATAATGTCTCTGAAAACTACAGAATTTATAATCTCGAAAATAAGGTGATGTAGCAAAAAATAAGTGTTAACAAGCTCGATCATATTTTTATCGCAGAACTAATTCGATATGCCCTTGGTAACGCATAAAATCTACGATGTAAAATCCCATAAGGAAATATGATAATTGCATGAATATTGTTATAAAAGACTGAGCAATATATTGATGATGAAGATCTTGAGCTAAAAATGCTTAGTGGAAGGATTAGGACGTAGTCCTGAGACGGAATGATGAAAGTAGAGAAAATTTTTAATAATATAACCATTAGGTATATGACGTATGTATTTTGTTTACTTTCTGTTCCACTTCAGGTCAGTAAATTACTTACTAACAATGCCACTGGCTACTTCAAACTACGATGTTTTATGGCTAAAGTCTAAACTAAACATTCCTGCGATTAACTAATGATATATTTTACTTCAACTTAAACGACGTGTGGTTCTAATATATACTTTGATATAATAATTTATTTGACTATCTTTCCATTACCTACCAATATTCTCTAATTGCTATTTTCTCTTACTCCGTTGCTAGTTTTTCAGCTTTCAGCATGGAAAACAAGTTTAATTTCAGAAACAAAGTCAGCAAATACGCAAAGAATTTCCGTTTGTAGATCACGCTTATTTTTTATAGATAAGTCTTATTTTATACAATAGTACATATTTATATTCCAACTAAATTAATTTAAGTTTTAATCACATTGTTTGAAAAATGATATGTAGCCAAGTAATTTTCGTAAATGGACCTATTATAATGTGTATAATATATAATTATATAATATTATAAAATCATGTAAATTGGGAGATTATGAAAATCACCAAAGTAATAAGTCATCGTAGGCCGTGTTTTTATACTAATCCATTATATTGCCTTAGCCGAATTAGCTAAAAACAAACGTATAAATAAACATACGTCAAGTATTTAATTTATCAAAAAGACAAAATACTATTAGGTACATTGTAAAAATTCAAAGGCAATTCTGAAGCCAAAAAATAATGTATACGAAAAGAATGACAACGACACATACAACTTATGCTTACGAAGTATACATAATATGATGAGAGAGCAATACGACCAGGGCCGGATTAACCATTAGGCGGAGTAGGCAACTGCCTAGGGGCCCCGCATCAACTAGGGGCCCAGGCCCGGTGCACGCACCAAGAAAACATGTTTTTTCGAACGAGAATTTAATGTGCGTGTGAACTTAGGGACCTCACTGTTATGTCACAAAATAGAAATCATCAGATTTAGTAGTAGAATTAAAATAATTTTAGAACAAATCTGGGAATAAGTAAACAAATATATTCAAAACCACAGCCCTTAATGTACGTTTCCTCAGTTCACACACGATTTGGTCAGTCAAAGTAAGAAAAGGGGCCCCGAGAATGCCATTGCCTTAGGGCCTCTGACAAGGTTAATCCGGCTCTGAATACGACATCTAGACGGATCAACATCAATTACCGCGAGTTACTTTTGTCAGGTCTGCAAGTCGTACCGCTCCCGCATCTACAGGGTTATTAGTAATACACTAACAACCTCTCAGGATCACGTTAGTAACATCATAAACAACTTCTTTTGAAATATGACTACTTAAATAATTCATTATATTTTAGTACATCGGATTTTCATACAAAAATAACAATATTTCAATTGAACGCTGTTAGTGATACGCAGTCTGCGAAGCAAAAGAAAGCGCTAGTAATGTAGGTAAACTGATAGTGCAAAAAAAAAGTTATTTAAAAAGTCTAAAAAACCCGACTGCTCAACTGAAATGCAAGGAATAAGCACATTTTTATTTTAAAAAGTGACAAGCAAGCGGGACCCAATTGAAAGTTTTTTTTTTTTTAAATTTGGCGGGTCCGCCTGCTTGTCACTTTTTAAAATAAAAATGTGCTTGTTCCTTGCATTTCAGTTGAGCAGTCGGGTTTTTTAGATTTTTAAATAACTTTTTTTTTTCGTCTTTTCAGTTAAAATTTAATTAACAATTTTTTAATTTTCCCGGTCGTGTCACATTGGCACCCCACCGGATTCAGAAAGTGAAAGAGCTCAAGTCCATATTTTTAAACTTTCTCTTTGTATTATTTTGCTAGTATTACACTAATGATAAATATGATATACCTTTTTGAAATCCTTGTGATAAGTCCTTTAATTTGATACCCATATTGTGGTATTCGAAACAAACTTTTTTTTTTTTTAATGTATAATGACTTCGCACAACCCCCTTGTTTGATTTTTTCAAATGTCACCTATCTAAGAACACTTGGGCTGCTAAGACAAATCTAACGATACCTCAATTATGTGAATCCGTTCAGTGGTTCTGGAGATATGAGGTAATAAAGAATATTACAAACATACATACATACAAGATACGCGCGAAAAACATAACCCTTCCTTTGCAGTTGGGTAAAAAGGTAGCGGTGCGCTAGTAATGTAGGTAAAATGATAGTACAAAAGGTAGCGGAGCGCTTGTAATGTAGGTAAAATGATAGTACAAAAGGTAGCGGTGCGCTAGTAATGTAGGTAAAATGATAGTACAAAAGGTAGCGGAGCGCTTGTAATGTAGGTAAAATGATAGTACAAAAGGCAGCGGAAAAGATCTTGAAGGTTTGTTTTTGGTAAATGTATTATGTTTTCTATAAAAAGTCGTAAAACAAAAGTTGTTGTTTATGATGTTAATAATAATACAGTCCTTCAAGGGTGTTATTGTTTTACCAATAACCTGTATATAGCTACCAAAAAACCAACCTCGCAGACATTGCCATTAATCGTCTGCAATAGACGTGAAGGCCTATATGATATAAAAATTACAAAAACAGTTGCTTAACGAAAAGCAATGGTCGGTCGCGGGACATGACTGGGCGGCGAGAGATCGGTTCTCGTTCGTGTTCTGCGCCGGCGCACGCGGCACCCGCACACGGCGTCATACGCAAAGGACGCGTAGCCGACGATGCCCCACACCGCCGACACGAACTACGCCTCACACCCAACGGTCTTCGCCACCACCACACACCCTCAGACTCATAACTGTGCTTAAAATCCTCATTCCCAGTCCCCTTATCGTACCCTGTAGACCCTTCGTAAGTCCTATACAAACTGTCGTATCCCGCTTTATCATACGACGACTCGTAGCTCTTTGCGTATGCCCCCGATTCGTAGTTGTCTTTTGCTTGCGACCCTGATGCGGTTGATGTAGAAGCTTCATAACTGGCTTCGTAGCCTGATTTGTCGTAGCTGTAGCTCGGTTTCTCGTAGTCACCGTAGCTGGTGGCGTATCCGGAGCTTGAGGGCAAGTCGTAGCCGGTCTTGCTACGGTTGCGGTCGGACCATGTGGACGTTTCGCTATCGCATGGCGTCACTGGAGCGCTTCGGATTGTTTTTGGTATGGAGCGTATTGGTATCGTTTGATCAGTTAGGGAGCCGCGTTTCTGGAAGAGTTAATCATTAATTAATTGTTTGGTACAGATTGATAGAATAATAAAGTTTAGAAAAATAAATCTTAAAATTTTAAGTAAACTAAAGACAAAAATAAAGCGTCCAAAAGATTCGACCACAGTCCTCAACGCTGTTGGCTAGTAACGTACCCAAGAGACTGGGAACATTGCCTCGTTGTGTGACAGCGCATTAGCCTTTGGCCAAAATAATAGCAACGCCTTGGGTGACGGCAAGTGTCCACCAAACTTTTCGATTTTTTTATAAAAGGCTGTGAGCACCAGAGCCCTACGGTCCGAGAGTTTCGACCTCAAACGGGTAGAAAATCTAGTGACCACTGAGATATATATACTATACAACGTGTAACGGAAACCATATCTATCCGAAAGGGCTGAAGACAACATCTGATATGGAGTCTCTATGCTCAGTTTCAGCACAAAATAATTGACTCAAAGAATTGATACCAAATTATCGGTTTTATATACATATTTCTTGAATACCAATCATAACAAACGTGTTACAGCACTACGAGGATCAATAACTTTCCACGTCACTTGCCAATAACACGAAAATTCTCTTCACTCTTCTTAATTTGAAAAATTCGGTCTCTGGTATCAATGTATTGAAATTTGTAATAAGTTCCACACATATAGACTTAGGATTGTAAAACTCTTGCCATATCGTTTGTTATCATCCAAAGAAGCCATGCACTTGGTATGTATATACCCTTTAAATTACACGTTGTATAAGGCTAATATTTATATAACTGTCCTAGTAATATCCATAAATAATGATGATCTAGATCAAGCTAGGCCAGGTTAATTAATGCTACGCCATTATAATAGCCAATGGGTGTGTCGATTTGGCTCGCACACAAATCCCAAGTCTAAACTTAATTCCATTAAGTCGTGATTGGTATGAAGCACGTGAATGATAACACAGGTAAGCTGTATGTTGTCAGTAGCACATGTACTTATCAAGGGTTTACATACATACTTAATGTATTATCTATTACTAGCTGTGCCCCGCGGTTTCACCCGCGTATAATCCTACTACTATTATTAATGTGTAATTTTATGCGTCAATCTAATTCGCAATGGATAGAGAATCGCGAAGTAAATATAGTTTAATTTAATAATATTGTCAAGAATACATTTAGAGTATTTTTAAACTGCTGACCCGATCTCGTTCAAACCAATTTTAATTGAAATTTTTATTAAGATCTACAGCATATATTTTGCTTTGGTTTTTGACTCCATTATTATAAAAGTAGGAGGGGGTGGGGGGTGAAACACATTTTACCACTTTGGAAGCGTATATCTTTAGACTGACTCGCCCATGAAGAATTCCGTAGCTATGCTTGCTAGCATAGATTAACGTAAAAAAATGCTGTTATCATAATGTTTATATGACAATGTTTTATTTGCGGATTTTGCAAATGTGAAAATGAAATCTCAAAAACTGTATCTCGTTCGAATCAATTAGTTAAAAGTTTTCATTAGAATCTACAGCATATTTTTTTATATTTTACACTTTATTATTTTAAAAGTTAGAGACACATTTTACTACTTTGGCACTTCCAAAGTAGTAAAATGTGTCCCCAAATATATCTTTCAAACGATTGACTTTGACAAAAATGATTACATGAACCTCAGTATCATTTTTAAAGGTCTATTTATAGACGCCGACACCGCATAGGCGTACAGGCTTAATGTAAAAAAAAAAATTTAGTTTTAGTTCCATGTATGGGGAGCCTCCCCTTAATGTTTTTTTTTTACATTATTTTCGCATAAAAATCGGAAAGCGGTTTGCAGAATACATCTATATATCAAGTTTGAACTCTGTAGTCTTAATAGTATCGGAATAAAATGACTGTGACATACGGAAAGACGGCCAGATAGACATGACCAATAGTATAAGGGTTCCGTTTTTTTGCTATTCGGCTAAGGAATCCTAACAACATCGCTTTTAAACTATGCCAACGTTGAATGTCTGACCCGTTTTTTCGGGTGGGAAAAATCATCGAATGACTTCTCTCGCTCTAAGTGGAGCGAGAAGGAGTGTCAGACTTCTACTGACTATAAGCCCACCCAGTTACTTCAGCTGCCCTTGCCTTCCGGGGCCGCGGTATCTCATTACAACATACCTTTAAACTAAACGATGACATAAAAAATGGGATGAACAAAACAACACCCTATCAAAATTACTTATTCAACTAAAGAGAAAGTAAAATATAAATTTTCAAATGTATAGATACAAAAATACACATCTGACGTAAAAGAAGCTGAAACAATTTTACATAGGAAGTCTCTTAGCCAAGAAGTCGAAATGAAACCAAGATAAGGTTCACTATCAGTGCGGTATCTATTGTGGAGTGGTAGAGTCCGCGAGTCATGCTCAACGCGTCGCGTCGTGCATCCTCGGGCCGCCGCGCCGCGGCCGTTTCGGTGAATAGCGTTGTTGAATAATTTTAATTTTACATTTTCTCCTAAACTATAAGTCCAAATTATATACTGTAAAAGGCAAAGATACTCTTCATAAAATTGTCTTGATGTTGAAATTACTTTCAAACGCAAATATTAATATGGCTGCATAATAATAATACTACAAAGACATTCCTTATTTTTTAAATATTTTCTTAACATAATTTGCCTTATTGTGGATTATTTATAAAAGTTAGATATGCAGTACCGCGGACTTTTTTTTAGATCTACATAAACCCTACATTTTTGTAGTACATGATCTTTACGTATAACTCAGCATTTCGCCAGCTCACGCGACTATAGTAATTTAGCGGCATATTTTCTTCCGACTTACTTCACCAATACCTTTATTGTAGGAAAACCGAGAGGAGTAGCGTAATGCTAGATAGCCTATAGCCTTCCTCATGAAACTGCCTATCATAATCAAAAATAATTTTAGAAATCCACCTAGTACTTTCAAAGATTAGCGCGTTCAAGCTAACAAACAAACAAACAAACTTTTCCGCTTTATAATATTAGTATAGATATTAGTATTTTAATTTCCTACACATATCTAATTGCCACTTGTCGGTTTTATCAACATGTACCCTAAGTATTAGAGAGTACCTACATTCAAGAGTCAGTATGTACCTAACTACGAGATGGTGTCTACAATAGCAACTAGGTATAGGATTCATATTCTATTAGAGTGAATAACTTCTTATTATGGTTATAAAACTGCGTCTGCGAAACTAAGTACCTACGGAGCAAAATTGCTCAACGTCATTTCTATTCAAAGAGTATACGTTAATGTGATTTGTATTCCAAGGAGAAAAATAAGAAGAATTCCTGTCATAAAGAAAAGGAATCTGGTAATACATATCAATAGGAACAAGGGTATTTTACAGGTATGTTATTAAGACTAAATGTCTCGATACCGGACTCCTATAGATTAGTTTAATTTTTATATGGTCAACTTAGATTTTAGTAAATTCTAACTAAGGTAGTCTTGACAATAATCTGTGTGGTCCAGTCTCCCCGTGTAAGGCAAGAGCTTATAGCTCTGCAAGCAGTGATAAAGATACTTAATCATCATCTGCTAAGAGTTACTTTAACATGGATCGACTGCCTATCTGACCAAGAAAAGGTAAGACTGGTGTCATTTTGGGGCTTTTGACTCCCCCCCATTAACTGTCAACGATGTACAGGTGACAGCTGGGACCAAAGATGTACAGGTGACAGCTGAGACCAAAGATGTACAGGTGACAGCTGGGACCAAAGATGTACAGGTGACAGCTGGGACCAAAGATGTACAGGTGACAGCTGGGACCAAAGATGTACAGGTGACAGCTGAGACCAAAGATGTACAGGTGACAGCTGGGACCAAAGATGTACAGGTGACAGCTGGGACCTATGGCTTAACGTGGTTTTAGAGGCGCGAAGAAATCTCGATTGTAGATATGTTAAAATGGTTCCTTAAGCTTAAAGATCGATCTTATTATTGAGCAACGAACTCCTTGAATATTAATGATACAAGCTGATTAAATTTTTGAAGAACTTTAAACGGGATGTTTACCATGTTACCGAGATATTAATCGAAAACTCGAAATAATAAATACACATGGTAATTTTTCCGTGTTTTAGGGTTCCGTAGCCGAATGGCAAGAAACGGAACCCTTATAGTTTCGTCATGTCTGTCTGTCTGTCTGTCCGTCCGTCCGTCTGTCACAGCCATTTTATTCCAAAACTATTAAGACTACTCGTACACATGTGAAACTTGGTAGGTATTCTGTGAACCGCTTTCCGATTTAAAGATAAAAATAAAAAAGCATATAAAATTAAGGGGGCTCCTCCCCCATACATGAAACTGAAACTAAAAATATTTTTTTTCGTCAATCCTGTCATGTCAAAAATGACATTGAGGTTCACAAAACACTTTTTCTTAAAGTCAACCGTTTCAAAGATATACGTTTCCAAAGTCGTAAAATGTGTGTTCCCCCCTCTAACTTCTATAATAATGGAGTAAAAAATAAAAAATAAAAAATATTCTGTAGATCTTAATAAAAACTGTCAACGAAAATTGGTTTGAACGAGATCAAGTTAGAATATTTTTAAAACCGCAAATATAACTTTGTATTTCATACAAAAACTATGAAAACAAAGTTAATGGCGTAGTTACTACGGAACCCTTCACGGGCGAGTCTGACTCGCACTTGGCCAATCTTTTTTAAAGAGAACTAGCATCGTGGGTGGAATTCACATTACTAGCAATCTTGTTAACCCCTCCAACTAAACACAATATGCTTGTCGTCTGAAGTGGGTTCAAACCTGTAACCTCTCATGTCAAACATAACCCTAATAGAGCAGCAGCTCCAAAAGGGGGGGAGAAGGGGGAGTTTTGAAAAATAATTGCTTAAGTTTGCTTGTCGTCGCCGCTGAGTTACGCTTTACCCACTCAACCTTCGTTACGCTACGAATATACTATACTATTTATATAATACTATGAAATCTCTCAATCGCAATGCCGACATCTTAGCCATTAGGCTATTGACGCTTCAGTTCTAATGCTACAGGCTGATTATTAAGAAAAAAGCGTTTTCGACTTACTCTCATAAAATCGAAATTGGGCAGCTTGAAGCGTCACACTTCCTGTAGGAACTTCACCGGACACACGGCCTGGCGGTTGTCCCCGGAGCGGATCAGCATCATGCCGTCAACCTCCTCGCCCACTTGGATCACGATCTGGTCACGCAGCAACATCATGCCGCATTCGCCGTCCGATACCTGCGGATTGATGGGTAGTTTGATCAGATGAGAGGCACTACCCAATTTTACAATTAAGGATCGTTGATCGTGGCTAGTTTTCGGAGATCTCTTAATTCGATAGTAATAAATATTATAGAGAGGTAAATTTTGTTTGTAAGTTTATAAGTACAGAGTAATCTCCTAAACTAAATACAGTTCTAAAAAAAACATGGGTGCAATTCACGTGGTAGAAGTGAAACATTAAAAAAAAAAGTTGTGTCTGTCTCTTTTTACTGTTGCTTTTTCGACTCCTCACGGGACCCCCCCGCCCCCTCTCAGGGCTACCTCAGCCCCCCGCGACCTAACTTCGTTCCCGTGGTCGCAAGATAGCCGAATTTGGGCTCATTTTGAAAGGCATCAAAAGCTCTACCACTTGGCCCCAACAGAATTCCAAAATTCGGCAATTTATGTGTCTGTCTCTTTTTACTGTCGCTTTTTCGTTTCATAAACTTTCAAATCACGACGCTAAAGAAGTTTTCACTTCAAAAAAAATTGTAGTAAGGTGCATTGGTAAAGCTACAGGCTATAAATTGTTTAGATACCCACGGTCGAAGTCGTGGGCGAAGTGCTAGTATTATTAACCTGACTATCAATTTTGCTAATGAATACCGGTAAATGGTACTGGGTATCCCAGTTACTAGGCTATGTATATTTTGATACACGATAAATGCCAAGCCAATTTATATCTGACAAAAAAATCTAGAGATTTCCATCAATCATCATTAGAAAGATTCCGAATCAATGACATAGAACGCCATCACGATGGTGTAGATCGAAGCCGGTAACTTAATATGGCTTAGCTGGCATCAAGCATGAATTATCGAAGCCAGTTCGCGTTAGACTTTTCTGTTCTTAGTAGTAAGTCATCTGACATCAGATTCTATGTCTTCCGTAGGTATTTGTTTATTTAATTAGTTTAACCAAAAATTATTACACAACAGCATCACAATTAACAGAAAACATTAAAAACATGTGCGAGTATAACAGAATTACTTAAAGGCTAACGCAGCATGCATATTATAAAGTTAGCAATGTTTAGAACATTGAAGTTACATTAAAATTAACATTCCAGACAGATCTAATGTAGAAAATAAAATATATAAACGATTAGTGATATAACATTTTATGAACAATTAACAAATACTAAATGGAATTATATCTATGGTTTGTAACTGAACCATAGATATAATTCCATTTAGTAAAAAATTAAAATTTATTTCTTAGTTAAACAAGATAATATATACCATAGTAAAATATGTAAAAATACAAACACTATATACCCTTATGCTATATAGTAAGAACTTCCTTGTGCATGTTATTAAAATGGCTTTACGAAATTGACCAATACTATAATTGTGCACATCAGCCATATCACTGTAGCTGTTCAGAGTTTTACACAGTCTAGGTACTATGGAGTTAGCACCTAAGACTGCCCTACGTATTGGTGGTCACAGTGGCGTTATTGGTTGACAGGGGTTTCTTGAGGGAGCGCGGAACATTATGAGACTGAGGAAATCAGGGCAATCAATTTTGTTCCTGAGTATTTGGTGGAGTGGGTTATTTCAAGAGTTTAAAGGAACCTAACCAAAACGAACCTGGGGGGGAGGGGGGCCCTGAGGTCGCCCATGTGGGGTTAGGATTTAGTAAAAAAATAAAAAGTAAAAGTTTTTATCCTGGAAACAGACAGTTTTCTACATTAGAAAGAAAACGATGATAGCTACAGAAGTTTACAACTGTGTCGCAGCTATCAGCGCCCATACAAAAAAAGAAGACAGTTGTTCCAGACTAAAACTGCAAGTAGTTAAAATAAAAAAGTAAAAATACAAAAAATAAAAAATGACCGTATGTGTCTGTGTGTATGTGTGTGTAGATTAGTATGAGGGAGTAGAGTGTAAGTATGTTTGGTCATTGTATGAAATGTAGGGAATGTATGTGAGTGGTTGGGAGTGTGTTTCAGTGTTTCTGCTATTTAAATATCCACAATTTTTCAGTTTCATCATATGACAGTGATTTCAGCCAATCAGTCAGCTTCCTCTTCAAAAGGTACGGTAAGCATGGTAAATATTTAGTATTTTGTTTATTTCATTGTAGAGCTTGGAGCCGATAAACCTGAAGTGTCTTCTCGCTACCGCTGTTCCACATGGTACAGTTTTGCAAACTCTGTCAACGAGGTGTTTTGCAGTGCTATAATTTGGGTCGTAGTGTTTCTGCCTGTGTTTTCTAAATATAGTCTGTAGTACGAAGAGCTGCCTAACTGTGAGGATCTTGCAAAGTAAATAGAGGTCGGATGTCCGAAAGCGGATTGGTTTCTTTGCCCTCTGTGCCCTTTCTAAATGAAGCATAGAAGTTTTGTGCACTCCACCTCACATGGTCACGCAATACCCGAGGACTAATTGTGCCAGAGCAAGGTAGACGGTTATCAGACATTTGAAGTCAGCAGCTCCCAGAGTTTTTTAATTTATAAATTAATTTACGTACACATGCCACTGTACAGTCAATGTGCTTTTCCAATTTTAAAAAATTGTCGATGATTACTCCAAGATATTTAATGTTGTATGTTCGTTCAATAAGTAAACAGTTACACGTAGAAAAATCAGAACACGTGCAAGCGTGAGCTCTGATTTTGAGGGAATGGGAAGGCTGACTTAAAATGCCTGGGGTAAAGGGTATGAATTTACTTTTGCTAATATTGTTCAATATTAGCAAAAGTAAATTTATACCCTTTACCCCAGGCATTTATATTTTTTAATTTATCAATTAATTTTCGTACACATGCCACTGTACAGTCAATGTGCTTTTCCAATTTTAAAAAATTGTCGATGATTACTCCAAGATATTTAATGTTGTATGTTCGTTCAATAAGTAAACAGTTACACGTAGAAAAATCAGTGCACGTGCAAGCGTGAGCTCTGATTTTGAGGGAATGGGAAGGCTGACTTAAAATGCCTGGGGTAAAGGGTATGAATTTACTTTTGCTGATATTGAAAGTCAGGAGGTTGGTGTTTAACCAGTACATGACCGCGTTGAGCGCCATCTCTGCTTTATTGAAACTTTCAGCCCAGTCCTTGCCATGAATTATGAGCGCTGTGTCGTGTATGTGATAATTTTACAGTTTAGAGGAGATAGGTTACACAGTTCTTTTATATAGATGAGGAAGAGCAGAGAGTATATAACCACAGTCTTTGAGGAAGAGAGTCGGTCCAAGGACACTGCCTTGGGGCACACCAAATGTAACTATCTCCTTTTATCTGGTAAAATTTAAAAGGTATTTAGAACTGTAATTTTGGGTATTAATGTTACTATTTCAGGTGGTTAACTTAATCAAGAAAATAAAAATCTGATTAACATTGATTATGATTATGAATTTCTGGATATGGATCTTCGGAATTTTAACCTTTCGGGCAAATAAACTTTCGGGATTTAAAACTTCGGCCTAACAATCATTCGGCGTTTAATTTTTCGGGATTTCTTCCATAGGTATTTTAAAATACGGTCTATTAAATTTCGGTATTGTAATACGTACCCTCATCAATTGGGTTAAATAATAATGTGTAGGCTGAATGATCGCATGGGGGTGAATTAGTCTGGACGTTTTTATTAGCCAAAAATTTGTTTTGTTTTTGGCAGCATGTTCCCTTGCGATAATGTCCAACGCGGGCGAAGTCACTCACAGAAGCCTCAGATTGTAAAACAAAAGGAGAAGCCAAGTCATTAATAAAGACTTCGTCGGTTGGCATTACTTATTCACTGCAACCTTCAAGAATGTTATATAACTGTAGGCTGCATACAATGCACCAACAGTAGCCTTGAGTTTTCATCGCTCGCACTTCCGCTCACTTCAAAGACAGATAGCAATACAATAGGAGTTGAATTGAATAAATTATTACTTGTATTTAACTTGCATTTGTTTCCTCAGGAGACTATAACTGGTCTCTTCTTGTGTTTAATGTAAACTATAGGCGTTCTTCAGCTAACTTGTCAATGTGACAATGGAAGCTATCGTTCTAAGTTAAATCTAGGAAGGGAGAGGAAAGTCATACGTCCAAAATCCCAGAGGACGAACGTCTTTGGTCTCAGAACGGTTCTCAAAATTTGTGCTTGTTTTCTAAAAAACTCAGTGAAGGTAAGCATAACAATAAGAAATACTTCTATAAAAATACATATCTACCTGAAGATTATGCGTCACTTGCAGTGCCCTCTCGCCAGCTTGCAGCTTGGTGCAGTACTTGGAAGGAAAGTATCCGATCTTGCCAAGACATTTGCCCTTCCACCAATCAGGGTCCGAGGTGTCGATGACGGTGACCTTGTAGCCAGCTTTAAGGTCAAGTTCGTCGGCATGGCGTGACTTGAAGTTGTACAGAACCACGTATAGGTTTGTTGGTAGTAGGCGTTGGTGCTTCTGGGGGAAAACAATGACTGAGTTAATATGGAACTTAGTTGATAAAGTCACTTTATCGCTGTAAAGATACCTTGAAACGTTCAACTAGATAGTTTAGCTAATGTTTTAATTTTCGAAGATTTATTAAGATTAATTAAGATTTTTCGAAGATATATTAAGAAAAAGCTGTGAAAACTAATTGCAATGTGGGCCGACCTGGCCTGATTTTGAAGGCATAGGGTTCATAGAATTGAAGCTGTTTGTTAAAAACGTTACTTAAATGAAACGTGTATTTTTTTAAGTATGCTCATAAAGTTTGTCTTCATAAAACATGCACGACACATTCAAGGCCTTGTAAATAAATCCGTCTCCATGTTCTGCAATCACAACTTCACTTTTCATATTTGCTTTCAAATTACTCTACGTTTGTCAACTGCATATTCAATGAATTTGTGCAATGCTAGGAAATAACAGCTTTAACGGTGGAACATATTCTTTATATAAAATACAGGCGGTTTTCCCGTTGTTAAATTCAGGAATAGATAGCATATACTACGCTAGTGAATGGGAAAAAATCTGCTTTAGAATCCATGCGAGCATTTCAGCAGAAGATTCTTTAGATAGTACGTTGACCCGACAACGACATATAAAAAGAAGATAAATCTCTCTCTACGTCACTGTTCGATTTTCGTATATGTCAACATAAACATTCCTTGCGCATCTATTTAAGGAATTTTACAGCTTCAGATGGTAATAAAAGTGCTATCTTGTTTATGTACGTAAAACTTGGTTGCTTACACCGATATGTTGTTTTGGAAGTTAATGAAATAACATGGCTTGCTGCTTATTACGTTTCATTAGCCCCTGATAAGTTGCGGTTGACTGGCAGTTAATTATTTAGGTCGATTTTTATTCTGTTTAGCCCATGTGCCCTTAGAGTGGAGACTGACCGTCCACTTAATGACCTAAGGATAGTCGATGGCTTAGTTATTACGTGCTACCGTACCTACAGCGTGAAACTCAGGGAATACCTTTTTACAGTCTCCCGAGGCAGGTGGGTACCTGCCTCGGGAGACTGTAAAAAGGTATTCCCTTAACAGGCGTTGTACAGGCTCTGGAGTATTCTCCTAAAAGGACCCAGGGCTACCCTCCCTGTGCCGATGGTGAATCATCACCAAGGTGGTTTTATTGAGCTAAAAATCCTACACTACTCGATCTTATCCCCAAAGACTTTCCCCCATAGCAAAAGCAGGTATTTAGCCTGTAATTTCCATCTGTCCAACTATGTTGGGATGTACCAGGAATGAACATGGCCTAGTGCCTATCTGACCTCTACAACCCAGTGGCTAGATGGCACAATACGCGTTGGCAAGACTGATGTCACATTTTGTGGTTACTGACTACTCGTAATAACTGCTGAAGATATACAAATTCTAGCCGGGACCAGCAGTTCCAAGTGCTTTAATAGGCACGAATGAATTTCAGTATCCTAGATAGACTCAAGTGCATCAAGCTGGTATTTAGGAGATCCCTCTCAGAGATGAGAGCAGTACTCCCATACACGACCGTACTTGCACTAAATTAAGGAAAAGCGGACTTTTTCCTTTATCAAGCGCAAGTTATCGAAGGCCATTTTTGACGTTGCCATGCATTGAGCTCGCTGTTAGCCAACTGTGATGTGGCTCGAAACAAATAATCCGTGCCTCTTCCCGAATCAGAAATGTATGGATTTGGCTTCACTAATAGATAGAACTGTATTTAGTCCTTTGAAAAAGACAACACAAGTACTAAAGTTACAAGGAAATTATGGACCTGATGCATTGACAAAGGGAAATTTAGTTCATTAAATTTATTATTCAAGATATACATACCTACCAATGTTATTAAAAACTTTATAATATCTGATCAGTATTTATCATATTAGTACATCAATTACTTAAATATGAGTAAAGACCTTTCACCTCGTAGGTATATTTGGTAGTCTGTTTTAACTAGTACAGGTTTTGACTAGAATAAGTCTGACTCACGAGTAGAACAACATAGCCCAATTCTAAGTAGCTGTTTGTTCCTTAGATTGACGCGGAAAAATAAAGCGATAAAATTACTTACGCTCATCTGCTTAACCGGTGAGGGGCACGGGCTGGCACTGTTAGAGGACAGGCTCTTATCAGGTTCATCCGGAAGTTCCACGCTGCTCATACGTCCCACGCGCGCTGTCAGCATTCTTCGGCTATGAACCGGCGACGATGGAGCTGTACATAGTCGTACACAGATATAGTTTGCAAATACACAGCTTGACTTTTTAACACACCAAAAGACGTTAACTTTAGTCAACTGTGAATTTTTTTATATTTCAGCTACATCGTATTTTAATTGCTTTAATTATAGGCAAGTTAATTATCCTTAGATTTTGTTATATAAAAGCATAACTGCTTTACAATAAAGTTCAATTATCCAAGCCTTTGTCGCCGACGCGACGAGTCGGCTCGACCTAATTTAAATATAATCATTTTTCACAGTTGGCCAATGCCTTTGACAAATAGCGTTAGTGTCAGCGAATCCCATTGAACCTAGGACATCCATTTATAACTGGGACCTATTTTTTATCGATTCCTTGGCATTAATAGAAATGCTGTCACATTCTAAGGTTTCGTATTCAAATCAGTTTTTTATTTGGTCCAATTCACACATAAATCTTGAGTTATAAAGGGTAGTCCTACAAAAATATATTGTCTTCGAATTTAAATCGTGTTAGACAATTTGCATTGCATACGACAACGTAATAACAAGAATATATATTTCAGTGTTGATCACTTGCCTTGCGGTAGCTGGTTACATGGTGAAATTAATTAAGAAGTAGGTATAGAAGATATAGTTATTCATAGATAGGTAGTAATGTTAACATGCGGAGTTCGTCACCATGTTACAGGGGTCATAAACACTCGCGAGACTTATAAGATTAAGGCCACTTATCTATTGAATAACATTGAAAAACAATGTTGTATCAGTAAATCGATAAGACTTCTAATAAATAGGCGATATTTTATACAGGGCATCATGTTATCTATTATCTTTGACAAAAATACCATTAGCTTATTATTGGATACTCCATAAAAGCTGTATTTTAATTTTCGGTTTGCTGTTACAAATATCGTTAACAGTGCAGCAATAATTACAAATAAAAAATAACGTACATGATCGTGTATAACTATGAATCGAGTAGTTATTTATTCTATTAAAGCCATGCCTCATGCAAACTGCCCTGCAATTACCTAGAAAAAATAAAAATTAAAACATAAATGGCATGCTTAAGATATAACTTACTGTTCAATCGTGGAAGAAATCTAATAATTAGCAGTGAGTGTACAGAATTTGAATGACATATTGATTTGATATTGAGGTGATTTTTCCTAACAATTGACGAATAAATTTACGATCAAGAAAAATGATCGTTTTTTAAATGCCAATATTATTTGAGGAATTCTGTTCACGTCGTGGCAGATAGCAGAAAGACGTAGGAGGCGGGAAATCCACAGACAGCAGTTCGTTTTTCGTTTGAGAACGACGTCGAATACTGCAAGAATATCTAGACAGAATAAATAACCAGTGAGTACCTACCAAAGTACTAACACACACAAGCTAAGCCAGAGGGATAGACATTGGAGGTGAACATTGCTTGTGCTTACAACACAGCTTGACATCAAGAACCTACCGGAGTCCAAAGAACCAAAAATACAGCTAAATTATAGACCTCTTTCGCCTTTGAGGTTGTATAGCGACTCCGTAGGCATGGCTTCAAAGCGGAGCTTTTGCGCAGCGGAGACGTCCAATTAATCCAAACAACTGTCCCCATTGTTAGACAGAATAATATAGGTTTCTAACAATCTATCTTCAGCTCGTTAAAATTATGTGGAACCATGTTCACGTGGAAAAACACAATTGTGGCTAGTAATAGAAAATATGGCTTCTCCATTTGGGCCAGTTAATAGAGGTCAATTGAACGGCTCTTGAAAAGCGATGTATAAAAGCGTGAGGTTATTTGGACCCAGGCGTGTGGATTACTGTGAGGTCGTACATAGCACGCGGCTGCTCTGAGCGGTCTGGTCGCGCGCAGGCCGCCGCCTCAGCTCGCCACACTCCGGCGAATCCAGCGACAAACTCTTCATCCTAAGGTTCAACTTTTGTCGTCTCGGAGAATGCGGCGCTATAAAATTGATGCAGTATGAGCTTACAGCCTAATACTCACCCACATCATTTGTTATGATTTCAGTTTTGATCATTTGTGTCTGTTTGTATGTTTACTGTTCATGAATTTTGTAATGAAAGGAAAAAATAGCTTCAATTACTTGTAAGTATGGCACTGTATGTAAGTCTAGCTTAATTAGTGAAACGATAACAAATTTTGTTTTGTGGGGCAAGTATTCAAGTTTACTGTATTTAATGACTTTAGGACAGATAAAGTTGATATTACTAAGACTTATTCACAATCTTCAAGTTGAAACTTTCACGTCTTGGCAAGGTTGCAAGTTAAACAAAGAAACTTGTTGGAGACTGCGAATTAGGTCTTAGTTATATGTATGTTAACAATCAGAACGAGAATACAGGCAAACTATAGTAATTTGAAACAAAAAACCATCTAAAACTTGAATGTGCGTAAGCAGTGCGAACAAAAGTAAAGTTAGAATAAGATAAGAATAGAGATGCAAAAAGTAAGACGATAGTAAAAACCTATCAGCTACAGAGTAGTAATTACAGACTACAATAGTGAAAGCTACTCTTTGGTTGTGACGCTTGATTCGTGACAACTAGTGGCTCCTTGATCTACTATCAGATACAGCTTGTCATCAGTAGCTTTCAGGTAGTAACAGATATGTGGCATCATGAATGTGGTTTGTTGTCAAAATGCTCATCGTTGCAACGTATATCGTAACCAACAACGTGGAAGTAATCTACGGGATTCGCTTATATACGATGTCAATATCGGTACCAGGTAAGGGACTGGTGCGGTCTGCTTGCCTCAACATTTGGGCACTCTTGGAGTTCTTCATTGAACCTGTGTGGACAAGTAAACAGGAGCCAATCTATAATTATTTCAATACTAATTCTAATTATTCCTTTTGCGGGTGATGCCCTGCGCAAATCTAAAATCAAACACTGGGTAAGTCCTAAAGTAAAGCAAAACCAAACGAAACCTCAGTCAAGTAGCGGTTAGGTGGGGTCAGTAGAGTTGCGTGTTCTGTGATGTTTGCTCGGCGTGTTCGTTACGGGTTAACGTGAGCTTGATACATCATGAAACGATAGAAGTGGAGTTTGAATCATGAAAGGCAAGTGACAGCTCGTGAGTGCAGTAACAGAAGAGAGACTCCGTGTCAAGTGTGTACTGCCAATGTTAAAACGCATGCAAACATCGGCTCGCCGCCTTAAGCCATGCACCACTTACATCAAAACGCACTCGCAGATAATGTACAGACGACTCCGAATCAAGAGAGAAAAGAGAGTGCTCGAGGGTAATCAGAGAAAAGGAAGCTTATTTTTGTCATTTATTGTAACAATAACAATATAATTATATATATCACAGTACGCGGGGCGCTTCGGGGTAGTTATAACAAAGACATCCGAGAAGCGGTTATTGAGGACATGCCAAACTGCCGCGCTGAGTCAGTGCTCTTGCCTACGAGGCGATATGATCATAGTCTCGATCCCATGGGTTCTATGTCGCTAATCATTTCTTGCGGACGCTCGCTGTGGACTTGAGAATTGAAGGCGGTGGATCGCCGTTTTCGTTAACTAAACATAGGGGCTGCCCGAAAGGTCGCGTGGTCGTCACCTCCGTCTCTGCAAAGATAACGCGCGGACAAAACAAAATAAATAAAAGCAACATATAACATAAATAATACAGTAACATAAAGAATAAAAATAAAAAGTAGTAGGAAAACAAAAGGAAATGTTTGGGTCGAGTGTGACATTCGGCCGAGTTCGTTAATAATTGCCTAATTAGGAAAGGTACATGAACCCTGCAGGGACGGGATAAAGCGTCTAAGTTGCTTGCCGAGCTTCGACTATTGATTATTCCTATATTCTAATCTAACACTGCAATCGCGAAATAAAAATAAATGAACATAAAATACTGAACACACAACGTAAACGTGGCACCGTAATCCAGACGACGGGACAAACAAAGCTGTGTGAGACTGAAAGAGCGATGCGCTACGGCAGCCGAGGGCGCGTACTTTCTGGCAGGGAAATGGACCGGTGCTGCGGCGAGCCGCGGCGCGACCGCGAGCCCCACATGGACAAACTCTTGACGCCGGCGAACAGCTTCCGCCGCACTCCGCCGTCGGGCCGCGTCGAGCCTACCGACAAGCAGCGTCAGTACCGACCGCACCCCGCCCCCGCCCTGCGCCCGCGACTATACAATGCGTGCAAAAAACAACTCGACACTACTGAAAACGAGTGAATTTGAGTGAAGCTGCCGGTCGGCCGCCGCGCGTCGTGCGGACGCGGGCGGCCGCCGGCCTACGGCGCGCCTCGAGCGGACAAGCGAGCGAGCTCGGGTGCGGCGCCACACCTGAGCTGGAGGAGACGGGCTGCGGCGCCACGGCCAGGCCGGCGGAGGGCCGCGCCGGCGAGCGCGCGGGCGGCGTCTCGTCTGGGGCCGACACGCGCACTACCGGGCCCCCGCGCGCTTCCCCGCCGCCGCCCGGCTTCCCAATTTCGTTGGCCCGCTTCAGAACTTGGTAGGTCTGATCCACTTCCTCCTCTGAGCATCGAGCGAAATGCGATTAGATTCAGGGTCGCGATACGACGACAGTTAAGTGATACTCGAACTGTAATGGTGTGCAAGGTGGCGTATCATGTCTGGAACTCGCTGTTAGTGGGTTAACCGTTTATGTACAGTATTTGTAGTTGGGCAGAGGATCGTTGAGTGTTGTTAGTCATATCGAACGCTCGGCTTCGGGAGGGTGCACAGGGGTCACTCCTGTCTGATATCGTACCCGAGTCACAGTAGCTATCGAAATCATCACCGAATTCGACTCCCTTGAATGAGATCTTGGTGAGTCTCTGTCCCGGCAGCCACCCGTCCTGCACCCCTGGACAACGTGAGGTTAGCTTCTGACTGTGTTCATAGCTTTACGTGAATATGATCTTTGTGTGTTTTGCAAGCTCGATGAGGCTGTGTCTTATGTTCTCACATTTAAAGTGATTTATTCATCTGTCATAACATTGTGTTCAATCAACATTCCCAACAGTGGGTACATCATTATAATATGTTTTATCAAACAGTTCCAATTAAAGTGGTTGTGAATCATAATTTCAAAGTTCATAACACTTTAACAGAACTTACCATAACTTCTGCAAGCATGGTCTATTAGGTAAGGAGTAAATGTTCAAAGTATCAAAAGATTAATTCCTATAGCATTATTTGTTCATTATTAGACTGAATTTAAGTTGACATTACTTTTATGTCTTTAATATGCATGATTAGTAAGCAGTTCAATATTAATTCCATTTGTTTTATAAAAATTTTTACTCAATAGTTTTACTTAGAAGCCTTAAAATAATAAGGGCTTACTTTCATCGTCGAAGGCTGTTTCTAATACTCTATGGGACTCTATCTCGGAGGTGCTCTTCTGCCGGCGGAGAAGGCGGGATTTGGTCTGACACCTGCCCACCTGAGGCATGCAGTCCGTGTGCACGTTCAGCTTACATAGTCGACAGCGCAGCCCTTGGCGTGTGTGTCCTATAAAAGAAATCGAATGTTAGAAAGATAACACGTTATGGTTATTCATATGTAGGGCTGCCATCACCAAATTTGCCGTCCCCAGACAAAGACTTATAAACCCCGGACATTTGGGTAAAATCACAGTTTTTCCCCGGACACCGTATAAAAATACATTTTTAAACTTGAAACTAAAAACAACGATGTTTAATTATGGTTTTTATTTACTGATAAAGTTATAACATTGTAGAGCTTTAGAACTTTTTTAATAACAATCTCTACCTTTTCATTTGCATTTCCTTTCAGATGAAATACCATAGGAAAATAATTATAGAGATCGTGCTTTTTGGTACCCGTAAGACCAATGTGTGTCCGGGTTTTACCTGGACGCTTATTGGGAAAATCCCCCCGGACGCCCCCGGACGCTCTCCAAACTAGGACAAATCCGGGAAAACCCGGACGGATGGCAGCCCTATTCACATGACCCTGTTAGGCTGGAAGCTGACTTCAACATGTCTCAGGAAAGACTAGCCAGATAACGTGGGCAAAGCTGAATTATCACGATCTGCTTGATTATATAATTCCCTGCCATTTACGGACTCGTACTTTGCTAAAATTACATGATATAATATGTTTCTACGTCTATATGATATTATAACCCCAGTGTAGTATTCATGCCGGGGTTGCGGGAATGTTCTAATGATACCGCGGTCATAGAACGCAATGGCAGCTGAAGGAACAGGGTGGGTTTTAAGTCAGTAGAAGTCTGACTCTCCCTTCCGCTCCACTCAGAGCGGGAGAAGTCATTCGATGATCTTCCCAACCCAAAAAAGTGTTAAGTAATCATGTTATTGAACATATTTGTTTTTCTAGGGTTTTGTTTTCTGATTTAGGATATCTAATCTATAAATCTAGTTTTTTTATTTTATTATTCCATCATATTTTACAAAATATTGCTTTTCCCGATGCAGATTGCAGGGCCGTTAATTGTTGAGGAGTTCTCCCGGTACTTCACCATATGCATTGTGACGAGTAAAACTATTGTGTTTATGTTGAGACATGTATTTGGCTGTCAAATTCTCACATTGTATTTCTTTATTATGATTTTAGGAAACGTAAGCGACGAATGGTAAACACGACCCCTCTGTGAGGTACGAACTAAGTTTAAACATGAACCGATTGCCTAGTGCCTACTCCTACATTATTGCACATTAGCTTCTGCCTGCGGCTTCACTCGCGTAATGTTTTTTTTGCCAAAAATGTACCCTATGTCACTTAGGAATAATGTAGCTTTCTATTAGTGAAAGAATTTTCAATACTGGTCCTTACCAGTTTTCAAAATTACAAACATACATAATTTACTTTTTTAATATTAACTAGATGACCCGCCGAACTTCGTACCGCCATATTTTTTTTATTTAAATAATAATACAAAAAGAATGAATGAAATCGGTGAAGCCGCTCTCGAGTTTTAGCGAGACTAACGAACAGCAATTGATTTTTATATATAAGACTAGTATTTGCGTGTTGCGCGAGGTGCAAGCACCTCGCGTGCTTGTGGTGGTGGATTGTTCACTTTTAAAACCCCTAAATGTAGTAAAATGTCAAACATAACCCTAACAGAGCAGCTGTATCTAACCGTTATGAAGTTACAGCCTTTTCAATTTTAGGGGAGGTTGGGGAGGGGAGGGCATGGCATAAAAAATTTGAAGGCCCGTTTATAGTTAAAAGTAAGAATCAACAGTTTTTTCAGTAGTGAAAATCAAAATTGGGGGGGGGGGGGTGATGGGGGGAGATGGGGGACCATCTGGGAGTACAATTATGTCAATGAGTCAGTGAATCAGTCAGTGGTAATTTAGCTTTATATAGTATAAAATATTATAGATTCGTTAAATTATGTACATAGGTTTGCTACACTAAAATAAGAAGTCACTGACCTAAAACATGTGTAGGCAATCAGAACAGTTATTTTATTAGTATTCATTTATGATTATTATTTCCTTTATTCCTTACTATACATATCAATTTTATTTTAATTATTCATATAAAAAGTTTTAAAAATATAAAAATTAGTAGCTCACCGGTATCGGGAATAGGGTCCAAGCTACCGGCGACGTCAGGGTTCCAGAGAGAGGAACTTCCTAACAATACGCACCGTGTCAAGGAGTACCACTTTCTGAAGTAGGCTCTTGATCCAGCTGTCTAACGAGAGCCTCTTAAGGTGTTGGTCGAGGCTCTTGGCTATTAAGCCATTGGCTGAGACAACTATCGATACAATGATTGCCGATTTCACATCCCACATGTCAACAATCTCGTGCGCCAAGCAAAGATACTTGATTTGCTTATCTTTCTCAGCTTTCACGAGGTTCTCGTCATGCGGGATGGTTATGTCGACAATCATGGCACGCCTCTCGATTCGGTCCATCACCACTATATCAAGGTGACTCAAAAGATCGCCTCGGACGGTAACCTACAAGGTTCCCATATATTTTTAACCAGTATGTATGGATGGATATATTATATGGACTTTAAAAGAGACGGACCCCTGAGTTTGTTTCGGTGTTTATTCTTAGGGTAGTCAGGAAACACCGGCCTCGTCTAGTTAAAATTTACAAAAAACTTACGTGTAAAAGTGTTATTTAATAACCAATATGCAAAATAAAGAACATTTATCTGTTTAAAAACTTATATAGCTTTAAACATGGTATGTTGTCAATAATAATTGTTATTCAACAAAACAACGTTCAAAACCGATTTTATAACAAAAGTATAACTTGTGAAGTTCAAAACGCGTAAATATTATTTAAACAGAGACCATTCCAACTTTTATATAAGGCACTGAAGTTACTTTGACCCGGAACTAAAAGTTACACACTGTAATTAGGTAACAATGAATAATTATTTCTTCCTGCAAAAATACGTACCTACGATAACAATCAAACGTCGTGTTTCCTCAAATTCTTCTAAAATTTTGTACTTTTTACAAGAAAACCGCAACACGCACGTGGCTTTTAATCTAAATTGCTCTTGATTTTTCACCCTTGGTTTCATAATCCGCAAACAACACGCCACGTCGAATACTGTATAGATATAACTTGGACTAGTTTACGTAAGCTGAACGTTAACCTCTTAATCAAATGTAATAAGGTTATTGTAATTGTTACATGTTAAATAATATCCAAGTACCTTAAAAGAGTATTAAAATAATAATAATATCTAGTACAAAACTATTTTGTTGTAAAGGACATTGTCTGTCGCTCCATGTCAGCTACTGGTAGTAAGGTTATGTTTACTTTGTATCTAACATATTCAATGTCTTAGGCTTAATTCGTGTAGTGAAGAAGAATACTGCATGTCGAAATAACTGCGGTACCGTACTGACAGATACGAAAAAGATGCTGTCCTGCCATTTCTTTAACGCAGCTGTACTTGTCACGTCTGCGTTACTCAATAAAAATAAAGGAGGTCGTGGAGTTCGTTTAAAAAGATGGAGAACACATCCACCCTGGGAGTCGTAAAGTAGGAATCGCACCAGAGAGACCTGTATGAGGTAGGTTTCGCCCAACGGGTACGAATCTATCGGCGAAAACGGCACGCAATATCAGTGCCGTATAGTGCTAATGAATTTGTGTTTTAAAGGGTGTTTAATTACACTATTTATTTATTTATTGTAATGTAAATAATTTACTTTTGAATGTATGGACATATCATCCGAAATATATTGATTAATAAAAAGTTAACCTGCACCGTAGATGAGCTATGATACATCGCTTTCGTTTGAGATATTTAAACTCACAAATTAGCCTATTCATCCACGTAGTGATGGGGTAAACTTTGCCAAACTATAGCGATTGGTATACTTTAATAATACTATATACGTTATACAGGGTGGCGATTATGTTATCAAATTAAATTGTACAGCAGGTATTACAAATTGTTATCAGTTCGTTAAAATAATAAAATAAATAATTTTACTAAAATTAAGAAAATGCATTTATCAAACAAAATAAATGGCGTTATTGGTAAAAATTAATTAATCCTTTATAATATTAGTTTACTGACCTGTAAAAGTGGCAACGCTGCGGCGCCGGCGCCGGCGTAGCACGCGCCGAGTGATTGGTCAGCTGATTACGTTTATGCAATATATGATGTTGTGAAATATTAAAATGGAAAAAAGGTCCCACGGCTATAATATTGTTTATTATTAAATTATTTTAATTGTATATGATAAAATACTTAAAATAGAGTACGTGGTTTCAATTAATGTGATAACCCAATCGCTACAATGTATAATAAAACCGCATATCAAAATAAAACCGAGTTCAGGGTTACATAAATGGCTGTAAAACGTAGATTTAATTTAATTTTAACCCATTTAAAACAAAATTAAAGAAAACAACAAGGTTGGTATTACACATCAAATAAGATGTAAGAATTAACGATGAAAAAATAGTAAAGAAATAAAACCCACGCGGAAATGCAATCAACGTCATTTAGCTCCAAGTTCCCCGTGCAGTCACATTCTTGTATCTAACTGATTGAGTCATGGCAAGCCGTTATAGTTTTCCTGAATTTGCTTACTCATACTGATCTAATATTCAATGTCGTAAAACTGAAAATTGAAGCAATTTATTTCGCAATCACAGACATGCAAAGCACGGTTAATAAAGTAAAAACAATATCAAGTCTGACACATTCTATAAAGACCTATTCAAGGACGCCGCACGCCGAAAATAATATTGATTGTTCAAATGTTCGTACTGTTGTCATTTAGTTATTGTTATTTCTATACCGCGTAATATTGTTAGTTGCAATGAAAGCGTGAGACATATTTTAAATTGATGCTGCGACACAAAGATGATGATACATTTTCACAGGAATCGAGGATTGCGGTTGACTTCATATTGAGTGAGAGAAGATCTCGTATCTGAGAATCGTATGTGTATGTGTATCAGTGGTGATCCCCACTACTGTAGCTGCAGACAACATAGTTCGGGAGCAACATAAAAAGCAGTATACCAACTTGCTGCATTGGACTCGATCGAGCGCAGAGCAAAAAGGCTTATAGGCGACGAGGTGCTGGTGGACAAGCTTCATAGCCTGGCTCATCGGCGAACCGTTGCTTGCCTGTCAGTTTTCTACAAATTGTACTTCGGGGAGTGTGCGCAGGAGCTCCATGACCTGATTCCTCCATCTCCCTTTCACTACCGGTCTACCAGACGCACGGCTGAGTACCACCCACACTCGGTTGATATACCGTCTTGTCGTACCAAGCGCTGCTCCTGCACATTTATTGTGCGCACAGCCAAGCTGTGGAATTCTCTGCCGGCTTCTGTTTTCCCTGCCACTTATGACCATTCAGCCTTTAAAGCACTTTAAGGCATCTTCTGGGCTCGCTCGTCCCATCTTAGACCTCATCTATCGCTTACCATCAGGCGAGATCGAGGTCAAGAGTGGGTTCAACAGTAATAAAAAAACGGCCCTACAATCCAAGCAACCACGAGAACGACATTTACACACAGCAAACACATAGATTATATCAATAATCTTTGTTCCCTCCTAGCAAAGCGTTGCGTTTATATGTATATAGACCTAACGTGGTAACACGTGTAAAGATACTTTTTCCGATGAAAACAAGGTGTGTACCTGAATGATAAATCTTTTATTCAGATTTAACGATGACATGTCAGATAATAGCTGTAAACTTGAGGAACTTATTGTTGTTGTCTTGTGTGTCAGTAGCAAACCGAATGCTTTTAGGAATAGTAGCTCCAGGGCATGGTGTTGAAGGCATTGGCGATGTCAAGAGACACCGCCAAGACGACCCCACCCCGGAACAACGCAGCCCCTGTCGAGAGAGCCCTCACGCGCATGATGGCGTCCACCGTCGAGCGCCTCTTACGGAAACCAAATTGGTTGTCCGCAAGATCCAGCCCTATCTCAACTAGGTGCCCGACGGTTTGCAATAACTTTCTCAAAGATCTTGCCCGCCTCGTCAAGCAGCACGATGGGCTGGTATGCGGATGGAGAGACCGCAGGGCGCTCCGGTTTCTTGATGAGGCACAGTTTCCTTGTCTTCCAGCGAAGCGGGAACTGGCCTCTCTCCAAGCCCCGCCAGTCGAGGCCCGAGAGCCTCCAAGACCAGGACCCAGGCTTTGCCAGGTAATCCATCGGGTCCCGGGGCGGTATTTTTGGCTTTCATCCTGTGTACCGCCACTCTCAAGTCTACCTCGGTCACCTCAGAAACATTGTAGTCGTCGTCGCCACTGTGGCCCAAGTCAGGCACCGCAGGTGGCGGAGCCATGTGCGGGGGAGTATGCTCCCCTAGCGAAGGGAACAGAGTGCTTACCATGTCCTCAACTAGCTGGGGCCGGAGGCTCTGTGTCAGCGGGGGAGCCCAGGTGCGGAGTTTGTCCCGCACCATTTTGTATGAGCGTCCCCACGGTTCCGCATCCAGAGTCCCCAGCATCTCCTTGTGGGCCAGATTTTTGGCCCGCTGGATTCCCAATTTGAGGACGGTCTTCGCCACTCTGTACTCCTCGTACAGCTCCGCCTCTCTGACCTCCGCATCCGTAGGGCGGATGCGGAGCTTGTGATGTCTGGTGTACCAGCGCCGCGCCACAACGCAGGCCTTGCGAAGTGAGGCTAGCTCCTGCTACCACCAGTACACCTGGCGCCGGGCGCGTCCTGGCCGGATCCGAGGCATTGCAACGTCGCAAATCTCAGACATGGCCTCCTGGAACCATTCCTTCTCATCATGATTTTATTCGTTGTCTCTTTTTACCTGGGTCCTAAATGCGATAGTTAATTCTGAACTTTGACTCTCTTTTAAAATTCTTTTAACTGTGGATATAGACTTTTTTACGTAGCTTCCGCAGTTTTATTTAGAGAATCAGTTATATTATTTTCTTTTAAAAGTAATTGTAAACGTCAAATATCATTCTCCTCCCCTCTCTCCTAATAGTTCGTTGTGGTGAAGTGTGGACTCATTTTCTTGAAATTAAATTCAATGATCACAGAATAGACGGAAACAAATTTTAAAACTTCGTGCGTGATTGTACACTAGGGCCGCGCGGAGAGTGTGCGGATAGCGCGGGGCGGAGTGAGGCCGCGCTCAGTTTGGACGCGTTTTCGTAGGTACGAATTTTACTCGTGCGTTTACGTACGAACACACACGAACGATCCTAACCTTCCAAGTACTATGGGAGCGCACATACTGGATGCGAGTTAGTCGTACGTATACGTGCGTGTAGTTCCGACGTCCGAAAACAATCCGAACTCGTTGGGATTTTTAAACACGTTCGTGCGTAAAAATGGATGTAGAAAAAATTATTTTAAGTTTCTATTTTCAACGTACATAACTATGACGAACAGTATGGGGTCATTATTTAAGTCTTCAATAATATGATGATATTCTCCAAATACTTTTCTTTTTAAATAAATTTCACGCACCCATTCGGTTCTGCGACAGCGAAGACGCCGCCGCAGTCTTCTAGTTATAAGAGAATTATCTAGAAGATACAGATTATTCATTGCGCTCCAACCAAAAGTGACTTCACGAATGCGATATCACTACCTTTTTGACGGAGTAAAACGTATTCATTGTACGTACTCAATTCGTACGACCACGATCTTACGTTTACGTAGGATACAAATTCGTGTCCCAAACTGAGCGCGGCCTGAGACTGCGTGGCGGCTAGAGTCGCCGCGTTGTTATGCTGCCCTGCACTAACTAAAAGGCCGTTAAGCCACAAAAGATCATTTGTCACTTTTTAATGTATCCTTAAACTACTTTCAATTCTCTATCTTTTGGTCTAAGAATCATTTTTCTACGATAAATACTTGTTGAGATACAGCAATTTTGGTGAGCAGTTAAGTCCCATAGATTTTTGTCACTTCCTTAGTTAAAAAGCGACTAAACCACAATACTATATATATTATAGGTACTAAAATATAACACAAAACTAAAAAATAATATTTACAAAATAAAAACGTCATATATTGTGTACAGAAACTATGCCCACAAAAATGCTTTACAACCATCGTTCTAGCTAGCGTAGTTTTGTAGAAATATCATTTCCCACTTGTTTTTATGTTTACTCGAAAAGTAATTTTAGTCAGTGTAGGGCAGTATGGTTACGCGCCGCCCCGCACCCCGCACTTCGATTGAGCCCCAAAAATGTGTTATTGGGCATTCAAGATCATAGTTCAACTTACGTGTCCAGCACTGTACCAGCCTCATAGACATATACAGTCACTACAATTACTTATTAGGCTATTATAGCAGTGGAAAAAAAACAGTTTAGTGATAAGGCGTGCCGTTTTTGCTACCTCAGGGAATACACACAGCCATTTGCCGTCCACATCACATGGGTTTAATTAATTAATGGGATTCTTTTATTATTTTATTAAACAAAATTAGTGTAATAAAATATTATTTTCTGTACCATTTGTTAATGAACGAGCCTATAATATTTGGTTTGGTTCTGTGCCAAAAAAAATTGTTTTGGAAAACAATACACTCTTAACCTGAGTTAAGAGTGTATCTTATTAATATTATTAATGCGATGAGTTTTGGTGGATGGATGAATGGATGTTTGTTACGCTTGCACGCAAATAGTTCTGAACATATCTAAATAAAACTTTGTTGGGTAGATAGTTGAAAACTTGGAATACCACATGGGCTTTTTTATCCCGGAATTCCCACGGGATCGGGATTTATGCGGGAAACTTTCGCACTAATGATGTCGCGGATAGAAACTTAATAATAAAAATAATATTTTTACCTCTGAGCACTTGTGAGCAGACATCGCAAGGCGTTATTTTCTTGTACGTGTATTCTTGAAAGTTATGTGCTTCGGAATCGCCGCCAGCACGGTGTGCGTTACCCCAGCAAAATCATGTCGAAAATAGTCATTTAAATCTTATAGATAATTAGTTGCCCAGCTTCTGTAATTGTTAAGCACATTTTTAAATTTGTTACATATATCGTTTTTTAGTTATTACACAAAAACATATTCTGCTGGGGTAACGTTTGAAACGTTACCGCAGCAAAACTTTTTTTTAAATAATGGGAATATTGAAACAAATATTAGCTATACATTTAGTTGTCTAGACGTGGTAAATGTTACACGTTATTTTGTTTTTGTTCTTTCTTCGGCTGCGAAGTTATTCGAGATTTTGCTGGAGTAACGTTTGTGGTTTTGCTGGATCTATGAAACGGTTAAGCGGATTCTTATCATCTTTTGTACATGACTTCTTAGAAATTAGTTTTAATTTGTTTCGCAATAAAAATAACAAAATGACATACCGTTTAAAAGTTATTTAATGAAATATAAAAACACTTCTTTAGGTCCTAACACTCTGAATATGAGCTCTAAAGACTTACTTTAAACGTTATTTTGTAGCTTTTAACTACCTTCAAATGTATATGAAGTTTCATTAGTATCCTGTAGGTAATTAACAAATTATGATGATATTCAGTTCTCCACGTTCACGGTCACAATGCGCGCGGAGTTATTTGGCCACCGATAAACCTGTATACGGTTATATAAACTGAATATTATATCAATATTTAGTTGCTTAATTCAGTTATATACCTGTAAAATTTCAGAGTAGTACATACAATAATTAACGAGATAATTAAATAAAAGTCATTAGGAACTTCAAGACCGTGGTAATCCGAACAAGTTTAAGTGGTTACAAAAAAGCGACCGCGTAGAACATTACGCTATCTTCTAAAATATGTAGGATAATACACCTTAAAATTTCGGTACAGACGCGTACGGCGTACACTGTTAAATACATAACAATATTATAATATCTGTACTATAAACATTATTATTATTACCTTTCAGCTACTTATTAGATAGGTATATATTGTATTATGTGCACCAGTTCAATGGCACAGTTTCACGGGTTCTTTCTATTTGGCAGAATCTTAATACTCCAAAAATCATTTGGCATAACACACTTGGTATAATCTTCCTTATACGAATATTTTTAAGGCATAAAAATTATTTAGTATGTATAATTATTATTTAGCCGAATGTTTATATGTTCGAATTCACAATGGCATAAAAAACTTTTGGCAGAGTTAAAATTCTGCACATTTTCGTTTAGCATAACTGCATGCTGCATGCTTGCTTGCAGGTTTACATGTTTCTTACAGGGAAATAAAAACCACGTATGTTCACAATCAAATGTTTTATTAATGTATGCCAAAAGATGGTTCTATTTGTAAATTTTCTGAAAGAATGATGGTTCTACGTTTTAATTATTAAGGATATTAAATTTATGCCTAAAGATGATTCTGCCTTACATAATTATTCGACTGCAGTATAATATTTTATTATTTTATTTTTGATGTGATTTTTACATAATTTAAGTTAGTCTTAGAATACAACTATCTGTAATATATATCTAGGAAAAAATATTGTGATATTTGAAATTTGTCTACAAAATATTAGGACTTACTGTTTTTAAGTTTAAGAATTTATTATTTTACCTGTAAATAAAAATTCTTTAAGAAATATGTAGGTTTTTTTTTAACACTTGTGTACACATCTCTACTAAACTTGTAAGACTATCCTACATATTTTAGAAGGTAGCATAATGTTCTACGCGGTCGCTTTTTTGTAACCACCTAAACTTGGTCGGACTACCACGTTCTTGAAGTTCCTAATGACTTTTATTTAATTATCTCGTTAATTATTGTATGTACTACTCTGATATTTTACAGGTATATAACTGAATTAAGCAACTAAATATTGATATAACATTCAGTTTATATAACCGTATACAGGTTTATCGGTGGCCAAATAACTCCGCGCGCATTGTGACCGTGAACGTGGAGAACTGAATATCATCATAATTTGTTAATTACCTACAGGATACTAATGAAACTTCATGTACATTTGAAGGTAGTTAAAAGCTACAAAATAACGTTTAAAGTAAGTCTTTAGAGCTCATATTCAGAGTGTTAGGACCTAAAGAAGTGTTTTTATATTTTATTAAATAACTTTTAAACGGTATATCATTTTGTTATTTTTATTGCGAAACAAATTAAAACGAATTCCTAAGAAGTCATGTACAAAAGATGATAAGAATCCGCTTAACCGTTTCAGAGATCCAGCAAAACCACAAACGTTACTCCAGCAAAATCTCGAATAACTTCGCAGCCGAAGAAAGAACAAAAACAAAATAACGTGTAACATTTACCTCGTCTAGACAACTAAATGTATAGCTAATATTTGTTTCAATATTCCCATTATTTAAAAAAAAGTTTTGCTGCGGTAACGTTTCAAACGTTACCCCAGCAGAATATGTTTTTGTGTAATAACTAAAAAACTATATGTGTAACAAATTTAAAAATGTGCTTAACAATTACAGAAGCTGGGCAACTAATTATCTATAAGATTTAAATGACTATTTTCGACATGATTTTGCTGGGGTAACGCACACGCCAGCACGCATTGCGTCTCTCGCCGCTCCATTCCTCCTATAAAACATTCCTCATTTACACACTCATTTTCCAATCTTGTACATTTCATAAATCGGTATCAAGTCAGCTAAAGATTCAGTCTCAAATTCAAACACAGATTTTAGCTTTCTACATGCTTACTGTTTCTATTAGATCAGTAGATAGGAAGTCTAATAGTATTTTTAATATCGTACTTTTTTAAACTGTGACAATTTTTTTGTTATTCTAGCAAGGTATTGAAGAATGACATTCATTAATTTGGTATGTAGGCTTTAACACATCATAATATTTGTACGTCACAGATATCGACCGATATCGTTCGAGGTCAAGGGGAGACAGTTTGTGAATCAGTCTGCGAGGCGGTCGGTAATCAGTCCCATGCCGACACAACACCAAATGACCTGTTCGGTAATGGTCTACCTTCACCTTGAGTCTTGTTCCAAACACGAACTGCCTCCAACACGAATTAAGTACATTATCATTGGATCAGACTGGAAACAAAGCAAGCACACTGTTCTTTATATATTGCAAACTGAATTTGAAGCCGAAAGGATTGAGTAACACTTACAACTGAAGGACTCCAAGCGCATTACTTGGCAGAAGTGTGTGTTTTATAGCTAAAAGCTGGTGAAAAGTTATCGCTAACATAAATATTGTGTGTCAGTGTACACAAGCATAAATATTATAAACATGCTTTTCGGGATATTTTCTACGTTAAAGGATGAGCGGTATAGTAACAACATCATGGGCAAAATGAAACATTTACAAACATAGGCTCACACCTACGGGGCACAGTTACCTCATGGCCATTACCGTCGACACCGCGTGGTACATTTGATTTTTTCTTTATCGATGCAAAAAGAGAGAAACACCAAGATGAACATAACACGAAATAAACGTGATCAAGTACAATTAGTGCAGAAACCTGTGAGATGGCGATGCGCTTGATAACAAACAAATGGTATTTAACAAAGGTTTCTGTGATTTATTATCGTCCGATGAGGATTAACATCATCACAGATTACAGTTAGAATGTGTAAGAGATCCAATTGTTAAAATATAATTAATTGTTTTAAATACAATAGTTTTATTGGTGCATATTTAATTAAATGACTTACACTCAACGCATTAGCTGTCACTTGACACGAGGCATGATTTGTTAATAAAATTCAGCTTCAAAATGGATGTGAAACGTAAGACAGTAAAATTATATTATTGATCGTTAAATTACCTATAAGTGTAATGGGAATACACCGAATATAAGCATGGCGCTTGTACTGAAAAACAGCGTGGTAAAAATACTTAATAAATAATTTCAATGTGAAAATATTTCAGCAATTTACAGCAGCTGAAAAGATACCAAACGAAATGTTAATGACGTCACTTCTACTTGGTCCAAATTCAAAGAAAATTTAAGTGAGAAAATAAGAATGTTATTCGGTGAAGTAGCACTCCTTATGTATTGTGTCAACAGTCTAGTTCGTAGGTCTGTGACTATTGTGTGCATCTCGTTATCTTGAGTTCAACTATTTATATAGAGCGCTCGAAATATCGCCAACAGTGGAAACTCAACACTCTCGTTAAAGATTCAGTTTTACGCTTGAATTATCTAGTCTATTTACAAAATAGGACAGTTACATTTATTGGAAACTATTTATTGTTCCCTTTCTTCCTTATTTTTGAACTCTTGCTAATTGCCCTTTTTAATTTGTATTTTAGGCATGTCTCCTTCTCCACCTACATCTCTGCTCACCACCATCTTAAGATCCACCTCTTTTCTCATCATTGTACGGTATTTCTTTACCCTTAAACCTGTATAGGTTCATGCTCGAAATTTGTAAAGGCGAGATACGGTTGACACTGAAATATGGTCTGACCATTGACATGAAATCTACAATAGTTGAAGAAAATGACAAGAATGGACCAAACAGTCGTATTCATAAAATGCTTTTAACCAAAATAATTCTTTGTTTAAATACAGATTAGCAGGTTCCTTATTTAAATGATTTACAAAAATCTATTTAGAATTTAGATCCATTTCTCAAATTATTAGGTATATAAAATATTTTGTAATAATACGCTAAGTTGTAATTTTCACAGCATCATAGGTGTTGCTTTTAGCTTTATCAAATAGTTCCATGTAACATTTTTTTAAAGGTCTTTCAAATAATAAAATAATTAACTTTGTTAGCACATTTAGAAGCCTTACATTGTAAAGCGGATACTTGCGTTAGTAATCTTGTTTGCAATGAGACATAAGGCTCTTACATAATGCGTGTGATCAATAATTGTAATCTGATTTCTATGATAAACGTGATACTCGATCGAAGTGAGTGTAATTTTCCATCTGAAAGTTTGTGACCACACATGGAGCGAATGCCTTGTAGGTTTAAATCAGGCTAGTTCAATTTCGGCGTACATGACACTGTTTAATGGAACTTGCTCCACCGTGTTCATATACTTTACTATAAGCCTATGCTTGATAATACTCATTATAAGGTTGGGAGCTACTCGGAATCAAAGTTTTCAATAATTGAATTCGGTCAATGACTATCATTTTTCACTTTCCTAATTACTTAAACAAACCTTCTCAACACATTACGTACCCACAGTTATTATCGTATTCACAATTATTTCCTTCTTAAATAAAATTATAATTAAGATAGACTTGGAACACGTGTGCGTAAGCCATTACGAACTGTTATTTCCTGGCCTCGGTTATTGCTCGCTGGGATAATTTCCTTTCACGGTCTTCACAGGACTGTAAGTGCTTATTCCGTGTTTGAAACTAAACAAAGACAATTCAACGCAATAAAAGCATAATCAAACTTTTCAGATGCTTTGTTGACTCATTACAACAAATGCCAAGCGAAAATGTAATTACAGCTATGCGAGTGAAGGTTCCTAATTCATATTACCTACTATGTATTCAACACCACACTATAACATATAGTTTCAGCATCCATTTTGATGATACATACAGCAAAATTTTATTGTAACCTGTGATGGCAATTGGATTCCCATGCTTTTATTTATGAACTTTTGTGTTTATGTAATTATTGACTGTTTTAGTAAGGATTAAAAAGTGTTGACTTACTTGTCTGGGGGTGCCGCGTGGGGTGGGGGGGCACTTGGGGGCTTCAAGCTACGGAAAGCTTTGAGCCACTTATTCTTCATGCTTCCAGCTGATGATGAGGATAGCTTTCGGTCAACTGCTGCGGATCCGCTGTCTGCTTTAGCCGCGAACAACTCTCTCTGTAACCAAAGGAAATATTTCTTGTTAATTAGTATATTGTCAGTAAGTAGTAGGAAGGTAGCTTCATACAAAAGACGCACCCGGTGAGACTGGAGACCGAGTCCGCCATGATTATGAAAAGGCAGTGGCGTAACTAAAGTGCCCGAGGGAAGGGCTGCCAAGACACATTTTTGGTTTGGTTTTATTTTAAGGTTTATCCGAAGTAGGGCGCAAAAATTTTCGGGTCTGTGGCTTAGGCCCCCAGTGGTCGAGGCACCTGTGGCCGACGCCCCCGATTCTATTAATTTAATTCAAAGCAATTTTTTATCAAATGTACTGTCAGGAATAGAAATGTTTTTACATTGCTTGTATATTTTGAAAAATTAAAGTCTTAGTTATTATTCATTATTTATTTGTTTATCTCAATAAGAAATCTAGTAACAAAATTGTATGTAAATCACAATTTTTATCACCTATAATCAAGAGAATCATGTAACTTACATAATAGAGTGCTGTGCTGTGCTCTGCTTATGTGTGTACATAATAAATGTGTTTTTAATGGGGAAAAGGTGTGTAACGATAAGCTTAAGGCGATCTATTCTCTCTGTTACTTCAATAACTTTGGTGTAGCAAGAAAAATACTATATTATTATGGTGAAACACTTTTATTATTTACTGTACTAAGTTAAAAAGCAAAAAAAAAGAAAGATATTAACTTAATAGAATCGGGAGCGTCGGCCACAGGTGCCTCGACCACTGGGGGCCTAAGCCACAGACCCAAATTTTCTTGCTCGCTTCACTTGTTATTGCATTATCAAAAACTAAGAGAGGTTATCTTAGTTCTGCACAAGTCAAATACATACTTTTATTTAAGTATGAATGACTAAAAGAAGATCAAGCTTATCAGAGGCTGATTGCGAACATTTGTGAGCTAGCTTTACTGTTTCTCAAATTGTTATTAACACAAAGTAAACGAAAAGGATGGACGGCCCGCCAGAAATCTAGTAAAACTATAACAACAGAAAAAAATGAGTTATAAATACATTTCCAGTGTGACATCGCAATATCTGCCATACAATAACCGGGTATGATGCCATTGGGCACACTCAGTAAAAGATGGGCTACGACAAAAAACAACATGCCTGATTTTTCATAAAAAAACTGTTCGTTTACGGAACTATGTACGAAGGAATTCTTCTTAAATCAAGCAAATTCTTATGTCATCGTTTTACCTAATAATGTTTACAAAGAAATATTATACAACCCTGTCGAGTCTCACGCGGCGCTAAGTGCCTTTTCCAGGTGATCGTTCAATAAGAAAGACTTGCCTTATGTAATCAGTTTTCTTGGGTAGGGGTGAAATAAGCAATATATGTTTATTTAAAAGTGTGAAATAGTGAAATCAACTAAAATGATAGGAAATTAGTAGATTTAAATAAAAATTAGATACTTAATATTTTTTGGGTCCAGTCCACTAGCATTAATACGCATAAACATAATGGGGCCTTACAATATAAAAAAATACATTTAATAATCGAATTATCTTTTAACTGCTTATTAGGGTTCCGTAACCAAAGGGTAAAAACGGGACCCTATTACTAAGGCTCCGCTGTCTGTCACCAGGCTGTGTCTCATGAAACGTGACAGCTAGACAGTTGAAATTTTCACAGATGATGTATTTCTGTTGCCGCTATAATAAAAATTACACAAAAAAATAATAAAATAAATATGTAATGGGCCCCATTCAACAAATGTGATGTCTTTTTGTTTTTTATAGACAATGGAATTTTTATAGACAATGGTAAGGAACCCTTCGGGCGCAAGTCCGACTCGCACTTGCCCGTTTTCTTGTATTTCTTTTTTCCGAGTGGGAAAATCATCGAATGACTTCTCCTGATCTGGGTGGAGCGGAAGTCTGACACTCACAGACTTCTACTGACTGGAAAACCCACCCTGTTCCTTCAGCAGCCCTTAAGCACCGGGTCCGCGGTGCTTAAGGGCTGCTGATCTCGTTCTCGACCCATCACTAATACTTGTCGTCTCTTTGAGGCGCGCATGGAACGCGACGCGCCACCCGCGCCGTGCCGGGCCTGGTCCTTACCGGTTGGTGAGCTACCCTTGCTCGCCGTCCACAAGCCCGCGCCAACGTCCAGCGCCGCGTCTTTTAACTGCTAACAGCTTGTTTGATTCGCGCAGTATTGAAAAACACTTCTCCGCGTATCTTTATGACATAGGTAGGTACAAGGTGGTATTGTTTTTGGTAGGACTTCTAATGACTTTTCCCGCTCTGGATGGAGCAGAATAGAGTGTTAGACTTTTTCTGATTAAAAATGCACCCTGTTCCTTCACTGCCCTTACGTTCCGGGGCCGCGGTATCTCGTTAGAACGTTCCCGCAACCCCGGCAGGCAATGACCCTGTCGAACCAAGGTAGTATCTGGATATAAAAAAAGTATCAAGGGGTGGACCTGTCTAATTGGAAGACCTATCTTTTCGACTGACCGACCGTGAACATTCAAAAGTGTTTATTTTATATGAAACACGAGTAAACATTTTTGATTATACAGAGTTGATACGACCGAGGGGCTTTCCTTTAAACTGCGTGTACTAGGTACCATTTTCAAGCTTTGTACCAAAAATCAATTAAATAGGAGAAGTAGTTTAGTCGCAAATGATTTTGATAAGATGCACCTTAAAGCGATAAATCTGACCAAGACAAGAGATAACACACGCCGCGCTACGTTGCCACTTTGTTACCTAGGTATTTAAGGTCAGTCACATTTATTTATAAAGGCTGCTTGCGTTTTACTCTGATTTGTAAGCTATTTAGATTGTTTGAAAAAAAATTTTTTTTTTACTCTTTTTATTTTTTAACTGTATCTTTATACTAAACACGTATAGTACTTATACGTAGTGTAATTTAATGCCCCTCTGTCGTATCAACTCTTTATATGTCATGTTATGTAATTTTTAGTTACAAAATTAAAAAAGCTGTTCAACAATATTATTAATTCTATGAGTAGATACAATATTGCGATCTTGTTACCAATAGCGATCTTGATATCAATAGCGACTATTTTAGTAAGAGGAATACCTACTAGTATTCATTACTGGTTCACGTATCACTTGAATTATTCAATACTAGTACTCACGCGGGGCTTCGCTCCCGTGGATTCTATCACGGTAAAAACATAACTCTCCTTTTTTGCAGTCGCGTAAAAAGTACAACCTTCTTCAAGCTTCAAGCTACTTCCATACCAAATTGCATCCAAATCCACCCAGTACTTTCGAAGATTAGCGTGTTCAAGCAAACAAACAAACAAACAAACTTTTCCGCTTTATAATATTAGTATAGATTTAATAGGTACCTATTAATAACAAGGTAACAACGTAGCAGTGTAGCAGCTCGTTCGTGAAATGCATTACCCATAAAAGTGAGGCGTGCTCAAACGCTACCAGCGTTCAAAAGAATGGTGAAGGAGCCTTTTCTGTCCCTGTAGTTTTTCCCCTTCTTTCTCATGTAAGCATGTAATATTTATTAGTGTATGATTTTTGTATTGTATTGTATGTATTTTATATTATTATGTTCTATTAATATTATTTATGATGTTTGTACACTGACAACCCTATAAATCTGTCTCCTTTAGTTTCGTCCATCCAAAGGTTGTTTGTAAGAGATCGCCCTGAGCGATAAGACCGCCCATTGTGCACTAGTTTTAATGTTTGTATCCAATGAATAATATTGTAAGGTAAACATTAAAGTATATAATAAATAATTGATAAATGTAACTCCATATGTCCAGACCTACTTATACTCTCGAAATATGTACGAGTAGGTATCTGTAGAATCTATTCCATTGGTCCGGTGCAGTGTTGAGTTGTTGACTGACATTATTGATTGACCAGACTTGTCAACGGGATCAGAATTCAAGAACATACTTGATGGATGCTTCATATCAGAATGCTCTTCGCTCTCAAGAAGCTATTATGAACGGTCTGTATGTACCTAACAATTTAAATCTACCTACCATTATGTTCAATGGCTTACTTAAGCTTATCTACAATGAAAAGGAAGCTTTAAAGAAAGTCTTCTTCATATTTCTCATGAAATATTTTGCCAAGCATTGCTTTTTTCCATTTGCTATCTTGATGCATAGCTTCACAGATGGCAGAGTTAAGCTAGTGTGAGCCAAAAATGCTTGCCAAACATATTCTGCTATTCTACCTACTGTCGAATTTCGTTATTTATCGATTTTCTCATATAGCTTTGTGCCATTTTCATGCGTATGTTTTCATGGAGTATTTTACGAGTTTTGATAGCGTCATTTTATGAATGATAATGTCTCTTTATCGTTTATTATAGTAATGTTAATAAATAACGTGTTTTCCTTCAGCATTGTACCTAGTTTTCCGACCATAACAATCAATCAAGTTGACTGAAAGCTGAAACGGGACTGAAAAGAGTGTCTTGACAGATATTTTTAATGTAGGTACTTGACCTGGTAGGCTCCTCTTTTTAACCGACTTCAAAAAAAGGAGGTTTACAATTCGTCTTGAACTTTTTTTTTTTTTTTGTTTGTTTCCTCATAACTCGGAGATGGCTGGACCGATTAGGAAAATTCTTTTTTTGTTTGAAAGGGTATACTTTCTAGTTGGTCCCATTGTCGTCACGTTTGGATCTGATGATGGGATCATGGAGAAATCGAAGGAACTCTTCAAATATTATAGGCACACCTATAGCGTTTTGGGTATTTCTTATAGTAACCTTGTGCAGTTGCTCTCGAAAAGCACCATTTGAGGAAGTGGAACTGATGATGAAGACCCCAGATGGTCACCGAAACTACTCAATAATAAGTATTTCGTTGATTGCGATTAGATTACTTGAATGTGGATGTTAAGCACTTTATGCTCGTCACAATGCATATGGTGAAGTAGAGCTGATGGTGATGTACCAGGAGAACTCCTCAAAAATTAACGGCTCTGCACCGGGAAAAGCAATATTTTGTAAAAGGTGATAAGTAGTTGACATTTTGGCTTTTGTAACTAGATAAATTACAAACCGACCCACTAAAAAGCGTGAAAAAAAAACTTTTTAGCAAAATTACAAACTACAATAAAGCATCAAAAAATTCATCCTCAACGCTGTCGGCTGGCAACGTACCCAAGATACTGGCGGCATTGCCTCGTTGTATGGCAATGCTTAGCCGTTGACCAAAGAAATAGCCAGCCCTTGGGTCGCGGGAAGCGTCAACGAGCCTTTTCGATATTTCTTTAAAAAGGTTGTGAGCACACGGGCCCCATGGTCCGAGAGTTTCGACCCCAAACGGCTCGAAAATATAGTTATCGCCGAGATGACTATATTTACGCCGCTTGAGGTTTTCCGCAGCCGCAGCGGGAGCGCCAGCACAACATGATGAACTGGGAAGATGGGATGGCGCGACAGTATCGACACAAGTTGCGTCCCACACTAAAGGCCTACCCATCTTCCAAGGAAACAATGACATGCCGTCCGGTCTCTTGCCATCGTCACGCGCCAGTCCAATGGGTTCCAATACGGCTGGAACGCCGACGGTGACTAAGGGCTCGTCGGATAATGTCGTTTAAATTGGCATGTCGTGCAAAACGACCCGCACTACGGCTGCAAGAGAGTCCATGGTGCCCGAGGCTGTTGACCGCTTCCCCACAATTACAGCGATGAGAGGAACAACACGGGGCTCCTAGGCGTAGTGAAGCAGCGATGCGGAAAGTGGTGTCGTCGAACAAAGTGCCCAGATTTGAGGACGGTAGAGCATGTAACCAAAGACCTGATTCCCACTTTCCCACAGCCAGCAGACGAGCACACTCAGCAGAAGTAGCAGAAGTGGTTAGTAAATTATTCAGAACTACTCTGCAGAGCGGCTCGTCCCACCGCCTCTGGGAAGATGGTATTACAGGTAGGTCAGAATTCGGACAAGTGAGATTCCAGGCATCAATAGCCTCAGTGAAGCACGGCACATTAAAATCAATCAGTGTGGAAGCCAGAATATTCCTGATTAATTTCTCAGTGGTGTGGACCGAGGAAATAAAAGCCGGTAAACTAATACTAGAAATTTTGCGGATTCCGAGCCCTCCCATGCGGATGGGAAGAGAGGCTTGGGCCCAAGCTCGGTCATCCAAAGCCACATTCAGAATTAAGGACAAAGTTCGTCTGATAATTTGATCCATTTGAACTAAAAGTTGATGGTGCTTCCACAAATGGGAAGCACGAAGAGAGTATGTTAATTTAGGGCCGAAACAGCAGAAACGAATTATAGTGATGGCCGAGTGCATATTGATTTGGAGCAAACTTTCTGAAACGTCATTGAATTTATTAATTTGTTCTGCAATAAAGTCGGGAAAGGAAGTATCAAAGATTGGAGAACCAAGGAGACGGAGAGAACTTTTCTCAATAATTTGAATTCCAGGTGCTATTTCGTTAAATTTAGAGAGAGTCAGTAGTCTGTCAGTGTTATCTGTTAAAAATAATTCACATTTTGAAAAGTTGAGGTCAAGGTCAATAGAATGTAGTTATTTTTTTAAGAAATTTAGGTCTGCTAAAATATTTTCAACATCACCTCCCAAGGTTCCGTCGTCAAGATACCAAACATTGAATTTAGAATTTAGCTTTCGAATTATTGGGTGAATAGCTAAACTGAAAATCACTGGCCCGAGAGGGTCACCTTGTTGACAGCCAACAGCTGATTCTAATAGATTGTCTCGAAACATTAATTTGGATGGATTTCTATAGCATTGCCAAAGGAAACTATAAATTTGGGGTAATTATTTTTTAGTCTCAGCCAACAAAGTGTCCCTGTTAACTAAATTGAAGGCGTTCTTTATGTCAACCTTCAGAATGGCCTCGGTTCTATTTTTTTAGTAAAAAATAGAACCGACTTCCATATAAAAACACTACAAAGGCAAAAATAACTTTAATTTCGGAAGGCGGTGTCTTTAGTTTTGTATATATTTTCGTTTTTGATACCGCCTTCCGAAATTAAAGTTATTTTTGCCTTTGTAGTGTTTTTATATGGAAGTCGGTTCTATTTTTTGCTAAAAAGTTTTCTTATGTCAAATAAGCTGTGAGCTTTGTGGTATTTTCCGAGAATATAGATATGAAATCTGGTCAGTTATAGTGTATTTTTATAGATAAGGCAGAGCGATGTCTGTCCTTGAATTAATGGATTTTCATATATTAAAGTATCTTGTATCCTGCAGGTAGGTATATAATAAACAAAAACCAAATATCAGTGCTTATAAATCATTGGTAGAGAAATTACGACGAAATATGGCTGTCTGTTTTAATAAGACAGTTAATGTCCCAATAATCTTTATACCATATACAATTGATTAGATTGGACGTTCCAGCCACTGAGCACTGGAATAGTGACGAATGGCATTAGACTTAACAGTACCCATAGAGATTTTAGATTTCTTCGCACGATTCCAGAAGACAGTGATGTTAAGAAATATTTTGACCCCATAGTAAAAAAGTTTTTGTTTTGATTTATGTGTATTTATTTAGTCAAATAGTTACTTAAATTAATTGAAATGAAATACTATATTAAAATGTGTATAGCATATATGTATGTTTAAACATTTTTGTCATCTAGTTGGGAAAAGTCTCGGATTTTACTCAACGATAATCCATATTCAAAGTCAACACGAACTCAGTGTCAAACCGGTTACTATCATATTATTATAACTAATTGACATATTGAAAAATCTGTCAATTAGTTTTAATAATCTCACCTTGCTAAACATCGCTTCAAATAATTTCCTAACTAGACTGGAATATCATCAGCCTTCGTTCTTGGTAAAAGCTTCTTCCATTTTAATAAACCGGTAGACCTACTTTCGATCAATCATCGAATGATAGGGAGCAGAAAATTTTACTTCGAAAGTAATGTATTCATACTCCGTAGACCTTTTTGCGAAAAGAGTCACGCAAAATATTACCTACTTATTTTTTTCCTGTTACTTTGAAGTGACGTATTTTATTATATACATAGGTAGTTATTATTTCACAAAGATTTAATTAAATTTAAGAATTTAGTCGTCATACGAGACAGTTATGTTGTGGTATCTCATGTGGTACACGTGGTAGTGTAATCAATAATTTAGCTTGTTGGACATCGTAGGGCTGTGCTTAAGAAATTCTGGAATTGGCGTTCATTGTAAAATATGTATGTAATAACTTCACGTCTTCGGTGTAGGCAGGTACTTAAAAAACTTTTTTATGTTCGTTTGATTGGTCGCCATCGTCATTGAAATCCGATGTACATACGTCCATACTAATATTATAAATGCAAAAGTCTGTTCGATCGATGAACCGAAAAACCTTTTCTAAAATCATCTCTGAATGAGCTAAAACGGGAAGTATTTCCACAAAAAAAATCTACGCGAATTTGAATACAACTAGTTTTAATATAAATCCGAAAGTTACATGCGCCAACGAACTCATGTTGGATATCCCACCTATACGCACAAAACATTTGGACTTACTTTCATTGTGCGTACGGCTAAGGAGTGGCACTCCCTACAGGAGTCTGTGTTTCCTAACAGTCCTGGGGGTCGTTAAGTGAAGAGTGAACAGGTAAGTTCTAGTAAGCGTGCTTCATCTTCAACCAAAACATCGCTTACCATCAGGTGAGATGGTGGTGAAATGCGATCTTATTAGCAATAAATAAAAAAGTAAAATTTTCCATTAGATCTGTAGGTACCTCGTACCTTCGGCACGCCGAAATCGCGGCAATAAGTCCCTTCCACCTGACGCAGATGCTAACCGAACACGGGTGTTTCGGGAGGTACTTGTTTCGGATTCAGCGGGAGAACACGTCCGGGTGTCTACATTGCGTGGACCACCCGGAGGACACGGTGGAGCATACGGTGGAGGTGTGCCCCTGAAGTGGGTGGGTTGCGGGAAGACAATCAAAACACGTGTAAATGCTACGAATCGTTTATTACGACTACTCAACTTAGGTTCTACACACTACACCCCGCTTGGGTAGAGCTTTTCCGTGTCCTCGTTGAGGCGATGGGCAGCGGTGACCTCTCGCGCCCGGCCCTGGTTCAGACCATGGTGCGGATCGAGACGGAATGGGATGCAGTCGCCTCCTTCTGCGAAGCAGTCATGGAAGAGCAGTCAGAGGGAGAGACAACTCTCTTCCTCACTCCCCAGCCGGAGCCGATCTCCGGCCACCGTAAGCGCGGGTTTGCGGACGGCGAGCAGGGGTAGCTCACCGTCCAGTAAGGACCAGGCCCGGGTCGCAAAGAGTTGTCAGCACCAGTGACGGGGCCCCATAAGGCCATTGCCTGCCGGGGTTGCGGTAATGTTCTAACGAGATACCGCGGCCCCGGAACTTAAGGGCAGCTGAAGGAATAGGGTGGGTTTTTAGTCAGTAGAAGTCTGACACTCCCTTCCGCTTTACCCAGAGCGGGGGAAGTCAGTCGATGATTTTCCCACCCAGGAAAAAAAATACCTCGTACCTAGGAACATGAATAGGTATCTATGTAGGTACTGGACTAATCTTGTTAATAGTTTAGTCCTTCTACAGATTGGCTTCTTTATGTAGAACTAATAATACTTTACAGGGAACGAAAGCTAAAAATTAAACCCTATTTAGTAATAACCGTTTTGGATAAAGTAATCAAAGTAAATGCAAAGAAAATTGGTAAGGTAGGTATCTGGCGGTGCTCGACTTTTTCGTCCAGTATTTTAACCGGATAACTTAGAATTTTACTGTAATTAATAATATTAAGCCAAGCAATAGCATATTATATCTAGATATGCATATCTATGTACTGTTAGACAAGCATTTTGAAAATAAACAATTGTTGGAACACTTCTATAGACTATAACTAAATAGCAAGTAAAATATAAAGAATTGTACCTGTGACCAAGATGACAGGGCAATGTTTACACAATGTTTAAACTTATTTAAACTTGAATCATGCATAACTAATACAAAATACGCAAAAATATCCGATTGACTTTGATTGATTGGAAATTGTACTTAAAAACAAAATTACAAAGGACTAATTGTTGGACAGCTGTTTCACATTTCATTGAAATATCTCCCCTATAGTTATATATTAAGCGTCAATAGTCTAATGGCTGAGATGTCGGACTTGTGACCGAGAGGACGCGGGTACGAACCATTACACTATAGCCGTCAAGCCATACACAAGCATATTTAGCCTAGTTGAGTTTAAAAGATTGCTAGTAATGTGAATTCTACCCACATTGTTATTTCTCTTTAAATAAAAATTGTCTTATAATACTCACCTCAAAGTATTGCATTCTCTTGCTAATCCGTCATGAACCACCTTTAAGTCGACGCCCTAGGGTCACCTAGGACCTTAGGGTTGCGGGGTTACGGGAATGTTCTAACGAGACATCACGACTCCAAGAAGTCAGTAGAAGTTTGAATTCCCCACAGGGTAAAGAGTGTCTCTTCGGCCCTCCTCGTCGACGACGTCACGTACTGCCGATGATAGCCCGACAGCGCGCGACGGCCGTAAGAGGTCCTAAAATCGTATATTTTCCTCAAAAGGTCGCGGGCAAGGTCCTTGACTCCGTAACGGGCGGACATAGTACCTTCATATAGCGAAATATTTCACAAGTGTTTCGTTTAGTTAATGAATAATGATGGTTGGGCCCGCTAAGAAAAACGGTATTCAAAAGATTTTTCTTTTATTTCGTAACGCTACAAAAATGTAGCTTTCATGTGCCAAGGATTTCTTTTGTATGCGAAGCAAAGGTAAGTTTTATCCGAGGTAGGTACTTGTATCTATAACTTTGATGCTACGGCTGTACTGTAGGCGTTGTCGAAAAGATTCAGCCGGTATAATTTCTTAAGAAAATAAAATATAAAGATGCTGATTTACGGAAACTGAATTAACCATTAAACGTTTTGTTTATTTTAACTGTAATTAATTATCGTTATCAAATGACAGCTTCTATAAACCGATTTGTGTAGGTTCACGTAAATGATTCAGTACTGCTTACAAGTTTTAGTTGGTTAGGTAGATAAGTATGTATATTATAATAATATAATGATGTTAACATGAGGGTGATCAAATTACATTGATCGGAAGTGTTTTGTTCGTCTGGTAGCTAAGTAAGTACCTACGTACCTAGTTACCCACTTAGACAAAGTCCCACGAGGGGTAAAGTACTCATAATAAGTAGTCATTTTATCAAAAATCCATGATCGTATTACATGCTTACAGCCAATCGTTTATGAAAAATTTGAACTTCGAACTACAAGTTCTGTCTTTCTAATTCATACAAAGCATTTAAGAAGGAAATCACAATGGTTGTTCCGGGGTTTGGCGTTATAAACTCACGGTACAGGAGAAATTCTTAGTATTGTGCACCGATTTTAGGGTTCCTTAGCCGAATGGCAAAAAACGGATACGGACCCTCATAAGTTTCGTCATTGTATGTCTGTCTGTCCGTCCGTATGTCATAGCCATTGTATTCCGTAACAATTAGGACTACACATATGAAACTTGGTAGGTAGATGTCTTCTGTGAACCGATTTTGGATTTTCATACAAACACTATGAAAAACAGCTATTTTGCGTAGTTACTACGGAACCCTTTAAGGGCGAGTCTGACTTGGCCAATTTTTCAAATATATGATTTCTATGTTTTTTTTATGTCAGATACAGAATGAAGGCTATGGCTTCTTTAAAAATAAAATTCACACCTCTATACATATTATTCACCATATGCCTCACTTTTGGACTAGAGGTAAACCTTAACCGCGGACTATGTGATGCAAATTGAGTCATTTACATCCCTTTCATTCTTGAAGCCTTTCTCAACTTATAGCGGAGGAGAAATTTTAAATTTTTTGCTTAAATTTGTACGCCAGTTCTATTGGCAGTTTAAATACCTATAGGTATAATGTATCCCATGAAAAACATAAATGTGAAATGAGAGCCAAGTTCAATATTATCATAAATGCCTTGGTTGTTGACTTCAACGACAAAAGAAGTGAAATCTAAATGGGTGCCAAGTTCAATGGTCAGTCCTGAAATTTATTTACAACAACATAAAATATAATTTATTCTTATAACTTAGCCTAAGGTTTGACCTGGCTAGTTCTTATATACGAATAAGGTTTGACCTGGCTAGTTCTTATATACGAATTATTATGTTCGATGGTTAGTTTCTACCAGCAAGCCAAATTTTCGGAATAATAAAATAAGAACCGACAAGTAACAGGTTTAGAACTTGCAAAGGCTATAATATAATTCGTATATGAAGACTAGCCCAGTCAGACCTTAGGCTACAATATATTCTCCTAAGTTATAAGAATAAATTATATTTTATGTTGTTATAAAAAATTTCAGGACTGACCATTGAACTTGGCACCCATTTAGATTTCACTTCTTTTGTCGTTGAAGTCAACAACCAAGGCATTTATGATAATATTGAACTTGGCTCTCATTTCACATTTATGTTTTTCATGGGATATCATTACTTTTGTACATAAATTAGTAGTAGGTACTTACTTATAACAAAATTAATACTAAATGGTTTTTAGTTAAACTACTGTATTTTCCTACGTTAACGGGGTATAATTGTCCTTTTTGTGTTTCTATATTTTCTTGTACCTTTGAAATGTTCGAATGAATTGCCCATTCAGTATGCGGAATTCCTTTTACGCGTTTTGCCTCCATGGTGTAGTGACCCTCTAAGATAATAGGTGGCGCTAGTGGTTGTAGAATACGGTTAGTTACGCGTAATAAATACGAAAATTAACTATATTCTTATTTATAAGTACAAAAATGGAAATATTTGGATTAAAAATAATTAAGGGTGGTATTTAACTCGTTAGATATTCACGTAAAGATCTTAAAATCTACATATAGAGATTTACAGGCACTAATTAAAAGTTAAGTGAATATTATAGTAAAATGATAAAAAGTTACCAGTTTCTGATTTTTTCCTTTGTATTCACATAATTACCTATCTTCATGCCAAATTTGAACTTTGTAGGTCATCTGGAACTGGGTTATAGTTTTGATCTATAGGTCAGTCATAAAAATGACGATTTTTGGACGTTAATATCTAAATAACCGTTTGAGATATGTTTATAAAATTTGGAACACATATGTATCTCGCCAGTCTCAATATATGAGCCAAATTTGACAAGTTTAGGTGAAATAGTTTTTGAGTTATGAGGGGCTCAAAAGTGGCTCCAAATGGTTCGTGTAATATTACACTACTACTAGATAGGATCTGGAATGAATTATTTTTACGTAGCCAAAGAGCAGCGTTTCATTATTTGTGTAACTTGAATTCAGTGAGATCAAATTGTAAGTAAAATTATTAATACTCAGATCTTAGATGAGTGCAGTGATATGTTAAAATAATGTAAGTATTGTAATTTATTGTTTTACAAGACAAAAGTCTAGGTACGTGATAGCCTGAAAGTATAGCTTAGCGCCTAGCGCAGGTGACCTTAATCTGAAACTATAATTATTTAGACTGGTCTGATCTAGCCAATTACAACACGTGTTAGTGAACTGCAGAAAACTAAGGTCAACGTTGGACCTGCAAGGTTGCTACAGTGAGTTTTACAACAGGTGACCAGGAACATAATCCAATAACAATAAACCATTGAATTCAACAAAAAACAACGAAAGTTGTATTGCAAAAACAAAGCAAGAGTCATAGAATATTCATTCATACTTAAAACTTGAGTGAGTTCTAACTAATATGATAATAAGGTAAGTAAATATTGTTCCAGATTCATGGAGGTTGTCAGACGGTATTTATTATTGCCAACGACTTAATGTAGGGTGGGTTTAGCTGTGTAAAATTTTCTATTGATTAGGTCGCGCACAAAACATTAGCCCTTTGACTTTGAGACCTTAAAAGCAGCACGTTTATTAGTCATGCGATGCCAACGCGGTGTCGTACGTTCACTAACCGAAAACAATGGCGTGAGCAACTATTTTTCAGATACCTTTAGTGATTTTTGTTGGGCTACCGCATTGCTTTACCAATATCAAAGTTTTAGTTTGATTTCCAAACCAAGCCAAGTGTTGTTATTGGGTTTTTCAGTTAGGAAAGACTCTGTGGGCTATTGAAGTTTGGAATGGCGCGCAATAAATGACAGTTTGTTGGTTCACCCATTACATTGTATGTGTTTGAACTTTGAACAATAAGCGAAAGTGATTCACTTTGTTAAATTCGCGTAAAGATTATATATTTAAAATAAAAAAAAATACCTATACTTTTAATGTAGACATCAAGCAAAGCACGTTTATGTCTTTGAAAATTTAACTGCATCAAGATAAAGAAGAGAATCGTGTCAAGTTCAAATAAAGGCCGGGACCATAAAGTGCTTTATCGCGGCGGATGGACGATGACGTGAAGCGACTTATCTACCATACCCTTTATATCCTCTTTTATTCAAGCCGGCTCCAGAATCTACTCCTTTACCTTGGAATTTGTAAAGTGGATTGTCGGTTGTTTCGAGGTAAAAATGTCTTGAATTCCGTATCTACTTAAATGGAATGTAAAGTCTCTGCCTGCCAAAATATTCTTTAAACTGACTGACGGCGTTGTTTATTTTTAAATAAGATTAATGACTAAAACTACAAATAGTGTATAGGAATATACGGAGAACCTGGTACCTGAATGTTTGGAATTTAGGTTTTATAAAGCAGCTAAAGATTCCAACTTACCTACTTTTTTATCATTAGTAACGGATGCCTTGAACAATACATTGTTGCAATAAACAATTTTAGTTTATTTTGGGATATAAAACAGTAGTACAATGTACACTGTATACAATAAACATGTTTAATTAAAATTACTTATCGTACTACTAACAACAATATCCACTTATTACTAACAATATGTTGATGTTACGTGAGATATCAATAAGAAAAAAAAGGAAATTAATTATATACAACGTGTAACAGAATAAACGCAATTCGTGAAAGCAGTTGGTTCAGAATCGGCTTCTGAATCGATTTCCGTCATAAAAAATGTTTTTTTTTTTAAATCTGGAATGAGCTCGCTCTTGACCTCAACCACATCTGATGGTAAGTGTAAGACGAGGTCTACGATCGAACAAGTGAGCCCAGAAAATGCCTATTCACTTTTGCTTTAAAGGCTGACGGGTCATATGTGGCAAAGAACACAGAAGCCGGCAGAGAGTTCCACAACTTGGCTGTGCGCACAATAAATGTTGAAGAAAAGCGCTTAGTACGACAAGACGGTACATCGACCAAGTATGAATGGTATCCTGCAGTACCTACGTGAGGTAGATCGGTAGTAAAAAGGAGATAAAGGGATTAGGGCGTGGAGCTCCTACGCACACTCTCCGAAGTATAATCTGTAGAAGATAGACAGGCAAGCAACGTTTCGCCGGTGAGCCAGGCTGTGAAGCTTGCCTGCCAGATCCTTGTCACCTATGAGCCTCTTAGCTCTGCGTTCCAGCTAGCTGCACTTGCCAGTCACTTCAGCCAGTCACAAGGGACTTCAATACTCCATACAGGAACGAAACTGTGCTTTATATAAATTAAAAAGCTGTCCAGGTGTGAAGCTTTCACTTTCTGTAGAATACCCAGCTTTTTGGCTGCCGTCTGAGCTTTAGACTCAATGGTTGAGCCGAAGTTGAGGTCAGACGTCAACTCCATGCCCAGGAGCTCTAGGCGGTCGATAATAGGTACAGATGCACCTCTGAAAGTAGGGGACCATTCAAATTGGCTCCTTTTAGCGGAGAAAAGACAAGCCTGTGTTTTTAAAGCGTTGAATTTGACCAGATTGTCATCGCCCCATTGGGAAACGAGATTTAAGGTCAAATTCGTTCGCTCTACCATGGCCTTTCTAAGAGTGGCTATTTCGTCCCTACCAGCTCCAGCACTGGACAGGTATCTCTCTGAAAAAATCTTATCAAATTAAGTAACTAGGTGTTAAATTTTGACGGAAAATCTTTCATTTAACTTAAAATGGAAACACAGTATCATGACAAATTAATACAATCCTTAATTCAAGGAAATGCGCTCGTGTGCGTGTCGGCCACTAACATTGCATGAGTGTATGCGTCTGCGTAAGGATATTGTATGACGCAAATACGTTTTACGTTTAGTAAAGATAACTATTTTATAAAAAATGTCTAGGTTTTGTTTCAGTTTATTTAGTTACGGATGTTGTTTTAGACTTATAATTAAATATTCTAATTGGAGTGTCTGAGGTATTGCACTTAATCTGTTACACCTTGTATAATGCTAAGTAACCTGGAAGCTTATGATATATTAATTATGACAACAGAGGTTAAACTACTGAAAAGAGTTTATCGACTATACATTGCTTGAATTTTGTATCAGAGAGATTAAAAATGTCTATGTTCTCAAATAGAGAGTTATAAGAATCCACAAGATGGCGCAAAGGAACGCGGTGACCAGCATTCACGTTGCATACGCGGCTTGAATGGACGCTAACGGTATGGACGGGCTTGTCTGTGCATTACTGTCCTCGGAACGATATAACAAAGCTTATTAACTCCGAACAATCTTATTTATTATGCACAACGCCATATAGAAACATTGCTCCGAGCAGTAGCCTTCTGGATTCTAATGGTAATTTTGTATTTTTTCAGTAAAGTATCATGCGAATCATGGCTGCGATAGCATCTGTAATGCAGAGCTCGTAGAAATTTACGTTGGACACTTTCAATGGAGTCACTATATGTATTTACTATAATAGGGATTCCATATCATCGTAGCAAATTCCAGACACGGTCTTATTAATGATATATACATATAAATATCTGTAAGTGGACGGACGCTTGAAATCCCTACTGTTTCGTATAAAGAAACCATACATTTTGAGCGCTTTATTAATAATGTTCTCTATATGGGCATCAATGTGTCGTTTAGAATCTAATATCACACCGAGGTCGCGCAGTGAATGCACTCTTGTTAACTTTGTACTAAGCAGGTGATAGCTATAAATATGCTGAATTTTGTTTTACGTAAATGTTATCAAAGTACATTTTGCTAGGCTAAGCGATAATTTATTAGTGGTGCAATAACTGTGAATGCACTCTTGTTAACTTTGTACTAAGCAGGTGATAGCTATAAATATGCTGAATTTTGTTTTACGTAAATGTTATCAAAGTACATTTTGCTAGGCTAAGCGATAATTTATTAGTGGTGCAATAACTGAAAAGTCTATCTAGGTCACTTTGTAGTAATTCACAATCACAATGGACCTAGAATTGAGCCCTGCGCGACCCCGGATGTGATAGACATCTTCTCAGATTGGTACCCATTGATAACAACACTTTGAGTACGGTTTATTATGTATGAAGAGAACCACCGAAGCAGATTTCCGCGAATTCCATTAAAGGCTATCTTAAGTAAGAGTATTTCGTGATCTACCTTAAATCTACCTTGTCGAAAGCTTTCTGGAAGTCAGTATATATTGCATCTGTTTGTATACGATTATCCATGTTTTCAAATAAAAGTAAGTAAATTAGTATACGTAGATCTACGCCTAACGAATCCATGTTGTTGTGTCATTATAAGCCTGTGCAAGACTGGCTAAATCTTTCTTTTATTGATAATAGGCTCGCGTTTGACCACCATTTCATCTGATGGTAAGTGACGATGTGGTCAAAGATGGAGCACGCTTGCCTAGAAGTAACCTATTCACTCTTGACTTTATAGCGATCAGGAAACACAGACTCCGGCAGGAAATTCCACTCCATAGCCGTACGCATAATGAAAGTATTCCCAAAACGTTTTGTGCGTATGGGTGGGATGTCCACCATGTAACGATGGCGCATCGCCTTTTGTCTTGTAGTCCGATGATGGAATTAGATTGTGTAATGCCATCGCACACTCCCCGAAATGTAACCGATAGAAAACCGATAGACTCTGGAGCTTTGACTCAACCAGTGCATCGTTGCCAATGAGTCTCTTAGCCCGCTTCTCATTAGACTTAAAGACCCCTAGGTTATAGCTATCGGGAAACACAGACTCCGGCAGGGAATTCCACTCCTTAGCCGTACGCATAAGGAAGGCACATAAAATTCCGGACAGCAAGTCCAAATCAGACGTATAGATGTCATCGGGCGTGTTTGGTGGTATATACACCGCGCTAATAAAATGTCGCCTCACACGGTCCCGGCTAGGTAGCTGAATAAGCAGAAATTCTATATGGTTATGTAAAGTGTTGCTTATAGTATAATATTATATATTATTCATATATATGGGTTGTAATGTGCGTAAGATGGCAATAAGAACTCCTCCACCCTCGCGTTTACTTGTGGCGTCGCGATCACGATCACAGCGAAACACGTTATAACGTTGGTAGACAACCTCACAGTCAGCTGTCTGGTATAAGCCATGTTTCGGTTAAAACTATTATATCGTATGTGATACTTAAAATACTTATTCATAAAGATAGTCTGAAGTCTGCTGGTAGTAAATGCATAGTGAGTCAGCCATTGGACCAAGGGCAAGTTATCAAATGATTACTAAAAGCTACATGAATGATGCTATCGCTAAACCATATTTTACAAATAAAAAGCTGGTAAAAAAGGACGAAAATAATTTGGGATGTAGTGTTTCGGATTCGGAGTGGTTGACAAAAAATAATATGTATAGTAAATTTAATATGTAGGTATAGATATATATATAGGGAATAAATAAATAAAACTATAAGACATCTAAGAATGTTAGTTATTAATAAGCTTCATAATTTGTTCATTAGTGGCTTTAAATTTACGAAAATTATTTTTATTTTGAATAGCAAGAATTGTTGATGTGTCGGTCTGGCGTACCAGAACTGCAGCATGCTTAACCCAGCAATACTTAAACTTGTATTTATTAGCTTCCAAGCGACATTCACGACAAAACATTTTTTTCTTTAATGTTAAATGTTCATTTAAGTATATAATTTGTGAAATACCTGCAATGCCAACTTTATCGGTTTTCAATCCCTTAACTAATCGATATGCACTCAGTACATGTGCGTAAGAGCACGTAGTATCTATTGATACAAATATAGTGCGCCTAAGGTAATCATACTATATACACTAAATAATACTTATACGCCAATTCCTAGTAAGTATGAAGAACACTAAAAGCCAAGCATTGTTAATGAGGTCTCAACACCTACTCAATCTTGACCTCGCGTCAATCAGAAGTTTTCCATAAAACAAAATACATAATACAAACATTTAAGGGTTTTTTTTTCTGGCAGGGTATTGACTACTACAGGGGTTTGAATTACCATATTCATGATGAAAGTGAATACTATTGCTGGGTAGAGACTACCGCTAGATCCTTTCACGTGTGTATACTTGTTAGGCACGTACCTACTGCAATTACAACTAAAGTTAGGTATCTACCTAAACAAAATACGCTACTGCACGTTACACTACATCAAAAGAGTAAGAAAAGCAACACATTTGACTTTGAAAAGTGCCATATTTAGCTGCCAAAATTATATAGGTAAGACATAACTAAGACGTAACAGTTACTACAGCATAAATACGTACTACGTATTATTTGAACAAAAAGCAGTTAATGTAAGTCTAAGCTCTGTACCTCCGTACTGTTACATGACCTAGAAGCAGAACTTAGATGGTAGATAAGTCTACGGAGCTGAAGATATCATTAAATGGAATTTATCTGTAACGGCTCTATTCAATTAACTTCAGCTATTGTAACCGAACAATTCAACAGATGTGGTTGACACGAGTCTATCTACACTATTACCAATCTATTACCTACTGATAGTCACTGTTTACTTCAAGTCAGTCCTGAAAGCAGGACCTAGCTACCTACCTTCATTTAGGGAAGATACATAAAATATTTTATTATAAATGTGAAAGTTTATATATGTTTCTTACTCAATCTAGGATTTAGATGACTACACTATACCGAGAAAATGTCCTTTGGGATCGATTCATCAAAATTTGCGCTCGAAAAACCTATAATTTATTTAGAAAGAGTTTATGGCTGCAGTGACTCCCACGAAATCGGCTCCAACCTTCATGTTTATCTACAATTTATGTTTATGCTCAATTCAGCGAATGTGATAGCAATTGGAAATAATCTTTAAGTACAGAACTCAGTCGAAATAAGTACCCCTTAGCAATACAACACTTAAGGGTATTAAGACTACGAGGATACATATGTAACGATAAAAGCAAGAACTAGACGGCTCGAAACCTTAAAGCTAACACATTTAATGGTGTTATAATGATTCATTCAATACTAAATAAGATGAAAAAGTATATTTATCTACTTCTTGTTTAAAACCACCTAACCTAGGGCTAAAACCAAAATATGCCCTAGCAACATGCATAGTAGTTAATTCTACAAGGATATACTTCTAAAAAGGAGGACTAATCGGTGGCCCCGTATCAACTCAGTCACGGTATTATGTGAACCAGCCAAATAGGTGGTAAAAACTACACTATTATCTGCTGTAACTCAGTCCAGCAACATACTCTGATAAAACAGGCTACTATAATAATTATTATAAGAAATTAAATAGCCGAATGCGCCTCTACGAGCTAGAACGAGCGTAACATTATGCGTTCCAACAAGTCAACAGATAATGGTTTTAGTCTGTATAGTCTACATTGTCAATCTTACCGCTGTATACAAGGCCTAAGTTCGAAAGCAGTTCCTAGGAACAACGGCTAAAGCTTTAAGGCTACGAAGGTGGATCCACCATACACTCACATCATTAAAATAAGCTTGTTCCAACCGCTGTCGAGTCCTGTTAGCTTTGGTGTATTCAGGGAGGCTGGACTGCCTTCGCACACGCATCCTTTGCTCACGATCCATCGTCATCAGATCCGATTTCTGTGATAACACTAAATAGTGTAACCGATGAATTATATCCATTTTAATTAATAATAATTAACTTTAATGGAAGATTCGCTTATATAATTTTCTTTTGAATCTTACTCAGAAATTATTAAATTTATTTTCATTAAAATTTCGTCCTGTTGTCGGACAAAAGGTTGTAAAAACGGTGTATAATTTTTTCTTATATAAGTTATTCCAAAACTTTTTGAAGACTGAGTTTTTTCAGTAATTATACTGCATAAGAATTTTATTTCCTAAAATAAATAATACGAATAGTGGAGTAAAAACTGTGGGAGATAGTGAGAAACTTAAACTGAATATCAACGCGAGTTTACGCGACCGTGGTATAGCGCCCGCTAGTTAGGGCGGGCGCGAGGTGACTGTGGGCTAGGCGCCGGATGTAGCGTGGCGGCGATCCGACGTTACCCGGCAACCGTTTGCAAACAACACGCAATCCTAAGATGTCTAGAGGTACAGAAGAAATATACACCCTAAATACAGTTTTATTTGAATTTCAAATGTAGGTAGGTATGGAGACAGAAAATAGCTAAAAACCATAGCCGAGCAGAAACCAGCTAGCCAGAAACATTATAGGAGATGCCCAATTTTCTAGTCTGCTTTATCTTAACATAGTATAAAGCAAAGTCGTTTCCCTGTGTCTATGCATGCTTAAATCTTTAAAACTACGCAACGGATTTTGATGCAGTTTCTTTCAATAGAAAGAGTGATTCAATATGAAGGTTTTTAAGTATATAACATGCATAATATAGTAGAGGAACACTGATAATTTTTGAGGTTTCTAATGTGATGTCGCAAATAAACACATTTTTTTGCGCTTGCTTTGCAAACGCTGTCTGAACCCTACGAGATAGATCAAAATAATGTACTACAGTATTGTACACCTTAAAAAGGTCAACAAAAAAGTCTTCGATGGCATCTGTCTATCTCTTATAGATAACCCACAACAACCATTTTTTATCCTTTACTTTTTACGAGAAATACGAGCATATTTTACGAAGCAATTTTAAGCAATACAGCATTAATCCTTAACCAATTAAGTACCATAAATACATTGTGCATTTCATATAAATCAATATTGCCCTTTACAGAATATAATTTAAATAAATAGTTTCGAAGATATTACAGATTTAAAATGCAAGGACATAGCGGTTGCGGCGCGGTGCCGGCGGAGGCACGGCGCGCGTGCCTATGTTGCTTAGATTTGAGCGTTGAATGTTTTTCCCATGGTAAATTATGTGTCGCACTTTCAAAAGTAATTACTAAAGAGAACATGATTGTATGTCGAATGACAAAAAGGCTGTCAACGATGTATATAAAGACATTCTATAGTATATTTAATATAAACATTGCACCCGTGCGAAACCGGGGCGGGTCGCTAGTTGCTTAATATAATTAAAAATAATACGGCGTTTGACAATAGCAAGATTAGGAAGTCAGCTACCGGGGAATCGAAATATAAATGAAGTCATCAAGATCAGGCCAGTCTATAAATGAAGTCATCAGGATCAGTAGGTAGGTAGACTTTTGTAATTGTCATATCTTGTAACACAGTTAAGACTTGCATGGATAAACAATCACTGAAATAAGAAAAAATAATTAGTATTGCATTTCTGGAGTAGCAAATCCAGAAAATCCATACAAGGACGTATTGAGATTTCATAAACAGAACCACAAACGTCTCCCTAGATACTCGGCATGGATTAGCGTGTATCAGCACTAGTGCAGGTATAGTACAATGATGTCATGGCCATGTCAAAAGGCCGAACAGCACACCTAACGATAGTGAATGAAGTGCAGTGTGATGGAAAGCCATCGATAAGATGGACCGTACTAACAAATTGAATCTGCAGTCGGACAAACTGTTAATGAATACGCCAGACTATCATCAAACAGAGCAATAAGTAAAGAGATCAAAAAGCAGTTACGACAACGTCAGCGGTGGACACAATTTACGGTGACGAGGACCGCTTTATTAAGAGCTTGTCTTCACTTGTTTCAGGTTGAAGTCGAAATACCAGACGTACGGCTGGGTACTATTCACACTTGGTTGATATAGGTACCGTCTTGTCGTACCAAGCGCTTCTCTTCCATATTTATTGTGCGCAAAGCCAATCTGTGGAACTCTCTGCCGGCTTCTGTGTTCCCTGCCACTTATGACCTTTCAGCCTTTAAAGCAAGAGTAAATTAGGCATCTTCTGGGCTCGCTCGTCCCATTGCAGACCTCATTTATCGCTTACCATAAGACGAGATCGAGGTCAAGAGTGGGCTCATCATTAATAAAAACAAAAACAAATAGGATGGTTGTTCCATTCTTAGATTGAGAAGTAGGCATAAAGAATCGATTTCACTCATATATGCTTAGTGCTCGGTTCAATTTAGATTCCTAGACACCTACGCAACCAATCTAAAGTGGATAAGTATAAGTATGTAACCCACAAAGAAATCTAAACTTTTGAGGGACAAAAACCGCACTGGAGTGACGTGGCGGTCTAGACCGTTTCACGAATTTACAGATATACACCAGACTTACGGGGAAAACCTAGAAAACTTATTCACTCATCTCATCGGCCGTAATCAATAGGATGCATGTAAACTTTGTAGCTACCTTGATAAAGAAGTGATAAAGATAATTACAGTCAGTGGCTGGATATCTCAACATAGTCTTTCTCTGTGCCTTCTAAACAAAATGACATTTTAAAAGTATATCAACTAAGTATTGACAATAAAGATTGTGAAACGTTCATAATGTTTGGGATTGATCTCGTAGCAGTTGTAAAATGCGTGCCGATCACTTTTGTCTGTTGCAGATAGACACACTTCGTTTTACGAGCAGCTATTTAGTTCGAACCTAACCGTACTTACTGCTGGTAGAATATCGTTTTGTCTAAGCCCTTCTGTCATGTCCGTTTGCCCAGCAAGGCCCCCCAGAATTTGCGTTTCGGGTGTGCACCAATGCAATGTACTCACCCCTTGGAGTATATGTACCGGTTTCTTTTTCAATGTACCTCTGTACTTTAAAGAAATATGCAAAAAAGGGAGGCGTGCCAGCCAAACGTTTTCAGCACAGCCCCCATGTTACTTGAAAAATATATAGCGTATTGAAAAGTTTCTTAAATTCAAGGAATATACTCTTCTGCATCTTTAGTTGGGACCAACACTGGAATCGCAAAAAAAAACAACTATTCAGTTGCCCTATATTGTCTGCATAAGTCGACATTTGGTCGACTTATGCAGAAACAAGTGTTAGCCTCATATAAAAAGTTGTTCATTATGATGAGTATTGCCAGTGTTTTCAGTTATTGCATATATGTCGTATACATACTATAAATACATTGCATTGGTGCATACCTGAAACGCAAATTCTGAGGGTCCTTGCTGGGCAAACGGACATCTATCGGGTTACCTAATCTCCAAAGCATTAGCAATGACTAAAGCTACACACCTAATAGTGACTAATTGTTAACCGTACGCTACCGGACAACAATCTATTTGAATTACTCGAACGCTGCAAGAGCTGTCATTTAGGCATACGAGTATAAACTCGATTACCTATTCTAGGTATGACAAGTGGACTAAGTAATAATCATTTCAATGCACATATGAGGTGACCGACTCGTAACAGATTGTCTAGGTTTCTATTCCCTTGCTTCGCAGTGTTGTTTTAAATACGTCAAAAGATCTTTCATAAAAAAAAAAACGCTTAAAATTGGTATATTTCCCTAGTTACCTACTTGTCTGTCTACTTTAGTGTGGATCTTAAATTTTTTATTTTACAGCCGTAATTTTTCTGGAACTTACTAAAAGAAAATTAAACAAAAAAACATAGGTAAAGAAATTATCCGTTTAGTAACAGCCGCATCTTCAACGCATGCCGAAGGCAGTCCGTGGACCATCTTACATATCCCCGTCCTATCAGAGCTGGCGTTCCACAAGGTGCCGTGCTCTCTCCCCCACTCTTCACGCTTTACACTAACGATATCCCTAAAAGTCCCCGAATAGAATTATCTCTATTTGCCGACGACACGGCCATCTATTACTCGGAAAGAAGTCCCGATAACATTGCTCGGCCTCCGGACTCCCCTCCAGACTTCCGTTAACGCACTAGGCGAGTGGTTCAGGAAAAGGAGAATCGAGGTAAATCCCGACAAAAGTCAGTCAGTCCTGTTTCGTAGAGCTCGCAATAAACAACCTGCCCTCCCCCGCCCGATCACTATGTTTAGCACGCCAATCCCTTGGGAAAAGCGAGCTATTTAGCTCGCTTTTCCCAAGGAATCTAGAATCACTCCTAGGTATTTACCTAGGAGTGATTCTAGATCAAAACCTAAATTTCAGAGGGCATATAAAGTCAGTTTGCTCGAGAGCCGCTTTCGCTCTCGGTAGGTTGCTGCATGCTGAATAAACACAGCAAACTCTCCCTAAAATGTAAACTACGCATTTTTACCACGTGCATACGCCCTATTTTAACATACGCCTGTCCGGTGTTTGCTCACTCTAGTCCGGCTCAGATCCATAGGATGCAAGTTATCCAAAACCGATTTCTCCGAAAGGCCACGGGCGCGTCCCGTGAGGAACGAGGATCTCCACGTAGACCTCAAAATCCCGACTATACTCGTAAAGCAAGTTTTGAAACGCCACTCAGTGCGTTACTTCACCTACGCTGAAAAATACACAAACTCCCTGATTGTATCGGCCGCCCGATACACACCCTCAAAATTTTCACGGGTTCGTCGTCCGCGCCTCGTCCTAGACGAACCCGACGATCCCACCACAATCCGACAAGAGAGCAGTAGGGAAACTAGCACTCTTAGAAAACAATAACAAAACGCGTTCCGTATTCCGGCCTTAGATTGGAAGTCGACGATGATGAGGTGCGGAAATTGTCTGTACATAAGTGACAACATAACAATTAATTTCTATGTATTATTATTCTATAAAACTATCAACCACTAAAATGGTAGTGGTTGGATAAACACGTCGGTTGAGTTGCTAGTGATGCACTCGTAGGTACCTCCCAAGGGATGAAACGGAAAACATTATCAGTGATTTGGTAAATCATATCATATCTAGAATAAACACCAATACTGTATTTAAATGACTTCTCTTATCACCTTGAAATCTTAATGGATTCATTAATTGGTGTAAACAACACAGTTAGCAACTTCATAATTATTATAATATGTTCTGGTTTATGAGTGTTGCTCGCGACTTCGTTCGCGTGGGAAGTTTTTCCCGTGTAAATCCCGATCCAGTGGGAATTTCGCAAAATCTCGTCCCCCCCAAAAAACCCAAAAAGGAACCCCCATGCAAAATTTGAAAGCCCTACTACTTGTAGTTTCTTAGATTTTGTGATTAATCAGAGAGTGGTATTTCGCTTTTATATATGTACTAGTACTCACGCGGGGCTTCGCTCCCGTGTATTCTATAACAGTAAAAACATAAATCTCCTTTTTGCAGTCGCGTAAAAAGTAACCTAGTAAGTTCCTCAAGCTTCAAGCTACTTCCATACCAAATTGCATCCAAATCCACCCAGTACTTTCGAAGATTAGCGCGTTCAAGCAAACAAACAAACAAACTTTTCCGCTTTATAATATTAGTATAGATATAGAATATAGATTGAAAAACGGGGTAATAACTATGAATACTTTATTAGTAATTAAAGGCAGATAATTACACCTTAGAAACTCTCACAAATTGAGACAAACACGTTTGAAAGTCAAAAGACATAACTCTTCTACTAGTCCCTTTAAATATACAACAATCAATAAATACATGTGTAAATATTTTAATCTGCCAAAATAACACAAAAAATTGCCAAGACTACACCATAAAAATTATGCTTTAAAGTAGTTGTGCAGACATTTTGTTAACAGTCATCACAGACACAATTGGCAAAATGATATGTATTAGACTAACAAAATATAGCTCTATAAGAAGAAACATTTTCAAACCTTAGTTATTTTAGTCCTAATAAATTATTACTAACATAATGTTTTTTGTAATAACACCTGATATAACCATAGCCTGAGTAAATAATTTATGTTAAATTATCAACATACATAATTATATTATATACTTATTCACTTTTTAGAGAACACAATATTCACATATAAGTTATGAAAACAGTACATACTGTTTATATATAGCTTATACTTAAATAAGAGTCTGCTAATCAGTATTAGCAGACTCTTATTAAAAATTTTCTTAAGAGAATTTATATTCAAACTATACATATGCTTATATTTTTTAATAAAAAGAAAATATCAAAAGTTAAAATGTGTTACATGCCACGATGAGGCTTTACAGGGTGCAATAGAAAAATAATAATTCTAAAGCAAGTAATGACCAATCACCAAACAATCCATTATGAGCATATCTGTTATTGGCTGTGAGTTGATTGAAAACTGACATGCCATTTTATAATAAGAACTAAAGCACTATGGAGGGAAACATGGAAGTGATTAACTAAGTGGTAACAATGACATAAAATTTAAAAGAAATATTTGTGCAACTGCAATGTTTTCTTAACACTTACTTCTGAATACTAAATTACAAATATATTAATATCCCAATGATTTTAAATTGAAGACATTGAGTTGTAATTTATGGGTGTGTAATATATGCCATAATAACAGATAATATATTATCACTTGAAATAACATTCACATGATATAATTTTCATATGCTATAAAAACAAATAACCTAATTTCATGTGATCTAATATTACATTTCATATAAACTTCTTTTGCTCTAATAACATTTAGTATACATTCATCTCATATAATTTTCAATTAGTATATTGGTCTTTTTATATAACATTCTGTTGACCTAATTTTCATTTGAACTAATTTTCATATTTACTCATTTTCTGCCCAAATTCTGTAGTGAATAAGTAATTATCAGAAAACATCATACTGTTATAACCTCATCTAACCCAAATGATTCACCAACTATAGAAGTGTGTAGTGGTGAATATGTTTTTGCTAGTACGAAAATGGTAGGCATTTATAATCCAATCAGTTTTTGCAAAAATATACAAAACAAAGTAGACATTCCAAAATAATATTAAACATTACTATAGAATTTGAATATTATACTAACTAAATATACTGAATATTAGTTCAAATGTGCATTATAGAAAATGTTTATTAAACCATATAAAATTAGGTAAACTGAACTTATATTGATAATTCATTATATCATTTCATTGATAAACTAAAAAAAAATTATATTAAATGAAATTAGGTCATGTGATCATTAGAACTTTTGTTATTATGTCAAATGGTACACACCCATAATTTACTTATTGTACTTTTTATGTAAGTTATAAGTTACAAAGTTTTAATACAATAGTTTTATGTAACTCTATGGGGCACACTTTTAAGCACCATATTTTTAAAATGTACTTAACCATGTTTGATGTCTTTGTGAATATCCTGGTCCTGGACATCTAGATAAATTATCATCAAACAATATTATGCTAATCTATGAACTTGATTTTACTAATGAACAAATGCACTTAAAAATTTTCATTCTGATATCTTTGATTTACCGTTCAATTTACCAAGCTGACCTAACATAAGGACAGTGTTTATTAAATTTTCAGAGTAAATACGCTGATTTGTTTCCATTTTTCTCAGCTTTTGGACAACATATTTGGAGAAGAATTCCAGTTCATTCTCATTTCCTTGACCTCTTGGTTCATCCTCTAAACTCCTTTTACGTTTAGCTTCCCGAGAGTTGATCGGATTAGAATTTTTAGCTTTCCTTTTTGGTGAATGATTAGCCTTGTCATTACTACTGCCACTGTTAACAAAAGCTAGGTTCAAATCTTCAGCCAGATCATTAGCTTCTTCCTCATTTAATTGAATAGTTAAATCGTCAGGCACTGTTACCATTGGGACATGATTTTCAGAAAATATTGGGGATGGCAGGAATGATACCCGCTTCCTAACTTTCACAGCTGAGTGTTTTGGTTTTGTAGCAGTTGTGTCCTCAGCAGAAGCTCCTACTGTATGTCTACGGTTTGTTTTCGGCTTGCTTGATTCCACATTATGAATTCTGCTCACAGATGTCTTGTTGCTCCAGAAATTAACCTTGATTTTCTGCTTAGGCTTAGGTTTCTGTTCTGGCTTTGGTTTATTTAAAACTGTAGGAAATTTGTAGCGTATGTTGTCATCATCCTCTTCAGTTAAGTCTATCTTCTTCAGTTTAGGAGATTTACTGGAATTGTTGAAGAAATTGGTGTTCAGCTTGTACCTTACATTGTCATCATCTGATTGGTAACCATTTTTCTTAAATGACTTATCGGCAGAAATGGGTTTCATTGTTTTGATGAAATGATTATTCAATCTTAGTGTTAGATTATAAACTGTCCGCCAGTGCACCTGGAATGAGACGAAAACAAGATATATACATAATTTATTCAGAAAAATAAAGTTTACCAACGCTTGTTTAAGAACTTTGATCAAATTATGCTGTTTAACACAATTTAGTTCGATGAGAGATAGATAATTCGCGCCGTAAGCGCTTTCCCGCCCAAACATTGATCAACATTGTCACGTAAATTAACTTGTTATCGTATAAGAAATGTCAATAATCGAAATAATCTAGAGAATACTGAAGCATGATGCGTAAAATAGAAACGATATTTGCACAAAACAGGATCTATTAGCAAGGAAATTGGAGATAATAATATTTTGAGGTTATGAGACTTCTACTAGAAATAAAATCATATAATTCTATGAAATGACAATAAGATATAATGTTAATCATAATGAAATGAGGAATACTAACTATAACTATTAGATTTGAGTTCCATAATACATTGTTTTTCTTGGTATAATGTCTCGTCATCATTAACATTTGATAGCCAATTACTATTACATAATCATAATATTTTATTAAATAAAACTTACCTTTATTATGTTTCATTATTATTCAACAAGTATTCACAAACTCTGTTGGTCACAATAGTCAAGAATAAATAAATATTATCCACGAATACAAACACGACACGCACGATTTAGTGTTCAATGACGCAAAGTGTTTTCTTTTCTTTATTATCCGCTAGAGGCGCAGTAGTTGCACGCGGGAAAACTATGGCCGCGTTCATTATTAAAAATCGGAAAACTCAAATTGAATTAATATTTTGAGCATAATAAATTATAGATATTGATGATGCATTGGATTAGGTACGTAATTTTCATTGATGGGATATTTAAGTAACAAATAATTTGGATCATTTGTTTGAACACTTTCAAAAAATAATACTTTCACAACTCCCATCAATCTCGTACTGAAATATTTGGTAACAGGGTGCCTCGATGTACGCTCTGGCTCTGTGGTAACAATGCTAACGTAGCATTGATCTATAAATATGGCTTGCAGCCAGCCAATAATTATATTGTATAAATGTCTGACTGAATTGTAACTATAAAAAAGCATTGACAAACTACTCATACCTATCTAATGTTTCATAATGATTTAATTTATCTAGTTGGTAGGTATAAAATATGACGATCAAACCCCGTAAGTTGTCTACGCTTGTAATGTAAATGTAACTGCAATAAAGATAAAGGTTATAAATATTGGTATCATAGCATCTTATATATATTAATGTAGGTATCTATTTACACGCGGTGAAACTGATTATTTTGAGGTTGTACCGAAAAATTAAAAAATATTGAGCATATTTTTTAATTATTCGGTACTTATTGTTTATATTTACGAGAGAATACAATTAGTTTCAATGTTTACCTATGTTAAATTATAAGCTACCTTTCTAACTTACTGAACCTATTTTTGCTTTTGAAGGAAATCATATTCAAGTTTTGAATGAAAATGACTTTTCTGTACCTAAGTACCTAATATAAGTATTTATGTAAGTAACTCAGTAGTATAGGTACCCAACTGTTTGGTCTAGCTTGGCGTCAAGAATGGGGGTAAGTTGTGTCAATAGTGTTGAAAAGCTGCGCTAAGCACACAACAAGTACCTATGTTAAATGTTTGGAAATTAATATCATGTCTGTAGGTATCCGTTATTACAGATTTGATCTGAATAAATATGAAGAAAGTAGCATCATGACACCTTATACCTAAGTGATTATTTAACAAAATATTTGGCTTACCATATGATTTTTCATGGAAATCCACCCCATCTTGGCACGGAACTTCAGTTTACGTTTCGGATTATCCGTGGTTAAAGATTTTTAATACAACACTAAAGCAAATGTCCAGTAACAGCGAAATAAAACGCTATTGTTATTAAAGCCGAGGCTTTACGCGACGCGAATTGGGAGGTTATGACAGTCTACGAGATCTGCTCTCGAACTGAGTGGGAGGCTGTGCGCAATGCGGCAACGCGGCTGTCTACAAAACATTAAGCTTTAACAAAGTGTTCACGTATGCAGAGAAAACAAACATTGCTGCAAAATAAAAATAACAAATCTCATAAAAGAAGTTTGAATGACATCGACCAAGTTTGGAGTACCTACTTATCTCAAAAATAATTCACTTACCTACGCAAAGTTAACGATTTTTCTAGTCCTCAAATTATCCGTGTACTTTGTCTTCTCAGAAATCACAATCTTATTATGAACAAGAACTACCTAATCAAGTAAGTAATTTAATTAAAGGAATACTGGCTTGTAGTTCTACAGTTATGACGTACGTAACCGCGGGAAGATTTGAATGTATTGATTTGAATTGCGAACGTCATTTCGCATGTGCCTAGAGCAGGGAGCTAGGCGTGCGCACTAGAGGGATTCCTATGAATGGTTTAGGTATTCATCTACAAGGGTCGCGAACTAGAAAAGTAAAATGTTGTCCATTAACTTTAATGGGAATGCTTTGTCTTGGTCGTTTCGTATGCATTCCGTTAGGTTTTCTTTTTCAAACCCTAGTATATGCAAACTATATATAACGTACCTAGCAGTTTTAGCATCTCATTATTTTTTGAAGACGACAATATACGTAATGCTATCGTTTTAGTAAACTTTAATAATAAAGTTTACATTAGGTATCCGTAAAGTTTAACATACGAGTTACGACCCGTTTACTTACGCAATTTATGAGAAATAGGTACGAATTTAAACTAAAAATAATGGCATATTTCTAATAACATAATTACCTACTATGGATTTAAAGTTTTCTTCAATGCAGTTTTTTTTTTCGTTTATTATTTAGGTAAAACATGCGAATACATTTTATACAAACATAAACATACCACCTAAACCATCGAGAGTTTATCTGTGGTATGCTAGCCGCGGCAACTCGATGCCATACATACACACATCATTAAAAGTAACACTTTAACTATGAATCGAAACACTTTCTAGATCGTAGTACTTTCTAGAAAGTATTTTTTAGCACTTTACAGCAGTTCTTTGGAGTTACATTTTTAATAACATTTACAGGCATGTCATTTAAGAATGATGGTAGCATGCATTCCCACGTCCTTGCACCATACACATTATAGTGATTTGGTATTTTATACGTGGGTAAGTAGGACAAACAACGTAACGACTGCAACCTTTCGTATTTCTGGATATTACTAATACTGTAGAAGTTATCGTTAATGACGCGTAAACGTATCTTGTCGAAGACATTTACAACTTGACAGTGCTTAAATAAACCCTTTTCGTTATTTTTAAATTGTTTTTTTATGTAACTGGGAATAATAGTTTTCAAAATTCGCAACTGTAAATTATAAATGTCCTCGACGTAGGTTTTGTATGTACGTCCGTAGCTATTGAGGCCATAATCAATTACAGAATCAGCCAGTGCAAGGTACAAAGTTCTAAGTATTTTGTATGGTAACTTATACTTAGGAATTGATAACTTTGATAATATAGACCTCAGCTTATTACACACGTGATCAATGTGCGGCCGCCAGTGGAAATTATGATCTAGTATCAGACAAAGATACATATGATTAGTGACTAACTCCAATGTTTGGCAATTACACGGTTTGACTGGTTGGTGAAGACACAGGTGCTCGAGCGCAACGATCGCGGGCACAGTAGGCGTTGTCAGGTAAGGCGAATGTATGTGAAGGAGTTTGGACATTTTTATATTTATTACGAGACCAACATCGTGTGCCCACTTACATAAAAGGTCGAAGTTACACTGCATCACTCTCTGTGCCTCCCGTACGTCTTTATGTGCAGCAACCAAACATGTGTCGTCAGCAAACTGGTACACGGAGCCTTCCGTGAAGATGTTAAACATGTCGTTCACGTACAATAAGTATTCCGTCGGCCCGATAATCGAACCTTGTGCTGTGCCTTTATCAGTTTGAACCATGCTACTTAACGAACCTGCGACACTCACCAACGTTAAGCGGTTTTTATGGTAGTCTTTAAACCATTCTAGGAATGGACCCCGTATACCATTTTGCTGTACCTTATTAAATAGCGTTTTATATTCCAAACAATCAAAAGCTTTGCTGAAATCAATGAGGACAACAAGAACGTGTTCACGATTGTTCAGGCACTTGTTGACCTCATTGCAAAATTTTGACAATAATTGTGAGGTATTTTTGTTTTTTTGAAAGCCGAATTGTTTGTCATTAATAACTTAATTTTTTATCAAGAATTTGTTTATTTCTAATCTGAGATACCTCTCTATTATCTTATCAATACAAGATAAAATCGTAATAGGTCTGTAGTTGTTAACGTCTGTGTACGAACTATTCTTATTTCTTACGATGCCAATCTTCAGTTGATCAGGGTACAAGGATGTGTTAATGCATGCGGTAATGAGATGCGTTATAACAGGAGTGATTTCTTTAAATATGTATTTTAAATCTTTGACTCGAATACCATCGAAGCCTGGTAATTTTTTCTCATTTAGGTGTTTTATAATAGAGGATACTACTTCTTCTGTGGCCTTCTGCAAACTCATTGATGAGCTACATTTAAAAGTGTTGGAGTTAATATCTAGAATAGGCGTGTTACACTGCATTTTACATGTATAATTAACATTATCTCTAAATTCCGAGGCAAACTTATTAGACAAAACATTTGTTCAATTGTTTCAATTTGAAGTGTTTTAATATTATCTCATCTATAGATTTAGTTATTTTTCCACACAATTTATTAATAGTTTCCCACACTTTTTTGAATTCTTAAAATTGGATTGTATCTCTTTCATAATATAATTATTTTTTACATTATTAACATGTTTATTTGTTAGATTGCCTTTATCTTTAAGCCAGATGTTAAGTAATTGATCTCTTTTTGAACACATATATTCTATTTTAGTACTTTTCCATTTACACGTTTGTCTTTTACCAAGTTTAACTTTTACATTGTATTTACAGTTCTCGTAAACAAAAGAAAATTTATCTAAGATAAAACATAACATATCATTAGGATTATCGTAATCCAAGGTAGAACTCCAGTTAATTTTATTCAATTCACTTTTTAACTTACTGTCATCTAATTTGCTAATGACCCTGTACTGAGCGGCTTTGTTTACGCACGTATTATCGACTAGCGCGCAACCGGTTATGAAGTGGTCAGCTAGCGCATTCTTTACAACAGCTGTTTGAAAGGTTCGACAGTTCACACTACGTATAAAAATATGGTCAATACATGATTTTGTTATGCACTCACCTCGCTTATCAATCCGAGTAAACTGGTTGATTCCACATTCAAGACCTAATCCACACAAGGAGTTTAAGTAATTTTAAGTAAGCAAAGTTTTTAGGTTCATGTCAATATTCATATCACCTATCTAAATTGTTTTTTAGTGGAAATTGATTTATTAAACTCATTAATTCTTCGATGAACATTGTCTTATTGCTATCCGGCGCGCCGGATACACAGCACACAAATTAATCGTTTTACCTTAAGCAGTTTTTAACTCGCCGGTTATACACTCGAAGCTGTGTGAACACGAAGGTAGTCTGGTGAAGCAAATGTTCTTGTGCACATACACGATGACTCCTCCTCCCTTTCTAGAATGACGCAGCTGAGTATACATGTCGTAGTCGACGAGCTCGAACAGTGATTTCGTGCTGTCTGAGATGTTTGCCTTGGAGATGATGATTAGGTGAATAGTCCGCGGGCTATTCGTAATAATGTATTCGAGCTGGGAGAAGTTCTTCAGCATTGATCTTATATTTACATGAAGCATTGTTATCAAGTTATATACACACATCAAAAGTGTCTAGGGATCAACATATATTTTTGCAATAACTTTTCTCCTGATTGATATTAATTAAAATTTTCTTTAAGGATTCATCAAATAAAGTGTTTTCGTTTGTCACAGTAACGATAAACCAAGTCACCTTTGCATTAATAAAGAAATTTGCCATTTTCCTAATAAAGGGATTTTTGACATTTGAACCACTAACATTAAAGTTCGAAAAAAAGACTGAAATAACAGTTTTCTTTAAAATTTTATTGGATAACTTAAACAATTAATAATCCGTGTTTCTACCGCGAACACTAACAACACAAGAACATCGGTTTGGCATACTCAAAATTAGTTCATCCAAATCACGCTGTGGAATGGCCGCCCATGTTCGTTGCAACAACAAAAAAAGGTCTTCTTGCGACTGGATACCCTCCATATTCGGCAGAGCTCTTCTCTGTAGCATATCCCATGCATGCTCAATCGGGTTCAAGTCTGGCGACTGAGCAGGCCAGAGCAGGACATTGATGTTAGCTGCGGCGAGAGTCTGTCTTACAACTCTTGCGGTGTGCGGTCGTGCATTATCATGCATTAACTGAAATAAGGGACCGATTTGCACTTGTAGAGGAACGATGACGTCAGATACAATCGTCTCAGCATAAATTTGAGCGTTGAGGTTGCCTCTGATCCAAATCAACTCAGTTCTTCCGCCGATCCAAATACCCGCCCATACCATGATGGTTCCACCACTATAAGGATGGACTTCCTGGCAGGATTTTAATCGCTGTTGGCGTCCAGGGGTTCTCCAGTGTCGTATACGTCTTGTATCCGGTCTCATACCAAAACGAGACTCATCAGAAAAGCACACGAAACGCCATTGTTCTTCTGCCCAATTTCTGTGTTCAAGAGCCCATTGATATCGAATCCTACGATTGTGCATTGCTATAGGTGGTACCCGTAGCGGTCTTCGGGAATGAAGGTTCACTTCATGCAAGCGGTTTCTGACTGTTTGGTCGCTAATTAAGTTCCCTGCGGGCCTAGACAAAATCCATTTTCTGTAAGCGTTAACGCCAACGGAAAAATTAAATTGTATGGAGTTGACATTTGCTAACCACATGTCACGTGATTGTCACGTGTTAGTAAATGTCAACTCCATACAATTTAATTTTTCCGTTGGCGTTAACGCTTACAGAAAATGGATTTTGTCTAGGCCCCCTGAAGAGTGATGAAGCCTCACGGCTAACATCATGGCGGTTATTGTTGGAGCTCTTCGAGTTAAGATTTGAATGTATCGGTCTTGTCTCCGTGTGGTGCAGCGATACCGTCCTCCATGGCGCTCAGCCACGGTACCAGTGCTTCGGTAACGTGTCCAAAGTCGACTGATAACACTCTGACTTGTATTCAGAGCTAAAGCCACAGTACGTTGCCGGGAACCAGCTTCTATCTTTCCCACGGCTCTGAGCATTTCTTCCCTGCTTAAATGACGTCGCCGCTCCATAATAACGTTGGTTTTAATCAGTAGTAGGGAAACAGTAGCACTAATAATGTCTTCAATGCGTTGTATGTTTTTATAGGGAAAATATTGACAGCTGATTTTCATCTTTTACTCGAATTTGATTAACAGTTCCTGTTTCAAATTATGAAATGCACCAAAAAGGATCCATATAAATTTATAAAATCATAAATTTATTACAAAGCCACATCTCAATCTCAAGAAATCCGCATAAAAATGCTTGATCCCTAGACACTTTTGATGTGTGTATATTATGAGGTAGTTCAACTGTAAATTCATTCCAATGTTGGTATGTATTTTCAATGTTGAAATCATCTGAGTCATCCATTGTTGATGTTTTAGACTGACACTAAATAAAGTTAATTACGTTGCACAAAATAATAAGGGGCATCGTGTGTCCTGATTATTTTTAAATTCAGAGACTAGCTTCTCTATATACTTCTCGGATCGAATATTGTAGGTTTTCCCTTTTTCGTACCGTTTAACTAATATCTGTCCATTCTTACACCAAACGAATTTACATAGGTTTTTTTCTTTTAAAGCAGTTTTCGTTGCCCAAAGTAGGTAGGCCGTTGTAGGTGATAAGCTTTCTCTGAGATATATTTTGTTTTCCTCAGCGCAACCTAGGTTTTTTCCAGTAATATTATGAGTTTTAGCAGCTTGAAGCCATAGATCCCGACAGCCCTCCTTAAGGGTAACAGTGATTACTGGGGGTAGTCTTCCTGGTTTTGCTTCCGGGCGGTTACTTTTTTTGCGATAAGTGCTGACGATGTCACTGTATTTAAGTTTTAATATTGTACATAGGTTTTCCATCACACTATCTACGTCTTCTGTTTCGGCAACACCACAAATATCGACATCTTCGCTAATTGACTTTGTTCAAGTGCGTTCAGTTTTTGTTACACTACCTCATTTTTAAGTTCGAGGTTTTTATATTTTTGCTTCAAATCCATGTTCTGGTTTTCGATCAATTTTAATTTGGTTTCGTATCCGTTTATCTTTTGCTCGTACTCATCAATTTTGTCTGAGTAGAACTACAGGGTACTTTGCAAATCTTCTTTTATTATGTCACGTACCTCCCGCCGTATATCGCTTAGAATGCGTTCGGTTATGTTGCTGTCCATGAGATTCTCCGTATCTGGGATTTCTTCATCGTCAGCTTCCGGCAGGATACAGGACAAACGTTTAGGTTTATTATTGCCCACACATGAACGACATTTCCAATCTACGGCATCTGTTGCGTACATGACGCTTAACTGATCCGCCGTTATTGAAGCACATGATGCATGAATCCATTTATTGCATTTTGAGCACTGTATTCGGACTTTTTTTCGTCACCAGCACATTTCACCATTTTGACGAATAGATCGGTGCGTAGGCGCCGGGTATTCTGAGGAAAAAGTTCAAGTTTACGCGCGCGCAGGTAATTAGGCAGTACCGGTACGCGTCTAATTGCATTAGCACCGAGAAAGCGACTGAGTTGTGCAATAGCTTCCTTGATTTATATTAATTAAAGTTTAGAGGAAGAAAGCTTTCCGTTGCATTAGCAAACCTATACATTTACAATAATTTAATTTACTAGTTGCAAGAATATATATATTAATATACATACTTTATTATACGTCTTTCATTACACTTCATTTTACTGACTTATAAAAGTAGTGTACATAACTATAACTCTTTTATACTTAGGTATTAAAAAGTGTAAAGCCTCAAAGACGTAGTGAGTTTTTGATTAGTATTTATAGATACTTTATATCCCTTTTTATTCTAATGCTAGCTTCTGCCTGCGGCTTTGCTCGCATGTTAAGTTCTGCATCAGGTGTTCGAGATTTCCAAATATAGCCTATATGTTTCCCAGATGATATAACAAAACAAGTTTCATTCAAATCCGTCTAATAATTCCGGAGGTTAGCATATACAAATAGGGTAGTGGAACCAAACAATGAACGCCCCTCAGAAGATGAACAATTGTAAATAAAAGTAGAATTATAACAATACTGATCGACTTTTATGAGTAAAATTTTTTTCTCGCTTATAGCAACATTTCACATCCCACCTCCATTATGCTGGGGCCACACTAACGCGATAACGCGAAGATTTGCGTTGTCGCGACATGGTTGGCCAAAGAATTTGTTCTATCGCGAATCATCTTCGCTAATACGTATGCCCTTCGCGGCGCTGTCGGTAAATTGCCGCACATCAAAGGATTTTGTCGCGACAAACTTCGTGCCATTGGCTACACTTCGCCCGCTTTAGAAGACTTTTTTAGTTTTATTCCTAATTTTGATCTTTTCATATTTATTCTAATTATAAAGATGCAGTAAATAATTTTTATCCGCTATGTGATACAGCCATAGGATACAGCGCAACCGCCTCATCCATGTTTCCCGCGAAATTAATTATCGCGACGCAGTAAAGTTTTTTTTTTGATGTGGCCAAGCACTTCGTCATAGATCGAGCACGAATTTTTATCGTGACAACGCGAACACGAATCTTCGCCTTCAAGCCTGGCCGTAGCATAAAACATCGGCAGTCACGCGTCAGGCGCGTTTGCATTTAGTAATTTTGTGTTTGGTTCGCGCCAAAAATCATCATTGTATGGAAACCTAATAATTAAGGTGATTACTCCGCAGATTTAAGCTAATCGTTAAATTAAAACAAGAATTATTGACACAATATTTTTTTTTGTTGCCAAGTAAAATCTTGATAAATTATCAAAAGTTGAACCAAAATATGATCCTCTCTAATATTATCATTTTTTTCGTTCAACTTTTAGTTTTGTTTCCTAAATTTGAACGTTTTGTATTTTCTAAGTGTAATGTACACCTAGAAAATACAAAATTAAATACTTGCATGTATTAATTTTAGCGTGCATGATGCAGGTGTATGAGCTACTTATGTTCATACAATCAAACAAAGAGATAATCTATTACAGATGCGGTCTACACAGTCTGCGAAGGAAAGCAAGCAAATTTGATGACCTGACATATTTTGTTGAACCATCTACCGAAGATTTGAAAGAAGTATTAATGTCAGCAATAACCAAGAGATTGCCATATCCTCGAATTGGGCGAAAAGGATGATCACTTTTGAAAATTATGATCTCAATAATGTGCGGATAATTTTTATTAAAGCAGGAAGTTTTTCTTTTTAATTGATGTTATACTAGTTTTAAGTTAGAGTTGTACCTAGTACCTTTTTGAAGAGTTCCTCTACCTTCCTTAGTCAAGTACTTTCCTGATTTGTTACTAAGGTACGGTAAGGTAAGGTAAGGTTGTTGGTTGTGATTTTAGACTACCTAATCATTTAATTAAATAAAAAAGTTTTTCCTTTATTTTTATTATTTTCATTAAAAATACACTAATAAATTAGATACACCATATAAGCACACAATTTCTACGCCTTCTTTTAAGTCATATCAAAATCTTAGTTCAACTATTGGGTGTAAAACGTTCACAATTGGGGATCAGAGTTCAACTATAGGGGGAAAACCCATTTTTTATTATTAATTCTTATTTTGTATAAAACCTGGGACTCATGAGACAATTTTTTTATTTTTCAAATAATCTTATAGTTTTCGAGCATCAAAAATGAACAGAAATACAACTTCAACTATTAAGATAGTTTACTTACAAATATTCAAAGTTAGCGATTCGGCTTAATCCTTCATATTTTATTGATTCCACTACCCTAGATAAGCAGACAGATTTTTTTATTCTTCCTCTTACTGTTTGTTGTAATCCCCTCATTTTTAATTGTGTTTTAAATGTACTCATTCACTTCTTTTTATGTGTGAATATTGAGATATATTGGTTATGATATTTCATGTTCCTCTGTCTCCTTGTTACCGTGTTAATAGAATTTTTACAGAATCACACGGATAGAGCATGTCCTAAAATAGGACAATATCACATAGGATACCTTTTGATAGAATATTTTAATCAGCTATGTGCGATAAGACCGCTATTGTAATATTAGGTTAAACAATACATATAGTGAAACAGCTGCGTTTAATTTATTATTGTTGGACAATAAATTATATCTTTCTGTCTATCTAATAGGTTCTTTTTAGGGTTCCATAGCCGAATGGCAAAAAACGGAACCCTTATATTTTCGTCCTGTCTGTCCGTCTGTCTGTCTGTCCGTCCGTCCATATGTCACAGCCATTTAATTCCGAAACTATTAGAACTATACATGTGAAACTTGGTATGTAGATGTATTCTGTAAACTGCTTTCCGATTTTATGAAAAAGATTAAAAAATATTTAAAATAAAATACATATGGAACTGAAACTGAAAATATTTTTTTTTTCATGAAATCAGTGGTTGATTTTATTATTGAAAACAGGAATGCCAACGATGCAATTCATACCTAATGGCTCGCTCCGGATGGGTATGGATGGATATATTATTATATAATTGTGAGTATAAACTTTTGCAAGAAACTTTATGATAGTTTTCAAAGTTCCTTACTATCAAATTCTATGATCCACCGAGTTTGATTGTTGATTTTATATTCAGAGACTAACGACTCGCCCCACCAATTTACGGGAGCAAATTATAATTATACCAACTCAAACTTTCAAATGCCTGACGTAGTTAAGTAAAGGTTTCCTGAGGTACTCATACAGAGGCAGAGAGCATTGAGAAAAAAATACATTATCCCTCTTTTGCGTCGCGCATTAGGGTAGAAAAGGTATCAAGATAAAAAGGTACGGGCGTTAAATGACACATTCTATTAGTATTGTTTCGTTTCACTTATTTGAATGTTCGTTTGGAAAATATGTATGTCGCCGTCGAATTGTATAGCCGGTTAGCCAGTAGCCGTTTCCAAAAACAGGGCCGTTTTGTATTGCGGCGGGTCAACGATTAGCAGAATCGTCATTGCGAGACGTTTTACAATATGGCAGCTCACGTTTAGCCTGCATAGAGTGACCATGTACTAACAAATTGAAACATTGTTTAATTGAAAATCAATTTTAATATTTAAAAAAGATAAGTACCTACTTTGTAATAACATTGTACATAGAATAATAAAGAATATTTGTAATGTATTATTTTATTTATTTATTTATAGTTAATTAAAACGGTACAACACCAATAACATTAATTAACATAGAAATAGAAATACATTTAAGAAAAGAATAGTAATAATTGTGATTAAAAATTGAAATTATAGAAGATAAAATTAAAATGGAATAGTAGACACTCTTGCATACTTCCTCTCACAGAACACCAGACCTGCACGCATAATTTTACTCAATTCGTCAGCAAACACATCACATTCAGGGTTGATAGTCAAGAGGGCATTGAGCATCCTTAGAGTGCGACATACTAGGGATTCAGCTCTGGCGATAGTTTTGGAAGTTGGTGGAGCAAACAAATTGTGCAACCGGTTCTGACGGTGTCCAATGTACTTGTCAGGCACGAATAGTCGGCAAAAAAGGCCATGGAGCTCGGAACAGTTGATACGTCCGCTCAGGGTCTTGCAGGCTACTGTGAGCTGATCAAAGCCTCTCCTCACCTCCAACGAATTAAGGTTTTTAAACTTTTCACTTACCATAGCTTTTGTCAATTTGACCACTATCATGGAATGGACAGTTTTTGTCACGTCGTGTTCTTTCATTTGATACCCCACTTGGGTATATTTGACAACATTCGATGAATCATCCCCACTTTCACTGCCCATATCTAGTAACTGGCTGAACCGATTTTGATAGAAACTGCTTTCTAACAAAAAAAAACCGCTTCGAAATCGGTTCACCCGCTTAGAAGCTACGGTGCCAAATAGCATCAAAAATCAGCTGATATTTTTTAAATATTTGCTTAATAAGTATTATTAAGTATTTTATACACCAATTTTTTTAATATTTCATGAATGTAAATGTGAGGACTATGTAGGTTATTCTTTCATCGTTGTTTTTACTTTCACTATATTTTTTTTATTATGATCAAAATCTCAGTATACATACTATCGTTCTTATACAAAAAAACTACAAAAGCCCTTGCTAGCTTATATATGGCTAGTGAGTTCGGATAAACTGGGTTATAAGTATTTTAGATAATAAGTGAATTTGTAAGTTTTACATTTAAAGAAATGCTTTTTTAATTTACATTTTGATTTTTTAGGGTTATTCATTTTGTATGTCCACAGGAAGTTCATTAATTATTTTTGGTATTATGTAAGTGTATGTTCTCATACCATATGTATTGTTGAATCTAGGCAAGCTAAAGGTGTTCATGTTCGCTAACGTTCTTAGTTTTGGATGACGTGTATTTTTTTTTTTTTTTTTTTTTTTTTGAGTGGATAAACTTTATTAATCAATTAAGGCTAACATATACTTTAATTAAATAAAAACCCTTAACTACATATACACACCTAAAAATAAACTAAAATATAGCATCCAGAAATTCGTGCGCATCGCTGTCCACTGGTAATGTGCCCAAAAGACTGGCGGCATTGCCACGTTGTATGGCAATGCTTAACCTCTGTCCAAGGTAAAAGCCAGCCCTTGGGTCACGCGAAGTGTCAACTAGGCGTCTGGACAGATCTTTAAATAATTTGTGAGCACTCGGACCCCACGACCCCAAGGTTTCAACCCCAAACGGCTCGAAAATATAACTACCAACAAGGTTATTATATTTCCGCCGCTTGAGGTTCTCAGCAGCCGCAGCGGCAGCGCCAGCACAACAAGATGAGCTAGGAAGATGGGATGGCGCAAGAGTATCGACACAAGTTGCGTCCCACACTAAAGGCCTACCCATCTTCCAAGGAAATAAAGACATACCGTCCGGTCTTTTGCCATCGTCGCGTGCTAAGCCATTGGATAATGTCGTTAATATTCGCGTGCCGTGCTATGCGACCCGCGCTCCGGCCGCATGAAAGGCCGTGGTGACCAAGGCTGTTGACAACTTCACCACAGTGGCAGTGTCAACTAAATACCTATAATATTCTAATTATTTTAATTTATTATTTTAATTAATTTCCGTAGTACATTATTTTAACATAGGCTGGTGTCTATTGACGTAGTACTTGCAATGTAAGAGCTTGAAATCGTTGTTTTGGCAGCATCATCACAAAATATATGGAATTTTCTCTGTAATACAAATACTTAATTAGAATATTTAAATTAACATTGTTTATAAAAAAATAAAAAATAACTATAAAGAATAGAATCATACAATGGTGTGTGTAACGTAATAAATGCGGTATCTAGGTAATTTATTTTGCTATGTTCTGTTTTAGTTGTAACAGTTATCTGCATATATATTTTAATAATATTTTTTTCTCTGTTTTTATGAGTAGTAAGTACACTAATTTTGCCTTCCCCAATTTAATTAAAGTTTTTAAAGTCCTTCCAAAGGTTGTCTATCTATCTATACAGTGTGAAATTTAGGTAAAAATCTGTATCGAGTGCTAATCTGTATCACACATCAAAAATATGTATAAATACAAAGAAATCTGTATGTATGGCAACATTATCAGACAAAACGTGCGTTTGTTTCACCGCAGTGGCCAGTGCGCGCACCTGAGATTGCGGTAGTTCTACCGGTGCGGTAGAACTGCCGCAATTGAGGCCACCGCAAGGCAGTGCGCGCACGGCCTTATACTTTCAACGTTTTGTTGAAATTCATTTGGGAATGTATCGGCCAAGTCTTTTTCCTTACGATTAAATGTTTTGAAAATGACTTCCTCTATTGACTTTGTAATGTTCCCACATAATGTATTAACAATACTCCATATTTTTTCGAATTCCGGAAGTTTTACTAATTTCAGTCTTACAGTATAATAAATATACATATATATATATATATATATATATATTTATTTGTTTTATTACGATATTGATTGTATATTATTCTGTTTATTAAGTTAATAGGTTCACTTTTCCAAATTTTATAAAGTTCATTCCTTTTTTTGCTTATAAATTTTACTTTATTGTTAACCCATTCACACTTTAAGTTTATAAATATTACTTTTATTTATAGTTATAAATCCGCTTAAATTTATCCAAAATAAAATCTAGTATGTGGTCTGGGCATTGATAATTGAGTGCAGGTGACCAGTCGACGCTCATTAGCCTCTCACTCACACGCTTATTATCTAAACGAGTACACGGTGAGCGGGTGAGGCGCTCGATGCGTGAGCCGGTATCACACGACACACGTGCGGCACGTGCGCAGCCTATAATATAATGGTCAGCTGGCGCCGCACAAACTGGTATTTGCACGATCTACGCGGCCAAAATTATTTTGATGCTTATTTGGTATCTAAACAATGCAAATAAGAAAAAAATACATATTTTTTTTACATAAAATACAATATATTCACAAAACTTAAGGTAGGTTACACGTATTACAGGGAAAAAAAGTGAAAATTATAAGTTTCTGTAATACTTTCTTCATCGCTCTCTGATGAATTCTCAATTATATTTGGTTCCGCAGATACGAACATGGCCAAGGTTGCAGGCATAAATGTGTTTGCTTTTCTTTATTTTACTGCTCGCTTACTACTTAGCAAAGGATCTGAACTAAGAAGAAGGCGGTTGAAAATATCTTGGTTGCAACTTTTTCTGGAAAATTTTCTCGCCATTGTCATTACAAATGTGTGCTTAATACGGACCTTTGTCGGGTCTAAAGAGTTAATAACGCTTTTAACATGTCTTATTTCCTCTTCAGTGATATCATTGTTTTCCTTAATAAAACGGAATCTTAAGTGTCGACAAAACCGCGGTGAAGAAGGCATTGGATTTTTCCATCATACTTTTCCATTATTATCTCCACAAACTAATTGAAGGGGCGCGAAGCAGCTTTGGAAAAGGTTTGCATCGGAATCAGTATCACTTTCAAGTTTTTGCTTAAACTGTGATTGTTGGGATTCATTGCAACCCCATTTACTAATAATAGTTAAGGATTCACGCTCTTGCTCCTTTAAAGTTATCAATACCTCTTCTAGATACTCCGATTAACGCCTAACAGTAACATTCATTAGAGGCTGTAACTGAGCTTCGGCACTAGTACTCGTAACCGTACACGATTCTTGAGGTGGGTAACATTTCTTCTTGCCCTTTTGTAACGCACTGTAGCACGGAAAAAACTTCTTATTGATCTTTCTTATAATTTCGTATTGTCCTTATGTCTAATCTGCATCTACTATGCTATACTACTACTAATCTACTACTACAAACATTTGCAACGCTTGCATTGGTGTCAAAGAGGGTTGCTCTTTACTTGATTTCCTAAGACAAAATGCCTTCTTATATTTAGTTGCTCGTGTCGGAGTACTTGTGATATTTAAGGACATTTGATGCATCTCTTTTACCAGATTTTCCCAGCTCCACTTGCGCAGCGTGTATTATGATCTCCTTTTCAAAACCAGAACGAAGTTCCTCAGTCTTTCGCCTTTTACTCCTCTCACTTGCCTCTTCGAACAATTTGGGTGGTCGACCTGGTCTATTTTGTGAGGTCTCAACAACAGGGATTTCAAACGTACCTTCCAGCCATGACCGGTTGTATTTCAGAAAATTGTCTTCTCTATAATGAGCTTTGGTCCACCTTTGTTTGAGTTCTAATTTGAAATGGCCTACGTTTCAAATTAACAATTTGGTGTTCATTGCAATCTTCACTTGACAAAAGTTGATCTTTTAGATGATTTAATTTTGCATCTAAATTAGGCAAATTTTTTTTCTTCATGCGGTCAAACAAGTATTGTCGGGTCACAATTCTTACTTCTGACGCACCCTGTGCACCTAAAACAAACGTACACTATGTAAAAAAGTCGCTAACAAAAATTGCATTTTATACAATTTATTACTAAATATCTTTAAGAGTCCCTAACAATTTTACTGTCAAAAAAGAGAAATTACCTACTTTTGTAGAACAAATATCTCAATAACGGCATAAAATATCATTTTTCTTTTAAAACAGCGTTAAATTGTGTATATTTATCTAATATGTGGTCAAATTAGAATTTAAATATCTACTCAAAATAAATTTAAAAAAATAAAATACAAACACGTGTTTTTACGAAATTACGTAACACCAGGTTTTACAACTGTTTTTTTAGCTTAATGGGAGTGAATAACAATCTAAAAAAAATTCCTGACTATGGGGCATATAGTGCACTAGTAAGTTAACAAATTATTTCTGAAAAATAAATGATGAGACGTACTTAAAAAAAATTAGTAAACTCAGAGAAAACTCAATAAAATCCATTGCAAAACCGTCGCTTTTAAGTAAGAATTCGTTATTGAAAAGAAAATTAAAAATTAATTCTGAATAATACAGGTATTTATCTACCAAATTATTATTTTTTATTTTAAGTCGGAGCTCATATTTTATTGTAATAACATTTTCAAAGTATGCCTTATAAATCGATGCGCTTGCTCGATTTATTTTGAGTAGATATTTAAATTCTAATTTGACCACATATTAGATAAATATACAATGTTTACCGCTGTTTTAAAAGAAAAATGATATTTTATGCCGTTATTGAGATATTTATTCTACAAAAGAAGGTAATTTCTCTTTTTTGGCAGTAAAACTGTTAGGGACTCTTAATCCCCCAAAAGTGAATCTATCCGGACGTTTCCGGAGATCTTTTTGATAATATTTATAAGAAAAATGTTCAAATAATAACCTGTAATTATAACCATAGCCCGATATATCTCGATACACAAACAAAAACACTAGCAAAAACACTAGAAAACATCTAGAAAATGACTTCATACATTATAAAAAAACCATGTTGTTTATTAGTTGATCATAACTTTATTATTGTAGTTTGTAAGTCTCTTACCTGCTCTATCAGAATCCATCACTTTCAATTCATAGATCAACTTGAAAAATATAAAAATACACTTTTGAAGTTAAAGTTTAGAAAAGCGCCGAGAACAGAATACGTACAAGTGAAATGGTCTAATTCCGACTGACGCTATGCACGCGGGGTGTGCAGTGTTGCCAACAGTTCAACTCGCTCTCCACCAGATTCAACTTCTAAAACCACCAGAAAACCACTAACAAAAATCGGCCCTACTCTAAAAATCGCTAAAATGTACACAATTTTTTTTAGATCGTTCCTAAAGAAAACAGTATATACTTGTATTAGTAAAAATGTTCTTTAATATGACGCAGTAAAATATATTAAATCAGTAACTAACATTAGAATTTTTGCCTGCACCATCATCGTCGGTTTCACATATTTATGATTCTTTGCTACCGATTTGTTTTATAACTTTTATTGGAATTTCATAATCATTACAGCATTTTCCTTCCAATCTTGAACCACAGCGTATTTTTAATGTTGCAGTTAAAAGATTCAACTTCATTTTGTTTTCTGCTTGTTTTTTATTACATTCATACTGCTAAAAAGTAAATTAAATACTACTGAACATTAAATGAAGTAATAGTAATGTATGTATTTCGTAAAGTTTTAGTGGCTTAGTAGTTGAGTGATAGTATTTTCAGTAATTGAAACTGAATTCTACTTAACCACTGGAAAAAACCACCAGCCACTAAAAGCAATATTTCGCCACTAAAAGGGGGGTCGAAACCACCAGTTTTAGTGGTAAATCCACTAAGTTGGTAACACTGGGGGTGTGCGGTAGCAGGTAGATCGAGGATGGGTCTGGTTCGTCCTCTGTTCGTGGAACTCGTTTTTTTTAATGTTTTTGTTATTTGGATATTGGGACTTTTGGCCGCGTAGATCGTGCAAATACCGGTATGTGCGCCGTGTTTATAACCGCAGTGTGCGTCGTTTCCACACACTCTCCGCAAAAAGATATGATCAATGCATGACCGAGTAATAATCATTTCTTTATTATTGTTTTTCGTTTTTTCGACCCTAGTAAATTGATTAATCCCACAGTGTAAGCCTAGTTCACTAATATAATAATAATATAATATTCCAAAACTTTCACACAACGCCATCTAGTCCCAAACTAAGCAGAGCTTGTGGTATGAGTACTAGACAACTGATAAACGTACATATATATTTTTAAATACATACATATTATAGATAAATTACACCCAGACAAAGAACAAATGATCATGCTCATCACACAAACATTTGTCCTAGGTGGGAATCGAACCCACGACCTTGCGCATAGTAGTCAGGGCCACTGACCACTAGACCAACAGGCCTGTCATACATTTATTTTATTATACACTCATTTTATTTAGATATTCAGAGCAGACATTACTATTTTTTGCAACTTTTTATATTTAAGTTTATATTAACATCACCTATCATTAGTAAATCGGAAGACAAACTACCTACTTAGCTTCAGCGAATGGTACAATTCATTGACAAATAATTGTTTGTTGGAATCAGGTGGTCTGTAGACAGCACAAATGTGTATATTATAATTATAGTCGCTTTTAAGGCCGCTATCCCACTGGCGTTTTACGAGCGTTGGCGTCTCTCGAACGTCTGCGCATCGCCAAGGCTGCGCAGACGCGACGTTGACGTCGCGTCGTCGCGTTCCAAGCATTAACGTCCGCTGAACGCGACGTTAACGTCGCATCAACGTAACGTTAACGTCGCGTTTGCTGGCAACTGGTACAATCACGCCGTCCTGCTTTGTCCGTGTGGGTACGGGCGGGGGTTACGGGCGACGGCCATTTGCACCAGTTGCTGCTTTAGCGAGCGTACGTAGGTACTGCTACGATTCAGAATGCAGTCACTATCAGAAAACGATTTCGATATTGAAAATACATACATTTATTATAATATGATTCTAAAAGGTCTCCATGACGAAAATTTCCTAATAAACAAACTTTGATTTTACGCCGCAGATAGTATCATGTGCGCGACGTTAACGTTGCGTTCAGCGGACGTTAATGCTTGCCACGCGACAACGCGACGTCAACGTCGCGTCTGCGCAACGTTGGCGCTGCGCAGACGTTGGAGAGACGCTAACGCTCGTAAAACGCCAGTGGGATAACGGCCTTAGGCCGTGTGCCCAAGTGTGCCCATAATTGAATCAAAAAAGTTTGAATTTAACACTTGTTTTTCAAAATAATGGTTGTTGTGGACATACAAGATAATTCCCCCGCCCCGTTTATCTGATCTTAGCGATGAATAAGTATTGAATAGTTTGGTATATTAAATCATTGTAACTACTAACTGGAAAAACAAGAACAGAACAAAAATAAAAGCCGTAGTCACACGTTATATAGGATATCAAACATAACAAAACAATTAATAAACACTTCCAGCATTATATACCGGGGTTCTTTTTCGATACGAGTTTGCTACATGTAGCACATTTTGCCATGTTTGTATACAGATTAGTACGCTATTGGATATAACACGCAATACGCACAGTGTACTCGCCCGATCGCAGCGCGTGCGTCAGCCGATGATGTCAAGCAGTTTGAGTACTTGTGTGGACTACCGAAATGTCTCTACTTTGGTATTGTTCGTCAGATCGTTGAGCTCCTTAAGTTCTAAGTTGAGCTAAACGATAACTGACAAATGCTTACACTGTTTGGACGGGTTCGCTAAAATCTGTGTGGTTATTTCCTCAAAGAGCACCACAGATATGAACCTACATGTTTTTCATATGATTGGACCAACAAAAATTGTATGGACTTTAAAAGAGACGACCTCTGAGTTTGCTTCGGTTTTCTTTTCAGAGTAGTCAGTTAGGAAACACCGGCCTCATCTAGCTAAACTAAACTTAACACGCAAAAAACATGACATGTAAAAGTGTTATTTATAACTAATTTACAAAATAAATATTTCATTGCATTTCATTTCATTTAGGTACTTCTAAGCAGAAGTACCTATTGCTACAACGTTCGTGTTAAGAACGTCATTTTGGTTTGTTAAAAAACCTCTTTAGAAAAAAAAAACACATTTTAAGCGTAAGTGGTTAGGCCGTGCGCGCACTGCCTTGCGGTGGCCGCAATTCCGGTAGTTCTACCCACGGAATAGAAAATACAGTGGAAGTGCCCTTTAGATATCGCACGCGTGTCAACATTAAGCACAGATGCGCGACATTAGCTTATTCGCTGTCAGATTCATGTCGCGATTGGTTGTCTCTAAAATACACGAAATATTAGAAATTATGCCTTGTTGTGCGGTTTGGACCTGCAAAAACGAAAGCAGTAAATAAAATGTATCTTGTGGAGGCGTATCGTATAATCGATAAGTATTAAAGTTTGTTAATTTTAAATATATTTGATATTAATGACAATACCGCATTTCATGACTTCAATGCAAACTATAAAGAACCTTATTTTCAATAGCACAACGTTTAAATCTACTTGGTCGTTATCTGGAGGAACATACTATAAATTCTAGTAACTTCGACGCTACTCAATTAGGGATGGGACACATTCGTAAAGTAGGTCTGTATCGATAATTTTTATTTATTTCTAACTCCATTTCATAGCTTTTTTTTTTTTTTTTTTTTTTTTTTTTAGCGTGGTAAAATTATCAAATAAGTCCTCCCACTCCGGGCAGGGTGGGAGGGACTGTCAGACTTTTACTGACTAAAATCCACGGTGTTCCTTCAATAACCCTTTACATACCGGGGCCACGGTAACGGGATGAGTCCCACGACCCCGGCGGGCTTCGGCCCTCTGCAGAGGGGGCCTCGTCATGTTGCTGACGCTCTTTGAGGCGCGCGTGGAACACGACGCGCCGTCGACCCGGGCATGGTCCATGGTCGGACAGCGAGTTGCCCTTTACTCGCTGTCCGCATGCCCGCGCCTACGGTGGCCGGAGATCGTCGGCCGACGTCCGACGCCGTGGGCGTCTACCACTGCGGCTGGGCTGGAGGGAGGACGCCATCCTCTCCCTCACGCGGCCCGCCTCCTCCTTCGCAAGCATGACTGCTTCGCAGAAGGAGGCGACCGCTTCCCACTCCCTCTCGCCCCGCAGCATGGCCTCGACCAAGGCCGGGCGCGAGAGGTCTCCGCCTATTGTCGCCGTGAGGACACGTCGGTGCTCTGCCCAAGCTGGGCAGTCCTGCACCGTGTGCTCGACTGTGTCCTCAGGGCGACCCTCGCCCATTTCATAGCTGGATTCAGAAAATTGATTTCGGACGGTTTATGTGTAAAATTCATAAATGTTTAACTGAGATTGCACAGAAATGTCGACGTTTTAACCACACGTAGCCTACATCCGTCTGTAGTAGATACGGGTCGCTAATCACACCGCCTATTGTACACTCATTTTTATAAATGATTGTCCTGTGTTAAATTGAGGTGTACAATAAAGTATATAATAATAATAATCACACTAATATTATAAGTCAAAAGTTTGTGTTTGTTACTTCTTCACGCTGGAAAGGCTGAACGGATTTCAATGAAACTTGGTACATGGATAGACCATGTCCTGGAATAGAACATATGATTTTTTCGTGAGACTATGTTCCCTTGAGATAATTTTATACTTTCACGCGGGCGAAGCCGCTGGTAGCAGCTAGTAGTTAATAAAGATAACATCACATAATGTAAACCGTAATACATCAATTTCTGGATATTGATCTCAAAAAAAAAGTAAAAAAGTAATTTAAATATTTCAGTTTTCCCCAAGATCCTTTTATTAAGGAAAATGGATGTTTATTGGGTTGTCAATATTCCAAAACATAATCTATCATCAGTTAGGGGAATTTCCTACGTCTAATCATATTACCGACTTAATGAAAGCCATCACGACAAAATATATTAATATACGCTTTCATCACCTATTCAAATTAAACATAAAACTATCAAAACGGCAATTATTAAACAAATATGTATAAATTCAAGGTCAATAAATATTTTTAATACTATCTATTAACATTTAATTGAAAACTAGCTTGTGCCAGCGGCTTCGCCCACATGAAATTAATACTTTGTTATATGATTTACTAGTACTCACGCGGGGCTTCGCTCCCGTGGATCCTATCACGGTAAAAACATAACTCTCCTTTTTTGCAGTCGGGTAAACAGTAGCCTATAACCTTCCTCAAGCTTCAAGCTACTTCCATACCAAATTTCATCCAAATCCACCCAGTACTTTCGAAGATTAGCGCGTTCAAGCAAACAAACAAACAAACTAACAGACTTTTCCGCTTCATAATATTAGTATAGATAGCCTATCTATAGCACTCAAAAATAATGCAGCTACATATTAGGGAAAGAATTTTCAGAATCGGTTCAGTAGTTTTAGAGATTTCCCCTACATACAAACTTATAAATTTGATCTCTTTAATTTTAAAATAGATTCTATTTTTTTGAAGATGGTCAACCTTTTTCCATTGCTGACCATTTGTATGATGTCGATAAATTATTACATTGCTCACACAAATAAAAAAGTAACATCGATATTAAAGTATCAATATTTGTCTACATCTCTATCTGAGTAGCAAAAGACATTACATGTGCATGCAAATATGACATCTATTTCAAAGTACTTAGCGTTCCGAATAGAATAAATTAGTTACAGTGCCATCTAGCGTTGAGTAGCTGAACTCATTGTAAATTGTTGGAATTATGTTTTTTAAACGATAAACGCCTTTATTGATTATGTCATGTCAAATAATAACAACTTTCGGTCGTTGTAATAAGACTCAATATTTTTGACAGCACTAAGAAGATGATTTGTTAAAGTTGCGTTTCAACTTTGTAGCCAATTATATCACTGTTTTTTATGTGTGTTATGGACATTTTGATTTGCAAATGTGTGAGTTTGGCGACACTGGTTCTCGTTTTGAGAGAGCGTAGGGGCACTTCTACTTAATTTTCATTTCTGTGGTTCTACCGCACCGCAAAATTTGTGAAGTATGGAGTGTCATAGAAGTGCGCGCACTGCGGTCAGTCTACCGGCGCGGTAGAACTACAGGAATTGCGGCCACCGCAAGGCAGTGCGCGCACGGCCTTAATTTACCAATGTTAAGCCTGCAATACATGTTGGCCGAGCGTAGGCCAATGCGAGCGTTGGCAAATAGGTACAACGCAAGAAATAATGTCCACACGTTCGACAAGTTCGTCGAATGCCAATGCAGACGACCAATGTAGAAGAGGGTCTGTAGAGCTGCTCACACATTGGCCGAGCGCAGGCGAGCGCCTTTGATTTGTGACCAAAAACCGACACCGATCCGAAGTGAGGCAAGTGATCACGAGCAACGGCGAGCGAAGACAAGTTGCACCAAATGAGCTCTATACACGTTGGCGCTGGCCTTCACTTGGCCAACTAGGCAAGTGACACCGAGCGATAGCAAGACAAGGCAAATATACTGTCTACATGTTGGTATTGGCCTTCACTCGACAATGCTCGGCCAACATGTATTTCAGGCTTTAGCTTGGTCGCCTCTGACAATACACAATAATTTAGTGAATATTTTCGGTCAAGACACTGGGCTTTTTTCGTTCTAGAATAAAAGCCTGACTTATAGGCAATCCATATCATAATAAAAGTAAAGTATTAAAAGTACCTACGTATAATATATGACTTACCTGAGCTCTAACGGCTGCTAGATGCAATTGCGTAGCTCTGTAGTCGTATTTCTTCACAGAAATGTCCTCCTGTTATGTGAAAATATGTTTTATTACAAAATATACATCCTTGTAAATTCAGAATGATACCAAAAACCTTAGAAAAGCTTATAAAAGTAAGTGGGTAAGTACCTAACTAATAAAAAAGGATGTTTGAATTGAACTAAACCAAAAACGAACAAACATCTCAACATAGATAAAATTTTGTTTTTTATTTATAACTAGCTGCTGCCCGGAACTTCGTTCGCGTGGGAGGATTTCCCGCGTAAATCCCGATCCCGTGGGAATTCCGGGATAAAAAGTAGATAGTAGCCGATTCTCAGACCTACTGAATATGCATATAAAATTTGTTAAAAATCAGTAAAGCCGTTTCGGAGGAGTAAGGTAACTATAACTATATTAACATTGTGACACGAGAATTTTATATATTAGACAACAAAAACCATAGTAATTATTGAAGCTCTACATATTTGAACATGGTGACATCTGTCGCCTATTTTAATGAACTTGTAGGAAGGACATTTAGATTTGAAGTCTTTCTGTTCGGATTCATAAAAATACGTCGTATTCCTGATAGATGTCTCTGTTTAATGTCTATAAATATCAAGAGATGTCACTAGTGGATTAATTGCGAAAGTTTCTCTGATTTTAATAATAGTTCCTTTCATTGTAAATTTAAGTTTATTTGCAGAATCATATACCTTTGCTTACGCCTAAAGCAAAAAATACAAAAACTACGTGTTGATAAGTAAACTTGAATGATCAGGACGGTATTATTGGTAGAATAATTATGAACCCCTTATTTCCCTTTAGACCCATATTAATTAGCTAATTGCTAATTAGTTTGGCAGGCTTATAGTTTAAGCAACAGCTGTAAAGTATTGCCACTTGTAGCTCAATTGTGCTTCATTCTACAATGTCAGGCTGAGCGTGAAATTTTAATGATATCAAAATCAGGCCGATTTTGTTTTCGCTCCAAAAATATTTTTGATTTAACTTTACGGGCGAATTTACTTATATGTTTCCCTTGCATTTCTAACAAGGGTTATTATATACCGATGGGTGTTTGGTAGGTACGTTCAAAAGTCCCATCAAAGTGAAAATCTGCATTATATTTTGACTGCCTCTAACATTTTCTTTGCGAACTAAGACTAAGTACTCACGATTTCATCCAGACAATTCGAAGAGAGTTTCAAGTGTTTATTTTTTGTGTTCTAGTTTCTCCAAACTTTGTCTACATTACAATCTGCCTATACCTAACTTTCCCACTGAGAGCAGAGAGCAGCTTGGTGTGGCGATATTGAAAATTACACAAAGTAAATGTGCCTGTCCGGGTTAAAAGTTTGTATTATGTGTGTTTATATTTACTTACCGTGGACCGTTGGACACATTAGGTAGGACATACGTACCTGTATTTCGTTAACTTTGTTGTAAAGATTACTTTCTATACCCCTGGCTTGATGTCGAGCTAGCGAATCGAGGCTTTCCTGTAAAATAACTTTTTAATTAACACACAATAAAACTATACATGAGATACAACTACAGATTAAACAAAAGCACAGGTTATAATGTTTTTGTTTCACCAATCCAATTTCAATAAGCAAAAGCAAAATTATAAAATTGTAGCTTTCAGCCACATAAACTAATATCTGTTAGTCTTTTTAAAAATGGAACAGCTGTTCGCTTAAAAGTTCTTTCATGAATCGTATACCTATCTAAATGAAAAATTTGAAAATGGATTGTGATAAAATTGTCATTAACCAGAATAAAAAAAATTACTAACTTGTAGCTGTTTGATTTGAATTTCTAGTTCTAGCGAGTCTTTCTTCAACTGTTCGTAGTTGACGCGTGCCTGTGGACCCATCCGGTCCAGCAGGATCTCACCACGGAGGATAGGCGGCATGCTTTCCTGTTGAAAGATAGAAAATAGATTTTTGTTGGTTTTTGGTATTTGTTCTATAAGAAATGTGCTTTATTTTGGGAAATTGTTTTATATAAATACCGTTTCAAATGGTTTCAATTATGTACAAAAATACATTTAATTAATTAAGATCCGAACAGTGCGATTCATCTAAGCTAATTGAACCATTAGGGTAGAGTGAGATTTTTTTAAATATTTATATACTGATACTGAGCAAAAAACAAAATATTCCTCTTCTTTGTTCTGGTGGTCCAACGTGAGCCTATTACCAATTTAAAAAAAAACTTAAATAATTTTCCCTTTTGCTTTCAGATGAATTGGTGCCAAGTGCCAACAATGAAAGTAAGAGAGAGAAGAGTATATTAAAAAAATACTAATTATAACTTTAAATAATTAAATATTATATTTAAATTAGATAAGAGACTCGGTCAAACGAAATAAAATAAGTAAACCGTTATTAATTTGCAAATATGTTTTATTTGTAAACCGTACTTTTCAAGTGACATTTGACAGATAGAGTCATTGACGTTCCTGATTACGAGATTTGTATCTGCTAGTCAGTGTTTTAAAACTTATACAGGGTTCGTCTTTTTTATAGTTAGAATGAGTACAAATTGTTGTGTTACAAACGAAGGTAGTTACGAAGGCAAAATACAAAGACAATTCATATAGAACACTCTATATGAATTGTCGGAGTATATGTGTGTTGAAGACGTGCTTCCGATTATTTGGAAATATCAACCCGACAATGATCCCAAGCACACTGCACGCATGGTTAAAGAATTCCTCACATCTCAATTAGTTTCTGTCTTACAATGGCCACCAAACAGACCAGATTTAAATCCCATAGAGCATCTTTGGTGCGAAATTAAGAAAAAAGTTTCAAACCGACGCACAGTGGTCTGGAAATCGAGCTCCATACTCATAGAAACTTAAATTAAAGAATTAAAAAAACAAAAATTGTAATGGCTCTGGTATACCTCCCTTTACATAATATTAACGTATGGATGGTACAAGTCACACTACACGTGAGAAAAAAAAGATTTATGTAATTTTTTTTTGTATGGGAGAAAACACTAAAAGTACGTTTTTTCAAAACTTAATGGAACTGTTAGGCTGCTGCTTACACGAGCTATAGTCCCATACACGGCGATCAAGATGACATACAATTCATGTACCTTTAGGCACCGCTTCGCACGTAGCAAATTTTTGAAATTTTGAATATTCGAAATGTGATTTTTCAAATCTTTGCCGTGGTTAAATGACTTTGCCAATCGATTAACTTATATTATAGTTAGATTTAGCCTGCTTTATGATGACAATCATTAAAAAATATATTGATTGTATAGGTTTTTTTTAATTTCATTCTAAGAACTAAATAATTTGTTAATCACCGTGATTAAGGTTAAGATATTATTAGAGACTAATGACATGAGCATTAACTAGATCTAGCAGGGCCAAATGGGCCCTAGTCGCAATACAATTCTAATGTCTGTAATATAGGTAACTAATTAGAGAATAGCGAACGATAATGAGGGTAGTTGTATAAAAACAGGACATTTGAGTCTAATTTTATCAGTAGCTCTCAGTACTTGTGCTTATACTTATTTGTTATTGTGTTGTGATGGAAGGTTTTGGTACCAATTTGGATATTTTCATATTTGTGGCAAACAACAGTAGTTTTTCACAGTCCAATGTTTTATTTGAAACTTTTGAGAATACTGTTGAATTGTCGAAAATGAAAAGAAGGAATTGAAACAATTCTGTCAGAGTTATGTGAGTAACTTGAGGAAGAAATGGATCTTGTGTAATCGCACGAGACATACATATATAAAAAAGTATGTGACATGGCTGTAAGAGAACATCAAATGGCCTGAGGTCGTGAGGAAAAAAATGACTACTTCTGTAGTGTCACTAGAGCAGCAACTATGTTCCAGTTCCGACTTTGGTGTAAATGAGGGTGCATCAACATCCTACACACCGGAGATGTGCAGTGTTGGAACATCAACATCAGTTGTGACGCCGAGAAAACCATTCGTGGAGCTAAGCCCACTATAGAAGGGAAGGAGAGTGGAAGAGCTCCTAACGCATAGCACTGAAAGCCTTGCTCATGCAACTGGTTTGAAAGCACAAAACAAGAATGTAGCAGATATCATTAAACTGGTATTGGAGCATCACGAAGAGGCTACAAAGATAAGGAAATTGTTAAATACAAAGAAAACTGTGCCTATATATTCCGCTGACAAAGCTTTAGGTATTTTGACCTCATTGAAGCTTTCGAAGTGGCAGTATATAACATTAAGATCTTGTGCAAAAGAAGAAGGAATACCACTGTATCCTTCTTATACTGCCTTCCTTGAGGCGAAGAAGGACTGCTACCCCCCAAAAGATACCATTGACATCACGGAAAGAGAGGTAAAAGTAAAGCTTCAAGCAATTTTGGACAAAACTGTGACTAGGCTTGGAAAATTCTTACGTGTGGAATCTTCGCTGGATGGCAAAGAGTTGACACTTATATGCAAGTGGGGCTTTGATGGTGCTTTAGGGCAAAGTTTGTATAAGCAAACTATGGCAGACGAAGACGATTCCAGTATTTTTATGTGTTCTTTTGTGCCTCTGCGCTTGGTTTATGGCGATGAAAAGGTATGGGAGAATCCAAAGCCATCTTCCACCATGTTTTGCAGACCTATTTATTTTATGTTTTCAAACGAAAACAAGTTAAACATCGTGGAAGAACAGGCTTTGATTGAGGCTGAGATTGAAGCACTGCAGCCTTCTATTATGAAAAGCCATGTTGTAAAGCACTCAATGCTTATGACCATGGTAGATGGCAAAATCATTTCACAGCTATCAAATACCTCATCGCACACATGTGATGCTTCTCCTTCGGAAATGAATAAGTTGGAGAAGATCTCAAAGTGAGTTTTCAATAATTTAATAAATTAATGTCATTGCAGTACTTCAATATTTATATTTTTTTTATTAATTTAACCATTTTATTTTCAGAAAACCGGTTTCAACAGAAATGTTCAAGTACGGGTTATCTACTCTTCATGCTTGGATCAGGTGTATGGAGTGCCTTCTCCATATTTCATACAGACTGGACTTTAAAACATGGCAAGCCAGAGATGCAAGCAGTAAAGAGTCATTGCAGATTAGAAAACAAATCATACAGCAGAAGTTCCGTGAAGAAATGGGCCTCCTGGTAGACATCGTCAAACAAGGTGAGATAAAATAACTTTTAAATCTACATTTTTTCAAGTAACATTATTCATTTACATCTTTTTCCTGCACTCAAGTCAAGAATTTTTGTTTTGTTTCAGGTTCGGGAACTACAAATGATGGGAACACAGCTAGGAATTTTTTTAGTGATCCTGCGAAAACCGCAACTATCATAGGATTGCATTCCTGTTTGATCCAAAGATTTTCAACACTTTTGCGTGTATTAGCCAGTGGGGAGCCTATAAATATTGACGCATTTGCAAACTTTGCACACGTTACTGCAGAAATGTACGTGGAGCTCTATGGCTGGTATTACATGCCTTCGAGTGTCAAACTTTTAATGCATGGTGCTGAAGTTATCAAACACTTCAATATTATGCCCATTGGCAAATTATCTGAAGAGGCAACGGAAGCCAGAAACAAAGATTTAAAAAAAATCCGAGATTACCATTCACGCAAATTTTGCCGTAAAGCGACAAACGAAGAAATTTTCAATGCCCTCCTTGTATCATCAGATCCCTACCTGTCCAGCATAAGACCTGTGCTACGAAAGTCCACAAAAAGAGCTGTCACTGATGATATGAGACCTCTTCTCGTTAGTGACGATTCAGATGTGGACAAAGAGAACATTGAATTTGTCGATGTTAATGTTAGTGCGTTAATTAGGGACTCCGATTTAGAGGACTCTGATGAGGGCGAAGATACTGTCTGTTAGCAGTATTTTTTATGTTTACTATAGATAGTAGTCAAAAATATGTAAATAATTATAAGTAAATGTAGTAGTCAGAGTTGTAATAGTGGTAAAAGACCGCTAAAATAGTAATGAATGAACACATGCTTATTTTACTACTATTTGAGCTATTTACCTATTTTTATAATTTTAATACTGGCTTTGTTATTTATTTTTGTTGTCCTTGCTGTAGATATTTGTAGTGGATCATAATATTATAGAAGTATTTTGTTGCAATGTCTTGATATAAGTATAATTTTATAATAAAAATTATTTATTTATTTCTACAAAATCGTTTATTTATTCGAGACTATTAACTTTATATTCTTTGAAAAAATTAAAATCAGTTTACTACGCATTTTTTTTATTTTAAAATGAATGTTTATAAAGCGATCAGAAAAACCACATACTTAAAATTCATGACCTCAAAAACTGCTACGTGCAAAGCGATACCCAAAGTTGCATTACATTAATGCTCATGTCATTAGTATCTAATTATATCTCAACCGTAATCACGGTAATTAACAAATGAGTTAAGTAGTTCTTGGAATGGACAAAAAAACCTATACAATCAATATCTTTTTTAATGATTGTCATCATAAAGGTCATTAGCAGGCTAAATCTAACTATAATATAAGTTAATCGATCGGCAACGATATTTAACCACGGCAAAGATTTGAAAAATCACATTTCGAAAATTCAAAATTTCAAAAATTTGCGACGTGCAAAGCGGTGCCTAAAGGAACATGAATTGTATGTCGTCTTGATCGCCGTGTATGGGACTATAGCTCGTGTAAGCAACAGCCTAACAGTTCCATAAAGTTTCGAAAAAATGTACTTTTAGTGTTTTCTCCCATACAAAAAAAAAACATTTTTTTTTTCTCACGTGTAGTGTGACTTGTACCATCCATACGTTAATATTATGTAAAGGGAGGTATACCAGAGCCATTACAATTTTTGTTTTTTTAATTCTTTACTTTCTTCAGTTTCTATGAATATGGAGCTCGATTTCCAGACCACTGTGCGACGGTGTGGTAACCTAAATACAAAGTTTTTTTAGAAGAATGGCGCTCTTTTTCTCTTGAAAATTGACAAAAATTGATAGAGTCATTGCCTAAGGCAGTCATCAGAACCCGTGGACACGCTACAAACTATTAACTTAGAATAAAATGTATTAAATTGCAATTTTTTACATAACCACCGTCTTACTTAATGAGATTTTCAAAATCTAAGTATCTACAGAAATAACTCTAGAGCAGTTTTAGAATCGTTTTTAATTATTTGTCCAGCTTTATTACTATTTGAAATTGTAACTGTCGATAATAAATTATAGTAGATATAATTAATTAGACTACCTACGTGATCGACAGCAGTTTGTTAGGCTTGGTATGTACGTGTCAGGTACCTATCACACGCGTTCCGGCGTGAGTCAAGGCTCAATTTTGGGGCCTTTATTATTTCTCATCATGGTCAACGATCTTCCTCAAGTTCTGCTTCATGCTAGATGTCTCTTGTATGCTGACGACTTGAAACTATACCTGGAAATAAACTCCGAGCGTGACAGTTTGGCACTGCAGCAAGATATAGACGCCATTTACAAGTGGAGTGTAGACAACAAGATGGAGTTTAATTCGTCCAAATGCTTCGCTATGACATTCGGTCGCATGCGGCACCCAGTTAATTTTGAATATAATTTAAATAATAATACCATCACAAAGTCAACAGCCATGAAAGACCTGGGAGTCACATTCGACCGAAAGCTCACCTTCCACGACCATATGGCCATGGTAGCTAAACAATCCTACCAAAGGTTAGGTTTTGTTCTACGTAATTGCCGCGATTTTCGCTCCGCTCATGCCATCAAAATAATATTTAATGCGCTCGTGCGTACTAAGCTGGAAACTAGCTCTTGCGTGTGGAATCCACATGAAAGTACCTACGCACTTTTATTAGAAAAGGTTCAAAAAGCGTTCCTTAGGTACCTATATAAGCAGAAACATGGCTACTATCCTTACCTCTATCCGACATTGTTCTTACTGGGTTGCCTCGGATACAACTCCCTAGAGGTAAGGCGAGCTCGAGATCAGCTCACAGTAGCCTGTAAGATGCTCCGTGGTACTCTTGACGCTCCTGATGTGTTACATGTGCTGGCGCGCTTCTTTGTCCCAGACAATTACTGCCGGGGCAAAAAGCACAGGCTGTTTGCCGTGCCTCCATGTCGTACTGTTGCACGTGCTAAGTCGCCAATTCCTCGCACTCTGGCCGCGCTTAATGATCTCTTGGATTCTAATCCAACAAGCGATCTGTTTGCGGATGGATGGATGAAGATTTTATTGGTATGTCAGATGTACTGTGAGAAGAATTCATGAAAGTGTTGTTAAAACGTTAACCTACTTTTTACTTTGTTTATTTTGTATATTTTAGAATTGTCTCTTTTAATTTTAGTTACTGTCATTGGTTGTAAACATAACCGTTGTAATTAAATTAAATAAATAAATAAATAAAATAAATAAATAAATAGTAAGTGATTTTAATATTTACTCTTAATCCCGTTTACTCTATCCATGTAGCTATTTCATAACATAATTAATTACTTTTGAGAAGGAACATAAAAATACATATGACATTGTTTTTTTAAAAAAATCTGGTACTACAAATCGTTCTTAATTATATGACCACCATTGTATACCCACGGTGACCGAAGCCACGAGCACAGCTAGTATTTAATAAACAGAGACTAAAACTTTGTCAAAGCTAGACAAATAATTCATTATTCGTACCCGTACCACTGGGTACGGGGTCTAACAAGATGAACAAGACAAATCGACGACCACTTCATTTGTAAAAGCGATCAGACGCGTTTTCCACTTCCTTCCTACATGCATAATTCCTCGTTTTTCTTTCGCCGCTACCCGACGGAATCTATTAAAATGTAAGTAAGGAATCAATTATGCGAACAGCTCCTGATATAATGAAGCAACTAAGGAATATTGCGGTTGGTTCCATTATTTCAGTTTTTTTTTAATGAATTATGGACTTATAAAGAAAAAATAAGTTCGTTTGAATAAGGTTACATTTCGGGGAGTGTGCGATGGAATTACACAGTCTAATTCCGCCAAGCTCGTTCCATCATCGGACTACGAGACAAACGGCGAAGCACCATCGTTACATGGTTGACATCCCACCCATACGCACAAAACGTTTTGGGAATACCTTCATTGTACGTACGGCTAAGGAGTGGAATTCCCTGCCGGAGTCTGTGTTTCCCGATAGCTATAACCTAGGAGTCTTTAAGTCAAGAGTGAATAGGTTACTTTTAGGTAAGCGTGCTCCATCTTCGACCACATCATCACTTACCATCAGGTGAGATGGTGGTCAAACGCGAACCTATTTTTAATAAAAAAAAAGGTTACGGGATTAAGTTCCAATAGGGTTATGAGTAGGGGTAGCTCATCGCCGGGTAATGACCAGGTCTGGGTCAACAGTCCTTCGTGCGCCTCAAAGAGCAGTCAGCAGCATTGACGGGGGCCTTTGCCTGCTGGAGTTGTGGAAATGTTCTAACCAGATACCACGGCCCCTGACCACAAAGGCAACTGAAGGAACAGGGTGGGTTTTTAGTCATTAGAAGTCTGAAACTCTCTTCTGCTCCACCCAGACCGGGAGAGGAGTCATTTGATGATTTTCCTTCTTTTTCCGTGGGAAAATCATTTGCTCAAAATTTAATGAAAAGAAATTTGCTAAATCTGAAACATTCTTACATTAGGAACGTGTGGTGACAAGCGTCAAAACAATGCACGTAAAAAGAAATGTCAACGGCTCAAAGAAAATACACGTTTTGTGGTGAATTTTAATTATGGGTAAGAATCATTTTAAAGGGAAACAATTACAATCTGGAAATTTATTATAGGTAATCTAAAGAGTCATTTCGATCGTTGTGCGCTTAGATAACTTGCTATATGCACGGTTATACATAATATTACCGTGCTATATGAGAATGCAAAACAATCGTGTAGGTACCTAAAATTCTTCTGTCCTTAACCCCTCGGAATTATGAGCGTACTTACCTAGAGTTACGTTAGAGTACGAGCATTCATTATTTCGAAGCACAGTTAGGTGTGATAATAACGTAGGTATAATCACGAGCTCTTGTATGACAATGCAGTCTATGTACATATGTCTTGCAAATCAATTAATACAGCAGAACAATAGGCATCTATGACCACCCGCATCTCTGACTATGATAAGCCCTGTCTCGTATGCACTGTCTTCAGTAATCTGTCTTAACTATACCTAAACCATAGTAGGATGTTCGATTTCCCTTTCATTAGCAGAATAACTATAGACATACATCTACCAACGTAACTGCGGGTATACCTATCTCTTATAGGATAAGGCTCTAGGGATTATCGGATTAGATTTATCTAATCTATCAGCCATTTGAAAAGGCCCTAATGTAGTGTATAGGTAACGTGACCATTTATTTTTTGTCTCAAAACGGGACATTGGTTTATTAAGGTCAATTAAAAGGTTATCAATGAAAAAAAAATTTTTTTTTTAATTTTTTATTTAGGAATAGTCAGTTAGCTTAAAATTTACGAAAGATGAACAAATATGCTTTAATATAGCTGGTGATGATTTTAAGTAAGAATGAAATTCTTAGTACGTTTTTTTTTGTATATTCACCTTAATTATCAACATCGCCGTTAGAACTGAAATTTGTAACTGGGTTTTCTCAGACGTCTACAATATTTGAACAATTTCCCATGCGGGGACCTTTTTTAAATCAGCCCAATAAAATATCTACATTTCTATGGTAAGAGTAGTAGTAGTCTAACCTTCAAGTTTCAATACAGCTTGATGAAAACTTGTTGACTGAGCGTGTAAAAAATAAAGCCACAGTTTGGATGTGGAATCTTCAAAAAAGTTTTTTAGTAACAGGGGACATTTTTCAATTTTTTTTTATTTTTTTTAAAATAGGTTCAAGTTTGACCACTATCTCACCTGATGGTAAGTGATGATGTGATCGAAGATGGAGCACGCTTACCTAAAAGTAACCTATTCACTCTGGACTTAAAGACTCCTAGGTTGTAGCTGTCGGGAAACACAGCCTCCGGCAGGGAATTCCACTCCTTAGCCGTACGCACAATGAAGGTATTCCCAAAACGTTTTGTGCGTATGGGTGGGATGTCCACCATGTAACGACAGCGCTTCGCCGTTTGTCTCGTAGTCCGATGATGGAACGGGCTTGGCGGAATTAGATTGTGTAATTCCATCGCACACTCCACGAAATGTAACCGATAGAAAACCGATAGACTTGCAACTCGCCGTCGGTGTTCAAGGCTCTGGAGCTTTGACTCGACCAGTGCATCGTTGCCAATGAGTCTCTTGGCCCGCTTCTCGATAGACTCAAGCGCGTCCGTTGGCTCCTTTTTGCGGAGAAGAGATACGCCTGGGTCTTAGCTGCATTAAATTTGACCAGGTTGGCATCGCCCCATTCGGAGACAGCCTTCAAGGTCAAGTTCAAGCGCCCAACCATGTCCTCACGGAGAGACTGGATCTGTGACCCACCAGCTCACGCGCTGGACACATATCTCTCAGAAACTGTGCTGCCGTCTGCATACCCAAAGGTACTGGACGCAGATCGTTAATGTGCAGCAAGAATAAAGTTGCTGAGAGAACAGAACCCTGAGGGACCCCGGCATTAATTGCCAATTGGCCAGACGAGCAGCCATCAATGACCACTCGAATGGACCGATCCTTCAGGAAGTCTTCAATCCAAACGTAAAGTTGAGTGGGTAAACCGAAAGAAGGAAGCTCAGCAATAAGGCTATCGTGCCAGACCCTGTCAAAGGCCTTGGAGATGTCAAAGGAAACAGCAAGTTCTTCCCCGTGCCTCTTGATAGCCTCACTCCAGATATGAATGTTAATGTCAAATATAAACTACGTAAAAAACACGTAACAACAACAAAACAAATATCGAGAAGTGGGCGAACGAAAAATCTGTCAAATAAATAGTCAACAAAGCGCGAGCGACGATGTCTTGGCCATTCTCGGCTATATTCGCATCGACCGATGAGTCCGTTGACGCGGTCTCAGAAAACGGGACAATTTTGCGTCCCAGAGATCATTGCGGGGACACCGGGACTCGTAATTATAAAAAGGGACAGTCCCGTTCAAAACGGGACGTCTGGTCACGTTATGTATAGGCTAACTCTCAGGGCAAATCTTTAAAAAGTACCTATAAAACAAAGCAGGTCTCGACGTTTTTCATTTTCTTCTAATTCACACAGCAGATTTTTATATGGTTTACATGAAGAGGAAGAGTAATAAATGTGTAAGATTTGTGCCTGTATCTATTATTGTTACCAACTGAAAACCAGCGCTGGGTGTCTATGCTTTGTTTTTTTGCCCAGCAAATGCTGAATTGGTATTTGGTAACCCTTTCGGTCAGACGTGCTCAGCGCAATTTTTGTTGTTATCTTGATGTTGTAACTTCCTATTGTAGTTGTTATGTGTCTGTATTCAAATAAATATGTTTTATTCTAGTCTTTTAAAATCGTACGCGTGCGAAGCCAGTGTGGGTTTATAAATATTATCTACTAGCTGTGTAGTTGGATTCGGCCACGATCGATCAAATAAAAATATTAGCTTTCTTGCTTCTCCATGTCCCCATCAGTTAAAAAATAGTACAACTTATTTGCTTCAAGTATTATTTTTAGGTAGGTAATACGTGGGTAATTATTTCTTCTTTGTGTTATTTTCTTTATAATTTTATTTAGATTTGTCAGACACTATATTGTCTGACAGTTTGATTACTTATGTGGCCTATCCAAATGTCCTTACTATCCTTACTTATTGTTCGTCAAATTATTGAGCTCCTTAAGTTCAAGTTGTGCTACACGATAACCGAAAAATACTTGCACTGTCTGGACAGGTTCGCTCAAATTTTTGTGCTTCTTTTCTCAAAAGAGTAACACAGACATGGACCTACATGCTTCTCATATGATTTGACCAATACGAATCGTATGGACTTTAAAAGACACGTTGACGTTTGAGTTTGTTTCGGTTTGTTTTCTCAGAGTAGCCACTTACGAAACACCGGCCTCATGAGCTAAACTTAATAACGGCAAAAAATGACGTGTAAAAGTGTTATTTATAAACAATTTACAAAATAAATACTTCATTTACTCCGTGATGCCGGAAATTGCACTTCATGTTAAGGAAGTCCGTAAAGTCCTTTCCAGTCTTGATGTGAACAAAGCCAGTGGGCCGGACGGAGTACCAGCTCGAGTCTTAAAAAACTGTGCCCCGGAGTTGTCTCCTGTACTGACTCGCCTGTATCGCCTTTCTCTTAAAACCGGAGTGGTGCCGGTGTCGTGGAAGCTGGCTAATGTGCAACCAGTACCCAAAAAGGGTAGCCATGCCGTCCCTGCAAACTATAGACCAATTGCCTTGACCTCCATACTATGTAAAGTTATGGAGAGGGTACTCAACAGTAAGTTGCTGGCATACCTTGAAGACAATGAGCTCCTCAGTGACCACCAGTATGGCTTCCGCCGTGGTCGGTCAACCGGAGATCTTCTTGTGTATGCTACGCACTACTGGGGCGAGGCCATTGAGAAACACGGCGAAGCCCTTGCCATGCATGTCCCTCGACATCTCAAAGGCCTTTGACAGGGTCTGGCACGCTAGTCTGCTGAGCAAGCTTCCTAGATACGGTGTTCCTGCTAGCTTATGCAACTGGATTTGTGACTTTTTGAGTGAACGGTCGATCCGAGTGGTCGTCGATGGCTGCGCATCGAATCTAATGGCTATTAATGCCGGTGTTCCTCAGGGGTCTGTTCTCTCTGCGACTCTATTTTTGCTTCATATCAACGACCTGCTTCAGTTGTACGATACGCGGATGACAGCACAGTCTCAGAGAGATACTTGTCCAGTGCTAGAGCTGGTAGGGACGAAATAGCCGCTCTTAGAAAGGCCATGGTAGAGCGAGCGAATTTGACCTTAAATCTCGTTTCCCAATGGGGCGATGACAATCTGGTCAAATTCAACGTTTTAAAAACACAGGCTTGTCTTTTCTCCACCAAAAGGAGCCAATTTGAATGGTCTCCTACTTTCAGAGGTGCATCTGTACCTATTACCGACCGCCTGGAGCTCTTGGGCATGGAGTTGACGTCTGACCTCAACTTCGGCTCAACTATTGAGTCTAAAGCTCAGACTACAGCCAAAAAGCTGGGCATTCTACAGAAAGTGAGGCGATACTTCACACCTGGACAGCTTTTAAATTTATATAAAGCACAGGTCCGTTCCTGTATGGAGTATTGCAGTCACTTGTGGGATGGCTCAGCCAAATACCAGCTAGCTGCACTTGACTCGATCGAACGCAGAGCCAAAAGGCTCATAGGTGACGAGGTTCTGGCGGGTAAGCTTCACAGCCTGGCTCACCGGCGAAACGTTGCTTGCCTGTCTATCTTCTACAGATTGTACTTCGGAGAGTGTGCGCAGGAGCTCCACGACCTGATCCCTTCATGCCCCTTTTACTACCGGTCTACTAGACGTACCGCAGGATACCATCCACACTTGGTCGATATACCGTCTTGTCGTACTAAGCGCTTTTCTTCAACATTCATTGTGCGCACAGCCAAGGTGTGGAACTCTCTGCCGGCTTCTGTGTTCCCTGCCACATATGACCCGTCATCCTTTAAAGCAAGAGTGAATAGGCATTTTCTGGGCTCGCTCGTTCGATCTTAGACCTCATCTTACACTTACTATCAGGTGTGATCGAGGTCAAGAGCGGGCTCATTCGTAATTAAAAAAATATATATATATTTTCATGATCAAAAAAAAATCGACAGTAGGTAAGTTCTTTTTAATCCGCTATGCTAAAAGGTTTTTTAATGATAACATCATAAATAAATATATTAGTTCGACAAAAATCGCGTTTTACATGTATATTTAAATAACGGGTATTTAAAATTACCTAACTGTGCCAAACTTTATTAAAAGCTAATATATTATGTCAAATTTTTTAAACCAGACGTAAACCGATAAACTATTGCTTCTGTTAACGAGGATAATTTATTCAAGAACTATCTACAAACAATATTAACGCAGGCCCTGTAAGTCTTTAGGGATGCCATCCCGGAAAGTTCGTAATAAGGAAACGACCTCATTAACCTACAAATATTGACGTAAAGAGTAGGTACCTCCTTATATAAGGTTAACCCCTCGCACGTCTGGCCGCCCGCCTGTCGAAACGCTCCAAGTTAGAAAAAAAAAGAGATAAATCGGAAATTTATAGCCATTATCATGGTATATATCATACCTTTCTGGCTTCGTTATGAGTTATCTAACTATTTTACCATTCAATAAGCAAATCAAACTGACTGTACCGTTGACACTTGAAGGGTTAACCGTCAAGACCTCCAAGGTTAGTAAAATATGAAAAACATTTTACAATTGTGATTGTTACGGAATAGTTTTGTTGTATTTATTTCTTTTACACACCGGAAAAAATGTTTGTATGGCTTACAAATATTAGTTAGTATGTTTCATGCCCATGGGATGTCCACCAGTATCAATTTAAACTAGTGGTCGTTCTGTGGTCATAATTAAATATATATTTCTTCAAATAAACTTTCATTGTTACTCACACTTCTCCGTCCACGTAATTATCGCAAGTGGTACTTCAAAAGTTTTCGCTTCACTTAGTATTTATATTTTGACTTTCGCAATATTATGTGTAAAATATCTTTATTAGCAAAGTATGATTTTAGTAAAACAATCTAGCTGAAATGTCTAAACCTATTTGGCTAAAACTTAAAACATCGCAAAATCATAACCTGGATTAGAAGTAGTTCGTAGTATTTTCATTGGTAGTAAAAACTTTTAAACGGACGAAACCACGGGCTTTAAACCAGTTCCCAATTATAACGTAAGCGCATTAATCACCAGGTGGGTCAGTGCTATTAGATATATCTCTATATTATCTACATACTATAGCCTAATGCAGCATTAGGTTAGTAGCGGTACTGTTATAGTCGTTATTTATTCATTAGGTAATTACTACAGATTACAATCATATTACTTAAACAAATCCACACCCACATACCTAATAGGTTTTGACCTAATTACAATCCAGAGCGTAATAGCAACACGACAATTGCACTCATACGTAATAAAAAAAACTTTTGAGAACAGACTTCAAAACAAACATAAACACTACTGCACAACAAAGCAAAAATAACCTAAAAGATGCCTAAAAGATTGTTTCATTGAATGTCTAAATCCGTTTAAAATATGGGCAGGCTACTCACATGGCTGAAAACGGTGCCAAGTCAATGAATAGTTTTGATAGGCTAAGTTACGCCGCACTCTGCGGCAAACCCTATGTGATCAAAATCGGAACAGAAGTTTTTGAGAAAATCGCGGACATACATACATACTAGTCGAATACAGAACCTCTTTTTTTTAAGTCATTTAAAAACAAAAAGCATGGAATAGGCTCGATTTAGGTTCATTCATTCATTCCACAGACTTTTGTCTCAACCAAATAGTGATGATCCAAAGAGTTCAGGTTCTTGGCAAAAAGTGAGACTTAGATTAACTTAGATATATTTAACTAGATTTATTTAGGGTATGATGGGGCTGTCATACACATTGCGTAAAAGTCCCCAATAAAATACAGAAAAAAAAATTATATGCGCATTTACTTTCAATTATGTTTTTTTTTTAAACGGATAGGTAATATAGGATTTAAGAGGCTGATATCTAAGATGTTTATCTCCGACAGTGATGTTTGCGATAAACTTAAACTAAACAATAAGTTGCGTTCACTTCGGTCAAGGACTATGTCTGAAAGTGGTCTGACATGCTGATTGTTTCGGTTTACAGGTATAAGACCTTTATTTGAACAGGTAGAAATCAACTGGGAATCCTACTCATTTTTTATCAAACAGCGCATGTATCAAAAATTTGGATAATTACTTGCCTACTGATTCTAGGTGGCATATAACGTTGCAACAGGTAAAATACTTTCGGTTTTAAAAATCAAAATGAAATGCAATTGAATTTTATGATGACATTCTATGCTTGGTTATTATCTCTATCAAATTAATTTAATTGATATGGAAATCGTCGATGCGATATCCATTTCGCGTGTTGAAATAAAGATGACACAATAATTTAATCGTCTCTGTTTCGAAGTTGTACGTTTAATAACCTAAGCAATTTAGAGTAATCCCTCTCCATCGCTACTACGGCTTAGAAACGATAAATAAATAATGAATCTTGTTATTGGAAGGTACCAGGACTTCATGGGTGAACAGAACTATGTTTTTGAAGTTTGGAATGGCTCTTTTTCTTTTAGCTTAAATTGATCTGATATATAAACTAGACTGCGGGTACTACAGAATAACAGGGCTGTAATTTATGCATTTATTTAGGTCAATTTGACGCCACCAATATTATAAAGTGACATGTTTGGACTTTTCATGTCAGTTTTTACGACCTAGATTTTTTTATTAGCCTGAACCTTATTATTAGAAACAGATGTGAATCTTAAATATAAACACACACTATTATATTACCCATATTTGAGTTCTTTATGAGGAAGCTTCCTCATCTCCCTTCGGTATCTGTCGCCATGAGAACGAAACAATTTGTTCGAAAGGTTATATCCGTCAATTTGATTGAACATAGGAGTACGAGTAAAAATACATACATGTGGGGACATACATAGCATGATGTAGTACACATCGAAATACTTCAATTTGAAACGGAAGGTGGTAGAAGTTTACACTATAAACCTATCTATTGCTACCTATTCAAATATTTCGACGAATCTACTGAATAAAGTTCGAATATGTATTATTGTATCTACCTAAAGTCATGCACACTCTAACAGATGACTCCCGCGATAAAACAATTTCCAAAACAGCGGGATCAATTTCATTTTTGACAGGTAACCTCAACCCTCGTCATTTCCCTGACTCTTTATTTATTCAAAGTCAAATATTACCGCTGGTACATCCAGGGGTGGGTCATCGTTGTCTGGCGGGTACGGTGGCAGGAACGTCCTCTTTGGTGGTCGCATGGGGGGCGTGGCAGTCAGCAGGGTTCTTGCTAGATGCGCCAGGTCAGCCGTGCTGGAGACTGCGCGAGCCTGCGCGCATAGAGACTCGTAGCGACGTAGTTGGTTGTTGCTCTGGTGAAGACATAAAGGTACAATTATTTATTTTATTACAGACATTTTAAATATTTTTTTATTCATAATAGGCTCGCGTTTGACTACAATTTCACCTTAAGGTTAGAGATGATGTGGTTGATGATTAAACTCATATTAATTAAAAATGTGATAATAACCTCTGTCTGTCTGCCTGTTTCTCTGTATGATACTTCGAATAGAACACAGAATAGTTTCCATCAGGGGAATATTTTCCCTTCGGATCATTTTAGATTTTTACGCAGGCAAATCTGCAGAAGTTGTTTATACATTTTTTAAGTACATCATGACTCATATTAAGGCTAGAATAAACTACGAGACTGAAGCCGTGGAAATTATATCTGATACAATTTAAGAAGACAGAAAAGTGCCCTGAGAAGAATATCTGTGTTTACAGGCATTCATAAATAATTGTGACTGATATAAACCACTCACTGTTATCTGTGTCGCAGAAGACATTGTGTCCATGTAAAAGCTTTTATGAAATATATTGCAGTTTCATTGTCGTGTCCATTTTGAAGATTCCGTACTAAGATTTCTAAAAGCACTTCATTCTTGATAGTTTTACAAACCATCTGTTACAAAATGGTTGCTGCATTGTTCATGTTCGTGTTGTGGGTGAGAGATCCAACTCGGTTCTACATCTATATATATTCTAAGTTTTATCAAAATAAACTTCCTCGACTTTTTTAGATTTATCATCTTGACAATGAAAAAAAAAGAACACGAATTTAAAATATTAAAGCTAAAAAACAACAAGTTACTTATCGATTATTTATGGACTAATCGAACTTGACTCGATTGAAACAAAAAATAATATGGCTCTAGTATGGTCGTGTTTAAGCTAATCTTATTTTTTAACAATTAGTGTTAAAAAATAAGATTAGCTTACATAGCTTACACACTTTCGGGCTATAATAACCAAACAGATTAAAGTTCTCCTTTAAGCTACGCTTGCAGAGTTAGACTCCTAGAAAGGTGACCAGCATCGGTATTACACAGCTAGTTTATTTCGTGCTTCAGAATGCATAATAAGCCGTTCGTCCGTCTGTCATTAAAGCATCTTGGACAGTCATTCTGCAGACATCGGAAGTCGGAAAAGCTGATACTAGTATTACCAGGAGGTATCGTATTGTATTACTTAGTTACCTATTGAAATAGTGGAGGTCAGATGCAGTCGCTCGTTCGTAAAATTCCAGTATTGTGCTGCACCCAGCTAGATTGGACGCTGACACCAATATATTTAGGTAATATCTAGGGGCTGTCTAACTACATAAATAGGTACAGTGCTACAAATATAAATGTTTTTTTACGAAATGTTTTTAGCAATCTGTACATATAATAAAACAGTAAAAAAAGTGTGTCTGTACATTTAAATTTTATACAAAAATAATAATTGAGGTGGGTTAAGAAACTGTAACACGGCAAAAAATGAAAAAAAAAGAGTCTGTCTGTTTGTTTCTACACGCTAATCTCCGGACCTACTGGATGAATTTTAATTAAATTTGGTAAGTAGATAGTTGACATCCTAGAATAACACATATGCTTTTTATCCCGGAATTCCCACGGAATCAGGATTTACGCGGGAAATCCTCCCACGCGAACGATGTTGCAGCAGTAGCTAGTTCACTATAAATTAAAATGTCAATATATGCGCCAAGACTGATTCACGGTTGTATATAAGTCATACATAAACCGAGAGTGGTTCTATCGAAATGTTCATTTTACTCTTTCCTAACGACAAATGCCATTTAGACGGTGACCAGCAATGGAAATACGACTCATATCGACATTGTGATTTACGTCGCATCGAAAGTCATACAGATATTTATGTGAATATGAAACACCGGTATGAATGAAATACAAGGCTTTTTCCGCAGATTTCCTTCCAAAGCCGGATATTTATCCGATACAAAAATATGTCACTAAAAGATGATGAAAATATAGCTTTTCAGAAGGTAAAGATCCTTTAAAATCGGTTTCGTAGTTTTCGGTAATTAGCTCTTACATACTTACCTACAATCTTTCTCAGTCTGGCCTTTTTCCAACTATGTTGGAATTTCTTCCTGTTTAACAGGCTGCAGCTACGTACTAGTACTTTATGTAGAGCTGCCTAACTGACCGCCACAACTAATAGCTGGATAAAACGTCACAACTTGGCAAAAGGTGTTAAACTTCCTGGCTTCTGATTACGCATAATGACTTGTCAAATGATAGTCGCGAGCAACTACTTACCTAACGCGCTTTCCGAGGCGCAACGGAACTCGGTATCAATTCATTAAGATGTTCACCAATCCACGAACTAATCTTGGCAACCATTCCGTATCCTGTAGATTTACTAGCTAAGAAATTATACAACGCGTAACGAAAAGGGTATACACATACCAAGGGCACGGCTTCTTTGGGTGATCAAACGATATTGGAAGGGTTTTTTAATCCTATCTCCTTTCTCGCGCCGACAAAAGAACACCGCCTTTACGCTAGGCTACTACAGTACTAGGCGCATATAATTACGGAAGAGATTTATCGTGATATTTGCAAGTTACGTGGAAAGTTATTGACCTACGTAGTGCGGTGACACGATTGTTATGATTTCAATTTAAGAAACTTACGAAACCGAAAATTGGTATCAATTTTTAGAGTATTTTATTTTGAGTTGAAACCCTTCCAATATCGTTTGATATCATCTAAAGAAGCCGTGCCCTTGGTATGTATATACCCTTTCCGTTACACGTTGTAGATACTGTATAAGACAGCTTTGTATACTAACACAAACTATTATGTATATAAAAAGCACTAATGTTAAATCGGTAATATGTATTTTCGGATATTATATTCAGCTAACTAAAGATCAAAAGTTGGAGAGCTGAACACACGAAATAACTTTGAAGTCGGGAACAACTGTTGTGCAAATCCCGATATAATATCAGTACTGTATTGTGTAAACAGGATATTTTAATTGCCTTATTTGAATAAGAAGTGCCTGTTGGCAGCCACATTGAACTCGATATAACAGACGTTACGAGAATTTCCTTTATTGTTTGTTTAGCGTACTGAAAATTTTAAATGGTTTTAGCATTCGTTGTTACGATTAGTTACGACCTACTTTTGGGTATTAGGTATTGTTATTTTGTCCCCTAATTGTAATTACATAACCGTTCAAAAGTATTTAGCCTTTTTGTAAGGACCGTCGTTAAAAACTAAGGTATATAGACTCATTATTACTCATACTAAGGAATTCCAAAACAGAATCGTTAATAGGTAAAAAATAATTGAAATCGTTTAAAGCAGGTATTCAAACTTTTACAAAATATTTTATTGGTTGGTCAAATTGTTTTGAGTAGTAGTAGTAGGAGGTAGGTATATCGCTATCTATATAACATAAATGTATTTTCATTAGTTTTTTAAGATTTGATTTATATTTTAAACTAGCTTGTGCCAGCGGCCTCGCCCGCGTGGGTAGTTTTTCCCGTGTAAATCCCGATCCCATGGGAATTTCGCAAAATCCTTTCTTAACGGATGCCTACGTCATAACATCTACCTGCATGCCAAATTTCAGCCCGATCCGTTCAGTGGTTTGGGCTGTGCGTTGATAGATCACTATGTCAGTCAGTCAGTCAGTCAGCTATGAGTTATATATATGTAGATATAATGTATTTGTTATACCAAAGTATAGTCCACATTCAATACAAACCTACTGGTACAGAAAGCATTCTTACATTAAAACCACCAATATATTAATGTACTATACTTAAAGTACAAATAAATTAATACAAGATCAATAACTACTTAACTAGTCCGAATTCCAGAAAACTGAACGAGTAAATGCGTACAACCACAAAAGAATTCGTTTAGAATCTATTGAATTCGTTGATAAGTGATTGGAACCCTCTTTTATCACTTTGCTCAAATCAAACATCCATGTTTCAACAAGAGACACAGTCCGACAAACTGTCACTGCTATATGCGCCATAACCTTTAATCTCTTAAATCACAGGATTTTCATTATGGTCTTTCCCCCTGGAGGGATAAAAGATACAGGCCAATTCACTTTATCTTTGGAAGTTATCTAATGGATCCTTATAATAACTGTCTAACTTCATCAGTCAGGCCGTGTTGAAGAGCCAACTAATACGGACACAAGATGGATGACTCTCAAACTGTCACATTGACATGACGTAGTATTTACGAAAGTTCTGAAGTATTTCGGGAAATTCGGAGCATCGTTATGACAAAAAAGGGTGATTTCGAAAAGCGCCTTAAACTATTTAAGCGAGATCAGTTTTATTATGATGAAATAATATACATCCTGATTTGGGAGTAATACCAAAGTTCTTATTATTATTAATATCAAAGAATCACTTTTAATAGTAACTTTTAACTGTAAGTAAGCTATTAGCTGTTGAAATAAATTTATTGAGAAATATTATAAAATAAAAATATTGTGTATTTTTTAGGCTTCAGTTTTATACTGCTTCAAAGTATAAGTAGCTGAAAATTATGAGGTAACAGTAAAAGTTACTAAAAGTGTGTTTCACAATTGTATTGAACGAAAAAAAGTTTAAAAACTTTTCTTTTTCAACAAAAAGTAGAATGTCCTTCCCTCATGTATTTAACGTTTTCTTCGTTGCGCAATCGATCTACAAAAAACCAGTATTTACCTTATCCGTAACAATTTCTCCTTCTTGACAAATTGCTTCACTGACTGCCGAGGTCACGTCGGTCAATATCTCTTCCAATTCCTAAAATAAAAATAGAAAAGGTAAATAAATAAACTGATAAGTAATACCATTAGGTTCGTAATTGATTTCTTCAAGTAATCCGTTCAGGAAATTGAAAAAGTTTTGCTACAGCGCAGGATACTTTTTGTTCTGCCTTAACCCCAACAAACTAAAGTGGAATAAATTAATTCAACAATAACACAGGCCAACAAAATTTAACCAAACTTCTTAACCAGAAACTAGACTATACATTTCCGAAGATTTTCGATGCGCTGAATCTTATAATCTTATAATTATAATATTTTCACGTATATGAAAATTCACAAACATGAAAACTTCAAAATGCGATACATCAGAGAAAAAATTTTTTTTTGAGCCATTGATTTTTATACATATATGTCAATGATTTGATCAAACTTAACGGCATTTGAAAGAAGAAGACTTGTTCTTTAATATGGTAACCCTAATTTTTTTTAGAAAAAATAATTCGTGAGTATACATAACCTCAAAATTGGGCAAAAACGGTACTTTTTGCAGTTTTAGGTTAGGATATCTCAGAAACCTGACGTGATAGAGCAATTCTAAGACCAGATTTGGATTCAGCGCATCGAAAACCTTCGGAAATATATAGTCTGGTTTCTGGTTAAAAATTTTGTTTCTAACATCTGAGCTACGTGAGCGTCAGTTTAATTAAAGCTACAGTTAGGCCGAGGCTGTTTAGAGCCCGAAGCTCCTTCAGCTACCGGTGCTGGCAGGGCTGTCGAACACGGAGCACGAATTCGATCTACATAAGTATGTACGTACTCTTACCAATACGGACCCACTCCCTGTCACATGTCAAGACCAATTGTCTTGGGATACGACCTACTTCTTTTTCGATTTAATCTGACGATTTTGTGGTACAACTAATTTTCGTATTTCGAACAGAAATCGAAATTACAGTTTGAAACTTCAACCCTTGTTTGACAAGTGGTGTTTTGTTTCCTCGCGAAGATTCCCGCAAGCTAAAGTTGGTTGGGAACGATACTTACACTATAATACGAGTATTAGATCGACTATCGAATTCCGAAACTTGTTTCGAGTGCCTACCTAACTACATCGTATTCTTGAGCTGAGCGATTTTAGTTGCCCATTAATAAAATTAGACGGTTCCTCATACTATTACATCTGTATAGTAATCTAAAATGTATTTCTTCATTCGATACTTAACAGGAAATAATACGTAAAAGTAATTGGAATGTTTATGACAACGTAAAAAGTCGTGCGTAACGTATAATAACGTAACGTATCGTGCAATAAGCGTATAAAATATCCCTCGAATTGGCTGTAAAACATAATAAATATTTATTCTTATATAATTTCAGGAAATGGAGATCATATTCCCTTAACCCTTAACTTGGAAAACGAATTTATTTATAAAATGTTACAATGTATTGCTATTTCCTCCTTTCCGGTTTATAATGACCCTAAAGGCCTGAAAAAATTATGAAAAATATCTACTTATTACAGTTTTCGCGAAAATGTTTGTACACCAGGGAGTACATTGCCAACTATAGTAAAAATAAGGTTTGTACTACGTGGATCACGGTGCCAACTTGCCAAGATATCAATCTAGTTAATTAATTCTTTGTTTTATAATTCTAATTTATTAATATTATTGGCTGTGAAATTGGCAAAAGCAATTTCTTTTGATACTTTCACCCACCACTAAACAGAGATGCATATTGCTCTTCACGCATAAGACTGCAACGAGATTGTTTATTTGCCGATTCTGGAAAATCGACGGCATCGTCATGAGAAACCTACAGCTGGGTCGACAGTGTTGGGTGTCCACCCAGCTGTAGGTTTCTGAATGATTCTGCCATACCTGACTTAGCGATTTTTCATCCTGCAATATGCTGTATGACATACAATAGAGAGATAGATAGAATATACTTTATTGTACACCAAAATGTAAACACACCTAATTAACATTATTGCTTATTAATTTTATGGTTACAATGGCTGTCTTATCGCTGAAAGCGTTATCGTTCAGACAACCTTTGGAAGGACTTTCAAAACTTCAAAATCCACACCTGAACCGATGTTATTTTGTGTCAAAACAAATAAAAGAAGCCAGTCGTATTTTTTTTGTGTAGTTAGCAATGTACTTCATGTATACCGAAACCTATTTTGTGTTCTTTTGGCAACGGTATTCACGGAGTACACACTAAGCTTCGACATTATAAAAACGCAATTACGTAATTTACACATACAGTTAATAATGACTGATGTTATTTATATTGTACATAAGCAATATAAAGTCTAGTTACTACAAATTCCACTCAAAAAAGTATAGAAATACTTAAAAACCTTAACTCGTGACGCAAAGAAACTAGATCTCTTCGAAGACATTTTGAATTTAACTGATAATTTTAGATTTTACTATGTCCTAATATGTTTTCTAACAAATTTTACAATATTTGCAAACTAACAATAAAAATAGATGTTATTTTTATTTTAATTTGTAGGTACTACAATCGATTTTTTTAAGTTTATGTCTTTGGTGGAGTACACTGCCAATTTAAGGGTGAAATCGAATTTCTAAAAGGATCATTATATTGTCATAACGGCAGATTATTTTAGTAGGAGGCTCTAGATATAAAATTATGTTGTACAACCATTCTATCTTAAAGTCTTTAACAAACAAAATGCAAAATGTTCGGAAGCAGATAATGTCTAGTCATCTACCTAAGCTGTCAAAGAATCAAAAGTTTTATTCAAATAAACTAGATTTATACAAGGCACTTATGAAAGTCAAAATGTAGGTGTAGGTACTTTTTTTTCTTCTTGTCGATCAGAGGCTTAAGCCTACTTGTGCTAAAAAGTTAGAGTTAGTTGCTAGCACGATGTTGAATAAACGAATAGGTATAATTGTAATATTTTATAAGATACCTAATAGCCCCAGATTAGCAACTAAGTAGGAAAATAAGTCTGGTTTCTGCAAGGGGACTTTAGTGCAGAAACAGTTTATTAAAAGTTTTTTTTATTATTAGTATTTTTTTAAGGCTTAGTTGTCGTCTACCTCACCTTCAACGTCGACAATTAACAAAGTTTTCTTTGTTCAGTGTTTTTTATATTCAGTCTTGGTTTTAACACTTCTTGGGTTGTATCTATCACAAAATAGAGCTGCAAACCTACAATTAAAATATTCCCAAAATCTTTTTGGAGGGTTAAATCTCAGTGTCAGAGTAACGACATTATCTAAATACTGGTTTGAAAATAGCGTTTGTAGAAGCAAGGCAAAAAATTGTTATGTTTTTTGTCATACAAGGATCGGTAACCGTTCTTACTGTATCATAAATAGAGTACCTATCCACCGATGAGGTCAATACATTCTTGCTAATGAAAGTGATATAATCGGTACGATAACTTACTCTTTAACTTAACTTTAACTAGTCTATCTAGAGTCTCAGATTAGAAGCAATGTCAACTCCTCTAGAAAATATTACAGAGTTGAATGACATGTGTCGGAAAATATTACGGAATCATCATTGTTGCGTGTTTTCTTTCCTCACCTGCAGTATAGTTGGTAGTGTATGCTTATGGTACTGATCCAGCATCGCGTTGGTGGCAGTGAGTTGCTGCACGTACGTATTGTGGGAGTCGTAGTACGTAGCTAAGGTCGCTGGAGTCGCATTGTTGCAATAGTTCAGGAAAGCTCCTCTGTAGTCTTGACGACTCTGAAAATTGGAAAGAAATCACTTATAAGTAGGAATACATATTTTTAAGTCGACTTCCAGTCACAGTCAAACAGGTAAATTTCATCAACATAGGCTTCCGAATGTCTATTAGAGACGACCTGGGACAACGGCTTAGCATGCTTCAAATATGGAGGTAATCACCTCGTAATGTACGACCATCAACATCAACTTTAGACCAACTTTACAGTAGTTTGTAGTCTAGTATTGCCTTGTAATTCGACTCAAGCCGTTATGGTCATTTAGCTACAAACATACAGTAACCACAATCCGCTATAACTCTGGCAGAGATTGATAGATCTATGCGGGGACTGCACTCGAAAATTCTACGAACCGTGTTCAAGTAATAGGCCGGCCGTCTACTTAGTCACGAGGGACACTGCAACGATAATTGTCGACACATACTGATATAATTATATTGTACGAATGTTGTAACAGGGGAATGCATTCTGGAACTCTTCGGGTGACGTCACAAGTTTTACGGTGTGTTAGGTACACAAATCATAGTTTCATATTAGCGTCAATTGCCTAATGGCTAAGGTGTCGGACTTGTGATCGAGAGGTCGTGGGTTCGAAGACCACCCATTACACTATTGCCGTGAACCCACTGCAGACACAAGCATATTAAATATGCTTGTGACTGGAGTGGGTTCACTTAATTGGAGGGGTTAACAAGATTGCTAGTAATGTGAATTTTACCCACATTGTTAGTTATCTTTAGTATAAAAAAGAAAGAAAGATAGATCATTAATTATATTCAACATACATTTGAAAAACGATTTAATCGGAACTAAACTCTAAACTAAAGTATCCAAACAATTCTTCCTCAACGCTGTCGGCCGGTAATGTCATGAGACTGGTGGAATTACCACGTTGCATGGCAATGCTTTACCTGTGACTAAAGTTTCATATTAGGTAGGTGAGACTTCAAAGACGATAAATTTCCATTAATTGCGTAGTTAACCCCTTATAGGGGTTATATTTCTAAATTATTACCTTATGCGAAATTCCATGTCTATACTAAATGTACCTTACTGTTACTAAATGAATTTTAGTATTTCATTTAATAGATAATATTCCTCGTACCTAGTCAGTAGTAGAGTAACTAACATTAAACAAGAACCGAACCAACTATTTTCATAAACGATGCGATGTTTCGAGCAATTCGCGATGAATATTTCCATCTAAGCGGCTAAAGTAGACAGGAAAACGGACCATTTTATGTACCTTCCGCTTTTATGTAAGTGCGCTACCATTGTCTTGTGTTTTATACTGACGATTTAGGAAAACACGTAATGTTTGCATCATGTAAAGTTAATACTACCATACTAATATTGTTTCTACACAAATAGTGATATTATGCATGAGAATATTGAACTTTATGCCTTGTTTTAATGAATTATTTTTGTATGTATCTACTACTTCACCTATTTCAGTAGTTGTATCACTATTTGAAAGGTTTATTACTCGAAATGAACAAGATAAAATATCTTCATATTAGCATCTGCTAACGTCATCGCCTGAATTAATTTACTTAAAAGGATTATCTTAAAGGAATTATCTTTCAGCCAAGTTTCACCTATTTTTGTTTCAGATGTTTTGTCATGGAAAGGAAAATAACAGACAGACAGAATCTCTTTCGGAATTATAATATTATGTTTAGACAAACTGGACAAAGCCGGGTCAGAACGCTTGGTCGTCATAAAACATTTTCTGTTAGGTTGACATCATAACTAATTAAAATGGCTCCTCATAATGCTTACGGCAAATGTTAATTACACTAGAGCTTAGGTTTTTTCGCACAGGTATTATACGCATGTATACCTAATTAATTAATTGAAAAATCTATGATGTACTATCTACCTATTAAGTTAATTAACTTTTACTTTATGCTTCCTTTAGTAGTCCAATGTATTCTTTTCATTTTTATTTAAACATTACTTAATTATAATTTACTTACTTTATATTAGACTATCTCCTAATCAAAGACAAACTGTTTCTAGAAGCTTTTTCCATAAAGAAAAATTTAAACCGTTAAATTAATAATGTCAAAATCATGCCGGATTATTGTGTAGGTCTCGCTAGGCCATTTAGAATATAATTATATATTATACTATAATAGTTCTGTTCCAAATGCGACTAAAACGAGATTGGATAGTAATTTTTATTACCACAGAATAAAAAAAGAAGCCAAAATGTAATGCAGGGTTGTACAACTACTTCGATGTTTACATTTCAGCGGTCACAAAGTAAAGAGCTTTTAGCTCAGATGTTTATGTATGAAACGGTGCAACATGCATGTTGCATTCAGACATGCTACACAACTTATCAATAGTAGTCTGTAATTTTCAATATTGACTATTCATCTTGCTATTTCTTGTGTCAGAATATTGTATGAAACTGTTTCAGAATATAGTCGAGAATAACATACGTGTTCGGAGCCTGTGAAAGTGCTATTCTATCAGTGAATTCGATGTTCGAAATATCAAGATATAAGGGATTGATCACATGACGTTTTGACTGAAAAGGATTGCCTTTGCCACGCTGCCGTTGACAACTTCTCACTTGTATAAAGCCTCAGGTTTAATTATTAGCTGATGGTTTCATTTTCGACTTTCACTCTGAACCTAACCCGCTTACTGTATGTTGTCACATTAAAATCCTCACAATCATACCATCGTCGTGCGACGAACACGCGAGTTAAATGCTGCTATTTATAATATTAAAATGTCGTATTCCATTAACTTTTGCTTCGAAAATTCGGCTCTGCGAAACATTCTCACACGGAAATTATTAATGCTTGAGTTGTTTCCCAACAGCCACACAATAATACTGACATTTTGTATTTACATATTACTGTATTCATGGCACTTAAAATTAGTTTTCCTTCATAAAATTGTAACGCGTGGCTTTATGCTATTTTACACATTTTTTTTCGAGTGGGAAAATCATCGTATGACTTCTTCCACTCTGGGTTAAGCGGAAGGGTGAGTCAGACTTCTACTGACTAAAAACCCACCCTGTTCTTTCAGCTGCCCTAAAGTTCCGGGGCCGCGGTATCTCCATAAAACTTTCCCGCAAACCCCGGCAGGCAATGGCCCTATAAGGCCCTGTCACTGGTGTTGACAGCTCTTTGACGTGCGCGTGGAATACGACGCGCCGCCGACCCGAGCCTGGTCCTTACCGGACGGTGAGCGACCCCTGCTCACCGTCCGCAGGCCCGCGCCTACGGTGCACGCGGTGGCCGGAAATCGGCTCGCGATCCCCGACGCCCAGGGCTTCCAGTGTGCTCCCTGCGAGGCGCACACTGGAAAGATCACATGTGATCGCAATTAATTTCTCGATGGCGATTTCTGCATAGCACCACCTGAATACAACTTCGCGATGAGATAAAGCCGTCATGGTTAGAACGAAAAAAATGCCGTAAAAGCGAATGTCGATAGCTGAATAAATTTAAAAATAGAAGAGCGAGTGCATCACTAATATCGAAAAATGAAGGGAACACTTCTGCTTTTGATGAAGCTGACATATTAAACCTACACTGAAGTTCAACTTACAAGTTGGGAGTATTAAATCAACAGTCGTTTGCTACGTTTAAATTACCCAAGAGGATGAATTGAAAAAAAAATACGTTAAATTATTTCATTTACAGAACGGTGTAGTCAGAACTCGTCTCAAGAAAAATGCTCAAAGCGTTCGTGATTATTTGCGTAGTTATCGAATGGGAAAATGGTGGAAGCGCGCGGTTTACCGACACATAATTATGTAAAGAGTTTAGTTTCAATTTTTTTGCCCCATTCCGTGTTTGACTGTCATACCAAAATCATAAATCGATGTTCTGAAGACTATTTGACTGTAAAATTATGGTTTTAGCTGAGGAACAGATTTATACTTGTAGGTATAATCAGCATTATTTGTGAAGATATCGTTATCAGTAACGTAAATGTAATAAAGAATTAATATCACCATCGTCTTGATCTCAAAATTATTTCAATGAATTATTTAGAGACTACTTAGCTAGTTGTGCACGTAAAAATTATTGAAACTTACGGTACGGAGTTCTTTTTTGAAAATGGATTTGCAGTAAGACAGATGTCTATACAGACCAGTGCTATAAAAACTTTCTTTATCTCAATATAAACCGTACATTAAGAAAGAGCCTACACATAATCTTCTAAGCTGTGTTGAAAAAACTTAGTCCTCAAAAATTATTTAAGGGAATTGCCAAGTAATTTCGTTTTAACACGTCTCGTTGTCTTTTTGGGAGGGTGAAATAGATTCGAATACTCACACTTCGCTTTGGGATTGGGCGGATGCTTAAATCCAATTTCTTTTGGTATTTCTGGATAGATTCGCTATTATTGCCACGTTATAGTTTTTAGTGGCTACGATAAAATCAGTGCTCTGTCAAGTGAATGTACGTTTCTTGAGCTTGGTTTTTTTGGGTTTATATTAATGGTGGTTCTTGGGTTTTATGTTTAGGATTTTAAAAACTGCCGTTTTCCAGCGTGTGTGTCCATTTTTATGCAAATATGATGCTACTTTTAACACCCCTCTCAAATAGCACTCCATTGTTAAAAATTTTGCTACAAAACCTTGTTCGATATACATAACGGGGCCGATAAGAGCCGATAGTTCGATAAAAGCACTCTACATTATCAGGTTAGCAGCTTTTACGGCCTCTTCGCCCGTGGGAACTCCGTGGTATCTCCAACCTACCCCCTTTTGAGCTATGATGTGTTACGTAGTTATTATGTTCCTTATTTAATTAATTATATTTTCGTGACTTGCTAACCAAAATTAGTAAACGGTTTTATCAATTTAGGTCAGTAGTTTTATCTACTATACCCATATCAATACATAAATTGTTTAAGTGCCCAAACGTGACTTTGTTGGAGGTTCGTAAAATGTTGTTATAAGTTTTTAGAAAGGGCTGCATTTTAGTGCTGTTATTTAATTTTTAAGAGGTCAACTTTAAATGCGAGTCAGGGTACCTACTTATTGCCCTCATGCTATAAAAAGTAAAATGAAAGAATACTAGCTTCTGCCCGCGACTTAGTTCGCGTGGGAGGGTTTACTCACGTAAATCCCGATCTCGTGGGAATTCCGGGTTAAGAAAAGCCTGTGTGTTATTTCAGGATGTCAATTATTTACTTACCAAATTTCATTCAGATCCGTTCAGTAGTTTTTGCGTGAATGAGTATCAAACATCCATACATCCATCCTCACAAACTTTCGCATTTATAATATTAGTAAGAAGTAAGATATTAATAACATAAGATTAAAGAAGAGTTTACGTTTTTAAATTATCGCAAATAGCAATGATTTTCTTTAATAATTCCGAAACGTTAGTACCTTGTTTAGTTGATCGTCAGCCTTTCCAAGGATCGCTTCGCATCCTTCTCGATGTGCGAAGAGCTTCCGAGCTTGGACCTTCATATGGAACGTCTTTTCTATGAGTGGCGTAGCCACTAGCCTCTCCAACGACTGCGCTGCGTTGTTGAACCCGATGACATCTGCTTCCACTTCTTGGAGTAATGTCTCCCATGTGTGGAAGAGTGATGATGGACATGTTGCTCTGAAAGAGAACGATTTCATTTAATATAGTCTTTCGTCTTGACACGTAGGCTTGCGAATTTTTTTTTAATCGGTATAGGCTCGCGTGTGACCACCACCTCAACTGATGGTAAGCGAAGATGTGGTCGAAGATGGAGCACGCTTACCTAGAAGTAACCTATTCACTCTTGATTTAAAGACACCTAGGTAGTAGCTTCTAGAAACACAGACTCCGGCAGGGAATTCCACTCTTTAGCCGTACGCACAATGAAGGTATTCCCAAAACGTTTCGTAGCGTATGGGTGGGATGCCCACCATGAAACGATAACGCGTCGCCGTTTGTCTTGTAGACCGATGATGGAACGGAAAAAGAATATGGAAGAAGTAGGTATTCAGGATATTAAACAAAAATAGGGTATAGAGAGAATAGTCGCCGGCGCCATCCTGTCTACTAAGAGTAAAAACTCGGTCACAAATGCGTCTGCCAAATGGCTTTGCTGGGCTTTTTTGTGGCGATATTTCAAAGAAATATTACCCGAACCACGTAACAACACTGAAATGAAATGAAATATTTATTTTGTAAATTGGTTATAAATAACACTTTTACACGTCATGTTTTTTTGCGTGTTTAATTTAGCTAGATGAGGCCGGTATTTCCTAACTGACTACTCTGAGAAGAAACACCGAAACAAACTCAGAGGTCTCTTTTAAAGTCCATACAATTTGTATTTGTATATGAGAAGCATGTAGGTTCATGTCTGTGGTGTTCTTTTGAGGAAATAACCACGCATAGTTGAGCGGACTCTACGACTACGAGTACATATTCATACCTAATGAAACTCTTTTGTTTTCACATATGGGTGACCTTTTAGCGCTATATTATCGTCTGTACAATTCGTCACAAGCGTTGGTCACGAGCAATAAAATATGAACATAATTATACCTACATCGCCACATTTTCTAAAATATCTTAACTAACTTCTTTTATTCGTAAAACACATACTGTACGACATTTTATTTTAGAAATTTTCCAAGAATTAAACTCTGTCTAAACTAGGTAAATACTGGTTTCACTGTAATATAAACGAAACAAAATCAGTAATATGTTTATACTTTCAATTAAATGTATAATTATCCATGACAATCATTAATCTATAACACAAACAGATATGACAAACGAATAATATTCAAAATTAGAATGCGCCGCCAATGCGCAGAAAAAAAGGTTAAACATAGTCAGCCTTTGTAGTGTTTAGTTGTCTATGGTCGAGGCGTTGCCATTAATCATCGATTTCAATAAAAATCACAATAAAATAAGAAATATTTTATCCACACGCACTTCTTTTTTATGTTCATCTTCTGTATTTATGCACATTAATTTTGACAATTGTATAAAATCACATATGTCTGAGCTCAAAGTGCTTTATAAAAGTTTACAAACTTTCAAAACTGGTACATAATTATGTCCATACATATCATATCATCATACATATCCCACAGTTTGGCAAGAAAGTCCTGAAACAGAACTAAAATATTTAATCATTCGCACCACTCGTTCTGCTTCGTCGAGTCACAGTAATGTACATATTCTGACATTTATTGTCATCAGCGATTGTTTCTCGTGTTTGTTTTAATTAATTTGCGTTATTGTAGTGATACTGGTGAGCCATTCTGTTCATAATGATGATTTTTATCCGCAGCTCCGCAAGGGCGATCATTTATAAAGTATAAGTATGTGAGATGTTTGGCGAAACCTGAGGCAGGACAAATGTTATCCGAACTCTAGGATATGTCTAAAAGAACTGCTAAAATGACAGGTAAAATTATATTATATACATGTAATCAGATGAAATGTGTGTATTTCATGTGCAATATACATATAATATAAACCTTTCATACAATTATTGAAATGTACATTCACGATTTGAGGTTGTCTACAAAACACATTTGAAATGCAGCGCGTTTGTATAATTTTGATACTTTTTGTTAATATTGCATAAACCACCAAACAAAAAATATAACTATACCATTTTTAGGGTTCCGTTGCCAAATGGCAAAGACGGAACCCTTATAGTTTCGTCATGTCTGTAGGTCTGTCCGGCCGTCCGTCACAGCCATTCCGAAACTATTAGGACTATACATGTGAAACTTGGTAGATAGATATATTCCGTGAAGCGCTTTTCGATTTTAAGACAAAAATAAATAACATTAAGGGGGCTCTCCATACATAGAACTGAAACTAAAAATATTTTTTTTTCATCAAACCTAGACGTATGTCATATCCATATACAGGTCTTTAAAAATGACATTGAGGTTTTTAAAACCATTTTTTCTAAAAGTCAATCGTTTAAAAGATATATGCTTCCAAAGTGGAAAAATGGGTGTCCCCCATTTTAAAATAATTATTTTATTTTTATTTATAATAATTAATTGCAAATAATGATTGGTTATTATTTTTAATTTCTCAATTCGACTGTAAATTTTTTTTTTCTTCTTACAGGGTGTACTGATTTTGATATTTTGATGATTCTTTTTATATTCAAAAGCTGGTACTTATTTTGTTATCTTATTTAAATTTCATCAAGGTCAGAAATCATCCAATGACTGTGTCAGACTTTTACTGACTAAACCCCATCGGTGTTCCGTTATTTGCCCTTCGTGTGGAAAGTTGTGGAATATTATTATATTATTATTATAATTCCGTAACGCTGGCAAGCCCTAGTGGGCCCCGACAATTTTTCTGACAACTCTTTGAGGCCCCGAGGAACACGACGTGCCGTCTACACGAGCCTGGTTTTTGTCGGTCGGCGAGCTACCCATTGCCCACAGCCCGCAGGACTGACTTACGGGGGCGGGAGTCACCATGCATCCAGTTGGATTGGAAGCATCAAACTTATTAATTTTGCTTGGCACCGTCTACCGACTTCAGCAAGGTGAGTAAGAACCTAGCCCTTATTATAATCGAAATTAGACAATGACGATATTTGGGTTTTTAGTGCAGTTGTGTTTTTGTTTCTATTGAAGTCGGACTCATTTTACTGTTAAAAAGTTTTTACTGTTTTAGGTAGTGACTGAATTACAGTTATTTCCACGACTTTTTTGCCCTAATTCTTTGAAATTTCCAGTGGAAAACATATTAAAGTCGTCCAAGCTTCACCACTCAACACCGTTCACGATTTGAAATGATGATCCGAAAGTACTGCAAGATAGGCACGCAATATTATTAGCACTCTATTAGAATTACGTCTATATTCCTTGACTGTGGTGATCAATTATGATCTATCATTGTGTAACAAAGTAATTTACTTCCCATAGCTCATTGTGCCATAGGTTTTGCGTTATCTATCCATGTACTCAACATGTCATCGATCTTAATGGAGACGTCGTGTGCTATATGACGAACGGAATTCAGTTGGCTGGCAATTCAGCGGCTTACGAAACTGGTTCATTGTTGTAATCCTATTGTGCAATATCGAAAAGTAATTTATTGTTGTGATCCATTTCCAATTTATTTTTTAATCAGTTAATGTTTTCATTTGTTTGTATATCAATGTAGCTGTCAAAATATCGTGTGTTAAGCTCAACGAATTAGGAATGTTAAGCTGTTGCATGTTTCACGTCTACGTCACAATGTAGTGGAACTGGTTTGTACCCTTGTAACGAGATAAGCCCGAAAGGAAAAAGTAGTGGTTTGTACCCAAAACTCTAATTAACCTTACTTTTGGCTTCGCAAAACAATATTGCAAAGGAAATCTTATGCATGTTATTTTAAATCTATTAACTCTGAACCACTTCAATTATCAGCTGAAGTGATAAAACTATCCGTATGAGAGTGCAGACAAAAATTCTAATTTTATTGTGTGTTGTGACGTCATTTGCCAGGAGCGCGAAAAACGTGAAACGGCATCAAGAGCAAAACTAATTGGAAACTCAATGCTGATGCTGATAAAGGCAATAAAGCTTACAGATTTTATTATATTTCAACGAAAATTTTAACTACAATGTGTTATAAAAATGTGAAATAAAATTTGGTTCTTTTTTATTATAATTTTTTTAAGAGATCTAGCAATGTGGGTAGAATTCAAATTACTAGCAATCTTGTTAACCCTTAAACTAAGCTAAATATGCTTGTGTTTGGAGTGGGTTTACGGTAATAGTATAATGGGGTTAACACCTTAGCCGTTTGGCTGCTATTGACATAGGAAACATAGGTAGTTATTAAGAGTATTGCGCATGTGTATGGAATAGTTCCCCACATCCAACTGCCTGCCAATGAAATTTCAATAAAGTTAAAAGCTTTCATTTAATGATCCGACCACGTTGATATACCGTGTTGATTATAAAGATACCATTGAAATAAATGGCTTCATTTTTAATACAAAATTTGTGTATCCGTATATTTTGTATATAAAAGGCCTGTATATAAAAACCCTTTAAATACCAAATATGAGTGCATATCTCCTAAAAAGTCTAAAAAAACTAGTCGACTATCGGAGTACAAACACCTTTGAGAAGCCAATGAATACCTCTGATGCCATTGTAAACTGTAATTAAGTAATATGAATTCTACCCACATTACTAGTTCTCTTTTTAAATAAAAAAAAAATAATAAATAAGTTAAATCAAGAAACGAAATTCTCCATCGAATCAAAGGACGAATGAATACCATGCAGAAGAGAAGAATGATTTGTCACTATTTAAGAATCTTGATTGTAATGACGTTTAACGAATCCGAATCTTGTCAAAAACATAAGCGAGTAAAACATTCAATTGAGGTACTTTCTAATTCATAAAAGCGTTGCCAAATCACGATCTCGACGTTTTCTGGATAAAAAGGAATATTTATATTCAAGTGTTGTTGAAAACAGGTTCAATTGTTTAATTCCAGATTTTTACATATTACTGTCACTTACAATCAATTCAATGGATCAAACCCAATCAATGGAATCAATTCAGCCTAGTATGTACAATGTATCTACATAGTATGATTAAATTTTCTTCAAACCACGTGCAAACAAAGTTATATCTATCTGGTTATCAATTCTTAATGACGAGGGACTAATTGCTTTTGATATTGATGCAAAAGCATATTGTATTTGAAATTAAGATAACCTCTTTATAGTGTCGTCTAGTGGTGGCATTGCAATATAACATGGCAATGCCGCCGGTCTCGTCGGCACATTAATAACCAAAATAGTCGGGGACTACTTTTTTAATGCTTTATTTTAGTTGTTATTTACCTTTGATTTAAAGAAATGTGTAAAAAATTACATAAAAAAATAAATCTTAATTAGCATTGAATAAAATACTTTCTAAAATATCTCTCGACTCTAGAAAAAGTGGTTGTATTTACATGTCTTCCTTTTATGGGACGTGCACATTTAAACGGGGTATTTTTTTATTTTATTTTATTTTATTTCATAGGAATAACAAACAGTAGTATATTAAAGATTATAAATAGTACAGGATCGAATCATAGTTACAAATATACTACTCACTACGTTATTCACAAATTATAATAGAGTTTAGCTAGCTGTTGATTAATAAAATTACATTGTTAACTTAGAGCTTACGACTCCAATTACTTATTTAATGACTATAAATTTAATTATAAACTGCTATCTTTTAAGGCAGATGTAATATCTTTTTTAAATACATTTTTACCAAGAAACAAAATATCTATGGAACTGAAGTTTTTATTATAAGTATCAACTAGACGGTGTAATGGGGAGCGTGCCCCAGAGTTGGTACGACGGAGGTTGGTTGCGAACAAATGTCTCGTACGTGTTTCTCGACCGTGTACAGTGCGAGGGACCAGAAAGCACAAATTGTTCACAAGTTCGATGCAGTCAAACTTGTTGCGACATATACTAAAAAGAGTCATCATTTCCAGTAGAGTACGTCTAGATTTTAGTGTGAGAAGATTATACTTTTGCAGTAAAGAATCACTAGATACTTTTTTCCGAAAGCATCTATAATGCATGGTGCGAAGATATTTACGTTGAACTAACTCTATAATATTACTATATTTATTGTAGAATGGGTTCCAAATGGTAACGGCGTATTCCAGTTGGGGCCGGATAATGGATTTGTAAAGATATAAGTAAGTAGAAGGGCGGCGGAATTCTCTAGTCGCTCTCATTACGAATCCAAACAATTGGAAAGCCTTATTAACAATATTTTCTACGTGAGCATTCAGATGTAACTTTGAGTCCAATAAAATACCCAGATCACGGAGGCACGTAACATTGTCGAGGTAATTATTGCCAAAGCAGTATTTATATTTGGTGACAATTTTTTTTTTGGTAAATGTAATGCTATGACATTTCGAAAGATTAAGGTAAAGTTTGTTAACTGAGCAATAATCAAAGAAGCGATCAAGGTCATTCTGGAAATCAATGCAGTCAGAAATACTTGTAATATTTTTGTAAATTTTTAAATCGTCTGCATAAAGAAGAAATTTAGAATTCTTAAAACAGTTTTTAATGTCATTAAGAAATAAAATGAACAATAATGGACCCAAAATCGAGCCTTGTGGGACTCCAGACGTAACTTTTATAAAACTAGATTCGTAGCCGTTAATCACTACTTTTTGTGACCTATTAGTGACATAAGACACAAACCACCGTAGCAGATTTCCTTTTATGCCATTGAAAGCTATTTTGTAAAGTAAAAGCTCGTGGTCAACTTTATCAAATGCCTTTTGGAAATCCGTGTAAACAGCATCAATTTGTTGTCTGTTGTCAATACCTTCGAATAGCTGTGACGTAAAAATAAGGAGGTTGCTAACACAAGACCTATCTTTTACAAACCCATGTTGCTCTTTAAGTATCACACTGTGCAGGACTGGGTAGATCTCGTTATGTACTAATTTTTCAAATATTTTGGCTAGGATTGACAGTAAAGAGATTGGACGATATGTTGATACATCACTTTTGGAGCCGCTTTTGTGGATCAGAACAATATTAGCAAGTTTCCAAACCTCGGGAAATACACCCATGGACATACATTTATTGAATAATATGAATAAAGGAAGGCAGAGAGTGTCACAGGTGTTTCTCAGAAAGACTGAGGGGATACCGTCTGGCCCTGGTCCTTTGGAAACATCTAATGACTTCAACTCTTTACGTATTTTTTGTAACGAGAAATGTAAATTACAGAGATTAATATTATTTTCAACAGTAGAGAGTGGAGGAATCCATGCAGCTGGATCAAATGTAGAGGGCTCATAAACTGATTGAAAAAATTTGGAAAATAAATTGCAAGTAGAAATGGGATCATTAGAATACTGTTGTTGATAATAAACGGTAGAGGGAACGCTATTAGTGGACTAGCGACTGGAGACATACGACCAAAATGCTTTAACGTTGGAAGACACATTATCTTCTATCATATTCATGTACTTTTTATAACATAAGTTTATTTCTTTTTTAAATTTCGCCCTGTAGATGGAAAATACTTCGTAATCGTTAACATTTCCATATTTTTTCCACTTAGTCCAAGCACGACTTTTTTATATACAAATTCAATACGTATTTAGAAAACCACTCAGGAAATTTATAATTTTTTGGCTTGTGCAAAGGAGTATGCAGCTTAATTATCTCATATATTTTTTCATAAAAGCTGGACACTGCCTCATCGGGAGACAGTGTTTCCAATAAATTATGCCAGTCCACTGTTTCAATATCAGCATTAATATCCATATAATTCGATTTGTAATAATTTAATATATTTCGTTTTGTACCTTTAGGTAGTTGTGATAGTTTTGAAAATGACATTTGAATATAAAAGGCTGGATGGTGTGTATCGATAGGTAAGAGTGGAGTATTAGGCCTATGGACCTCTGCATGTTTGCTACAAAAAAACAAGTCAAGAATACGGTCATTGCAATTATTAAAACTATTCAATTGGTTCATATTTAATTGTGAACAAAAATTCATTAAATAACGACTACTATTAGAATAATTACTATTCGGGGCACATATCATGTGAGAAGATGATTTGATCCAATTGAGCTCCGGAAAGTTAAAGTCTCCTGCTAAAATTTTCATTATTGAACCAAGAAATGTTGCACAAAACTGAGAAACAAATCAAAATAAATGACATACAGATATTTTTTTAGAGGTATAGTGTCGTAACTATGAAATGGAATAAAACAAAAATATTTTTTTTAAATTGATATGAAATTTACTTTATTCTAATGATAATCTTCTGGCATTATAATTTAAATATGACTTCTCACATATGATCGCCACGGCTGGCTCGCACGTAGTCTAATCTAGAGCATCAATTTTCGATGACTTTTTCCAACATTTGTTGTATATCGGCAATAACGCGGCGAATGTTGTCTTCCAAGTGGTCAATCGCTTCGGGCTTATCAGCGTAGACTAGCAATTTCACATATCTCCATAGATAATAGTCAAGCGGCGTTAAATCGCACGATCTTGGAGGCCAATTCACGGGTCCGAAACGTGAAACTATGCGGTTACCAAACGTTTCCTTCAATAAATCAATTGTGGCACGAGCTGTGCGCCGTCTTGTTGAAACTACAGCTCCTGCACATCATGGTCGTTCAATTGATGAACGAAGAAGTCAATAATTATGGCTCTATAGCGGTCACCATTGACTGTAACGTTCTGGCCAGCATCGTTTTTAAAGAAGTACGGACGAATTATTCCACCAGACTATAAAGCACACCAAACAGTCAGTTTTTCTGGATTAACGGTTTTTCAACATACATTTGAAGATTATCATCACTCCAAATACGGCAGTTTTGTTTATTGACGTATACATTCAACCAAAAGTGAGCTTCATCGCTAAATAAAATTCGTTTATGAAAATCGGGATCGACGGCAATCTTGTTTTGGGCCCATTCACCGAATCTACGCCTTGCTAGGTGATCGTGTGGCTTCAATTCTTGCACGAGTTGGATTTTGTAAGCACGCAAACAAAAATCTTTCCGCAATATCTTCTATAAAGTGGACGGACACATATCCAATTACTGTGCATGATGGCGGATAGCCTGATTCGGGTCTTCTTCTACGCTATGCTTTACAGCAGCAATGACTTCATCTGTACGCACTGTACGACGTCTATGTAGATGCGTATTATTATTTAGAGTAAATGTGGTGCGGAAACGTTCCATACTTATTCGAATTAATTGCTCTGATGGACATTGACCATAAAATGAACGTAGTGCGCGATACGTATTTCGAACATAACCATAATTTTCAAAATAAACTTGCACAATTTGCAAGCGTTGTTCAGGCTTCGGTCTTTTCATGTTGAAATGCCAAACCAAACTAAAATAAAAAAGAAAAGACCGAAGAAAAGAAAATACCGGAGGCTACCGGAGGCGCTCCTTCAAGCTTTCATGTTAAAAAACTCCAAATAAAGGCAGTAACACAATGTATATGTTTTATTAATATCCGATAGCCAATAAGTGCAGAAACTTCTCTTGATGCGATTTGAGTTGACGGGCGCTAAGTGCGGAAAGCCATTCGCGGGAAAACGGGTCACAGGCTGTTAATATCCACGATTTAGGGCATATGCTTCATGTAAAATATTGATAATATTTTTTTATCAACGAGTAATCCTAGTTATCTGGAAAAGTGGTTCAATGTTTTGGGCAAAAAAAAAACAGTGGATCAAATTTTAGATAGCATGTTTTGAACAATTTTTTTTTATTAACTGAAGCAATTATTTTTCTACGTCGTCACATTCTTGGCACAATTAGTAGTGGGTAGTTTTTCTTGTATTTTCGCGGAGTAGATTATTGAGTATAGTTTCGGTAAGTCGATCTAACAACGGTGACCTTTCCTCCAAAAGGTTATATTTAAAAGAACACTAAGTAAAATGTGAGTAGAATTCATATTACTATCAATCTTGTTTACGCCTCCAATTAAGCTAAATATACTTATGTCTGGAGTGGGTCTACGACAATAGTATAACGGGTGAGGCTCGAACCCGCGACGTTTCTATCACAAGTAAATTGTAAACAATAGTAAACTGCAGGGTCTGCATCTTTTAAAGTTATTTTTGTTCAATATTTGTCAGGTAGATATGTATTTATAGGTAGATGTATAGGGTATGTTTAGTATAGGTAGCTATATATTATAAATGGTACAGACTACTGGCAGCGAATATAAGATCGCCAATGTACTTTTGAGTTTCTGGAACTATTTTGGTTAACTTAATAAAGTATATTCAAAAATCGAAAAAAACTTGAAATAAAACTTATTTGGATTCGTTTTATACTCTGCATAGTGGACAACGAGCCCAGCAATTACATAGTTTTAATTTGAATTTCAAATCCGCCAAATTAGGTCGAGCCTAGGTAAAAGCTCGCCACTGGGAGCGGCGGAGATTAAAAGCCTTTGAACATCGAATATTGAAGGCTTATTGAATATAATTTTAACATGAGTAATACTTACTCAGTTTTATTTTAAACTAGTACTCACGCGAAGCTTCGTCCCGTGGATTCTATGACGGTAAAAACATAACTCTCCTTTTTTGCAGTCGCGTAAAAAGTAGCCTATAACCTTCCTCAAGCTTCAAGCTACTTCCATACCAAATTGCTTCCAAATCCACCCAGTACTTCCGAAGATTAGCGCGTTCAAGCAAACAAACAAACAAACAAACAAACTTTTCCGCTTTATAATATTAGTATAGATAATATATATAATTTATTTTAAATAGTATCCGTATGCATTCCACTTCTTTCTTCGATAAATCTTTCACTATACAAGCGGCCCGCTTGTGGAATGCATTACCCATAGAATATGTGAGGCGTGCTCAAACATTATCTACGTTCAAAAGAATGGTAAAGGAGCATTACCTCTCACTATAATTTTTTCCCCTTCTTTCTCTATTATGAATTTGATATGTATTAGTATATATTTATATATAAAATTCCCCCGATTTTGAAACATTCTTCATTAGTGCTCCGCTCCTATTGGTCTTAGCGTGATGATATATAGCCTATAGCCTTCCTCGATAAATGGGCTATCTAACACTGAAAGAATTTTTGAAATCAGACCCGTAGTTCCTGAGATTAGCGCGTTCAAGCAAACAAACAAACTAACAAACAAACAAACTCTTCAGCTTTATAATATTAGTATAGATTATATTTTGTGGTATGTTTTTTTTATATTATGATGTTTGGTTAGTATTATGTATGATGTTGTACACTGACAGCCCTAAATCTATCCTACTAATCCTATCCTACTAATATCCTATCCTACTTCCTACTAATATTATAAATGCGAAAGTTTGTGAGGATGGATGGATGTTTGTTACTCTTTCACGCAAAAACTACTGAATGGATCTGAATGATATTTGGTAAGTAGATAGTTGGCAGCCTGGAATAACACATAGGCTACTTTTTATCCCGAAATTCCCACGGGATCGGGATTTACGCGGGAAAACCTTCCTACGCGTACGAAGTCGCGGGTAGAAGGTAGTCTCTTATAATTCTGTCCATCCAAAGGTTGTCTGTAAGAGATTGCCCTGTGCGATAAGACCGCCCATTGTACACTAGTTTTATTATTTTTATCCTTAAGTGTATTGTAAGGTGTACAATAAAGTATATAATAATAATATTTTTTTTTGGTTTTTATATTATAATAGATAGGCATTCACCATAAGTACTTACTCTAAGTAGATTATTTTAATTGAAACATGAAATACGTAACTGAATGAAAATTACGCCTTTCATGTTTCAATTAAAATAATCAGTATTACAAATTATTGAGATTGAAAGTTAGATTTGTTGCTTCATCACCACCCCTCTAAAATTTACGAAATAATACTATAGTTTAAAAATGAAACTGAATCGCCTAAAGATTTTTACCTTAATAGTGTATGTCTTTAAATTTAAATGCATTTGCAAAGATAAATTAGTAGGGAAGTAGAAACGTTAACTCATTCAAAAAGAACTTTTAGACCTAACATCACTTTATACAACGGGTAACGGAAACCCCATATCTATCCAAAAAGGCTGAAGACAACATCTGGTATGGAGTCTCTATGCACAGTTTCAGCTCAAAATAAGTGACTCAAAGAATTAATACCAAATTATAGGTTTCATAATTATGTTTCTTGAATACTAATAATAAAAAACGTGTCACAGTACTAAGAGGGTCAATAACTTTCCACATCACGTGCCAAGAACACGATAATTTTCTTCGTTCTTCTTAATTTGAAAACCTGGGTCTCTGGTATCAATGTATTGAAATTTCTAATAAGTTCCACACATGTAGACATAAGTTTACAAAACCCTTGCCATATTCTTTGCTATCATCCAGAGAAGCAATGCACTTGGTATGTGTATACCCTTTAAATTACACGTTGTATATTTTTTTTGAATATTTTTTAAAGCTTGGTTTACATGACACAGCGTTAACGACACGACGTTGAGGGTCCTCAGTCAGTCACAGACGTGCTGAAGTGGATATTGTGAACCCCGCTCAACACTTGGAATTATTGGCAAAAGCGAAGTATCGGCTAAAGATTAGTTTCAATTATCTTTTGTTGCTTAGAACTCTTCAAAGGCTGTTTTTTTCAAGGCTGGGGCATTTTGTTATTCTTTAGTCAGGCCTTTCCATCCCCATTGATAAATTATAATGTAAATGTTTGTTGATTTGACAAATTACTCCAGCCAAATTTGTCTACTTTTTTAGGCCAAACAAACATAATTTGTTCGTGAACAATTGTGGTTTTATTTGATGTTGAATAATTTAGGCAACTTAAGGCAATGTCGTTTACGTAACTAGATTCCAGATAAAGGTTTTATAAGAACCCTTCCAAAAACTAAATTCAGGTTTTCACAAGACAATCATAAAAATAAGAAAATTAGGTTTTAAATACATCTTTCCGCAGTACTACCTGAAGTTAGACTTTCAAAAACTTGTTTACCGGTTAGCCAAGTAAATTCCTGTTTTATCCTCTTTTAGATGCGCAGAATTATTATCAAAATAGCATTGACATATTAATAATGTTAGATACAGAACATAACATAACCACGTCATAACATACATAGGCCTCCTCTATATGAAAAGCAATGAATCGTAATCCAACACGCTGGCTCAGTGCGGGTTTGTAGACATCGCATGTCTACGGATTGTTAGTCCTAGTAGGTGCATTATGTATTCTTTTACTGCTTGAGAGCAACAAAACAATGTGCAAATAACAACACAATCGAAGTACCAAAATCATGCCTGAAACTACTGATCCACCACTGCTCTGTGTTGAAAACTTGGAATACAAGTTCAGTTTTTTCACTTTTTTACGGTGTTCTACAGAGAAACCACGGCCCCGAAACGCAAGGGGAACTGAAAAGGGTGGGTGGGTTTTTAGTCAGTAGAACTCTGACACTCCCTTCTGTTCCACTCACAGCGGGAGGAGACATTAATTACTTATAAATGGTTGTAATTTACCTCAAATAAATGAATTTATTATTTGATGATTTTCCTTCCAAGAAAAAAGTCTATACAAATATTATAAAGAGGTGAAATATGTTTGTAAGTAGGTATGTAATTTGATCATTAGATCTAATAATGAAAATAATTGTTAGCAATGTGAATTATTTGTAAGTGCTGTAAGCTATAAATCATTTCGAAATAAGAACTACACGCGAACAATATCAAAGAGGTGCCTTATAAATACGCCTTATAAGAACGTAATTCTAAAGTTTCTTTATTGCCTATTTTTGAACACATAATTGTCTATTCTATTCTAAAACAGAGGAACAAATCTAACAACCAACTTTGATTTTACAATCTTCTAAGTACTCGTACTTCAGTGTGCACACATTCCACTCGGCAACTTTATTTTCTTACGGACAACACTGTCAGTGTTGACACGAACAACAGCTAAGCCTCCTGTCGCTTCGGGTTCTCACGGAGAAAAGAAAACAATTGTTAATCTGTTTAAAAACACAAATTGCAAATTCTTCTTCAAGAATCCAATTATGTTAGTACCTAAGTAGGTACTAACATAATTGGATTTGCTTGTCTTCTTTTGATTTTCCTGCCTTAATTAAAGAAAAATAGGTTATGCGGACAGTTATAATTTCAGACCACAAATGGTAATTTATAAAAATATGTCTCTCTTTTCAGGTCCATTTTTAAAATAAAATACAAATTGAATCAAAAAGAAATTACTAGTTTAAGACTCCAGTTGAATAAATTGGATGAACAAGGACTGGTACTTAATAAAGAAGTAGTTGAATTCGGTTAATACACCCTATAGTAGAACAGTAACCAATAAAATATTAATATCTAATCTTGTATTCTATTACGTATTCTAAGATACTATAATCCAATTTCCGACAAAGGCCTTTACAAACAACTGTAAATATTAAATTCCAATTTACTCTAGTGTTTCACTACATGTCATAAAGTTTACGCTTAAGGCCGGCTTGTCCCGAGCACCGTAGGTATTCGACGCATACCCCAGCCCCCGCAACGAATAGCAAAACGTAACAAATTACGACGCGCGGGAGACGCGCGCGCCAAGCGCACCGCTCATGAGTTCACGAACTCAAGTAGGTACGAAGATGCGTCACAGAATAGAGCAATTCAGTAGATCAACTTGAATTGATTAGTTTATGTTTATTTTGTTTTGTTTTAATAGTAAGTATTTTCAAGTTTATAGATAGAATAGGTACGTATTGTATAAACTTGAACCTAATTGGTAATAATTAAAAATAAGTATATTTATTTATTTTTGTGAATAAGGTGTATAAAAAATCTGACTGACACGTAGATCATGAATACGGGTATGATTCAAAATTACACGCCGCGCGCTATTCGACTTTCCCAAAGGGTGCGAAATCGTCATGGCACAGTATAAAAAATCAAGTATTAGGTAGGCACACTTACATTAGGAGAATTGTATTACAATTCAATTGTTATATTGAAAGAGGGCTTAGACGTATTCTGTGTGAAATATTATGTTTAAAAAATAATAAATATAAATATTTTTCAATTAAATAGTTATACCAATAAAAGCAACACACAAACACTTTTTGGAACGTATTTATTTTACGCGGCTTCTAAACTGGCAGAAATTGTAACGCAAAAGTGTTAATACTTACGACTGTCTTCTGACGAGAGAGACGACGAGGGTCAACCGCACACTTTTTTTTCTCTAAAAACTACAATCATTTATGCACAACTGGCTAATGCCGTGATTCGACTTCAACTTCAACTCTTGCGGCTTTTGTGGAGGACCCACCACAATTTCATAAACGCTGGAGGTTGTTTGGTAAAGTATTTTGGATGGTGAAAAGTATTAAAATTGAAGTAAAAAAAAAAACAAAATTATTTTGTACGCAAACATGACATGACAGCTTTTGCAATGTCAAATAGGTTATCACTCAATGTTTTACCAGTTTACCAGTGGCAAGAGAAAATTAGAAATATGGCATAGAAATGTTAAAACGATAATACAGTACGCTACAGCTTTATTTTATTTATCTCAATGAACCTACATAGATCATAAACAAATCGAGTAAATACAAGAGGGATAAGGCATTTAATGGAGATTGGACGGGGAACATTAGGGGGTGCGCGTGATTCGAAATGCAGTAAAAAGCCATAGATGACATCCTGACACGATATGTCACATTTTTGACATTTTACAACATATTATCTGTTTCCCTTTGATACATGAATACTTTATTGTAAAACTTAAAAAAGTAGACATACACAAAGATGTGAAACTTTTTCTGATTAATCATTTTCATGAAAAAGAAATGTAAGCACTTTTCTCAAGACCATCTATGCTCTTTGTTGGTGTTGTTTACTGATTGCACAACGGTGAACAGGAGACGACTAGGCTCTTCGACCACCTTACGGAGGCAGCTGCAGGAGCTGAAATGGCCCAGCACAAATATCCGATGGCAAAGCTTGTTTTTCTAAGAGATTTTAATGCCCACCATAAATAATGGTTGTTCCCGTACCAACAAACAGAGCACGCTGGTAGAGGCCCGCAGGTTTTTTTATCGCTAGATCTCGACCAGCTGGTTCACCAAGCAACCTGCATTCCAGAAGTCGACGGCCACACGCCCAATGACTTGGAACTAGTGGTGAAAACGGTATCTACCTTTTCTCCTCCAGATACATGCCCCAGGGTCATATGGCGAGTATGGAAGTATGGGTTTGCAGACTCCGAAACTGCGAAGTGAAACTCGAACTTTTACCGTCCTTCGCTGCCTCCTAGTTATGATAAAACTGAATGGAACACTGGCTCACACCGCACAAGAAAAAGCAAACTTAAATGCCTCCGTCTTTGCGGTAAGTTTACGTCTCGACACGGCGTCTAACTTACCACATAAAATACCTCACTTTGGCTCCGTAATGCTGGAAAATGCATTTCATGTTAAGGAAGTCCGCAAAGCCCTTTCCAATCAAAACCAAACCAAACTTTGCCAGCCAAGCAGAGTCAAGATGCAAACCGAGATCTTTAATTGAAAATGATAGGAAGGAGTGAACTAGTTGCCACTCTAATGATCATACGTGAGCTTCTGATCACAATGGCCTGACACTTTGAGGGGCTTATAGTCACCCCAAATCAATCAGACCAGTTTTATAGCATCTAAATCTCGGTTTATATCTCCTATAGCGTCTGACAAACTTTCCACCCGCGTAGATGCATACAACTGCAGATCATCAGCGTAAAGTTGATACGAACACCGAAGACAGAGAGTTATAAAGTTTACCGAAAATAATAAATGATATTTTCGTAGGAAATGGTCATGTTGTATATTTCTACACTATGGCACGAGTGTGCTGCGTGTAATAAATATTGTTGACTTGTGACAACCCTGGCCGTTGCGATACTGTCTAGAGCTAGACGTTGTCGGCATTTTCCACAAGATCAAAGGCGTCGACCTACTGTATGATCTTTATACTGTGGTCATAGCGACGAATGATCGACTGTACCATTTATCCATTATTACATTTACGAAAATAAAACCTAATACAGTCGAATACGGTCAGTTATTTCAACGGTGGTTACTAACGTTCTGTTAGCGCGTTTAGTAAAGAATCGGATTGATAACCGTCAGTATTCTGGATCAAACCCAGGCTCTAATCACATCTTTTTGTGATTTCTTTTTTATTGAAAGTACTTTTATATTATATTTAGATATTTTTGGAAATACTTTTTTGAATAAAATAAGAAATATTTTCATTTTTTTATAGGAGAAAGAAAGTCAACAATGTTTTTGTTTTACACACATGTTTGCGGTTTGTAAATCTATTCTGCGTAGGTACTTATCTACTTAGTAAAGTAAAATATTAATTTGTATAATTATAGGTACCTATAATAATATTGTCAAAGTTTCCTTTGAGTCTGACATTTGAAAAGAGCATTATAACATATGCACACGTGGCGGCTTTATATGCTTTGACATAGGGTTCAAATTCAATTGTTTCACACACTTTTTGCGGTTGGCAAATCTATCCCGCGAGAAAAATAAACTATTACAGCTTTTGCGCGCACACACATATATTATTTAGTGGTTTCGAAATCTATTCCGCGTAGCTAAGTAGGTACCTCAGAATACAAAAAGAACCTAGTTAGTAAAGAAAAATATTTATGTATATACCTAGGTCTAAATATTTATATATTGTCAAAGCCTTCTTACTTTTTTTGTTTATTCAGCCTTCGTAGAGCCAGCGATGACCACTTCTTTTTGTTAATTTTGTCCATTAGTTTTACCGACCAAAATTATAACTAAAGTACCTAATAAAAACAATTTATATTACAACTATTTAAAACTAAACGATAGGAATTATTATTTTATAATGATTTATTGGCTCGACCGGAACCAAACTTAGCGGGGGTGGCAGGTTCGCTAAAAATTGGCATACGTCCGACCTCCAACACGTTCCGCTCGGGACTAAAGGACGCGGGGCGCGTGGCCGCGCGCATCAAAATAATAGGAAAACACTTATTTTTGAAATTAGTGGTATAAATATTTTCAAATTTCACATTATGACGACAGACATATATGACATTTTTTACGACCTTTATTATGGTATAAGTTTTATTATTCAAAGCTTAATACAACTCAAATAAAATAAGCATAAGACCGTAATTTAGACTTGTCTTTGCGATTTAATTAGTTGCAGTGAAATGCAAGTAATCGTGTATCGGATGACCGAAATAGAAAGATCAAAGTATGAATTATGTAATATCTTTTTTTCAAAATTTAAATCCGTGTTATCTACGAATAAGACACAATTGAAAACGACGTTTTTTCGAATAACCTCGCCTTAACTGTGCTAGTAGTACCTACTTCCGTAACCCATTTTATCATCTAGGACCACTTTAATGGTCATTTGTCTTCTCAACTGTCCTGTCCGTCACTTAGCCTGAGGTCCACTTTTTCCACTCTCGTCTGTGTGACTGACGTACCTAAATAGAACTTAATTTTATCTAACTTAAAGTCCTGTAAAAAATGGTCTGTGTTTTTCTAATATAGAGCTTTCCCACTTCGCTTCAATGAATATTCATCACGTTAAAGGATTTTTGCAATGGTTATTAGAGGTTATTCATTATTCGACCCAGGAAAACTCTTAATTTCTTTTCGAACTTTAGAAACGCTTATATTTAAATCAACAAAAAGTTTTTCCACTTGGGAACGCTTTGGAACAAATTAGTGTCAATCTGATAAACTTCAACACTTCAGGTCGTTTAAAGTTTATTTTTTCTTGTGCTAAACAAACATTTGCAAGGTGAACTGTTACCTGCTCACAGCTCTTTTGTGTACTATAGCATCAATTAACCATAATCACATGTGCCGCGCATATTATACAGTCATCTGAGACACGCGAACCTAGAGCCACCGATACAATAGACAAATACAAATTTATTAGTGTTTAGAAAAGTATTTATACTTTTCTAAACACTAATAATTATAATGTAAACTGACATAAGAGTCGCGTGCCCTGAGAGTCGCGCTCACACAACAGTTACAACTTATGTGAACATTACCAATTATACATATATTAACAATTCTATTTTTAATAGAGATTCACATTCATTACTGCGAATTCACGCCTTGTAATTGCTCTCCCTAACTCGATCTCCAAAGTGCTGTCTAAAGTCTTTCTCAGCTGTTTAAATCATTTTCCAGTAAATCCTAAAGTTAGTGCCTTAAACTTTAAAGCAAAACACTCAACTTAATATTCTATACTTGTATACAAGTCGTCAATCAGTGTTTGACAGCTTTAGGGTTCACAGGACGACACGTCGGTTAAGAGCCCCTGAAACTAATCACCGACGTGTACCGCTAAAAGGGCATGTCGAGAATATACCCCGAGGAGCTAAATTAAGTCTTACTTGGTAACTGCCAACGAAATGGAACTTCCCAAGATTTCATGTTCGACTTGCTTGTAATTGTTCATGTTGTATCGAATAAGTCTTGTGCTTTTGTTCGTAATAATACGAAATTCACTTCTCTTAATAAGTCATTTACTTGAGATAGTAAATGTCATACAGATCGATCTATAAGGTTAAGCAAAGCCTGCTGAGGTCGGTTTGTGGATGGGTGACCATTGTAACATATGGAGATTCCTCCTTGCCTCGGAAAGCATGTTAAGCCATTTTTTTAGGATTCCGAAGTCAACAAGGAACCCTTATAGTTTCGCCATGTCCGTCTGTCTGTCCGTCTGTCCGCGGTTTAGCTCAAAAACTATTAGTACTAGAAAGTTGTAATTTAGCATGAGTATACACGTTAATGACGCCGAAAAAGTGGTAAAATAAAATTTTGAAAAAATCAATTATTTAGGGTACCTCCCCTACATGTAAAGTGGGATGATATTTTTTTTTTTCGTTCTTCCTATAGTGTGGGATATCGTTGGATAGGTCTTTTAAAAATATTAGGGGTTTGGGAAAGCCGTTTTTTTGATTAAGTAAACCGTTCGTGACTTATAAAGCTTTAAAGTACCAATTTTCGTTAGAGTCAAGTGTCCCCCCCTTCTACCAACTAAACGGTTGTAGTTAGAAATTTAAATGTCACGGCAGTAGTACCTATATATAACGAAGTTTAAAGGAAAACTATCACACATAAGTGGGCTTTACAAGTTTACGAGTAATAGTCGACCAATTGTATTTGACTCGAAAATTTCGAACAACTCCATAGAAATGTCGATAGATGGCGCTAAGCGTCAGTTGTATCGCACTAGTTTCTTGTGACGATTGAGTATAAGTGTAGCCCTGTGTCCTGTATTTAAATTCAAAACACCGGCTATGACAAGTTTTATACAAATCTCAAAAAAAAATTAAAACTTTCTGTGCAAAATTATCGGATCAGGTGAGGATTTGTATAGGAAGTCAAATTAGTTAGATAGTCATGTATGGCTTTTAGTTAGAGCATGGTACGAAACGATCAGTCAGCGAATACGACACGCACTTGGCTGTTATAAAAACTACGGAACCCTACACTGCGCGTGGCCCGACACGCACTTGACCGGTTTTTTTTAATTATAACAATGAAATGAAATAATAAAATAATGATGTTTATTTTGCAAATGGGTTATAAATAACACTTACACGTCATTTTCTTTCGTAAATGTAAACTAGATGAGGCCAGTGTTTCCAAACTGACTACTCTGAGAAGAAACACTGAAACAAACTCAGAGGTCAACGTCTCTTTTAAAGTCCATACAATGTGTAGTAATCAAATCATATGAGAGCCATGTAGGTTTATGCCTGTGGCGCCCTTTAAAGGACAGAATCATACAGATTTGAACAGGCCCGTCTAAACAGTGCAAGCATTTGTCAAATATCGCGTAGCAAATTGGTCCTGGCTTTCACTCTTGACAATCGTTAAGGGTAGTCCGAAGCCAGAAAATTTGACACTGGTTTTGCCAAGGGTTATCCATGTTACACATTAGTTACTGGATTGTGAAGGTCAGGTAGGCAGTCTCTCCGTGTAAAATAGTAGTACTCAGCTGTATCCGGTTGGACTGGAAGCCAACTCCGATATACAGTGGTAATCTATATATATAAAAATCAATTGCTGTTCGTTAGTCTCGCTAAAACTCGAGAACGGGTGGACCGATTTCATTAATTCTTTTTGTATCGTGTTCCCTATCATACAGGGAAGGTTTAAAAGGTGTGAAAATATTAAAAAAGTAGGGGTAGTGTAGGGGAAGGGTTGGTGTAGGGTAGGGGTACGGTAGGGGTAGGGTAGGGGTACGGTAGGGGTACGGTAGGGGTAGGGGTAGTGTAGGGGTAGGGTATGGGTAGGGTAGGGGTAGTGTAGGGTTTCGGTAGGGTAGGGGTAGAGTAAGGTATGGGTAGGGTATCGGTAGGATAGGGGTAGTGATATCGGGTGTGTGTAGGGGTAGAGGTAGGATACCACGCAAACGAAGTTGTGGCGGGTCAGCTAGTTATTTATAATTAAGAAAGACCATTTAAAACAAGCTTTTTTTTTAAACTTACGATAATTACACTTTTTGCATATCTTTTTGTATCTTTCTCGGTAGCGCAAAATTGTTCCACATTGTCGTAGCACACAGTTATAACATGATTAATTCAATAATATCTACAGGGTGTAACAGATTAAGCGCAACACCTTAGACACCCCAATTAGAATATTAAATTATAAGTCTAAAACAACATACGTAACTTTAATCAATAATGGAATATACACTTAAATAAAACCCCTAAACTACATATATACATCTCAATAAACTAAAATATGGCGTCCAGAAATTGCCACGCTGTATGGCAATGCTTAAACGCTGTTCAAGGTAAAAGCCAGCCTTTGGGTCACGCGAAGTGTCAACTAGGCACCTGGATAGTTCTTTAAATAATTTGTGAGCACTCGAACCCCACGATTCCAAGGTCTAACCCTACCCTAAACCCTAAATCAAACCTAGACATTTTTTAATAAAACAGTTAGCCTTACTAAAGGCAAAACGTATGTGCGTCAAATAATGTCCTTACGCAGACGTATACACTCTTGCAATGTTAGTGGCCGAGGGCCGACACGCACACGAGCGCATTTCCTTGAATTAAGGAATTTATTAATTTGTCAAGATACTGTGTTTCCATTTAAGTTAAATGAAAGATTTTGCCGTCCAAATTTAACACCTGTTTTTTATGACGGAAATCGATTCAGAAGCCGATTCTGAACCAACTACTTTCAGGAATTGCGTTTATTCTGTTACACGTTGAGGATAAACTTTTTACATTATTATTGCAAACTTATTGACTGGCCACATAATTAAGAACGCTGGATAGTTTATTTTTTTTATACAAATTTAAAAAGAGAATACTCTGTAACTTCGATAATCTGTCATTTTGCGTTTCTGACGTTCTGCGCCCAAACCACAAGCCATTATTTGTGTAATTTTGGCACCATTTCACATAAAAACAATGGGGAAAAATAAAAGTTGCGATGAATCTACAAGGGAAGTGGTAATAAAACTTCGCGATAAGAATTGGTCATATAAAAAGATAGCCGATCACCTGCAGTGCTAAAAAACGATGATATTCCACGCTGTGAAGCATTTTAACACGTATCAAACAACTTCAAATATTCCACGTGTACCTAAACAGAGAACTTCATTTCGGTGAGACGATAGAAATATCGTGCGTTTGGCAAATCAATACCCTTTTAAGGGGTCTAACGATACGTTTTTTTAGAAGAATGGCGCTCTGTTTCTCATGAAAAATGTCAAAAATTGATAGTCAATGCCTCGCCTATGTAAGGCAGTCATCAAAACCCGTGGACACGCTACAAACTATTAACTTAGAATAAAATGTATTAAATTGCAATTTTTAACATTATCACTGTCTTATTTAATGAGATTTTTAAAATCTAAGTATCTACTGAAACAACTCTCGAGCAGTTTAAAAATCGTTCTTAATTATTTGCCCAGCTTCATTACTATTTGAAATTGTGAAGTGTCGATAGTAAATTAAATGACAATGCCCGATCATGACCCAGTCATGGTTATCATTTACAGAAAAAGTAAAATGATGAAAATAATTGTGACGAATAAAGAACCTTTTCATAATAAATTGTTTTTCTTTAAAAGTTGCGGTTTACAATTTTATGAAAAAAAGGAATTCAACCGCAGAAATTATTTTTTGCCATTTCCTATTTTCTGATAACCATCTGCGTTACATAAAACGCATGTACAAAACTAAAAAAAAATAAACTATGTAACTGTAAAACAAATATCGTTTTACATAAAATATTATATCAAGATTATAATTATGCGTAACCTTTATTCGTTGTTTGAATCGTTAAAGATGAAATTGCAAATAATTATGAAAATCAAAAAACTATTACAATCATAGTTCTGAATTTGGTGTAACAAACCGTTTTGAAGCACTCAAGTCAGCTGTCAGTGTCAATAATAAAATATCCATAGGTATAGAATTCCGATATCTATGAAAATATCATGCATCTCTAGAGGTGTGAAAGTAACGAAATAAAGCGTACCCGTATGTATTCGTTACTATATCCATTAGTACTCGTTACTATCGTATCGTTACGTTACTCGTTACTTTTGATACGTCATTCATAATATAGCACCAACGCATCGAGTATGACGTCGCGGCGTCGCATCATTCGTAATTTGTAAAATGTAATCTTAGTATGCGTGACATGTACATAACATGCATTTTATAATAATTTAGTTTAATTAAATATGTAAAGGTTGGAACTACAACTAAACTGAGACGAAATCAACTAAATTTACAATAGATATAATATTTGAGAATTTAATGCTTATTTAGGAGACTTTTTTTAATATTAAGTATTTGAGAATGATAAATTATATATCACACTAATATATCACAAATAATGAAGTAAAAAACACAGTGGAAAAACTTGGATGAAGAATTTCCAAAAATCTGCTTTGTTTAGTAAATAAACACCGTTCTTTGTGACGTATGTTTTTAAATACAAAGTGTGCGCATGCGTAAAACACACGAACAGGACACTGGACCGCGCATTCAACATTCGCCTCATCTGAATGGTACTTGTGCGATTTGGAACAGTTGTAACGAAAAATGCGAGTAACGAAATCCATTCATGAGTAACGTTTCGTTACTTGGTACTTGATGGCGTACCAATTACTCAGTACCGAATACATTCGGTTTGCTACAGCTTTATTCCGTTTACTTTACTCTATGGTTCCCGTTGTGTTTTTGCGCCTCACTCTTATATTTTGTTCTTTTTTGTGTTATTACTTTTTTATTTGTTTTTCCTGCCGACGATTTTACTCACTGACTTTGTTTTGTGTTTGTGCTAGTTAATAGTTATCACGAGTTCCGATTATTGTTTGTGATTTGGTGAACGATGTTGCAGTCTAAATTTTTACCTGAATGTCGACAGAATGTTAAGACACGTTGTGTCTCATTACAAACTCTTCTTATTTCGTGGGTTGTTGCAACAGTATATACATATGTATAATCATATGTATAATAATTTATTTTAACAATTATGTAGCTACACCACCTAACCTATAAATCAATGTCATTATTGTTTTTATTTTTAAACGAAAACCGCAAGTTTTACAGGTATCAGGACAAATGTTTAGTTATCAGTAATAAATATACAATAAGATGCTGCATATTGCATGCATGTTAATGACTTTTATTGAGTGGGGCAAAGGTCTATAGAGCAGCTGGCATTCTTCTTTGTAAGGTAAATTGTAAGTGATTTTAATATTTACTCTTAATCCCGTTTACTCTATTCATGTAGCTATTTCATAACTGAATTAATTTTGAGAAGGAACATTAAAGTATATACGACATTTAAAAAAAAAATGTCTTTTACTACAAATTGTTCTTAATTATATGACCACCACTGTATATAGTTGAGAAGCGGCTAAGAAGATAATGATACATAATAAGTCATTTACACTTTTATTCTAGAATGTTTTATACGCTTTTGCAAGCTTAAACCATCTGATTAAAAAGATTTTATTTTATTGCTTTAAAGTTATTAGCACAAACTCTTATTCAGTTTGTTGGTACATTTACCCGTTATGTAAAGAAATAGTATTCAAATGACAGAAATGATGGAAATTTGAGTCGATTGGATTTTTTTTTTTTTGTAAACGATGTGTAGGTAATGTATAGATACTAAATGTTACTGAAATACAAGAATCGTAATTAATTCTTCATATTATAAGCATATAATGTATATTATGGCACAATAGAAATAATTAATTGGACTTTTCAAGCAACCAGTGACACCAGAAGTATTTGTTTAGGACATAACTCACAGATTTTATATCAATAACGAGATCAATTGTAAAGTAAATAAATAACACTCTACTCCCTAAAGGAAATGAGTAACATTGAAATGTTTACAATTATTGTTTAGACAGTAAACAATGCAGATGAAGTAATTTATTCCATGTTCCCGCGCAAATTTCAAAAAAGAACATGGCGACAATTTGACATTTCTCTGTAACTGTATACGACACATTTTGTTCCAGTATTGAATTTGGCTTATAAAATATGAGATGAAATATTAAACGAGCTGAATTTATTTGAGTTCGGTATCTTAATGGAGTTTCGCCACAACTGACAGAGCAAAGAGCGATGCGAGTGGAGCTTACTCCACTGCGGTGAGCCCAATGTCAACATTAACTTAGTATCACTTTTTAAATGTACCGGTGTCTCCTAGGTACTTTCGTGTTTTTTGTATTAAATATTTGGAAGATTAAATAATACTAATTCATGCGTCATTTGAAAAAGGCATCTCAAAAATTTATAAAATGTAAATTTGTATGGATTGGTTTGAAAATCAATGTCCGTTAACAATACTTCTTATCATCACCATCTGATTTTTAACCGACTTCTAAAAAAGGAGGAGGTTCTCAATTCGGATGTTTGTATTTTTTTTTAATGTTTGTCCGCGCATAACTCCGTTGCTTGCCAACCGCTTTGGAAAATTCTTATCTTGTTAGAAAGGGTATACTTTCCAAATGGTCCCATGAAAATTTTATCTAAATCGGACAAGCCGTTTCTGAAAAATCAACAAAAGTCTAAAAAACATATTTACGTTGATGATCTTTTCGTTTACTCTGCATTGTGTTTTTTGATCGCGCATAACTCCGTCATTTACGAACCGATTTGGAAAATTCACTGACCCACTAAAAAGCACGAAAATAAAAACTTTTTTTCAAAAAATAAAACCGACTTCCATATCAAAACACTACAAAGCCAAAAATAATTTTAAGTTCGGAAGGCGGTGTGAAAAAAAAAAGAAAATACAAAACCAATAACACCGACTACCGAAATTAAAATTATTTTTGGCTTTGTAGTGTTTTGATATGGAAGTCGGTTTTATTACTCAACGATTTCGGCGTTAGCTTCCCGTCTAACCAGATGCTGCTGAGAACTAGTGTGTTACATGGAGCGATTGCCTTTCCAGCTTCGACAACCCAGTTGCTGGGTATTACAATACCCCTTACCAGTACCTACTTCATTAATTAACTTAATTTATCTTTTCAATTTTATTTCGTTTTGTTTATCAAACAGTTTAAATAGAATCAATTGATTAATCTAAACTTCTATACAATACAAAAAAAAAATGCGTAAGTTTAGATATATGGATGGATGTTCGGTTATCAATAACGCCAAAATGGCTTAATTACTGAATATAGTCCGGAAAGTGTATGTACTTTCTGGACTGTATTCAGTAATTAAGCCATTTTGGCGTTATTATATCCATATATCTAAACTTACGCATTTAGTATTTTGTATGTTAGTTTAATTCTTATCCTGGGATAATGTACGACTCCTGTTGGATAGATTTTTTATATTTATCACTCGTGAAAAAAAAAACTGATATAGTGTTGGTGTAGTCGCTAGTAATATAATAAAATAAAAATATTCAATACTTATCGTTTATTATTATTAAAAATACAATTTCGATGTTATTAATGATTTATTATTGTGAATTATTAAAGACTTGAAGAAGACTTTCATTATCTTAAGTACTACGAATTCAAATACCTTACCTATAGAGTAATATAAACTTTATTTCTTAAAGATATGTACATATTAGGATAGGATATGCTGTGGTAACCAAAATTGTGACAAGTATACAAATTAAGACATACTTTGTGTACATGTTATATGTTACATGTTTGAACATTGAATATAAAACAAATTGATTGAACGAAATAACGGACAAAATTTAGTTGAATATATGTAGAAAACACGAATTTATCACTAGAAGAGTGATGAGTAATTAAAGATCCTTACAGTAACGTTTTTTTAGTTTACGCTACTTTTTCCCATCTCTAGTTACGACCGAAAGATTTTTTTACCAATTAGGTTTCGATCATAATATTGGAAATTGAAAGCGCGTATCGTTACGAAACGATTTTCTATACTTGATTGATGGTTCTTTGGAGGAAAAATCTCTTTTTACTGTATATTTTGAGTTGTATTTTATTCATCAGAAATGCATGTTTTTGTTTACACATTTTATTTTAAGCAATATACTAACCAACTTGTACATGAATTGGTTAACATACAGGTGATTACTGCTGAAAATGGTTTGTTTAGCCAATGACTTCCTTATCACTTACCATCAAGTGAGACGGTGGCCAAAAGCGAGCCTACCATAAATAAATAAAAAAATAATAAAAAATACTAATTTTGTTCGATCACTCAGTTCGCTATAGTTGCAAATTCCATATTCCCATAGATCACGTCCTCTTATTAGCTGTAATTAATTAATAACAACAAACCCATCATACAATATTTTGTCAGCTGTCAAACCAAATAGACGTGTGGTTTGCATATTTAAACACTTGTTTATTAATTACAGCGTATTTGCAAACTGTGCATAATAATAAGCCCGCCATTAATTTATCAGCTGACATTTGTCTCCTATGTTAATATTCGCGTCTCTGTGTCTGCTATCATTTGCTTTAGAATTTGGTAGACATATAATAATAAATAAATAAATAATTGTATATAATAATTTTAATACGGGAATATCCATACTCATAAGTCAATCATAAGTTTTTTTTCTGTTTTAATAAGATAACTAGCAATGTGAGTAGAATTCGCATTACTACCAATCCTGTTAACCCCTCCATCTAAGCTAGATATGCTTGTGTCTGGAGTGGGTTCACGGCAATAGTGTAATAGGTGGGGCCAAAGCCGGATTAACTATGTCAGAGGCCCTAGGCAATGGAATTCGCGGGGCCCCTTTTCGTACTTTGACAGACCGAATCGTGTGTTGTTAAAATCATTGCCACCCTGTGGTCCTGGGTAGATTCCCCACTAGGCATGGATGGTGCTGTACCCCAGTAAGGTCTGAGGGACCGCACATTAATGGCTGTAGTTTTTAATAGCTATATTAGTTTACAAATTCACAGTTTTTTTTAATTCTACTACTAAATCAAAATACATATTTGTATTTTGCGAGATACCAGTGTGGTCCCTCAGATCACACGTACGTCAAAATTTTTATTTGATGAAACATTTTTTTCCTTGGTGCGTGCACTGGGCCCCTAGTGGATGCGGGGTCCCTAGGCAGTTGTCTACTCTGCCTAATGGTTAATCCGGCCCTGGGTGGGGCTCGAACCCGCGACCTTTCGATTACAATTCCGACACCTTAACCATTAGGCTATTGACGCTATAATATAATATGCTGTCGTTCTGTCTGTTGGCAATATAAATAGTATTTTTTTCTTTAACAGAGAGACCTAGCCGCTCTAAGGTACGTAGTGATGTATATTTTGCACAAGCGCGGTAAAGTCTATTGGCAATCCCCACCTATTCAATGTTGTACCTAATGATAAGGTATAATTGTGTATGTTTAGTTATGGTAAAGGTGGTGGTGGTAAAGGTAGACAGGTAGTCCCATGAAAAAAGCTGTTTCATATTACACTTAATTTGTTGTAAAAATTGATAACTTTATGTTATCTTTTAATAGAATGTTATGCCATTAGTTGAATGAAACACGTACAATGCACGTGATCATTTTTTTGTAGTCCCTTGGCTCCATGAAGGTCTGAATTTGAATACTGATAAAGTTTACCATCTTGCACATATGACTAATTACAGGTTTTAATTTTTCTACAGAAACCAGACGGATAATACTACTACTATGATAATACCTTTCATAACAATTTTTCTTTATCGGCTTTATTTCAGTAGGGATATACTGCTTGATATAGAATAAATACCTCAATGGTTAAGTGGGTCATATTCACATGACGTCATGTTATTGTTATCGGTTTTAGTAAAATGAAGTCAGTCCCACGCTAAATCTGTGGGCTTAGTATGAGTTTGAAATATTTTTGTCGCTTTTGAAAACTATAGCTTTGTTTTTTCACATGCAACAAACTTGTAGATGAGTGTGAAAGAAACGAAGCGATTGTTCTTGATAACCATAATGATATTCCAAACTCCTATTAAGCCTTCTGAACTACTCACTGTATTCAATGCATCGTTCGGAATCTTATTCAAATGTTTTTATTCTAAAATAGGCACAAACAGACCGAAATTATAATCTTCTTGGATTCATGCATTAACTTAGAAGAGTTATTTCATATTCAGTATTCGTAAAATATTTTATCAAAAGCAAACATTACTCATATAAAAGTGACACATTAGACGTTTAGCTGAACATTCGTAATCGAATAGGCATATTAAAGGCCCTAAAGTTCATTAAAATGGAGCAATGATGTCATTGAACATTTCAATAATTTATACAGTTATTAACACAATTTGGTACGCGCCTGCTACTATTCATAAATTAATATCCGTTCTTAAATTGAAAACTTTTCAGCAGTTGCCAAACAAATTACGGGGTTATTTGTGCAAAAACTTTACTTCGCTAGAAATTCGGCTTTGTAAAGGTGCCTACTTTTTATCAAATATTCTAATAAATTTTTGCACTCGACTAGTTTTTTCTTTAAAACTTTTATACTTGATGATTTGCCAGTTTTTCATATCTTACTAACGTTTCTATGCGTGGCTAACGAGGCTTTTCTGTTTGCTAACCATGCGTTTTTGGTTTCAGTATAAACCAAAAACTTCTTCTGCCCACGACTTCGTTCGCGTTGGAGGGTTTTACCGCGTAATTCCCGATCCCGTGGAAATTCCGGAATAAAACTATTCTGTGTCCTTCCCAGAGTCCTAAACTATTTCCATGCCAAATTTCATCTAAATCGGTTCAGCGGTTTAGACGTGAAAAGGTAACAGACAGAGAGATAGAGTTAATTTCGCATTTATAATATTAGTATGGATATCTATTCGTTTTTGGACGCCGGAAAACGAATAAAAGAAAAGAAGAGAAGAGAAGTTGTATGAGATGAGAAATACTTCATCTTTTCGTTTCGAAATTTGGTCCAACCAGTTTAAGGCACTTTATCATTGCACAACGAAAAACGAAAAGGTAACGCATACCTATCCTGTAAAGAAGCTCTCCACTTTTTTTCGGTGCGAAAATCATCAAATGACTTCTCCTGCTCTGTGTGGAGCGGAAGGGAGTATCAGACTTCTACTGACTAAAAACCCACCCTATTCCTATTATTATTGTGTTCCAGGGCCGCGGTATCTCGTTAGAACATTCCCGCAACCACAGCAGGAAATAGCACTATCGGGCCCCGTCAATGCTGCTCACTGCTCTTTGAGGCGTGGGTGGAACACGACGTGCCACTGACCCGGGCCTAGTCCTTAACAAACGGTGAGCTATCCTTGCTCGCCGTAAGCCCGCGTCTATAGTGGCCAGGAGGCATAATTATACGTTTGCATTTGATAACAACTTATCTGATAGAAAAGTAAAAAAAAACGAGAAAGAAATAAATGCTTTCACGATTATCTTTCAAAATATGTATGTGTTATTCTGATGCACCTGTAAATTTATAAGCATTCCATAGTATAAACTTTGTGCGTGAAGATCATCCTTTCACCCACATGTCTTTTTAAAAATCAACTACTTGTATTGACTTGTATCGCACTATATCGTGGTAAGTTAATGAACGGGCAACTTTAATTAATATTTCAAAGGAATAACTTTGTTACACCTACCCGCGTTTTAATTACTTCAGTTGCATGAACTCAATTTTGTCGTGTTTGTGTGAAAAATTACACCAACAACATTCGTGTAAGTTCTAAAAGTGAATTGCGTGTTTATTTTCATGTCCACATTGTTATACGAAAACTTATTACATTTACGAAGAATTAAAGCAGGTTTCAGTAAGGCCCCCGTGGATTAAATCTGATATAATGTTTCTGTAAAGATATTAGGTCCATATTTATAGGTGCGTCTAGGGATTTAAAAGCTGGATGAGCGTTGTATTTTTAGCAATAATATGAAAGTAGGGTATGGAAAACGAGCGTTTTGAATAAAGTATTACTTTGTGTTCCAGTGAACTGTAAAGTAGTAGAGCTTTCCGCATAATTACACGAGATCAGTAGTTTCAGAGAGGCTTCGCGATGTCAACGCTGCGTCGTCTAGTGCCTAAACTACCTCCCCCTTAGTATCACTTATGCAGGAGTCATCCAATTAAGCATGTGCCGACGTGTGTCCCTGCCTGATAGCGCCATACTTGTGATCTATCTACATATTATATGCTACACTAATTAACCCCATTCCAAAGCATGGTTATGCAGGCCAAAACATGTATCTTGCGAGTTTTGACCCCTTTTAAAGGCGCTCTTTTTAAGAACGAGGGGTAATTTTAGTGGATGTTTTCTTTTAAAGAAGACACGTAGTTCGGTCAACGACTTCTGACTTCTACGACACTAATAAGTAACTAAAATGCTACAATAGGCAATTACCGTATTTAATTGTGTATCTAGATGCCAGTGTTTTTATAAATTCGTAACAGAATAAATTGAATTGATGATGATGAAATGATATTTTATTATTTCGAAATTATTTATTAGTGGCTTTTGAACGCAACTTCGTTCGCGTGGGAGGTATTTCCCGCGTAAATCCCGATCCCGTGGGAATTCCGGGATAAAAAGTATCTACTTACTATCTACTAACCAAATTTCATTGAGATCCGTTCAGTAGTTTTTGCGTGAAAGAGCAATAAACATACATATGTACCTACATCCTCACAAACTTTCGCATTTATAATATTATATCTTATGTAAGGATAGGTAACGCATTTATATAATTCGTATTATTTGCAGTTTTAATTTAAACTACATAGATGAGGCCGGTGTTTCATAACTGACTAGCCTAAGAAGAAACTCAAAAATCAAACTCCGAAGTCAACGTCTCTCTTTAAGTTTATACTAAATATGCAGTCTAAAATATGTATAACAGTTTTAGTTAGGTTTACGGCAGGAAAAATGACGAAAGACAGTTATAACGTAGTGAAGTATTATGTAAGGTATGTAAATAAAATAACAGATGAATTTTCAGTGTATCAAAAATAATTTTCCTTTTGTGTTGACGTAGAAATCACAGCCGGAAACTAATATTTACATATTCATAACATTTTATTTATTGTGAACGAAATTTTTAGTTTGTCAAAGAGTCGGTTACAATTTTATTTAATATTTTGAGATTGGATTATTAACATTGAACCCATAACTATAAAATAAATAATAAATAAGGTATTTCTGAAGTGCCTGGTTATATTTAAAGGCGATATAAGGTATGTGATATGCACCCAAGAAACAACAGCAAAAATGAAAAATAATTGACTAAAGTGTATCTAAAAACCTTTTACTTTGAGAAAAAATGTTTTTTTAAGGAACCTCAATGTCATTTTAAAGACCATGTAGGTTTGATGAAAATTATTTGTTTTAGTTTCAGTTCAATGTATGTATGGATCTCTTCTTAATTTATTTTTACATAAAAATAAAAAACAGGTCACAGAATACATCTACCTACCATGTGTCAACCGTGTAGCCCCAATAGTTTCGGAATTAAGTGGTTGTGACATACGTACGGACATCTATAAGGGTTCTGTTTTCTGCCATTGGGCTACGGACCCTAAACACGACTGAGAAATTTCAAAGACATCAACTATGCATAAAGTTGTCTGATGAGGTAACATTTTTTTTAAGCATAAATACTATATAATTTTTTTTATTTATTTAAGAAGTATGGAGGACCAACAGCTATTAAATACAGGAAATATAATTATACTAGCTTCTGCCCGCGACTTCGTTCGCGTGGGAGAGTGTTCCCGCGTAAATCCCGAACCCGTAAGAATTTCGGGATAAAAACTATCCTATGTCCTTCCCAGGGTCCTAAACTATTCCCATGCCAAATTTTATCTAAATCGGTTCAGCGGTTTAGGCGTGAAAAGGTAACACACAGACAGACAGAGTTACTTTCACATTTATAATATTAGTATAGATTATAGTAGGTCGACAGTGAGTGAGGTGAATCAAAAGCTTCGTTCCCTTCGTTACGAAAATAATATGAACGAGGAATTTAAATTTTAAGTATTAAACTTTAATTTAAATAAACTTTGGTCGTATTTACACCGCTGGGCGATTATTTCTATATTTTATTTTATACGTACAAGTACATGTTTGCAGTAAATGGAAGTCACAATTTTATTTTTTTATCTTTAAGAAACTTTTATAATTTAAATTAAGCTCGCCTTTATAAACAAAGTAATTAATCGCTGTGTACTCTGTTGTTTAATAAATACATTGATAAATACCGTATGTTTTCGTGTAAGTAAAATAAATAATTGTTAAGAATTACAGATCCGATTCCATTTTTTTTGCCAGCGACAAATGTAAATAACATTAAAATTTATTATTAAAACATAGATATCTACAAGCAAACAACAACACTGAGGTTATAAATTACTACGAAAGGTTAGACCATGAATATTATATAACCACAGATATAACTAAGGTTCTAACTAAAGTCTTGTCTACGTTGAGTTATTGGGTAGTTAACCCATAGATTTAACCTTGACGTAGCCATTTGTTGTTGAGAGTTATTTTGTAGGTTCAAAAAACCAAGATTTAGTTTAAGATGTCTAAAATATAATGGTTGACAACATTATGGGCCCTGTCTGTCTAATGTTATTGAAAAAGTTATATTATTTCAAATATAGTTATGGATATCAGGGATGTATGTTAATCAATCACGCTTTAAATGCTTGACAAATTTTGAAATTTAATATTTACCACAATCTACATAATATGCAGTAGTACTTTTCCATAGGAAAATTTTCGACATATACAATTTCAGTAGGAAAAACGAATACTACTTTTATTGTAAAAATGGGTTTGTACCTATTTTTACAATAAAAGTAATATTATTATTTATATAATATGTTATGGTAAGGAACTCGATTATCCATGAAAAACTCGCTTTCTTATTTTGAGGTCAGACTAGCTTTTAAAGTCCGATGAAAAGAGGATTACTACATTATTAAAGTAGGTCGAGTTACTACGTGTTTTTCCATAGGTAAATTTTCGACATATACAATTTCAGTAGAAAAAACGATGTTACTTTTATTGTAAAAACACTACAAAGCCAAAAATAATTTTAATTTCGGTAGTCGGTGTTATTGGTTTTGTATTTTCTTTTTTTTCACACCGCCTTCCGAAATTAAAATTATTTTTGGCTTTGTAGTGTTTTGATATGGAAGTCGGTTTTATTTTTTGCAAAAAAAGTTTTTATTTTCATGCTTTTTAGTGGGTCAGTGAATTTTCCAAATTGGTTCGTAAACGGAGTTATGCGCGAACAAAAAACGCAATGCAGAGTAAACGAAAAGATCATCAACGTAAATATATTTTTAGACTTTTGTTGATTTTTCAGAAACGGGGACTTTTCGGGGATTTCGATAAAATTTTCATGGGACCATTTGGGAAGTATACCCTTTCTAACAAGATAAGAATTTTTCAGATCGGTTGGCAAGTGACGGAGTTATGCGCGGACAAACAAAAAAAAATACGAACATCCGAATTGAGAACCTCCTCCTTTTTTAGAAGTCGGTTAAAAATAGGTTTGTACCTATTTTTAAAATAAAAGTAAAGGTGGAAACACACTATTGAAACGCCACGCGACCCGACAAAACCCGATGCGTGTTGACTGTTGAGTCGAACCAAATCGTATTATTTACTATGCCCAGAATCACATTATAAACACCCGACGCGACGAAATGCGCGCATACGCCACCAGATCCGTACTTGCCAGATTGACGTGTTACCGGTGGTGGGGGTAAACACGCCACCCGACGCATCGCACGTAGTTTGTTTCTAGTCCAGACCCGACGTCACGCGTCATTTGTTCGAAAACTTTCTCAGAAACCATACAATTTTTGCACACCCTTTTTTATTTGCATCTTTTAAAAATGAGAGACGAACAATTAATCTATTTATTTGATTATTTATTATATTTATTATTTATTTTATTGATTTATTTTATGCACCCAATAACGTCTAGTCATTTTCTTTTTCTTGAGTCGTTTAAGTAATATAAATGTACCCAAAATTTGCATCAAATCTTCTTCAAAATCTTCATCTGATTCATTATTTAGTAGATCCATAGCACACGACCATACACGTTCACTGCTCCACTGAGCCTGTATTAAAAAAAAACTTTTTACCAAAAAATTAAACCGACTCCCAAAAAACACTGCAAAGTGAAAAATAACTTTAATTTCGGTAGTCGGTGTCTTTAGTTTTGTTTTTTCGTTTTTGGCACCGACTTCCGAAATTAAAGTTATTTTTCACTTTGCAGTGTTTTTTGGGAGTCGGTTTAATTTTTTGGTAAAAAGTTTTTATTTCACTCTTTTTAGTTGGATGATTTTTAATTTACCTAGTTACAAGAGCCTAAATGTCAACTACTTATAACCTTTTACAAAATATTGCTTTTCCCAATGCTGGGCCGTTAATTGTTGAGGAGTTCTCCTGGTACTTCACCATCAGCTCTACATCACGATATGCATTGTGACGAGCATAAAGTGCTTAACATCCATATTCAAGTAATCGAATCGCAACCCACTCAATACTTATTATTGAGTAGTTTCGGTGGCCATCTGTGGTCTTCATCATCAGTTCCACTTCCCCAAATGGTACTTTTTGAGAGCAACTGCACAAGTTACTATAAGAAATACCCAAAACGCCATAGGTGTGCCTATAATAATTGAAGAGTTCCCTCGATTTCTCCAGGATCTCATCATCAGATCCTGACTTTGGTGATAATGGTACCAATTTCGAAGTATACCCATTCGAACAAAAAAAGAATTTTCCAAATCGGTTCAGCCGTCTTCGAGTACTCGATGATCATACATAAAAAAAAAAAAAATATACGCGTCGAATTGATAACCTCCTCTTTTTGTCGTCGGTTGAAAATTGCGAGCGTATCGTGGCATCGCGTGTTGGTAATGTGCACGCAGTGCATGGGGTGTCGACACATCTTGTTGCGTCACGTTTCAAAAGTGTGTTTCCACCTTTATATTATTATTTGTATGTTATAGTAAGGAACTCGACTATCCATGAAAAAGTCGCTTTCTTATTTTGAGGTCAGACTAGCTTTTAAAGTTCGATGAAAAGAGGATTCCTACATTATTAAAGTAGGTCGAGTTACTACGTACCGTTTAATTAAATATGAACAAGAATTATTAGACCGCACTTAATTGATTTACTTACAATACTCATATTGGAACCTACTTTTTGTTATTATAGGGTATACATTGATAAGTTCTATATTCCTACATGCATATATTATGTTTCATAATTACACCGACTACTAGAACTTGTCCTCACAGCACGAAACCTTTTGTATGGTAATTGTCTTTACTGGGGATTTTATATCCGTTTTGTTACTCATGGGAAATTGAAAAATATGCTGAAATAATTGTTTTGGTATAATTATACCAAAACAATTTCCTCAGCATATTTTTCAATTTAAATGTTGCTGTTATTTTATCAGTAATTTTATTGAGCCCATAACTTCTATTACGATGGTTTTTTTACTGACTGATTTAATTCAATGTCATAATTAAAGGAGCATTTTATTGTACCTACTCTATATACTTTTTGGTACCGTGAAACCTGCTTACTTTGCCACTTTTTCATGTGTCAATAAGTATGATTAGCTTTAAAAAAATATAATTATATGAAAACATAATGTGTAACCTATTCCTAGGCGTAGTAAATTTCATGGAAATTTATTTTATTACCGAATATCTATTTTATTTTTGTAAATTATAACATTTTAAGCTTAAAAACAAATAAGGCAAAGTCAGCTGTCACTTCTGGTAAATTTGCCATAATGAAATAAAAATGAACTTTTTGGAGTTTTTGAGGTTAAAATGTAATATATTTGCACTCTTCTTATATCTCATAAAATAAAAGTGAAAACTTCATATTATTTAGCACTAGTAATATAACTCTCTAAGAAGGTGGCAAATTCACCAACCTTTCCAAAATATTTCATACTAAGAAGAAGTTAGGGTTAGGGTTGTCTAATAAAAATGTTTTCATAGTAGGATCAATATAAAAATTTAATATTAGTAAAAAAAACATAATAACTTTTAGTGAGATCAACACGCATTATTAATCGTCGTAAGTATTAATCTTCTAAAATAGGAAAGTAAAATATATTTTTGGTCAAAATTTTGTACACAAGGTCTTCATAAAATGTTGTTTCCAATCGAAAAGGTAATAAAAAATATTGTAACAGAAAGTATTGTGAAATTGCAACGCTATAGGTACAGTATTTGCGCATATAACTAAATAACTTCACATATTTAATTGAATATTCAAACTGAACCAAATTGCCCGTCAAACCTTTTGTAAAACAACCTTCATTTAAATACATGCACTATTTTATATCTGGGTAGCTACTTATAACTTATTTAATCAAAATATTCATAAGAAATTTTGTGGCAGCCCTAACCTCCAACAAAACATGGCAAAGTCACCATCACGGACGTTGTGATTGGGGTTGTTGAATTTACCAACACCAATTGCGAACTATAGGTAGCTTGTAGCACGGTAAATCAGCTTTTATTTAGCTAAGGAACATTTTGCTAACATAATATCAAAAAAGTACTAACATAGACAATGCTTTTCCTGTTTATTTTTGTAAAAGTTCCGGACCACAAAGTTTTACGCCACTAACATTCGAAAAAAGTAACCGCCGAAAATGCCATCTCAAAAACAAGCTGGGCTGCCACGTCTCATTTGGCGTTGCCCTTTAACAAATAAATTTTACCATAAAAGCATCGATACATGACAAAAAACTATTGTTAAGACGTAACTAGACTTTTTCCCTCAGAAGTTGGCTATGGCAAACTTGGCACGGCTGCGGTGTCACAGGTGGTGAACCGCATCCGGCGCCTGGGCCTGGAGGTGGCCCTGAACAAGTCGGAGGCCATGGTGTTTCATGGCCCTCGACGGGCGCCGCCGCCGGGATCACACATCGTGGTCAGCGGGACCCGGATAGCTGTCGAGTCCACCATGAAGTATCTGGGATTGGTGCTCGACAGCCGATGGGAATTCGGGCCCCACTTCCGGTGGCTGGTGCCCAAGTTGATGGGCGCAGCGGGCGCCCTTTCAACGTTGCTTCCCAACTTGGGGGGCCCGAGCGCCGCCTGTAGGCGGTTGTACGTGGGAATCGTGCGGTCCATGGCCCTGTATGCAGCCCCTGTGTGGGCGCTGGACATGACGGCCGGCACTCTCGCCATTCTGCGCAAACCGCAGAGGGTGATGGCCGTCAGAGTCGTCCGTGGGTACCGCACGATTTCCTACGAGGCGGCTTGCGTCCTGGCCGGATCCCCGCCCTGGGACCTAGAGGCGAAAGTACTCGCGTCGTTGTATCGATGGCGCGAGGAAGAGCGGGCACGGGGCTCGAGGCCGGTGCAGCGCCAGATCGCGCTGCGCCGAGAGGAGCTCCGTCAGGTCTTGGTGGCGGAATGGCGGCAGAGGCTTCTGCGCCCTACCTCGCTACCGTCGAGGCGATCCGGCCAGTACTCGACGACTGGCTCGGGAGAAGGCACGGCTCCCTGTCTTTTAGAGTGACACGGGTGCTGTCGGGGCACGGCTGCTTCGGCAAGTACCTGTGCCGCAAAGACAGAGAGCCGGACGCTCGGTGCCACCACTGCGTCCATTGCGGGGAGGACACGGCGCAACACACGCTCGCCGAGTGTGTAGCTTGGGAGGAGCAGCGCCGTGTCCTCACAAATGAAGTAGGAGGCGATCTGTCGCTGCCGGCCGTAGTGCAGAGTATGGTCGGCAGCGCAGAGTCGTGGGACGCGGTGGTGTCCTTCTGCGAGGACGTGATGTCGCAGAAGGAAACTGCGGAAAGGGAGAGGGAGATCTCCACTCCCTTCCCTGGCCGCAGAAGGCGCACCGGGCGCAGGGGAAGGGCGGACAACGCCCTTTTCCAGCCCCCATGAATAGGTCCAGGGGCGAGGGACTTGGGGAAGTCTATTTGATGGACCCGAGTCGCAGGCGCGCGCGGGTGTCGGCGCGCGCCTCTGAGGCGATGCACGGGGTAGTTCAACACCTCACTACCCCGTGCAGGAGGCGTGGCCGGGACAGACCCGACCAGCACTAGTGCGGGGCTGCGGAAGAATTAGGTTTCCCGCGGCCCCCCACGCACGTGATAGGAGACACCGGGGTGGTTTTAGCCGGTAAGAATCCGGCACACCCCTCCGCCATTCCCCAGGCGGAGGTAGTCCATGAGGATTTCCCCCCGTTAAAAAAAAAAAAAAAAAATGGCAAACTTGGCAACCGTTGGCAAAGTTAGCAAGTTTCACGGTAGCATCTTAAATATCTCAACATAGGTAATCTTTTTATTTCGGACCATATAATCCATAAAATGTTAGTAACTTATACCTAATAGCTTATTATCTAGTGTTAGTACCCATCTCCCTCCGCAAGAACTGTTTCATGCTTTATGTGAATAATGTTTGTTATTTATTTCCTCACAGTATTTACTTCAAACAATGTAGGGTATCTGTGAGTAAGATTACGGTAATGAAGTAGCCAGCACAATGCTATTTTACAAATAACATCAATTGTCATATATTTTGACAATTGATGTTATTTGTATACACCAAAATGTAAACATACTTATTAGTATGTTTACGTTTTGGTACAATAAAGTATATTCTAACTATCTAGCTATTCGATCGTGCAGGCCTGGGGGTCACCCCCGGACAGGCCTGCCGACATAAACGACGAGGCGGAGTGGTTCCGGGAGGCCATGTCGGAGATCTGCGACGTGGCCATGCCCCGGGTCCGGCAAGGACGCGCCCGGCGTCAGCTGTACTGGTGGTCGAGCGAGCTAGCAGCGCTGCGCGAAGCGTGCGTTGCGGCGCGACGCCGGTACACCAGGTTCCGCAGGCGCCGCACCCGACCTTCGGATGCGGCGACTGTAGAGGCGGAGCTGTACGAGGGCTACAGGGCAGCGAAGGCCGTCCTCCGAGACGAGATCTGGCGGGCCAAGGAACTGGCCCGGGAGGAGATGCTGGCGACTCTGGACGGGGACCCATGGGGCCGCCCCTACAAGTGGGTGCGAGAGAAGCTCCGCCCCTGGGCTCCCCCGTTGACGCAGAGTCTCCAGCCTCAGTTCTTGGAGGACGTGGTGAGCGCCCTGTTCCCATCGCGAGGGGAGCACGCTCCCCCGCCCATGGCTCCGTCTCCGACGGAACCTGAAGCTGGCGCAAACGCGGACCACAGCGACGACGACGTCTACGACGCTCCAGAGGTGACCGAGGTAGACTTGAGAGTGGCGGTACAACGGCTCAAGGCCAAAAATACCGCCCCAGGACCCGACGGCTTGCCAGGGAAAGCGTGGGTCCTGGCCTCGGAGACTCTCGGGCCTCGACTAGGGGGGCTCTTTAGCGCATGCCTGGAGAGGGGCCAGTTTCCGCTTCGCTGGAAGACGGGAAAGCTGGTCCTGATCCAGAAAGCCGGGCGCCCTGCGGACTCTCCGTCCGCATTCCGGCCCATCGTGCTGCTCGACGAGGCGGGCAAGCTCTTGGAAAGAGTAATTGCAGACCGCCTCTTCGGGCACCTGAATCAGGTGGGCCCGGATCTTGCGGAGTGCCAGTTTGGCTTCCGCAGGGGGCGCTCGACGGTGGATGCCATCATGCGCGTGAGAGCCCTCACGACGGGGGACGCGGTATCCCGGGGCAGGGTCGTCTTGGCGGTGTCTTTGGACATCACCAACGCCTTTAACACCCTGCCCTGGAGTTGCATCAGGGAGGCACTACGGTATCACCGGGTGCCGACCTACCTCCGTCGCATAGTCGAGGACTACCTGACGGACAGAGCCGTCATCTACCCCGGTCACCGGGGAGAGTGGAACCGGCGAGAGATGTCGTGCGGTGTCCCACAGGGATCGGTCTTGGGGCCGCCCCTGTGGAACATCGGATACGACTGGGTGCTGCGCGGCGACCTCCCTGACGGCGTCAGCGTAGTATGTTACGCTGACGACACGCTCGTCCTGGCGCAGGGAGAGTCGCACCAGGCGGCGGCCGACCTGGCGACGCAAGCGGTTGCGACAGTCGTTCATAGGATCCGGCAGTTGGGACTCGACGTGGCGCTGCACAAGACCGAGGCCATGTGCTTTCATGGCGGTCGGAACGCGCCACGGTCCGAGTCCCACATAACGGTGGAGGGGGTTCGCATCGGCGTTGGGAGGACGATGAAGTACCTGGGACTCGTCCTCGACAGCCGGTGGAACTTCAGGGAGCACTTCCTGAGTTTGGCCCCAAAGCTGAACCGGGCAGCAGCCGCCTTCAGGCGACTCCTGCCTAATCTCAGCGGGCCAAACGCCTCCTGCCGAAGGCTGTACGCCAGCGTCGTGCGGTCCATGGCCCTCTACGGGTCCCCAGTGTGGGCCCTGTGCATCCGGACGCGACCACTAAAGTTGGTCGCATGCCAGAGGGTCATGGCTATCCGAATGATCCGGGGATACCGCACGATCGCCGGCGAATCGGCCAACCTCCTTGCCGGATTGCTGCCCTGGGATCTGGAGGCAACTGCCCTCCAGCGCGTCTATGAATGGCGCGTGGAGGCGCAGCGCCGGGGCGTATCCCCGCTGCCTCGAGAAGTCGAGACGCGGCGGGAAGAGCTCCGGCGCGATCTCAGGGCAGTATGGAGGGAGCGACTGTCGCAACCGACGGCCGGGCACGCCGCAATTGCGGCGGTAAGACCCCTCTTTGAGGAGTGGCTAGATCGGCGTCACGGCGTCCTGACCTACCGCATGACGCAGGTCCTCACCGGACATGGAAGTTTCGGGAGGTACCTGTGTCTGATGGGTAAGGAAGAGACGCCTGGGTGTCACCACTGCGAGGGTCGCCCTGAGGACACAGTCGAGCACACGGTGCAGGACTGCCCAGCTTGGGCAGAGCACCGACGTGTCCTCACGGTGACAATAGGCGGAGACCTCTCGCGCCCGGCCTTGGTCGAGGCCATGCTGCGGGGCGAGAGGGAGTGGGAAGCGGTCGCCTCCTTCTGCGAAGCAGTCATGCTTTCGAAGGAGGAGGCGGGCCGCGTGAGGGAGAGGATGGCGTCCTCCCTCCAGCCCAGCCGCAGTGGTAGACGCCCACGGCGTCGGACGTCGGCCGACGATCTCCGGCCACCGTAGGCGCGGGCATGCGGACAGCGAGTAAAGGGCAACTCGCTGTCCGACCATGGACCATGCCCGGGTCGACGGCGCGTCGTGTTCCACGCGCGCCTCAAAGAGCGTCAGCAACATGACGAGGCCCCCTCTGCAGAGGGCCGAAGCCTGCCGGGGTCGTGGGACTCATCCCGTTACCGTGACCCCGGTATGTAAAGGGTTATTGAAGGAACACCGTGGATTTTAGTCAGTAAAAGTCTGACAGTCCCTCCCACCCTGCCCGGGGTGGGAGGACTTATTTGATAATTTTACCACGTTAAAAAAAAAAAAAAAAAAAAAAAAAAAAAAAAAAAAAAAAAAAAAAAAAAAAAAAAAACTATCTAGCTATAATACTCGGCACGGATCTTGAGCGCTGACCTTTCCCTGCGCAGAAGCGAATTTTGGGTATTTCATTGTATTTTGCCTTAGTGTACGATGCGCAAAGCGATCCCCACCCTACTGCCGAGCGCTCAAGATCCGTGTCTGTATCTTTATCTAAGTCTCGGACTACCTCTGTCTGTTTGTCCGCTTTTTCTGCTTAACCACGCTATGGATATTTATAAGGTTTCCATTTATTTTAAGAGCGATATACGAGTGATTCATCATCTATTTAGCCTTTTCCCTACTATGTTGTTTTCAGTCTAATGAAGGATGTAGCGACTACAAATGAATGTGTATGTAAATTATACCCTTGTTAAACCGGGTTGCGTCGCTAGTCCAACATCAAGAACAAGCATAAGGCACAGGAATTGGACAGTTGTGAACACAGTATTTAGGAAATATACTCCTAGTGAATTGTAGATATCGCATTTATCTCAAGAATTTCCAAGCGACACTTAAGTCAGAAGGTTATCCTTAAACTCAAGACTATTTGCGCCAAATCTCGGTATAATAATATACCAAGTTGTTCCGTTCCTCCCTTCAATATTAGTGCTCAATTATGCATGCAACTTAGGCTAACAGCCATTTTGGACACCTCAACTTCCTCTGTAAGGATCTAACTACTAAGATGAAATGTCTTTCGCCTGAATAGAGGTATGAATGTTTAATTCTAATTTATAATTTGTATATTTGCGCGAAGAAGTTGTAGAGGTGTAAATAATAATGGCTTATTGCGAACGCCAAACGCTGGCGAATATTACTAAAAAGATGGCCACAATATCTTAATGATACAAAATGTATATAGAAATTATTGAAGGTTAACAGAAAAGTAAATTTTGCAGAAAAGCTACATGTTTTTAATTTCGACACGGTTGGCGTAGTGGTTAAGCGAGTGGCTGCTGCGCAGCGTATCGCGGGTTCTATTCCCGCACCGGTAGAAATATTTGTGTGGCATTCAAATAGTCGTTACGGGTCTGGGTTTCATCTTATTCATCTTATTTTAGTAGTTGAAATCCTTATTATGACATAGTTCTAAATACGGTGACGCTTTTAATTTTCCGACAATTTTTTCCCTCTACAACCTTTACCAACACATAAAATAAACGTTCCTATTTTAAATGAAATTCAAACGTGCTCTTTGACTCAAAGATCAGTTTTGTAAGTACGTTTAGAGTCGCAGTTGAGCCTGTAGTGTTGAGCCGAGCAATTTAAAAAGGAAAAAGACGCTGGTGGTTCTTAAAAAGCGTGAGATTGCGTCTACCGTCCCATTTCCGTAGGAACTAGGCGACTGTCGATGGCTTCGGGCGAAACTACCACAAAGCGATTCAGATAATACTAAATCTTTGCCGTAAACGCTCGGTTACAATAAAATTGAAGTTAGTATTTTGCGAAATTCATATAAGATTTTTCAAATTCGTGCTTTCGTTTCGATAACGGTGAAATGGTTTAAGATTTTGAAATGAATCGCCTGTTCTCTAAAATGAGTAAAGAAAAGTTCTAGTGTTAAGAACGAAATGTGTTTGTTTTAGCAATTTGGGCTTTTAACTGGGATTAAAATATTAATAACCAACGTTTACGTCAAGCAATGTTATTGCAAAGTTTACCCATAAGTAGGTATTTGTCTTTGTCGAATTGCCAATTTCTTACCCACTACAAAAACGCAATAGCTACTTTTGGCTTCACATATTATTCAGGCTCCATTCGTGACCTATGCGATTTGTGCTTTATTTAGGTTTACAAATATAACATTTACATGCATATTTTTCTATTTCTAAATACAAAAATTTGCCTAATTCACAATCTGGAAGACGAGAAATCATAAAAATAAGTTTTAAGTCACGAATAAAATGGCATATCGAATACTATAATCGATTAACGTGAATGAGTTTAAACATTTGAACACAAAACTACTTGCACCAGATTGTTGATTTAATCAAAGTAAATAAATACATTACAATTAACATAATGTCAGTAGTTTAAAAAAATAAAATATCAACATATTATAAAGAAATCTTATAAAGTTACAAATCAATTTATTACTTGTGTTTGTCAACTGTATTTTTAATCTGTGTTGACAGTGACAGCCATAGAATACTTTTTGACAGTTCTAGAATGTCAACAATCACTCGTTTCGTAGTCTCAGAGTTATTTAAAGTTATCTGTGTTTCGTAGTATCGTTTGACGCGCGTGCGTTTTGAGTGTTTCCCGTTGTTTTATAGATATTTTCCTTGACCACTGCTTTCTTCCTACGGACTTCTGATATTGCTAAACTTGTACGACCCTTGCTATCATACCAGACACGGATAATCTCGTTTTCTCGTCTGACTTTGGCTCGCTTTTTTGGATTTTACATTTTACGATTGGATATTGACACCATGGATCGCTGTGTTAATTATGGTATAGCGACTAGTCGCTGTAATACACTTGGACGACGAGGTTTAGATGATGTAACGACACTGTCAGTGAGTCGTCATTGGCTAGCTACCTACCCTGTGTTTACAATGCTGTTCTACAGGTTTCTACTTTTATTTTCCATAAACGTTATGCAGGAACTATAGTAAAGCTACATATAAAAGGCACATGGAGATTGTTTAAATTTAAGTTAAAACCTAACTGCTGGTATATTTTACTGTAATCATGATTTGTTGACATTTAAAACTTTTCTCATCTTTCAGGTAAACAGCAGTGACTGTTTGCCAAGCTTGTTGAGACTTGGCTCAAGAATCATCTGTTGATGAAGCACAACTTGGCCACCGTAGTGTTTGTCTTCGCTGTGGTCATTCTCTTGCATCAAGAGTCCGCCACCTACTTAAAACATAATTATTATTTAAAAAAGTTTTATTTTTATTTTAAACATCATCTCCCTGGGGTGTCTCCAAATTATTTGTCTAATGTCCTCCCACTTAATACAACACAATTAATATAGTAAACAACTGTCTATTTTAACAAAATAGTCAATCATATTTAAAAAATCAGCTGTATAGTGTAGGTTGTTGCCAATTTATTGCATAACCTCACTTTTACAAAACCTCCTATAATTCTGCTTTCAGATTGCCAAAATTCGCCGAATTTTCAGTGATGTTTTGTTAATATATAAGCTGTTAATTGACACTAATTTCATCTTTTTACATCTTTTTACACCTTGGTCCAAGAATGTATGAAAGCGTTTCCTCTCCTTTCTCGGAATAGTAATATTTTGTGTCTATATATCGATAGACATTCTCGTTTTATTTACCTGTAATGTTTGTTTGAAATGCTGCAAAAATACGTTGAAAAATGTTTTTTCATGCTGAATACAATGCTAGTGATGCATTTTTAATGTTAAAGAATAGCCTAGCCTTTTGTTACAAAGACGGGAGCAGGGATGCAAAATATAGTGTTGGACGACTAATTGGCAATTTGATACTTAAGTAGTTAGCAAATAAACAAGTAGGTAAGGCTTTTAAACTTTTTTATTGTATATAGACTTGCGTTTGACCACCATCTCTTTATCATTATCTTGATGGTAAGCGATGATGTGGTCGAAGATAAAGCAAGCTAACCAAGTAACTTACTCACTCTTGACTTAAAGACCCCCAGGCTATAGCTGCTGTAGACTCTGGCAGGGAATTCCACTCCTTTTACATTCATTGTGCGTATAGCTAGTACGCAAAATGAAAGTAAAAAACTATTTTTTTATTACTTTTTTATAAATAATTCCTGATAGTATTTTTGTAATATATCATTTGTAATGTATCATTAGTTGAAGTTATGACGAAAATTTGGCCGCAACAGACGAGAATACTCATAAACGATGCCGTTTTTAGGGTTCCGTAGCCGAATGGTAAAAAACAGAATTGCATATAGATTCGTCGTCGTCGTTGTCTGTCTGTTTGCATGTCACAGCTATTTTATTCCAAAACTATTAGGACTACCTAGTTGAAACTTGGTTGGTAGATATATTCATTATACCGCTTCACGAGTTTGAAACAAAAATAAAACATTAAGGGGAGCCACACCTATACATGGAACTGGAACTAAAAACATTTCTTTCATCAAACTTTTACCTACTTGTGGGGTCTCTATAGATAGGTCTTTATAAAAAACAATTTAAAGTCAATTGTTTGAATGATTGACTATTCTAAAGAGCTAAAATGTGTCTCCCTCTAACTTTTAAAATAATATAGTAAAAAAAAATAATACACTGTAGATTGCGATAAATGTTTTATACAGATATTCGGAACAACATAAAAGTAAAATATCGCCAAATAATCTATCTTTCTGATAAGTCAGTTATTAAACAGTCCATGGACAATTCCAAAAACTCTCAAACTGAACATTTTATGAAAATTATATTAATTATTGTAAATACCAGTACTGACCGATATTATAAAACCAATCGATATCGTTCTTAGTTTTAAAACGGCGGTCATTCAACTCGGTAGAGGGCCATTCTACTTTTTGTACAAAGAACATACAAAGTTCAGTTAACTATGAGAAACTTAACATAAAACTATTTAAATATAAACATTGGAGCCCTTAGAAATGAGGATTCAGTTTGAGGGAGCGCAGCTGTATAATAACTGATTATATAACTACCTTCAATTAGAACACTATATCTAATTGAAGGTAGTTCTATGCTATCCCTATTCCTAGCATAGTACTGGTATGTTTTGCGTTTGATTGTGATTTGTGAGTGTATTTTGTTAGTTTTAATTTTCTCTATTAGTATGCATGTGTGACACGTGAATAGATTTTGTAGGTTCAATAGTTTAGTTTTAGCATAAAGTTCTTTCATAGGTGTTAAGTAATTGTAATTGAACAGACTTTTAATTGCTTTGTTTTATGTTACTTGTAGGTGATGTAGATGTGTAATATCAGCTTGTCCCCATACTTGTATTAAATAGTCTAGGTGCGGTTTGTTTAGTGTTATATCTAGTGTAGCGTAATTGATATGGCATACATTTAGCGATTTACGTTTTTAAGTTACGGAGGTCTTGTTGTGCTTCAGAAATGACGTTACGTATGGAGTGACCAAAATAAAAAAGACGTGTCATCTTCGTATATTGAGATATGTCCCGCCAATCCAACATTACTTATATTATGTATGTAGGTAAATATTTAAGATATTGTATATTTACCAATGATATTTACATATTAAATCAAATAATTAACTACCGATTTAGATGACAATGGTTTCATCAAATATATTGAATTGATAATGAGTTTTTAACTTGACTGGACAATAAACTTTTGTCAATATTTTTTTAAACATTATCTAACCGCTTTTTTAATTCCTAAGTCATTGCTTTTATTCTTAAGATTTCTGATTATTGTACAATTGTTCGTTAGTTAGGTGAGATGTGTAATCAAAAATATACTTTTTAAAAAATTGTGAAAGGAGATACTTTTATACGGGATCAACTTTTTTATTTTCACTCATTTTATAGCAGAATGGCTCTAGTATGTCGTGTCTGTCGCACAGCAGTACGTTGGACAAATATTCATATCACCATGAAATCGTTTACATAGCTCGTTATTGATCTAATGCCGTGGTTACTTCGCAAAGCCGCTTGAATTATTACTAGTCGGGTATTCGTTGCCACAGATTATATAATGTTGCTACGGATAAAGAAAAGAGCTATAGGTACAAAAACAAAAAAAAAAAAGTTTACTTACGTGATTTATTATCTGTATGCAGATTGATTATGTAAATTATTTTATGAATTAGAGTAAATAATCAAGTTTTGAATCAACAAACTCTACGTTATAATAAGAAAAGCTTTCTATTGCGACCCAAATTTTTTTAGGACATTTTACCGATGTCCATCTTAAAAAAAAAAACAAAGACTGGGTGGTTGAAGATGAATTGATATTATCGCGAATAATAAATTCAAGCCTACTGCTATAGGTACAACCTCTGAATGTCATAGGCTCCAATATATCTCGAAAAAAATGTATGGTTTCTGTGAAAGGCCACGGAAGGAACCGCAGAAAACGCTATTCTATTATTTATGACAATATAATTACTGCGCCGCCGATGGGGCTGCGCCAAGCGTGTAAATATAATTTATGTGAAAATTAACCTTATGTTTTCCAGTAGCAGTAAATATTTTGCCGGCCTCCGGTGTCTGTATAACGCCTATTCCTACCGTTCTTGTTGGGGTTTAATTTTTAAAATAAAATGTCAATTCCAATTTCCCCTACACATTTTTCACTACAGCACTTATTCCATCGCACAATTTTAAGGTTTTTTTTAAACGCAAATTTTGATATTGGACGTTTTGACAATTGATACGAACAATCCCGAAAGTTTTAAAAATGAATTTGAATTTAATCATGCTCTCCGAAATAGTATGTCCATCTTCAAAGGATCTAGGTCACTCTTGACACTACTTTTGTCTTACTGCGTTTAAGCTGATTAGTATAGCTCCAAACAAACGCTCGAACGGACGATTTGATCAAAATAGCGCAATATGATCCCATATTGCGCTATTCTGATCGGTATTCTGAAAGGGACCGCAAATTAATAGCGGCTTACACTCGGAGCGACACTGGCGAATGACCCAATAGTTATTAACTATGTAGGTACATGTATATAATTCTAGCTCATACCTGTTTGGCGAAATCAGGACTTGCATGATGGAAGTCGTGTTTGGGTGAAATGCAGTAAACTTGTAACTTTTGAATTTGTTTGTGTCCTATGGTTTTAAAATGCATTGAGCTAATAGCATGTTTAAATAATGCGCAATAAATATTTATTTTGAATATTATACCTTATAACCAACATCGTAAATATTTATTTATAACTTCGTAATAGCAAAAACAAATACTTAATAGGTTTTGAAAAATGGGTTAAAATTGTTTCCATACATTTTATTTGTGTCCTTTTCATTTCGTTACACATTACATTATTTATTCTTTTTTTCTGATGAACTTACCTGTTTAATTTTTATTTTATCAGTTTCTTCATATCAATAAATGTTATATTATTTATGTGGTGGTGGATAATACGCCTTTTTTATTATATTTATTTACTCCAAATGTATTGTCCCTAAAAATAAATGTTTCGTTACTCAGGATTCGTTATGGGAAATTTAATGACGTACGTTATGTTTTAGAACGAATCCGTATTTTTCTTAAGTTAGCCACATTACCTTCGAATGTTCTTTGACAAATGTCAAACTGCAGCCATTTTGTTACGGCGGAGAAAGTGTGCGTTTTGGTGAGTATTCAATTTGCTTGTATATTTTATCAGGGTGATTAACGGTGATAAATCAATATGTTTTATGCTTGAAAACTATGTTTTCTGTAGTGGAAACTATGCACATGTTTCCTATGATATTGTAATCCGCTGTAATATTAGTTGCTTTTCATAAGCTATGAGATATAAACATTTTTAGGTAATTAATTCTCAGATGTTCTTATCAATTTCGTTATTATTTTGTTACGTAACGAAACTGAGAAAATGTAAGGCTGCGTTTACATACAATTAATACTTAATAAATCTATTTCTAAAATTAAATATATATATATTGCAGAGATGGCGCCACTATCAAATGCAGAAAGGCAAAGAAAGTACCGTGAGCGTCTAAAAGAAAATCCAATAAAATATGAAGACTTAAGAAAAAAACATCTCGAAAGAGTTAAACCCGAAAAAGCAAAATAAAAGATTTAAGTTATAAAGGAAAACTACACCAGTTGAAAATAAGATTAAGCAAAGTAAAGGTCGTAGGAAGAAAAAGCGAGTAATAGAGTATTCTACCTCAGATTCGGAAATGGATAGCAACTTATATGCAGAGAGTGATGATAGTCCATGGTATGAAAGTGAAAGTGACAAAAATCCTTCACTGTTTTATAATAGGGAGTTGGCTCCACAGAACAAAAATAAGGTGACAGTATTGAGCGACGTAAACTTTTCTGCTGAAAATTGCGCCTACTTGGATGTAACCAGGGAAGGTCCCTTAAAGTTGACCAAAATTGATTTCAATAATGATTTAAATATCAACCAAAGGATGATCTCAGTAGTGACTATGAGAATATTTATTTTAAATAAGATTTGAGAGAGGGATTTTCATTTCAGTATTTTAAATAATTACTTTGTTTATGACTATTCAGTTATTGGTTATAATGCCACCTTGTTATTTTTTATAAGATTTATTTTTTTGTTAATAAGAAGTTTGTTTGGATTATTTTCATTTGTTTGTTTTATATAATAAGACGTTTATTGTTGAGATTAAAATAAAAACAATTTGATTAGATTGAATAAGACTGACATTTGATACAAGTGTAATTTTATACAGACTAACTGACAAAGGCTTGCACTGACGGGACGGGTCTACTCAAATCTGTTTGGTTTTTCCTCAAAAGGCCATTTCAGACTAATCTACATAATCCTCATAAACGATTGTGAATATGTGCACTATGTAGGTTTTATTTTTTATTTTTATTTATTCGAGTTAAACATAATAAATTGTCTGGCAGTTTGAGTGCTTTTTGCGGCCTACCTAAAGGTCCTTACCTTGGTATTGTTCGTCAAATCGTTAAGCTCCTTGTTCTAAGTTGAGCTATACGTCATTTGACAAATGCTTGCACTGTATGGACAGGCCCACTCAAATCTGTGAGCATCTTTCTTCAAAAGACCGCCTCAGACTGAAACCTACAAGGTTCCCATATAATTAATTCAGTGTAGATTGTATGGACTTTAAAAGAGACGGACCCCTGAGTTTGTTTCGGTGTTTCTTCACAGGGTAGTCAGTTAGGAAACACCGGCCTCATCTAGTTAATATTTAAGGAAAAAAAATGACGTGTAAAAGTGTTATTTAATAACCAATTTGCAAAATAAAGATAATTTATCATTTATATGGTCAAATTAAGTTAAGAAAGTTCCTTTAAAAGTAATATTGATAAACGAATTATTTTTATTTGATTAGAGTCTAATCAAATAAAAATAATTCGTACAAAAGATTTAGTACAAAATGACTTTAAGAAGCTGTTTATCTTGCCAACTAAATGCCACCTTGTTTAATTTTTTCTAAGTTTTATCTTTTTGATAACAAGAGGTTTATATCGATTATTTTTATTTCTTTGTTTTATAATTAGACGTTTACTGTTGAGATTATTTCTTTGTGATTAAAATAAAAACAATATGATTAGACTGAATTAGACTAACATAAGTGTAATTTTATACTGCCAAGTATCAAAAATTCAGTTGAGAAAGTTCCTTTAAAAGTAATATTGATAAAATAATTATTTTTATTTGAGTATAGGATAAATAAAAGTTTAGTACAATCACTACTACTTAGTGAAGTAGATACTAATAAATGACTTTAAATTTTCAATTTTTAGTTTTGTTTTGATTATAGTGAATATCTCGGAAATTAAATATTGACCACTTCTCGTACGTCAAGATTAAAAACAATGTGATTTCAGCACATTTGATATAAAACATACCATGATCAAGTGACACGTGAAGCCCTCAAACCTGACTTATTGATTTTTTTTAGTTTGGTTTTTTGGCTTGCCTTGACCATATTGTGTGATCTCACCTTTATAGTATCAGTTTTGTTATTAATTTTATCAATTTAGTTATTTCTCATTTGCGTTACTTTCTGAGAATTAGTGACATATTTTCTGCATTTCACCCGTTTATGTATGCTGTTAGTTTAGTTTGAAATATGTAAGCGAAAGATCTAAGATTAATAATTTTCCCCAGTGGTAATGCTTTGTGAGTTACAGATCGTGGGTTCGAAAACAGTCAGGCACATTATTTTGTGTAATTTATATCAGCAACTGCTCTCATATTGGTGAAGGAAGACATCGTGATCAGCATGTCTCAGGACCAAAAATCGGTAGACTTGTGTCCTCCGACCCACACTGGGCAGCGTGGTGGATTACGGCAGGGGTGTGCACAGGATTATGACAGGGTATGCGGCGGAGTAAATGGTCACAAAAACTTTTTCTTTTATAGATTATTAGCATAGCCTCAGCCACGCACCGTAGCATGGTGGCGATGCGTGGCTGTGGCTATGCTAAAAATCTATAAAAGAAAAAGTTTTTGTGACCGATTACTCCGCCGCATACCCAGTCATAATCCTGTGCACGCGCCTGGATTACGGCCCATTCTCCCTCATAGAGAGGAGGCCTTTGTCCCAACTGTGAGTTGTGGGGACGTTTAGTACTTTCCACCACTTTTGACAATAATTTTCAGTAAATTACAAGTTCAGTATGGACGAAACTTACTGTCACATAAGAAATCCGCGGCGTCTGTGTTTCCTGATAGCTATAACCTGGTATTTAAGTCAAGAGTGAATAGGTTACTTCTAGGCAAGCGTACTCCATCTTCGACCACATCATCACTTACCATCAGGTGAGATGGTGGTCAAACGCGAGCCTATTATCAATAAAAAAATACTGCAAGAAGTATGTAGTCTTACGCTGATAGTCAATAAATTTCTTTAGCTGTGCGGTGTCTAATTATATTCTATAATAAGAACTTAATTACTACAAGCTGTTGTACTACTTACTTCGCGTGGAAATTTTGTTAGTAATATATTTTGGCGTGACTTGATGATAAACAGCCATACATCTAAACATTCGGATTTATTTTATAATATAAGTATAGAGTATTGGTTAATTCATATTGAAGCTATTCAATAATATTTTACAATATGTACCTAATCAATTTCTTCGAGGTGTCAGATGTCATTTATTTCGTATGAAATAGAATATTGTTCATATGTACGCGTGTATACTTTGTAGTTACGCATATATTTTAGCTAAGAAAATTACAATAGACTGCCTCGTTGGTCGTGTAGTCGCAAACGAGACTAAAGAAAAAGAAAAAGAAACACGAGGTCTCTGGATTGATTCTCGGGTCGGGCAAAAAGTGTAATTGGGTTTGTCTGTAAGGAATTTATTTATTTATTTATTGGCCTATCTACAATTGTTACACTGATTATTCTTATATTTCATGCAATATGTTACAAACATAGTGTACAATATGACGCGATAGACACAGCATGCAAAAACAAAATTATAACATCAATATAATACTAGGTAGTGCAGAAATAACGCTAAGAACAACTAGTTCATAGTTTATACAGTCGACATTGAAAAAAAAAAAACAGTACGGTAGATTATTTTTGATGGACTTGGTGCTTGATTTTTTTAAGTGTTGTGGAAAAAATGTCAATTGATTCATCGCAATTATTAAGAAGCCTGCAAATTCTGGGGATAGGGGAATTGGATCCTGATACAGTTTTGCGGAATGGGGGATGTATTAGTTTGATAGGGTGACGCGGATAATTATGGGGAAGGTTAAAATTAATCTTACTTAACAACTGGGGGCAGTCTATTTTACTCCGAAGTAATTTAACAAGAAAAAGTAAATCTATACCATCTCTTCGTTTTTCGAGTGAGATCATGTCGAATTTTTTAAGACGTTTTGCATAGCTCGGAACTTTTTTGGCTAATCTCGCACAATATGCAAGATGGTACAAAAATCTTTTTTGAATCCTCTCTAACCTAAGACTATGTGTTGCATAGTGAGGACGCCACACAACCGAGCAATATTCCAATACGGTACGAACAAGGCAGTTAAAAAGATAGATCTTAGTTTTATGTTTTCGAAAGTATTTAACATTACGCAACACGAAACCGAGTGTTTTTGAAGCTTTTTTAATAATGTTGTCCATGTGGGGAACAAATGTAAGTTTTCGGTCAAGAAGGACTCCCAAATCTTTTACCTCATCAACTTTTCTGAGGTACGTACCATTCATACTATAATTAAAATCAATGAAGTTAGCCTTGCGAGTAAACGTAATTTGGGAACATTTTTCAACATTAAGTAGCATATTGTTATCCTTACACCAGTTTAAAAGTCTGTTCAAGTCATCCTGAAGTAATATCGAGTCGGCTAGAGAATCTATGACGCGGACTATTTTCAAATCATCGGCGAATAGGAATGGCATGGAGTTAAAGAAGCAATAAGGAAGGTCATTTACAAAGATTATAAATATTATGGGGCCCAGGTGGGAACCCTGCGGAACACCGGATGTAATGATCATGGATTCAGATTTATAGCCATTGGCCACGACATAAAAAGATCTATCCGTTAGGTAAGAGTGCAGCCACTTAAGAAGAGAACCAGCAAAGCCGTACGCAGCAAGTTTTTGAATTAGCACTTCATGAGAAACTTTGTCAAAAGCCTTGCTGAAATCGGTTCTCAGTAACTTCCGAAGTTGGCGGTGAGATACCCCCACGCCTGTACTGGAAAGCAGTTGGTCCTGGCTGGACAATCGTCGACAGACATCTTTGACAGTCGTTAAGGGTAGACTAAGATTAACTGAAATCTGACTATTCTAGCCAAGGGATATTGTGTTACCCAGTTACTGGGTAGTGCAGGCCAGATAGGCAATCGCTCCATGTAAAACACTAATACTTAGCTGCATCCGGTAAGACTTGAAGCTGATCCCAATATACTTAAGAGAAGGCTACGCATATGATAATGTGCGAAAATTACATTAACTCACCTTTTATACAAAGTGTAACGGATAGGGTATATACATTCCAAGGGCACGGCTTCTTTGGATGATATCAAACGATATTGGAAGGGTTTCAATTCAAAATAAAATACTCTAAAAATTGATACCAAATTTTCGGTTTCGTAAGTTTCTTAAATTGAAATCATAACAAGCATGTCACCGTACTACGTAGGTCAATAACTTTCCACGTTACTTGCAAATATCACGATAAATCTCTTCTGTGATATGCTTATTTCAATTTAAAAAGTTCGGTTTCTGGTATCAATATATTAAAAATTCTCATTACTTCCGAACATGTAGAGATAGGATTAAAAAACCCTTTCAATATCGTTTGATATCACCCAACGAAGCCGTGCCCTTGGTATGTATATACCCTTTCCGTTACACGTTGTATACACTATCCTATACCTACCACACATTATTTTTTTACTCAGCCAATTATGCCCCACTTCTGGGTCAAGGCTTCTCCCAAATCCTTCCAAATTTCCTTTTCGAGTGCCATCTCGGACCAGAAATTTGACGATTTTGTATTTTATAGGACCAAAATTATAAAATTGAATAATTCCAATATCTTGTTGAATTGTTTACACCATTAAAATATAAATAACGAAAACTGCTGAAATAAAAGAATGCACTTCGTCAATCCAGTTGGATTGAATCGGTCGAAAAATCTTTAAAATACTCTTGTGTACTCCTAAGTAAAATAATGCAATATGAAATTCTCAAAGGTAAAATTTGGCAGAACGTTCGTCAACGGTGAAATGTGAAATAGAATTTACTCTTGCAGAGCGTTGTTTGATTTCCGCAAAGTTCCGGGCAAACAATTAAGCCTGACCCAGTGAGAGACATTATGTCAAAGATTTTATCACTGAAATGAGGTTTTGTTGGTTTCTGTAAAACCAAAAACCTAAGTATATGGCAACACTAAAGGTTTAAATTTGAGTTTAATTTTTTTAAATAGTTTTCTGACTTCACGGGAAAGTTACTGAAGTTTTTGATTTGTGCATAACACATTAATTAGATATAGGAAGAAACAAAGGCTGGTTAATACTTCCCGTGACACAAGAGCTGTCTTTTACTTTGTTGAGAGGCATTGCCATAGTACACGTGGCAAAGCCAGTTTTTTGGACATATTACCAGCCGACAGCTTTCAGGACAAAGTTTTGCTATGTTAAATTAAATAGTTTTTAAATACAACGTGTAACGGAAACCCCATATCTATCCAAAAGAGCTGAAGACAACATCTGGTATGGAGTCTCTATACACAGTACCAGCACAAAATAACTGACTCAAAAAATTGATACCAAATTATTGGTTTCATATATTTCAATCATAACAAACGTGTCACAGCACTACGAGGGTCAATAAGTTTCCACGTTACTTGCCAATAACGCGATAATTCTCTTCGTTCTTCTTAATTTGAAAAATTCGGTCTCTGGTATCAGTGTATTGGAATTTGTAATAAGTTCTACACACGTAGACTTAGGATTACAAAACCCTTGCCATATCGTTTGTTATCATCCAAAGAAGCCATGCACTTGGTATGTATATACCCTTTAAATTACACGTTGTATATTTTAAAATGGTTTTAAATACATTCATAACGAGCATGTAGGTACCTAACTCGACCAAACATGCTGAACGTCAGGATTTATTAGAAAACTATTTTTTGTTTTTATCTAGTTTCACGTTATATAAACCCAGTCAAGGACATAAGGGTTTTGTTTAGATATAAGTTAATTATAAATATCCAACTTTGTAAGTTGACAGAGTTCTAGAATTTAATTTAACATATATTCTGAATTTCAATAGAATCTACTTCACAGCAAATCTTTAATCAAGGTTTAAACGCACAGCTTAGTATATACTGTATAACTATTGTTCACAAGGCTAGTGCTCAATGGAGCAAAATGTGACGTGCAATTGAAATTCAGAGCTTAGTTGAGGCCACGAGCTAAATACACAGGTTTAGGCAATCATGTGTACAGGTCTGAGGAAACATGGGCGCTTGTAAAGCGGTAGGTATTGTGTCGGTTTACAAGCTGACCGGGGTATTGTTGAAACAGGCATATACAGAGAGAAATTATATTTAGATAGCTTCAAGTTAAACTGGGTTAGCAATTAATTTTACTGAATTCGAAGATTTAGAATTTATGCGTGTTATCTGTGGGCTCGCTATACTGAAAAGTCAGATAAATGCATTCAGGATGCTGACGGGCTGCCCCAGTACTACTGCGCATCAGAGATGTTCGCAAAAGCTATCGAGTTTGCTACCACATAGAAGCAGATCCGAGAGCTTCTTGTCGTATATTGTCAGTATTATGCGGAAGCGATGCGCATTCTTGGTTCTTTAAGTGCGAGGCAGCATCAACAGTATTCTGATCTCAGTAGCAATCAGGCTAAACTATGCGTTATAACATAGTTTATAAGAAATATTTTATAAATAAAGCATAACGAATTCGTCCTAAGCGTTGTCGGCTGGTAACGTGACAAATAAACGGGCAGAAGTACCTTGTTGTATGTCATTGCTTAGCCCTTGGCCATAGTAAAAGCTAGCCCTTGGGGCGCGGGAAGTCTACCAACGTTTTCTATATTTTTAAAGGGTCTGAGTACGAGGGCCTCGCAGTCCGAGAATTTCTACCCGGTTGCTATATTTATGCCACTTGAAGTTTTTTACACAGCCGCAGCGGGAATGCCAGAAAAACATGATGAAATGGGATGTGATGGTGATGACGGTTGTAAGTTAATTTTTATTATTACTAAAACAGCATTTTAGCAACAGCTTTAAAGAAGTTTATTCATTTACACAGATTTATGGTAATTTTCAAATATCCTATTATTATAGCCTTCCGTGCTTACAAACAGTTATCTAAGAGCGAATTATTAAGATTTAAATGCTTGAATATCTGCAATACTTATTAAGGGGATTCCAGATGCTAATGTACAAACTTAAGTACTTTGCAGTTTATCATGCAAATTGCTTGCAAAGACCAATAATACTCACCTGGCACCTAAAATATGAATCTTTATTTTATTGGGATATCTAACAGTGACCATTCAAGTATTTGGCAATATACAACGTGTAATTTAAAGGGTATATACATACCAAGTGCATGGCTTCTTTGTATGATAACAAACGATATGGCAAGGGTTTTGTAATCCTAAGTCTACGTGTGTAGAACTTATTACAAAAATTCCAATACACTGATACCAGAGACCGAATTTTTCAAATTAAGAAGAACGAAAAGAATTATCGTGTTATTGGCAAGTGACGTGGAAAGTTATTAACCCTCGTAGTGCTGTGATCATTGTGGTAACATGTACTACGTACTACATATTACCTCAATGGCTGTGACACGTTTGTTATGATTGGTATTCAAGAAATATATGAAACCAATAATTTGGTATCAATTCTTTGAATCAGTTATTTTGTGCTGAAATTGTGCATAGAGACTCCATACCAGATGTTGTCTTCAGCCCTTTTGGATAGATATGGGGTTTCTGTTACACGTTGTATATTAAATAACTAAATTGATATACACGGTGCAATTCGATTAGGTACTGAAAATAATTTTAGTGTTATTTAGACCAAGTTATAATCATGTATGGGAAGCAATAGGATTTTTTTTTAAATTTATATCTCATGTTTGACACTATGAGGCTTAATAATGAGAGCAGCACAGGTCGACCTTCAACGTTTAGCAACACTTGCCGAGGTCGGTTCTTGGAGGGGATATCGATATATAGTTTCCTCCGTGATATAAGTTTTTAAGCTAACATGGTCACTAACTTTAGAACTTAAAACGGGATATTTACCATGTGTATTTTTTGTTTCGAGTTTCCTATATTTCGGCACTGTTGCAAGCGCCATGATCACGGATGAACTGAAGTAATTGCGGGTGGAAGTTTATGAGCAGACAAATCGGTCTACCTTCTTTCTCGTTCGTTTTCTGTTAGCGACACCGCTACTACTGTTATATGTATGTATCACTAAACACTCGATTCTGTTCCCGACATACAAAACTCACCGTGTCGACTCGCGAACTTTCCAAGGAACTTTTTCGGTTTTTACACATTTGAACCACTGGATTCCAGGCCCTCGACAGTTGAAACCCATCCTCCCGGTTGAAATTGTCATATTTGGTAATCTCAATCGATCTAAATCAATCTAGACTGGTAAGGGAAGCGATTGAGATTACCAAATACGACAATTTCAACCGGGAGGATGGGTTTCCTCTGTGCCTCAGAAAACACATTACATTTGTACATCTTTGACAGTGGTTAAGGGTAAACAGGAGCCAAAAAATATGACAAAAGTCTTGCTAAGGGGTATCGTCTTTACGGTGCAAGCCTGCCCCGCCTGGGCAGATCACCGACGTGTCCTCACGGCGGCGATAGGCGGAGATCTCTCGCGCCCGGCATTGGTCGGGGCCATGCTGCGGGGCGAGAGGGAGTGGAAAACGGTCGCCTCCTTCTGTGAAGCAGTCATGCTTCCGAAGGAGGAGGCGGGCCATGTGAGGGAGAGGATGGCGTCCTCCCCCCAGCCCAGCCGCAGTGGCAGACGCCCGCGGCGTCGGACGTCGGCCGACGATCTCCGGCCACCGTAGGCGCGGGCATGCGGACAGCGAGTAAAGGGCAACTCGCTGTCCGACCATGGACCATGCCCGGGTCGACGTCGCGTTGTGTTCCACGCGCGCCTCAAAGAGCGTCAGCAACATGACGAGGCCCCCCCTGCAGAGGGCCGAAGCCTGCCGGGGTCGTGGGACTTATCCCATTACCGTGACCCCGGTACGTAAAGGGTTATTGAAGGAACACCGTGGATTTTAGTCAGTAAAAGTCTGACAGTCCCTCCCACCCTGCCCGGGGTGGGAGGACTTATTTGATAATTTTACCACGTTAAAAAAAAAAGAAGGGGTATCGTCTTACCCAGCAACTGGGTCATAGAAGCGAGATAGGCAGTCGCTCCATGTACAACTACTAGTACTAACCAGATGATGATTTGATGGTCACTTGAGACCTTTCTTTTGTGGCAGTTGGGTTGAACATAGGTATATTCGTTCAAGTTAATCATGAACGTGCTGCAGATTTAAGATCATCATTTTATATAAGTAATTTCTACTTAAAACTTTGTTGGTTTATAGTTATCTTCCCGCACTTCACGAGCACAAACAGCTATCAACGTTGTTTGATCTCCCGGGACCGCGAATCGCTCCCAGCCGGAAAATAAATAACATTGCGGATTGATATAGACAATTCGTCTTACACATGTGGAGCATAGGGAAATGCTTCATTCCTGCGATAAAGGAAATGGAAATAAAGACATAGTAAATAACAATACAATTTAACGAAATATTTTGTAAACAAAGGAAAACGCAGGTATATAAGTTGTCGAAAGAAAACCTATTATTGTGTTTTTATTGTAATAACAGCCTTTTTGTCGAGGACAAATTATCGAATGACTTTTACCGCTCTGAGTGGAGCGGAAATGAATGTCAGACTTTTACTGACTAAAAATCCACCCTCAGTTCCGGGGCCCCGGTATCTCATATTATGAACATTCCCGCAACGTAAACACAGCCTTTAGATGACATTTATTATAAACTAAACTAGAATGAATAATAAATGAATGAAGGAAAAAACGTTAACATAATTATTTAAAGATAATTTACAGTTTACGTGCTGTAAAGTGGTTAATCAAAATGATTCATCGGTAAATTAAAACTTAATGCATTATTCAATTTAAAAAAAAATAGCTAACGCGAGCGCAAGAAAAATTCTATCTTGAGGAAGTGCACAATATTGTTTACCAAAATATTACTAATAGTAATAGACTAGCTTTGATGTTCCGTATTCGCAGCAGAAATTAGATGTATGAGACTCTCTGCTGAATTCACGTTGTCTATTGTCAGAGCTCACCTAAACATCAGAATTCTATAGACAAGACTTAATAAATAAATATTTTTTAAATAAATAATATTTTTTGTATTTCTTGATAGCTACAACTTGGGTTATTTAGGCAAAGATTGAGTAGGTTACTTTTAGGCAAGCGTGCTTCATCTTCGTCCACAACATCGCTTACCATCAGGTGAGATGGTGGTCAAAGCGAGTCTAGCATCAATAAAAAAGTAATAAAGAACCAGAGGTGACTCCAAGAGCAGTCAGCAGCATTGACGGGACTCGACAGGGCCAAATCCTGCTGGGATTGCCGGAATGTGTTAGCGAGATACCGTGGCAATTGAAGGAACAGGGTGGGTTTTTAGTCAGTAAAAGTCTGACACTCCCTTCCGCTCCACCCAGAGCGGGAGGGAGTGTCAGGAAGATATTTGATGATTTTCCACCGAAAAAAAAGGAGTGAAACGATTCAGATGAGTTGTTCCCAACAATTATCTAAAGAGAAAAGTTAAGTCGCATTTCTTCACCGCAGGCAAGACTTTACGCCTTTGCCGCAGACGAGACTATAATAGATCATTCATAAACGCCTTTATTAAGAAAGTTAGAAGACTTTCCTCCTCTAAAACGGTTCTTAACTTTGATGACTGTGATCATTGTTACATTACGATTATAGTAATTACGAGACAAGGTAACGTCACAAATCTAAAGTTAAAATGATAAATGATGTCTATTTTGCAAATTGGTTATTAAATAACACTTTTAAATGTATTTTTTTTTTTTCGTAAATTTAAACTAGATGAGGCCGGATTTTCCTAACTGACTACCCTGAGAAGAAACACCGAAGCTCACTTCTGAATTTGTTTCGGTGTTTCTGCAATTTGACCAGTACAAATTGTATGGACTTCTTGAATCTATACTGGTCAATTTGTCTATATGTCGAAGACGCATTGTACAGATAGTGCAATCCACGAAGACGCGCCCCATTATTCCTCTTAACCGTTTATTAACGCACACTACGATGAATAGACTAATTAGGAGAAAGCGTCACGGTCAAAGGGAAAGATGCTCTACATAAATCTTATATATTTTTAATTTAAGGTATAAATATTTTTAATTTAATTTATTTATACCCCCCGCACCCCGCGATCCTCTCAGCCTAATTGGTGGGGCGCATCTTCGTGGATTGCACTATATAATCCGCTGTATTACATAACAGCACCACCCCCTGATCGTATCGGCCGCCCGATACAGACCCTCCAAGATTTCTCGGGTTCGTCGCCCGCGTAACATCCTAGACGAGCCTGACGACCCCACCACCATCCGACAAGAGAGCAGTAGGGAAACCAGCACTCTTAGAAAACACAAATACAGAACGCGTTCCTTATTCCGGCCTCGCCGACGAGGCCCATCGCGACGTCCGCGTACTTGTAATGAAAATCCTCCCCGACCTTTGCCAAACGAGCCAGCCCGCGATGCTGAGCCAGTAGCAATAAATACTCCCGTAAATAATATGACCCAGCCTGTCCCTTTGCTGCCCTCCCAAAATGACCCCGCTATGCCGAGGCCCGTACTCCACAGGGAGTGCCCTTAGCGTGCGGTCATTAGTTTTTAAGTATATTTTAGTTTGTAAGCCCTGGCTGGGGGCCTTTAATTTATTAGAGGTCACCACAGGAAAGTCCGGTTAAGTAGACTCACAGCCTTAGTGTGCTGATCTACAAGTGGCCCAACCTAAAAAAAAAAAAAAAAATAACAGCACGTCAGATTGAAAAACGTCGCTGTTTTGTTATACGTCTCCCCAACATTCAGACGGATTGCTATCCAACTGAAATAATTTATGTCGTAATGTAAGAGCAAATCGCGTTCGTCAAAGCACTTTAGAAACGTTACGACCACATACAAGTGGACGTATCTTCGTTACGTCGCATTGTAGCTTGTAGTCTTATTTACCGCCGCAAGTAGGCGTTACACTTTCGTAACGACAAAAATGGCGTCGCAAGAACTAACTTTTGTGTCAAATTAAAGTGTGTAAATGGCGATAACTCTCATACGTTTAATTGTGACCTTAAATGTTTTTATAGTGCTCAGTCAGGAATAGTGAAAAGCCCTGGAGAAAAGATCGTGTGGCTGAGGTTATTTCTCATATCAAAACGGATAAGGTGGCTATGAATTCTGGAACTTGTCGCACACCAGAGCAGTAGTATTATTGGAGTACAAAGTACGATGTGATAAATGTTGCAAATGAAGATCTTTTTAATTACCAATATTACATTTCAAAAATATTTATATTTTGAATTTATAAAACAAATATTATTTGTAAGTATTTTTAAAATAAAATTATCATAAATAATTACAGATTTGGACACTTAAAAATACTTTTATAAAATTTACTTTCTGATATTAAGCGGTAAAAAAAAATTGTAGTTAAAATAATTTTTTTTTTTCTGAATTATTTCAGTGTAGGTACTTTAATAATAATAAATTACTTATAAGGTAAAAAAAACAAAGCTTTTCCTGTTCAAGTGTTATTTGTTATATTTACTTATAATTAGAAATTGAGTGAAAGCTATAGTTTTTTTTTAAATTTAGAATAGGTTCGCGTTTGACCACCATCTCACCTGATGGCAAGTGATGATGTGGTCGAAGATGGAGCACGCTTACCTAAAAGTAACCTATTTACTCCGACTCTGACTTAAAGACTCCTAGGTTACAGCTATCGGGAAACACAGACTCCGGCAGGGAATTCCACTCCTTAGCCGTACGCACAATGAAGGTATTCTCAAAACGTTTGGTGCGTATGGGTAGGATGTCCACCAAGAAATTGTAAGACTTTTTTCTGAATAACGATTTATAGTACAAAGTTGTGATAATTACAAATAATTAAATGCATAAGTAGTTCAAAAGCTTAGTAAGTCATGTGTTATATACCTTATCAAAATACTTTATTTTTATTGATATTTGCATCAGTTTTATAAATCCCTAAAAATTTAATAAAAATAATACTAATATTTTTTAATTCGGTTGTTTAAATAATTTATAGTCACCCTACATTGCTTCTGCCTTATAATGCTAAATATCGAACGGCGCTTTGTAGAACGTATCACGAGTACAATCCGCCTAAATGTTGAGAATCCGCATTACAAAACAGCGACATTATTCAACCTAACGCGGTGTTATGTAATACATCGGATTATACAATGCTTCTTCGACATATTATACAACAGGTAACGGAAAGGGTATATACATACCAAGGGCACGGCTTCTTTGGGTGATATCAAACGATATTGGAAGGGTTTTTTAATCCTATCTCTACATGTTCGGAAGTAATGAGAATTTTTAATACATTGATAATTTGATACCAGAAACCGAACTTTTCAAATTGAAATAAGCACATCACAGAAGAGATTTATCGTGATATTTGCAAGTAACGTGGAAAGTTATTGACCTACGTAGTGCGGTGACACGATTGTTATGATTTCAATTTAAGAAACTTACGAAACCGAAAATTTTGTATCAATTTTTAGAGTATTTTATTTTGAGTTGAAACTCTTCCAATAACGTTTGATATCATCCAAAGAAGCCGTGCCCTTGGTATGTATATACCCTTTCCGTTACACGTTGTATAACATTGCAGGTTACAGTCGGAGGTGATTTTTGAGGAAAGATGCACACAGATTTGAGTTAAAATTAAAGTAATAAGGATTAAACAAAGGATAAAACAAACATTTATAACCTGTTCTAAACCGTAAAAGACTAAACCTTAGTCTTGCAAGTCAAATATCCAGTTTATTGTAGTAGTGAAGTGTAAAATGGACAGTCAGTGGCTGAGTTACGTTTGGCGGCCATAATTAATTGGTCTTATTAAGTTCTCAACGGCTGTAGCCCTATTAACTTTACGTCTTTATTACCGGGTTAAACTGTTCAAGAAGTGCTTGGTTTCTTGTAACGATTAGGTAATACTAATACCCGTTTTATGGTTGGAATTTGGATCCAGTCCTACACTCTGGGGTGAGCAGAGGCTAGGGTAGAGGAAATATTGTAATGAGATGTATATTATATTGAATATATATTATATAATATTGTATTGGAATGAGAGAACAGGGTGGTTTTTATTCGGTAAAAGTGTGGCAATCCCTTCCGCTTTTCCCAGAGCGGGAGGACGAATATGATGATTTTCCCACCAAAACAAAGTAGAGTGAGAATGGAGTTTGCGAAGAAAACCACAATTATGTTGCCTCGCATCCTCGTATCTGAGGCTGCTGGTACACATCGCACCACTAGATGAAAAAAAACTCTGGGAAATCGAAAAACTTCTTTTTTTCAGAAATGACCAAAAACTGATTTTGGAATATTCACTAGAGATGTCAAGTTGAATGAAGTTATAGCCTGTTCAATTAAATATTTTTAAACTATCTCCCCGAACCTTGACAAAACCTATTTTATTAGTTATTTAGTCTACTTTAGGTAATAGGCACCATTTTTGTGTCATAAGTAGAATTACCTTACTTTATCGTATATATAAGTTATCGTAACGTGAGTTTTAACGCCACGTATGTATTTTCTTAGTGATTTTGAAAACACCATTAACTTGATATGAGTACTTTTTGAATTAGTGAGGTTTTCATCTAGGGGTACGATATGTGATTTCCGCTACCCATCGTCGACCCTCGTCCTAAAATGGGAAAATTTACTTAGGTAGGCTTATAAATATTATGTGTCAGTAGACACAGTTTTCACAAACACTCCAGTATGTGCTAATTATGCCAATATTCAAACATAATTTCTACTCCCCTTCGCTAAAGCATAGAATAACTTATTATATTCCAGTCCAGAGCGGCTCCACTTCCAATATTTGAACTAGGTTACATAATACATACGCTGTCTATAAATCCAAACAGTCTTCACTGGAGAATAGGATTCTCATACGAGTGAGTATATTTGCCTACATGCCACGAGTTTCAGTTTGTGTTAGTTTGTGGAACTTTGCTATTGATAGGTACACGAATGGATTAACTAACTACCTACAGAAAGTCCATAGTATCTCGGTCAAAAGACTAAGCATGGGTTTTTTTTCTGATTGGAAAACATATCGTTCAAACGACAAATGTGGTATATGTTACATGTTAGTATGATATTCAAAATAGGTATTTATTATAAAATAGGGTTTTATACCACAAAAGACGGAACCCTTAAGGATCACTTTGTTTTTATTTTTAATTAAAATTTTAACGGTAACTTAATTTGTGATGTGCTAATTCCCGTGAAGAACATTCAAAAATATATCGTTTATAATTTTGCACTTGTGTCAGAGACAATGTTTCAGTTAAGATAGAATTATGTTTTGTTATATAGTGACAATCGCTCTGTCCATTGAACCTTCGTTTCTTTCATTGAAAATAAACGAATGAAGGAATTAATATTAATCCTAGTCCAATTCTAAGTACAGTTTTGAATCTGTCTGCGCACAGCCTTACTCTGTTATCGATAAGTACCTACACAAATACGATCCGATTATAATAGTTCGAAGTTCGAACATGTCTAGCTTTTGTTTTCCGGTTTGGTCTACAAATGGTCTACAAATAGAATGGTTGAATGAAGCGTCACTAGCCTAATAGCTAATACAATGTCGAACTCGTGATCAAGAGGTCACGGGTTCGAACCCTACCCATTACGCTATTGCCGTGAACCCACTCCAGACACAAGCATTTATGGCTTAGTTGGGGGGAGTAACAAGATCGCTAGTAATGTCGATTCTACCCGCATTTCTAGTTGGTACTCTTTACAAAAATAAATAAAAAAATGGTTTAGTCCACAAACTTCTGAATGTCAAAAATATGTCTAACATCGAATGAAAATGCCAGTGATTGACAGTGCATTTTACGTGATTGGTAGGGTTAACACAATTACACTGTGATTACCGATTTGTCAGCTTTGCGTTATAATCACAACATTAGCAAATTAGAAGGTTCGTTAGGTTAGTTTATGGGTGAAGCCGACGGCCCGACACTAAGTGTTTGTGTTTATCAATGACATAATTAATTATATTTTGTACTACCGATTATAATATCAAGTGATCAATAATATAATTATAGGAACTTGTATCTGTTTTTTATACTTAATGGGGTAGATATCACTGATAACTTATCTAGGTGTCGGGAGCTATTTGAGCATCCTCGAAAAAATTTACCAACGCGTGGTTTGTGCTACTTTGTTAAAATAAAATAAATGGGATATAGATTATTTGCACACTTAATATTACAAATTTCTCTTAATTTATGTCATACAATAAGAATGAACAGCATAAAAGAGATTACTATTTATTTTTTGTGCGCACAGCCAATGTGTGGAACTCTCTGTCGGCTTCTGTATTCCCTACTCCATATTATTCGTCAGTCTTTAAAGTAAGTGTGAACGGGTATCTTCTGGACAGTTCGCTCGTTTCATCATAGACCTCATCAATCTCTTACCATCAAGCGTGATTGGATTTAAGGGAGGCCTGAATCGAAATAAAAAATACGTGAACGACTGTACTAGTACAAACAATATAACAATCGACAGCGGCTTCCAACCTGATTGATTACAAACACAGCTAAACACACTACGCAATGTATTGTCTTTTTCTAAATTTTCTATGTAAGAAAAAAAATTGTGAGAGACCTCTGCCAACCCAATATTACATTTGCGTAAGTCCAATATCGATGTACCCTTAAATAAATCAACGTAATGGAGCAGTAGCAGGAGCAAATTAAGCGGCATTAAACAACTGTTTAGTTCCCACAATACACCCACTAAAATCGATACATTGTTCCTTTTCTCAACAGGTATGTATTTGTGAAATACGGAACACCTCTAGTTCAAATAACGGCTTGTCACCACACTACCGCTTAGATTTTGTTTATCTATCTTGTATATTTTGTGTTAGTAAGGTTTAAGTTGAGAGGAACAAAAGAGCCATTGGTATTTATGTTGATTGACAGTCTTAATAAACAATTATTTTATTATTTACTTTATTGTACACATCACAATACACTTAAGGATACAAATAATAAAACTAGTGTACAATGGGCGGTCTTATCGCACAGGGCAATCTTTTACAGACAACCTTTGGATGGACAGAAATTAAATGAGATAGAATTATTCTCTTCTGCATTTTTATGTCCCTATTATGATTTCATTAAGCAAGGAATAATAAGCTTATAATAAACTCGTGTTAGTAACACTATTTGCAACTTAGGATCGGCCGGACCGATTTTCATGGTTTAAAGATTTGTCCCCGACAGGAATAGGAGAATAAGTATTTAAATTAATCTGATATCTATCATATGATATTAAGCGCATCGGTTCAGCTGTGCCTCTATATACATACATATAGTTATATACAAGTGTATAATTATTGTGACGATTTGATAACAAAAAAGATAAAATAAGATGAGATGGGAGATAATCGAGAGTCAAAATATTATTATGTTCCGTAACTGACAGCTCACTTCAGGTTGTATATGGTTTGTTTTGACAAAAGATCAAAATTAATCACTAAGTACGTTCTCTACGGGCACGCCGCAATTGCGGCGGTAAGGCCCCTCTTTGAGGAGTGGCTAGATCGGCGTCACGGCGTCCTGACCTACCGCATGACGCAGGTCCTCACCGGACACGGAAGTTTCGGGAGGTACCTGTGTCTGATGGGTAAGGAAGAGACGCCTGGGTGTCACCACTGCGAGGGTCGCCCTGAGGACACAGTCGAGCACACGGTGCAGGACTGCCAGCTTGGGCAGAGCACCGACGTGTCCTCACGGTGACAATAGGCGGAGACCTCTCGCGCCCGGCCTTGGTCGAGGCCATGCTGCGGGGCGAGAGGGAGTGGGAAGCGGTCGCCTCCTTCTGCGAAGCAGTCATGCTTCCGAAGGAGGAGGCGAGCCGCGTGAGGGAGAGGATGGCGTCCTCCCTCCAGCCCAGCCGCAGTGGTAGACGCCCACGGCGTCGGACGTCGGCCGACGATCTCCGGCCACCGTAGGCGCGGGCATACGGACAGCGAGTAAAGGGCAACTCGCTGTCCGACCATGGACCATGCCCGGGTCGACGGCGCGTCGTGTTCCACGCGCGCCTCAAAGAGCGTCAGCAACATGACGAGGCCCCCTCTGCAGAGGGCCGAAGCCCGCCGGGGTCGTGGAACTCATCCCGTTACCGTGGCCCCGGTATGTAAAGGGTTATTGAACGAACACCGTGGATTTTAGTCAGTAAAAGTCTGACAGTCCCTCCCACCCTGCCCGGAGTGGAAGGACTTATTTGATAATTTTACAAAGTTAAAAAAAAAAAAAAGTACGTTCTCTAACACCCAAAAATAGAATGGCTGCCACAAATAACTTCAGTTGTGGCAAACGATATCAGATGAAGGTATTTGTTTATACCAGGTGAAAAAGTTGAATTAAGATTCTGTATTTTCCTTCTACAAACAGCAATTGACATGACACTGACACTGACAGACAGAGAAAAGATGTGACAATTGTTGTACAGTTGTACAACAATTGTCACATCTTTTCTCTGTCTGTAAATAAATATTTATAATGTAAAACAGTTGTTTTACATTATAAATATCAAAACAACTTCCTAAAGTTGTAGAAGAGAGGAAAAAGTACTTCCTAAAGATATAAAATTTACGTAAAAACGAAATATTAAATTACACGGACCTTCGATGAAATACAAAAATAATAAATAACTTCTTCAGAGTAGCAGCACGCTTTAAACATGTACCTATGTCGTAGCAGTAGGTAGTAATCAGAGCAACTTTTTCTTAGTTTTTATTTTTGTAACTGTTTTACCCGAACTTCTTTGTATATTGTTGTTAGGTTCACGTTTGACATCTCATCACGCATGCCTAGAAGTAACCTATTCTCTTCTTTTACGAACTAAATGCAACGAGGAATTCTCTAGCAAACACTGTTCGGGATAAAAAATCTGCATTTTGGTAGTTTTTATACAAGGTGTAACAGATTAAGCGCAATACCTCAGACACCCCAATTATACTATATAAAGCTAAATTACCACTGACTGACTCACTGACATAATTGTTCTCCCAGATGGTGGATGGGGAGGTGGGTATATTTTGACAGATTCGTAAACAAGTAACTCTCAAACCTACGGGAAAAGTGCCAAACCTCCCCTTTTCACCCCCCTTCTCTCCCCTCCCTATCGTATCTCGGAAACTACGAGACCCGTATTTTTTTTTTTACGGATTCGTATAGAGGAGGCTCGGTAAAGTAAAAAGCATTTTTCAAAGTCGCCCCCCTTGCCCCCCTTCTCACCCCCTTTAGGTGGATCTCGGAAATTAAGAGACTTGGAACATTTTTTTTTCAGTTTCATTTAGAGGGGCAATGCTTTAGTCGAAATAATTGTGCAACCACCCCCCCATCACCGCCCCCCCCCCCATTTTTTTTTTCACAAGCACTAGAGGTGCTTTCACCTCGCGCAACACGCAAATACTAGTTAGAATATAAAATTATAAGTCTAAAACAACATCCGTAGCTAAATAAATTGAAATCAAACCTAGATATATTTTTATAAATATAAATAAAATATTTATGCTTACTAAGCGTAAAATACATACGTTTTACGCTTATTAGTAACTAACTATTTTATAAAATCAAGCGTAAGGATATTGTGCGTCACACAGTATCCTTACGCAGACGCATGCACTCATGCAATGTTAGTGGCCGACACGGGCATGAGCGCTTTTCCTTGAATTTAGGAATGTATTAATTTGTCATGATACCTACTGTGTTTCCATTTTAAGATAAATGAATGATTCAGAAGCTGATTCTGAACCAACTATTTTCAGGAATTTTGTTTATTCTGTTACACGTTGTATGTATAGAACAGATACAGTCCTAAATCTGTTTACTTTAAATTCTGTCTATCCAAACGTTGTCTGTAAGAGATCGCCCTGTGCGATAAGACTACCCATTGTACACTAGTTAATTTTTTGGTATCCATTGAAACATTGTAAGGTGTACAATAAAGTATGTAATAAATAAATAAATACTTGTCTTTGCCAAATATAATGTACATACTTACTATACTTACGTAATTACTTTAGAGGTGTTCTCCATGTTGCTTTCCCAGACGAAATAAATAAATCCCAAGAGAAAATAGCTTCTCTTAACCCGAAGCACACTGAGTGACAAGGCATCAGATAACTAAAATTATTCCCAGATACTTTGCAACAGATAACAAAGTAAAAAGTTACTTTATTTAGCAGGTCATTTATATTATGGGTTGTTCGACATATTTTAAAGATTAGATATATAGTTAGGTTTTGGCAGAATGTAGTGTAATGTGTTCTCTAGGGTGTAGCCTCCTCAAGAAACGTGTGGTTTTCCTAGGCCTGAAAAACTTCTTGTGGCAGATTTAAAATTCTGTCTATGGGACTAATTTTTGAAAATAGGGATGGCGATAAACTAGTTCCGATTCCCGTAGAGAACAGGTATCCTACCTATAGATTTTTGTTCAGATTCTGGTGGTTTCTTTGTTTTAGATTTTAGATGTACAAGTCAACCCCACTTTTCCCAATCACAACAACTTCATAAAGCCAGAATCGATAGAAGCGCCCACCAGAGGAACGGCGAATTAATTTAGTTCGACAGATCCCGGAGAAATTATCGAACTGGTTTGTACCTAATTATATTCCTTTATCTTGTTATTAATATATGTAGGGTTATTATTACAAGTAATTTATAGAAAAAATGCGAAAATTTGTACCAAAAAACGTTACGGATGTTTTTTCAACAAATGAACGCTTTTTTACCAGCTGTACCTAAGTTCTTGTAGAATGATTTTAGCCTTACATATAGTCGAAGTCATACGTACTACTATTTTTAAAATTAAATTTTATTTATTTGTTTTGTTCGGACAACATAAATCCATCAATACGTACCTATAACATAATCATTGATATATAGTATATAAATGAACATAATAGATACATTACATATGTACAATGTTAACCAGAAAGCATGTAATAAAATTGAGTCCGGTTAAAAATGTTAAGTGTAGCAACTACATAAAATAGTTTATCCATTTATTTTTAAAAAGCACTTTAGCAATTACCTTTTCAGTAGATGACGCTTAATGATTCAATTTAATGCTCGCAAATTGCTTTTACTTTATACTGAAACTAAAAATAAAGTACATCTTTTTACACGATTACAAGTAGGTATATACTTTTCACTCAATATTCCGTGAATCGTATCTATCGTTGGATAACAACATCAAATCGCTAGACAGACGTTGTCGTGTTAATGATGGTGTTATTAATTATCATCTACTTAGCCTTTTCGTACCTAGACTGGAAACCGACCCTAAGTCGGAAAAAAAAGTCTGATTTTTATATACCAAACGCATCTTCAGGGTGATAAGTTAAAGATATCAATATAACTCAATTTCGGAAAAAGTGTGGAATGGATCCTTTTTGCGTAACTACGTCCATTAATCCAATTCAATTAATCTCTATGGCTTGACTTATACAACGTGTAACGGAAACCCCATATCTATCCAAAGGGTCTAATGACAACATCTGGTATGGAGTCTCTATGCACAGTTTCATCTCAAAATAAGTGACACAAAGAATTGATACCAAATTATCGGTTTCATATGTTTCTTGAATACCAATCATAACAAACGTGTCATTGCACTACGAGGGTCAATAACTTTCCACGTCACTTGCCAATAACACGGTGATTCTCTACGTTCTTCTTAATTTGAAAATTCTGCCTCTGGTATCAATGTATTGAAATTTCTATTATACTTCACACATGTAGACATAGGATTATAAAACCCTTGCCATATCGTTTATTATCATCCAAAGAAACCGTGCACTTGGTATGTATATACCCTTTAAATTACACGTATACAAAACATAAAACTTAAGGACAACAGCACGCGTTGAACCTGCACACGAAGGGTTCCGTACCTTTATCTAATGAACTATACATATGTAAGAACTGGAAATTACTCGGAAGTAAAGTAAGATTGATAAATAAACTTATCTATATACTTATAAATTTACACTATTGGCGTGAACCCAATCCAAACACAAGCATATTTAGCTTAGTTGGAGGGGTTAACAAGATTACTAGTAATGTGAATTCTACCCATATTGATATTTATCCTTAAAAAAAAATTAGTCTCATACAACGTTATACGTCACGGTTTACAAATAAGCAATCAATGCCAGTTGTAATATGTAAATGTTACTTTTTAATCACAAAAATAGTTTTAACTACATATTTTGTTTGGACTTTTCGTTTTATTTCCTTCTAGCTAAATATGATTCTAGATCAATGGGAATTGTGCGGAATGAGAGGGAATGGGATGCGGTCGCCTCCTTCTGCGAAGCAGTCATGCTAGCGAAGGAGGCCGAACGCGCGAGGTAGAGGCTGACTGTCTTCCTCGCGCCCTAGCCGCCGCGGGAGACGCCCCGGGCACAGTATAAAAAATCCATTATTATACTCTGCCCCGGGCGTTGGGGATCGCGATCCGATTTCCAGCCACCGTAAGCGCGGGCCTGTGGACGGCGAGCAGGGGTCGCTCACCATCCGGTAAGGACCAGGCCCGGGTCGGCGGCGCGTCGTGTTCCACGCGCGTCTCCAAGAGCTGTCAACACCAGTGACGGGGCCTCATAGATCCATTGCCAGCCAGGGTTTGCGGGAAAGTTCTATCGAGATCGCGGCCCCGGAACTTTAGGGCAGCAGAAGGAACAGGATGGGTTTTTAGTCAGTAGAAGTCCTTCACACACCCTTCCGCTTAACCCAGAGCGGATGAAGTCATTTGATGACTTTCTCAACCAGAAAAAAAAAGATCAATGGGAATTACACTAGTTATGATTTACGTGTAAATATCAAAATATTATGTCGACTCTGCTTAATCTTTTTGGAGCTCCTAAACTTTATGGGTACTTATTAGTTTCAAATCGTTTCCACCACGCGTTTACGAGAAAAACGGCTCTGACAGACTGATAGTCCGACAGACGAACAACAATCAATTCAATTCAAGTTTTATTTTATGTGTTACAGACTCAATTAAAGTCACAATTAAGTACATTAAAATATAGCCAAAATAATACATATTAATTATGTATTATTTTGGCTTTATTAATTGGTGGTATTTTTGTCACTCCCTGCGTGCAACGTGTAACCTACAGCAGTGAGTGACTTTTTAAGGTAGAAAACACATAAAATGGATGAAAATGTAACATCGATTTTAACTTCATTAATAAAAGGTAAAAAGTCAGTCCTTTGCAGAAAATGTTTTATCCAATTCCTCTCTGATTCTCGGTGGCCCAGTTCGGAATATTTCTCACCCTGAATAATTTTCAAATGTATTACATCGTGTAAGGAGTTTTTTTAGGGAGCGACCCAAAAGCTTTATTCTATCAAGCTTAAATATGTCTTGACTTATTGAAAGAAATCGGTACTTATATAAATCAATTTTCATGAGACCTTTTTAAAGATGTTATGTCGGGATTCTTTACTTAACTTCGTATTTATAAATAACAGAATATTATCTCACAGAAGTAAAGAGATTTTATGTTACAAATATTTAATAGCTGCCTATTTAGGATATCATAGAAAAAATATTAAATTGAAAGAAGTCAAATTATTCCGTAAACCATAAGCTGCTGAGCTCTAGAAATAAATAAATAAATCTGGTTTATATTTTTATAACTACCTACTAAATAAAAATAAGAAATATAAACCCAAGTTTTAACTTAGTTACATTTAGAATACAATGAGCTAAGTCTAAAAAGACGGAATACTAAAAATATTCTATTTCCAATCCCTTTGTTAAAATTATAATAAGAGAAAACAAAACGTTACTACTATTCGTTTTTACAAAAATTATTCCTGGTACTAAACTCAGTGGCTTGCATAGGAAAGCGTAAATGATTTAATCTCTGATTTCACTAATTATTCAGAGAGGGTTCTACTGTTCGTTTGTCTGATGTAATGAAGTGAGAAGCTTTATCCGGTACCAACGGTCTGTAGCTATCACTGTCAGCAATCTAAAATTACCTCTCGATCACTCTTATATCTCGAATACGGAAGTATTTTTTTATAATCTATATTTATTTACCTTACAAAGGTACGTCAGCCTCATCATACCCTAATCTAAATGAATATAGAGGTGAACAAACTATTGATAGACTGAAAGATAGCGAAAAAATTGTCACATTAATAAAAACTATGGCGATCACAGTTTTTATTAGGGTTCCGTAGCCAAATGGCAAAAAACGGAACCCTTATAGTTTCGATATGTCTGTCCGTCTGTCTGTCTGTCCGTGCGTCCGTATGTCACAGCCATTTCATTCCGAGACTATTAAGACCATACATGTGAAACTTAGTAGGTAGATGTATTCTATGAAACGCTTTCCGATTTTAAGAAAAAAAATAAAAAATATTTAAAATAAAGGGGGGCTCCCCCCCCATACATGGAACTAAAACTGAAAATATTTTTTTTTCATGAAACCTATGCGTGTGTGGTATTTATAGACAGGTCTTTAAAAATGATATAAGGGTTTCTAAAACCACTTTTTCATAAAGTCAATCGTATAAAAGATATAGCCTCCAAAGTGGTAAAATGTGTGTCCCCCCTCTAACTTCTATTATTATTTAAAGTCTAAAAAATATATATCTGTAGATCTAAATATATACTTTCAACCAAAATTGGTTTGAACGAAATCGAGTCAGCAGTTTTTGAGATACAGCATATTTTCTAAAACCGCAAATATAACTTTGTAATTCATACAAACACTATGAAAAACAAAGTTATCTAGAGTAGTCGTAAAAAAGTAAATAAGCTAGTTTTATGAAATTTGTAAGGTTTTTTTCGTCAAATAAATATACATATTATATTATAGTTACTACGGAACCCTTCATGGGCGAGTCTGACTCGCACTTGGCCAATTTTTATATTCTTGATAGAATAATGTGTGTTTATTTTCGTAAAACATATTTCAGTCATTACTAATAGTATCGTTTTAATATCTCTCTCTATCAGTTCATTTTAATCTGCATTTTAGCCGTTTCATTTCTTTTATTTAAAAGTAGTAGCTATTTCGTAGTGGTTTTCTAATTAGGTCGCCTGATGAAATATTTTATTTGGTGCCCATTGCCGATACTCTGACCAAATTTTGGTCTGAGTGCCGATATCATAAGTTTGAGCATCTCTCTCATCTCGCTCTGCTCAATAACATTTCGACACATAAGATAACTTTGATATTTTACAGAGAAAATTTTTCATTTCGGAAACTGACTATTTTTATTCCTCTGTGTATTATAAAGGGAAATATTGCTTCTGAAATAGAATATTATAGTAGTTGAGTTTCTCTTCGTTTTTGGGTACTGTGACTGCGTAATCTAAGTTTAGGTATATTGCTCGCGTAGGCAGTAAAAATATGACCGAGATTATTAATCTAATTAAATACTAAATAATAATTAAAGTTCCAAGTATATTAAAAATTCTATTTTCCCGTGCGAGTTAGCAAAACAAAGTTATACCTTTTTAACCGACTTCAAAAAAAGGAGGAGGTTCTCAATTCGTCTTGAACTTTTTTTTTTATGTATATTACCTCATTACTCGCAGATGGCTGGACCGATTTGGAAAATTATTTTTTTGTTTGAAAGGGTATACATTCTAGTTGGTTCCATTGTCGTCACGTTTGGATCTGATGATGGGATCATGGAGAAATCGAGGGAACTCTTCAAATATTATAGGCACACCTATAGCGTTTTGGGTATTTCTTATAGTAGCTTGTGTAGTTGCTCTCGAAAAGCACCATTTGAGGAAGTGGAACTGATGATGAAGACCCCAGATGACCACCGAAACTACTCAATAATAATTATTTCGTGGATTGCGATTAGATTACTTGAATATAAATGTTAAGCACTTTATGCTCGTCACAATGCATATGGTGAAGTAGAGCTGATGGTGATGTACCAGGAGAACTCCTCAAAAATTAACGGCTCTGCACCGGGAAAAGCAATATTTTGTAAAAGGTGATAAGTTGTTGAAGTTTTGGCTTTTGTGCAGTTGCTTTCGAAAAGTACCATTTGGGGAAGTTGAACTGATGATGAAGACCATAGATGGCCACTGGAACTACTCAATAATAAGTATTTCGTGGATTGCGATTCGATTACTTGAGTACGGATGTTAAACACTTTATGCTCGTCGTAATACACACGAGTATGGTGATGTAGAGCTGATGGTCAAGTACCAGGAGAACTCCTCAAAAATTAACGGCTATACATCGGGAAAAGCAATATTTTGTAAAAGGTGATAAGTTGTTGATATTTTGACTTTGGTTACTAGATAAATTACAAACAGACCCACTAAAAAGCGTGAAAAAATACTTTTTAGCAAAAAATAGAACCGACTTCCATATAAAAACACTACAAAGGCAAAACTAACTTTAATTTTGGAAGGCAGTGTCAAAAAAAAAAAAGAAAATACAAAACGAATGACACCGACTACCGAAATTAAAGTTATTTTTGCCTTTGTAGTGTTTTTATATGGAAGTCGGTTCTATTTTTTGCTAAAAAGTATTTTCAGTTTATTTTTCAATGGATTTATAATTTACTCGAAATTTATTGGTAGCAGGATAGGTATTTGTTTGAAATACGAATTTCTCATGCCAGTTTTTTACAGTATAGGTATCAAGTTACTTTGACGCATTGAAATATTTTTTTTTAACCTTAATCTTTGTCAGGATAACTTAATCTGAATCGTGCGAACTGTTACAAAGAAAATAAACAATCTGTACATTTTGAAGGTTTTTAATCCACATACTAACGATTAGACGACGGCAACCCTGCTGACATATTGTTAATTGTATACCTACCTTAAGTAAATCCTTAGAGCTAAATCAGAAGATGATAACTATAGACTTTGTACGTGAATAAGAAATGGGGTGCTTGAGAGATAAATGATAGACGACGCTTACGATGTCAACGTAATATGTATCGCAGACATTCTGGCCCGAACTTACGATACATTACAGGATATTCTCAGAATAAATAAGCATGGAATAGCTTTCCACCTAGCTTTTTATTTCAGTATAGGTGGCTGGATTTCATTCACTCATGGGGCAGTCAGAAAATATAGAACCCAACGTCCTAATAGTCCATCCACACCTATTTTTGCATTCACCTAAACGTAATTTTTTCAATGCATACCATACCACTATCATCAAAGTCAGTTTATACTAAAAATAAATAAGCAGTAACGATGATAGAAAACGTCTTTTTTGCTCTACGAATTGACATTTTAAGCAAATATTTACGTTAAGGCAGTTGAGCTCGCACTAAGCTTTTTCCGGCCTTAGAGCGCGTTTTTAAACATACTATCGCGCTAACATAGAATATGTCATTTTGTATTGAACCTAGATGGTCACCTTCAGGTGCCTATGACTGAAAACATTCTTTTCGGATAGAATTCCGTTCTTCATCTCGATTTGGCCAGATGGTAAGCGACAGATGAGGTCTACGATGAAACGAGCGAGCACAGAAGATGCTTGTTAACTCTTGCTTTTTTCTGTTCAAATTCACAGAAGAGGACTTGTACGTACGTCAAAGCAATCAAATAAGTGTACAAACTCACCCTAAGGGAGTCATAAATGCACATCAGTATACAGATGATAAAAATAAAATGAATAATACCCACAAGAGACAACAGAATGTCGACTTTGAGACATGTCTTGAGAAATTTATGTCAATGCAGTATACTGTAACCTTGTCGTAAAGTGTAGCATTTTATTTACAAAACAGTATCCTTTTTTATGGTGCAGGATATATTGACAGAAAGGTATCTCTTTCAGCGTCATGTGAAAGGGAAAATATTATTTTTATGCCATACTTTGAGATGCGTCAAGCATTCATTGATTACAGTGTTTGTTTTGCATTACACTGGCTTTTTACTCGACTGCGCGATGCAAAGGAGAGTAATGTGTTATTAAATGACTTTTTAAATACTTATATCAATTGATTCCACACTGAAATAAGTTATTGGTTCGTTGTCGCTCTACCATTAGGACACTGGGCTTGAAGGAGCATTGCACATTGCATTGCAGCTAACACAAAAATATAAAATTTTAAAGAATGTTACATGCATAGTCGATTGCTTTAAGAAGACGTGTGCTATTGAAATAGATACGAGTCGTCCTACCTACATGACCATTCAGTGATGATCAAAATCCAATCACTTCGTTCAGGCTTTAAATCTGTTTTTTCCACAAGTTTCTCTTCAGTAAGAAAATTAAATTAAATCGCTCCACATCGCCTAGCATTCACCAGTCTCGTAGGACGACGAACAAAATAATACAAATACACAATGTTAGTTTTGTCCTTTAAACCGCTCAAAGCAACAAGCACCTTTGTGTCACTATTATTCTGAGCACACCGTGTTCGTGACTTTGTTATTTATGCCTATTTTTTACCTTCATCCACCATTGCAAAACAAAATGCAGTATCTGACACCGCAAACAATTTGTTTAAGTAGAAATAAAAAACAAATTAAACAGTTTGCTCTTACATATTACTTTTAATACCAATCATCTTTTTATTTCTTTAAAATTTTTTCCCGTTCAATGTCAGTTCATTTAAATCAATTGCGTTACTCAAAAAACACTTCTCGTGTATTTATTCTTTGGTACGACGTCTTCTAGACATTAGGTTTGTTTCGTAATCACCAACTTATTTGAAAATAAAACGAAAACGTAACATGTCATGATACGATTACGTAGTCTGACATAAAAAAAACTTGCACAGAAAAAGAATGTGGGCGTGTCTGAACTCTTGCGTCATTTGCAGTTGTTAAGAAAATACATCGTATTTTGGTATGTAGCTAATAGCAACTAATTGCTAGAAAAAATAATGGACAGAGCAAAATATTCAATGATTTCTTCAGTCAGTATAGTATTAGTCTTTAATATATTAATAAAGATATCTTATATTCAATCAATTAATCGTTCTATAATCGATACAGTAGCTGCTTACCATTAAAATATTATTTTCAATAATATTTCTATGTTTTTTCATAGATATTTTTTTTTTATAAGACCTGTCCCCCTAACCAGGGGTGGCCAACTTGATAGGAGCTAAGAACGACTTTTCCCGACGAATACCTGTGGGATCTACCAATCACATACTTCTTGAAATTTTAAATGAAGAAATATAGTTTTTCATTTAGTATTTTTTTTATTAAACATAAAATTTAATTCTTAGCAACTATTAACTAACTACTTAATTATAATGGCGTAATGATAATGGTTACACTAATATTAGTTCTCATTAATATTATGAATGTGAGCATTGCGCCTGAGAAATTGCCTATCTCAAAGAGTCCAACGAAAGGCATCCATTAAGCGCGAACGGTGTTTACTTTCATTTGTTTTAAATAAGAGAATGCTGACTCACATAAATATGTCGAACCAAAACATGAATGCAATTGTTCAACACTTTTCTTTAAATTTGGATATTTCTCGTTGGAAACTAATGCCCAAATGTTTAGATCAGAGGATGTCCTTGCTTTTAGAAATATGTCGCAGCGAAGAGTAATAATTTCGTTTTACAATATCATGTGATCCATTTGAAATATATAGCCATCACTGGACTAATTAAACGGATAACTGTTAAATTCCACCAATTTCTCAATTTTTTTAAATCACTAAAGCGATTTTCGAGGTCTGATACTACTGCCTTAATTTTTGCCGTGTATTTGTCAGGAATAAAATAGTAGATAGGATGTTTTTCCATATGATCCTTGATGTTTCTAAATTGATCATAGATACTGTTTGACTTTGAAATGCTGCAATAGAACTCATCATCTCTGTTAGTGTATTATTCTGTCTTGTAATTCCATATTTAATATGCTCAGTTTTCCGGAAAAATCTGCTAACAACTAAAATGCTAAATCAGATTGCCAGTCTAAATCAAGCAGTTGTTGATAATCATCACCCCTCTTTTCAAGAAATTTTATTATTTCGTGGAATAGGTCTCGAAATCTTTGCAAAAACTTGCTCCGTCTCAACCACCTAACATTTTACATTAGTGTGCAATAGTAACTCGGGTTCTGTCCCATCTAACTGTTGTTTAAAGAGTCGTCTTAGGAGAGATTTTCCTTTTATAGAATTTACGATCTTGAAAGAAATATCCATCACGTGCTTTGTATTTAGTCTCTTATTAGCCAACAATACTTGTTGATGAATTACGCAGTGGTAGCTAATGAAATCTGGAAAATCTTCATCTTTGTGGCAAAGACCAATAAAACCATTATGAATACCTGTCATAGCAGGAGTCCCCATCAGTTGTCAATATGGATGCTGGCGGGAAACATTCCGAATCATTCCCGTCGAATACTTCGGAAGTATTCTGAAATATTCTGAAACTTTGGGAATATTTCAACTGTCAAAAATTAAACAGGAAAATCGACCTTTGAAGTCTGTTAATATACCAAAACCTGCTCCTAAGTAGGTAAGAACAAATACTTTTCTGAAAACCGCATCAAAACGTGTTTGCTTGCAAGGTTTGCCTTTATTTGTTTTTATTGACTGGGCTATTATACGCGTTAAGTAGGGTAATGATTAATACCTACCTATGCGTCTCGCGAATACTCGCGATGCGTACAGAGCTACATACAAACTAACCAAAAACATAGGTAACCCTTTTACAAATAGCAAATCAAATATGCTTGGCCTGGTTTTTTTATTTCACAACTGAAATTTAAGGCTATAATCGCATAGCACGACTTACAACTCGATCGCCTAATGCATGTATTTTGACCAAAAGGATGCACGAATCGTATTTTAGTAGTGTTCGTAATAGTAAGTATTAATATAATGTTACACGCCCTGTACTCACAAAATGCATATTATTTCTAATTGGGCGAAAACAGGAAGGGATGTGGTTTGTCACTAGCTGCGCTTCCGCAGAAATATTTTCTTAAGTGAGTATGCGTATCTTTGGCCGATAGTACCTACCTAAAAACAAAAGAATAAAAATCCTGTTAATCGCAGGCTAATAAATCTACCTATAAAAATATCAACATATACTTAATCAATCCTATTTATAATAAAATAAACATTTATATTTTACTCTCGTAGCGTACGTACTCTCGTAGTGAACAATAATTAACTCACCCACCACACAACACAACAAGCAAACACATTTATTCCCATTGAATTATTCGGGCGAAATATTCGGAAACATTCGATTGCGGGGTATGAATCTTTCAAGCGGGGGGGAAAACTTCTCCGGGGAGCATCCCCTCCCTCTTACCGCACCCCGCACCGCCACCGCCTGCACGCACGACTCGTGGCCGGTGGCAGTCAGGTGCGCGCGTCGCGGTGCAAGCGCGGCGGTCACAGAGTACATTTTATATACTGGCGGCGCACGGTGGGCTGAAAAACGGCTTTCATAGACTTAGGCATTTTATTTTGCAAGTGCCAGTTATTGTGCCGGATATCACTTCTATTTGTTATAACAATATACAAAAATGACACCAGAATTGATTCTGCACAAAAACGAAGGAATTATAATTTTTTTACGAAAATTTTGTATGGAGCTAGTAAGAAAAATCGAAATATCTCTGAAACGGCAGCGATAACCGTAATATCCTTATAGGAGGTTTTAGTACTAATTATTTATGATTTTTTGACATACGTTACATAATGGTTGTAGATGCCTTTTTTTTTTTTTAAATCGTCAAAATATTTTTATTTATTTTTACATATTAAACGTTCCTTTTAGTGTTTAAGTTGAAGAATTCAGAGCTTTAACAACTCTTAACATAAAATAGCATCACCCCTATAGACCTGAAGGACTAGACAGAGGTGTGTAGTATCTTGTTGATCTTGTAAGATTTCCAACAATACCAAATAGTTGAATATCAGTGTCAAAGTGCCCATGCTGTCGCTTCTTTTAGAAAGATAGGGGAATGAAATTGTTAATTGATCATACCCTAAAAGTATGATTACAACATAACCGGACACATAATAATATCGACACAAAAGGAATTTTAAAACCTTGCATACGTTCAAAATACAAAATAACATATTGTGTAGTCATCTAATGAGTCTGATGACAAGTAATTAAGTAATTAGAATGATGGTTATAGTCTTCTGATTCTAATGAGCCTATTAAGTGATTAAATGATTTGAAATATCTCGCAACAATACTCACCTGCATTCACCTTTTTATAATTAGTGAGCTAATGTGATTTGCTAATGTTGATTAGTTCTACTATGAGTTCTACGAAATGTTTTTGACGATTATAAATTTTTATTATCATATCTTTTATAACTTTAATGAGGGTAGTTAACTAATTATTGACTTTATACAATAAAAGGGCTATAATTTTGTTCCATAATTTAGATTGTTCACAACCGTGTAACTGCTAACACTAAAACTATTTGCTTTGCGACTACAAAATCTTAGAATGGAAAGTTTAATCACCAACTTAGATTTGTTTGTTCTTCTAAAAAGTGAGTGTCCTTCATTTAATCATGAAGTATTGTTTAGTGCAATTGTGTCCCGCATAGGCGATTGCCTTTCTGCCGAAGATCAAGTAACTCTCAAAGAATTTTGCCGGAGATTCACGCGAGCTGCTTTAAACAGGTGGCAGAAATCTAAACGATTCTTTGATAAGTTTAGAAATACGTACGGAGAGTGGTTGCAAGCAAATATTGATTGGCCGAGTTGCGTGCAAACTTTAATAAATCAAGAACCAACTGTTGATGAGATACCAAGAGCACGCTCAGTCTCTCCAGAACCTTCGACATCATCGACTGTTGGAACAATGACAAAAAGGTCCCGAAAACCATTCAAAGATCTGGGAAGCAAACAGAAAAAGAGAAGATCTAGTGAGCACATAGGCGAGGATTCCTGTGAGTTGGCATATGCAGCTGCAGCACGTTTAAAAGAAGAAGGTTATGAAGATATCGCATCTGTAATCAATTATATGATCAAAAATCCAGAAGCTGCCGTTAAAATCAAGGAAAGCATTAAGAAAACAGTAATATTTACACCAGAGAAAGCACTTGGATTGCTTCTTTCACTTAAGCTTTCAAAGTGGCAATATATTACGTTGCGAGAGACTGCCATTCGGGAAGGTGCTAAGGATATTTACCCATCCTACTATAAACTGCAACAAACTAAGCTTGCATGCTACCCTCCTAATCAATCAGTATCAGTTACGGATTCATCAGCTAGAATTTCACTTCAAGCATTACTTGACATCACGGTGAAGCGGATTCTTCAAAGTCTTTCTGATAATGTGGAAAATAAGCAGTTAAAGCTGATATCGAAGTGGAGATTTGATGGTGCTTCCAATCAAAGCCGATACAAGCAGAAAATGGACGGCGAGCATGATGATTCAAGCATTTTCATGACCTCCTTGGTGCCACTGAAACTGACAGATGGAGATAATACTATATGGACAAACCCGAAACCATGCTCAACTTTTTATTGTCGTCCGGTTCAGTTCACTTTTGTAAAAGAAAGCCATGCAGTTGTCATTGATAACAAAAGAAAAATGGATGAGGAAATTGAGGCCCTTAACCCCACAGAGTGCATTAATAGTAACAGGGTGACTCATAAACTAATGATGACAATGATCGACGCAAAAGTCTGCACGTACCTTTCTGAAGCTAGATCAAATGCATCATGCTACCCTTGCTTAGCAAAACCAACAGAAATGAACCACTTAGATGCTGTAACATCAAAAACTGTGTGTTCTGACATATATGAATTTGGCCTATCATCTCTACATGCCCGTATAAATTGCATGGAATGTCTGTTACACATTGCGTACAGACTTGACTTCAAACAGTGGGCAGCAAGAAGTAATGAGCATAAAGATATGTTACAAAACAGAAAAAAAACATTCAAAATAAATTTAAAGAGGAGCTCAATCTGTTAATTGATATAGTAAAACAAGGCTCGGGAACTACCAATGACGGGAATACCGCAAGGAAGTTTTTCGAGTTTCCCAATAAAACTGCAGCTATTACTGGGTTGGATCAAAACCTGATAAAAAGATTTGCTGTTATTTTGCAAGCAATAACATCTGGTGAGAAGATCGATGTCATCAAATTTAAAGATTTTGCTCGCAAAACAGCAGAAAAGTACGTGGAATTATACGACTGGTACTACATGTCATCAACCGTACATAAACTATTAAAACACGGAGCTGACATAATCGAAAAAAATGATATTGTCCCGATTGGGACTCTCTCGGAAGAAGCCTCAGAGTCTCGAAACAAAGATTTTAGGAGGTTCCGGGAACATCATTCGCGGAAAAGAAGCAGGCAAGATTCTAATCAAGATATCCTAAATATGCTTGTTGTTTCTTCGGATCCTTTTCTAAGTGCACAAAGGCCGAAGTTAGATGCCAAAAGGAAGACAACCTTTTTTGCTGAAACTCTCGACCTAATACAGTTTCCGGAAACTGAGTTCGAGTTTGTAGGTATATCCGATCTGGATTCTGACTCGGAATTGGAGTCCGACAACGAAAGTTGTAAAGAAAATTTGTAAAATTTAATTATTTTTCTTTATGTTCTTTTGTTATTTATGTTAGTTTATTGTACCAATATGTTTAGTTAATAATTTCATAAATTATAGTTTCAAATATGTATTTTGTATAATTGAATTTATTAGATATTATTTTTGTTACTTCTGTTTTATTTAAATTACCTATCAATAAAAAGTTTATATACAGTCTTTTTTTTTCACATATTCTTAATATTTGGGGAAAAAGCATGCTTCCTAACGATGTTCTTAACTTTGACACAGTTCATGGATCGTTTTGAACAGTTTCATATGTTAAAATAAATAATGTTAGTACTATAATCCCCTATAAGGATATTATTATTATTATGTGTCCGGTTATGTTGTTATCATACTTTTAGGGTATGATCAATTAACAATTTCATTCCCCTATCTTTCAAAAAGAAGCGACAGCATGGGCACTTTGACACTGATATTCAACTATTTGGTATTGTTGGAAATCTTACAAGATCAACAAGACACTACACACCTCTGTCTAGTCCTTCAGGTCTATAGGGGTGATGCTATTTTATGATAAGAGTTGTTAAAGCTCTGAATTCTTCAACTTAAACACTAAAAGGAACGTTTAAATATGTAAAAATAAATAAAATTATTTTGACGATTTTTAAAAAAAAAAGGCATCTACAACCATTATGTAACGTATGTCAAAAAATCATAAATCATTAGTACTATAACCCCCTATAAGGATATTACGGTTATCGCTGCCGTTTTAGAGATATTTCGATTTTTCATACTAGCTCCATACAAAATTTTCGTAAAAAAATTATAATTCCTTCGTTTCTGTGCAGAATCAATTCTGGTGTCATTTTTGTATATTGTTATAACTAATAGAAGTGATATCCGGCAAAAAAACTCGCACTTGCAAAATAAAATGCCTAAGTCTATGAAAGCCGATTTTCAGCCCACCGTGCGGCGGTAGCGGCCGGCGCGCGGCGCACGGAGATCGACGATCGATGCAAAATACGATTTTTCAGCAAAAAAAGTTGAAATCTTAATAAATAATTAAAAGTTTCTTTAAATCAGAATGATTCAAAATGAATTTATCATTTTGAATAATTCCCATTTAAAGAAACTTTCCCCGAAGTATTCCGGTATTATTCGGAATTATTCAGAAGTTTTGCAACTATAGTTGTCAATGATACGAGTTTATACAAAGGTAACTTAATATTGCAAATGTATACTTTGAAATCTGTGACACACACCACGCGTTCGCGCTAGTCATTTCGTATCGAAAATAAAAGAGAGCTACAGCGAGAAACTGAGGGTAGGTAAATAACGTATGTACTTGTTACGTTATTATATCGTAATTTATTGGTAATTACGTTGCGCAATCAGTTCCATATATTTTTTACATACAAACATTATTATTAGGCATATAGTTCAACTATTAAAAATTAAAATTATTTTTTGCCTTACCGCAATCAACTCGACTAATAGCCGATCGACCGATTGGCCACACCTACATTGCTAGTTCTCTTGACCGCTTAGAGTCTAAGCGGTCAACAGAACTAGTAATGTAGGTAGAATTTTCATTACTAGCAATCTTGGTAACCCCCCCAATTTAGCTAAATACGCGTGTGTCTGGAGTAGGTTCACACCAATAGTATAATGGTTGGGGTTCGAACCCGTGACCTCTCGAAGACAAGGCTGACACCTTAGCCATTAGGCTATTGCCGCTTAAAAATTCAAGGAAAAGTTTGGTAATTACTGTACAGTGCTGTGGACGAACTTGATAAATTTTACGAATTGGTATTAGTAAGTGCAAAGTTTGAACATCTTTCAAAACTTTGGTATTATGCTGCTCAGGAGAAGAAAGAAAATATTTGTTGCAATAGGAGTTAAGGTTTTATTATATCGGTCGCCATAGAACCTCAATATTTTCAATAAAATTGTACGATTCGTCCGTAAATTCTATTTTTTTTTGATAGTTTAATACATAGGCTTATAAGTGTCGTATACTTATTTTTCAATCGGATCCTGATCAGTTTAAAATTGATATATTATATTAAAAAGTTTATTACTCTTACTATCTGGTCGCATAGTTTTATTTTAACGGGTACATGTTATCGCATTATCGCGTCGCTTTGTCTGTGGAAGGTTTTAGGTGGCCGACTGTAATTCTGTAACAAAATATAAAATAATTTATACTGTCAGATATTATTTCAGGCCTCAATTTCCGATTCGTTAATAGGTACCTACCTTGTTTCGTGATACCCATTATTGTACCGGTTATAATTAATTGCGTGACTGACGTTTGGCAGATTAATTACACTGACTTGTAGCTGATGTTTCCCGAAAGGCAAACAAGGCAGGAAGCAATTTACTATTAATTTTGTTTACATAATGCCTAAGAAAGCTGTCTAAAATCGTTCGATATTATTTTAAGATAAATATTAAATTAACGGACCGCATTCGTAACAGCATAATGCGCTCCAGAACACAAATCGTCGATTGGCTAATAAGGCTGCCCAACTTAAGTGAGACTGGGCAGGACATGTCTGCTGCATCCCACCAGACAAGCTGTGGTCTCGTAAGACATAGGATTGGTGCCCAGAGACTGCAACACGTGGCCGCGGCAGACCACGACAGAGATGAACAACCTGGATGGCTTCCTTGAAATTTGGAAAGATTATTGATATCGTTGTTTATTGATAGAAATGACTGTCTTGCTAGGTAATTAAACTACGTTTAGATGGGCAAAAAACATTTTTGACATCGCGGGTATAAGCTGGATGAGGCTGGCGCACAAACGTCGAGTTAGGCACAACTAAAGACAGGACTATACCAAGTAGTGGTTGGGGTCAGGCTGTGGATCATGATGATGAAGTCATCACAATTAGATTCAAGAATTACTTACTGCTAGAAATAGGTCTTAAGTCGCTCTTCCCAAAACCGTATATCCAAGTAGTAGTAAACCTAAGGGTTATAGTCGCCCACTTTCATGGTTTATTTGACTAATAAAATCATCGAGTGCAATATCGTCAATATATATAAAGTCAATTTAAATGAAGCTCACTTTTCCCTATCTTTGTTACCTACCCTCGTATCATGATTCTGTAACTCAAGGCGCAGAGTTACCGACCCGTCTAATTCGATATTTAAATTCGATACGTTATTGGCGTGCATGACATTGCATGGTACCATTTGGTGTTGAACTTTTCTTTAAGAAAATGAACGTCCCATATGATTAGAGGATTTCAAAAAGGTACGTCATAAAAATAATACAATGAGAAAGTTTAAAAATATGGACTTTGCTCTTCACTTTCTGAATCCGGTAGGGTGTCAATGTGATACGACTGGGGAAACTAAAAATTGTTAATTAATATTTAAACTAAAAAGTTAAAAATAAAAAAGAAGTTGTTTAAAAAACCCGACTGCACAACTGAAATGCAAAAAAGAGATGACGGGACAACCTGCATGGCTTCCTTAAGAATTCGAACATTAGGGGCAGATCAGGTGAGATTATGGTCAAACGCAAGCCTATCAACCATAAAAAAGAAGATACGTGACTGCTGGAAGAAATGGAGGGAAGTATTTGCCCAGCAGTGGGACACCACAGGCTAAGATAATAATAAAAATAATGAGACTGTTGCACAAACGTGGAGTTAGGCACAAGCAAAGACAGACCTAAACCGTAGTGGGCGGATTCAGGCTGTAGATCATGATGATGATGTCTGAAAATAGGCCTGAAGTCACACTTCCTAAAACCGTGTGTTCAAGTAAACCCTAAGGGTTTTAGTAGCCCACTTCACTGGTTAATTTGACTTACAAAATCGGCGAGCGCAATTTCATCAACATGTAAAAACTCAATTTAAATGAAGCTCACTTTTCCCTATCATTGTTACCTACCGTCGTATCATGATTCTGTAACTCAAGGCGCCGAGTTACCGACCCGTCTAATTCGATATTTAAATTCGATACGTTATTGGCGTGCGTGACATTGCATGGTACCATTTGGTGTCACGTTGAACTTTTCCTTAACAAAAACGTCCCATATGTTTGCTATTTTAGGCCTCCTTACCAAATTTACTTCCAGCCGTCTAAACAAAAATTACGATATTATAATAACCTACTAGTTTGGTTGAAATTCGAAGTATATATGTATAATTAAATACATTTTCACTAGATAAACAAGATGTACTTAAACATTTAAAAAATAGATGTGATCAAGTGCTAGCGAGACTAATATAATATAGATAAAAAACCGGTCAAGTGCGTGTCGGGCCACGCGCAGTGTAGGGTTCCGTAGTTTTTATAACAGCCAATTGCGTGTCGTATTCGCTGACTGATCGTTTCGTACCATGCTCTAACTAAAAGCCAAAAGTGACTACCTCACTAATTTGACTTCCTATACAAATGCTCACCTGATTCGACAATTTTGCACGGAAAGTTTTAATTTTTTTTAGAGATTTGTATAAAACTTGTCATAGCCGGTGTTTTGATACGGTATTTAAATACGGACACAGCTACACTACTCAATCGTCACAAGAAACTAGCATGATACAACTGGCGCTTAGCGCCATCTATCGACATTTCTATAGAGTTGTTCAAAATTTTCGAGTCAAATACAATTGGTCGACTATTACTCGTAAACTTGTAAAGCCCACTTATGTGTGATAGTTTTCCTTTAAATTTCGTTATATATAGGTACTACTGCCGTGACATTTGAATTTCTAACTACAACCGTTTAGTTGATAGAGGGGGAGGGGACACTTGACTCTAACGAAAATTGGTACTTTAAAGCTTGATGAGTCACGAACGGTTTATTTAATCAAAAAACGGTCTTACCAAACCCCTAATACTTTTGAAAGACCTATCCAACGATGTCCCACACTATGGGAAGAACGATAAAAAAAATTATCATCCCATTTTACATGTATGGGAGGTACCCTAAATAATTGTTTTTTTCAAAATTTTATTTTTACCACTTTTTCGGCGTCATTAACGTGTATACTCATGCCAAAGTACAACTTTCTATTACCAATAGTTTTTGAGCTAAACCGTGGACAGACGGACAGACAGACGGACATGGCGAAACTATAAGGGTTCCTTGTTGACTACGGAACCCTAAAAACGGGGAATTGTAAATTTTAATAATAACGTTAACATTATTTATTTTATAATCAAACAAACGTTTAGATATCGAGTTATTTATGATTTTATTTTTTCATTCCATGATGATGAGTGAGAGTTATCTAAATATATTATCTGTCTACAAATATCTAAAGTAGCCAAACAATAAATAAAACATCAGTGATCACTCGGATAATACTGGCTCATATAGCATTCTTCGCTTTGTCCTCGATCCACTAATACCTACTACTATTATTCAAACACGTATTTAAAAACGTTTGTTTTGCATTATACTCACAGAATAAACAATCAAGAACAGAATAACTATACAATATATAATTATTTTTAAGATAATGTTGAGTGATAATTTCGCAGTGCATTATGGTCTACCTACACCGTCACGCCAACAACAATACAACATCTCAGAATGCTCCACTCTAGTATATATGTATGTATAGTATAGTTTTGGATTGCATGTTGCATAATCGCATCTTTTACCTGTGTATTTACAGACTACTATATTACATATTTGACTATATTGACTATATTACAGATTTTTATTAAGTAGGTTGAAGCAAGCAACACCGCCTGTTGCTTACTTCTAGCTGGATGTTTGTTACTCTTTCACGCAAAGAATACCGAACGGATTTAAATGAATCTTTACATAGACATAGTTTATAAATCATAATCACACATAGGCTACTTTGAATCCTGGGAAAATGACGGAAATTGCCGAGACAACGACTTTGTTCGCTGCAAGCATAAAACTCGGAGAACTACTTGCGGAGAGATATAAAAAAGTTATTTCTATTTTCCTGAAAACATCTCATTTCATTCTGTATTATATCTATCTAACTATATTTTATAATATGTAATATTTAACGCCACTTTAAACCCTAACAGCCTTACAAATAAAAATGTGTTATACCGCATCTATTCCATCCTTATACTAGGTATAGTTATATCAGTTATAACTTAAGAATAAGTCGAGAATAATTTTTTACAAATAAACCAGTTATATCTTTGATATAACAACTCCTCCGTTATGTCAAAATGCACGATCTGGCAACAGTGCAACCAAAGAGAAACTACTAAAAAAAATGCAGTTTGTCTATGAATTTCTTTCTTTTGAACTTTGTCAACTTGACGTTTCTCGAGTCTCGACCATATGTTCTGTTCTTTGTCATCATTCATTGTATCATCTTGTATCTGAAAGAGATGGATGAGAAATGAGCTTCATGGAGCAGAACTGATACACATAGAAAATTACTTGTATGAGTAGGTGAAAGTTCTTACCTGATTATAAAATAAATAATAAAAAATAAAATAAATGCTGCTTTATTTCAGGTAAAACACCCATATACAAAATAAAAACAGTGAGAACAAATTTAAAAGAATAAAACTAGAATCTAAAACTTTGAGGTATGTAATTTGATTACGTCCCCAGTACCTCAAAGCAATCATTATTTGCAAAACAGAAGATAATCCACCGCCGCGCGTGTCCATATTGAGATATCTACCAATTAATTGGTCTAAAAACGTTACACCACCTTTAGAAAATCGATATTTTAACCGGAACTGCTCATCGCTATATAAAACAAAAGGATTTTCTCTTTTTTTTTATATTTTAACTTTTCTTTGAACCTGCATTAGATTTATAATGTTATTTACTTGCTCTACTTCTTCTATTGCATTTAATTCCATTATGAAAACTAACGTGAAATACTTAAATGCCCGTAAACAAACACAAACTGTGGTATTTTTAAGGTTATACTAGCTTTATACAAGGGTGAAGGCGTGAATAACTTCGGAATAACGGTTGTATGAATACAACTGTCAAAGTTATACTTGATATAGGCTATTCTTTGTTTATTTGTAGACATTTTGCTTATTCATAATTTATTCTCGAGTATAACTTTTATACCACGTTTATTTGTAAGGCTGTAACATTAGAGAAACTTATCCAAAGAAAACCCAAGTAACCGATATATTCCAATGAAACGCCAAATATAAGCAACATTGGGTCGGGCACATTGCTTGCCAAATGAATCTCTAATGGGGTCGAAAAGTTCTGGAGTGGTAAACAGGTAACAAAAAACGCAACAATGGGATGCTTCCCATGATCCACGAGAGTTTATTGGGTGCGAGAAGCATCTAGCAATAAAGTGATGCTTTGGAAAATCTACGTTTATCAAATAAAACGTTTATCAAATGAAATGTTGATTATAAAAGTGAACGAGCTCACCGAGCGCAAAATAGAAGGATTCTATAAAAAGTTTATACGTATACTAAGTGGTTTAGATATATTCTGCAAAACAAAATCTGGTCACGCGACACATCAGGGAACCGCCTAAACGACTGGTCACCATACCCAAATAGTATCTAGGTAAATAAAGCTTAACTATTCAATGTCGCGAACAGTTTACAATGCATGAATGCCCGTTCGTCTGTCATCTGGTCTCAATCTGGGACATTGCCAACGGCTGGCGTTCGACGCCGTATCGTAGTGCTGAAGCCAATCGTATTAGCGATGTCACACGGCTACGCGATCATTCTGCCATTAAATTTACTGCTGGAAGGGTTAGTATAATAATTTTGTTGGTACCCAGTGATTTATATATAGTGACATAAAGATTTGTTGTGAACAAATTTACACCAATTAGTTAACGACTGGTTTCAGTGTATCGTCTTACGCGTTCCGCGTGATGCTGCCGTGATTTATCTGGATATAAAATATTTGTAAAGATCTAGAAGGAAATTCTAATATGCGTCATACTTTTGACACATAGTACATATCCCTACAATATTTTAGAGGCCCTAAAATTGAGTTATCCGCAGAAAATATTGTGTAAAAACCAAAAGATACGTGAAACAAAGTGGCTCTTCTAGTGGGTTTATTTATTGCGCTGGCGACTGTACTGTCAAGATCAAGAGCGTTCCGTAGACAAGGTTAATTATGACGGGCGGGCGTTTGGTACCGGCACTTGGGCTGAGCGTGAGCGTATATAAAGGTGTACTTACATGGGCAAGTTTTGAACTCTGTTGAGTATTAGATAGCGCCTTTAAGCCAATTCCCACGTTCCTTTGTCACCTTACTCCAGGTTCTACTCACGATGGCAACAATGCTATCTACCCATATCGATCACGAACGACCAACTTCCTTCTACCAGGCCTTTGTTGTCACGCCTTATTTTAATTACTATTATCCGCGTCTTTCCTTGTCCTTCATGTCCGTAATTACTTAGCAATTATTGATACTAGAGTTATAGTATTGGAGGTAGGTTGTTGATGATATTTGTTTTTATAATTATCTATTTCCACGTAGTATTAGAACAAGACAATATATAATGCCTTACGACCTTTCGTACAATTTGTCTAAACCTAGCACATCAAGCCCTTGCCTTATGTGCTAGATTTTGACAAATTGTTTGAATTCAGAACCGCAATTACTTCCTCATGGAGATGAAGATAATCTAGGATTCTCGACAAATTGCGTCACTATCGCAGTTAAAAGTTATAACCCGTGTAAGATCACCTTTAAAAAATGACGTGTTCGCTTCGCATCGCTTGCTAGTGATTTATTAACTAGACACTGAAACAGCTGAAATTATCGAACGCGATTGTACATCTTTTAAGTGTTAATGATGTCATAGATTCTATTAAATACAGATGTTATGTGTTCCGTTTAAAATGTTTGGGTGAGTGGTGAAAGCAAGGAATTCTTCTTCACCATTAATCATATTATGAAAATCCTGTTGATTGAAATAAATAAGCTTTGTCATTCATTTTTCAAGAAAATCTATTTAGTTCTAAACGTATGGTTACTATTTTTGTACATAAATAATTAAAAATTCCTGACAGGGACACAACACAAGATTTTTACTTAAAAATTACAAGGATTTTTAAGTCACGCATGAAGGCAATTTCTTTTTGAGAAATTAAAATGTTGTGTTGTGTCCCTATCAGCAATTTTCAATGATTTCTTAGGAAAAAAACGTATAAAAATCAAAGTTAATGTGTCTATGTCTGTAACATATTACCGAGTGAAAATCAACATTTATTTTTTCCGAGGCTGTACGACTTCAAAGCTAACCTTTCGTTGATACCATACATCGACACACACATATAGTATATATAGAACTAACCACTATACAGGTTGCTTTATAAGTGCGTGTTCATACCTGATAAAGGGTAAAGAGAAAAAACTATAAGCGACACAAAAAGTAAAACAAATCTTTTCAAGAAACTAGATGCTGATGATGGCATTGAACCTTTTAAACTAAAAATGTACTCATTGTTCTGTACCTACGACAGTGTTATCTTTTTAACCCAAGTTTGACTGGCAGAGAATTCGCTTTTTGCATTAACTCCACCTACGGTGGTACGAGTCTAATGCAAAAAGGGAATCCTTTAGGGGGATTCTGTACATGAAGTGTCAATTTGCTTTCTGTATTGTTTCCTTACTGTATATCTAATAATAAACTTATACTTTTATGCCATAATATGTATTTTGGAGTTGATTAATAAATCCTGAAAATAAATCGAATACAGATTGAATTAAATATAACGACGCTAAATGTATACATCTAAAACATGCTGTATACCTGCGCTCATTTGATGCTCCGAATAGCTGTCGAAATGAGCCTAATTACCAGGGCCACGAGTTTAACCTTAATCACAGTTAAACGGAATAATATGGAGGAGGGCGAGGGTAAAAAATATGTAAGTATAGGAGATTTCAATCATTTTTTGTAGCTAAACATAAAATATGCAATTCTTATAGCAAAGACTTTACTTTGGTATAAGAATTGCATATTGTATTTTTATATCCTTAATGCCATAAACCATCCCGTAACTATTTGGTAAACCACTATCAAGTGGACACGATGAGCGCGTGGAGGCGCTTCGCCGAAGCGAAACTCTGCTGCCGTGACTTGTTACGGCACGGTGGACGGAGCTCCAGCACGAGATCATGGCGACATGGGAAGAGGGACTATCGCAACCCAGCGCTGGTCACGCCACTATAGCGGCGGTAAGTCTCCTCTTTGAAGAGTGGCTAACGAGGCGTCATGGCACCTTCCGCCTGACGCAGGTGCACACCGGACACGGTTGTTTCAGGAGTTACTTGTGTCGGATGCGACGGGAGGAAACGCCCGGGTGTCACCAATACGAGGATCGCCCTAAGGACAAGGTGGAACACACAGTGGAGGTTTGCCTCGCTTGGGCAGAGCTCCACCGTGTCCTTGTAGGGGCGATAGGCGGCGACTTCTCGCTCCCGGCCCTGGTTCGGTCCATGATCCGGAGCGAGGAGGCATGGGAAGCAGTCACCTCTTTCTGCGAAGCGGTTATGCAAGCGAAGGAGGTGGTGGGACGCGCGAGGGAGAGGCGAGTCTCAAGGCCCTTTCAGCCCTTGCGCCCCAGCCGCCGCAGGAGATGCTCCGGGCGTCGGGAGAACAAATGATACGATTGTCCACCATGAAGTTCCAGTTTACCGGCTCCATCATCAGATCGGTTTTGTCAGATTGTATTGTCATCAGAACTACATACAGCTGCCAATTTTATTACGCTACGACCTTTGGAAGATGGTTAAATTAGTTACCTTAGTTCCTTTACATAGTTAGTTACATACAGGTCGACCTAATAAAAGCGTGTTAAAAATAGATTTGAACTTCAACTAAACCTCACGTTCAACTTTCAGTTTTGGTGACATTTTGCTGAATTGGACCTGTTTGGTAGAGCCGCAAGGTACACAATGATAATTTATAATATGATGATGTTAAATGTCTGTATTTGATTTCCCTACATTATGTATCATTTTTTCAGCAAAGTAAATATCGTACTTATATAATCAGAAAGCAATATGTTTTCAAATCAAAAACATAGTAAATTTTACTCAAAGGCTCTTTTTATTTTTCATACTTCAACTTTTTTTCACGAAACAACTACAATTGCTTGATTTATTCTAACACAGAAAAATAAAATGAATCCAGCCATAAAATTACATTCGTGGCAAACGAAAATTGAAATTTTCATGAAAGTTAACTCGATTACAGTTGAAGAAAAAGTCTTATAAGTAGAAAAACTCAAATGAGTACGTAACTGGAAACTTTTTCGAGGAGGTTTTTTGTGTTTTTATAATGTAACTGACATTTAAGTTTTGGAATCGAACCCATATTGAAAGCAAGTTAACAGACACCGAGTTAATATTATTTTGTACCTAGTATAATGTCCTACTAATAGTTAAAAGAGATAATAAATTAGTTTTTGTTTGTTTTGACCTGAATATTGATTTGTTAGTTAATTCGCCTGAAAAATGCAAGCTTATTTCATTGTTTAGTTCTTTCAAATTAAAATGTATATTCAATGAAGCAACGAGAATAACAGCAACATCAGCTTCATGCATTGATAATATTTTTACCAATTGTACTACTGTCAAAGAATCTTCCCTGGTTAGTGGCATTAGGTCTGACCATACAGGTCAACTTGTATCTTTTGAGTTGATTAAAAAGTTACATTTAAATAAAACTATTGATCTTAGGCCTCTTACTAAAAACAAATTAAAAGCTTTTAATGATAACATTCTCAGTAATCTCTCAACAGCCAATTTTGACTCCCAAAACCCCAATGTAAATTAAAGTACATTATTTTCTACACTTTGCCTTGAATTTAACAAGGCTTGTCCAGTTAAGAGAGTTCAAATTAATAATAAATCTAAATTTAATGAATGGGCCACTGCTGGAATTAGAATAAGCAGAGATAATTTATATAAATTATATCATGAAAAATCGCTGACTTCTAATGAATCCTTCCATAATTATGTAAGAAATTATTCAAAAATATTTAAAAGAGTCTGCGCCCATGCTAAATCAAAATCTATTTGTAATAAAATTTGCACTTCTGCGAACAAAATAAAAACTGTGTGGAAGGTGATAAACAAAGAAACTGGAAACACAAATCAACGAGATCGGAATGAATTGATTTTGAACATTGATAATAATATCATCACAGATAAGTCAAAAGTGGCTGAGACGCTGGAAAATTACTTCACCAACATTCCAATAGAGGTTACAAAACCGTTGCAATCTTCTCCAATATTAGCAGAATCTTTTCTGAAAGAAAACTTTATGAAGGATATACCAACATTTGCATTTAAGCGTATCTCTATTGATGTAATTAAAAAAACATTCGCAAGCCTTAACATTAAAAATACTGAAGACTTATGGGGTATATCTGTTAGGGTTCTTAGAGATATCATAGACTCAATTGCTCCCATCTTAACAGGCATTTTTAACCAATGTATAGACAGCGGTACTTTCCCAGACTTAATGAAACATAGTAAAGTAGTACCAATTTTCAAGTCGGGCTGTAAGAGTGATCCCTCTAATTATAGACCGATATCTGTGCTTCCAGCATTGAGTAAAATTTACGAAAAAATCATGCTGAACCAGATGCTGTCACATTTTAATTCAAATGGAATTCTACATAGTCAGCAGTTTGGTTTCACGAAAGGTAGGTCAACAACTGAAGCAGGAGTAGCACTCATCCGTCACATTCTGGAATCTTGGGAGAAATCCCATGATGCAATTGGCATATTTTGTGACCTCTCCAAAGCTTTTGACTGCGTTGACCACGAAACACTAATATGTAAATTACACCATTACGGAATTCGTGGACTAGCTGCTGATCTGATTTTTTCCTATTTATCAGACAGACAACAAAAAGTTAATGTAAACGGAGTGATATCTTCAGGATCTTTAGTGAAGATGGGCGTGCCACAAGGTTCAATTCTAGGTCCTTTCCTTTTCCTTGTATACATTAATGACCTACCTCTCATGATGTCCAACTTATGTAATATAATTCTTTTCGCCGATGATACTTCACTCATTTTTAAAATAGCTAGAAGAGATACAGATGTTTTACAAATCAATGAAAGTCTGGCGGTTCTCTCGAAATGGTTCTCAGCTAATAATCTCGCACTTAATGCGAATAAGACAAAATGTCTCAAGTTTTCACTACCTAATGTACCACAAGCTGGACTCAGTTTGATACTTGACGGCAAACAAATTGATCTTATTACTGAAACTGTATTTTTGGGTGTAACTATTGACTCAAAGTTGCAATGGGGCCCTCACATTAGGACTCTTTCAGGTAAATTAAGCTCAGCTGCATATGCAGTAAGAAAAATTAGGCACTTGACTGATATAGCGACAGCTCGGTTAGTTTATTTCGCTTATTTCCACAGTATTATGTCTTATTGTATACTACTGTGGGGATCCGCAGCTGACGTAGATTCAATCTTCATACTACAAAAGAGGGCAATCCGGGCAATTTATAAAATGGGTCCCCGCGAATCCCTTAGAAATGTATTTAAAGAAGTAAATATACTGACTCTGCCTTCTCTTTATATATTAGAAAGCATATTGTATGTACGCAAAAATATAGGACTTTTTAAGATTAGAAGCGATTTCCATACAATAAACACGCGCAATAAACATGAAATTGTTATACCCAAATGGAGATTAGCCAAGACAAACAAGTCATTCCTTATAAACAGCATACGCTTTTATAACAAGTTGCCAAAGTATGTGACAGATCTTGGCGAGGGAAAATTTAAAACCCATATTAAACGTGTCCTTTTGAAAAAAGCATATTATAAGATTAAGGACTACGTTGAAGATAAGACTGCTTGGCAATGATTCCTTCTGCACATGTCGCTTCCCTGGATTATTGTGACTGCGTTATTGTATAAAGGTCTATTAACAACCCCACTTTTTTTTTGTTGTTGTTATTATTTGTTTTTATTTTGTTTTTTTTTTGTTGTTATTTTTATTTTATATTACTTGTATATAATTTTTATTTTTATGTCATTTGCTTTAGTTTATTTGCAGTTTTGTAAAGTTAATTTTTAATGTAAATGTGTGAACACTATAGACTCTGAGATTCATTTCTGATTAGTTATATTACATTTTATTATGTCAATTAGTCTATACTGTCCTCTCATACCAAAAAAAAATGTATCTGTTATGCAAAGATTGTGAAAGTCAAGATTTTTTTTAAAAGAGTGACCGTGGAGTTTCTTGCCGGTTCTTCTCCATAGGAAACGACCAATTTCGAACCGTGCCCTACTTCTGACCTTTTATGAGTGCCCATTTAGGCCTATGTAAAATAAAAACAATTTTGATTTAGATTTTGAAAAAAATAAATTAATGTGAACTTAAACGAGTTTGTAAGTTAAGATATCTCGTTAAAATGATCGGTTTATGAGATACTGCGGACCAGAAACGTAACGGCAACCGTAGGAACAGGGTGGTTTTTAAAGACAGGCACTCTCTTCCGCTTCACTCAGATCGGAAGGAGACATTATTTGATCTTTTAGCCCCAAAAAAATCTACAAGGCACTGGCACGCATTGCACCGAATCAACAGTACGCATTCAGTTGAAATTTTAAACACATATAAGCTTCTGTAATTATATGACGGACGCTTTAAGTAAATAATTCGTATCACATAAATTTTAACTTTCACGCGGGTAGAGCCGCTGGCTAGAGCTAGTGAATAAATATGGCTCAACTCTAGTTAATTAGTAACTTTCTAGCCTCAGTATACAATATGTGCCGACACAATTGGGAATTGCTGCCTTTTATCAAATGGTTCGTAACAATGTGGCGGTTTTCCACGTGGCTTTATGTTCAGGGAATAGGTAGGTACTAGATGGATTGATGTAATTCTTTCTTGTCCGTGTTAGATCGGTACCCTAAGGATTCTACTAAATATTTTTCATTTGTTTATTGAATTAAAAGATTGCTCTATGTTTCGCGTATTGAAATAAAATTATGAAAGCATATAAATATAACTTCATCTAAACGTTCCCCGTAGGACTAGGCAGAAGTCTGCTACAATTGATACGAAGAAATTCTAGTTACTAAATCTAATGACACTTTCCAAACCCCGAGAATAAAATATACGCCAATAAACTGGGCAGTTACGCTTACTACCACTAGACCTAAGCAGATTTATTAAATAAACTGTGAAAATTAAGATTCTCAACACGTTTAAGCCCAGTACCTATATTACGTTCAGATAGCGCCTCTATTTCAGTCGTAACTGGTATAATTACCATGATAATAGAAATGGAAAAACCAATTGGATTTGGTTTAGACCCCACACTGCTACTATATCCGAATTTAGGCTTTGACCTCATCCATAATGCAAAACGCAAGTCGGCGACCCCATACGTCGGAATACTTTAACACAGAATAGAACAATGAGGCTCATAGGTATTCGATCGTTTTTCTAACGTTTTGTATTGAAATATCAGCATATTGTTATATCCATAAATTTAAACGGCTTTTTGTAACTCTCAGTGGTTAACCATGCTATTCCTAAGTAATAAAGGTAAAAGGTTTCTTAATGAAAATCTAATATTTTCACTAAGAAACCTTTTATATTCCAGCAAAACTGGGTACAAAAGAACACACAATGTCCCATTAAATATTCTCTACGTAGCGCGTTGGATACACCAAAGTTAAGTATTTATCGTGATAGTTTCCCGCGAAAATTCAACTAGGGGAGGCAGGTCAGGGGTTGGTAAAGTTCAAAGGTGCCCCGAGACGATGCACTTGTGCGGGGTTAAATCTTAAGAGGCAGGTTATTGCCGTCTAGGACGTGTTGGAATGTTACAATCGATGGAAGTAGGTGCTTTGGATATAATAAAGGGAATGAATGAGAGTATTTTTTTTAAAGAGGGTTCGCGTTTTTATCCCGCCTCCTTGTTGGTAAGCGATGATGTGGACGAAGATGAAGTACGTTTATCTAATCATAGGAAAATATTCACTCTTGAATTAAAGACCCCAGGTTATCGCTATCGGAAAACACAGACAGGAAATTTTACTCCTTAGTCGAACGCACAATGAAAGTATTCTCAAAACGCTTTGTGCTGAACTTTCAGTTTGTCGCAGTCACAAAATACAGTCAATATAGACAATTCAACAGTCATACAGATCGAACTTTAATTTTAAGCAATGCTTATCGAGGTCGGCGTGTGAGTGGTTACACTTCTGTTGGAACTAACGTAATTACATCAATGATGTTGGTATGTGCCTAATACACATACATGGAGTTTGTATATATGTCCCTCTATAAACTCTGGTAGTTTAGAATAAGTTTTCTAGACAGATGTCAGTAGCTAGTCTGTTCTGATCGTTTTGCCTGTGCGGATGCACAATATATTTGGAATCTAATATGGTATTTTATTGAGTAGTTCACGGAATATCCAACAACTTCTACATACCTCATATTACAAATTAAGCTGTTGGTCTCGCTTGTTGTTTGTAGTGTTTTGACGATCGTTACAGACAAACAGAAGTTACAAAACCTGACCCCTATCATCCAGTTTTCGTATTACCCAGTTACTGTGTTGTGGTAGACAGATAGGCAGTCGCTAGATGTAAAACACCGATTTACTTTACATCAACGCGTTATAATTGATAACATGTTTGTTAATAATAATATAATATTTATTTGGACCAGAGAGAATTACATGTATTACCACAAATTTCTATTAAAGGTAGGTAAGCTTAATAACATAAACAATTGTGCCTATTTAATAGCATCTTCTGCCAAATTAGGCTTATAGCCTATTAGATTGATTGATAATATTTACAGGTCTAATTACGTAATTTATAGCCATTTTACAGTTGCGAGAATAAGAAGTCATTAAACTAGAAATAACGTACACGGTTATTAACTATTCGCAACCGATTGCCCTAGCGAGTTCCACAGCTTCCGATTGTAATAAACTGTATGCAAATATAGGCTATTAACAGTGCGCATGAACATTAATATATAATATACAATAAAAAATTGGTGGTTCGTTTAGATGCCAATGTATACGTTTTTATAATAAAATTCCTAGCCACATTCAAGAACTAAGCATTAATAAATTCAAATTATCAATCGATCTTCTCGTATGGTTTGACCAATACGAATTGTATGGACTCTAAAAGAAACATTGACCTCTGAGTTTGTTTCGGTGTTTCTTCTTAGAGTAGTTTCAATTAGGGAACACCGGCCTCATCTAGCTTAACTTAAAATACAAAAAATTGACAATTTGCTTCAGAAAATTGTAAAATGCGATGCAATCAATTACATAGCGCCTTTCACAGATGTTCCTGCATAAATTGTATAAGTTCAAACATTCTAACATGTGTTTTTCTATTGAAGTAACACAAAATGGTATTTTATTAGAAGAGTTTCATTACTTAGCCCTTAAAACATTTTGCGATTTCTTGTCAAAATAATTAGACTAACATTGACGTGTATGTACAAAGTGTTATCAAATCACACTTAACTTATACAAAATGATTGCTAAATAATTTCAAACGTCTACGAATTAAAATACGGACGCTTATAACGTCAGAATTGGTGATCGTTAGCTTGCTTCAATGAGCTGTGTATCATGAAAGTGAACAAAGCACTGAACTGTGTAAGAATCGTCCGCTTCGAAGCGCGGGATAGCAGTCACACGTATAAATTTAGGATCTGCTCATACATAGATGGGACGGACGCACTTTTTAAATAACTATTAAATACTAATAAACCGCTCCGGCTTTGCTTCGGTTTATTTTACGCGCAGTACGTACCATACCTCGACCGGCCGAATACCAGTATGTTTTGGTTGTACATCATTTTGAACTAATGATATCTTTGCATCTGGCAAAGAATCTTAAAACAGCTCATTAAAAAGACCTGACTACCTGACCTGAAACTGTTACCAAAGAATCCTTTGTTACTTTCATATCGCTCGGCGGGAACCAGACAACTTCGACAAGCTGGTCTTAGTGGGAAAGGTGCAGGGCAAAAGATCGCGTAGTCGATCTTCTACCCGATGTGATGGTGTGACCAAATAGCAGCCCTCACCGAACTTCCTATGCAACCGCTCTGAAAGGAGCTAGAGAACGAGAACGTACCAAGGTACACTAACAGAATCGTTATTGTGAGTGTACAGTGATTAGCGAGACGTCGTGACGCGCGCACGTACATCTATATCGCCTTACTAATTATCGTGTTTACCAACGGGTATTTGTTACCCATATACTTGTGAGTGATGTCTGAAGATAGCAGTGATGATGGTGATAAAAGTGACTCTGAGGTAGTTAAGGACTGTGAACAGGAATTACAAAGAATGCAAGAGTCACAACAACACAATTGGAATGCCGTTGAGGGTAGTGAATTAGTAAATACCAATGATAATCCGAGAGGAGTGAAGAGATTGCGAGACATTAGTGAAGAAAGTAGTGAAGAGGGTTTTATTGCGGTTACGAGAAATAGAAAACCGAAGAGATTGATAAGAAGTGACTCCCTGTCAGATGATAAAAATTCGTCGGAAATTATGGAACATGAGGGTAGTATTGAAAAAACTGAGGTATGCTTATCATCTGTGGAGGTGTTACCTAAGCAAATGGCTCTAGCAAAGATACTTAGAAATGAAAACATTAATAGCATTATGAGGATTCATTACAAAAATCCGTATAAAGTTTTTATACAGTTCAACGACAAAAGGCAGGCCGAAAATCTTATTAAGTGTGGAAAACTTTTGCAAATCGGCGTGCGAGCTCAGCTTACTAGTGAGCTAACTATATCATTTGGAGTTGTCAAAGGGGTGGATCTTGATACCTCAGAAAAAGAACTATTGGATTCTTTGACCAGCTCATCTAAAATTCAGTCAGTTAAAAGGATTAGACGCATGGATCCTGAAGGAAATTGGGTCAATAGTGAAACCGTTAGAATATGCTTTAATAGTCGCTCGCGACCTGCATTTGTGTATGCATACGGCTGCAGATTCCCTGTAGAGCGGTACACATTTCCTGTGAATCAATGTTCTAACTGCTGGAAATTTGGTCACATTAAAAGATTTTGTCCAAGTAAAAATGTCGTATGCCCTAAATGTAGTAAACATCATATGAATTGCGAAACAATTAATTTTTCATGTCCTAACTGCAAAGGCTCTCATATGGCCCTAGATAAATCCTGTAAAGTATATCTAAAAGAAAAAGAAATACGTTCAATCATGGGTGAAAAAGATCTATCATATAAGGAAGCATATGAGGTTTTTCGCAAGTCAGTGAAAGAAATGCATTACAGATATCCGGAAAATACTGCCATTTCATCAAATAAGGAGTCTTCTAAACCTTATGACCAATGTGAATCTACAAATAGACAGTCGCAGATTAGTACTTACGCCGATGTACTAAGCAAGTCGACGTCTTTAAATAGGGAAATCACTCAGGAGAAAGCAACGGAAAAGGAAATTCTATCTAGGCTTAAAAAGGGAAATATTGCAAGTAAGGAAAAAAACACACAGAAGAACAAAGATCCTGACATTTTGATAATGGAAACTGATAGTGAAACTGCAGAGAGTGAGCAAAGACTACGTGAAGAGAAGTCGGAGGAAAAAGAAAAATCTAGAGAAGAACGGAAAAATAAAATAAAATATATTACGCGTAAAGTTGAAGAAGTTATCCTATGCGAAAACAAGACTTTTGTTGAGAAAATCATTTTGCTGTTAAAAGTTATTTACGAAGAGTGTAAGTTTTATTTTGTTAATATGTTTTGTGGGAATGGAGTGTTGAAAACAATATTTATGTTTTTAGATGGATAATAGTAATAAAAACGTTTCGATTAATATATGCCAGTGGAATGCACAGAGCTTAAAACCGAAGCTTTCTAGTTTCGACGCTTTATTGGTCCAAGAGAAAATACATATAGCTATTGTGAGTGAAACCTGGTTGAGCTCGGAAACCGACTTGTATATCAATAACTACTGTATATATAGGCGTGACAGAGACGATTCATATGGTGGGGTAGCAATATTTGTCCATAAGTCATTACAATCTAAAGCATGTACTATTAGCCTAAGTAACCTCAGCATTGAAGCAGTTCATGTCAAATTATATAACTGTAACGGTTTGGATAATATTATAGCTGTTTACAGCCCACCCGCAATACGTACTCAACAAACCGATTGGGACAATTTATTTTATATTGCATCTAGGAAAACATTAATCGCCGGGGAATTTAATGCGCATCACTGTAATTGGTCGTACAAAACTAATCAAAGAGGAAATCAACTGTTAGATTCGTCATTAGATTGTGGGTTTACATATTTAAATAACGGAGATGCTACTAGAGTCAAGTTGGTTGGTGGAGTTGTGCAAAGAACTTCACCTGATGTAACCTTTGTTTCTACTGATCTGATTCTAAAATTTAAATGGCAAGTATTTAATGAAAATTTGGGGAGTGACCACCTCATTCTAAAGATGTATTTTAACTTTAAGCAACATTTTCCACTTATCGAATATCGAAATTTCAAAATGGCTAATTGGAAAGCATACTCTGACGATCTTCTTAATCATGATTTTGCCAACGATAATGTTCAAGAACTATATGACTATTTAGAAAACCACATTTATATTTCTGCTAATAAACATATTCCTAAAATTAAAGTGTGTAATAAACCGACAAGCAATTTTAGACCAAAAAAGTTTTGGAATCCCGAATTATCTGAGGCAGTAGCCTTAAGGAGATTAGCACTTAAAAATTTCAGGCAAAATCCTACACCAGAAAACCTAATAAAAATGGAAGAGAAAACCAAAAAAGCGCGATTATTAATTACACAGTCCCGTTCTCAAGACTACAAGAATTTCTGTTCAAGTATTAATGAATGTAACTCAGTGTCAGATATGTGGTGTAAAATGAAATGGCAAAAAAACCATCGTAAACCTACGTTTTATGTGCCGATGGATAAAAGTAAAGACTTATTATATAACCTTGCACCAGATATGGCTTCGAATAAGCAACACGAAATTTTATCCAAAAATGAATTGTTGGAAGTACCATTTAAAATGTCAGAGTTAGTCAAATGCTTAAAGAGGAAGGATACTGCTCCCGGTAATGATGGGATCACATACTCTATGATCTATAATTTACCAAAGGACGGCAAGATTTTCTTATTGTATTTGTTCAATGTTATTTTTGCATCTGGTACAATACCCGATCAATGGCGGACCATATCGATTATTCCTATACCAAAGACATCAAGTGATCATAGTCCCGATGTGAAACTAAGGCCAATCTCTCTGATGTCATGTCTGTGCAAGATATTTCATACCATGTTGTTGAAAAGAATGGAATGGCATGTAGAACGGAACTTGATTTTATCCCAAAATACGACAGGATTCCGTAGAGGTCAGTCATGCTTAGATAATTTATCTAGAATCTTAACACACGTTCAGGTAGGGTTCTCAAAAAAAATGTCAACCGTAGCTTGTTTTTTAGATGTTGAAAATGCGTACAATAATCTACTTACAGAACAAGTTATCAAAAAGTTAGACCTATTAAAGTTCGGGTATCGCATTTGTAATTATATATCATCATTCCTAAGTGCTCGGTGTTTAACGATAAAGGATAGAGTTTCCAATAGGACTAATGGATCTAGGTGGACTAGTATTGGCCTGGCCCAGGGAGACCCACTTTCACCATTACTGTTTAATGTGGCAACATACGATATATGCGGAGATAATGAGGATACACGTATCATGAAATCCCAATACGCTGATGACTTTGCCTTTTATATGAGCCATAAACAGATTAGCACTTGCAAAGAAAACTTGCAAATGTTGTTAAATACTATCGCGGATAAATTAAAGTGTATTGGTCTTGAGATCTCTTCCAGTAAATCAAAAGTTTGCATATTTAGCCGAAAGCGTTGTGAACAACACATTGATTTGAAAATAAATAATAATACTGTCCCGTACGTTAATAATATTAAATATTTAGATATGTGGTTAGACAAGTCCCTACTATGGAGTAAACACATAAACGAAGTAGTTCAGAAAACTTCAAGAAATCTAAATTTACTCAAAATTTTAACTGGTCCTTCCTGGGGTGTCCACCCTAAGCATTTGCGTAATCTTTATATATCTTTATTAAGAAGTAGGATTGATTACGGCTCCTTTTTATATGACAACAGCGCAAAATGCCATTTATATAAACTGGACAAAATTCAAAATCAGGCACTTAGAATTATTGGTGGTTTTATCAGGAGTACACCCATACATGTTATGGAGGCTGAGTTAGCTATACCCCCATTGCATAATAGAAGATTATATCTCGCGTTTAAATATTGTATTAAATGTATGTCTTGGACCAATAATGTGACCAATAAATTTATAGACGACTTAAATTCCTTTGAGCATTGTCAGTACTGGCGAAATAAAAAAACACCGTTACTTTGTACAGTGTATAAAGATTGTAGAGTCTTTGAAATTTACTCTTCATATCCACTTGACATGTTTTCACTAGATATTTGGACTGCATATATAGATGAAAAGGAAGTTATCCAATGTAATTTAGATTGCGTAAAAGAAAGTAAGAAACATTTAGAAACTTCTGTAACTCATTTTGAGGTCATTAAGGAACTAAATGAAAAATACGAGGGATGGCTTAGAGTATTCACTGATGGATCCAAAAGTGCTAATGGACAGGGAGCCGCATGTTATGATGCGAGCCAGAAAAACTCACTTATGTTCAAAATTAATAATTGTAATGCATCGATCATGACATTGGAGCTCATTGCAATTTTAGAAGCAATTAACAGTATAAATACTTTGCAGTGTAATAAATTTGTTATACTCACTGATAGCAGAAGTGCTTTACAGCATATTGCTCGTTGCACCTCTGCGTCCAGAGGTGCATCGCTAGCTTATGCAATATTAAAGCACGCTTACAATTTCAAAAGCCGTGGACAGGAGATAATATTGCAATGGGTTCCATCTCATGTCGGGTTAACTGGTAATGAGGAGGCTAACAGGCTGGCAAAATTAGCAACTACCAATGGTCATGAATATAATTTTAAACTGTTTTATATGGAATATCTTAATCTAGCGAAAGGAAAATGTTATAATCTATTCAAAGAATATTTCGATGAGCGAAGCAAAGAAAAAGGTATTTGGTTTAAGACGATACAGTGTCAGCCTTCTCGAATACCATGGTTTATGAACGTCAAAATAAGTAGAAATATTATAATTACAGCAAATAGGTTGCGTTCAGGTCACTACCCTTCTAAGAAATTTGCATTTTTGATGAAAAAAGTTGATTCCCCTAATTGCGATGTATGTGGTGTACTTGATGACGTTCATCACTTATTAATAGGTTGTACTAAATATGAAAGAGACAGGGAATCACTGATGCGTGAATTTAAACTGAATATGCTGGATGTTGGTAATTTCCAAGTTATATTAGCAAATCCCATTTCGTCTGCTGCTATCAAACTGTTCAAGATGTTCGCGCGTCAGTGAGATCTTGTTTCTAATATTTTGATTTGTTTAGATTTATATTTTTTATGTAGCTGTAATGTGTACTTATGACTCAACGGGGCTGACATGTTCATAGAATAAAAGTCCCTAAAACAAAAGATTAAAAAAAAAAAAAAAAATATTGTGAGTGTACCTTAAGAGATAGACATATTTAAGATCTAACAATTTTCAGAATATTGTTTTGATACAATTATTTCTTTGTTGATAGTTAACGTGGCGCACGCCAGTAAAACACCTTGATTGTTCCGACATCTTTGACATATATCGCCATATTTAATTCGATTTGAATCACTTGGATGAGTAGTTGAGTTCCCTTTTTCTGAAGCCAAAAAGGTTATATTATGTTGTATTGCTATTTTAAATGAGGCGGCGCGTGCCGTTTTGTTATGAATCGGTGTGAGCTGACCCGTACCAGTTCGAATTATAAACGCAATAGAAAACTATTTCATAAAACAAATATTAAGGTAAGTAGCATTCCAATTTAGTAAGTCAGGATAACATTAAAATCGTTGAGGCACAAGGGTGTCCTAGTATCTAATTTAGAAATGATATTCTCTTCGTAATTAGGTTTGCTCTAATTTGTAGAATAGTTAGTAATATACTAGGATGAAACATTTATTAATTTTGCTAGGTTGAATGCCGATTGAAAAAGGCTGATTCGTACGAATTTTCGTTTCATATTTTTTCCGAGTTTCTTTTCTGAAATTTTGAATTAAAAAACCGCATACGTTTCATGCAGTCCTTTTATTTGCTTTGGACAAGGAAATCAAAAAATGCGAGTTCAAATGGCAACATGTTTGAAAAGTGACGATAACAGAGAGCTCAATTCATATAGTCTGTAAAACGACTAAACAGAAAAATGTTTGAAACACATCGTTGTGATATTTGAGCCTGTGAGTATTTTAAAATTTTGAACTTTTCAGCTTCAGCTCAAAATAACTGACTCAAAGAATTAATACCAAATTATCGGTTTCATATATTTCTTGAATACCAATAATAACAAACGTGTCACAGCACTACGAGGGTCAATAACTTTCCACGTCACTGGCCAATAACACGATAATTCTCTTCGTTCTTCTTAATTTGAAAAATTCGGTCTCTGGTATCAGTGTATTGGTATTTGTAATAAGTTCTACACACGTAGACTTTTTTTTTTTTTAACGTGGTAAAATTATCAAATAAGTCCTCCCACTCCGGGCAGGGTGGGAGGGACTGTCAGACTTTTACTGACTAAAATCCACGGTGTTCCTTCAATAACCCTTTACATACCGGGGCCACGGTAACGGGATGAGACCCACGACCCCGGCGGGCTTCGGCCCTCTGCAGAGGGGGCCTCGTCATGTTGCTGACGCTCTTTGAGGCGCGCGTGGAACACGACGCGCCGTCGACCCGGGCATGGTCCATGGTCGGACAGCGAGTTGCCCTTTACTCGCTGTCCGCATGCCCGCGCCTACGGTGGCCGGAGATCGTCGGCCGACGTCCGACGCCGTGGGCGTCTAAGGATTGCAAAACCCTTGCTATATCGTTTGTTATCATCCAAAGAAGCCATGCACTTGGTATGTATATACCCTTTAAATTACACGTTGTATATTAACCCTTCAATTCCTTTATCAAATGTCATTACCGTCAATTTTATTATTCAACTAGCAGTCACGTGGGATTTCGCTCCCGTGGACTTTATCTCGATAAAAACATAACCTCTTTCCTTTGCAGTCAAGTTAAAATATTGCCTATTAGCTTCTTCAAGCTTCATGCTACTTCCATACCAAATCCACCCAGTACTTTCTAAGATTAGCGCATTCAAACAAACAAATTCTTCGGCTTTATAATATTAGTGTTTAGATTTTAATTTCATTGGTCTCAATTTAGTAAACAAAAGCTTGTTACTATGTAGTTTAAAGCTTATAAAATAGGAGTTTAATGACTGTTCTGTTTTAATAGGTACGACATGCGCAAGAGACTTGAGTACTTACTCTGATGTGGTGTAGTAACGAAGCTTTGTTACAGGATTTAGTTTGGCCCTCCACTGTTTTGATGTACACATATTTGTTTCTACGAACGTAGTGCATAAAGGGCGACATAGGCGATTAGGTTGACATCGTGCATATGAATATTTTAAGATATGTCATGAAATATAATATTATACTCATTCCTTTATAGCAGAGAGCGCTCGTGTCGTGTTAAGCTACCTGAAGAAAACTGTATGTGTGTGTTGGAATTAATATGAAAAGGCCGAATACTTATGTTTTTCAGTGGAATACTGATGTCTATATTCATAGAATACTCCATTTATTATCGTTGCAGAATTGTTCGAAAGCGTTACCGCGGCCTCGGAACACGAAGGGCAAATGAAGGAACACGGATGGGTTTTAGTCAGTAAAAGTCTGACACCCTCCCCCTCCACCCAGATCGGGAGGCAGTCATTGGATGATTTCCGATCCTTAAAAAAAGCATGGAGTATTATCAAATATGGATTCT